>CM057452.1:154440000-156840000 GCA_016271365.2 Neoceratodus forsteri | reverse complement strand
GCGGGGCGCATTAACAGACCAATTAGAGGAGGTGGGGGAATAATCAGGACACTGTCACCCTCTCAGGGTAGCTGACAGAAGCACAAATGGCACAAAGAAAGAGGGTGCTGCACTCTGTCAGCACCCTGTTTTCAGCAAAGCTGGAGTACACCCACTTACAGCACATCAGGTGGACACAAACTCGCGTGCTACTGAAGCACCATGCTTATATAGTCCCTGAGGGTGGTTTGTCACACTCTTGAAATCACAGTTCTACTACTGTAAACTAAACAGTAAATCAGCCCTCACTGTATTAAAGGGGAACTACAATCAAAATCTGAAAAAAACATACAGCAGTGCCAGCCAGGATGCAATGCAGGAATGCTGCAGTATAACATAAAATGCTGCGGTATACTGCAGGGAACAGTGTAACTCAATGGCAATTAAGCCCTTTTGTCATGCAATCTTTTGTGACGTGTCACTTGCTGCAAGTTACTGCATTGCATCCTGGCTGGCTCCACTATATATTGTGCAGAGTGGTGGGTGGTGGGGTGTGTGTGTGTGTGTGTGTGTGTGTGTAGTCCTAGTGTGTCCATCCCTTTGTCTGCAATTAGGATTTTTTTTCCTAACTCTGCCTATTAGTTACTTGCAGATTCACTATGTAGATTAAACTCAGCTGTACATGTCCTTTGTGCCCGAGCAGAGTGACGCAGTTTCAGTCTTTAACAACTGCCTCTGAGATCCAGGATTGGATGAGTGCCAACTGGCTAAGGATGAATCTGGATAAGACTGTGGTGTTGGTTGTGGACCCAGGACATCGGGTAGAGGAGTTGTCTGCTGGGCAGCCATCCAGGCTCTGGCTGGGGGGAAGCCAGCTGATGACCTCTGACTAGGTGCGAAATCTGAGTGTTATACTTGATGGTGGGCTGACACTTAAATCTCAGGTGTCGGCCGTCGTCAAAACCTCATTTTACCATCTGAGGAATATCGCACAGATAAAACACCTGGTCCCGCCTGATGATCTTTCAATGCTGGTCCAGGCCTTTGTGACCTCCCGCCTAGACTACTGCAACGCCCTATACCTAGGGCTACTGCGGTTGGACCTCCGCCACCTGCAGCTGGTGAAGAATGCAGCTGCCAGGTTGTTGACAGGCTTAGCGAGATCTTGCCATGTCACACCTGTGCTCTGCGGCCTACACTGGCTGCCGGTTCAGTGGAGGATCAGATTACTGACCTATAAGGCCCTACACAGATGGGGACTGCGGTATCTGCAAGATCTTTTTGCCCCTACCGCCCTCTCTGCTTTGCTGACAAGGTACTGCTAGAGATTCTCAGGGTCTGTTTAAAAATCTCAGGAGCCAGATCTTTTGCAGCCCTGACCCTGTGGAATTCTCTACCTCATCGGATTAGAGAGTGCCTGACCACAGAGGCTTTTAAACCTACCTTAAAGACTTATCTATTTAACTTGGCATTTCTAGACAGTTGAAATTCCTGCTGCATGCTATTAATGGTTTTTTGTTTTGCTTAATTTATGTTTTTATTGTTTTAGCTATATGTACAATGCTATGATCTGGCTTTGGAATAGCGTTTAACAAACAAAGTTTGCTTTGCTTAGTTTTATGGCTCCTTGGGATCTCCATGTTAGCATTTTTAGTGCTATTCTTTTTGCTACAAGGCTTCTTGTCCCATGGAGACAGTGATGCATCTGGGACCACTGATTCAGTAAGTGAAACTGCTGTAGCATCAATCTGCTGTTAGGAGCCTGATGTCCTGACCTCAGCTAAGTACATCTTTCTAATTCAATATTTTTGTTTTCTAGTTATGTCAGATCTAGTCAGCAGGAATAAATGTCTTTTTTAAGCTTTTCAGTTATCAAACTACACAGAACCATAAAAAGCACAGAAATTACCCCAGGTCATTAGTGTTGTAGTTAGCGAAGACTCTAGACAGTTCTTTACAGAATACCCCACTTAATTGTCCCTCCGGTGTTTGTAAAACTATAAATGTAGCTTTTACTAGAGTTCACTGGCTAAGGAACATTACTTAAAATCCCAGCTGTACTGCTGTAAAACTGACTCTAAACCATTGCTTACTGAATCTATGGTCCTGGATCCATCACTGCTACATGAGACAGTAGGCATTGAAAGAAGAAGAGCAATAAAAAAAAAATGCTAACATGGAGATCCCCAGTGGACATAAAACTAGTAGGAAATATAGGGAAAAAACTCTGAATAGCAAACAAATGAAAGAAGACACTAGGACTACATGCACGAATCAAAACACTACACAGCATCTGTTTCTGCAGATTTTTACTGCAGTTCTCCTTTAATGGTCTCCAATTGTTAGTGTCAATGGCTCAGCATGTAGCACACTCACCTCTGAGGCTGGGGGATCAGAAGGCTGTGATTCTATCTGCACTCCAGGCACTTCGGTTAAATCCCAATACTAACACTGTAGTGCAGCATGAGGGGGTTGCTGCACTCCTGAGGTGCAGTCTTTTGGATGAGACGTTAAACCGAGGTCCCATCTGTCTGTTCTGGTGGTGGTTCGGGTGGATGTTAAAAATCCCATGGCACTTCTCGAAAAGAGTAGGGGTGTTTTTTTTATTAAAGAATACAATATCATATGCAGTACAATAAAGTAATAGTTCATAAAGAATACACTAAAGGATGTGGATACAAAAAAACACCAAAAAAATGTATATGAAGACGAATGCGTTAAACATACAGGAAAGACTTTTAAACCATTACAGGTACAGAACATTAATTTATACTTAAGAGGGTGAAAGATTGAACATTTATTCAAAACTTGTACTCTGTATCAGTACCTAACGTGTTGTGTCGGTCCCCACTAGGTACTATGCTCTATGTATTATACTTTGTATTTGCTTCCTCAACTGTGTGTGCCCCCCCCCCCCGGGACGCATCTGGAATCGAGCAGCAGCCTGCTCAGTATGCCTTTCCTGGTAAAATGCTTAAATAAATAAAATTTAATTAAATAAATACAGGAAATTACCTAAAATAATATGTTGTCTTAATACTTCAAAAATCTAGGTTCATTTAAATTTAATAAAGGACAAACCTTTCCATCTTAAATTTGTGACATGTACCCCAAATTTCTCCACTTCTGCCTTCCAGACTGATTGAAGTGCTTTTTCACATATCACTCTAAATGCCACAAACGGCATTTGTTGTTGCCGGAGTACCCACTGCACCCAGCCATTCCATAAACAGTATTTCAACACAGCAAAAAATACAGATAAAGACTGTGAATTATGTTTTAATAAATCGATTGGTATACTCGTCCCAGCACCAGTGCCTCATAGGTAATATTTTGCAACCAAGGGATCTTCCAAACAGTAGCCAAGAATACCCACAGGTTGTGAGAATAGACACAATGTAATGAAAAATGCTCCATAGCTTCTTCCAGGGCTCAACATCCCAGGTATGGGCAGGAGCATTCCTCTACGGGCTTATGTTTATTGTTACCCCTAACGAATAGTCTCCCATAAGCACTCAACCATATAATTTCCCACATATTTTCCAGGATTTGCTTCTCATTTAGTAATCTTATAACTTTTCCTGCTTTTGTGGGGGGCAATTTTTTAAATCAGGAGCAGAGGGTCCTATTGTATTAAGCACATGATAATACAATTGCATCCTAGAGGAAGCCATAAACAAACGTTTAGAAATGTGCCATTTAAACAGTTTCTGAACCAAGGGTTTGTAAGCTTCACGTAGGAATAAAGAAGCTACAAGTTTCAGGAGTTGATCCTCCCATTTTGACAAAGATATTCCAATTATTCCGAAACCAGAAATTAACTGGAGTATGCAGCATGGTCCATGGGCTTTTGAGTGAGTGGACCCAGAAAAGGGAGTGAAAGAAAACAACCGGCTCTATCATCCCAAGGCCCCCCTTGTCTTTTGCCAAATAAGTAAACCCTCTTTTAACAGGATTACAGCGACTGCCCCATAACATATTAAAAAATAAACTATATAATTTTGTCTCTAACAATAAAGGAAGTGAAAAATAGAACCTACATACTGTAGGCTAGGGATTGAAAATTTCTTGATAATAGCTATTCGATTCATTTTAGTCGTTTTCCAGCCTTTCCAGGCGTTTACTTTCACTTCACATTTCTGTAAAATTGCCATCCAGTTGTTGTAAGCTATGTTTTGGGATGAAAACGTTATTCCCAGGATTTTAATTGAGTCCGTTACCACCGGGAAATTCTCCACCCTATGAGAAGGAGTTCCCTGTATAGTTAAAGGAAATGCTTTACATTTAGAAATATTCAGCTGAGCTCCAGATGCACCTGAGAAGTCCCGTAGTTCTTTACTAGCTGCTTTAATGCTAGACATATCCTTGAGAAGAAGACAAGTATCATCAGCGTACGCCAAGATTTTAACCTCATCTCCTGGAAAGTCCCGTCAATTATTACTGGGTTATCCATAATCTTTTGAAGAAAAGGGTCGAGAGAAAAAATATACAAAAGGGGGCCCAAAGGGCACCCCTGGCAAACGCTCTTCCTAATGCCCTGCTCTGGGCCCATTACCCCTTGTATATATGAACTCCAACTAGCTGTGGCATATAATAAATGTATGTTATTAATAAATATGGGGGGGATACCATATGCTTCCAAGATACTAAAGAGAAAATGATGATCCACGGTATCAAATGCTTTTTGTTGGTCAAGGGATATTACCCACCCTGGGAGATGTTTTCTGTGATAATATTCCCAAATTTCTCTCAGTATGATCAAGGGTGGTAAACGGATCTCTTTCCCGGGCTACAGTACTGCAGGGAGTTGGATAATATGTACAGCAATCTTTCTTAATCAAAGATGTAACATTTGAGCTAATATGTTAAAATCTCCATTCAAAAGACTGACTGGCCTCCAGCTCTAGAGAATGGATCAATCCTCAGATTTATATAAATACATAGTCAAACTTTTTTGAAAATGAACTAGGCACCAAATTATGAAAAAATAAAAAAATAAAAACCTTCTCCAAACATAATGCTAATTCAGGGCCAAATGTTTTATAAAACTCATAAGGAAGGCCATCCACCCCAGGGGCAGCCCCTAGTTTCCTCGTTCATATTATGTCAAGAATTTCCTGTGACGTAATGTCTGCCGTAAAGGAATCAGACTCCTGAGAGGAGATGTCCTATTGTTTTAAAGCAGAAAGATAAGAACTACTTTCTGGCCATGAAGTGTCATTGTTCTCGTGTGCCTCCATAATTACCTGAAGGATATCTGGAACTGTAGTCACCACCGTACCCTTTTGGTTAATTAAACTAGAAAGAGAAGCAGCCCGACTCCAAGTAGTACTTATTTCACAAGGATTAAAGACTGGCAATTTCTGGGTCCCATATGAGAGTTCAGCTCGAATGGTACCTGCCCCATCATATTGTAATGCCTGCATTTCTACTTTAATTTTTATGGATTTGGGCATGACGATCATTACCCACTGTTGGAGTGCAGGATAATAAATGTTGTAGCTTTTTTCTTAAGGTAAGATATTTAAAATATTGAGTTTTTGTTTTGTTGTTGCCATGTTGTTGCAGATACTGAGAGATATCTTGCTTAGTCTGTTGCCACCAGTCTCCTACGTCATCATACAGTTCGATGACCGTAGCTCTTGTAGCTAGTAGACTTTTAACAGATATTTTTTATATAGGGGTCATGAAGGGTTTGAACGTTTCATTTCCACCTTGGTTTAATAGTGGGATGGCGCAGTTCCGTGCTCAGGGTAGTAATGACTATTTGATAATCTGAAATCTCAACCGGACATAGTTCAGTGGAGGCAATAGCCAGATGTTTAGACTCAAAGAGACAGTCGATAATGGTAGTATATTGTGCCCATTTGTAGGTAAAATAATGGGGATCCTGAATATGTGTATTGCAATTTCTGGAGATCAGCTTAAGTGATACACTTTTTAAAAGCGATAGAATCACAATACACTTTAGCACAGTTTTGTGCGCCTTTGGGAAAGGAAAAGCTACAATTAAAATCCCCACTGAAAATAATTAATTTTACTGTAGCTAGATAAGGGAATAGTTGAGACAACAGGGTTGTCCTACCAACCTTTAATTGTGACGCATAAATATTAACTAGTTCTACACGGTTCTTTATCCATATAATCATACAAAATAATTGCTTTCCCTGGAACAAAATCTAGGAGGTAAAACAAGGAGAGACAGTTCCCACGAAAGAGGACACCAACCCCATCTGCCTTCTCTTCCCCAAATGACCAATAGGATGGTCCCCATGGCCATTCTGACTTCCATGATTTAAGCTAGAAAACTGAAGTCATCCATGTTTCTTGAATGGAAATAATATCCACCATAAGATCAAAGAACAATTGAAACATAGCCTGACTTTTTTTTATTTTTTTTATTTAACAGACTGTGGCACTCTAATAGAGTCACTAATCGGTTACATTGTTCCAGGGTTAATTTTTGCATCTCTTTTTCCCGTATGTAATTTTTCCATGGGTTGGGGATGAGTAGTTCCCACCTCCATCGCTTCTTTAGGGTCATCTTCTAGTTCCAAGCCCCTCTCCCCACAGGGCGTGGTCTCCAAAACTTCATACAGGTTTTTTGCCTCCACCCCTGAGTCAAGTTTTCCTTGAACAGCCTTTTGGATGATGATCTGCGTGCGACAGGGATGAATTCCATGGACGGGGGTGCTACCTCCATATTGGCTGTACTACCAGATTGGTCTGGAGGGTCTGCATAACAAACTGGTTGCAGAAGGGATATCGTCTCTGGTACTACCATTTCATGGAGACCCGAATCACGGTCTGGAGGAGTCGTCTCCCCCCATTGTAGGCTGGGACAGTACTGTAACGGGTACACTCCCTGTATCTGGAAAAGGCTGGGGGGGTTGAAATCCAAATTACTTCCTGCTTGCGCCTCATTAATCAGATCTTCGGAGTCTAGAGAGTGGGTTTAATTAACTGCAGCCCATGGGCAATTTTTGTAGAGATGCCCCTTTCCTCACAAAGACTGCACCGAAAGTAGTTTGTACAGTCTGAATTAATGTGGCCCATCTCATTACAGAAGCTGCACTGAAGCTTATCACACACGCTGGATAAGTGTGTTCTGGCACCACACCGATAACATGCCTTGGGCGGCCCCAAGTAATAGCACACTCCTCTATCACGTCCTAGAAAGAAGCAGTTTGGTATATGAGTAATACCATCCTTGGTTTGGTGCAACTTCACCTGGAATTTCCACACCCCTGTCCAAAATTGCTCCTCATCTAAGATGGCCACCGGGGCACTTAATACCTGGCATTTCTGTTGGAGTCAATGACCGATGTCACTCACAGGTACATTCTCATTACGAAACATAATCGTAACGGATTTGGTTAAGGGTTTAGTCGATGGGATGGCTGTAAAAGGAATCCATAATGGAGATGTCTTCACCTGATTATAGCGTGTCCAGAAAAGTCTAGGAAGTTAGCAGATCGAAAACTAATATCAAAGATATCCTCACCAGAGATAATGAATCAAAGTGAACACATCCGCAGGGTAGAACCGTAAGGACTCTTTAATAAGCATTTTTCCAACATACTACTGCCTGTCAGGGTGTGTGTCTAGGCCTCCTTTATATTTAAGCCACACAGCATGGCGTCGTGGTAGGGGCTCTGTCGTGTTTATTTTAAAAAGTTCTAAAAGTAGTGGTCGATGAGGCAAGTCCGTCTGTGGTTCATCATGCAACAGAGGTACCTGTCCAGGATTACTGTCTTCTAGCACCACTGTATGGAGCATAGAATTTTGTGAAGGGGATACTACAAGGCTTTCTTGCTCAACAATTTGCTGTGGACTTGATACTGGTTGCCTTCCCTGTGGTTCCATAATATTAGGGACTACTGTGTCATTCAAGATCTCTGCAACAGAGTCACATATTTTTGAGGTATGAATGTGTACCGCAGTGCGACTGTCCAGTGGGGTACTGTGGTCCTGCAATTTGTTTGATTCTGCTCTTTTGGCAGCTGGGAAGGGTTGCCACTTCATACTTGTGGAGGATTGTGAGAAGGATGTATTATCCCAGGTGGGGTCAGGGACACATCGTCCCTTCTCATCATTTATCCAGCCTGCACCTTTCAGGGCTCAGCCAGTCCAGTTTCTCTTCATTTTCGTGCAGGTCTAACCCAAGGTCAGTTTTATGGCAGAAACCGTAGAATTTGGTGGAGGGAACTCAAAAGGGGCCTGGTTCTGTACTGTACATGAAGAATTACTGTCTTTAATATTCCTATTTTGTAACACCACACTTTCCAGTTTTTTCCTGGAATCTTCATTTTTCCTTTTAGATTCAATAGATTCGCCCCCAGCAGTTTTAGCCACATTGACTCCAGCAGCCCTCATTATTCTAGTATTTATATCCCCACTCTCCAACTTTGGAGCATTCCTTATGTCTTGAGCCAAAAGGCACTTACAGGGCGTTCTATCCAAATCATCAAGATTGTCCCATAATTCCCCGATGGGTTTCTTTGAATTATCCATATTCAGGGGCTGTGGAGCCATATCCAGGTTCTGGACACTCATACTCCCAGACCTGCCTTGTGGCCTTGTGTGGCGCACCTCCCTTTTCTTCCCATCATGAACATTAAAGTCCTCTAGCATATTCACATCACTTTGTAGCATTTTAGTTTGATCTATGCTGTTCTTTCCCACTGCCCACAGCTTCGCTGAGAAGGACACCCCAGGTAAGTTAATCAATAAACTGTCAGTATTAGTTGCAGTATTAACAGTTACTCGACTACTAGAAAAAGTAAATACAGTTGCTCTGTCTTGGTTCTGAGCAGACGTCCAGTAGACAATAGAAGAAGGTTTTACCCGAGTGTGGGCAGTGGGAGCCGATGCTGTCGTAGGGCCATCAGAATCATTCCCAACAATATTAATTCCAATGCATGGTACCAAAATCTCAGATGAAGCTTTATACAATGCTTGCTGCAATCGCAGCCGTCTCTCCTGAAATAAAAGTTCCTCTGCATATATCAATTTCTGTAAATCCGCAGCGGATTTTTCAGAGAGAGAATCTTGCATCTTGTCTTCCATGATATCATGTTCTATATTCCGTTCAATGGTGTCAGGCAACCTCATACACTCCTTTGGATCCGTGGCATCAAAGTAAATCTCGGTCTCAGTTTCAAGAGAGGATAGTACAGAGACCATACCCTGAGCCTCCACAGCATCCTGCACCTTCAGGTCCTCAGGCAGACTGGCCATCGCGTCGATGGACAACAGCTCCCCCTACCGTTCAGTAGGTTGAATTTCCCCGGTGCCCTGACCAAATTTTCCTCCATTCACTAAAAATACCACCAACAGCTTAATCTGGTTCAAAGTCAGTTGGCATTCATCTGTATCCCCCTCCCCCGGGTCGTGCCTGTAAACAGGCAGAATTTGTCTCGTGCACTTACCCGGTCAACAAAAACTAAATAAATAAATGCATCACTGTTACACTCTTAAGAAATGAAGTGCTATTTTTTTACAAAGCATGTGTAACATTAACTCACAATTGTGCCATATTTATGAAAACATTGATTTACATACAGTACAGTGTGAAAAAATAACGCTTCATAAGTGTTATTTGTTTACACTGTAAGTGTGTAAATCACTTTTTAACAGTGTGTACAGTGTGTGTAATATTAATCACAAATGTGTCATATAAAACTGTGATTAACACACTTACAGTGTAAAAAATAACACTTTATTTTAACTGTACCCAGAAATGGTATAGTGCTATATTACAGTAATTAAAATGTTTTTTGCAAGCAGTACTGTGATTTTTATTTTACAGCTTTAACAATTTTCCTACACGTTAAACTAAACACTTTTTTTTTTTTTTTTAAGTTAAGCCAGTGTAAATTCCTTCATGGCAATTTACATACACTTCCCATGATGCTTCACTTAACTGGGGTGTGTGCAACTGTGTTTTTCTTTCAAATCTGGCTGCATGGCCATAAACCTTCCAGGGTAACATTTGCCCCAGGGAATTTGCTCTGGTGTGCTTTTCTTTTGTAGTTCTTCTGTTCTCTTCTATGGGTTCCCCATGAGATTAGAAAGTAAGACTTTGTATAGGGGAAGGGGCACTCATGCACTACACTATGAAGCAAATTCAGCAAGCTGATGAGCTCCAATAAGGGATCACCACCTGTGTAGGTTTGTTGCTCACTGGCTTTGTTGGTTATATTACAAGGCCTGTAGTCGCTGAATTAAAATTGTTTCATAGAGAGTTATGAATATTTCTAATTAGCAACTGAGTTGTTTTTATTTAAGCTATATGGGATTACTACACTTCAAATTGCAACGCAAATGTGTTTTTCAAATTTAACACATCAATATGCTAAAAATTCAACACACCAGTGTGTGGTAAAATCTACACATTTGTGTGCTGAACAATATACACACACCACTGTGTTACATTTATGTTCATTTATGAGGTTAACGAGGAAAAAGACTGTGGGATAGTGACTGATAAACTGAAATACAATAAACAACGTACTGTGGCTATACAAAAAGCCAATAATATGGTGAGGAATATAAAACGGAGTTTTATGAATAAGTCAGTGGGATGTATGGTACCAATATATAGGTCTTACGTTAGGCTATATTTGGACTTCGGGTCACAATTATGGATTCCATACACTAAGAAGGAGGTAAAGAGAGTTGAAGGGGTGCAGAGGAGATAGACTAAGATGATAGGAACTTTAAATAGATATGAATATAGTGAAAAATTAAAAAGGACAGGATTACTTTCACTAGAACAAAGAAGGGAAAGAGGAGAACTAATGATGTTATTTAGAATAATAAATGATAAAGAACTGGTAAATGAAATGGGGTTAGAAATGCAGGTGAAGCCAAAATGTTTGAGAGGACATGAAAAGCAGATTAAGTTAAGAAATGTAAAAAAGAAAGGTGTATACTATTCATTTATAAATAGAGCAGAGAGAGCATGGAACACTTTGCCGGTAGAAGTGGTGAATAGTAAAACACTGACGGAATTTAAGGGAAAAATTGATAAATTGCTCTTGGGGAACAGGTCGATATGTACCCACTAAGGTGGGGAACAGTTTATATGGACCAATGGTCTTTTAATGTTCTAAACCAAGTATAACACACTGTATGTGCGAAATTTAACACACACTGTGTTGTCCCTAACCACACTAACGGTGTGTTAAAATGAACTACTTTTTAGTCAATTTTCACTCATCCTTTCTAAGACTGTACAGAGAATAGGAGGCACTGCAGGAAAAGGGAAGGCAATAAAACATAATGACATGGAAATACCCAGGGGCTGTAAGATATGTAAGCAAATTTAGAAAAAAAAAACTCCTAACACCAAACAAGGGAAAGAATGCACTGTGACTAGACACATAAATCAAAACGCTCTGCGCAACAAATTTTTGGTCAACTTTGACTGGAATTCTCCTTTAATAGGTTCACTGCGAGTTTTATCAAAGGTTGTGTCCTTTCCCGCATCTTCACAGACAGTGAGGTCTATCTGCAAGGTTACTTACTGGCAGAGAGAGAGCGAGAGCAAGTGTGTGTACGTGCACTGTGTGTATGTGTGAGTGATAGCCATATAAGTACCTGCGTGCAGTATTAGTGACACTGTTAGAAGTGACATGCACTGGATAGAAGGATTTACTGCCATGCCCTGAATGGAGGTGGCACCAGACAAGGGCTTTTTCAGAAAAGGAAGTAGAGAACTCAGAGATAAAAAGCACCAAAATCAAAAAGATTGGGTCCCGAGCAGACACTGTAAAAGATATCTTGAGCGGTTAAAAAAATAAATAAATGAAACTGGGTCATGCTTTTCTGTGCTCATTTAAAAATCAGATTTTCCTAAGCCGGCCTGGTGGTGCTGAGGGTTGAGGCACTGGATGCCACACCTCACTCCATGCTGGCAACCCATGTTCAGGAGCAAACACGGGTTGCCAGGGGTCAGCTGGGGGGTGTTGGATTTGAGTGTCTGAAGGACTGCCCTCCACACACGGGTGGGAGGGCTGCCACTCCCCGGCAAACGACTGCCCTCAGGTGGAGGCCTGAGGAGCAATGCGAGATGGAGGAGGGACACAAAGGGTGGGCGCTGTGGGCAGCAGTGTGTGCATGCCTCCACACACGCGCGTGCATGCCAGCAGTGAAGGGGGGGGCAGAAAACATGGAAAACTGGAGATGGCAGGCTCTATGATGGCCCAGACTTGCCCCCACACCAGCTTCCCCGGATTGTGGATTGTACTCTTGGGGGGTTACACTTCTCCTCCGGCCCTGCCACGGCGGAAGGGGTAATCCGTTGAGGAACTACCAGGGCAGCTGGGCTCGGAGGACAAGACTTCCTAGGGAGGCCTGCGCTGCTCGCCAACTCCACGGAAGGTGGAGAAAATACAATAATAATAAAAAATATATATTTTTTTTTATTTTATTTATTGTTTATTTATTGAATTTTGATGACCGGGTAGGCCCACTGGGCCCGAAGGTCCCTTTTTCAAGGGCGACCCGGGAATAACGGTACGGACATTATGAACTTAGTGCAGTTACATAATACAGGAAGTTATGGGCATACAGTATTCAGCTGTTTACACATAGCAGTAGTTATTAGGGTATTATATATCATATTGGTAAGTTGTAGTTCATAGCATTCGAACATTTGTCCTGCATGTAAGTGAGACAGCATTATGGATTCCTTGGGTGACATACTTTGAGAGCATTAGCATGGTTCATTGAGGAGAAAAATTAGTGCTACCTTGATTGGGGGGTTGACTTTTTAGTTCATAGTGGTAGTTTAGGTAGTGTCAGGTGTAGTGGCACTGGCATACACTTTTTGACAGGAGATGGGTTTTGAGTCTGGTGCGGAAGCACGGCACTGAAGGGGTTTCACGCACCTCCAGCGGAGGTGGTTCCATAAGGAAGGGCAGCATACGAGAAGGATTTCTGGCCTGCCTTAGTCCTAGCCTTGGGAACCTCTAGCAACGTTTGGCCTGAAGACCTAAGGCTGCGCAGGTTTCTCTTTACTGTGAGGAGTCCCCCGAGGCTAGGGGGAGGGGAAGGGCTAATTATCTTTTTCGCCAGGCAGAGCACGGGGTAACTGAGGTGTGCTTCAAAGGATAGCCAGTTAAGCTTTACTAGCGCCTCACAGTGGTGGCTCCTTGAATGGGATAGAGTGGCAATGCGGGTCACTTTGTTGTAAAGAACCTGTAATTTACCATACTCCCGCTTTGAGATACCCTGGATGACCGGGGCCGCAAATATCAATGTTGGAAGTAGGACACTCGCTGCTATAGCAGTCCTAGCTTCAAGGGTTAACAGCTCCTTAAGCCGATATAGTAATCCGAATGGAATGGATTACTTTAGTGACTTGGTCCACGTGTTGTTTGAACGTGAGGCCCTGGTCGAGGGTGAGGCCAAGGTATTTTGTAAAGGGAACAACATCTAACTTGTTGCCCTCCAGAGATGAGAGCTGGAGAATTTGCGATCTGTCCTGTCCTAAGGCTCTTGGTCCGAACAGCATAACTTTGGTTTTATTGGTGTTAAGGACCATTTTGTTGTTAATGAGCCACCTCTCCATGATGTGAATGTCCTTTGGAGAGAACTGGATAGGTCATCCAGGTTGTAAGAGGGGCGTGTAAAACAGCATCATCCCATATTGGATTATATTGCTGCTTCCACAGTGCTTGTACAGTTCGTTGCGAACAACGAGAACATAAGGGGCAGTATGGACCCTTGGGGTACTCCCTCCGTTAGGGACTGAGGTTTGGAGAGTTTGTCCTGCCACCTGACTCTCTGAGTCCGACCTGTGAGGTAGCTTTCTATCCATCTGAGGGCGTGGGCATCTAGGCCTACGTGGAGGAGTTTTTGGAGGAGTAGTCTGTGATCCACCCGGTCGAAGGCCTTGGAGAGGTCTATAAATATATACACATATATATATATATATATATATATATATATATATATATATATATCAAACTTTCCATCTGGCCCAGTAATGTGGCGGTGGCTTGGTATGCCTGAAACTGGGGTTCACACCCTGAGGACAGAAAAATGGCTTGGTCCTCAGTGGAGTCAATAATCAGGCAGAAAGAAGTTTTAAATGTTTATTCCATCACCATATAGGTCCAGACTAGCAACAGGAAGACCCTGTTGGGTTTGAAGCACTGGGGCATTTGGGTGCCAAGTCTGGACCTCTGTGGTGATGGAATAAACATTTCGCTCATTGACTCATGATGGCTCGCTCGGTACCTGTGATCACTGTACAGGCTAGCTGCCTTGCTCCGCATCTCCACCTGTTATTCCCTTGAGTGCGCCGCACACTGCTTTGGTTCACACCCTGAGCCTAGGTCTACTCCCACAGGCTGGCCGCAGAAAGATCAAACATCCTAGTGGACCCTCTTGTCCTCTGGGAAGGGAGGCCCAGCATGCTATATTACTTCTTCCTAATGGCTACCAGGAAATGCACAGCTGGAAATGCTCGAAGTGCCTTAAGATCTGCAGGTGTTCCCATGTAACATGTTTGGACTTGCACTGTTTTCTGGGCCCCCCCCCCCCCATGAGAGAGGAAAATGGAGAAGGGATATGCATAGGGCAGATAAAGCCTTAACTTTTAGCCTCAGCCACTTGAGCTCCATAATCTTTGGTCCCTGCTGCACCTAGCCTGACTGCCTACTCCTGGCCAGAGACCCCCACCCCTCGATTGGGCCCTGTGGTAAGGTGGCAATTTACCAAGGTGTCTATTAGGAGAGGGATAAGTAGGTTGCCAGACAGAAGAGAGCAATCCAGTGATGGAGACTTCAGCTAGGAGTTAGTTGAAGGATGTCCCAAGTGCCTGGCAGGTGCACTGGAGGAGAAAAATGAAGCCAGAGGCTACATTACAATGGAAGGCAGACATCAAAGGAAACTGGTGAAGTGTTAAAAAGAAAGAAAAAGAAAATAAGTTTTTTTTTTCTTTCCATTTTTGTCTAGTTTTGAAAGCAAGCTGTTGTGTATATATTCATAGGTTTCAGGACTGTCTACGAAAATGGACAATGTGGAGACAAAAACTTTTAAGTCAGCCATCCAAATAGCATGAATTGAGAATGAAGAGTAAGAAGAACTCAGACTATGAAGAAAAAGCATTTTTGGACTGTAGACCCTTGGCAGGGGTTGCATGACAGCACCTAGGCTTGCTCTACACCAAGGCCCAGATACTCCTGATTTCATCAGCCAGAAATCCGGTAACTCTAAAAATGAATGCACGCCCAAGCTCCAAACGACACAGTGTCTGCTGCGCAGAATGCTGATGGAAGGAGCTACATGGAAGACTGCAGGGCCCGTAGTGTAAATTAGCTTGATGCTTCCAAAAAGCATCAGTGAAACAGAGATCCAAAAATGCAGAAATACCCATGTTCAGATACTGTTTGCACAGAGCCAGCTGAGAACCTGGAGACCTAGAACCGAATCCTACCATAGCTATTGACTGACTCACTCACTCACTCTGGCCCTGAAATTATCCCTTTACTCTTTTTTCCCCTCGGTGCTCTTTTTTCCCTCGGTGCTTACCTCTGTTAGCTTTCCCTGAACTCTTTCAATCTCTCTTACCTTCCCTGTGCACTCCTAATGGCTGCTGAAACTGTTCATGGATTGTAAACACCTTGGGCTATAGTATATATGAAAAACACATGCACGAAAAGTGTACTATAAGACCGAAGTTCTTTTAAACTACATCACCACATTTGTCACATAAAGAGCTTGAGAGCTCAAAGACACGTCACAGAATGACTAAAATTTGAAACCAATCTGAAAATCCTATGCTTCTGGCTTATTTAGCCCTTAGTTGAGAAATAAATTCAAAATAAAAACCAATTAATATCACGGCTCTTTTTCAATTTTGGAAAGCCAAGAAGATGAGTTCTGTGAAGTCATGAGGTCCAGTTTTGTCACAAAACTGTGATTTTATCAGTCTGAAGTTTGGAAATGGAATTCTTTTGAGGAACAACATATTCTGGCCTTATGATGTCAGAGCTATTACAGCAGTATTATAATACCCATACAGTGCATACCTTACACCCTACCCTAATATAGAAGCTACCCTCGTTTAGGAATCTGCCAATACCTACTGCAAGAGTGCAAATGCTTTATCTTCATTCCTGAATTTCTTTCAAAACTTCCTCTTCTTTTGTTTATGTCTTCATGCCCAGTGTTCCATATAGAGGATAATGGCTGTAAGGGAGTGGGTGATAACCATGCTGTAATCACCTCGAGTGGTTGCTAGGGCAACATGGTAAACCTCGAGGCGCGGCTGAGAGGTTTCTAGCAACTAACAGCCAGGTGATTTCAGCGTGGTTGTCACCCGATCTCAGCCATCATCTTTATAGCGTATGGTCAGAAAAACACTGTTTGCATTCTATGTGTAGAATTATGGAACTCTGGTGCATTCTTTTTTGCTGTGCCACTGTTTGGAAGTTCCGAAGTGTGGTTAACAACTTTTAAAATTCTAAACAGTGCATAACAAAGCTGTGTGACTGCTGATTATGGTGGTTAATAGGCACTTACCATACATTATAATTTGTTTTTCTTTTTAAATTCTTTGGTAACTGGGTAAGGCCCACTAGGCACAAATGCTTGTTTTCAGTGGTGACGCCGGAGCACTGAGGAGGTTAAGTGACTTGCTCAGTCACACAGTTTGTAAGTGGAGGTTGTGGAAATCAAACTCAGGTCTGCTGGATGCACCAAGCTCGTTTGTTCTCTTAGTTTACAGCATTTATTTGTGACAGGGAGGCCACTGGTACTTCCAAACGTTTTTTTAAAAGACTATTTCTTTAAAAATGGTGAGTAAAGCATGCAGTGATCTTTTCTGGAGCAGTGTTTCTTCTATGACCTGTCCCCCAACAAACAAGGAGGCTGTGGAGGCAAGCTGGTCTAGTTGTTAGAGCACCGAATTGGGAGCCATGAGATCACAAGTTCAAACCCCGCTAGAGCCAAATACTCGCCATGTGACCTTGGGCAAGTCCCTTAGCCTCCCAATTGCTCCAGTCACTACAGATACAGAAACTGGTTAGAAGCAACACCCGACTGAAAATGAGATGCTGCATTTCAGCTGGGCCTTCCTAGGTAAACAAAAACTGTAAAAAAAAAAAAAACAACTTAGAATATATTTATAGCCAAGTAGACACTGACATTGCAAATGCTATTCCTGGCATAAGGCGTCACATTTTTGCTGCAAATTATTCAGGAAAAAAGACATGTAAACACATGTAATCAGACTCTCTCCTGCACTGTATCTAAACTTTTGTTAAGGGGAGGCTTTACATCAAAGGAGCAGGGGGGAATTATTGTATTAAAAAGTCACTATTAATCAAGAACAGCAGGCTAATTTACAAATCAGGAACAATGGGCTACTTTAACGGAAAAACAAATCAAATTTTAGAATGCTTCATCCTCCAAGCCCCCCCCCCCCAGAGCTGCCCCTGATTTTGTCATGCAAAATTATTCCTGCCAAAACTTCTGAAGATGCAGACCATCTTGCATCACTCACTGCTTTTTTTCACCGTAGAGACTGCTTACATGGCAACCCTACGTTCAGGGGGTGAGTCAGAACACCCAAGTATCTAGATTGCATTCCATTAATTTCTACATGAACAAACTGTCTGTGCATTTGAACAGCGGACCATATGCACAACTGCATCATTCCATGGCACAACCAGTAGGAAAACTAGGTACACTGAAAAACAACATGCCAGTAACGGGCAGCAGTCTTAAGTTCTGTTCTTCTAGGGGCCTGTAGTCTGAACCTTTGTTACAGAGTATCACCTGGAAAGGTAATGCCAGCCCCCCCAAAAGCAACACTAAAGGCTGAAACGAAACCCATGGCAAGTGATACTCTGTACAGTCCCTGTCTCATGTCACTTTACTGCTTAACACCAGCTCTCAGCAGAGATGAGACACTGCTCCTTTTGAATCCGTTCTCCTGCAATCTACCTGCTATTACAAAGGGAGGCCAGCAGTAAAGAGTTTTTTGATAAAGAAAATGCCTTTTGCTCAAAGTGTTATCTCCATATCCCTTCACCTCCACCCCCCTTCCTGAAACTGAAGTTCTGTAGGAGCCCCAACTGTACTCCCTTGAACTGCAGCTCCATTTCTTCCCTGCTGTGGCAAAACCCACTCCACTGAAGACCAGACTTTGCTGACAGAGAGGAGTGACTGCACCTAGCTTTACCTTAAAGATATATTGATATTTCTCTTCACGAAATTAGCAGGGTAAGTGAGGAGAAACGAGAACTGTAGGCAGTGTTTGGGGCACTTTGAAACTTGGGTTGTAAGTTGTAACAGGTGGTGTGGAGGGAAAATAGCCCAGGAGATTAATGTTGGGGTGAGTAGGTTCAGGAAGCCCTGGGAATCAGGTGTGTAACTGAGGGGTGGAGCTCACAGAGGCTTAGTGCCTTCTTACAACAGCACTATAAAAGTACTTCCACTCTAACGTGTCCAGCACATTTGAGTTCCAGCGAAGGAGTAAAGCAGGTGACTGGCATTTTAGGCGTTGGTAGGCATCAGCAGAAGGAAGCGAAGAAGCAGGGGACTCTACAGGTCAACTAAGGCAGGGTACCTCTTCACTACTGTGAAACAGTCACTGCTGGGAAAGGTGGAAGTTAAACAGTTCACCAAAACTGGGAATAGGAGCAACACCCTATTCTAGAGTAGGAGTATGAAGATATTTAAACAAGGTGTGGTGGAGCACAAACAAATACAAACAAGCACAAGGGGAAAACTAGAAACAGCCCATCAGTGGTAAGGGCACACAAATATTTTCAGGTAACACAGGGAGAACAGGAGTTGGTAATGCTGCCACTGGTGCACTGATGTGACTGTGGAGTGCCAGTTTTCAGAGACCTTCTGGAGACTGCGAAGTTGCCCAATCTGCACACACCTCTGGACTGAAGGAGACAGTCACTAGACTGTAGGCCGAGTTGGCTGGAATTCAAGTGACCTCCTGACCCACCCAGGGGCCATCAAGTCTGCCATTGCTGCCTCAGAGGATGCCAGGGAGGAAGACCAACTTGACTTGGTGGCCTAGGGAAGGGTGGAGGTGGTGGGTCAAAGGCACATTCCTCAACTGCTACCTCTACGCAATTCCTACGCTGCTCTGGTGAGGCAGGATTGTCAGGAAGAGGTACTTGTGGTAGAGGCCAGGGAAGGTGTAGGAGTCATCTGTAGCGGAGACCCCAAGGAGGGTGGAAGAGGATCCCAGAGAGGAGGAAGCAACTTCTGGTGGGGGACTCGACTGTAAGGAGGATAGATTTGGGAATGGGAAGTGGAGGAAGAGGGAGGTTAGGTGCCTATGTGGCTCCACGACCCAGTAAGATGGGGGGGAGGGGAGAGAGACCTGGATGTCACTGTCCTCCTGGGGACTAATGACCTGGCTAGGGACAGGGATAAAGCAGGGGACATTTAAGGAGCTGGGGAGGGGTCTTAGACAGGCAGTGTGCTCAGTGGCTTTCACAGAGGTGCTGCCCATCTATGACAGGGAAGTAGAGAGATCTCAACACCAGGAGCTTCAGGAATGGTGCAGAAATGAGGGGTCTGGCTACACTGGGGACCCACCTGGTGGGATAACGGCCTATACAGGGGTGATGGCCTGCATCCATCCAGGAGGGGAACCACAGTCCTCGGTGGACAGTTTAAATGTTAATTTGATTAACATTTAGACTAATTGAGGGAAACAGCAGAGAAAACTCAAGAGGAGAGGAATCCCCTAGGATGCAAATTAATGCAGGAAGTACAGTGTAAGAAATGAATGGGGATGAGAGCGAGTGTATTAAAAAGAGAAGGGGGAAGGAGGGAAAGCAAAACTGAAAAAAGGAGGGGAACAAATGGAGTGGTAACAAAATCTGGAAAGTCATGTATGCAAAATAAGATTCCAGATCTAGAGGCCACAATGGCAAAGGCCGCCCTGGATATTGTGGCCATTATCAAGTCATGGTGCATGAAAAACCATTACTGGGACACAGCTGTATCAGGCTATACTCTCTGCTCAGGAAGGACAGGGTGGGAAGGAAAGGAGGGTGGGTGGTAATTTATGTGAGAGAAGGCATGCAAGCAACCTAAATACAAGGCATATAGGGGCAGAGGTACTGCAGAGACAGGAAATGGAGCCTCTGTTTGCACTGTTGTGATCTACAGACCTCCAGCACAGGAGGAGGAGATAGATAAGGTACTGATGGAAACCATTAGTACGACAGCACAAAATGGGGAGGTAGCAAGATGGCAAAAAATTGGGAAGTGCTGTTGGTGGGGGACTGCAATCTGCCAGATGTACATTGAAGCCTCTTAGCAGCCGCTTCAGCTAGCAGCAGGGAAATCTTGGACTCCCTGCAGGGGGTGTTCCTCAGGCAACTTGCCAGTGAACCCACTCATGATGGAACAATAATGTACCTGGTACTCACCAACAGGGACAGTGCTACAGACGTCAAGGTCAGTGGCCACCTGGGTACCAGCGATCACTGCACAGTGTGGTTCGATACAAGGATGGATACGGAGTCAAACCACACAAAGGCGAACGTCCTGGACTTTAGGAGGGTAGATTTTAATAAGATGGGTGAATGCCTCAGGGATGACCTGGGAAGAGGAATGAACTGGGGAGATGGGGACTAAAAAGGCCACACTGAAGTTAGCAAACTGCGTCAAGAATGTGACCAAAAGAAAGAAGAAAGAGAGACCACTATGGTTCACGAAAGAGGTGGCAGAAAAGGTGAAAGCTAAGAGGGCAGCATTCAGAAGGTAAAAGGAGATGCAGAGGAGGAAGATAAGAAGGTGTGTGTATCAGGGGAAACAGAGGTAAGAAGGGAGAGCAGTAAGAAGCTCAAAGATGTAAACTGATGAAAAAATAGCCAAGGCAGTAACAAAAGGGGACAAGACCGTTTTTAGGTATGCAAGCAAAAAAAAGAAGACTAACTCCTCCTGGGAGTGTGAGAAAGCAGAAGAATTTGTGAAGGCCTTGAGGAGGAGGGTGAGCTGAAAACCAGCGGGAGAGTGGAGAAGAGTTGGATGGCTGTGCGAAAAGGAGCCTGTGTGTATGTGCTACATCCTTGTTGGTTCTTAATGCGTTTTGGAAATCATTAAGTATGAACTGTTGGCGCCGTTGCGCCTTATCCATTTGAGAAATCTATGGTTAAGAAGGGACAGTGACTGGTTTGGTTGGTACCAACACTAATCGAATATTAGGAGGCTGAGATGGCCGAAGATGATGCCTTGCTGTGTGTCCCCCTCGCTTCCCCCTTGGGCCTCTGCTGTTCGTGAACTCTGAGAGTGCATTTGGATAAGGGGACTGTGGAGAGCGAGGCCTTTCAGGCCGATTATTTAATATCTGCAAGGTAGGAGCGGGGGCAGGCCTAGCATGTGAAATTTGATGGTGCAGCCTGGCCCTCGCATCCTCGGTGTCCCTCTACTCCTACTCCCTCTATTTGTTTTTCAAATAGGAACATAATTAGGAGGGAAGAGCTTGTGGGTACGAATGGTATGACGGAGTTGGGGGGCGGGGGGGGCTGAGACTGCTTAAACTGGATAGTGGGCGTAGGGCGATTATCCCGTGGGGATATGATAAACAAGCTGAACATAGCCCACGTCGCTCTACTGTGCCTCTCTCGGTCTCTTCTGCCTGTCATCCCTGCTACCGAAGGGGATGGGGCCGTGGGGCACGAGGCTATTAGGGCGGAGGTCTGAATCCTGCAGTGGGGGGACGGGGGCAGACTGGGCGTGTACTCATAGACTGCGCAGTCTAGCCTTCATGTCATTAGCACACCCGTGCGGTCTGGCTCACTTTTGAAGGGGCAGGGAGGTCATGCAGTGGTGCAAATTAGGAGAGCGGCAACTTGCATGGGTAGTGTAGTGTGGCCGGAGGACGAAGGGAGGGGGAGCTAGACCTGTCCTTATTATAAGTTGAGGGAAGTACTCAACCTGAGGGGATACACCATGGACGGAGATGGGATCGCGTCCAATCTCCTTTGGGGGGGGGGTGTAAATATAGGAATTTCCATGGTGTAGGCAGGATACCACACTGAGCTATAATCAGGAGAGGATGGCACGGGGGGAAGATTGAAAAGATGGATGGGCTAGGTAGACTGGGTTTATAAGTATGAGGCCTGGAGGTATGATGGAATACTTGGGGCTGGAGGGGGGAGGGAAGGACAAGCGGACAGCGAGTGGACGGGAGCGAGGAGATGGGGAGGATGGCATGGGGGACCCCAGGGGAGAGGACTGGTGTCTTATGCCTTCGCCTCTATTGGATGGAGGAGATATGGCTGCTGGGGGGAGCGGCGGGACGCGCATCTCAGTTGTGGAGGAGTACATCTGATTGTTCGGTTTTTTCCCGAATATACACTTGTGCTATATTAGCAATTAGTGTTGATAAGGGGGGGGGATGGGGATGTGGGATGCAAGCAGGGAGGGCAGGGAGGGGGATAGGGGAGGCCGAAAGGTAGTGGGGGGGACATATCAGGGTTGCAAAGTTAAAAATGTTATTAGGAATACGATTATTACTGTTATAATTGTTATTGCAGTTATGTTATTATTTTTCTTTAGATGCAGACAAGTGTGTAAAAGTCAGTCGATGTGTGGGCCTACCTCCAAAAGCACTGATAAAATGGAGGTGTGCAGAGGAATGCCGGATGGAAATGGTTGGGAATTTGGAAAGATGATCAGGGTGGGACGGGTGATGCAGTGAACCTTAACGTTGTCTCATGGAATGTAAAAGGCATAGGAAGCCCAGTAAAGAGGACAGCACTTTTGACCGCATTGAAAAGAAGAGGGACGCAGGTGGCATTGCTGCAAGAGACCCACCTGACAGAACTGGAACATGCCAAGCTGGTACGGAATTGGGTGGGGAAATGCTTGGCTGCCTCTTATTCCTCTCACAAAAGGGGTGTAGCGATACTTTTTCACAACAGCCTGCTCTTCAAGGTGAAGAGAGTTGTGAGAGACCCGGAAGAGGGCAGGTATATTTTTGTTACTGGAACGTGGCAGGGGAGACACTTACGTTTTGGCTTGTATATGCATCAGCGTGTAACGCAGCCGCAGTTTTATGCCTCTTTGCTGGGCTTGCTGGTCAGGGAGCAATTCCCTGGGCTTATTATGGGGGGGGATTTCAATTGGACCATGGACGCATGCATGGATCATTCTGCAGGAAAGGGACGAGTTACAGAGGCGATGAACCAGTGACGAATTAGAGTAGCAGATTTGGATATGGTGGATAGTTGGAGGGCAGCTAACCCCAGCGTGAGGGAATACACCTTTTATTCTAACCCTCACAGGACCTGGTCCCGGCTGGATTATATCTATCTCCCTAGATGCTGGGTGGGTAGGATAAGGGAGATAGCCCACAGTCCCATTTTTATCTCGGACCATGCCATGGTTATGTTAAAGCTGTCGGGGGGGGGGGGTGTGTGTCTGAGGACAGACCTGCCACTTGGAAATTCCCTACGTACCTAGCCAAAGACCGGGCATTTGGGGAGTATTTGGCGGAACAGTGGAAGTTATATGAGGAGACGAACTCCACAAGTAAGATCTCTAACGCTACTTTCTGGGAGGCGGGGAAAGCCTTTATGGGGGGGGTGCTATAATAGCCTATGTAGTTAAAATTAAGAAACAGAGTAGGTGTAAGAGGGAGGAGTTGGAGAGACAAGTGAAGGAGCTGGAGAAGTGGGTAGGGGGAGGAGAAGGGGGAGATGCCACCAGATTGTTAACAACGGCAAGGGAAGCTCTTAATACCCTATTAAGAGAAGAGGCTGGGAGGGCATGGGTCTATTGCCAAAGAAGGGTTTTCGAGTGGGGGAATAAGCCAGGGCCCATGCTGGTGAGGTTGATGAAAGGCGGTAGGTGCTCAACACAAATATTGAGGGTGAGGGGCGCGGAGGGGCAGGTACTTACTAGCTCAAAGGAAATAGCGGACTGTTTCAGGAGTTTTTATGAGAAGTTATATAGGGAGGAGCATACTGGGAAGGAGGACTGTATACGAGAGTTCTTGGACGGAGTACCTCTGCAGAGAGTAACAGATGAGCAGAGGGAGCTGTTGAGCCAACCCATCTCTAGAGCAGAAATTTTAAGGGCTATACAGAAGCTGCAGCTGGGTAAGGCCAGTGGGTCAGACAGTTTCCCCGTTGAGTACTACAGAATTCTGGGGAGGCAGCTGGCTGATACATTGAGCAGGGTATTTGAGGAGGGAGCGGAGGGGGAGATCCCAGTGCTGCCTGACTCATGCTATGATGCGGATATTTGCCTAATACACAAGAGGGGACAAGACGAGCTGGACTGCTCAGCCTACCAGCCTACCTCATTGTTGAATGCAGACATGAAAATTCTGGCCAAGGTCCTGGCTATCAGGTTGGAGAATATACTCCCAGAGGTGATTCACCCAGACCAGACCGGGTTTATTAAGGGGCATCAGTCCTATCATAATGTGCCAAGACTGCTTAATATTATATGGCGGGCAGGCCGGACCCATGGGAGAATGGGGGTGGTCTCCTTGGACGCTGAAAAAGCGTTTGATAGGGTGGAATGGGATTACCTATTTGAAGTACTGGCCCAGTTTGGTCTGGGTGACTCGTTCATAGGCTGGGTTAGGGCCATGTATTCTAGGCCGAATGCGCGCGAGTTACAGTAAATGGATGCCTTTCGGAAAAATTCGGGTTGGGAAGGGGTACGAGACAGGGGTGCCTGTTATCCCCCCTGTTGTTTGCCTTGGTGATCAAACCCTTGGCGTCAGCGATACGTCAGCATAAGGGTGTGGTGGGAGTAGGGGACGTGTAGGGGAGAGAGCATAAGGTGGCGCTATACGCGGACGATATGCTGCTGTTCCTGGGAGATCTGCATAGATCCATGGGCATTTGATGAGTATTATCGAGAGGTTTGCAGGTTTCTCAGGTTATAAGATTAATGTTAGGAAATCTGAAGTTATGGGATTCCCAGATGCTGGACAGGAGGTACAGCAAATGGGATTTAAAGTGGTTCAGACGGACTTTAAATACTTAGGGGTACGGATAGAGCGGAGATGGGAAGAGTTATATACATTAAATTACTACCCCTTGATTAAGTCGATCTTGGCAGATCTTAAGCGATGGATGCAGCTACCTGTGTCCTGGATTGGGAGGATCAACCTAATAAAAATGAATATTATTCCCCGTATCCTATATCCCATGCAAATGCTGCAGGTGAGGTTAACAATGAGGGATGTGAAAAAGCTGGAGAAGAGATTCTCAGATTTTATCTGGCAAGGCAAGAAGCCCCGAATTAGTCTGAGAAGGCTTAAGACGGATAGGGCTAAGGGGGGGGCTTAATTTCCCGGATTTGGGTACTTACTATAGGGCGGTGCAGCTCGGGGGGATAGCCGACTGGGTGCATAGGCCTGTGGTGGCCAGCTGGGTAGAGGTGGAACAAGTGGGGACCCCGGGGAGACTTACAGGCTACCTTCATAGTAGGGGACTCCGGGCATACAGAGAACTGGGGGGCGGCAACCCATTAGTTAGGGAAACACTGGAGGCATGGGAACATATGTGGCGGCGGAAAGGTTTGGTTCAGAGGGAGACTGTGCTATTGCCGATAGCGAAGAACCCCTTCTTTGTGCCTGGGATGGAGGATGGGGGGGTTCCTAGAATGGGAAAAAGGGGGAGTAACCTATGTAGGTACCCTCCTGGAAAGGGGGGAGCTAAGGGAGTCTGACAGGATTAGGCGAGACATGAGGCTGGGGACATCCCAACTATTTCGATACTTGCAAGTGAAAGCATTCGTTGGGAAGTTGGGAATGGGGGATAGGGGAGGACTGCACCCAAATGTGGTAGAGCGGATGGTATGTCAGGCTAAGAAAGATCCGAAAGGATTTATAGGGAAAGTGGCTAAACAAGATAAGCAAAATTTGCCGGATCTAACTGGCGCCACAAAGGCCCTCTGGGAGAGGGATTTAGGACAACAAATATTGGAAAAAAATTGGAAGTTGGTCCTGGGGATGCCGGAGGGGATCATGGTGTGTAATAAGTTTAAGGAGGCCTTCTATAAGTTTTTGCATAGAGTATACTGGCCCCCAGTGGCGGTTCATAGGGCACACCCCGCAGTATCCCCGTTGTGCCACAGATGTAATAAGGGACTGGGCACCTTCTTTCATTGTTTCTGGTCATGCCTGGTCTTGGTTAAGTTTTGGGGGGAGGTAGTGCAAGTGGTAAACAGAGTGTCAGGTGGGCAGCTGTCACGGGACCCCCTGGTTTGCCTATTCGGAGTGGAGGTAGTGGAAGGGGAGGAGGATTGGCTGCCACTGCTTAGATGGACAAGAGTCCTGTTTGTATTGGCCAGGCCCTGCATACAGAACACATGGGTTAATGGGAATGGGCCTACGGTGACTGAGTGGTGGAGAATGACCATCCGCTCTCTAGCATTGGAAAGGCTTACGTTACTGATGAGGGATAGGGAGGAGGCATTCTTAAGAGACTGGGCTCCCTTTCTGACATCCTTGAGCATATCTGAAAACTTGATGCTGTGCACAGGACTGAATGTATAAGCATCAGCATAAATGTCAGCCCAAGGGGAAGGGCTCCTCTCGCTAACTGATCAGCCAATGTTCAATATGTGCCCGTGCTAATATCATCTTGCACAGAATGAGAATGAAATAGATTTAGTGGGTCTTGTATGCTCAACTGCGAGCACTTGAATGTGTCCAGCGGTATGGATTGAAACGCACACTTGATTGCATCTATCTGTTATTTGTTATTATTTGTTATGTATTATTAGTTTTAGTTGGGATGTTAGTATGTCTGTATTTGTGGTTGTTCATTGCTGTATGTTATACTTGTGTCGTTTGTAAAAGAAAACTCTTAATAAACAGAATATTAAAAAAAAAAAAGAAGACTAGAGGTGGGATTGTAAAGTTAAGCAGGGAAGGGGAGGACTGTGCAGAGGGGGGACAGGAAAAGACAGGCATTCTGAACAAATACTTGTATTCAGTGATCATAGAGGAAAGAGATGATGAAGGGCCACAAAAATGTAACAGAAGCATTGGAAAAAGGGAGGTGGGTACTAGTCTGTTTTCGGAGGAGAGACTCCTGAAGGGACTCGCTAATCTAAAGGTAGACAAAGCAATGGGGCCAGGCGGGGTCCACCCAAGGGTATTGAGGGAGCTCAGGGAGGTACTGGCTGCACCTCTGACAGCCCTATTTAACAGCTCATTGGCAACAGGAGTGGTCCCGGAGGACTGGAGGAGGGCAGAGATGGTCCCACTTCACATAAGTGGTAACAGGAAAGACGCTGGGAATTATTGGCTGGTCAGCTTGACTTCGGTAGTGGGAAAGTTAATGTAATCACTGCTGAAAGAAAAGACTGTGGAATATTTTGAATCCAGTGGGTTACAAGACCCAAAGTAGCATGGATTCATGAGGGGGAGGTCATGTCAAACAACTCTGATAGAGTTCTTAGACTGGGTGGCCACAGAACTACATCAGGGTGGAGCACATAACTACCTAGATTTCAGTAAGGCATTCAACACTGTTCCATATAGGAGACTAGCAAGCAAGCTAGGTAGCTTAGGTGTGGGTCTAAAGGTGGTAAACTGAGTAAAAAATTGGTTAAGGGATAGGCAACAGAGGGTAGTGGTAAACAGAGTTCACTCACAGGAAGGTAGGGTAACCAGCAGAATGCCTCAGGGATCAGTGCTGGGACCAGTCCTCTTTAATGTTACTATAAGTGACTCTCCCTATTATAGCTGAAAAATGTATTGAATTTTTCAATTATTTGTCTGCACACAGGGCATTGGTAGATAAACCTGATTATAATGCTTTTTGCTATCCTGCCATCCTAAATTTAATTTTAAAATACTGACTCCAGAAATGGCTGAGTTATCTGGATAGATTAAATCCATGACCATCTAAAGGAATAGGTCTGGATTTCAAGATTATTAAACTGGCAAAGAATAACACTGCTTTTCCACTCACGAAGTTGTTGAATTTCTCATTATGTCAAGAAGTACTGTATATCCCACAGCATGGAAACAAGCCACTATACCTCCCATCCATTAATGAGGTTCTAAGCAGATGGTCTCGAATTACAGACCCATTTCTTCATTGGCTCCTATGTCAAAACTCTGTGAATGAATTGTTATGGATCAAATGGTTGAATTTCTCTCCATATATGATTTGTTAACTCACATACAACATGGTTTTCAAGCATTACATAGTACCGACACCGCCTTGGTGAGGTTCACAAATCATCTATCCGGCCACTGATGCTGGAAATATGGTGGCCTTTGTGTTCGTGGATCTCACCAAAGCATTCGACTCACTTGACCACAGCTTGCTTCTCCAGTCATTGTCGCACTGTAATTTTTCTGATGATGTTATTAATTGGTTTGGGGACTATCACACGGGCCGTGAGCACAGAACTATAAATCAGACAAACTGTTCTAGATTTCTTAAAGTGACATGTGGTGTCCCGCAGGGTTCCATTTGGGAACGATACTTTTCTCCCTCTTCTTAAATGATCTTCCATCAGCCTGCCCTTCATCAGAAATGCTTCTATACGCAAATGACGCAGTTATTTTCAAAAAGTGGAAATGATGTGGGAACCTTAAAAGACATCCTCCAAAAAGAGTTTATTAACTTGCAGCATTAGTTTGATGCCCAAGGGATGGTCCTAAACATGAAGAAAACAAAAATCATGTTTTGGGCAGAACTAAAAAGATTAGGAATAGTGAATTTCTATTAAAGATTCTTAATGGTTAAGTTATAGAAACAGTCAACCAGTTTAGATTCTTTGGAGCTACTCTGGACAGTGCTTTTACCTTTGAACCTCATGTAGATAGTTTGATAAAACGATACATCAACGCTTGAACTCTTATATAAGAGTGCGAAACAATCTCTTACTGGAAACACGCACCCTTGTGGTGAAGAGCCTACTATTGTAAGTATTAGATTACGGTTTGATAATATATTCAGGTATCGGGTGCTAAATAGTTATGTATTTTTATTTATTAAGACATCGGATAACACCTTTGAGCCAGGGCTCATTTACAAAGGTTCCACGTCAGGAAACAAAACAAGTAGAGAGTCAAAAGACAACATGGATGAGGTTACAAAACCAAAAAATAAGTTACACTATATGGAGCAGCCACTCGTTTTGTGAAATAATTCAGCTGAAAATATTTAGAACATGAAGTACACTAGGCAACATCCAAAGTATGCAAAGGGAAGAATGCTTGAGTGGTAGGGGCCAGAGCAAGAGGAAAAAGATGCATAGGGCATCAGCAGATTGTGAGGTAGAGGAAGGTGGTAAGGAGCAGCTCAGAGCGCATTGTCATTGAGGGATAGTAGAGCGTAGGAAGGTGGGCGTAGATAGGGAGGGGTGTGTGTGTGTGTGTGGGGGAAGGGTAGAAGGAGAGGAAGAGGGTGAAACTGGGAGGTTGGAGTGGAAAGGGGCAAGAATTGAGGGGCGTGGAGGACAGTAAGGAAAATAGGCGTGGAAAGGGGTAGTGGTTAGATAGGGGGGGCAAAATGGTAGAGGTTAAAAGTAGCCTATAACTCAATTTGTCATCCAGTGAGGGTAGTCCTGCAGCCTGGTAAAGTAAACAATGGTGAGTTTTAAACAGAAGGCCTGTTATAAAATGACAGAGTACAGAGAAACAGCTCAGTCTTTTTCCAAAAGGTCATTTTGGGTAAGGTGCCAGATTCTGTAGGGGAGTTATTTACATTACAGAAAAAAAAATCATGTACTAGATCGCAGGGTTTAACCTTGTTTAACGTTCCCTTCCGAAAGACTTGTTTCGGGCAAAGAGCTTTAGATTATATTGGTTGCAGTATTTGTAACCATCTACAACAATCAGTCAAGTCTGTTAGATCTATAATTGTTTTTGAGAATCATCTGTTAAGTATTTTAGATACACAGCCTACATGTAGTTGTAAATAATGTTTGTGAACTACTGTACGTACTGCATGCTGTGTTGTAATATACTGGTCGCAACTGGAAAAGGGCAATGCAGCTCAATGTGCCTTTCAGGGGAACAGGAAACATTATTTAACCAGGAAAGGCACACTACGCTAAAGCTCGTTTCCAGATGCGACCTGGGAGCACAAGGAAGTTAAGCGACTTGCTCAGGATCACATAGTATGCACTTAGGCGGCTGTGGGATTCAAACCCAGGTCTCCAGATCTGCAGCTCAGAGCCTTAATGCACTGCACTATACTGCCTACTGCTTTTCAGAGTAAACAACTGAAATTAAATGAATGTCTTTATAAGCGATACTGCAGAGGAGCTGGAAGGGAAGATCCTCCTCTCTGCAGATGACACCAAACTCTGCAATAGGGTGGACACTCCAGAGGGTTGGAAAGGAGGAGCAGCGAACTGAGAAAACTTCAGGAGTGGTCAAGCGTGTGGCGCTGGGTTTTAATGCGAAAAAGTGCAAAATAATGCTCTTGGGGCACAGAAACCCTGGGGCAGAGTACAAAATGGGGGGGGGTCCCACTGCTGACCACAAAGCAGGAAAGAGACCTGGTGGTGATCATACTGAATGACCTAAAGGTGGTCAGGCAGTGCGGCAAGGCAGTTGGGAGGGCAGTGGGATGGTAGGGTACATAGGGAGGGGCATCACCAGCAGAAAGAGGGAGGTGGAGTTGCCGCTGTATAGATCTCTGGTAAGACACCACCTAGAGTACGGTGTCCAGTTCTGGAGACAACATTTTTAAAGGACACAGACAGAGTGGAAGTGATCCAGAGGATGGCAACAAAAATGGTGCAGGGCCTGCACCAGAAGCCCTGCAAGGAAACATTAAAGAGCCCCTGACACCGTTAGGAAAAACTAAGAAAAAATGTGATATTTAGACAGTCCTTTTTATATCTCATGTATTTTGTATAATTATCTACCTTTTTTCTTTATTACTGAGGACAACTGTATGAAAGAGGACTATTGTCCCTTAGACTTTATCTGCTGCTTCTGCTATCCTACATATGACATCATAATCCGGGTTGCACCTGGAAATGAGCTTCTGTTCATGGTGCTTTTCCTGGTTACCAACCTTTAAATAAATAAATAAAATAAAGAATCCACCATTTATTGCATTGCAATTATCCCAACAGCAACAGATTGTGATATCATAAACAGAACTGTGATGTCAGATGTAGGCAAGCAGCCAGAACAGATAGGGCAGCTGTCCTGCTTACTTTCAAATGTCCTTAGTAACAAAGAAGAATGAGAAACACAGAAACAATATTCAAATATAAGCTGACTAGTGCTAAACATTACATTTTCTCAAAGTTGTCACAATGGTGTCAGGGACTCTTTAAAAAACCTAAATATGTACACCCTGGAAGAGAGGAGGGATATGACAGAGACCTTTAAATACATCACAAGGGTAAACAAGGTACAAGAGGGAAATATTCTTCAGAAAAAAAAAAAAAAAGGCGCTCGAGGACAAGGGAGCATGATAAGAAGAAGTTGATGGGGTGGCCGGCCCGGTGGCACAGAGGGCTGAGACGCTGGCACCTTACTTCACACCACGCCGGTGACCCGGGTTCGGGAACAGATTCAGGTCACCGGGGGCTGGCAGGGGAAGGAGAAGATTGAGCGTCCGGAGGACTGCTCTCCTCTCCTGGGGTGGACTGGGTGGGAAGCCCCGCTCTGTGAGTGTCCCCCGGTGGATACCAGGGGGTACTACAAGCAGCGGCACACAAGAGGGGATCAGAAAAGGTTGAAAAATGCATGCATACCGTCCGGACGACTGTGGCCCGCCTCCCTGTGTCTCTCAGCCGAGAAACCTCAAGGCTGCATTACCGTGACCCAGTGATGATGCAAGGGAACACTCCTGTCTCTCCTCCTGATGGCCCGGACAGGATATGAGAGAGCCCCCCGGGCGAAGGGAAACATCCGGTACAACTGGGCACCGGAGAGCTGGCTGGTGGATCAGTCTGAGGAGGCAGTGGTAGGACTTGGGCGCCCGAAGGAGAGGACAACAGCGGGCGCAGAGGAGGTATAAAGAAAATGCAAAAAAAAAAGAAGTTGGAGGGGTAGATTCAGGAGAGGTGAGGAAGTACTTCTCAGAAGGAGTGGTGAATCCCTGGAACAGTCTTCCAGTGGAGATGGTGGGGATGAAAACAGTGGTGGGGTTCAAGAATGCATGGGACAGGCATAAGGGCATCTTGAGGAAAGGGAAGGGTGGGTGAATGGGCCGAAGATCAAATAGGATCTGTGGTGATACTACAGGCAGGGAAAAAATGAGCAGACGAGGTGGGCCAAGCGGTCCTTACCTGCTGCAAATTCTCTGTTTCTATATACCCAGCCTGTTATGATTATTATTAGTAGTAGTATTATTATTATAGCTCTAGGGTGTGTTCCCAAAAAATCAGAGCACTCCTTTCCTTTGCGTGTGAGACATTCTTATTCTGTGAAGGGTATCTCAAGCACAGCTGCCCTGGATACAGGGCGCATTCAGGTAAGGCTTTTAAACAAATTAATATATTACTGATCGAGTTCGATCAATAATATATTAATACGGCTGCCGAGACCACGCTTCCGATATTAAAAGTGATCTCACATTCTTAAGGTATCAGAACTGTTCCCCCTTCAGTTTCTAGTTCTCATACCCTAAGGATGCATGTGAGAGCTCTCTTACAACCATAATAGTGATCTTGGTGGCCGTCTTAACTCACAGCAGAATTCATCTAAGCCTCTGTGTTAAGGTGAAAACATACACAAAAAACTATGTAACTCTGCAAATATTTGGAGCAACTAGTATAGATGCAAAGGCATTTTGCTGCATACAACACTCTGTGAATGAGCTGCTGCTAGTCTAGGAGCTTTACCTGGATTCATAATCAGCAGGGGCGATACTGCATAACTCAATCTAGCAGGAGTCGAGATTAGGTAATTTTCTAGCAGGGCTAATGAATGGGAAAATCCACTAACCTCACACACGTTTCCACTGGCTCAGCTGCTGTGCTCACTAAAACATTACCTTCTTCAGTACAAGCCTGCAGGGCTAGTTAAAGGAAAATTTTACTAGCCCGATACAAAATCTTCCAGCATTTGGCTAGTGGACTGGTGCCAATTTTGACTCCTATGCTATCACATCATTTGGGAGCCACTACCCTGGTTGATTCAAAAGTCTACATTTTAATGCAGTTCTATTACATTGAATGAACATTTATTCCGGCTACCATGTTGTTTTGTGGATGCTTATTACTCTTTAATGAAAACTACAAATAAGAAAAGACACAGGATGAACTCTTGAGGCACCCCATAATCTTAGATGCCTAAGGATGTAGTAATATAACACCGTGGTGATGAAGGAGTCTCAGGGTCTATCTTACCTGCTGAACGGTAGTGACTTGACCCAATTTAAGTCTGACATAGCCAAAGGTATCAGCCAGAAAACTGCCCATTTTCATGCTGTGTAACTCAATATTGTTCCCTCTCAGGAATCTTGTCTCACCTTGCTTTGAAAGCCTGACTAGCATGTACAAACTCACCAGGTACTCTATCCCACGTTAGCCGTCCTCTGTGTGAAGTGATATTTTCTAATATTTCTCCTTAGCCAGCTGACGCCAACCCCCAATTTAAGACTTCTGCTTACAAACACCAGCTCAAACTGTGTACACTCCACCCTATCAGCTTTTTTAAGGAGGCAGTATAGTATAGTGGTTAAGGGCACTGAACTGCAAACATGGAGACCCGGGTTTAAATTCCATTGGCCCCGACTTGCATACTGTGTGACCCTGAGCAAGTCACTTAACTTCCTTGTGCTCCCAGGTCGCACATGGAAACAAGCTCCGGCTTAGTGTGCCTTTCCTGGTTAAACAATTTCCCCTTTCCTTTAGTATGCGGAATACTGTGATCATGTTCCTTCTCAGCATTCTCTAAAGAAATCATCTGCAATCTCTTCTCACAGTTCCCCCCCCAAGCTGGCCCTGGGTGGGTCTCTCCTAATCCTAAAGTGTGGCTCAGTAGGTAGCACACTCACCTCTGAGGCCGGGAGATCAGAGGGCTGTGGGTTCAGTTCCCACATCTGGCACTTGGGTTAATATCCCAGTACTGACACTGTAGTGCAGCATGAGAGGGGTGCTGCACTTCTGAGGTGTCGTCTTTCACATAAGACGTTAAACCGAGGTCCCATCTGCCTGTTTCGGTGGTAGTTCAGGTGGATGTTAAGATCCCATAGCCTTATCGAGAAAAGAGTAGGGAATTTCCGGTGTCCTGGCTAAATTTCCCTCATTCACTATAAATACCACCAACAGCTTAATCTGGTTCAAAGTCAGCTGGCATTCATCTGTATCCCCCTTCCCTGGGTCGTGCCTGAAAACAGGCAGGATTTGTCTAGTGCACTTACCCGGCCAACAAAAACTAAATAAATAAATAAACCTCTTCTGTGCTGCAGTTACTAGAATTTGACACAGTACTCCAAATTAGGTCAAACCAATGTTTTGCATGGGGTATCACCTCCCCCGTACCCCCCCCAACACACATATCCTAACACTGCATTAGTTCACTTCACTACAGCAGAACATCAGCTGTGTGGCTTGAGCTTACTGTCCGCAATTACCCTTAAATCCTTTTCTTTGTGCTGTCCAGTTGTGCACCACACATGGTGTGTGTTACCCAAATTCCTTCCCCTTAGGCACAGTAGCTTGCACTTCCCAGCATTAATGGGGATCAGTCCCAAAGGCAGCCCCACAATAAGCGTCGGACAGAGAATTGTGACTTCAGACAGGGAGATGCAGGAGGATGACATGAAGGCTAAAGGACAAAGATAACCTCTTTATTTTGCTTCTAATGCTGCAGTGACTGAGGCCAGAGGGGGAAAAATATTTGGACACTTTAAAAGCAAAAACATATTCAGGCTGGTTACTGAAACATGGACCTACTCACCCACTTTGTATTGCTCAGAAAAAAAACAATTTTATTTTTTTCATTTTTCTACAGTATTCTTCTTCCACAAATAATAAGCAGTGTCAACGTTTCGCAAGGTGATACCCTTCCTTCATCAGGTCAATATGGAAACTAAAAATATATAACTGCTCAATCCATTGCGAGTTACAATGAAGCATTTCTAATCTGTGCTATTGTGCTGGAATGATCAATATTCATGTGAACACATCTGACCAATCACGTCTAGGTTTCTCTTATCCTACAAGTACCTCCTAAGCCTAATCTGACAGCAGGTAATGTGTCTCTGTAGCTTTAGCCTCTTATTGGTCCTGGGTCAAATTCTGGAAGTCCAGCAGTGTTCCACTGGAGCCACCCGGAAGCATCCTGCAACAGTGTAGGCAGCAGCTTGTGCATCCTGAGAAGCGAGCAGTGCATCCCGAGGACCCTCCACACTGAATGCCTTAAGTCCCTATGGGCAAGTCAGCATGTCAAGGACACAAGGCCCTGCTTTCCCGAGAGTCCTGACTGTCGGCATCAGAATTTGCTCAGTGAGATGCACAAAAGGCCGGTATTTTGGAGAGCAGTTGTTGCTTACTGAAACAAAAGCTGCAGCAGTAACTGAACAGCACATTTCAGATCTGTACTTTACCTGCAGCTCTTGCCTGCATGTTGTCCAAACTGCGTGGATGGCAATATGGCTCTTCTGGTTGACTTTGCGTACATAAAACTAGAAATAGCAACCCATGGGCAGCAACAAAGGAGAGCTGACATAATCGCGGTGTTTCCAATTTCTGACGTGCCCAGTAGTGCTGGAATTCAAGCTTGGCACATGTAATAACAGATGGTGTCCACTCCACACTTATGTACTTATGTGGTAAGTCACTGTACCAGCATACATAAAAACAAAAACTGTTACAGAAAAAGTTATTGGGAGAGCCATCCAATTGGACAGCCTGTTGCCACACTGGTGACTTGCGTGTGAAAGTAGACTCGGGAGCTTGCTGGGTTGGGGCTGCCGCCTGGCACCACCAACCTGGGAGAGATGGGGCAGCATCACGCCATTGTACTGACCCCTTGTGGTGGGTCAGGGACTACTCCTCCACAAAGGGCACACAGCACGTATGCAAGGCTGATGGCTGGCATGGCAAAGCACCATGGGGATATATGTTGGGACAAAAACCACGGTGCCATCAGGATGACAGTAGCTGGCACTTTCAAGCCACACTCTGAGGGGTCCACCACAAAGGTGGTCGGTGTGGGTGGCAGCAGATGGGGCTAGGAGATGGGCATGGCAAGTCGAGGACTGAGCAGATGGCACCAGAGAAGTAAAAGTTCTACCGTGAGAAGAAAATAAATCCTGCATAGCTGCAGATTAAAATGTGAAAAGCATTCTTTTTCTGGGGAAAAGAATGTTTTTACCCCCTAATACATGAAAGTTGATAACCCAGGGACTTCAGTGTACTGCGCAGCAGTAACTGGTAATCAAATACACCCTAATGTAATGGGGGCGTATGTGAACACCAGCCAAATGCTGTGCCGTATGGGTAGATGTAACACCAGCAGGAGACAAGAGGTGATCCTGCCGCTGTGCAGTTACAAGTGAGGCCACATCAAGTGTACTATGCATAGTTTTGAAACCCCCACCTCAGAAAAGACCACAAATGCTTAGAGGGGGTCCAGAGAAGGGCCACTAAAATGGTGTTAGGTATGCAAGTTATGCTGTACATATACGAGGAGAAAATGACTAGCCTTATCATGTGCCTTCTTAAGGCAAGATGGGAAAAGGGGGATATGACAGACCTACAAATACATCCATGTGGTCAACAGAGGAAACTGGAAAACACTGTTCATTAGTAATGAGGGTTCAGTTACCAGGGGTCACGCCTACAAGCTGGTGGGGGTATAGTTAAAAGAGATAAAGGAAATACACTTAAGAGAAAGGGCGGTAGACAAATGTAACAGACTACCAAACAAGCTGTAAAATCCAGGTCTGTCCAGAGGTTGAAGGTGGGCTGGGACAGTTAAAGGGGCATAGCGACTGTGGGTTCGGGAACTGCGGAGGAAGACAATCTTAAAAGTAGTTCAGAACTCACATCTGAAGGTTTCAAACTAAGCCAGCAGCGACAAGCTGTAGTAGGTATAGGCAGAACAGTGCAAACTCGATAGATACCAAGTCTTCTACATGCAACACTTCTCTTTATTCTTGGTCCATAACATTTGCTGCCCTAATAAACGTCTCTGCATTCTGCCTAATCACAGTGACCAGATAAGGCTCAGAAACTACACAGATACATAGAAAGTGACAGCAGAAGAGGAACATAAGATCCATCTAATCTGCCCATGTTCCTACCCCCCTTCCTTAAGTACTACTCAGTGTTATGATACCTTTGTAAAAATGGAAAAAGTATGGTGAAACCATGAGCATAGTGACTGCATAATTCATGAATATCCTTGATGAGATAGCAAATACATTCCCTCACCTAGAATCAAACCTCTAACCCTTTGCTTATAAAGCAAGGACGCATCCAGTGAGCCATCTGAACAGCTCAGATGGCACACTCAAAAAATAAAACCAAAAAAGCCATAACTTTGCCCGTAAGCTCCCCCACTGTGCTGAGACTGTTCAATTATACTGGTAAGTACCTTTTCATCTAATTACGTCAGGGGAATAAAAAGTGTTGGCTGATTCTCTACACTACCACAACTTGGTAGAATTTTTTTTATTTAATATGCGGGAACCACTTGGTGTTTTCTGTACCAAGAAGCAAAGCCAGTTACCGACCATCAAGATGTATTCAGAGCCTTGTCAATACATACTGTACTGGTAATTCAAAAATACAGGTTACTCACCTGTAACAGGAGTTCTAGGAATGGTATATGATGTTCATCCACACTTCTTGGCAGGTTCCTTGCCGCTTTAAATCTTGCCGGAAGGCCTTCAAGCTGACTCCTCCCACCCACCCGGGTGATAAAACTCTCGGCTCCGCCCCATGACTCCAGATCTTGCCCGCTGGAAGCCAGGTTGTGCGTCGAAGCCAGGGAGGCCGGGTGGGTCGTGTGGATGAACAACATATACCATTCCTAGAACTCCTGTTACAGGTGAGTAACCTGTATTTCTAGGGACATGGATATGTTGTTCAATCCACACTTCTTGGCAGACCCTAGCAGTTCTCCAGGAGGAGGGAGGCAAGGCGCACTATACTTACTTGGGAAATAAGGACTGGAGAACCGAGGCCCCAAACCAGCATCCCAGTGTGACTCAAGGTCGATGTGGTAGTGGGTAATGAAGGTGTGTGCTGACTTCCAGGTAGCAGCCCTGCAGATTTCCTGGATAGGGACGTCCCTGGAAGCAGCCACCAATGCAGCGGTATGGCGGGTAGAATGAGCTCTTATCCCTCTGGGAGGCTCCATGCCCGCCAACCTATAGCAGAGATCTATGCAGGAGGTGACCCACCTACCTATCATCCACTTGGCTGCAGGTCTGCCAGGTGCGGCTTCAGTGTAGGTGACAAACAGCTGGCAAACCTCTCCCCGAACTTCAGCCGTCCACTCCTTGTAATAAGCAAGCGCTCTTCTAGGGACCAAGGTATGGAGCCTATATTCATCCTCCGAGGTGTGATTGGGGTAGAACACCGGCAGAGTCAACACCTGGTTAAGGTGAAACTCCGACACCACCTTCGGAAGGAATTTCGGGGTGGGGCGCGGTCAACCTGTCCCTGTGGAAGCCCAGATAAGAGACTCGATGGAAAGTGCCTGAGCTCTCCCATCCTTCTGGCTGGCGTGATAGCCACCAGAAAGCGGTCTTCCACGACAGGTGAGATGTCACACCTGTGCATTGGTTCGAATAAACCATGAGCTAGCCAATACCAGCAGTAGATCCCCGAGGTGGGTTCTCGCACCAGAGGGATATGTGATCACGACGCTTTGAAAAAGCGCCCGACCACCTTCTCCTGTGCCTGGAAGCTGCTTCCGGCCCGTGCCTGGTAAGCGAGATGGCTGCCAGGTCCTGCTAAGTCGTCGACCGAAGCCCTTGTTGAGAAGGGACCACAGGTAGTCCAAAATGCTTGCCAAGGAACAGGAGGAAGGGTCCAGGCCCTTGCCCTGACACCAAATGGAGAATCTCTTCCATTTAAAGGCGTAGCATTTTCTGGTCGACTCCTTATGGGATGCCTCAACGACGTTGAGGACCTCATCGGAAAGACCCAAGGCCTGGAACTCTAGCCATTCAGGAACCAGGCCGGCAGGTGCAGGGATTGAAGGTCCGGATGGAACACCTTCCCCTGATTGACTGAGATCAGGTCCAGGCGGGCAGGAAGCCGCCTTGGGAGCCTGGAGCGGAGACTGAGGAGATCTGGACACCAGAACTGGCGGGGCCAGTCTGGGGCTACCAGAATCACCTGCGCCTTGTCCCTCCTTGCCTTGAGAAGCACCATGTGGATCAAGGGAAATGGGGGAAAGGCGCAGAAGAGGCCCGGGTCCACGGCCTCAAAGGCATCCCCTGCAGCGAGCCCTGCTGAGGGGGGCGGCATGAACAGTCTCAGCTCAGATTCTCCTGGAGGCAAACAGGTCCACCTGAGGAATGCCCCAGTGGGAGAACAGATCTTGTACTACCTCCGGCAGGAGAGACCACTCGTGGGACGCAGCCCCTATTCGGCTTAGGGCATCGGCCAGAATGTTGGAGGTTCCTGCCGCATGGAAGGCAAGGAGATCTGTCTCCAGGTTGCGCCTGAGGGACCAAATCGGAGCTTCCTGCACAGAGGCATGGAGCGCGTCCGCCCTGGAGGTTTAGGTAGTACATGTGCGTGGTATTGTCCGTCTGGACCTGGACCACTTGACCCCATACAAGCAGGAGCCGAGGCGGTGAGGGCTGGGCAGACACTTCGAAGCTCCAGCAGGTTGATGTGCATCGGGACTCCGAGGGGACCAGAGGCCGTGCACTCTGTGCTCCCCAGATGGGCACCCCAACCCATCAGAGAAGCATCGGTCGATAGAGAGACCGTCGGCTCGGGGCGGACAAACGGGATGCCCTCCTGCAGATGAGCTGGAACGGTCCACCACTGGAGAGCATTCCACATCTCCTGGGTCACTGTCACCAGCTGATCCAAAGGATCGGACCACTGTGACCACTGGCTGGCCAGTCCCCATTGTAGGGGACGCATGTGCCAATGGGCCCAACAGACCATGCTGGTGCAGGCCGCCATGAGGCCCAGGAGGCGCAGGAAGTCCCAGGCAGGGCGTAGTTGCCCAACCTGAAATGACTGGGCAAAGGAGGAAAGAACCTCGGCCCTGTCTGCCGGGAGCCGTGCTCTAGCTCACAGAGAGTCGAGCTCTGCCCCGATGAATTGTATCACCTGCTTTGGCACGAGTTCCGACTTGGCCTCATTGATATGGAGGCCAACTTGAGAGCAAACCTGGAGGGCCAGATCCCTGGACCGCTCCACTTCCATTCTAAAGGAAGCCGCAATCAGCCAGTCATTCAGGTAGGGGTACGCCCGGACTCTTCAGCGCCGCAGGAATGCTGTCACCACTGCCATGCATTTGGTGAACACCCTGGGAGCTAGAGAAAGGCCGAAGAGCATGGCCCAGAACTTGTAGATGGACCCCTCTGCCCTGAAGCGGAGGAATCTCTGGTGGGACGGATGGATTGGGACATGAAAGAACGCGTCCTGGAGGTCCAGAGAACAGAACCACACGCCTCGTTCCAAGGATGGAATGATCTGAGCCAGAGTGACCATCCTGAAGGTTTGAGACCTTAGGAACCTGTTCAGGTCATGCAGGTCTAGAATGGGGGCGCCAGCCCCCCGTCCGTTTCGGGACCAGGAAATACCTGGACACAAACCCCAGGTCTGGTGGAGGATCCGCTACCTTCCTGATCACCTCTTTTTTGAGGAGCAGGGCAATGTCGGCTCGACGAGCCAACAGGGAGGCTGTTGACCCCATAGCCCCCCCATGGGGTGACGGTTCGGAAGGGCGGGGCCTGCTCGAACTCCAGAGGCAGGTCCTTTCCTACCACCTCCAACACCCAGCGGTCCATGGTGATAGCGGACCAGGCGGAAAGGAAGTGGTGGAGCCATCCCCCCACGGGGGGAACCCAGGGGGGAGCGACGAGGCTGGGGCGGCACCCCTCAACCCGTCAATGGGCAGGCTTGGAGGAAGGACCGGCCGAGGGACCTCCTGGGCCTTTTCCTCCCTGCTTCCTGTTGGAGGAAGCCGCAGGTTTGGCTTTGGGGTGCCAAGCGCGAGCCTGCTGGCCCTGATGCTGGTGTTGCTGGGCCAGACGTGCCGCAGGAGCAGAAGGTTGAAAGGACTTATGTTGCTGACGATGGCCTTTGTCCTTCTGAGCGGAGGTGACAGAGTCCAGTGTAGCGTTGGACTTTTCAATCCTCTGGAGGTGGCCTTCCACTCCAGGGCCGAACAGGTCAGTCCCCAAGAAGGGGACATCCGCCAATTTGTGCTGGGTATCCGCCGTAAAGCTGGATATCCTCAGCCAGGATCTGCGGCGCCTGGCCACTGCAGCCGCTACTGATCGGGCACAGGAGTCTCCAATGTCTAGAGCCGTTTGGAGCTGCTGTTTCGACACTGCCCTTCCCTGATCCCGCACCTGCTTGACCGTAGTCTGCAGGTGAGCCGGGAGATGAGGGATCACCTCATCCAGGGAGCCCATGAGCGCGTGGGAGAAGTGCACCATCAGCACGGCTGAGCTGGCCTGATGGAGGCCGAGGGAGGATGCAGCATACACCTTGCACCCGGCATAGTCCAGCTTTTTGAACTCCTTGTCGTGGGGCTTATCCACATCCCTAGCGTTCCCGGAGTGCCGGAAAACGCTATTGGTGACCAACCCCTCCGCAGATGGGTGTTCCGAAAAACCGGACAAAGAGCCGATAGGGACCGCATACTTCCTGGCCATCCTGGCCGAAGGCGCAGGACAGGAAGCTGGCCGCTGCCAAAGCTCCAAGGCTGTGCCAACAATGGCTTCAGCCACCCGGAAAGGCCTCCGTGGGAGAATCCCCTCGGTCCCGTATCTCCGTGAGGGGATACTTGGCCCGTTTGGATACGGGCTCGAGCTGCATCCCGGTGGACTCCGAGATGAGCCGAAGCAGACCCATGAACGATGATGGGCTCTCGTCCATCGACTGCCCCCCGGAGGACTCAGGTCAAGGGGCCTGGAAAACAGGGAGGAGTCATCGTCAGACTCCGAGGAGTCTGCGAAGAGCTGCCTGGGGCCCGAGTCACCCTCCACCTGCCGAGGACGGTTGGGAGCGAGGGTGACTGACAACCGGTGGGGCAGGCCCTGACCCAACCGAGAGTCCTTGGTCGGCGCCCCTGATTTCGGTTGTGGAGGCGGAGGTTCCACCACAGTCGGTGGGGCAGCTGGTTTCGGCCGAACAACCAGCCCAGGCTTGGACACCTCGACCACCGCGAGGGGTTGTTTCGGCCTTTCGGGTGACAGCCACTTAATGGCCGGGGAAGGTGACGGCATCAGCTTGTTCCCGGACAAAAGGAGCTGCTGCCACATTAAGTCCTCGTAGCGTCAATGCAATTTGCCCCGAAGCCTCTCCTCTTCCAAGGAGGAGGACGAGCGGCGCCGCCGCTTACCTTGGTGCCGAGACCCGGACCGCCGATGTTGGCAGGATCAGCTGGACCGAGACGAGGTCAGAGACCGAGATCCTTGGTGTTTCTGAGGGTGGATCTGGGAGGGAGCGGGGGACACCCGCTCCTTCCTCGGCTCAGGAACCTTGACCGGGGACTCCGGCACAGGAGGCGCAGGCAAGTCCTCGGTTTCCACCGGGGAAACCAGTGATGAAGGGTTGTCGGCTTCACCAGTCAACAGCCCATCTGACGGGTCGAGAAAAATCTCGACCACATCGACAGATGTCTCAGCCGGCTGACCTGACGGGGACACTGTGAAGCTAGCAGCCTTAGCCGCAACCTCGACCAAAGTCGAGTGTCGACTGTCCGGGGAAGGGGACCTCTCCCGCTCCCACGAACGTCGACGGTGGGACTTACCCTTCGAGTCCTTCTTTTTTGACCGAGAAGAGTGTCCCGATGGCCCCTCTCCCTTCATGGAAAGGGATTGGCAAAGCTCGTTAAAAGAAGCTGTGTAGGAGGATCCCAGAGAGAGCGGGATAAATGCTGCGACCGAGGAAGATGAGGATGCGGCCTGGGCCTCCTCCTTCTCGAGGGCGATCATCTGTTCTAGTTGCTCAACGAGCCAGCCCGCCCGCGTGATACACATGCCAGGCCTCCTTGAACTACGGCGGATAGCGCTTCTCAGGCGCCCAAGTTGTAACCGAGCAGCTGCGGTCTTCAAGGGCGTTGGCCGAGAAAGATCTACACAACTCGCAGGCCTGCGGGTCGTGATCAAGGCCGAGGCAGTAGACGCACGTGGAGTGCGGATCCGTTCTGGACATCTTCTGTCCGCATGGGCACCGCCGAAAACCGGGAGTCGATTTGTCCATCGCAGCCGCGAGGGAAGAATTTGACCGAAGTCTTGAGAATTTTAAAACTATTTTCGGGTGAACCGAAGAGTTAGGATCCAGTCTATACGCAGAGCGTTAAGGAGGGAACCTGAGCTTCCAGGTGGTAAGAAAGATCTGGCATCATGGGACGAAGCCGAGAGTTTTACCACCCGGGTGGATGGGAGGAGCCAGCTTGAAGACCTTCCGGCAAGATTTAAAGCGGCAAGGAACCTGCAGTGTGGATTGAACAACATATCCATGTCCCTAGAAACATATTTCTCAGAAAAAACACATGACATACTTTACCTATGGAACAGGAAACAGAAGGTATACAGTTATTGATCAATGTTACCCTAAGTTAACAAACTGGGCTTAAGTGTTAGCCTGGTTAAGGAATGGGGCAGGATTCCCAAAGCCCTCAGCAGAGTCACGAATCTGCTGTATTCCCCCTTTTTGCGCTTGAATGTTAGACCACATACAAGGCGTTTAGGTACACTTGCCACAAACTGGGCTCAGAAAATGGCACATGCATCATTTCTTTTGCCATAATAAATGCACAAGCATCTTCGAAAACTTGAGATGTGGTCAAGGGCATGACAGTTAGGGTTCAATGCCAAAAAGTGTAAAATCATGCACCTAAGGCATAGAAAGGCAGGAGCTACGTATAGAATGGGGAGAAATACTGACAGTCACTAAGCAAGAAAGAGACCTTGGGGTTATCATAACTTGACAACCTCAAAGTGGCAGGGCAGTGTGAGAAAGTAGTGGGGAGAGCTAGTGGGATGCCAGGGTGCACAGGGAGGGGTATTTCTAGCAGAAGGAGGGAGGTGGTTTTGTCACTGTATCGCTCACTGGTGAGACCCCACCTCTAGTATTGTGTTCCATGCTGGAGTCCACACCACAGAGAGCACATAGACAGGGTGGAGCCAATCCAGAGGAGGGCAACTAAACTAGTGCAAAAGTTGCACAATAAGACCTACAAGGACAGACTGCGGGACCTCAACATGTACACCCTGGTAGAGAGCAGAGCAAGAGGAGACATGACAACTACCTACAAGAACCTCACTTGGGTGAACAGGGTGCCAGAGGGGAGTTACTTTCAAAGGAGAAAGAGCACAAGGACCAGGGGGGCATGTGATGAAGCTGGGAGGGGGGGTAGTTTTAGAGGGATGTGAGGAAGCACTACTTCACTGAAAGGGCAGTAGAGATTTGGCACAGACTGCCAGTGGACGTGGTGAAGACAAAAACAGTGGAGGTCTTCAAGTATGCATGGGACAGATAGAAGGGAATACTGGGGAACAGGTAGAGAGGAGGGAAGGTTGCTGGAGACCAGTTAAGGTCTGCCGAGACAGACTAGGCAGGGAACAACTGGGCAGACAAATTCTGTGTTTCTATAAACCAAGGAGACTGTTGCCAATGCATCTTTTTTTTATTTATTCTTGGGTAACCGGGTAAGGCCCACTAGGCACAAGTGCCTGTTTTCAGGAGCAACCTGCGAGCACTTGGGAGGTTAAGTGACTTGCTCAGAGTCGCACAGTATGCAGGTGGAGGTTGTGGGAATCAAACCCAGGTCTGTCGGATGTACCAAGCTCATTCACAGCTCATTACTCTAACCTCTAGGCCATACTGCCAGACCCGCTATTTGAAAATAGCATCCCAACATTCTGACACATTTGGCATAATGCAGGCTGCGTTCAAAATCGGGAACTGCCATCTGAAAATCCTGCCCAAGTTGTTTCATACTCAATCTCATTAAAATAAGACAATTTTATAAAAGACGTTCTCATCCTTAAGAGTGGCATACTCATCTACTTACTAAGTTTTGCTTCACGTCGGGTATATAACAGTAATAAGCGTGTCAGTTGCTGTGCTTTCAACATGTCAAACAGTGTATTGACTTCAAGCTCTCTGTAATGACACTGGTCTGAACCATCATTTCATTTCTTATTCTTAGAATTGTGCTCAAACAATGCTCGTGTTAGCCTGTGGGCTACGGAGAAACATCACACACAAACAGAATTACTGTTTATTTACTCTTGGCAAGTGGAACATCGTAGGAGCATACGTTGTTTTGAAGACAGCTGCCTGGCAGAGCAGGAAAATTAGCACAAATTTCTCTGTTAATTATCTTAGAGACTATATGCACTACCACATCCTTTTTATGTTTTTTTTTTACAGAAATCAGCACGTTTTGGTCTGGGATTCCAAGCTGATATACTTCAGGATTTTAACCCATGACATTTGGAGGTGGGAAAAACTCAATAATTAGATCCGTGGCAGTCAGTCAGGAATGCTGTCCCTGTGTACATGAGGCTATAAAATTAAATTGATACTCTAAAGCCCCAGATTGTGGCACACAGTACGCCAAATAGGTGGGTGCCACAACTCTGCAGTGTTTGGTTGCAGTGGGTCACGCAAACAATACACTTATAGAGCACTAAAACCCTGTAATATTGCAAAGCCTCACACTGTGTCATGCTGCACACACACACTCAGTGGAGGCTGCAGTACTGTAGTGTTCAGATGTGGGGGAGCTTAAATAGTAAATAACATCTAAATAAACACAACAGTGCAAAACATAAATGAGCACTGGTATACGAGTGGGGCTCAAAGTGACCAGAATTAATGGAGGTTCTAAACAATAAAACCCTGATAGTGCTGGGAGTAAAAGGGGGTCTGTATTGAAGATTTTGAGAAAGAGGTGGTGATCTGGTGACTTATTCTACATTTTGACACCCCCCTCAATAACCAAAACACATGTATTTGGATCATGAAGGAGTGTGTCCATATTTACAATGGGAAGGCATAAAGTATTTGAATTTCACACCCTGCTTCATGACACCAAACCTGTCTCCCTCCTGGAAAAATGAAATATGCCTTGTTATGAAGCATTCCGTAGGCAAAAGTAGGTATGCTAAGCTGCCAAACTACTCTAAGGCAAATGAAATAAGACATGGAGTGACTGCCCTCTGGGTTCTTGAAATTAGACATGTAGGGACTACCCTCTGGGTCCACCTCTCCCTGCCCTTCGAGGGGACAGACGTGGGTTGCCTGAAGTTGGGCTTCACTGGATAATAGGGTCTAAAAATGACATGGTGCTGCCACCTGAAGCAGCAAGGTTTTTGTAAGTCTGGCTTTTTTTTTTTTTCATTGCCATATTTGACAGAAAGTTGCTTCTTTGTTAGGATAAAATTAAGGTTAACAGTGAATTTGGAGTCTAATACTGCTCTGTTCTATGTGTGTATTTTTTATATCTGTGTATTAGTGCCACATTACTTTTATGTTTAATTGCATAGGATGCACTGCCTATAATGGATTTACACATGTGCACATTCTTTAGCTAAATGCATGGAGAACTTCTCTTGTCCTCCTTGGAGGAGAATACCTACTACTTTTTGGTGAATGGACTATACCATGCAGCTCATGGACTCATTTCATAGCTGTTTGGAAATGTATTTGACTCTGTATTTTTTAAATTGTTTTCCCTTCCAATGACGTATCTCAAAGCATTAGCGGCCCGCTTCCACAGCATGCATGTACGTAGGGACGGATCAGCGGACACAGGTGGGCATCCAATGGTATGTCAGGTCTGCTAGTGGATCCTCTGCATGGTGCAGTGCCAGGGATGCTGGGACATGTAGCGGGACCGCACACACTAACACTGGGTGAGCGCCCAGGTGGCCATCCCATCCACTGCAGTGGTCCAGGAGGGATGGGGCAGCGGACACTGGTTGCGCCTTGTGGTGTTTGCGGCTGCAGGCAGCATACAGTCGGGGGAGGGGGGCACGCAGAGGCTACAGCTGCCTCTGGATCGCATAGCCTGCACCCCCCTCACTCAGCACTTGACGTTTTTGTGAACAGTGCAGACTGCAGGCACGCCCCCTGCACTACCCCCGGACTGGCCCCGGGCAGAGCTCCCCAGCTGGGGGATCTGGTGCATGACAGCCCTCGCCCCTTGGGTGATTTGGGCACACGGAGCACAGCGGCAGGAGAGTGTCTATGACCATGGATATGCAGAGTGTAGGCACTACGCCCGTAGGAGAATCGGCCCCATTAAGATGAGTGGCACCCTCATTGTATTGCACACTTTAACCTAGTCAGAGCAATGCTTGTGTCTGGATTCTGTTTGTTTACTTGAAACAATAAACGTATAGTTTAAAGAAGCAGCAATATAGGGTACCTGGATGCTGACACACAAGGATATCACCCCCCCCCCCCAGAAAAAAGTTATTCAAACAAACTATTCAAAAAAAATGAGGTTAAGGAGAGAACAAGGTAATAGAGAAAATTTGGTAGCTAGCAATTCGCTGTTTTACTCCGAACAGTTAAACAGCCCCACACAATCTGCCCACGCCAATAGTCCCACAAGTCCCCAAGCAGGTGCACCTGGCTTCAAATCCCCAAAGGCATGTGTGAGAATTCCCTTACACTGCAGGCAGCGGGTACCTCACTGGAGATGCAGCTGCTGTTAGCTGGGCAGGTGGCTCGGTGACAGCAAACTGTTGCAGAAACTGTGTTGAAACCAAGCAACTTTTAACTTGCAGGAAAAAAGGGACCCCATTTGTAAACCAAATGCCACCCTGAGCTTCTCCCTTGGTCCCAGGGCACAGTACAATCACCCCAATTGCAGGGATGAAACCCTGGTCATCGCTCACAGTTTTGTAGATAATCAGATACCTCAGGTTTTCTGGCAGCTGATCAGGCATGGGGCAGGCTTCCCTCGGGTCATCTGGTCTCTCTTACCAGCTTCGTCTGTTCTCCCTCTCCCTCTCTCTCATCGTTTTTTCAGCTGCTATTGCAGGGAGTTAGATGGAACCCTATAGCACGCCAATGTGTGTGGCTGAAGCGTTAGGGATTAGCTTGTCTCCTCAAGTTTGGTGCTTCATGTGAGACTTTAATAAAGATTTGATTTTTGGGGGGGCTAACATCGGAGTTGTGTGGCCTGCAGTGCTGAATTTTCTTCTGGATCTATTATGAGAGTTAGCAGCCCATGTTTAGCACCCCGGAAAAGCTCCTGTGCCACGCTGCTTCCTGAGTTCCAAATCCTATAGTAGGCAGTGGCCGCAGCTGGTCAGAACAGTCTATGTACAGCTGGACCCGAGGGAAAATGTCACTAGTTTGGGTCAGAAAATCCTTTGCTTCATGTTGATGCCTTCCTCTTCTTTAGTTCTGGTTAAGACTGCTTTTCTTAATGTAGTTCTGCTGGGTTTGCAGCCTTCAGTGGTCTGCCAGGACAACAGTTCCTGACAGCTAGTGGTTCTCCAGCTCACAACTTCCCTTGTCTCCCATATTGTAAAAACAATCTTAGATACTTGGTGTCAGCCTCCTTTACAGTCTAAAACTCAAGGTTTCATTGGTCAGACATTTTTCCGAGCAAACAGGCTTTAAAATGTTGGCCCAGCCAAGCAGTGTTTGCATTCAGACTCCAGTGCAAATGGGCAGATTTTCTTGTTCACCTATGACCCCTTCCCAGCAGTCTACCCGGGGTCAGAAGGCTGAGGAGATTCATAGTTACCCACCCTCATGTTTTGTTTGAATGTAAGCCCCAGTTTCTGCAACCACCTGATCCCTTAATGATAGACCTCCAGGCAGAGACAGCACTAGGGTTTTTTGTTTTTATAAAACATGGGTCAAATTAGACCCACTGGTGTAAAAAATGTGGGTCAAAATGAGAAACAACTGAGTCAAAACCTAATCACAAGTAAAAATGTCACCAGTACAGAAGCTTAAATTTTCTCAAGTGAATATACTTTTTTTTAGTTTACTTTTCCATATTTCAGCTATTGTTACAGCCCAAGTGCACCAATTTGGACCCACTGTCAGGAGGAAACTGGGTCATTTCTGGGCAAGGTGCAACTTTTTCCTTTTCCCTATCTAGCGCTGTCCCTGCCTCTAGGACTGATTTCCTGATGTCCTGGCTTCACTGCCTGCCCTCGGGCTAGGATGGTGTGTTTTTTTCTGTGACGGTTCACCTACGAGTCAGGGCTTTGGAAAGGAGAGCTGGTCATAAAGCTACCCTCTCTCTCTTTTAAGGCACATGCTTACCTTTGCAGCTGATCACAGGTCCACTGTCTGTCCTGGGGCTGGGAAACGGTTTGTTTCTCTCATGCCCAATGGCACTCCTAGATTCCAGTCACAGCTCCACTACCTGTCCTGGGTCCAGAACACTTGCAGTTGCAGGTTCGAAGCCTGTGTTTTTGAACAGGAGCTCCAGTCGTTTTGGGACTGCAATGGCATGTTGCTCTGGCCGCCATGCAAGTTCTCCATTCCCAAACCCCACTGCCTGTCCTGGGGTTGAGGAAACCCTATTGCCTGCATCCTCTGGCACTCTTCCTTATTCTGATGCCAGTCCTGGGACCAGAACTGAAGGACCACCCAGGCAGCATCAGCTGTGATGCTGGAAGAACACAGGGCTCTTCACAGACTCCTCATGGTGTTGCCGCTGCACTGCCGCTCCCTGCTCCTGCACCCCTGGAGGAGTGGATTGAGATGCTTGGAGCAGAAGGCTGGCGTGGGCTAGAGGATGCAACAAAAGGGCCCTTGAGCCCATAAAGCAAACCTCCACAAATGAAGAGGGGGCCTTACAGAGACATTGGTTAGAAAGTCAAAAACAAGGAAGTCAGGGCACCCTTACAGCTCATCCCATGGGGCACCTGCCTGGAGTCGCCAACTCTACACACAAAGCAACAGTTAAGAAGCACGGCATAAGACTGAAAATAATAAGGCAAAAAAGAGGCTTAAAGCTTTGAAATTAGCTTTAATTAAATCACACCTTGTGGTGCACTAGTGAAACAAACCAAACAGGAGCAAATCTCCCGAACACTCGAGCACAAGCTATTCTTCAGGGAGCGTTTGTAAACCACCATTTTGGAAGATGATTTTATAAAAAAATGGACTTCTGCCACTGCAAAGAACTTAATGAGTATTCTCAGTTAGTCAACACATTACAGTATACCAAAGTGGCGTCTTATAATTATTAACAACACATCAAACAATGCTTGGGTCCAAGCTACCTTTAAGATATCCTGGTTCCCTATACTTCTGAATGACCCCTTTGCTCAACTGGGGAGAATCTACTTTGGGTTCTGCATGGCCATCTTAAGACATAAGGAGATAGGGCAGCTCCCTGTCTATGGAACTCCCTACCTCACCAGCTGCATTTTTGCCTCAGTGGAGGCATTAAAAAGCATGCCGAGGACTTACCCCTTCCTTGACCTGTGATGGTGCTTTAAATCCAGCTCACACCAATATCTGACTCTAATGTTATGCTGCCAACCTTTGCGATCATTCTGCCTTTTTGCAAGGTTCCTGTCTGAATTCACTGTGCAGTGTCTAAACCCTGGGGAGAGGGAGCTTTGGAAATAAAATGTAACTTGACAAATAACATGGACAGTAGGTTTTTACTGCTTCAACAAAGCAGACTCTGTAGTCTGTTCTGCTGCACTATGTAATGGCACTTCCTGAAGCTGCCACACAGTTTTGCAGTAGGATGCCAAGTGGAGAATACAAGCTTCTCCGTACACTTGTACTACCCAGGTGTGGTGCCAGATGATAGGCAAGTGGCCAATGTGGTCTCCACTTTCAAGAAAGGGACAATGTCAGACTCAAGAACTATAAATGAGTCAGTCTTTGTGCTGTACAAGGTCCAGGAATCCATTATGAAAGGTAAATAATGGACTACTTGACTGAAGTCAAGACTCTTAACCCACCTCCCCCCCCACCACCACCATGAATGGCTTTATGAGGGGCAGATCATGCTCAAACAACCTGATCACCTTCTTGAAAGGAAAGACTAGAATGCCGGCCCGTCATCGCGGCGGCAAGGAGTCCGTCTGCGGCACCAACATCCCGGGTTCCTGGATGGACTCGGGAGTCGGAGGGCCGGCCAGGGGAGAAGGACTGAGCATCCTAGGGACTGCTCTCCTTCTCTGGGGGGAGGGGAGAGGATTGTCCAGCACTATGCGGACTTCTGGCGGAGACCAGGGGCACTGCTGCAGCTGGCGCCACATGCTAGAGGGCGGGGTGGACGCTGGCATCATTGCATATCCCCGTCCCTGGGAAAAACCTGTAAAAACTCATGCTGGCCACTAGTGATGGCCCCTGCTCCCGCTGTTGATAAAGGTCCACCGGGGGAGGGTCCCGTTCCTGTGACCCCACCCTGGGGAGGTAAGCCAGGGCTTAGACACCCGAGTTCCTGGGGAAGGGGCACCAGCCCAGCAGCTCCACCCAGGGGGTAAGCCTGGGGTGGCAAAGGGTGGCGAGCAGAGCGGGGACCAGAACCTCCGCAGAAGGGGGTCAGCTGGGATAAAAAAAAGGGAAAACTAGGGAGGTGGACAGGCACAGGCCACAGAAAGAGTCTATCCAGACTTCAGCAAGACCTCGGACGCTAGAACTTGATAAGCTTCTGGTAAAAGAACACCGGTGTAGTATACACAGGGCATAAACAAGGCAGAATGCAAGTTTTGGGAAGAATTTTGGCAGAGTTTCTTCTAAAACTGTTCAAGATGTTCTGGGGATGTAGGGCCGCCCTACGGCCTAACTAACTGCGTGTCGCACTCCAGTCCAGGCAACCAGAGTTCAGGGACGAACTCAGGGAGCTGACTGGGCAGCCTGGGGCTGAGGGACATCCCTGGAAGGGAGGATACGGTGCTATGCAGCACGAGCAGTACCTTTCGGTGGGCCAGGAAGTCCTACCTCATGATGGTGAGGTAGGCACAGGGGCTATGCACTGTGCATGGGAGGTGGGTGTGTAGAACACAGAAAACTTGCATCAGCCACAACAGGATGACTCCTTGGTTGGTGCATCCCCTGCGCCAGCCAAAGGGCACTGGGGAGTCATCTGAGCTGCACTTCAGGGGTGGGGTGGGAGACTCCCTCTGACCCACCATGGGGGGATAACCATGGGGATCTCCCTCCCCCGTCCCCCAAGGTTACTCCATGGGATGGTGGGTGATAAGGGTGAGCTAATACAAAGGAGGAAGGGGCAGGCTGTGCAAAAGGGAGAAAAGGCTATACGAATAAAAGGAAAGAAGTTCTGGGGATTTTCGAACTTAAATTAAAAATGATAACTTCTCTGGTTTCTCCCACACTTAGTTTCCGGAGACTGAATGAGACAGATGTCAGAGGAGGGTTGCCCTCCTTGATGATGAACACTACAGATAAACCCCGGCAAGGGAAAACTGGTTTGAGCTGTCAAAGGGACTAGATTCAGTCAGGATGCTTCCCTCAACTGAACTTGCCAAGATCCCACAACATAAGCCATCATGTGCCAGTACATCTGATGCAGAGTATTAAAGAGCAGCTCTCGACTAGCCCCCCGCTGACACATATCCTGCAACTGACCTAGCCAGTGGTTTTCCATCAATGATTCCTTTGTGGGCTACCGTTTAAAAATTTTATTTCACTTGTAACTTTATACTGAAAGCGGAATCCTCACGGCCGCCCCTCGCGGGACCGCAGCCCGTTTGTGATATCAGTAAGCGAAGGCTGCGTGTGTATTCCCAGTAACTTGAATGAGGTGATTTTTCCCAAAGGCTTTATGTATCTTTAATGTTGGGATTTTAAAAAAGCAAAGTGACCGCTCAAGTAAGAGGAACCCTCTTAATCAGGCGGTCACTTTGATTCTAAATCTAACGTCGGCTCTATAAAGCTTCAAAAAACCATTAATCAATAAACGCCCTTTGCTCTGTATGGGTTACTGACATCACAAAATGAGACTGCGTCAGCGGCGTAACCGTGAGATCTTGTAACAGTTCAGGTTTTGCGGCGGGTCGGGGAATGAAGTTCTGGCGTGAAATAACATTTAAGCGGTAACCAAAAGATCATTTATAGAAATGATTCCTGGCCAGTCGGTTAGTGAGATAGGTATCATGATGAAACTAATCAAGAGCGTAGAAGCTGCTCTTTAAGATGAATCTGAGAATCCGCCGGCAGATTTTTAAGTCACATTCTGGAGCAAATACTTTGTTTACATGCTAATGGAGAGAAAACTGAATTGGAAAATGTGAGGTAAACCAAATAAAGCATCACTGGACCCCTATTCTTCTGATCAAAATTTACAGTAAAAAAATCAGGGGTCCTAGAGCCCTTACAAGATGGTTAATGGAAGCTCTGGTGTGAAAAGACTGACTAGGTAGGGCAGGATGGAAAGCCACAGAAATGTAATCTGTTGCTGCCTAAATTTACTGCAAACAAATAAAGGGCAGTGTGAATGAAAAGGTTTTTGTTGGCGGGGGACATTAACAATATTAGGTGCTGGGGTAAAACACAGCTTAACCCATTATACCCAATAGCGCAATATGGCGTCAGAACCATTCATTGCTTAACCTGACCCAAAATGGTGGCATCAGATAGAGTGAGTAAGAGCAATCACATTTTTCTGTTACTCAGTTCCTCTCACTCTTCTTTCAAGTTTCAGCCCCAAATAATGCAACTGGCTGAAAAAAAACCCTTTCCCAGAAGCGCTACTGAAGAAACACAAGTACATAGTCTATGAAGTGACGGACGCATCTGCTTTAGAAATGTTGTTCTTAGTATCTAAAATGTATAATAGTCGGGCCTGGGGGTGTTGGTTGGTGATGTAGTGTACCATCACGCAGGAGACATAGGATTAAATCCTGATCCCGACTCCCCACTCTTGCTTGGAGGGGTCTAAGATGCCATGCACAGGCATCACGCGCTGACTCGGTTGAAGGGGGATGGCCTACCTGCATTCCGAGCTCACTGTATGGCACAGAGTGGTGTGGCACTGACTTCACTGGATGACCGTGCGACATCGGCAACCCACCACCCACAGGATAAGGAAATGGGCGCCAGTGGCAGAGGCCAGGGCTGGTGTGTGGACTTCAGTAGGGTTATAGTTCTGTCCCAGACTCCGTGATGGCATCAGACTGACCACCCCAACAGCTATGTAACCCTTTGTTGTCCCTCCTCAATGCCTCTAGCGCCTTAGGTGTTCTTTATTTATTTAAATTCTCGGATTACCGCCTTTGAGTCAAAGACTGTTTTACAGAGGTTCCACATCAAGAAGCAAAGGACATAATGAAAACACAGAAGTACAGAATTTGGGATGTGATGGCCAATTAGTAGTGATGTGGGGATAAGTCATGGCGCTCAGGAAGTAGGCAGAATGTATCTAGACCAAGGACAACGCTAACATGCACCAAAAGGACAAAAGTTGCATCCTGCCCAGAAATGACCCCTCTTTCTTTTGCCAGTGGGTCCAAATTGATGCACCCACTTTGTAACAATATCTAAAGGAAATGAAAGTGAACTGTTCAAAACCTGACACCGATTATGTTTTGATCCAGTAGGTTCCTCTTTAGACCCACATTTTTTATACCAGTGAGTCCAATTCGACCCATGTTTTAAACCTTCCAGCACTGTCACTGATCTAGACTGGAGCTAACATGAAGTAAGGAGCATGTGAGGGGGCCAAAGTATCGCAGCAGCATGAACAAAAGAAAGAAAAGGAGGTGCGTCGTGGGAGGCAGGGAATAAAACTGTAAACTGCAAAAATAAAATGTATAATAGAAAGTCACATATCACACCGAGCACTGCAGATAATGCAACAGCAATAAAAATGAAAGCACTCACACAAGGAACTATCAATTTAAGACATTCAAGATGATAAATTTTGACAGCTTGCCACTCGATCATGTTTGGGTAATGATGGATCAACTTAATTAAAATCAAGCAAAAAAAAAGCTAACTCTGGCTATTTTTGGAGGCATCAACATTACTTTTTGCAGTCACTACTGGATGCTAAAAATACTACTAAACAAGCTCCCAATATGTATATCTTCCCTTATCCACACCTCACACAGCACCTATTCCTTAAGGAAGACCGACTTCGTCCTTCCTGACATACCAAAGACGAGTACGAACTTTGGAAAAAGGGCCATCTCCTACACCCTGCCCACCGCCTGGAATCGACTGCAATCCATATTCAAACTTACCAGCACTGTCACTATTAACTATTACAAATCTCTTACGGCTGACGAGCTTAAAGCCATATATGACTGCCATTAGTGTCCCTCCAACTATTATCTCACTCCTCAACCTGTCCTCTTTCCCCCTCACCCTTACACCTACCATTCTCCCCCACCCCCTCTATCCCCTCCCCCTCCTGGCCCCCTCAACTTACTCCCTCCCCTTGCCTTCTACCCTTAGCTACCCTACCCTTGCTGATTGTCTATATTCTATGCATTTATCTATATTAAATATTCTATGCCCTTATCTATTCGCTCACCTCGGGGCACAGATCATTTACCATCCCCGTTTGTAGCTAATTCTGTATTTGTATGTTCTGTTATATCTTTTTTATAAATATTGTATCAATTTTATATCTTCACTGGTTCGATTTGTACTGCTATTTACTATTTTTGTGCTTTGGACCTCCAAATATTGTTACCCCATCAATATGATATGCAATAAGATGTTTGTATGGTTTTCAATAAGCTGTTATGTGTATAGGACCTTCTTGTGAATGAGCCTGCTCAATGGAGTTTTCCTACAACAAACAAACTGAAACACTAGACAGCAGACCTAGTGCATGGGAAACCCTCCTTGCCCCATGGATATTTCACTGGCCTAACTGGTGCACCTACTGCAAGGTTTCCTCCTACAATACCTGCCAGTGAGGCTAGTAAGAGGAAAATGTTACCCGCCTGGTACAAAATCTACCAGCATTTTGCCGATGGGCTGGTGCCATTTTCAACCCATTACTACTGAATGAGCAGACCAGTTCCCCAGCCACATTATTCACTTTGTCACTGTAATGCATGTCCCGAGTGAAGACTGAGCTGAGTGGCAAGTACTGTAATACAATTCCCAGGAGCAGAGAAACTGCAGAGTTTTCTCCAGCCTTGAGCCTCACACACCTCCTTCTACCTGTTCCCAATACACAAAAGTTGACTGCACCTCTGGAGGGGCATGCCACTAGACCCAGGTCTAGGCTGCAGTCCCCCCTGTGCCACTGAGTATGTCCCCACCCAGCCATGGTCGCAGATCTCCAAATAGAGAAGGCTCCTCCAGGGTTGGCCCTTTTGCTCAATGACTTTGCCCCTTTCAGAGGGAGTCAAGGTCAGTTGAGGGATCTAGGAGTAACCCAGGATCTGAGTACCCCAAGTGGGTGCTTGATGGGTTGGTAAGGGCCCTTATCTACCACCACCCTCAGGGATGTAAATATGCCTGGTGCCAGCAAGTCAGACGTGCTGGGGTGGGTCCTTCCCCTCCAAAACATTCCTCTGGTTACACTGCCACTGTGGTCACCCAAGTAGCAGTCTAGCAGCATGTAGTAACCCTCCACTCCACAGGACAATGTCCCTTGAAATACTCGATCCTCCTAGTGCCATGACACCCCAGAGTCACAGCACAAACCCAGGACGCTAGCATAACAAATGGTGCTTGTCGCCATCTAGCCATCAGTCCGGCAAGTTCAGAGTTCTTGATGGCAAAAGAACATCATAGTATTTAGACTTGTCATAGGATTTTAAGCAATTTTTCAGCCCCAGGAAAACTTTTTTTTAATTACTATTTAACTACTTCCGCGGGCTCCACGGTGCTATGACCCCCCCAACCCCCAGATGGGGTACATCCTCCGACCCGACACTCAGCTCGTCTGCCCCCTTCGAGGTTCCCTGCGGATTCCCCCTCCGCAGCAGGGCAAGATGGAGGGGTGCCGGCAGTCCCCGCCACCCAGTATGGCATATCTGGTGGGGGGGGGGCAGACTTCGCCGGAGCCATCGGACCATCACAGGTCCGTAAGCCCCAACCTTTTTCCGTTTTTTTCCCCTTCCTGCCCACCAACATAAGCACATCGGCTTCCGAGTCTCCTGACCTGTACTGCCCTCCAGCTACTGCTAGAGGGCAGTCAGTGGGCCGGACTAGTCCCCTTCCCCGGAGAGAGGAGAGCAGTCCTCCAGATGCTCAATCCTCTCTTCCCCTACCGCTCCCCAGTGGCCCAGGCTCATTCCCAAACCTGGGTCACCGGCGTGACACTAGGTGTGGCATCCAACACCTCAACCCTCAGTGCCACCGGGCCGGTCCCTCAGGAAAACTTTTTAAGACATAATATTAGTATTTAGACAATTCCATTCATACTTAACTTTCATTCAGATTTGTTTTTTTATACACTTTATTTATCCCAGTCGGCTGGCCCACATCCACCAGTCCCTCCAGCCCCAGCACCCTTGTGTCCGCTGGGACTCACCTCTCTCGCTTGCTCCTCTAAGGTGCCCAACTAGCCAGGTGTGGAGCCTGCGGAGGACCAGTATCATTCTGCCGGTTGGCTACCGTTTTCACCCCTTTTCTCCCCAAAGTGCGGCGCGGGAGTGCAAGGACGCCAATGGCTGAGCCACGCATGCTTCAGTACGCTGCACACCGGGTGTCTGCTCCTCGTCCGTCCACTCTGTCTGTGAGTCCAGTGTGTCAGCCCCCAGCTGCCGCTAGGGGCCAGCCAAGCAGCAGACTCATCCCCACCCCTCCCTGGGAGAGAAGAGCTGCTCTACGGACACTGCTCCTCTCCTTCCCCGGCAACCCGCTCACACCGCGAACACAGGTCGACGGTATGGCAGGAGGTAAGGCAGCGATGCCTCTGCCCTCCACGCCACTGGGCCAGCTGACTTTCATTCTATTTTTAATGAATTTAAGAATGTGTTAACCAGGCGAACGCACTGGAGAATTCAATCTCCTTTTACAGGAATGACCTGGATAATAAAACAACATGACACAAGGTTATAGAGGAGTTCAAAAGCTTATACTGGAAAAGACAAAATATTCAATGTGCATGACATGTACACTTTGGGGCATACAGTCGTGGCCAAAAATACTGGCGCCCTTGCACTTTTTCAATAACTCACAATTTCCTCTAAACACAAGTCGAAATTAACAACAGTACAGAATTTGGTCTCCACAATTCTTTATTTCTCTGTTAATATTACAGAACCTTTGTTTTTGATTCAGAATTTAATATATCCTTTAAATCAGAAAATGAAAAGAAATGGCATTGACAAAATTATTGACACCCTAGACTTAATATTTGGTAGCACAGCCTTTGGTCAAAATAACTGCAATCAACCGCTTCCTATAGCTATGGATGAGCTTCCTGCACCTCTCTACTGGCAGTTTGGCCCACTCTTCTTGTGCAAATTGCTCCAGTTCTCCCAGATTTGAAGGGTGCCTTCTCCCAACTGCTGTTTTCAGATCTCTCCACAGGTTTGCAATGGGATTTAGATCTGGACTCATTGCTGGCCACTTCAGAACAGTCCAGCTTCTTGTCTTGAACCATTCCTGGGTGCTTTTTGAAGTGTGTTTGGGGTCATTGTCCTGCTGGAAGACCCATGACCTGACGGAGACCCAGCTTTCTGACACTGGGTTCAACATTGCACTCAAAATGGCCTGGTAATCTCCAGATTTCATGATGCCATGCACCGCTCAAGGCACCCAGTGCCAGAGGCAGCACAGCAACCCCAAATCATCACTGAACCTCCTCCATGTTTGACTGTAGGGGAGGTGTTCTTTTCTTTGAAGGCTTCATTTTGTTTTCTGTAAACATAGCGATGATGTGCTTTACCAAAAAGCTCTATTTTGGTCTCATCTGTCCACAGGACATTCTCCCAGAAGGATTTTGGCTTGTTCAGGTGTGTTCTGGCAAACCCCAGTCGGGCTTTCTTATGTCTCTCTCTCTCAGCAGTGGGGTCCTCCTGGGCCTCCTACCATATAACCCCCTTTCATTGAGTTGGCGACGGATGGTGCAGTTGAAACTGTCGCACTTGTGTCTGAAGGTCAGCTTGAATCTGTTTGGCAGTTGATCGAGGTGCTTTCTCCACCATTCAAACAATCCTGCGCTGCAATCTTCGATCAAGTTTTCTCTCACGGCCATGTCCAGGGAGGTTGGCTACAGTGCCATGGGCCTTAAACATCCTGATAACATTACGTACGGTGGAAACAGGAACATCAAGGTCTCTGGAGATTGATTTGTAGCCTTGAGATTGTCCATGCTTGGCTACAATCTTCTGTCTGACCTCCTCAGATAATTCTCTGGCTGTCTTTCTTTTCTCCGTGCTCACTGCGGTACACACAGTGACACAAAACAGGAGAATGAGTCCTTTTCTCTATTCAAACTGGTTGAATGAGTGATTTTTATATTGCAGGCACCTGCAACTCACCACAGGTGAGTTCAATTCCAAAGTGAAGGAGAATCACCTGCTTGAAATCTAATTATTTCTAACTACTTCTAAAAGGTGCCAATAATTATGTCCGGGCCATTTAAGGATTTGTGTGTGGAATAAGCTAAGACTTAGTACATTTTTCTGCTTTTTATGTTTTATTCCACTGCAAATCAAAGAAATACATATGTGGATACCAAAATATTTTTTAATTTCAACAATTTTCTGGAAGGAATGGTGCATTATTAGAAAAAACTGCAAGGGCGACAATATTTTTGGCCACGACTGTACATATGTCTTCAACTTAATTTATTTTGAACAATTTATGAATTTTATCTCCCCTAATTCTTTATTACTTATTTGCAGAAAAAACAAATCTGTCCCCAGACTTCCTCTGCTCCTCCAGCTTTTTCCTCTGCCAAAGTTGTAATCTTCTAAAGATCCCCAATGATAGTTTGTGACGACACAAATGGAGAATCATGTCTTCAGCAGAGAAAAAGTGCGAGATGCAGATGAAGTTTTTTTTTTTGGGGGGTTTGGGGGGGGGGTGAGGATCCTGTTTTTACACAAATGTCCTCAGAACTTAAACATGAGATGAAATAAATACAGATAATTAATGAACTGTGATGAGCTATGTCTGAGTATTATTTGAGTATTTTTGGTTGGGAAAGACATACTGAATTGAAGCTCATTTCCAGCTGCAATCTGGGAGCAAAGGGAGGTTGAGTGCCTTGCTTAGGGTCATGCAGTATATATGCAAGTGGCTGTTGTAAGATTCAATCCCAGGTGTGCTGGATCCCGAATTTCACAGCTCGGTGCTGTAACCTTTAGGCTACACTGCCTCCCCAGTATAACTTTAGAAAGTGTTCCTGGATACTGGAAAATCTTTCAAAATAATCATTAAGATAAATCCAGACTACAGACTAATTTAAAGTAGGCGAGACTGAACAGACTGTGCATGGATCTTTGCTGAAGCGAAAAAGTCTGTGACAGCTAAGAATCCTAAAATCCCTGGTTTAAAGTTATGCAACAACATAAATACTTTATCCAAGGTAAATGACTAAGTTCACAAAGTAATTAATTGTACTTGCACCCGCAACTCACTGTACAGAAATGTGCACTGGCCACCGTTTGCTTTGTTCAAAAGGAAGTACATGAAAGAAAGACAGAGGGACGCGTGTGCGCACACGCTCCACATTTATGGGCCATTTTCTTCAGCTGAGAAAAAGGAAACAATTTACAGTGTTATAAATATGTAGTACTTGAGTCTTAAATCCATGAGTTTCAAATCACAATTGACTCATGTATCGGTTGCAATTCTCCACTTCAATGGAGTCCACAACAATGACGCACTGAATGGGGGAAGATGGATCCCTGTCCACTGCTTGTTCATGCAGACTGGCTAAATGGTCTCTGCTCCTGCTAAACCACTGACTTTATATGAACATCGCCTCTGTTTATAACAAAATAAAAAGGTTTCCATTCCTTTAAATAGGTCATTTTCCACAGTGTTCCCTTAATTTTGGATAAGGACGTTAAGAGTCATCATCTAATCGAAGAACAATAAAACAAGAGGCTGTGCCAGAATGTGGGCTAAATACAAAACAGTAATATTAAATGCATGCTGAAACTAGAAAACAGAATCAATGTTTCGACCATAGGTCTTCAGGAATTATAAAGAGAAAACAGCAAAAAGCTTTGTTCAAAAGAAAGTCAAGGGCATACAAAGCTGAAAGAAAGACACGGGCATACACACACACACACACACACACACACACACACACACACACACCCACCCCTTTGCTATTTTCTCTTTACAAATAATTCCTGAAGACCACCCATGGTCAAAACATTGATTCTAGCACTATTTTCAATTTTCAGCATACATTTCATATCCCCTAATCTACTTCATTATGTAGGCTGAGTTAGGTACCAACATGTTTAAAAAAAAAAAAAGGTGGGGTGGACAGTCAGTAGCAAAACAATCATTCTATACTGTAAATGGGATAAGCAGAAGTCATGCCATGCTTCACAGGGATGACCACACAGATGTCATTCACATTTGAAATGCTCTTCTCTCCTTCTGGTTGGCAAAAAAAAATTTTTACTTTATGGGAACTAGCTGTACGTTTTGCCAACCACCTGCCTGCACGACATCTTAGCAACACATTGTTTCCACTTCATGACTGCCCCTACAACAGAGGACATTTGCATTAAAACAGGTTCTGTCCCACAGCTACATCAGATGTTTCTTAGAAACATGAACATTCATGGCAGAAAAAGACTACTGGTCCACCCAGTCTGCCTATAATGCCCTATCCTATCGCCAAGGCCTACTCTCTATACAGGGTTTATGCACACATTATCTGGCCCCATGTTCCCTGCTTTGCTGCTACTCCCTGGGTGGCTATTACACCCTTAACTCCGTCCCAACTATGACTGGTGTCATTAATAGTCTTGGAGCCCACCATCTCAGCCACAGGCTGTTCCAAGATTCTTGCCTTCTTTTGATCAAAATCTCACTGTCTGTGATGTAACAAGGTGTAATTATCTGACAATGATACACCAGCTGGGGTTATAACTTCAGCTACAATGTGAGCAACAGGAACAAAATAACTCAGACACACAATACTCCCATCTTCAAGCAAGTGCCCTAGTACCAAAGAATTGGGACTGCCCAGTGACCCGTGGCAATGCTTTGTACTGCCAGGTCAGTGACCCCGTGTCCTTGTGTTGACTGCAAACTTGGGAAATGGGTGCTCAGGGGCCAGCTGGGAAATGTGCTGCCTCTGGCAGAACTCCCCAGCCCACAGCATGGCACCATGGTTCATGCAGCAACACCCCACCCACAAAGGGGCCATGGAACATGCTCTGTCGCCAGTGGCATGCAACATCTGTTCTCAGCCATCTATAGGGATGGATGCAGTGCCAGTACAGAGAAAGGACCATGGGTCACTGGGGGAGAAGTAGGAGGTAAAACAGCCAGCTGTAAAAATGAAGAATGACGGTGCAGGGGTACTCTTGGCACCACTACATCCCTGGCCCAACTTGGTTGTGAAATGGAGGGGGATGCCCCACCCCCGATGGCCACTCTACAGGGTGTGAGCTGTGGGAGAATCTGGGTCAGGTGAGTGACCAACAGGGCTAGGAGATCATCCTTGGGCTGCTCGATGTGTCTCGACAGGCAGCATGGAGCAAAACTACAGAACTGGGAAAAAAAGAATGGAATAGTTTAAAACTCAGCATTTGGGAAGAATGCATGTAGTTATTTTGTGTTGATGCCAATTGTGATATTTATGATGGAGTTTGGACCCCTCTAAATTTAAAAACAAAAAAATTAACACTTCAGAAACACACACACACACACACACACACACACAAATGAATGCCCGTCTTCTAACCACTCCAAATGTTATCATTTTTTTTTTTTTATTTTAGGAAATGCTAAGCTTGCCTTTTACATACAGAGGTCCCGGGGGTTTGCATCTCAGGATCAAGGACCATAATCAGCATGGCAGGAGGAAGTGAACAGTCTGCTTGGAAGCACTCTTCCTCCAGGGAGGACCTGTGGAGCCTGCCACTGAATGACTGTCGGCTGGTGACGGTGGAGAGGAAAACAGGACCTCCCATGTGATCCCCCAACGTGTGGAACATCAATGTGCCACTGACATGCATACCCCTGCTGTCGTCACAAACAACCTGTAGATGTGCTTATGCTCCATCACCCCTGACCTCCCCAGCTGACAATGCCCATTCTTCCCTTCTGGGTAGACACTACCCAGAGGAAGCCTGCAATGGTGGATGGTCAGCTTGTGGTGGCTGGGGAGGAGTGGGTGCAAGTGGGTGGACCACAGTATACTGGAGGAAGGAGGCCAGAAGCTACAGAAAGCCACCCAGGAGAGCCACAAGGACGAGTGGAGGGATTAGGGGAAGAACAGGAAAATGGACGAAAAGTTTATCTCCACCATATTTCTGGAATCCTGCAAAACAACCTAGTCCTTTCTCAAACTTGGGTCTACATGCCACTGGGCCAACACAGCACAATTTAGCTTAAGGTGGGAAGTCTGTACCTACACAGCTACCACTATGTCCTCCCCCTATTGAAATCAAGAGACCTATGCGACCTAAATAATTACAGGCCTATCTCAATTTTGCCTGTTCTCTCTGAAGTTTTCGAAAAACTGATCTACAATCAATTAAAACTTCATATCAAAACCTTCTCACTTTTAAACCCAGCTCAATCTGGCTTCGCCTAAGCACAGCACTATCACAGCATTAGCTAAGTACAACGACTGGATCTCTGCTATGGATATCAAAAAGGTCACTGGTGTAATCTTCCTAGATCTAAGTAAAGCTTTCGACACCGTTGACCATAACTTACTAATCACCAGCCTTTTTAAACTTGGTGCCACTCCTTCCACCGCACAGTGGTTCACCAGCTACCTCGAAGGGAGGACTCAAAAAGTCAAAGCCGATGGTTTATACTCAGCTTCCTTGCCAACTGCCAGGGGAGTCCCTCAAGGTTCCATCCTAAGTCCTATCCTCTTCTCCTTGTACATTAATGATCTTGACTCTCTCATTACCAAATCCAACCTACATTTCTTTGCAGATGACACAGTATTGTACACTTCTGGCTTTACGCTGTCTGAAGTAAAGGACGCACTGCAAGCTGACTTTGCCCAGCTGGAAACTAACCTCATTAATGCTAAGCTTCTTCTTAATGCCAAGAAAACTAAGGCTATGATTTTTTTCTCTTAGCAACTCATCTACTGCCACCCCAGGTTTACCAAAGGACCTTATTACAACCTCGCTAGGCGAACACTTGGAAGTTGTCCCCAAATTTAAATATCTTGGCATTTGGCTAGATAAACTCTCTTTCAATGATCACCTTGAGGACCCTTCCAGAAGGCTAAAAGCTAGGTTAGGATTCTTCTTCAGAAACAAGTCCCTCTTTCTGACTGAAACCAGAATTAGGCTCGTGCAGGCCACATTTCTTCCCTTACTTGATTATGGGGACCTAATTTACAGCTCCTCTGCAATCTCAAACCTAAACAAGTTGGACGTACTTTACCACCGCGCCCTGCAGTTCATTACCAATCCCCCCTACCAAACCCACCACTGTGACCTTTACGCAGCTGTTGGCTGGACATCACTTACCTCTAGACGTCTGCTTCATGCTGGTATTTGGACCCTCAAGTTACTCCTGAACAAAATGCCGAGCTACCTCACATCTCTCATCAGCATCTCCCACTGTGCTTATTCTCACAGGAAAACTGACTTCATCTTCCTTGATGTGCCTAGGACTCGCACCACCTTTGGTAAAGGTGCTATTTCATATGCTCTTCCAACAATCTGGAACTGGCTCCAATCCACCGTGAAACTATCCAGTGTGGTCTCCGTTAATTTCTTCACAGAGTTAACTGCATCCAAATTAAAAGTTAGTTGTAAATGATTTTAAGCCTCTTCCCTGCACTTATTTCCTTATGAACATCCACCTTGAATCAGCGCTCGACAGGACATGAAACCATGCAGTTATTCTCAAAACTTTCTCCTGTCCTTACCTTCTGTATCTATATCCTTTTCCCCCTACTCTCATTAGCCATCGCCCCCCTCTTACCACTCATTAGCTACCCTTCCATCTTATTCTACTACTTCCTCCTGTTAGTTTTAACCCCTTCCTCTTACTTAACTACTCTCTCCTGTCTCGGTACAGTCCCCACATTTTTTACCAACCTCTATCTTATGCTAATAATTTTCACCATGCACTGTCGTAATTGAGCACCTGGTAATATATGAACCTTACTATACCTCTTTTTGGTATGATGTACTTACATGAATTGATGCATTTTAATCTTATGTGTATATTGTTTCACTTTTGCTGTTTATATATCGCCTCTTTTATGTTAAGTCTCCTTTCTGTGTACATGATTTAGGACCTCCTTGTGAATGAGCTTGCTCAATGGAGTTTTCCTGCAATAAACTTGAACTTGAACAATGGCAGTGTACTGCATCTACATAGGAATATTAGTCATATCAGATGACCTAAAGGTAAGCAAGCAATGTGAGAAGGCAGTAAGGATGGCGGGGGAGGGGGATACTGGGATGTATAGGGAGAGGTATCACCTGTAGAAAACAGGAAGTTGTTATCCCTCTGTACAGACAGCTGGTGAGTCCCCCATCTGGAGTACTGCGTGCAGTTCTGGAGACCCCATCTTTGCAAGGACATAGACGAGATAGAGGCAGTCCAAAGGAGGGCAGCTAAAATGGTGCAGAGTCTGCAACAGAAGCCATACGGAGAGAGACTAAAGGAGCTTACTATTTATACCCTTGACGAAGGGGGGACATGATAAAACTTTCAAGTACCTCAAGGGAATCAACAAAGTCCAAGAGGTAGCATCCTTCAGAAAAAGAGATGTGCAAGAACAAGGGGACACAATTTAAAGATGGGGGATGGCTCAGGGGCAATGTGAGGAAGTATTTTTTCACAGAGAGGGTGGTAGACGCATGGAACGGCCTTCCTGAGGAGGTTGTGGGGTCAAAAACAGTGGGGGAATTCAAGAATGCATGGGACAGACATAAGGCAATTCTCGTGGTGGGTAGGAAGAAGTAGGCTGTTGGTTAACCAGGATCTGCAGCTTATCCAGTAGTTAGGGAAATGGGCAGACTAGGTGGGCCAAGCGGTCCTTATCTGCCATCAAAGTCTAAGTTTCTATGTTTCTAAGTGAAACAAAATAAAGTCAGACTAACTAACCACCAATTCCAACCCCCGGTATTCTTTTTTTTCTTTGTTTCCCGTCTGCATTCCCAGTCCTGGCAGCACCCCCCCCAGCCCTGTCACCGACCCATCTCGTGGACTTACAGGTTAACCACCACTTACACAGTGTCATATCAGTGGGTGACCAGCCAAGTAGGGTCATGCAGCACCTGCGGGAGGATGCTGAGCAAGCCAAGACATTTTCCTCCGTTTTCTCCCCTGGGATGTCTGCGAGTGAAGCATGCATATTGTGTCAGCGTGCATCCTTTCCAATATCTGCTGGTCATACAGGTTCTGCCACCTAGCTTCCGCTGATCAGCAGGCAAGCCACAGGACTCAGAGTCCCCCGGAGGAGAGTCATCCTGGGACATCAGTCATCCCTCACCTACCCGGCACCCAAGCAACCCTGGTTCGTTTCCAAACCCGGACTGAGTGTGGCTGCAAATAAGGCATCGGCACCTCAGCCCTCCATGCCACTGGGCTGGCATACCCCTTCGTATCTTAACAACAGTATCCAGAAATATTGTGGTTTCTTAGCAATTTTCAATCTGGACATAAAAGCAGTGCATATCATCTGCACCTACCATGTACTCTGGTAACCTGTCCCAACCCCATGGCCCTCTAAGAGAAAAAATGTTTTCTCACAGCCTTGTTGAACACTTCCCCACTCAGCTTTGAAGAGTGGCCCTTTGTTCCGGACCACTGAAACTAGTAAACATGCTTTGTCGGCCTGGTGGCGCTGAGGGCTGAGGCGCTGGACACCACACCTCATGTCACGCCGACGACCCGAGTTAGAAGCAACTGAGGTCGAGAATCGGCAGGGAGGACGGACTGGCGTCCGTTGGGCTGCTCTCCTCTCCGGTGGGAGGGCATGGGTTGTCGGCGCTCAGGTGACCTCCGGTGGAGACCGGAGGGATATCTCAGCCGCCGGGCCACACGTATGAGCGTGGTCTGACGAGGCAGGCTGCCGCACCACGAGGGGAGGGGGAACCAGGCTCACTCCACAAGAAATACCCCTCCAGCCCTGGATAGGTGACGGCCCTGCCAGAGCCACTGCCACACGCTGGTTCCTCGCCACTGCCCCCGCGGTCTCCCCGGGTTGTAGATCCCCCAACCCGGGGAACTACAACGAACTTGAAGATGACCGGGGAACACAGCAGGCAGTAGAGCAAGCTGGTGAGTGCAGTGGCCTGAGAGAGTTCCAGGCTGGAGGGCTACAACTAGAATTGAAAAAAAAAAACATGGTACTTTAACTAGTCTTGTGAGGCATTTCCAAGGTTTTGCAGACCTCAAATCTCATTCTTCTCTTCTCCAACCAACAATCCCAGCTTTTTAGCTGCTTTTCATAGGTTCAGTTCTCAAGTCCTCAGATCAGATTTACTGTCCCATACTGTATTCCCTCCAATGCTACTGTAGTGTTTTTTTGTGCGATACAAAGAAAGGCACATGGTACTTTGGATTTGATCTAACCCATGCCATAATAAATGAAACTATCACCCTCCTCTCCCTGGTGACAAGTTCATGACAGCAGCAGCATCAACCAGAAGCAGATTTATCCTGGACTCCCTTCAGGGAGCCTTCCTTAAACAAGTGGTCACGGAACCAAATCAGCAGGAGGCAATACTGGACCTAGTGCTCACAAACAGGGACAGTGTGACGGGGGTCACAGTGGGGGAGCATCTGGGGAACAGTGACCACTGGACACTGTGGTTTGAAATAACTGAATGGGCAGATCCCTGCCACACTAAAACACATATCCTAGACTTTAGGAGGGCAGATTTTGGGAGAATGGGGAAATGCTTGGAAGACGCACTAGCTGGAGAAGGATTTAGGGGTGGAGGAACAGTGGGCAGTATTTAAAACAGGGATAGTAAGGGCAACACAATTGTGCGTTAATCAGGTTAGCAAGGGGAAGAGGAAACCCTTATGGTATTCCAAGGAGGTAGCAGAAAAAGTGAAAGCCAAAAGGATTGCATTCAAGCAATACAAAAAGACACAGGCAAAAGGGGATAAGGAGTGGTACCAGGAGAAGCAAAGGGAAGCAGGGAGGGCAGTAAGGGAATCCAAAGCTCAGACAAAGAAGCACATTGCAAAAACAGTGGATCGAGGGGACAAAACCTTTTACAGGCATGTAAGTAAAAAAAGAAGGCAAAGGGAGGATAGTGAGGCTAAATGGTGCGGGCAAGAGTAGTGCTGAGGATGACAACAGTAAAGCAGACATACTGAACAGATGTTTCTGCTTAGTCTTTGCAGTAGAAGGGGTGGGTAGCGGGCCAGAAGGGAGTACGGGGGGGGGATAGAAATGGATACAAGTCCCTTTCCATGGAAAAGGGTCCCAAAGGAACTGGAAGCAATTAGAGTTGATAAAAGCCAGCCCAGTGGCACTAAGGGTTGAGGTGTTGGACGCCACACCTCGTGCTATGCCGGCGACCCGGGTTCATGAACGAGCCTGGGCCGTTGGGGGTCAGCAGGGGAGAGAGAGGATCAACTGTCCGGAGGGCTGCTCTCCTCTCTCGGGGAGGTTCCAGGGGTTTGCCTGGCACCACAGTGACCTCTGGTGGAGACCAGAGGTACTGCACCACTTAGGGCACGCTTAGACGGACGCAGAGCCATGATAGATGTTTCCTGGCATCACTGCACGCTCGTGGCTCTGCCTAGGGGCGAGGGCATACCTAAGCAGAAACACCCCCCCCCCCGGGAATAGGCGACGGCACCACCTACCTCTCGTCACACTCCACTGGCCGGACTCTCTCCTCTCCTGGGCTGAGCCCAGCCTGGCCCGAATTGTAGATAGAGTGCCCTGGGAGGATAGGGCAGCCCCACCTCGGGGGGCCCAGAGCTGGGGGGGATAGCCAGGCTGGTGCCAGGAGGAGTTTCAGGCTCGGAGGTACAGCTGGAGGAGCAGGTGGCTGCCCAAGAGAGTTCCGTGGGGTGTCAGAAAAAGAGAATATTAAAAAAAAAAAAAAAAGAGTCGATAAAGCTATGGCCCCAGATGGGGTGCACCACAGGGTGCTGAGGGAGCTCAGAGAAGTGGTGGCTGAACCTTTGGCGACCCTGTTTAGCCAATCACTGGAAACAGGTGAGGTGCCCAAAGACTAGGGAACAGCAGATGTAGTCCGCTTATACAAGAGAGGGAACAGAGAGGAAGCAGGACACTACAGACCAGTCAACCTCGTCTCAGTAGAGGGGAAGATTGTGGAAGCACTACTGAAAGAGAGATCAGTGGAACACCTTGGCTAATGGTCTACAGAACCCAAGGCAGCTTGGTTTTACTGGGAGTCGGGGAGTCATGCCTGACTAACATCACTGAATTTTTCGACTGAGTGACAAGGGAGGTGGATCGGTGGTGGTGGGGGGCAGTGGACGTGGCCTATATGGACTTCAGGAAGGCCTCTGCACTGTGCCCTACAGGGGGCTGTTAACAAGCTGGGCAATATCGGTGTGGGTAGGACATAAGTGCGGTGGGTGGGGAACTGGCTGGATGGCAGGACACAGAAGGTGGTGGTAAATGGCTGTTACTCCGCAGAGGGAAGGGTGACTAGTGGAGTGCCAAAGGGATCAGTGCTGGGTCCGGTCCTCTTCAACATCTTTATCAGTGACATTACGGATAACAGAAGGGAGAATTTCCCTGTTTGCTGATGACACAAAACTCTGTAACAGAGTGGACACGCAGAAGGGGCTTGATAGAATGAGGAGAGACCTGCAGAAGCATGAGGAATGGGTCAAGGGTGTGGCAGTTGAGATTTAATGCGAAACAAAGTGCAAAATAATGCACATGGGGCACAAAAATCCTGGAACATCATATCAGCTGGTGGGGGGTATAGCATGCTTCAAGCAGGAAACGGACCTAAGGGTTATCATCTCTGATGACCTAAAGGTTGGGAGTCAGTGCAACAAGGCGGCAGGTAAAGCAAATAAGATGCTGGAATGTATAGGCAGGGGCATCACCAGCAGGAAAGGTGAGGTCAAATTCCACTGTACAAGACATTAGTGAGGCCACACCTGGAGTACAGTATTCAGTTCTGGAGGATAGACAGGGTGGAGACAGTTCAGAGGGGGGCAACCAAGATGGTACAGTGTTTGTATCACAAGTCCTACAAGGACTTGAAAATGTACCCCCTGGAGGAAAGGAGGGAGAGGGGGGATATGATAGAGACATACAAGTACCTCACAGGGAAGAACAAGGTGCAGGAACACACTATTTTTCAGAGGAAGAGATGTTCCAGGACTAGGGGTCATGGGATGAAACTGGAGGAGGAGGTTCAGTGGTAACGTGAGGAAGTATTTCTTTACTGAAAGGGTGGTGGGCAATTGGAACTCCCTGCCAAAGGAGGTGGTGGGGGCCGAAATGATTATGGGATTCAAGAATGCATGGGATAGGCATCGGGGAAGGGGACAGCCCAGTTCAGGAGAAGCTTGAAGAGGCAAAATTACATGCGCAATTGGGCAGACTAGGTGGGCCAGAGGCCCCTGTCTGCCATCAGTATCTATATATCTATGATTGATATAGCCCAACACTCGAGTTGCTCTGCTGCTGAGCACTGTTCCAAGAGTATATGAGGACTCCAAAGTCCCTTTACTGCAGCTTCCCCTAATTGGGAGTCCCTGATCCAGTATTTATTTATTCATTTACTTAAAATTTGGTTACCAGGATAGGCACAATGAGTCGGGGCTCGTTTCCAGGTGTGACTCAGGGGAGGGAATATAGAATGGAGTGAAACACCAATAACAAAGTGACAACAGGGGTACGTACATTCATTTATTTATTTATTTAAATGTTTTACCAGGAACGCATACTGAGCGGAATACTGCTCAATTCCAGATGCGTCCTGGGGGAAGGGGGCAGTGGAGAGGTATACAACAGAAATTTATACAGATCATATACAGGTACAGCAGCTAAGCACATCCAACAGTAGGATTAGGATTTACTACATATTAACAGTAGAGGGTTTTGTAGAAATGCAAGACATACATGAACAATAAAATCCCATTACAGGTAATGAATTCCAGAGAAAGAAAAGAAAAACAATGTAAAAAGTGCACAATTACATTGGTGATGGTGTAGCTAGGGTGAGAGCTAAGGGAGAGTGCCACCAACATATGGTAAACTATCTGTATAGAATCATAGTGACATAAAATTCAAATTACACAGTACAGTGAGATGTAAGCTACACAACAAAGTAAAAGGCATAAATGCGGAATACAGACAAAATAGTGGAGGGGAGTTTGGGTAGAGAAAGAACAGTTACGTACTTCCCGTAACAACAGATCTTCAACAGAATCTCCTCCATTTGTCCACACCTTTGGAACTAGTAACCACCAGACACCAGGACCACACACAAACTTTTGTTAAACAGGGGCCACCCATGAGGACCATCATACATCAGTGTCTATACAAACATGGGCGACCCATCACTCCTCAGTTCCTCTCTGGAAATTTGACTCTAAGGACCTCTAACCGTGGGGAACCAGGACATAAGACCAGCCCAGGCATACAAGGCGAGGCATAGGGCTAGATCTTTACTAACATACTAAAAAAATGTTTAACTTTTATTTATCAAGTCTAGGATTACACATACCTTTGAGCCATGGCTCTTTTACAAAGGTTCCACGTCAGAGAAATACAAATTATGGGGAACATCAAAACAGGCATTACAACAATGTGGACATTGCAAACAGAGTACAGACTAATACAGTTCAAGGGTAACGCCAGCAGAATAGGCCCAACGGTCTTTCGTGTCTGCTCGTTTGGTCAGCCTCCACTCTGGGAGCTGACCTTGCTGCCCCCCTCGCCCTCTCTGGCTTCTCCCTTCCCAGTCCCGGATATTCTTGCTGCACTGGACTTTGCTTCCAGAACCCTTCCCCTGTACCTGTCCCAACCCCTCTTGAACCCCTCCACCGTCTCTGCCTCCACCAGCCCCCTGGGCAGCACATTCCATGGCTCCACCACCCTCTCAGTGAAGTAGCACCTCCTCCTTTCTCCCCTGAATCTCCCACCCTCCAGCTTCCACCTATGCCCTCTAGTTGCCCCCCCTTCGGAGCACCCTGACTGCTCCTCCCTATTTACCCCTTCAGTATACCTGAAGACCTCTATAATGTCCTCCTGGTCCCTTTTCTCTTCCAATGTGTACATATTTAGCTCTTCAAGCCTCTCCCCACAGGTCCTGTCCCCCAAGCCCCAGATCATCTTGGTTGCCCTCCTCTGGACCCTCTCCAGGAGTTCAATGTCCCTCTTTATATGTGGCCTCCAAAACTGCATGCAGTACTCTAGGTGCGGCCTCACCAGCAGTTATACAGAGGAAGTATCACTTCCCTCCTTCTGGAAGTGATCCCCCTAGCGATGCATCCCAGCATCCTGTTGACCTTGGCTGCTGCCCTCCCACAAGTCTCCTAGTTATTCATCTTGACATCCACCACCACCCCCAGGTCCCTCTCAGCCATCGAGACTTGTAGCATTTCCCTCCCCAGGGCGTACATTTGGCCCCGGTTTCTGGCTCCCACGTGCAGTACCCTGCATTTCCCTGCACTGAACCTCAACTTCCACTTTCTAGACCACCTTTCCAGAGCATCCAGGTCCCCCTGTAGGGCCACCCTCCCCTCCTCCCCATCCACCAGCGCCCCCAGTTTTGAGTCATCCACTAAGAGACTCATCTCACTCCTGATACCGTTCCTTATGTCAGAGATGTAGGCGTTGAAAAGGAGGGGCCCAAGAACTGATCCCTGTGGGAACCCACTAATGATCCTCCTTGAGGATGAGACTAACCCGCCAACCACGACCCTCTGGGTCCAGTCCTGGAGCCAACTGCCTATCCATCTGATCATCTGGTTCCCCACTGCCATTTCTCCCAGCTTATCCAACAGGTCCCTGTGAGAAACAGAGTCAAATGCCTTGCTGAAGTCAAGAAAGAGGACATCCACTGGTCTACCCAGGTCCAAGGCACTCGCCACCCAGTCATAGAACTCCACAAGGTTTGTCTGACACGATTTCCCCGGGACGAATCCATGCTGTCTATCGTCCAGGCATCCCGACTTTTCCAGGTCCCCCCCCAGCCTCTCACTGACAATGCCCTCCATCACCCTGCCCACCACCGATGTTAGGCTGATGGGCCTGTAAGTCCCTGCCACCTTCCTTGATCCCATCTTGTGGATAGGCACTATATGCACCACCTTCCAGTCCTGGGGCACCCACCCTGTCCTCAGAGAGATGCTGAAAAGCTCCATCAGGGGTTTTGCCAAGACATCCTCCAGTTCCTTCAGCACTCTGGGATGTAATTTATCCAGCCCCGATGCTTTCTCCATCTTAAGGGACCTGAGGGCTTCCCTCACTCTCTCTCTGCCGTGCTTTCCACCTCTCCACCTCCGCTATCTCGTCCCCGTGCTTTGCCTTCCCCCCTCCTGCCAGTGATGGCCCCCCCATCCCCAGACCCGCCGATCGGTAGGGGTCCCCTTCCCAGTTTCACCGCTCCTCCCATGTATGATGTAGCCCCCCATTTTCCTTGGTGAAAACTGAGGCGAGTACTCATTTAGTACCTCAGTCTGCTTTAATGCATATTTTTTTATTTTTAGTATTTATTTATTTAACAAATCGGAAAGACCTTTGAGCCAAGGGCTCTTTACAGAGGTTCCACGTCAAGTCACAAGAATAACAAATTACAATGGTTTCAGTAAGAAAGACAACATGAAGAAAGTAATTACATAAAAAAAGAATAATATGGCAAGATAAATATTGTGTCAAGTGCAGACAGTGGCTTTGTCTGAAGAGGGTGAAGGGATTACAAGGACAGTAGTATGGGGCGGATGGGAGGGGGTGGAAGGAGCAAAATAAGTGCAAGGAGGAGCTGCAACAATGTAGCTTATGCAGAAAAACGCTCAAGGGGTGGGGGGGTACTACAGGAGAGAACAAGGAAAGGGAACAGAGGGGAGGGAAGGAGGGAGGGGGAGTGGTAGTGGAGGGGTAGAGGAAGGGAGGATGAGGTAGGATGAAAAGAGGGCTGGGATGAGGACAGGATAGGGATGAAGGAAGTACCGTATGTGGAATAGCGCACATATATCAGGTGCAGCTGCACAATATCTGTTGCAACCCTCCCTGAAGCAGAAGGGAGATGGAGGGAGGGACAGCATGGACTAATGGAGGAGATTCTCTTGAAGATGTACTGTTACGGTAAGGACGAAACTGTTCTATCTCCTTTGAGGATCTCTCCTCCATTTGTCTACACCTTTGGAATGATTCCCAAGCAGTCCCAAACACCAATCTGGGAGGAGCTTACAGTCTGATATATATGCCCATAGTCTGGGTAACAAGCTTCCGGAATTAGCGGCCTTGATGGAGGAGGAACATCTGGATATCGTGGCAGTCACAGAAACATGGTACACACAAAACCATGACTGGGACGTAAACATACCAGGATACACTATCTACAGGAGGGACAGGGAGGGTAAAAGAGGAGGAGGAGTAGCTCTTTACATAAGGGAAGGAAACAAAGCAACAGAACAAAAGGGCAAACAGGGAGGAGAAGAAGCACTGTGGGTAAATTTGGAGACAGGCAATGGCACCACAAACCGCACAGGGGTTGTATACAGACCTCCTTCTCAAGGGGAGGAAATGGACAAGGAAATGATAGAAAGTATACTTAGAATGGCAGAAAAAGGGAGATATTGCTGATGGGAGATCTGAATATGCAGATGTTAACTGGAGTGCAGTTGCAGCAGCCACTTGAAGAGTGGGGTTATTCTAGATGCCCTACAGGGGCATGCCTTAGACAACTAGTATTGGAGCCCACTCTGAGAGGGAGCAATCTTAGACCTGGTTCCTCCAATGGAGATGGAGAGGATCACAGATGTAGAAGTGGGTAGCCATCTGGGAACTAGCGACCATCGAACAGTATGGTTCACAATAAACACAGCAATACAGTCAAGCCATACAAAGGCAAAAGTACTGGACTTTAGGAGGGCTGACTTTGCCAAAATGGGTAAGTGCCTAAGGAATGCACTAGCAAATGGGCAGGAAGGAGGGGTGGAAGAACAATGGGGAATAATAAAAACTGCCATCACAGAGGTAACAAGCCTTTGTGTGAAGCAAATAAACAAAACAAAACGATGTAAGAAACCACTATGGTTCTCAAAGGAAGTGGCAGTGAGGTTCAAGAAAAGAAAGCATTCAGGAAGTACAAGGAATCACAGAAGGAGCAGAACAGAGAACTGTATCAGTTAAAGCAAAAGGAAGCTGGGAAGACAGTCAGAACAGCAAAGGCCCAAACTGAGGAAAAGATAGCCAACTCAGTTAAGAAGGGGGATAAAACCTTTTATAGGTACATCAGGGAGCGAAGGAAGACCAAGGGAGGGATAGTGAGGCTTAATAAAGGGAGGAGGGTGGGCAGAGGGTGACTGTGAAAAGGCAGAGATACTAAACAAATATTTTTGCTCAGTATTTACAAATGAAAAGGGGAGGTACCTAAAACAAACAGTAGAAACACTCTGGATACAGAAGTTGATACCAGCCCATTTACAGAAGAAAGGGTTATGAAAGAACTCTAAAAACTGAAGGTGGACAAAGCAATGGGGCCTGATGGGATTCATCCCAGAATTCTAAAAGAACTAAGGGTAGAACTAGTGACACCACTGACTACCCTCTTTAACAAATCATGGGAGGATGGGGTGGTACCCGAGGACTGGAGGAGGACAGATGTGATTCCCCTTCACAAAAGTGGGAGCAAGGCAGAAGCAGGAAACTATAGACCTATTAGTTTAACCTCAGTGACAGGGAAAATGATGGAATCACTTCTGAAGGAAAGAACTGTCGAGTATCTAGAGGCCAGAGGGGCACAGGACCCAAGGCAGCATGGATTCACAGCGGGAAGGTCATGCCAGATGAATCTGATACATTTCTTTGACTGGGTGACCAAAGTAGTAGATCAGGGAGGAGCTGTGGACATGGAATATCTAGACTTTAGCAAGGCATTTGACACAGTCCCACACAAAAGATTAATATACAAGTTAGCCAGCCTGGGAGTGGGTCCCAAGATGACAGCCTGGGTAAAGAATTGGCTGGAGAATAGGCCACAGAGAGTAATAGTAAATGGAGTCCACTCTGAAGAAAGGGGGGTTACTAGTGGGGTACCGCAGGGTTCAGTATTAGGACCGGTCCTCTTCAATGTCTTTACAAGCGACACTGCGGAGGGACTGGAAGGAAAAGTATGTCTCTTTGCAGATGACACAAAGATCTGCAACAGAGTTGATGCACAAGGTGGGTGGAAAGGATGAGAAGGGACTTGGCAAGGTTAGAGGAATGGTCAAATGTATGGCAGCTTAGATTCAATGCTAAGAAGTGCAGGTAATGCACCTGGGAAACAAAAACCCAGGGAAGAGTACACAATGGGGGTGAGATACTAACAACAACAAAATGGAAAGGGACCGGGTAGTCATATCAGATGACCTAAAGGTGCAAGCAATGTGAGAGGGCAGTAAGGAGGGTTGGGGGATACTGGGATGCATATAGAGAGGCATCACCAGTAGAAAACAAAGTTATTATCCCTCTGTACAGACAGCTGGTGAGACCCCATCTGAGTACTGCGGCAGTTCTGGAGACCCATCCCTGCAAAGACATAGACAGGATGGAAGCTGTCCAGAGGAGGCAACTAAAATGGTGCAGGGTCTGCACCGGAAGACATATGAAGAGAGACTTAAGGAGCTTAATATGTATAGCCTCGAGGAAAGGAGGGAGAGGGGGGACATGATAGAAACTTTCAAGTACCTCAAGGGAATCAACAAAGTCCAAGAGGGTAGCATCTTTCAAAAAAAGAGGTGTGCAAGAACAAGGGGGCACAATTTGAAGATGGGGGCTCAGAGGTAATTTAAGGAAGTATTTTTTCACAGAGAGGACTGTGGATGCATGGAACGGCCTTCCGGAGGAGGTTGTGGAGTCAAAAACAGTGGTGGAATTCAAGCATGCATGGGACAGTCATAAGGCAATTCTAGGGGGTGGGGGTAGGAAGAAGTAGGCTGCTGGTTAACTAGGATCTGCAGCTTATCCAGTAGGTAGGGAAATGGGCAGACTGGGTGGGCCAAGCAGTCCTTATCTGCCGTCAAATTCTATGTTTCTATGTTTCTATTCAGGATTGTAGGTCTTGCCATACAACATGTCTGAAAACAGCATGTCTACGACAGACTATGTCCAGACTAAGGTTTAGTGAAGGTATGGACAGTGCTCCACGTTGTTGCAGCACAAATGTCAGCGGCAAAAACATTCTTGAAACAAGCAGCACACATGGCCATTCCTCTGCTGGCATGACCAAGAACTGCACCAGGATGTTCCTTACCAAGTCGTGTAACAGAATTCAATACAACGTGCAAGCCATTTGGGCAGGCACTCTTTGTATGCAAGAGTGCCATCTTTCCCAGGGGCAATGAAACTAAAAGCTGAGAGGACTTTCTGCAGTCCTTGGTTCGATTCACATATCATCTGAGTATTCTAGATACAGCTAAAGTATGGAGCAGTGCCTCACCCTTCTTGGAATGCACAGGGCAGTGACATATCCCTTAGGAGGTGCCCTAAACATGCAATGGCTACGTTTTCAGGAGCCATGCATGCACACATAGGGCTTTCAGGTCCGGATGGACTAGGGATCCCTTGTCCTGTGACAACAGATCCAGACACAGAGGTTGCAGCACATGAGGCTCCAGTGCCATATGCTGCAGAAGTGGAAACCATATCTAGAGAGGCCATAACGGAGCAAAAATGATACAAGTGGCACCCTCCATATTAAAGGAACTGGCAAAATGCATATAGAAACTGGGACAATGTGTCTCACCAGAAAACTCCTGGCCCTGGAATGAGCGAGTAGAAACACATTAGTTTTGCATTGTGTGGGGACGCAAAAAAGGTCCAACTCTGGATAACTCCATCTTGCGTAGAGGTCCTATACCATGGAGGTCAGCAGTTCCCATTTGTGCATCTTTGACTGTGACCTGCTTAGCCAGTCTGCTAAGACATTTTGGAGACCTGGGAGACACGTGATTGACAACTGTATGCCATGGGACAGAGCCCAGTACCACACTCTCATTGCTTCCTTGCATAAGGGATAGGGATGTGTGCCCCCTTGTTTGTTGATGTAATGCATCACACAGGCACTGTCTATCTGAATTAACAGTGGACCTGGGCGGAGATACTCCTGGAATGCCTGGAAACTATATAGGACAGCTCATCCCTAGGACATTTATGTGTAACCTGGCCTCCACCTTTTGTCCAAGATCCCTGTATCTGATAAGAGCCAAGGTGAGCACCCCAGCCAAATCCCAAAGCATCCATGGTGAGGATCTGTACAGGAGCTGGTACAAGAAATGGAATGCCCTTTAATAGATTTTTATGATCTATCCCCCATAGTAACGCTCTGCGAAGCAGCGACATGATGAGAACCATTCAGTCCGGCTTGTCCGTCTGCTGATCACACATGACCCCGAGCATCCAGTTAGGGATTCTCATAGGTAGGCGAACCATTGGCAGTATCACAATGGCTGCAGCCACGAGCCCTGAGAGACGAAATACTGTTCACACAGAGACACAGTGACTCCTGTATACCAACTGTGCTTGGGCAATCAAATTTTCTGCCCTGTCTTGTGGCAGAAAAACACAACTTTTCTCTGTGTCCAAGACTGCCCCTATATATGGCAGTCTTTGGCAAGGAATCATTACAGATTTTGGCACATTTACTGTGACCCCCAAATCTTCAAACAACTGCCTTATCAGAGACAAGGTATGTAGAAAGGCTTCTTTGGAGTTGACCTTCAAGAGCCAGTCATCCAGACAGGGGAACTCATACAGTCCTTCTTTGCTAAGGGCTGCTGCCACTACTGCCAAGCATTAGGTAAATACCCTTGGTGCAGAAGACAAGCAAACGGGTAATACCCTGAACTGGTAATGTTCGCCCTCCAGCGGAAAATGCAGGTATTGCCAGTGTGATTTTCTGATTCTGACATGAAGGTATGCTTCCTTTATGTCCAGAGAACAAATCCATCCTGTTTGCAGAAGTGGGGTCACAGCTTGCAAGGATACCATTCGAAACTTCTTGTGTTCGCTGTAGAAACAGATCCACACAGGACGTACATCTCCTGTCCATTTTGGGACAAGGAAGTATCTAGAATAGAACCCTTATTGTCTCTCCAGAGGAGGAACCAGTTCTATAGCACGTTTCTGAGATGTGATTGGACTTCACCCTTCAGAAGGGACAAGTGTTCTGGAGGATAACAGGAAGGAACCGGAGGATGATCTGGAGGGGTTTCTAATAGTTCCAGAGCAGGCATCTAGGTTTACTAGGTTTTCCGAGACAAAAGAAGGCTGATAGCCCATCGAGATAGTCTCCCACAATAATGTGGAGCATTAATCCCTATTATGGATTGGAACAAAGCCACAAATCTACACCTGTTTTAAAACTGTCAAAGCGGCTAGCATGGGGGGGGGCCACTGTTGAGCACACCCACCAACGAGACGCACTCAGTGAGAGCTCCTCAAATAATCTCACTAAAAAGAGCTGTAAATGAAGAAATCTTGAAAATTAAGCTGATTTTTCTTCAAAAATGTGTTTAATAGACTGAGCTGCATCTAACGATATCTTTTTAGAGCAATGGAACAGACTAACAAAGTGTCAGCAAGTACTTCTAAGAATCCACCTGTTCAAACCACGCCAGTGGAGACCTCGTGGCCTACTTCTCCGGACTCTGAACCACCATGGCGGGCTTTGCAAAAGTCCATGCAGGCGATAGATTCTGAAGTAGACTCAATCCTTACAAAATTTGAAGAACAGGATGCTAAAATAGCCACTGCATCCAATACAGTGACTACAGCTGAATCTATGGCAATGAAAGCCCTAACTGCCATGAATAAACTTCACCAAGAAAACACTCAACTGAAGTACCGATTGGAAGCTCTAGAGAACTCCCAAAGGGCATCTAACACTCGCATAGTGGGGCTTCCTGAAAACATCGAGGGAGATAATTTATTTTCTTAAGAAATGGTTGCCTGGAACCCTACAGTTTGACCCTCACATCACTGTTCAGTTTGTTCGGGCTTACCAGATATTGCCCACTGTGGCGTCGGGTCCGAGCGAGCTACCTAGAATGGCCCTCTTGCTCACGAGTCCAGTAATTCGGGACACTATTCTTCAAGCAGCCAGGAGTACTGAACTGCTTAATTATCAAGGATCCACTGTGGACATGTTTCCGGACTTATTTCCAACCAGGGCGAGGAGGAGAAGGTTTGACGGTGTGTGAGTTAAGTTACGCAGCCTGGGTGTAACACACACTCTTTTAATGTCCGCTCGCTTGAGGATCCAGTATGGAGGCCATGTATATCGGTATACAGATCCTGAGGAGGCCTGTAAGAAGGCAGAGGCCCTTTCACGGGAGTTCGATCGATCCAGAAGGACGGCGGGGATGGATTCAGAATTGGAGAATGAAACATGAACAATTACAGGTTTTTCTACATAAACTGTGTCCACATTGCAGCTAAATATAAAAGGGGACTGATGCTCTTTCTATAATAAAAAAATGTTGCTGTTACTCCTGTTGGGTTGAGAACTGCAGTTTGGGGAAATTGCTTATTTAGTATAGCATTATACTGTGGTTTAAAAATCAGCTGTTCATAATTGCCACAGCAACTTTTCTATGTTAATGAAATGGGATTATCAGGATGGCTTGTTTAGTTAAATAAGGGATTGTCTTCTGTATCTAAACATTAGAAACATAGAAACATAGAATCTGATGGCAGATAATGACTGCTTGGCCCACCTAGTCTGCCCATTTTCCTACCTAACAGTTAAGCTGCAGATCCTAGTTAACCAACAGCTTACTTCCTCCTACCCCCACTAGGACTGCCTTATGTCCAAGGCCCCTGGAATTCTGCGGTTCTGCAGTTGCGGAATTTGCCGCAGAATTTGTATCATGCCACAGAATATATATAGTGCCGCAGAATTCATTGTTTTTAGTGAATTTTCATATAAATATACTGTTTTTCCATAGTGCCAGGCTTTCTTTCCCACCTCGTTTATCCTGAAGTCCCTCCTCTATGCTCAGCATATGATGTCATCGATGACATCACATCATATTTAGCCAACGACAGGACTGCATTCTGCCAGAGAAATGAATAAATCATGCCGCAGAAATCAGAAAATGCTGCCGCAGAAGTCAAGGAGCCCTGCCGCAGAAATCAGAAAATTCTGCCGCAGAACACCAGGGGCCCTGCTTATGTCTGTCCCATGCATTCTTGAATTCCCCCACTGTTCTTGACTCCACAACCTCCTCAGGGAGGCTGTTCCATGCATCCACAACCCTCTCCGTGAAAAAAATACTTCCTCACATTACCTCTGTGCCGCCCCCCTCTATCTTCAAATTGTGCCCCCTTGTTCTTGCACATCTCTTTTTCTGAAAGATGCTACCCTCTTGGACTTTGTTGATTCCCTTGAGGTAATTGAAAGTTTCTATCATGTCCCTTTGATATAGTGGGCATCGAGGGGCTCTACTGCTGTTTGCTACCACTTGTTGGATTTTATGTTTGGTAGAGAGTCATAACAACACAAGATGTTGTGTTACTAATGTATGATAAAATTTGATCTTTTTTAAAAAAATGACCGCTCAAAGTCTTGTGGGGTGCAGCTTTTCTCAGGACTTTATTTTTCTGGACTGATAAATGAAGAAATACCCTCTTATTCATAAATCAGAATGTCTAGACTAACAAAGCCTATTACATTGAACGTATCCTATATTCTTTTCAGACCTGATATGGGATCTCTGACATGAGATAGCTTGTATGTAATTGTTTTGTCATGAAAACAAGAAAACATTAGTAAAAAAAAAAAAGCTGCTAGTATCTGCTAAGTCTTGTGGCAGAGTTTTCCAAAGTCTTGGTGCTCTTAGGGAGAAAAAATTATGTCTTTTATGTGTTTTTGCTGTTTGAATTGTTAATTGTTTGTTATGTAACCTCGCCAAGGTGCATTTGGAGGTGTAGCTAATTCCACACTGAAGCATTAAATTACTGTATTTATCTTTAAGAATTTTATAAACAAACAGCAAATCACCCCTACATCTTCTAGTGTGAAGAGAGTACAAACCTGTATTTTGTAATCTAGCTGAGTAGTCCCTAGAAGACAGGTGTGGAATCATTGTAGTGGCCCTTCTCTGAATCTGTTCTATTCGAGCGATCTCGCCCTTGAGGTACGGGCACCAAGAAGGGGAGCCGTAATCAGAGTAGGGTCTTATATGAGTTCTGTAAAGTGGGATCAAATATTGTTCTGTTTTAGTAATGAATGTGCGACTGATGTGGTTTAGTAGCCCTGTAGCTAGTCAAGCTACTTTAGTACAGTGATCAGAAGAACTCAGCCTATTATTCACCAGAATGCCCAGATCCCGTTCACTGCTGGAAGCCCTACTCGGGAATTTATTAAGGAAATATGACGTTGTCCTTTTTTTGGTTTTTTACCAAAATGTAGAACAGTGCACTTGTCAACGTTAAAGGACATACCATTGCACTGTGCCCAGTGTTCAGTACAACTGAGGTTGTCGGAGAGTTTGGCCTGGTTAAAATTATTGTCCACCCTCCCACCAAGTTTAGTGTCATCCACGAATCTGGACAACACACAGTATGAGTCAGTTTGCATGTCTCGACGTTAAACAGTGTTGGACCCAATACTGAACCCTGGGGAACCCCACTGGTAACCAGACCTGGTTTCGACAAGGTGCCATTAACTGAGACACATTGAGATCTGTTCGATAGCCAAGCATCTACCCACTTGACTAAACATGAAGAGAAACCAAGAGTTGACAGCTTCTGGACTAATACGTTGAGAGACATTTTGTCGAAGGCTCGACTACAGTCCAGTAAGATTACATCCATCGGGGTACCCTGGTCAAGTCCAAGACTTATGTGATTATAAAAATAAATTAGATTGGTGGTGCATGAGTGACCTGGTCTAAAGCCACACTGGGAGGAATCCTGAATGCTAAATGCTGCCATTTCTGATTCTAGATATGATTTTACTAATCTTTCCATTAGCTTACAAATTATCAAAGTAAGACTGATAGGGTGATAGTTCTCAAAATCAGATCAGCTCCCTTTTTTAAATATAGGTGTTACTGTTGCAGATAACCAGTCAGAGGGAATTAAGCTTGTAGTTAGTGATTTATTAAAGATTATAGATAAAGGAAGTAATACTGCTTCGGACACTCCTAGTATAAATTTTGGGTTGCTATTATCAGGCCCTGGGCTATTTTTTTTTTTTTTTTTTTAGGTAAGTTAATGCTTGGGCTATTTTAGATGTTGTAATGGGATATGGGTGCAATATATCGGTAGAAGGTGCATCCTTGCAATTATTTCCAGTATCCACTCTTCTGTTGCGATTTCTCTCCACTGTTTGAGATCCAAGGAGAGTCTGCCCCCCACAACCAGTCCTGCAGGTAACAGTGGGGTTGGAGGTGTCTCGGGAAGACAGTCATGCACAGCTGGTGGTGACAGTGCCACTGGTACAGACCGCTTTAGGTGCTCTTACAGGGCTCTCCGGGACACGAGCACCCACGTCCTTTACACACATTTTGCGTGTCGGGACGCTCTGACTTTTTTCTGCGAAAGTCCCAGAGACACTCAGCCACCAAGCCCTGGGAGTCACTTTAGGGCATTTTTTTTTTTTTTGTTACAGAGGGGGAGTTATAACAAATTACAACCACTGCTCAACTAATAAAGCCCTTGTTAGTGGAGCAGTGGACATAATTTGTTTGAATACACCCGCTGAAACATAAAAAAATGTAGATTAAAATGCCCCAACAGAAACTAATGGAGCTTTCTGCAGAATACTACAGTAAAAGCAGTACTGGCGCAGGGGCGCAGCTCCCATGTATTTGTATTTTCCGAGGACTCCCATTTTTCGACTATGGACCCTTTTTTTTTTTTTTTTTTCATAGCCAGCCCCGGACCCCCAATCAAAAAATCCTACCGACAGCCCTATCTTACAGTGCATCTGGGGGGAGGGGTCCCGGCAAAGGGCCACCTCCTCTGCCATGGCCTTGCTGACGGCAGGCACATTCATCTCTGTCTGCAGGCAGACAAAAGGATCCCCTCCCATGCCCCCTGGCAGCAGTGGGATACAGGGATCTGACTGACCATAAAGTAATTTTTGATGTCTGAAGACCTCGTATGGCTTCTTCAACATCATAACCAAACAGTTTTGTCCTGCTTAAAGGGGCATGTAAAACTGCTTGTTGCACATCATTTGAAAAACCAGCAAACCTGAGCCAAGAATATCTTCTCATACAAATGCCAGAAGCAGCAGCCTTGGCAGAGGCATCAGAGACATCACAGCCCGAGTGGAGCAAACGTTTGCCAACCTCAGCACCAGACATTAAGGTTTTAAGTAACTAATTCTCGGTAGAACCCTCGGGTAAAGCCTGTGCTGCAGCTTTCCACAGGCTAGTTTGATATTTGATCATATGGATCTGGTAACTTGCAATTCTAAGTTCTAGTAAGGCAGAGGCGTATGTACACTTGCCATCAATCACATCCATCTAGATTCTTTATCAGAAGGCAAAGTACACATGTGTCTAAGTGCTTTAGGCCTATCATGAGCGACCATTATGACTACAGAGTTTCAAAATTCAGATTCAAAGCTGTTTCCAAAAGAAAGGTACTTAAAATCTTAAAAAAAACTAAAACCTAAAAAAAAGCTGACAGTTGGATGTAGTAGAGACCAGGTTTCTAAAAGATGTAGCAGATGTCACTGCGCCCATTCTTGCAAAATTAAACAACTGCAGTTTGATAGAGGGAATATACCCAGAGAGTTGGAAGACAGCTAAAACAGTACCAATCTACAAAATGGTGAAAACACAATACCATCAAACTATCGACCAACTGCTCTCCTACCACTGATATCAAAAGTGTTCAAAAGACTGGTACATAACCCAACTATACAATTACTTAGAGAATTAGAATTTCATTACAAAATATCAATCTGGCTTCAGAAAAGGACACTCCATAGCCAGCCCAGTGGCGTGGAGGACTGAGGTGTTATGCACCTTACCTCCTGCCATGTCAGGGGCCTGAGCTCGGGAACAAGTGTGGGCTGCTAAGGGTCGGCCTGAGTGGGGGGTCTGGGAGAGGATCGAGAGACCACCAGGCAGCACTCCTCTCCTGGATCGGGGAGGTTGGCTGTAGTGGCTCTTGGCTACCTCCAGGTGGAGGCCCAGTGGTAAGCCCTCAAGATCATGTGGCGGCAGACACAAGTCAGTGGGAAGGGGGAGACAGTCGTGGTCTTGGGACGCATGCACACCTCCATGAACATGTGCTCCTTAGGTATGCTGCGGCTGAAGCAGAGGGGAGAAAACATGGAGGAAAATGGATGGCACAGCCTGGGACACATGACGCCAGCTCCCCACACCCACACCCACCTCGCCGGCAGATGGGGAGCCCTCCCCCTGCTGTGACCAAGGAACATAAATACTGGGGGAGGGAGTAAAGGACACTCCACCGTGTACCTTTCTCACCGACCTAGATTTAGTTTCCACCCCTCTTAAGCAAAGGAGAGGCGGTGGGTGCAGTGTTCATGGACCTGTCAAAAGCATTCAGCCTAGTAAATTATTGCATACTGCTAGAAAGGATGGATAATAGTACAGTTACATAAGAATGAGGTGATCAGGATCATGGCAGCCCCTTCCATCTGAAGCTTGATCAGAACCCCTCTGAAGAAGCGGGATGGGAGGGAAGGCACAGAGGAACCTCCCTTACCAAAAGGACAACGCGTCTCACCAGAAAACTCTAGGCCCTGAATCTAGCGAGCAAAAAAGCAGCAGTTTTGCATTGTGTGGGGACGCAAACAGGTCCAACTCAGGAGAACCCCATCTGTCGAAGAGGTCTTCAACCACCGGTGTCAGAAACTCCCACTCATAGGCTCTGGACCAAGACTGGCTTAGACTTTCCGCCAGGACATTTTGGACGCCGAAAACATGAATGGCCAACAGCAACAGCCCATGATCTATGGCCCTTATCGCTTCCCTGCACGGGGGAGGTAGGAGTGAGTCCAAACCTGCTTGTTTATGTAACAAACTCGCATTTGTCGTCTATCTGAACCAATAGCGGACCCCAGGATAGCCAAGTCTGAAAAGCCTGCAGGGTGTACAAGACTGTTTGCATCTCCATAACGCTGATGTGGAGTGTCCTCTCCACCTCGGTCCACGTACCCAGAGTTTGGTGGACCCCCAGGTGAGCCCCCCCAGCCGAGATTCGAGGTATCTGTTGTCAGGACTTGCTGAGGGGGAAGAATGCAAAAGGAAAGTCCCCAAATCAGGTTTTTGGGCTCGAGCCACCATGACAGTACCCTCCAGACTGGATCAGAAACCATAACTAGCTGATCCAGGGCTTCCATGTGTTAGTCCCACTGGACCCTCAGCATCCACTGAAGGACGTACACGTGCAGACAGGCCAAGGGAACCGTGGCAATGGCTGAGGCCATGAGACCCAGAAGCTGTAGGAAGGCCCTGGCTGAAACATAATGGCAGGAGTAAGAAAGTCGGGCCTGGTCCATTAGATGTTCCGCTCTGTCTGAAGACAGGAAGGCCACACCCTTGGCTGTGTCCAAGACTACCCCTATGTACTGGAACCGCTGGCAGGGAGTAAGGAAAGACTTCAACATGTTGATGGTAATGCCCAAGGCATGGAACAGACTGCTCGTCTGAGCCAGGGTTTGAAGGAGATGTTCCCTGGATGGGACCGTTAAGAGCCAATTGTCCAGATAGGGAAAATGTAGAAACCCTGCCATCTCAAGGCAGTTGCCACCACTGCCAGGCATTTGATGAAAACCCTGGGCGCTGAGAACAAACCAAAGGGCAAAGCCCTGAACTGGTAAGTGTGATCCCTGAAAGTGGAAATGGAGGAAATGCTGGTGGGGGGCAAAAACCTTGATATGCAGACAGGCGTCCTGCATATCCAGAGAGCAGATCCAGTCCCCCTGATGCAGCAGGGGCAGCAAACCCTGAAAGGTAACCAACCTGAACCTTCTGTATTCTATGAACAGGTTCAGCTGGCTCAAGTCCAGGATGAGTCGAAGATTTCCCATCTGCTTGTGTACCAGGAAGAACTGGGAGTAGAAGCCCCTGCTCTGCTGACACAGCAGGACTGGTTCTATGGCCTTTTTCCGAATAAGGGCTGAATTTCCTCCCTGATGAGAGGAACGTGAGCAGAAGGATACGAGGACTGGCCCAGAGGGTTTTCTGGAGGCCACTCTATGAACTCTCGAGTGTGACTGTTCTTGATGAGCTGTAGCACCCAGTTGTCTGTGGCGATTTCCCTCCACCTGTCCAGGTGAAGGGAGAAGCGATCACCTTCGACTGCCCCCTGAAATTCCACTAGAGGGAGGGGGTCTGGCAAGGAGTCAGGGGGTGGGAGCAGGAGCCGTTGAGGCAGCTGCTGCCCCTTGGGCACTACAGGAGTCAGCAGGAGTGGGGGGAGGGACAGCCCCCCCAAACTTTGCGCTTGCCCAGAGCCTTTGAAGGGGACGAGCCTGCCTGCAAGAAGGGAGACGAAAGGGAGCTCTCTGTCCCGACTTTGTCTGGATATGATACATAGAGTAAACAGATTTAAGGGCCTGTCCCAAGGTTTGCAGTTCGGAGACCAGATCCCGTACATCACCTCCGAAAAGCCTGAGTCCCTGGAAAGCGGTGTCCATTATGCGGGACTGGATGTCTGGTTTGAAGCCCACAACCTGAAGGCAGGAGTGACGCTGATGTAGATGCCCGCAGCCTGGCCTGAGGCTCGACTGCATCATAGGCAGCACAGAGGATGTGGGTACCAACGTCCAAGCCAATTTTGAAGGCCTGTAGGGTCTGCTGCTTGGAATGGTCATCCAGCAAGGCCTGGATAGCCTCTCTAGCCTCATCCCACAAGTAGTTCTGAAACTGCACTATATGGGCCAAGTAACTGATGGCCCAAATGGACAGAGTGGCAAATGCGAAAGCCCGTTTGCCCATCTGGTCTAGTTTGTGAGATTCCCTGTCTGGAGAGAGGCAGTTTAGATGTTTGTGCTGCTTGGTACGGTCATGCGCTGCATTGATGACGACCAAATCGGCATTGGGCTGTTCCCCAAAATAAGGCTTACAAGCCAGAGAGTGGAAGACCCAGACGCAGTCAAAGTCTTCTTGTGAGGCAACCACGAGCGGGAGGCAGACCAGGGTCACTCCCGGTCCTTGTCCCAGTGCGGGGGGGGGGTTTCCAGGACTTCGACAAGGAAGACCCTGAGGACTGGCTGAGGAAGCAGAGGAGCTCCTGGCCTACAGCTCCCGTTCCATCAAAGCGACAGTCTGCTTAAAAAGATAATCATCCAGGATCTTCTGGCAATATCTGTGTGTGGCTGGGTTGACCTTCTGGCAGGCCTCGCAGGCTTGGACATCGTGGTCTGGGCCTAGGCACAAAACACAGGCAGAATGGCCATCCTTGTCCAGAATCTGCTTGCCGCATGCACACTTTGTGGAGCAGTCGGAAGATGAAGAAGGTTAAGACGACAAACTAGCTGGTGAGAACACTGAGAATTTGCTGTTTTACCTAAAATAAAGGTAAAATAATAAAGCGCGTTAAAATGGCGGTCGACTGTTTCCAGTGGTCTGACGTGCGTTGGTCAACAGTGGGAAAGAACTAAGGAGGGTATGGGGGCCGCCCACCTTTTAGAGGACTGACCGATGTCGGCAGCTGATGTCAGAGGTGGGTGGCCCCCTGTAGTAGACTGCTTCCGTGTAGTCTTATCACCTGACGGCCATAGTCCTACTAGTGATGGCCTGCTGCAAGAGATACCTTGAAGTAAGATCTAAATATTTCTGAGGAAGTACAGAAATGGTTTACCTCATACATCGCAAACAAAACTCGAAGAATTAGCACTGAAGGCAAATGATCTAACCTATGTGAAGTCTCCAAGGGAGTCCCAAAGGGCTCCATACTAGATCCCCTGTTATTCCTAATATACATGAATGATCTACCAACTATCATAAACACAGAAGTTCGACTTTACACTAACAGCACGGTACTGATCGCATCTGGTGAAAACCATAAACATGTAGAACAGAAACTGCAATCTGATTTTTCACAATTGCAATCCTGGTTTGAACATTCCAGACTAGTACAAAACGGCAAAAAATCCCAAGTTATAGCCTTTTCCAATAATACACTGGAAGGAAGGGAAATAAATACAGGTTACTCACCTGTAACAGGAGTTCTAGGAATGGTATATGTTGTTCATCCACACTCATTGGCAGTATCCTTGCCGCTTTAAATCTTGCCGGAAGGTCTTCAAGCTTGTCCTCCCACCCACCCGGTGGTATAACCTCCTGCCCGCCCCATGACGCCAGATCTGGCCCGCTGGAAGCTCAGGTTGTGCGCCAAGCCGGGAGGTCGGTGGTTGGGATGAACAACATATACCATTCCTAGAACCCTGTTACAGGTGAGTAACCTGTATTTCTAGGGACATGGATATGTTGTTCATCCACACTCATTGGCAGACTCCTAGCAGTTCTCCGGGAGGAGGGAGGCAAGACGCACACCCCCATATACTTACTTGGGAAAGAGAGACTGGAGAACCGAGGCCCCAAAACCAGCATCCCGGCGCAACTCAAGGTCGATGTGGTAGTGGGTAATGAAGGTGTTTGCCGACTTCCAGGTAGCAGCCCTGCAGATTTCCTGGATAGGGACGTCCCTGGAAGCAGCCACTGTTGCAGCAGTATGGCGGTAGAATGAGCTCTTATCCCTCTGGGAGGCTCCATGCCCGCTAACTTATAGCAGAGATCTATGCAGGAGGTTACCCACCTGCTTATCGTCCAGCTGGCTGCAGGTCTGCCAGATGCGGCTTCAGCGTAGGTGACAAACAGCTGGCGAACCTCTCCCCGAATTTCAGCCCGTGGCCCTTATAATAAGCGAGCCTCTTCAGGATCCAGAGTATGAGCCCATATTCGCCTCCAGGTGTGATTGGGGTAGAACACCGCAGAGTCAACACCTGGTTAAGGTGAAATCGCCACCCACCTTCGGAAGGAATTTCGGTGGGGGCGCAGGACAACCTTGTCCCTGTGGAAGACCAGGTAAGGAGACTCGATGGAAAGCGCCTGGAGCTCTCCCATCCTTCTGGCTGACGTGATAGCCACCAAGAAGGCGGCCTCCACGACAGGTGAGAGAGAGCACACCTGTGCATAGGTTCAATGGCTTGCCCATGAGCTTTGCCAGTACAGCAGTAGATCCCACGGAGGTGGGGGTTCCCGCACTGGAGGAAATGTGATCAAGGCCTTTGAAAGCGCCAGACCACCTTCTCCTGCGCCATCGACTGCTTCCCGGCCCGCTCTGTAAGCAGAGATGGCTGCCAGGTGCACCCTTAGGGTCGCCGACCTAAGCCCTTGACTAGAAAGGACCATAAATAGTCCAAGATGCTTGCCAAGGAACAGGAGGAAGGGTCCAAGCCCTTGTTCCTGACACCAAATGGAAAACCTTTTCCATTTGAAGGCATAGCATTTTCTGGTCGACTCTTACGGGACGCCTCAACTACATTGAGGACCTCGTCGGAAAGACCCAAAGCCTGGAACTCTAGCGCTCAGGAACCAGGCCGTCAGGTGGGATTGAAGGTCCGGATGGAACACCTTCCCTGATTGACTGAGAGCAGGTCCGGCCGAGCTGAGAAGCTGCCCGCGAGTCCTGGAGCTGAGACTGAGGAGATCTGGTACCAGAACTGGCGAGGCCAGTCTGGGCTATCAGAATCACCTGCGCCTTGTCCCTCCTCGCCTTGAGAAGCACCTTGTGGATCAAGGGAAATGGGGGAAAGGCGTAAAAGAGGCCCGGGGTCCATTGCCTCGAGAAGGCATCCTGCAGCGAGCCCTGCTGAGGGGGCGGCATGGAACAGACTCAGCTGCTCTCCGTGGAGGCAAACAGGTCCACCTGAGGTGTGCCCCAAAGGGAGAACAGATGCTGTACTACCTCGGCAGGAGAGACCACTGTGGATGCAGCCCCTATCCGGCTCAGGGCATCGGCCAGGGTGTTGGAGGCTCCTGCCACGTGAATGGCTAGAGATCCGCCTCCAGGCTGCGCACGAGTGACCAAATGCGGAGAGCTTCCTTGCATGAAGCATGGAGCGGGCCCCGCCCCTGGGCGGTTTAGATAGTACATGGTCGTGGTATTGTCCGCCTGGACCGGACCACTTGACCCCGGAGGAACGGAGCAAAGGCGGTGAGAGCTAGGCGGACCGCCCGGAGCTCCAGCAGGTTGATGTGGCATCGGGACTCCCGCGGGGACCAGAGGCCATGAGCCCGGTGTTCCCCCAGATGGGCACCCCAACCCATCAGAGAGGCATCGGTCGACAGAGAGACCGTCGGCTCGGGGCGGACGAACGGGATGCCCTCCTGCAATTGATCTGGAACGGTCCACCACTGGAGAGCATTCCACATCCCCTGTGTCACCGGACAAGCTGGTCCAAGGGATCGCAGGCCAGGACCACTGGCTGGCCAGTCCCCACTGAAGGGACGATGTTCCAGCGGCCCAACGGACCACGCTGGTACAGGCCGCCATGAGACCCAGGAGGCGCAGGAAGTCCCGGCAGGGCGCAATTGCCCAACCAGAAATGATCGGGCAAAGGAGGAAAGAACCTCGGCCTGTCCGGCTGGAGCCGCCGCCTGGTCAAGAGAGTCGAGCTGCGCCCGATGAATAAAATCACCTGCTTCGCTCGAGTCGACTTGGCCTCCTGACAAGGAGGCCCAGTTGAGAGCAGACCTGGAGGGCCAGATCTCTGACCACTCCGGCCCTTCCTGGAGGGAGCTGCTATCAGCCAGTCGCCCAGGTAAGGGTACACCCGACCCTCGGGCGCCAAGAGGGAATGCTGTCACCACTGCCATGCATTTGGTGAAGACCCTGGAGCTGGAGACAACCAAGGGCATGGCTTTGAATCAAGAGAGATCCTTCCGCCGGAAGCGAAGGAATTTCTGGTGAGACGGACGGATAGGGACGTGAAAAAACGCGTCCTGCAAGTCCAGAGAGCAGAACCACACGCCGTGTTCCAAGGATGGTATTATCTGAGCCAGAGTGACCATCCTGAAGGTTCGAGACCTTAGGAACTTGTTTAGGTCGTGTAGGTCGAGAATGGGGCGCCAGCCCCCCGTCCGCTTCGGAACCAGGAAGTACCTGGACACAAACCCTGGGTCTGAAGGAGGGTCCACCACCTCTCTTACCACCTCCTTCTGGAGGAGGAGAGCGATGTCGGCTCGACGAGCCGCCAGTGAGGCTGGGGATCCCGAAGCCCCCCGAGGGGCGACGGCTCTGAAGGGTGGTGCCTGCTCGAATTCCAGAGGCAGGCCTCTTCCCACCACCTCCAAGACCCACCTGTCCGTGGTAACAGCGGACCAGGCGAAGCGGAGCGCTGAGCCGTCTTCATGGGGGACCCAGGGGTAAGGTGGACGGGATGGGGGCTTACACCCTCAGCCTGGCCACTGGGCAGGCTTGGAGGAGGGACCCGCCAGGGACCTCCTGGGCCCTTTCCTCCTGCCTCCTGTTAGAGGAAGCCGGGCGGTTTGGGTTTGGGATGCCAAGGCCGAGCCTGCTGGCCCTGACGTTGCTGGGCCGGGCGCTGTCAGTGAAGGACCAAAGGGCTTAGGCTGTGGTTTGCGGCCTTTGTCCTTCTGAGCGAAGAGACCGAGTCCAAGGTGGCATTGACTTCTCGATCCTCTGCAGGTGACCTTCCACCCCAGGGTCAAGAGGTCAGTCCCCAAAAGGAACATCCGCCAACTTGTGCTGGGTATCCGGGTAAAGGTGATATCTCAGCCAAGCCCGCCGGGACGATAGCCACTGCGGCCGCCACCGATCTAGTACATGAGTTCCTACATCCAAAGCAGTCTGAGCTGCTGTTTGGCCACTGCCCTTGCCCTGGTCCCGCACCTGCTTAACCGTAGTCTGCAGATCGGCGGGAAGATGAGGGATGACCTCATCCAGGGAGCCCAACAGGGCATGAGAAAAATGTGCCATGAGGACGGCCGAACTGGCCTGACGAGGGCCGAGAGAGGACGAGCGTAGACTTTTCCCGGCATAGTCCAATTCTCTTGACTCCTTGTCAGGAGGTTTGTCCACATCCCTGGCGTTGCCGGGCGCACGGAAAACGCTGTCGGTAACCAACCCTCAGCAGAGGGGTGTTCCAAACCGGACAAGGAACCGAGGGACCGTGTACTTCCTGGCCATCCTGGCTGGAAGGCGAGGGCAGGAAGCAGGGCGCTGCCAAAGTTCCAGTGCTGGACCCACTATGGCCTCGCCACCGGAAAGGCTCCGCCGGAGAATCCCTCGGTCCAGAATCTCCGTGAGGGATACCTGGCCTGCTTGGAACGGGTTCGAGCTCCATCCCGGTAGACTCTAGATGAGCCGGGCAGTCCTAGGAAGGACAGGGCTATCGCCCATTGGCTGACCTCCTGAAGACCCAAGTCCAGTCGCTTGGAGAAGAAGGAGGAATCATCTTCGACTCGGAAGAGTCCTCGAAGAGCTGCCTCTGGCCTGAGCCACCCTTCACTCTGCCGAGGTCGGTCGGGAGTGAGGGTAACTGACAGCGATGGGTAAACCCTTAGCCGACCGAGAATCTCTGGTCGGAGCCCCAACTGGTGGCTGTGGAGGCGGAGGTTCCACCGCAATCGTGGAGCAGCTGGTTTTGGCCGAACAACCGCCTGGTATAGGCTCTCGGCAAGTCGAGGGTTGTGTCGGCTGCCCGTGACAGTTACTTAATGGTCGGGAAGGCGCCGGAGTCGGCTTATTCTCGCCAGGAGGAGCTGTTGCAACATAAGGTCCTCGGATCGCCGACGACTTACGCCGAGCCTCATCCGGGAGGAGGAGGACGAGGACGAAGCGGGCGACGCGCCATCATGTGCCGAGACCGAGACCGCTTATGACGGTGGGAACGGCTGGACCGCCGAAGAGGTCCGAGACCGAGACCGAGTCCCGGAATTTCCGGGGTCGGTGCAGGGAGGTGTCGGCCGGAACCGACACTCCCTTCGGCTCGGAAGGTCCATCCGAGGCTCGGAACCGGAGGCACAGGCGAGCCCACGGGATCCTCAACTCCTCCCTGGGAACTGGAGAGGGGAATTGCCGCTAAAGGCGACAGCCCGTCCAATGGGTCGAGAAAAATCTCGACTTCATCAGTGGAGTCTCGTCAACTGACCTGACGGGACACCGTGGAGGCCAGTGGCCGGCCGAGCGGTCACAGTGGCCGATGGTCGACGGCCCGGAGAGGGACCTTTCCCCTCCCAAGAGCCGCCGACGGAGGGACTTCCACCCTTGTCCCTCTTTTTGACCGAGAAAAAGGTCCAGCAGGACGCAGGCCCTTCTCCTTAGTGGAGAGGGATGACAAAGCTCCTTAAAGGAAGCCGTGGAAGAACCCAGAGAGCGGGATAAATGCCGCGGCCGAGGAAGATCTGACCCGCGCGCCTCTTAACCCGGCGACCATCCGCTCGAGCTGATCCGCCCAGCCCGCCGCCAGCAGACACCGCCAACCGGCCTCCTTGGACTTCACACTGAGGGAACGCTCGGGACGGCCCAGTTGCAATCGGGCAGCACGGGTCTTCGAGGATCGAGGGCCGAGAAAGATGAGCACAGGTCGCAAGCCCGCGGGTCGTGCTCAAGGCCTAAGCAGTAGACACACGTGGAGTGTGGATCCGTCCGAGACATCTTCTGCCCGCATGGGCATCTCCGAAACTGAGTCGATGTATCCATCGCAGCCAGCGAGGGATCAAGACTGAAGTCTTTTGCAAAATATTATTTTTAAACCGAAACGGAGAAATAGGAACTAGTCACAAACGCAGAGCGCTAAGGAGGAACCTGAGCTTCCAAGCGGTAAGGAAGATCTGGCGTCATGGGGCGGAGCCGAGAGTTATACCACCCGGGTGGGTGGGAGGAGCAAGCTTGAAGACCTTCCGGCAAGATTTAAAGCGGCAAGGATACTGCCAATGAGTGTGGATGAACAACATATCCATGTCCCTAGAAACCAGAGTTAAAAATGAAAACAAAAGATGGTATAATGCTTGGGCAGGTCTCAGAATACAAATATCTAGGTATCTGGCTGGACAACACATTGAAATTTGACCAACAAAGTAACAAGCAAAGTAAACGGCCAACTTGGGGCATTCAGGTGCACAGCATTCTATGTGAACAAAAACATGATATACACAATTGTAACACACCTTATATGACCTATTTTAGATTTGGGGTGTCACACCTATAGTCATGCAAGCAAAACCACTCTAAGGAAAGTAGAAGTGACCTGCAATAAACTGACTAGATTTGTACCTGTACTACGCTGAGAATACAAAACCCATCACTGTAAGATGTATGAGGACTTGGGATGGATTACAACAGAAAACAGACGCAAATTGATTTAGGCTGGTTTGGTAAATAATATAATTAACCAAACAGACCAATAAAGTTAATAGAGAAATTGCAAAAGGTTGACCATAAGTATAACTGGAGAGATTCAATAAAAACAGAACATATGAAGAATCCATACCAAAGAACAGATACGGAAATATGTCATTTACACAGACAGTGGCAAAGTTTTTGAATGATACTGATCCAAAAATTAAAGTACTGGCATCTAAACCAAAGTCCTGTAATACTGCCATGAAACTGGAATTAAAGATACGCCGGACTTGTATAAAATGAACCTGCACCTGCTTTCACCACATATCTTTAAAGATGGCACTCAAACATGTTCTGTCTGTAACTTTGTGTTCACTGTCAATATTATTTGTCAACATTTAAACTGTAACCTGAAACAGGACCACCTTGTAAACTGGTCTTTGTCACCCTAATGGTGTAAACTGCACCAACGTATGCCTGTATAAGAATAACATTTTCTGCTACTAGTTCCTGGCTGGTCACCATAATACGGCTTAGCAAACCGGGCAGGATACTGCTTATCAGCATTTCTGGGTACTGTACCATGCAGCAAAAGTGGCATCTTCTAATGCAGGATATACAGGAGGAATTATAGTGGAGGGGGAGCACGGCACTTGCAAAAATTCCATCAGGTTTCTTTTTGTGGAGTCTTCCTCCTCCACAGAAAGGTCCAAGGCAGTTTGCATGTGTAGCAACATGGCTTGAAAAGCAGGATCCTCAGGAGGAGACCTTGAGGTACATACTACCAAGTCCTCACTGCAAGATGAGAGGGTAGAACTAGATTGAGGTGCCACATACAGTATTGTTCACCCTCACATTTTTCCTCTAACTCCTCCTCTAATACCATGAGGTCACAATTATATTCTACCTCGCTGATGTCTCGGTCAACAACGTGAGCCACAGGGGGCACCGGAGATGCCAGTGCCTTCTGACAAGGCAGATTCTGTGATGTGCTAGCAGCAAGCGTCAATGGCTTTTGAATGCTCTGAGGCCCTGTCGACAGGATAACTGCCTGCATAGGTAAGCCAAGCAGAATGCATTGTGTCATCTCAGAAAACGACACCAGTATAACTTGACAGTAGACGATGCCCTGGCCAGGGGTCGTGACTGTTTGTGTTGATGATGGGTCATGGCCCAACAAGAACAACATCATACTGTGTCCACAGCAAGTATAGCAGTGCCTAAGCCAGACCCCAACTTTGGTGTAGAAACATAGAAACAAAGAAGCATAGAATTTGACGGCAGATAAGGACCGCTTGGCCCACCCAGTCTGCCCATTTCCCTACCTAATGGATAAGCTGCAGATCCTAGTTAACCAGCAGCCTACTTCTTTCTACCCCCACCCCCTAGAATTGCCTTATGGCTGTCCCATGCATGCTTGAATTCAATCACTGTTTTTGACTCCACAACCTCCTCCGGAAGGCCGCTCCATGCATCCACAACCCTCTCTGTGAAAAAATACTCCTTACATTACCTCTGAGCCGCCCTCATCTTCAAATTGTGCCCTTGTTTTTGCACACCCTTTTTGAAAGATGCTACCTCTTGGACTTTGTTGATTCCCTTGAGGTACTTGAAAGTTTCTATCATGTCCCCCCTCCTCCTTTCCCCGAGGCTATACATATTAAGCTCCTTTAGTCTCTCTTCATATGTCTTCCGTGCAGACCCTGCACCATTTTAGTTGCCCTCCTCTGACAGCTTCCATCTTGTCTATGTCCTGAGGAGATTGGGTCTCCAGAACTGCACACAGTACTCCAGATGGGGTCTCACCAGCTGTCTGTACAGAGGGATAACAACTTCCTGTTTTCTACTGGTGATGCCTCTCCCTATGCATCCCAGTATCCCCCCAGCCCTCCTTACTGCCCTCTCACATTGCTTGCCCACCTTTAAGTCATCTGATATGACTACCCCCAGGTCCCTTTCCATTTTTGTTGTTGTTAGTATCTCACCCCCCATTGTGTACTCTTCCCCTTGGTTTCTGTTTCCTAGGTGCATTACCTTGCACTTCTTAGCATTAAATCTAAGCTGCCATACCTTTGACCATTCCTCTAACCTTGCCAAGTTCCTTCTCATCCATTCCACCCCACCTTGTGCATCAACTCTGTTGCAGATCTTTGTGTCATCTGCAAAGAGACATACTTTTCCTTCCAGTCCCTCTGCAATGTCGCTTACAAAGGCAATGAAGAGGACCGGTCCTAATACTGAACCCCACGGCACCCCATTAGTAACCCCCCTTTCTTCAGAGTGGACTCCATTTACTATCACCCTCTGTGTCCTATTCTCCAGCCAATTCTTTACCCAGGCTATCATCTTGGGACCCACTCCCAGGCTGGCTAACTTGTATATTAATCTTTGTGTGGACTGAGTCAAATGCCTTGCTAAAGTCTAGGTAGGCCATGTCCACAGCCCCTCCCTGATCTACTACTTGGTCACCCAGTCAAAGAAATCTATTAGATTCTGCTCTGGCATGACCTTCCTGCTGTGAATCCATGCTGCCCTGGGTCCTGTGCCTCTGGCCTCTAGGTACTCGACAATTCTTTCCTTCAAGTGATTCCTTCATTTTCCTATCACTGAGATTAAACTAACTGGTCTGTAGTTTCCGCTTCTGCCTGCTCCCACTTTTGTGAAGGGAATCACATCTGCCCTCCTCCAGTCCTCAGGTACAACCCCATCCTGCCATGATTTGTTAAAGAGGGTAGTTAGGGTGTCACTAGTTCTACCCTTAGTTCTTTTAGAATTCTGGGATGAATCCCATCAGGCCCCATTGCTTTGTTCATCTTCAGTTTTAAGAGTTCTTTCAGAACCCTTTTCTGTAAATGGGCTGGTATCAACTTCGTATCCAGAGTGTTTCTGTTGTTTGTTTTAGGTACCTCCCTCTTCATTTGTAAATACTGAGCAAAAATATTTGTTTAGTATTCTGCCTTTTCACAGTCACCCTCTGCCCACCCCGCCACCTTTATTAAGCCTCACTATCCCTCCCTTAGTCTTCTTCGCCCCTGATGTACCTAAAAAGGTTTTATCCCTTCTAAACTGAGTTGGCTATCTTTTCTCAGTTCGGCCTTTGCTGTTCTGACTGCCTTCCCAGCTTCCTTTTGCTTTAACTGATACAATTCTCTGTCCTGCTCCTTCTGTGATTCCTTGTACTTTCTGAATGCTTTTTCTTGAACCTTCACTGCCACCTCCTTTGAGAACCATAGTGGTTTCTTTACACTTTGGTTTTATTTGCTTCACACAAAGGCTTGTTACCTCTGTGATGGCAGTTTTATTATTCCCATTGTTCTTCCACCCCTGCTTCCTGCCCATTTGCTAGTGCATTCCTTAGGCACTCACCATTTTGGCAAAGTCAGCCTCCTGAAGTCCAGTACTTTTGCCTTTGTATGGCTTGACTCATTGCTGTGTTTATTGTGAACCATACTGTTCGATGATCGCTAGTTCCCAGATGGCTACCCACTTCTACATCTGTGATCCTCTCTCCATCTCCATTTGATAGGACCAGGTCTAAAATTGCTCCCTCTCGAGTGGGTTCCAATACTAGTTGTCTAAGGCATGCCCCCTGTAGGGCATCTAGAATAACCCCACTCTTAGAAGTGGCTGCTGCAACTGTACTCCAGTTAACATCTGGCACATTCAGATCGCCCATCAGCAATATCTCCCCTTTATCCACCATTCTAACTACACTTTCTATCATTTCCTTGTCCATTTCCTCCCCCTGAGAGGGGGGTCTGTTTACAACCCCTGTGCGGATCATCAACAGTCGGGGGGGGGGGGGCTGTAGTCAATGCTGTTGAGGCAGTCAATGACACATTAGAATTACCTTGTCTCACCAGCAAATGGGACCTTGCCAGCAAAGTATATTTCTGTTTATCTCTATGTTTATGGCCAGAAGATGAGGAGGGCCACGACGCTGACCACACCCTGTCACAGTCCTTCAACTTCAGTGGTTGCTTCTCGGCGACGGTGAGAATGCAACAGATTTTGGGCCCTTTTCCTTCTCCATGGCAGTTAAAGTTTTAATAAGAAGGAAATTTTCTATAGCTTTTTTGCGGCATCACCTGGTAGCCTGGTTGAAGCTCTGACAAATCTCAATTCTGAATGCTGTGAGACGACCCAATCAGCACAGGCAGATCTCATGCGGATCTTTGTAAATTTATCTCTGCACACTCAATACCGAAATGGAGGGTCTTTCGATTTTGGTGGCATGCAGACAAAACAAAGTAAACTGTTATTTAAAACAAAATAATAAACATCAAAGGCTAGCTGATGTTTCTTTCAGCAGGTCTGATGACGTTAATCGACAGTGGGAAAAGAACCAAGAAGTGATGGGGCTACCTGCATTTATATAGACGCTGATGCATGATGCAGTCACGGCACCCCCGGTTATCAACATTTTCTGTGTGGTCCTAGTGCCTGGCGGCTATAGTTTCAAAGGTGTGGACTAATGGAGGAGAAATCCTTGAAGAAAATGAAGTTGTAATGTGATGAGAAGAGGAAGAAGCCTAGGTGTAGGTGAATTATTTTCAGAAGTGTGTCAGTAAGACTGGTTTGAGAGAGTGTAGGGAGAAAGATAGACAGATTGGGAGAGGGAGGCTGTTAGAGTTGGAAGACAGATAGAGAAATCAGAATAGGCCTGTTATAGATTTACTGTGAGAGATATAAAAGGAATGAACAGCAGATGAATGAAGGGAGAAAGAGGAGGGAATGGCAGGAAAGCAGAGAGGTAAAGTGGAAACAGTGGCAAGCCAGCATTTGGTTATGAAGGAGAAGCACTGTGAGAGATGCCAGGCTTCAAGAGAGGGGGAAGATTAGCATAGAGAGAGCAGTGATGGATGAGAAATGGAACACTAAGTGCAAAGCGGCAGAAGGAATAAAAAAAAAAAAAAAAAAAAGGCAGGTCCAGCCTGGCAAGTGTAGAATCTGAGGCAGCGCTGTAGGCTACATCTGCATAGTCAAACACCATTAAGAACATCTTAAGGACGATCTCTCGGCATACTAGGAGAGAAGAGCAGGATTTATTTTGGTACAGTACACCAAGCTCAGAGTGAAATTTCCTGTGCATGGCATCAATGTGGAAGGAAAAGCTGAGATTCTGATTCAGCCACACCCCTAAGTACTTAAACATAGAAACATAGAAATTGTCGGCAGATAAGGACCGCTACGCCCATCCAGTCTGTCCGTAAGCCCTACACTTGTATGAGGCCTCAGTCCCAAACTGGTCAATAGCTTTTCACCACACCTTCCCACTTCTAATGTTCCCATATGCCTGTCCCAGGCATGTTTAAATCCATCCACACTATCTTTGCTATAGGAAACTGTCAGCAGGTAAGGAGTACATGTTCAAGCAGCTTGCCATCTGTATGTCAATTTTCTTGCTGTAGCACTGGCTGTGCAGCAAGCTTGGGATGGCACTGAAAGGGTACATCGTCCAGCTCTGCAACTGCACACTCCCGTTGCATGCATGTAAGGATGCATTCACACTGCTGACTCAAGGAGAGGGGCAAGAGAGAAAAACAACAGCCAGTATCAGACAGAAACCTGCACCCCGCAGGCCCTGCCAACGAGGCTCCAGCTCCATATACACAAAATCATGCATTGATGGGTACACTACTTCGGTACCACGTCAATTTGCTGTATGCTTAACAGCGAAGTCAAAACTGCACACCGCATATTGCGCTGGGAACTACAGTGTCAGGGTATAAACCCCACAAGGCACAAATGTTGCAAACGCAGTTTTGTACCCTGCCGTACACGGCTGGTGGAGAGGAGTGACGCAGAGGTCAAGACCTCTGCTGGGTAGGTTGTCCGCACAACCCATGGCTCAGAGGGATGAGCCGCGGCAGAGCAAGACAGTTAGCGCCTGTGGACTGGGGCATGAATCCCAGACCCAGACTTTGCAAACCGCATTGTGTGGATTTGTCCCTCACTTCGAGTTAATTATATTAATTGGGGAGAGGTTCAGGGTGTAGCCGAGCTCCTTAGAAAACAAGAAGTTTGTTGCGTAGTATGTCGATTTTGCTGTCGATGTTCTGTTTAAGCACCGGCAATGTATCTGCTGTATTTACAGTGCGGTACATTGCTGCACTGTTTTTGTATACAGTGACATGACCCAGTGTCCACTACTTCCACCCCCTGAAGGTATCACCTTGGTGGGTACACCACAGCACTACAAGGAGCTAAAGGCAAGTCCTTGGGATGGCAGGGTGGCAGAACTGGGTTGCAGATTGAAGGAGAGGAGACACAGGCCTGCGAAGTCAGAGTATAAATAGAAAATAAAAAAGTATTGGTCCAAAAGCTTCCCTTGTGGCACTCTGCCGGCACTATTCTTTAACAAGACAGTTCCTCCAGTCCCACACCAGCACCATTATTCTCTGGCTCCCATCGTTCAGTCAAGTAATTCACCTAAGTATGTCACCACCCAGCCCCAGTTTACTTGCTTTGTGCACAAGTCTTTCGCATGATGCCTTATTAAATGCCTTGATGAAGTTCAGATGAAATTTGTGAATGTGTGAAGAGGGAGTCTGCGAATAGCAGTACCATTTAGTTTTGATGTGAAGACGCTGCAATAATAGCGGTGGTGTTTGTGGACAAGAGACATTAGCACCATATGGTCGGAGAGGCTGATAGTATGAAAGAGTGTTAAGAGCACCAATCATGCTAAAATGTAGTATCTCATTATTCTCCAAACAAATTCATCACCAAAAATCAGTGCCTAGCAGTGGGGCTTCAGAATTGGGAAGCTGCAGGGAGCAGGCTGACGCTCCATATAGCCAAAATACAATCCCTTTTCAAAACTGCAATAATGAAATATTTTGGATATGATGCAGGCAGCTTTAGATGGAGGTAAGGCTATGTATGCATTTGGTCTACTATGGAAATACTGATACTCTTCAACAAAGCAGTCTAAATCAGCTGAATGGTTAGAGCAACTGCTATCAGGACTCAGTGTCCCAAGTATGATTCCTGGCAAGGGCTATTGGGGAGTCTACCTAACAAAGGGAAAGATTCTAGGCGCAGTGCAACTTATGATTAAAGCTCCAGAGGCAGATGTGATAATGTTTATACTGATATTAGCTTTGTTGTTACATGAGACGTCATTTCTACGTTGGCCTCCGATGTGAGGCTTCAAATAGGGCCCTTGCTGAAGTTTCACACGGAAGCGGCCAGGTGAGGAGCGTACTGTGCCACTGTAACTTGTAAAGCTGAAATATCGAGAAGTATAAACATTTTGTCACATCTGCCTCTGGAGCTTTGTTTTCACAGGAGTGCACTCACCTAGAATCTTTGCCGAGTTAATGGGGTCGCTGCCCCATGAGTGCACCACTCACTATACACTTGAGTGCATTTCTGCAAATTGGACTGCCTAACAAAGGGGACAGACAATATACCCAGCATCCTCATTCCACTGTAACTGGTAATTTCATCAAGTATTCCTATCAGGTTTAGGGTTCCCGGGGATGTAGAGCCCTGCATACCTGACAAGCCAGCAGGCTGCGTTGACAAGCCTTTGTCAGTGAGAAGGGTCCCATGGACACACTGCCTGGTGCCCATCCACACTACAGCAGGATGCTCCAAAGCCATTCCAAAGGAACACTGTTTGACTTCCAGACCTGGTCTGAGAACCTCATTTTTTAAATTTTTGGAGTCCTGGACCTCCAAGAGGCAAATGCTACCAAGAGCCCTCCAGGTTGGGTTAACATGGCACTCTCGGGCTAGCAGCTAACATTTAGCCAAGCCCACAGCGCTGAATCAGAGAGAAGCCTCAGGGTAAAGGTGCAAGAACCAAACTGTGGCTTTCTTTTTGGCTCAGCAGCATTTTGAAAGCAGCAAGGGAAGAGTTAGCGAGAGGGAACTTCTCATAGGGCATCGGGCAGCAAAGCCAAACAGAGGGATCATGAGCCGCATCTAGGATAAACATTAAATAAGCAGCAGACCAAATTGGGAAGGGTTTAAATTCGGTACACACGTAATTTTATTTACGTATTAGAGTCTAGGATTACAATTACCAAGGCTCTTTTACAAAGGTTCCACATCAGGATGAGAACAAACAAGCAGGACATTAATTATTACAGGATAATAAGTTACAGTTGTTTATCATCACATAAGTACATATAGATTAGGTGGTACTAGGGGCAGGCAGAGGACAAGGATAACATTGGTAACGAGAACTTGGTGACACAGAGGAAGTGCAAGTGGAAAGTGCAAGTAGGAGGAGATTGGGGGGGGGGGTGTGGATGAGAAGGGACAAGTGCCAAAAAGGGAATAGCAGGTTAGAGAAGACAGTTGCACGTGCTAGAGGCAGAGAGGAATAGGTGGAGGTTAGATTTGAACAGGCCTAGCTTAGGTAGGGAGGAGATGTCCCTGGTGAGACCATTTAGCCAGCTGGGAGCACTGCAGGCAAAGGATATTTGTCCCTGTGACGGCCAGCATCTTAGAACATGCAGTAATTGAGATTCAGAGCCCTGGTGAGGTGGGGATTCCGTGCAGGCTGTAGCAGAGCTTGAACTCCAGGGGGAGCAAAGCCCATCAATGTGTTTTTTAGCCATTATGCACGTTAGATACTTGATGCAGTTTGAGAGTTGAAGCCAACCAGTTTGGGCGTATAGGTCACACGTATGGGTGAGATGATGGGATCCAGTGATGAGTCGGCAAGCTTTGTTCAAAGCCATGGATATGCGCCTGAGGGCGGTGGTGGAAGCGGAACCATAGATGAATGGGATGGGTGGAATCAGAGCTGACCGGAAGCTCAATAAACAGGAAAAAGTTGCAAACGAAGCTACAACACAGTACTTGTAAACCAATGTAAAGCAAACTGCTATAACGGCTCAATACACAGTAAGGTTGTGAACACAGCTGTAAAACAGTACTTGTAAACAAATTTAAAGCAAACTGCTGAAAGCAAATCGGGGAGGCTGAGCAACTCAGGTGGGGCTTATGAACAGAGTAAAACATTAAAATGTGTAGACTTTAGCAAGGCATTTGACACAGTCCCACACAAAAGATTAATAGTCAAATTAACCAGACTAGGAGTGGGTCCCAGGGTGGTAGCCTGGGTAAAACATTGGCTGGACAACAGGACACAGAAGGTAATTGTAAACGGAGTCCACTCTGAAGAAAGAGGGGTTACTAGTGGGGTACCGCACGGTTCAGTATTGGGTCCGTCCTTTTAATGTCTTCATATGACATTGCAGAGGTACTGAAGGAAAGTATGCCCTTGCAGATGACACAAAGATCTGCAACAGGGTTGATACACAAGGAGGTGTGGAAAGGATGAGAAGGGACTTGGCAAGGTTGGAGGAATGGTCAGAAGTATGGCAGCTAGGATTCAATGCAATGAAGTGCAAATAATGCATCTGGGAAACAGGAACCCAGGGGAAGAATACACAATGGGGGGAAGGGGAGGTAGTAACAACAACAAAAAAGGAAAGGGACCTGGGGATAATCATATCAGATGACCTTTAGGTTAGCAATCAATGTGAGAAGGCAGTAGGGAGGGCTGGGGTACTGGGATGCATAGGGAGAGGCATCACTACCAGAAAACAGGAAGTTGTTATCCCTCTGTACAGACAGTTGGTGAGACCCCATCTGGAGTACTGTGTCCAGTTTTGGAGACCCCATCTCCGCAAGGACAGACAGGATAGAGGCAGTCCAGAGGAGGGCAACTAAAATGGTGCAGGGTCTGCAAGAGAAGCCGTATGAAGAGAGACTAAAGGAGCTTAATATGTATACCCTTGAGGAAAGAAGGGAGAGGGGGGACATGACAGAAACTTTTAAGTACCTCAGTGGAATCAACAAAGTCCAATAGGATAGCATATTTCAGAAAAAGAGATGTGCAAGAACAAGGGGACACAATTTAAAGATGGGGGGGCCGTTCAGGGGCAATGTGAGGAAGTATTATTTCACAGAGAGGGTAGTGGATGCATGAAACAGCCTTCCTGAGGAGGTTGTGGGGTCTAAAACTGTGGGAGAATTCTAGAATGCATGGGACAGACATAAGGCAATTCTTGTGGGGGGTAGGAAGAAATAGGCTGTTGGTTAACTAGGATCTGCGGCCTATCCTGTAGGTAGGGAAATGGGCAGACTAAATGGGCCAAGCAGTCCTTATCTGCCATCAAAGTCTATGTTTCTATAGTAGGATGCTTTCAGGAGATGAATATTTTGTACCAGTTCAAATGGATCTGGCATTTGCAGGATGGCGGAGACTGGGACTAAACTATGTATATCAGTTTATGGGTCAGGCGGGGATTCTCTCCGTTGACACCATACAGAAGCACTATGGCCTAAGACTGGGGGACTTCTTTCGGTATCGCCAAGTCAGGAACCATATTCTTCGACAACACTCTTTTACCCCTAGACTACCCTCTCCTTTGCCCCCATTCCTGAAAATACTTCTAGGCTCCCTCTCGGGCAACACGTGGGGACATCTGACCGGGTCTTTATTCAAAATCCTCTGTGGGGACCTGGGAGATACCACATTCTCCATATTAGAGGGGTGGAATAAAGATTTAGAACTGGAGGTTTCAGACGTCTCCTGGACAAAGGTGACCCTGCCTACAGTTAGACCCGCATCCTCAAATCTTTGCCGGGAGTTGGCCTGGTAATGAAGAAGCAGGTTCTTCTGTTCTCCTGTGATTCGGGCAAAATATCTCCCTGATAGTTTTGGTTATTGTCGGAGAGACTGCAAATGCAAACTGGCAGATCTGGGACATATTTTTTGGAAATGCCCATTATTAATGCCATTTTGGTGCCCTCTTCAGATGGAATAAAAAGGAATGCTCAGGGGAACAAACAGAACTTACTGCAGAAACAGCAATCTATTCTGTCTACTCAGACCACTCCCCCTTTGGCATAAGACCCTTTTGCCTATTTACCTATTAGCAGCTAAAAAAGCTATCACCCGCAAATGGATGACCAAAGTTATACCAACAGTGGTAGACTGGCGAGCAATAGTTTTAGGGATATATCAAATGGAGAGCTTAAGGTCGGCCATTCATGATAAATCAACAGGCATGCGAACAAAATGGCAAAGATGGAATCAATACTGGATAGAAGTTGATCTGGATTTTGTCCCATGAGGGGAGAGTGGCCCCTAGTGGGCCTCCCTCCGAGAAGCAAATATACTTTAAGTGGGTTTAAGCAGGGATGGAAGATGGGTTCTGCAGGAATATTTATTCAAGGAATGTGATACTCTCTTTGGTTATACTGCATGACTAAGTCTTGTCTTTTTAGCGAATGAATGTACTGAAGCCAACTACAATGTACTGAGTACTGCTTGATTTCCTCCACACCTGATATTAGTACTGTGACCTGCTGTATGTGTTGCCTCAATTTCTAATAAAAAAATCATATTATAAAAAAAAAAAAAAAGTTTCTTTAAAATGGAGGTGCAAGCTTGGAAAAGCACACTGCACATTTTGTAAGAAAGCAGTATTAAACTCACAAACGAATGCCAGCAAAATTAGACAGTAAAAGGGATATTAAAGGGGTTGTGAATTAAGCAATAAGGCACGACAGGGTGTGTGTTATCGTGTAATAACGTCACTCCTGGGGTGGGTTGAAGCACGAGGCACCCCAGGAGAGACGTTATTACACGATAACACACATCCCTGGAGTGCCTTATTGCTATTATACAATGGCTCGTTGTTATACAAAATAAAAATAAAAAAATGATTTTAAGGAATCCAAATGGTCAGGATCCATAGCAAGATGGTCAGGATCCATAGTATCCAAAAGCAATACAGTGATGTTATTGTGTAATAACATCACTGTCTCAGGCACAAATTGACCAATCAGAGTCCAGGAAATTTTCTTGCCATTGTATAATTAAAGGTATTCCACAATCCAGCCTGAACTAACCTGCAGTAGGAGTGTTTCTGCTGGTTCTCTTTTCTTCATTCTCTTGCAGGTCTCTCCAGGTCAGGGGTCGGAACAGAAGTGGAGGAGGATCATAAGGTGGCTGAGGACCAGTAGGAGCAGCTGTTGCTCAGAAGGCATTCCTGCCAGGAGGAGGGGCACCAGGGAGGATAAAAGGAAACACTCCTAACATGTCCTGTACTTTCGTGTCCCAGCAAGTGACTGGGACACAAATGAGCTGAACAGGTGTAAGACTGGTGTCTTAGGTATCCGCAGGAGGAAGTGGACTAAGGTAAGGCACCTGTTTGCTCCTTTTGTTGCATTTATTTCTGGGATGGAGGGAAGGTAAAAGGCAGGCCTAAACTGGGAAATGGCAACACCATAGTTAGGGTAGCAGTATAAGGGGATTTAAACCAGGTACGGGGGGGGACACAAGTAGTAATAAACCAAACAGAAACGGGAACACTAGAAATATCATATCAGGGGTAGGGAGACGTCGGTATTTCTAAGTAACAAAGGATGAACAGTAGTTGGAAATGCTGGGAGTGATGCAATGCAGTGGCTGTGAGGCAGCAGTTTTCAGAGAGAGACCTTCTGGAGACTGTGGTGCTGCCCTGTCTGCATGTACCTCTCTGGGCTGAGGGAGAAGATCGCTAGACTCCAGGACAAGTTGATTAGGATTTGGGCAACCTCTTGCTCCACCCAAGGATCACCAAGTTTGACACTGTTATCTCAAAGGATGCCAGGGAGAAGGAATGGCTGGACTACGGTGGGCTCTGGGAGGGTGCGAGTGGTGGGTCTCAGGCACATTCCTCAACCAGTACCATTATGCAATTCCTATGCCGCTTGGGTGAGGTGGGACTGCCTAGAGGAGACACCCGTGGTAGTGGCCAGGGAGGATGGAGGGGTCCTCCATAGCAGAGACTCCCAGAAGGGTGGAAAAGGACCCCAGAGGAGGAAGAAGCAAGTCTGATGGGGACTCAGTTGTGAGGGGGATAGATTTGGGAATTGGAAGAGGAGAGAGGCAGACTGGGTACCAACACAGCGCCATGGCTTGGAGGGATGGGAAGTAGATCTAGAGGATCGCTAGAACATTAGGACAAGAGACACAGCTGGATAAGAACTAATGTCCTGGCTAGGGACAGGGCTAGGATAGCGCAGGGGGAGTTTATATACAATATACTATATTCCTGGACCTTGGAGGGACAGCAGGTCCCAGAGCTAAACAGGGACCTCTGGGAGAGTGGATGGACCATGGGTCATTGCCTATGTTTCTATGTTTAGGGAGCTGGGGAGGGGGTCTTAGACAGGTAGTGTGCTCAGTGGCTTTCACTGAGGAGCTGCCTGTCTACGACAGGGAGGATGAGGGGGATATCCACACCACGACTTTCAATTCATGGTTGAAGGGATGGTGTAGGGAGGAGGAGGAGTTTTGGCTACACTGGGGACTGAGGATCCACCTGGAGGAATAAGGGCCTTTACAGGGGTGATGACCGGCATCCATACAAGAGAGGAACCGCAGTACTCAGTAAACAGTTTAAATGTTACTCTGATGAACATTTAAACTAGCCAAGGGGGGAGGCTGAAGAAACTGGGGAGGAAGAAACTGCCCACCCACAGGCTAAAGTAGAGAGTAGGGAGAACCCGAGGGGAGTGGAATCCCCAGGTGCTAATTCATGAAGCAGGGTAATAACAAAAGAAGGGGGATGGAAACAGAAGAATTAAAAAGACAGGGAGGAAGAAGGGAAGACAAAAAGCAGGGTTTTAAATAACTGATTAGCAGTTTTTTTCTTGGGACAATACTAACTGTACAGAAAGCATTTATATAGGTTTTCTAGAAGTGTTATGTTTGTTAAACACAGTGAGGCAAGTGCTATGCATTTTCACAATGTTTTAGAACTTTTATGAGCAAAACGCTAATCAATTTGTAGAGTTAAATAAAACCCTGAAAAGGAAAAAAGTGGGGTAGCAAACAGTGTTATGAAATATGGAAGGCCGTGTGTGTGTGCTAATGCTATAAGTCTAGGTAATAAGATTCCAGACCTAGAGGCCATTATGGCAGAGGCAGACCTGGATACTATGGCCATTACCAAGTCATGATGCACTGAAAACCATGACTGGGACATGGCCATACTAGGCTATACTCTGTTCAGAAAGGACAAGGTGGGAAGGAAAGGACAGGGTGTGGTGCTTTATGTGAAGGAAGACATTAAAGAGACAGAGATACAAGAAATACAGTAGTGGCAGAGGTACTGTGGGTCACCCTAGAGATGGGGAATGGAGCCTCTATTCACAGTGGCATGATCTACAGACCTCCAGCGTAGGGGAAGGAGTCAGATAAGGCACTGGTGGAAGCCACTGGCAGGATGGTAGAAAAGGGGGTGGTGCTGCTGGTGGGGAACTTTAATCTACTGCATGTAAATTGGAGCCTCCCAGCTGCAGCTTCAGCTAGAAGCAGGGTGGACTCCCTGCAGGGGGCCTTCCTCGAGCAACTGGTCAGCGAACCCACTCATGATGGGGCAATACTTTACTACAGCATGCGATCTGGTAAACCATGATCTTCTGCTCCACCAGCTGCATACTCTAGGGTTGGATAACAATGCCTGGAACTGGATAAAAAGCTACCTTTCCTGCCGCTCTCAGAGAGTCAAATGGAATGGCTCCTTCTCTGCACCCAGGCAAATAACACATGGAGTACCGCAGGGATCCATCTTAGGTCCACTTCTATTTCCCCTCTTCATTAATGACCTCCCCCGCTCTTGTGGTGGTGCCTCAGTGCACCTTTATGGGGATGATGCCATTATCTATTGTTCCTCATCAAATACTGACAGAATTAATAGGGATCTTGCCAATGACTTTGCTTCCCTTGAGGACTGGTTCAGTTGTCGTCAACTGGTCCTCAACACTAAGAAAACTAAATGCATGCTGTTCTCCCAACACCCTTCTACAAAGGATCCTCCACCCTCCCTTAATATCGTATCAAACAAGGGTGACTCCCTAGAGACAGTCTTGTCCTTCAAATATCTGGGCTTCACCCTAGACACTGCACTCTCTTTCAATCTCCATGTCTCCAACATTGTCAAAACTGTGAACCAGAAGCTTGGGTTACTCTACCGAATTCACCCGTTTCTCACTTCTGCCTCCAGCCTAAGAATTGCCTCCGCATCACTCACTCCCTCCTGACCTATGGAGCCCCTTTGCTGCCGACTACTAATCCCTCCTCTCTCTCTCTCTCTCCTTTCCCGGGCCTACCATAGGATCGGGAGGTTCACTCTAGGAACCAACTCCCACCTGCACCGCTCCGAAGTCCTCTCCTCTCTAGGCTGGTTAACCTACCAATCTAGATTGAAGTACTTCACCATGTGCTTCATTTACAAATTTGTCCACTTTTTCATGTCCCCCTGTCTAAGGAATATAATAAGCCTAAGACAAACTCCTTGCACTCTCCGCTCAGCATCCCTACCCCTCCTTGATGTACCCAAACTGCGCCTGACCACCACTAGGAGGTCCTTCTCATTTGCTATCTCTAGCTGGAACTCTCTTCCCCCACGTGTCTGGAACAGTACCTCTCTTCCTCTATTTAAGTCCAGCCTATATGCCTCCCTTGTTTCCCACATCTCCTGCTCATGCCCTCGCTGATGTACCTCTTCTTCTCCAGACCCTACCACCCCATCCTACTCCTCTTCCCTTCCCCCTAACTTTCTTCCTTTATTCATTTGTAGCACTATGCACGTATCCACTTGCCATAGCACTGATTCTATGTAGCATTTATGTCTGTGCATAGCTCTGTATGGTTATATACCAATTGTACATGGAGTTGATGATGTTTCGCTGATGACATGCATTTTACCTGTCTGTACGCTGTACTGCTCTATGATATTTGTTGTACTGCTATGTATTATGTGACCCCGGGTTGACCCTGAAAAAGGGACTGTAATTGTCTCAGTGGTCTTACCCGGGCAACAAAATTCAAATAAATAAATACTGGACCTGGTACTCACTAACAGGGACAGTGCTGCAGACATCAAGATGGGAGGCCACCCTGGAAACACTTATCATCATTTATTTATTTAGCTTTTGTTAACCAGGTAAGTACACTAGACAAACACATGCCTATTTTCAGGTACGACCCGAGTCATAGTGTGGTTCAATATAAGAACAGCAGTGGAATCGAACCACAAGGGCAAAGGTCCTTGTCTTCAGGAGGGCAGATTTTATAAAAATGGATAAATGCTTCAGATATGACCTGGATGGGGTGGGCAACAGTGGGTACAACTAAAAAGGTCAATCACAAAAGGAAACCAAGTGACCACTCACTGATTAACTCATGAACTATTTGATTTATCTGTAATACATAATTTTTTTTTTTTATTTTTACACACTGATGAATCAAGGTTTCGTGGTGTTCTCACCATTTCTTCAGGATCTATTATAATAACAAAACAAAATGTACTTAAATATTTCTGTTATCATACAGCTTAGTAGCCACATCTACCATTTGTATATGTCTGTCTATTTTAATTGTTAAAGTTCAATTAATACATACATAAACCACTCCATTTAACATAATAACTCCAGTGCAACGTAAAACGAATGTCCCTTCCATCACAGATCATGGAGTGTAAAAATATGGTCACATCCCTTTGCTATCATTAAACTAGTGTTGTTCAGAATTCATCAGACAGAATCTGATACCTCAGATTTGGGGCTTTTTCTTCTGAATTCAGATTTTCAGTATTGAAGGATAAAAATCTGAATTTCGAAACCCCTTGGATGTGGAATCGGAATACGATTCTCTATCGGCATCCGACAGCCCTCCCTTGCCTTCTTGCTTTTCTTCCCTTGGTCCACCCTGTGTTGTGCTGTACAGGTCAGGGTCATCACAGACGGGCAGATGGGGTAGCTCTGGAATCCTCTGATGCTGCTGTGTCAACTGCGCAAAATAATCCAACAAGTTCTTCTCTTCTTTTTGACTGCCCCCTCCCCATGTCCAACCATCCCCGACAGCTGCCAGAATGACTGCTGTCACAAGTCTTGTGCGTGGCTTGGTTGGCTATTAGGCTAATGGCTAGTAGCAAACAACTCAAGTGGTGGACACTGTGGCATGGTGGTGACTTGTGACACAGTTAGGTAGCTGGCACTAGCACCCTGGCAGTGGTGGTGCCAAAAAGATCCCCCCCAATTCAGCAGATACTCATTTGTTTTGCTTAGTTTAAGGCCTCCACATGCTACCGGTGTGCAATTCTTCCCTGACTGGTACTGGTATTTCTCAGGCTCTGCTCCTCGTGTGCCTCCCTGTTTGACTGGGGTCATTTCCTTCTCAGTCTTTTTCACTGCTGCTTAATAGTTTTCTGTTGAGTTTCAATCTCAACATTTCAATCTGCATATTACTCATTGGACAGAAATGTTTGCTTACAAGTTTGAAAGTACATCAAAGCACACTGTTTAAATACCTTGCTTACAAGTAATTAGTTTTGTTGGAAGAGGTTAGTCAGGGTCATCTATATCCCCTTCAAGTAAAAATGTCAATACTTGCAAGTTTACCTTCACCCCCAAAATGCAGTTCCTTACTGCATATCTGCTTTAACTTTCCAACATTATGCTGCAGTGTAATTTGGAAAAAAGTCTCTGTACCTTCTAACACAGGAACTGTGTGAGTCACACACCCCGAAGGCACAAGATACAATGTTTCCTTTGTTGGTACTATGACTGTGATAGCTTCAAGAACTAGTTGCAAAGCTTATTCATAAAGAGTTTTAGCACTACTGGACAAGTCATTCCCAAATAAGGTAGAACTCAAAATAATGTTGAAAAATTAAGTAACCAATCATACGCAAGAATGCATACATAATTAGGTAACTATGCCTACGAGGTGTTGCCAGCATCAACATACAGCAATTAATAACCATGTAGTCTGGAAGCTCCTGTGAGCTAACCAGGAGGACAGAATTACCATGGGGACAGAATTAGTCAAAGCATTCACCACTTCTCCAGAAGGCAACCAGAGAGAAGGGTAGGAGGCACCTCTCAGGAAAGCAGACAGCACACAAAATGGGAATTATAATTCCTTACAAGTAATTCCATTTGTGTATAGGCCTGTCCATGGGCAGTCAGACAGTATGGGCTAGATACCTGCTAACTAGTGTAGGTTGTAACAGACTGAGTGAGATGTCTTAGGATATGCCCTTTATAGACTCCCTCAATCCACCCTTCTGTCTAAGCCTGAAAAATAGCACTTGAAAGAAAAAATTACTAAACCTTAGCTAGAGAACCAACAACGGAAACTATATACAATGTAGCACAGAAGACGCATCACTATTGCACTGCTGAAAATTGATAAGGCCTGAATGCCCATGGACGGAGCCTATAGACGGAGCCTATAGACAACCAGAATTATTCATTAAAGCAGCAGTACTACGGAAAAAAAATGCGCTTTTTTGACGGTTTATTCCCTGTGTCCTGCTAATCATATACCTGGTACTCTTTCTCGCCGGCATTGTACTATCACCGAGTAATTTGCTCAGTTATTCTCTGCTTTTGTTTACATGTCTGCCACCCAGCATGTTGCACTGGAACCCCCTCTGCTGCCAACTGCACATGTTTATGACTTGCAGGAACATCGGGAATGGTCAGCAGAGGGTCCCTCTGCTGTTGTCAAAAGACATGATGCGACCTGAAGAAAAAGTGCAGCTGAAATTAGTCAGCCGCCATATTTGTTGTAGCTCTACAACACTTAAAATAAATTGCAAATATCTAAAAAACTAAAGACGACTGGAAAAAAACATTTAAAGGTATGGAAACTGGAACTTTGGCTGCATGCTTACAGCAGAAAAACAGAATTTTGATAGGTCACTTCCTGATTTCGTAGTACTGCTGCTTTAAGGACTCATGATTCTCCTTTGTGTGTTGGCTCCTATGGGCAGTCAGACGGCATGGGTCCCAAGAAACACTGCCTTGATGGGAGGAATCAGTGCTGTATTACTAAACTCAGCACCCACCTGCCGAAAGCAGCATCTGGCACAAAGCTGAATACAGCAAGACGATACGTAATGACCAAACAGTCAAACAATAAAATCTATTCATACCAACATACTGAAAAATCGAAATTTAAATACCTGTAAATTTACTTTATCCGATGGCTGGTCTCCGGGCTGCATTATGCCTGGGCTGTACCTCCAGATGCTTGTTGAAGGCAGGACTACAGTTCTGCAGCAGGGGGATAAGAAGCCCTCCACATCCGCGACCATTAAGTTGTCTCCCAAAATAGCAGGAAAAAGTGGCTGCTGCAAAGTGGGGCCAGTCTGTGCAGCTTGCAAGGCTGAGACTGGATCCCACCTAGGCTGGGTGATAACGGGTCCTTAGAGCAGAATAAGTGAAAGTAGAATACAAAACAAACTTATAGTCTCTTCAGCCCTGCAATGAGTGACAGGGCTCTGCTGCAGAGTACCTGCTTCACTGAAGGCAGAAAGTAAACTGGAGACAACCGGATGTGGAGGGCTTCTTATCCCCTGCTGCAGAGTACCTGCTTCACTGAAGGCAGGAAGTAAACTGGAGACGACCGATGTGGAGAGCTTCTTATCCCCTGCTACAGAGTACCTGCTTCACTGAAGGCAGGAAGTAACTGGAGACGACCGGATGTGGAGGGCTTCTTAACCCCCTGCTGCAGAGCTTTAGTCCTGCCTAGAACCAGCATCAGGAGGTACAGCCCAGGCGTCATGAAGCCCAGAGACCAGCTTAGAAGAGAGAGAAAGATGGTGATATCTCTTGAAAATTTGTAGAGACGCCTAAGTCGCCACCCTAGAAATTCAGTATGACAGGCTCTAGAGGAGAGAGACATGACATCTACAGAGGCTGACAACCTCTTGAACGAATAGGCTAGCTTTATAGTTTGACGAAGCCAACCAGTTAATGTTCAGCTTAAGGGAGCAGCACCTTCCTTTTCTGGACCAAGAAGGACAAACAGTTTATCCTTTTTGCACAAAGGCTAGACACATTTAGGGTACATCTTGGGGACCCACCTGACAGGTATGGAGTGAAACCCTCCTCCTTGGCATTAGCCGGGTTATGCAAAAAGAGGGTAGAGTGATCCCTTAGTTTCAGAGGAAATCCAAGCACACATTAAGAAAAGAAGCACTGTACAAGAGACCACCTAGTTTTTTTGGAAGACAAGGTAGAGTTCCTGGAGAGATGGAACTTGTATCATACGTGCGGCGAGCTATGCAGATGGGGATCAAGAATAGGAACTTGCAGGATAGGAGCCAGAGTAACACCTTCTTAAGAAGCTCAAGGAGGGTCCATAAGAGCCTCAAGGATCATGTTTAACTTCCAAGGTGGGACAATCTGGCCAGCCCAGTGGTGTAGAGGGCTGAGGCGCTGGCACATTACCTATTACCACGCTGGTGACCCAGGTTCGAGAGCTAACATGGGTTGCCAGGGGTCATCCAGGGGAGAGAGGATAGAGCATCCGATAGACAGCTCTCTTCTCTCAGAGATGGGTTGGTTGTGGATCCCTAGCAGCAGCAACACTACACAAAGGCGAGCTGTCTAACAGCCAGGGACCACATAAGGTATTGGGAGAGGTGATGGTGGACGTCTGCAGGATGAGTGCGGGAGTGCGCTCGTGCCTATACTTGAAGTCACTGCACATTCGCGCCTCTGGGGAAACATGTAAAAGAGGAAACCCCCTCACGCTGGGAGGAAGACGTCACTCCTGCCACCACGCCAATGCTGGATTCTCCTCTCTGAGTCCTGATCGCCTCCTTCCTTCACCTCTGCTCGCCATGGCACTAGATAAGATGGATGATCGCCGCAGCGTCAAAGGCGACCCCACCTCAGGGGGACAACTGAGGGGTGCCAGGTAGGTGTGCCGTGGGTGGGCTGGAGGAACAGGATCTCTGGCAGAAGGAGATCACAGCAGGGTGGGATATGGTGGGGTGGCCGATGGGGCCCCTGCAAGAGGCAACCGGAGGGAAATAAAGTTGATAAAAAAAAAAATAAAAAAAAGAGAGGGACAATCTGCCTGGGCATCAGGAGACTCATATGCCAGCAGATGATATCTGGATGTCGCTTATGGTATTCCATCTCTTTTTGTACGCTATTTTAGTGGCAATCTTTCTGGACTGCAACATAGTTTTGATGACCCCTGCTGAGTATCTCGCCTTAATAAATGTGCTAAGTTCAGGAGCCAGATTGACAGATTAAACTTTTTCTGGATTTGGACAAAGTAGGGGGCCCTGATGTAGAAGGTTCGGTCTGGCCCGCAGAGGTATGGAACTGCCCAAGTTGCATCAGATTTGAATGCCAGGAGTAGCAGTGCCAAATAAGATCAATAAAAATCAGGTGTACCACTACCACCCCAACGCTATCTTTACGGCATTCAGTAAAGAAAGAAATTTATTTTTTGAAACAAACAATTGCCACCCAGATGGGAAGGGTACAACAATTTGAACTCACATGTAGATCATGGGTATTTTATATCTCACCAATTGATGAAGCATTTCTCCCTCAGATATATTCGAGCAATACAACAATTTGGAGTAAGGGTATTAGAGTTTCCTGATACAAAAGTCATGATACTGAATATCCAAAAAAGATGGTCATGCTTGCTATTGTATGAGTTTAACAAAGCTGATAATTCTGATGCATTGAATTGTAAGTGTAACATGTACACCCACTGTAATGAAACTGTAGAAAATAAATAATATATAAAAAAAAAAAATCAGTACTAATGGCTCCCTGCATAACTTCTGTAGGACCTCTGGGATTATGAGCCACAGAGGAAAAAGACGTAGAGAAGTGTCTCAGGCTATAGGTAGGAAGAGATAGCCTACTCACAGAAATTGGGATTTTCACTTCCTGCTCAAGTTTCTGGATCTTTGCATTGGCTTTTGCTGCCATAAGGTCTTGTCAGCTAAGCCAGTTCCTTGACAGTTTAGGGCGTACTGCCGAAACAAAGCTTCTCTTCTGCCCACCGAAGGACTGTGTATGCTTCCTTCATCATGGATTTGCTCTGTGTGCTGCCCTTGCACACGATATAGCTCCACGTGACCGCACTGTCTGACCTTATTAGGACATACTTATTGTGCACAACCAGGCTCAGCATGACAGCAGAACTAGAAATACAGCTTGCATCTGCAGGATACTGATGGAAAGCTTTCTCTCCACAAGACTCCACATTCTTTGAGCTGATGCCATGCCCAACTGCTGCCCAGTCAAAAAGACTGGCATCCTTCATCCGCATTACTTGGTTCACATACCTTAGCATGACCTTCTCTTTGTGTAGGTTCACTGGCATGGCCACCAATTAAATGATACTGCCACTGGAGGAAGCAAAGCTATCTTCTTCCATGTCAAAGACTCAAAGGAGATAATATTTGCTTCATGAGGATGCTGAGACTTTCCCAGTTAAACACCCTGCCTCATATTTCATCTGTACAGCCTTCGTCTGAGCACACCTGTTCACCCTCTTCCACTGAGGAATGACCTTCAGAGTCATTTCAAAGAGATGAAGTGGGGGATCTGTCCTTGTGAGGGGATCTGTCTCTGTGCATGTCTGTTTCACTAGGCTGTGGCTTGACAAAATCTGAAAGGCCTCGGAATAGACAAGGATCCCAAGGTGTGCGCATCCTTTTTTGAAGTCGAGAAGCATACATTACATCTATGAGCAAGCGTGGCATCTGTAAAGAATTTGACCACATGTATAAGCTATAATAAAGCTGACTGCTGAGACCCTGCCCCTTCCTGAGAGCACAGCACTTGCCCTAAATCTACTGCTATTCTGCGTCTTCAACCAAGTTTCCTTGGAGTAACTGGTTGAGAAGTCCATGCTGCCTTATTCAATGCCAAACTTTGATCTGTGTAGCAAGCATACGTGCAGAAGTCAAGCAATCTATGCTACTGACAATCTTATGCCAAATAAGTGATCTAGAGCCAGTTTGCAAAACAGCAGAATTAACCATGTTGGGTCATGAAAGTTGCACTCAAGGGGCAGAAGTACATGTGTCAGGATGACAAAGAAAAGATGGCCACTGGCTAACCACGCATGTCTGGCCTATACCGAGATGGCCACAAATGCAATGGACAGGTGCAGCTCATCAAGATGGCTGCTAGAGGGCAAAAGTCAGTTACATAGAAACATAGAATTTGACGGAAGATAAGAACTGCTTGGCCCACCTAGTCTGCCCATTTCCCTACCTAATGAATAAGCTGCAGATCCTAGTTAAGGAAGAGAAGGGGAAATTGTTTAACCAGGAAAGGCACACTAAGCCAGAGCTTGTTTCTAGGTGCGACCTGGGAGCACAAGGAAGTTAACTGACTTGCTCAGGGTATCACAGTATGCAAGTGGGGGCTGTGGGATTCAAACCCAGGTCTCTAGGTTTGCAGCTCAGTGCCCTTAACCACTGCACTATACTGCCTCCTAACAGGTTAACCAACAGCCTACTTCCTCCTACTCCTCACCAGAATTGCCTTACGTCTGTCCCATACAGTCTTGAATTCTCCCACTGTTTTTGACTCCACAACCTCCTCGGGAAGGCCGTCCCATGTATCCACCACCCTCTCTGTGAAAAAAATACTTCCTCACGTTACCTCTGAGCTGTCCCCCCTCTATCTTCAAATTGTGGCCCCTTGTTCTTGCACATCTCTTTTTCTGAAAGATGCTACCCTCCTGGACTTTGTTGGTTCCCTTGAGGTACTTGAAAGTTTCTATCATGTGCCCCCTCTCCCTCCTTTCCTCGAGGCTATACATATTAAGCTCCTTTAGTCTCTCTTCATATGTCTTCTGGTGCAGACCGTGCACCATTTCAGTTGCCCTCCTCTGGACAGCCTCTATCCTATGTCCTTGCAGAGATAGAGTCTCCAGAACTGGACGCAGTACACTCCAGTTGGGGTCTCACCAACTGTATGTACAGAGGGATAACAACTGCCTGTTTTCTACTGGTGATGCCTCTCCCTATGCCTCCTAGTATCCCCCAGTCCTCCTTACTGCCTTCTCACATTGCTTGCCCACCTTTAAGTTGTCTGATATGACTACCACCAGGTCCCTTTCCATGTTTGCTGTTGTTAGTATCTCACCCCCATTGTGTACTCTTCCCCTGGGTTTTTGTTTCCCAGGTGCATTACTTTGCACTTATTTGCGCTGAATCTAAGCTACCTTTCATTTGACCATTCCTCCTACCTTGCCAAGTCCCTTCTCATCCTTTCCACCCCACCTTGTGTATCAACCCTGTTGTAGATCTTTGTGTTGTCTGTAAAGAGACATACTTTTCCTTCCAGTCCCTCTGCAATGTCACTTAAAGACATTAAAAAAGAGGACCAGTCCCAGTACTGAACCCTGCGGTACCCCGCTAGTAACACCCCCCCCCTTTTCTTCACAGTGGACTCTGTTTACTATTACCCTCTGTGTCCTATTTTCCAGCCAATTTGTTCCCCAGACTACCACCTTGGGACCCACTCCAAGACTGGCGAACTTGTATACTAATCTTTTGTGTGGGACTGTGTCAAATGCCTTGCTAACGTCTAGGTAGACCATGTCTACAGCCACTACCTGGTCTACCACTTTGGTCACCCAGTCAAAGAAATTTATTAGATTCGTCTGACATGACCTTCCCGCTGTGAATCCATGCTGCCTTGGGTCATGTGAACTGCTGACCTCTAGGTACTCAACAATTCTTTCCTTCAGAAGTGATTCCATAATGTTTCTCTACCACTGAGGTCAAACTAACAGGTCTGTAGCTTCCTGCCTCTGCCTTGCTCCCACTTTTGTGAAGTGGAATCACATCCGCCCTCCTCCAGTCCTCAGGTACCACCCCATCCTCCCATAATTTGTTAAAGAGGGTAGTCAGTAATGTCACTAGTTCTACCCTTAGTTCTTTTAGAATTCTTGGGTGAATCCTGTCAGGCCCCATTGCTTTGTCCATCTTCAGTTTTAAGAGTTCTTCCAGAACACTTTCTTCTGTGAATGGACTGGTATCCCCTCCCCAAAATCCAGATCGTTTCTATTGTTTGGTTTGGTACTCCCCCTCCTTCTTTTGTCAATACTGAGCAGAAGTATTCGTTCAGTATCCCTGCTTTTTCACGGTCTCCCTCTGCCCACATTCCCTCCACTTTATTAAGCCTCAGCATTCCTCCCTTTGTCTTTATTCACTCCCCAATGCACCTATAAAAGGTTTTATCCCTTTTCTTAAGAGTTGGCTATCTTTTCCTCAGTTTGGGCCTTTGTTATTCTGCCTTCCCTGCCTCCTTTTGCTTTAACCAATACAGTTCTCTGTCCTGCTCCTTCTGTGTTTCCTTAGATTTCCTGAATGCTGAGTTGCTCAATATGGCATGTGTCTGAATGTGTATGTGCAGACCAGCGCAAGGGAACCCTGCCAACGTACACTATCTCTCATGCTAATGCTACAAATCAGTCTAGACTTGCCCAAGATGGCACACTTGATCTGAACACGCATGTACAGACAAGCACACTGGAACCCTGCAGATGTGCACCGTCTTCACAATAATGCTACCAATCAGTCATATAAAGCAACAAAAACAGGCTTTCCCTTCAAAGAAATGTCCCAATCCTATCTGCACCAAGGTAAGGGGGGCAGAAAGTTAGGAAGGTGTCAATGTCAGTGGCATTTCTGGAAGTGCTACCAACCAGTGGCTAAGTGACTAGTGCAAGGAGGAGGAGGAGGATTTAGGTTGTGTATGGGATTGGAGAAGAGTCAGGGAAAAGAAATCCCTGTACTTGTCAGATACACTATACAGTATCTCAGTGGGTGGGTGGGTGGATGAAAACAGGGTACCATGTGACAGGTTAGGGGAGTACAAGAGGAACAGCCTGAATTTAAACTCAGTAGGGGGAGGACTACGGTGGGGGGGGGGACACAGAATCCTGGATTCACAACAGGAGGAAGAAGGAAGGCCTCCTGACAAGCGAAGGGGATAGTAAGTAAATGTGTAAAAAAAAGAAAAGGAAGTAGGAGGAGCTAGCACAGTGGGGGGATTCAAACATGCACTGGATAGGCACAAGGGAACCCTAGAGGTGGGAAGGAAAGGCTAAAGCCAATGACCAAGTAGGGTCAGCGATCACGGATGCAGGCAGGGAATATGGGCAGACTCGGTGGGGCTAGCGGTCTTTATATGCCATCAAATATTATGTTACTATGAAACGGAGGGAGGGGGAAGGGTGAACACAGTGGTGGAGGGAAGGGGAGAAAAAAAAAAGACAAGGAGTGAGGAAGCTAGTAGGACAACCAGAGTGGGGGGAACTGGGTAACATGGGATGTGGAGAGTGTTATCCATGAAAGCCAAGAGTCTGCAGAACTAAATGGATGACCTCCAGACCATGATGGCGGAGGACCTAGCATATCTAGTGGCAGTCACTGAGATCTGTGCAACACCAAACTATGACTGATATCGGTCTGCTCCCAGATATACCCTTTATAGGAAGGACAGAACAAAGGGTAGGGGTAAAAGGGTGGCGCTCTGTGTTAGGGAGGGGATACAGATCACAAGGGAGAATATTGGGGGGGATGGTACAGAGTCGCTATGGAGTCAGCTGCAGTAAGGGGTGAGAAAAAAAAAAACAGGGGTAGTGTACTTAACACCAAGTCAAGATGAAGCCACAGACAGAGAGCGGAAGGATGACATAAGACATTCTGTGGAGGTAGGGGAAGTGGTAATTTATTTATTTTTTACATATCCAATGTAGACTAGAACATCCCACAGGTCAGCAGCACCAGGAGCCAAATGATCCTAGATGCATTCCAGCAAGGTTTTTTGACACGGGGTGATGGAGTCGACAAGGGATCAAGCCATCCTAAACCTACAGTAGTTCTGACAAATAGTGATCATGTCAGAAGCATCAGCGTTGCTGAGCATCTAGGAGTGACCACCAGTATGTGTGTCTTAAGGTGGACAAAGAAACACAGAATTTGTTTGCAGAAAAGGACCGCTTGGCCCACCCATTCTACCCATTTGGTCCCTGTCTAGTCTGTCTCTACAGAACCTAACTGGACTTCAGTGACCCTCCCTCCTCCCTGCCTGTTTACTAATATTCCCCTATGTCTATCACACGCATGCTTGAAGCCCCCTACTGTTTCACCTCCACCACATCCACTAGCAGTCTGTTTCAGGCATCCACCACTCTTTTTAGTAAAGCAGTGCTTCCTCACATCCCTCTTAAACTGCCCCCCAGCTTCATTGCATACCCTCTGGTCCTGGTGCTCTTTCTCATTCGAAAGAGACTCCCCTTCTGAACCCTGATGACCCGTGAGGTACTTGTAGGTCTGTATCAAGTAAGTAAGTAATCTTTATTTCCAAAGCGCTATTCCATAAGATCATAGCGCTGTACAAAATACAAACCATAAACTCCATAAAACAGTAAGATATAAAATTGGTAATGAATCCACCAAATCAATGTATAATGACAAAGCACTAGACAATACTAATATCAGGAAAAGCCATGATAAATAAACATGTTTTTAAAGCTAACTTAATTACCCTATCGAGCTCCCCTCTTCCAAGGTGTACATGTTGAAATGCCTCAGTCTCTCCTAACAGGAATTTTGATGCAACCCTTCACAATTTTAGCTGCCCTCTGCTGAATTGTCTCCACCCTGCCTATGTCCTTTCTCAGGTGTCACCTCCAGAACTGGATGCAGTACTGAGGTGGGGTCTCACAAATGAGTCATACAGTGGCAACGCTACCTCCCTCTTCCTGATGGAAATACCGCTCCCTAAGCATCCCAGCATCTCACTGTACCCACCCACTGCTTTGTCACACTGCCCTGCCACTTTAAGGTCATCAAACACGTTCAGCGGGAGGTCCCTTTCCTGCTCAGTGACTGTCAGCCCCCACCCCCGCATATTCAGCTCCTGGGTTGCTATGCCCTAGGTGCATTATTCTGCACTGAACCCCAATTGAAAAGCTCCTGATCACTCCTCAATTTTCCCACGGTCCCCATGCATTCGCTCCACCCCCTCTTAATTTTCCACCTTATTACAAATGTTGGTGTCATCTGCAAAAAGGCATACCTTCCCTTTTAGTTCTTCTCAGTGTCACTTATGAAGACACTGAAGAGGATTGATCCCAGTACTAAGACCTGCGGCAGCTCGTTCGTGACTCTGCCATCATTATAGTGAGTGCTGTTAACCACTACCCTCTGTCGCCTGTCTGTTAACCAGGTTTGCTCTCTTCCAATCCTCTCTAAACCACACCGGATTCCAGCGAGCTGCTGAACAAGGCTATCAGCAGGGCAGCTAGCAGCTCCCTCAGGTCTTTCTTGTAATGATACATAAGGCATGGTACGTGAAGTGCTTAACGTGGAAGCACGTGTTCTGAACTTCAAGAAGGTGGATTTTGTATGCATGGGGAAGTTGCTATGGAAAACACTGGGGGAACTCAGGAAGAACATGGGTATGGAGGCCAGACAAGCTATAATTAGGGCTGTTTTTATTTCATGGGGGTCACGGATTTCACGATTACCATGAAATTGGCAAATTTCATCAGTGCTATGAAATCTGTATTCCCTCGTGAAACCAACTTGCAAGGTGTTAAGGCAGGGCAAGGTGGAAACACAAGACTATACCTAAGAGGGTCAAAGAGGGTGACAAGTCCTTTTTCCGATACATCCTGGAGAAAAAACAACAACAAAAGGACATAGTGAAGCTGAGAAGGGGGACAGAGTGGGTGGAGGAAAACAGGGAAAAGGCAGAGGTACTGAATGAATACTTCTGCTAGTCTCACATAGGAGAAGGATGGGCCACTACCACAGGGAAAAAGGGACAAGAGGAGGGGCAGTGAAAAATGAGGAAGGAAGCAATAACAGATGACAAGAGTCCTTAAAGGGCTCAAGGTCCTCAAAGTAGACATGTCCCCAGGGCAGGATGGTGTGCAACCGAAGGTGATGAGAGAACTAGCGGCAGTCCTTGCAGCACCCCGTGTTCCAAGTGCTTGCTGGACACAGTGATGGTTCTGCAGAAGTGGAGGTCAGCCAGTGTGGTGCCCCTGCACAAGTGGACCAATGGTTGAACTGGGGAATTATAGACCAGTCAGCTGGACATCAATTATTGGCAAGCTTATGGAAACCATCCTAAAAGAAAGGTTCACAGAGTTCCTTGAGGCAAGTGGGCTCCAGGATAGGGCAGCATGGGTTCGGGGGGAAGGTGTGTACTGGGTTTCTTGTTTTAACTTATTTATGGCATAACTGGTTGCACCCCAATAAGAAATGCAACTGAAAGTTTATGAAAGCACATGGGTTGAGTTGCTAATTCTGGATTTGTTTTATGTTTGCAAGATATAGAACTGTCTCCATTAGCAGGCTTCCCACCAACCACCGGTACATTGGCTGGGGACTGCACCTTAGTTAAAGTGAGCCAATAAGGCACTGTAATAATTTAATGATTTTCCAAACGGCGGAGTGCACCGGGTCTCTTTTTTTTTTTTTTTTTTTTAGCACAGTTCATGGCAGGGAGATCATGACAAACAAATCTGATCAGCTTCTTGTGTGACTAGGGTAGTGAAAAAGGGCCAAGCAGTGGACATACTATACCTGGACATCAGCAAGGCCTTTGACTCAGTCCCCCACAAGTGGTAGATCAAAAAACTGCCAGATATTGGGATGGGGAGAAACTAACCAGATGGGTGGAAACTGGCTAGGGAGTAGAACGCAAAGCGTAGCAGTAAGGGGAGCACTCCGGAATGAGAGGAGTTACTACTAGTGAGATTCCACAGGGATCAGTGCTGGGTCCAGTCCTATTCAATGTGCTTAAATAAACAGCACTGGGGACAGCATCAAAGGCAAGATATGTCTTTTCATACGTACTATCAAGCAAAGCTGGAGAGTGGACACAGAGGTGACATAAGTGATCTGAAAAAGGACCAGGCAAGGTTGGAGAAGTGGTCTAGAATCTGGCAATTGGGGTTCAATGCTAAAAAGTGAGCGGTAATGCACATAGGGCACAGACTTGGAGGGGTGACTAGAAAGTCAGAAACACTTACGGCAGAAAAAGATTGAAGGCTCATCCAGTCTGCCAGAGTTCCATATTTAGCCCTGGGACCTACTGTTCTTCCACGGTCCTAGCCCTCCCCACCTCCCCTCCATCCCCCCCCCCGATTCTGGCACCCCGAGCAATCACTATACCACCTTTCATTCTGTCCCAGCCATGCTTAAAACCACTAACGGTTTTCACATCCACCACCTCGGCTGGCAACCTGTTCTACGGCTCCACAACCCTTTCTATAAAACAGCAATTCCTCACGTCCCTCCTGAACCTCCCTGTTAGCTTCACTCATGACCATGTGAACACGAGCTGGTAGTCAAGTTAAATAGTCTCCCACAGTTCACCGTGCTAAATCCTTTTAGGAATTTTAAGGTCTCTAGCGTATCTCCACACTCCCTTCTGGTCTCCAGCAAGTACATGTTCAGTGCCTTGAGGTGCTCCTTATAGGACATGCCCTTCTGGCCCTGAATAATTTTTGTTACCCTGCGATGCACTATCTTGAGCATGTCCCTATTCTTCCTGAGGAGAGAACTCCAGAACTGGGTGCAGTACTCTATGCATGGCCCCACCAGGGATCTATACAGGAAAAGTATTACCTCCCTTTTTCTGCTATCAGTACTCCTCCTGATACATCCAAGCATGCTATCTGCCTTGCTACAAGCCTTGTTGCACTGATTTGATTGCTTTAGGGAGTCACTGATGGTAACGCCAAGGTTTGGTTCGACAACAGTGGTAGTGAGTCTCACCCCCTCCCCTTTCCAGACAGTACTCCATCCTGGGATTCTTGTTCCCAAGCTGTACAACCCTGAACTTATTGGCACTGAATTTCAACTGCCAAACCCCTGACCACCCCTCCAGCTTTTGCAAGTCTCTCCGCATTTCCTTTATTCTCTTGTCACTATCTACCCTCTCACAGAGCTTAGTGTCATCTGCAAAGAGACACAGCCTTCCCCGGATCCTCTCACAAATGTTACTAATGAACAAGTTGAAGAGGACCAGACAAAGGACAGATCCCTGTGGAACCCCGCTCATGACCCCCCCCTTATGATTTAACCCTGCTGACCACTACCCTCTGCTGCCTCCCTTTTAGCCGGTTACCTACCCAGCTTATGAAGGTCACAGTCTTGGAGAAGGAGAAAGACCTGGTGATAGCAATTACAGGAAACATGAAACTATCAGCACAATGCAAAAAGGTGGCAGGGAAGGCAAGCAAGATGCTGGGATGCATATCAAGGGGGTTCACCAGTAAGAGGAAAGAGGTGATTCTGCCCCTACACAGGCCCATGGTGGGTCCACTTCTGGAGCACTGTGTGCAACAGTCGAGCCCCTACCTTAGGAAAGATATAAACCAGATGGAGTTCGTGCAGAGGACAGGAGAGCTACCAAGATGGTTCTGGGGCAACAGGATATCCAATATGAATAGAGGCCGGTGAACCTGAACATATACTCACTGGAGAAGAGAAGAGATTGAGGGGACATGACTGAGACACACCACAGATTTCTAAGCCCCTTCCTCCTCCCCCTCCCCAGCCCATCTACTGTGCATCCGCACACCATCTGGCTTTGGCTCACCAATCAGAGCATTTCATAGCAACTGTCAGGCTCAGAAATTGTGATTGGCACAGATCCCCTGCTCCACACCTGTGCCATCTGATAACCCCCTCACATCAGGTGCCTGCCTACTACCCCCTCACATAAGGTGCATGCCTACTTACAATGTTTTTTTCTATAGCACTATCAACCCATCTGGCTGAACTTTCCAACTGTGAATGCTTTTAATGCTTTGTACCAATATATGGCATTGTCAACTGACGTGGAACTTTACTGTCCCTATCTGTTATTGTCCTGTTGTACCAAATTGTTGTCTGCTGTTAATGGACACTGGCATTTAATAGTCCCTATTATTCCTGTTTGTTGTTGAACTCTCTATATCTGACCTCAGGTCGTACCTGTAAACAGAACTGTACTCCAGTATATTTACCCGAATAACAAAATAAAAGTGAAATGAAATGAGACCTTCAAATACCTTGAAGGTATTGACAAGGCTGACATTGGGCCACCCAATGGCCCAGCAGAAGCGCTATGCGCTTTCATGTGGATGACCTGGGTTCAGGAATGGAACCAGGAAGTCAATCAGAAAGCCAGGGGGCTGAAGTAGCGCCGCCACTCAGCACTGCTCCCAGCAAGAGGAAGGAGGTGTCCTGGTTCCAGCGCCATAGCGACCCCAGCAGTGGGTCGAGGGAGCTCGTCTCCCCCACAGCACATTATTACGTGCCTCTTAGGTGACGTGTGGGGACATATGTCCTGTGCCAGGGTGATGGGGAGAAGGGAAGCCTGGGGGGAAACCAAAAAAATAATGTGCACTGGTGGCCATGAGTGACAGCACTGGTGCCCTCAGAGACCCTCCCTATGTGGATCCCTGCTGGAGGGACGTCAAGGGGTGTGGCAGATTGGACTAGGGTGCTGAATCGAGAACCTGAATCAGGAGGAGATGGTCCCAGTGGCCAAAATGCTTGATGGGAAAAAAATAAATAAAAATTAAACAAAGGTGACATCAACATAGGGGATTTATTTTATTTTTTGCAGAAGTGAGAAGAGAAACACCACAGGGCACAACTACAAATTAGCGGGGGAAGGGGGTACAAGAAGCAGGCCAGAAGGCACTTCTTCACTGAAAGGGTGGTGGCAGGCCAGAATGCACTAACAGAGGGGGTAGCAAACCACAGTTTAGTTGGGACATTTAAACGGGAGTAGGCCTGATTCGGGGGAAGGTTACAGTGATTAGGGGCGGGGGGCAGAGCAACATGTAGCATACGTACATGAACTTCACATCGAGCAGACTCGATAGACCTTTGGGCCTTCTTCTGCTAGTCTTTTGTACGTTCTTATGTAAGCGACCCTTACCAGGCACTGCCAGCGAGGCAGAAGCAGAAGCAGCCCATACCAGGCACCACAATTTAAGGGTCTCATTCGAGCAGCAACAGTGAGGGCTAAGCATCAAAAAATCCTCAACCCTAATGCTCCCCCACTCCGTCAGCAAAGAAGCTCATCAGTAAATGAGCTCATATGTGCAGACGATATGAGAATGGGGAGCGTATTAGGGTTGATAACCACAAGGAAGACCCCAGGCCTGATCTGCCAAGACTCAGGACAGCCAAAACCGCAAAGCTTTTTCTTTTTTCTGCTTACAGGGTGGGGGAAGGGTGTTAAGAGTTGGAAACCCTAACACCACATTTCCCTACTTTTGTCGGTTTAAGCTTAACTGGTGCATTACCACAGTTTTTTGCAATGAATATCTAATATAGCTGATCTTACACTACTACTTCCATGCGTTCATGAAGCACCTAAACTTAACAAAACAGCATAGTTAAACAGAATAAAGAGATATTAAAGACTGCATCTTGATTGAGGTTTATGTTGTTTTGTTACTGCAGCTCTCAAAGAATCCAGTAACCGAATGTAGTATATAATGCATGTTGTGTGACATCTTCTGTTATCTAATAGTTTATTTTATTGCTGAAAACTTTCAATAAAAAAAAGAAACACTAGTAAAGAACAGTCCTTCCAAGTGTGGTTAAAAGAGATTAAGTTGTTTTCAAAACATCACCTAAAATGGAATTAATAATTTAAAAGTCATTTACAAACTATACTACAAATGCAATTAAGTGACCATGAATAAGGTGCTGACATCTTTATGAATTAGTGGGACATCCACAACAAACTGGAATATAATTGGATAAATAGATTTATAAGTCTACTTAATTATTCATGAGCCTAGCGAGGCTCCGGATTGGCTACTGGATCGGTCATTAACGTTTTGGAAATGACCGATCCAGCTGCAGACTGACACTGTGTGGCATGCATAGCTTCACAGCTAAAATCTACATAAAACCAGCAAAAACTAAAGTTGTTATTGCGATTCGACTTATAACCTTTTCTAACTAATCTCACATGCAGTCCCTTCCCCGCTTGAAACTAACTGATTTGGCCTATACCACTGCAACTGGCAGCTTGCTCCACTTGTCTACCACTCTTTGTAGGAAAAAGTGCTTCCCCCTCGACACCCCCGCTCAAGGAGAAAGGGACTTTGGCATTTACCTATTTATACAGTGTTTTCAAAACACAGCCTAAAACCAAGGTAATTGACAAGTGTATCACATCCAGAACATACAGGGTAACACGTAACCCGCTATAAACTGTAAGAATCAGCAACACGTTTGATTGTTATACCTTAACTCATTCTGAAAATATAGGTCAAAAAAGTTGAAAACGTCACGACCAATCAGAAGCCAGAATTCATGCATAATTACGTAACTACAGCTGAGATAACTTTAGCCTCATGATGTGGTGCTGAGGAATGTGTATACCAAGTTTGATCGCACCAGGATAAGTATTTTTTTAAAACATAGCCAAATTTGTAATAGCCAGTCACAGAACAGAATATATAATTAGTTCTTCTAACAGAATCATAGAGCAGAATAAGCAACATGCTGCACTAAGGAATATGTATACTAAGTATGATCATATTTCATTCTTAAGTGGTTCTCAAGATACATCCCAAATTGTAAAAACCATAATTATACACTCTGGGGTGGGGAGAGTCATACTCTTAATACATCCACTTCTCAGGTGATTTAAGGCATCCGAGACATGCATACTGTATAATGGAGTATGACCACACACCTCTGACTGTATTATCCCTTCTATAGTCCACCATGGCCGAGATACTGCTGCTAACAACCTCAATAAGTCATTGCAAGGAATGTCCGTACCAAGTGGATTAGTACTTCTTAAAGATGACCAGCTAGAATTACCATGACACGGCTGCCCCTCTCAGATACCTTACAGCTACGTTAAAGCTGTTCAAATGGTGTAGGACGGTAATTTATTTTTGTTTGTTTGTTTTTTTGTTTTAGAAATCTCATTTTTCTTACAGGTACTAATGAACAAGTTCCTCACACATGTGAAAATAAACAAGGAGCCTTAACAACCAGCAGGAAAGACTTGAGAAAAAGGTTACCAAAATACTGATGTACAGTATCCCCATACTGCTGTAACTAAGCAAAGCACGGTTATTACAGTAACATTTTAATGGCATTGGCAGGGTTAATAATGTTAAAAATAATCAAACACTTTTTATACCCAAGTTGCAGTTAGCATAATTTTAAATGGTCATAACACTGCCAAAGTTATTAAAATATTCATCTAACATGAATGCACCGCTGTCTCGGCCTCAGCAATAGTAAACTCTACATCAGAATTGTAGCTACTTTTCCTGAAAGTCTTTGCTTCCCATTGATCAGGCAGGCTCCATGGTGATTTCAGTGTTTGGCAATCGTCTTCATCAGCACCTGGCAGAAAAATGAGATTTGGAAAAAATAAATAAATAAATATGATGGTGATACATTGTTTGAACAGCTGTACAGCAGTCTGGTCACAGCAATCCTTGCCAGTCATTTTTAAAGCAACACTGGCTTATGCTTACATTTTTTTCCCCCAATTATTTAACCGGATGAGACACACTAAGCTGAAAGCTTGTTTACAGTTGCAACCTGGGAACACAAGGAAGTTAAGTGACTTGCTCAGGGTCACACAGTATGCAAGTGGGGGCTCTGGGAGTCAAACCCAGGTCTCCAGATTTGCAGCTCAGAGCCTTAAACCACTGCGCCATACTGCCTCCTATTTATATATATTGGTTGTTTCCAAACCCTTAGCCTGCCGCCAACATAATATCTTGTCCTAAAAAACCTATGCATTCTAAATCTTCCGGCAGCCTAAGGGCTAGATTAATAAATATTGCAACAATTAAAGAGATACTCAACCCCACTTCAAACTGTTCCTAGTTTAAAAAATATACTGTATATTTACGGCTGCTCACCTTCTGTAGAATTTGATGATGCTGCTGGGTGTTGTGTATCGCCTTCCTTTTTCTAAATGAAAGCGAAAAACTGTCTATCATAATTATTTATTGTACTTTATTTGTTTTAAAAAGTTTTACCCGGAAAGACATACTGTGCTAATAAAAGCTACTTGCCAAATGCGTCCTGGGAGGAAGGGGAGCGGAGAGTAACAATGCAAGAACATCAAGTCATCAATATAAAGGTGAAGTAAATACATACACTAAAAATACACGGGTGCACAGTATTCCAAAATAACATCAACAACAATAAAACAGGTGCACATCAAACACCATAAAACACAAATGATGCAGCGTAATAATATCTTTACAGTGAGGGAGGCAAAACAATAAAATGAACTCTGAAGGGAAGCGTCACTTGGAGAGCCCAGTGGGATGGGGTGGGATTAGGTGCAGTTGCATGAGTGAGCCGTGAAGTCATGGAGGAGGGATTTTCGGGATGAAGGAGTAGAGTAAGAATGGATAGCAGGGAAGACCTTCAACCACAGCTTGGAGAATTTGAAGGCAAATGCAGCTTGACCTGCGGATGACTTTGTGCAATGGAGTGTCAGAATTTCGAGGGGAGCAAGTGGAGTACAGGGAGCCAAATTAAATGTGGGGGAAGAGAGCCAAATCAGAATTTAGAGATAAAAGAGACACAATATGAGAGGCGTTTGGCTACAAGAGAGGAGAGAGAGCTAGAGAAGTGTAAAGGGAACAGTGGGTGAGTATGGGGGGGCAGTCAAGGGGGAAAATGACAGGAGTGAATGAGGGGGCCCAGTCTGGCCAGGGTAGATCTGAGCACAGAGCTAGACAGTCATCATAGTCAAACATTAGAGTCTTTTAGAGGACAATCTTTCTATGGGCTGAAAGCAGGATGCTCGCTTTGTTCCTATGTAGTGACCACGTTTAGGATGAGTTTAGGCTGGAAATGTCGAGGTGATGGTCCAACCAACCCCAAGGTATTTGTAGAAAGAGACCTCAACTGCAATACCATCGAGGAGTTTAAAGGTGGCGGGGTGGCAATCTGGAATCTTCTTGGCACTGAAGGACAACTGGTTGGTACAGAACCAGAGTTCAAATATTGCTATCACTATACAAAAACGTTGTTGTTTACAGCCCTTGATCTACTCCTACTGCATCCTTCCTGAAACCTGGGAACAGCCCATGTGTGTGAGTGCACCAGCCGCACACAATGCCATGAGAGGAGACTACTGCTTTTTCACAAGTGGATGGACAGTGTGGGCATTCATAAATTGAGGAAGGATACAGTAAACGATCTGAAACAAAACATATGTTAATACAATACACAAACAGTTTTCACTTTTGCCAAGAAAAATAAAACAGAAAGCAAGCAGCCATCAGCTGCATCAAGAAATTCTACAGGAAGTGACCAATCATAAAATAAGTTGATTAAACTAGAAACAATAGAAGGTCTAAAGGGCCAGTGTTTCTTTGAGATACAACCAAAAAAACACTGTAACTGAAAGGAAAAAAGGAGGGGGAAAAAGGTAAGGATGATGTTTCCTGAACTATTTTCCAGTACAACATAAAACCCCAACTAACAACTTATTTTTGACAACCAGCGCTATCAGTACAAAACATAGCAACATTATCATAAGTTCACGGAGCACTACAATGGCAAAAGCAGCTTTTATCTCACAGATAAAAGGCCAAGTCCCAAACAGTCACAAGGTCAGCGCAGGCTTAACATGAATAGCACCACACTAACCGGACACAGTGTGTCCAAACCTGCCTGCTAGTAAAGAAAACACTGCTCGGCCTCCCCCCCCCGGCCCGGGTGTCAGTCTCCCTCCAGCATACCTCCCCTGTCTCCACCCACAGCTCGGATAAGGCCACCCTACTGGTGCCCAGAACCAGGACCTCCCTAGCCCAGAGGTCTTTTTGTCACAGAGCCCCCTCCTGGTTCAACTCCCTTCCAGTCAGCATCACCAACATTCTCCAAATTGGTCCCTTTAAGACCGCCCTTCGTAACCACCTTTTCAACGTGTGCTGTTGTAAATGTAACTAACTGCAGTTCTCTCCCATCCCCCTCCGGACTCTCCTGTGGGGCCCAGCCATCCTGAACATGCCAAATCTCGACAATGTCTGTGGGACAGCATACTCAAGATACCTCTCCACTTCCCTTCTTCACCAGCACCATAGTCCACTATCACACAGGACACCTGTTTCACACCCTGCACCGGCAGTCACCAGTCATCTTTATTTTCTAGCCTGGCCCAACAGCAGTCTTCAGTTGCTCCAACATCGCATGTCTGTTATTCGACTCTACTTATACTGTAATGAGGACTGGGGTATGTTCCCCTTGTTGATCACGTGTAACCATTGTAAATATGACTGTACCTAATCTATGTATCACTGTTTGTATCCTGAGCTACGTAACAATGTTTGTCCTCTCTGTGATGAGATGCCTTTGCAAACGAGTCTCTGACTCAAAGGTTGTAAATCCGAAATGTACAGATAAATAAACAAACTGGGTGGGTGCCATACTGAAAGATGCCTAGAGTATGGCACTCAGTGGATAGTGTATTCACACTGAATACACTATTGCGTCCATGCAAATGAGGGCACCTTCTCGCATAAAGGGCGTAGTGGTATAGTCAGCAGATTTTTGGAAGGCTGCTGTGACAGTGCTATTTATCGCTTCCAAAACCCCACCTTTAACATGAATGTAGTGCACGATCTCCAGCCAACATTGGTGCCAGCAACACTATCCATCTGCCCACCATCCAAATGCTGACAGATTTTGCATTGGGCTAGTAAACTGCTCCTTTAATTAGCCCTGCCAGCTTGTACTGGAGTAGGTAACTGGGCCAGGGGAAAATTATGTGAAACCTGTGGATTTTCCCAGCAACTAGCCCTGCTGGCCAGTAACAACAGAACTTAATTTGGACCCTTGTTTTAATTATAAAAAAATGAGAGGTTTTTAATGGGTGGGTGGAGGAGGCGGGAGAGAACGCGGAGATAATAAATTACCTTTTTGCCTCAGTCTTTACCAAGGAGGATTGAGGGGGCGGCACTGCAAGGGGAGACGGAAGGGGGACTGGCAGATGAAGAGGGGCAAATGGATGTTGAAATCCCCAGTGGGAGGGTGTGGGATGCCCTCAAGGCCCTAAGAGTAGATAACGCACCAGGCCCAGATGGGATCCATCCCAGGGTGCTTAAGGAACTGGCTGATACCCTGGTCGCACCCCTGCTGGACCTTTTTAACTCCTCCCTTCAGTCAGGGTGGGTGCCTCATGAGTAGAGGATGGCCCATATTGTCCCTATACACATGGGCAGCTCGTGAGAGGAGCCGGGTAACTATAGGCCGGTTAGCCTGACGTCGGTAGTGGGCAAAGTGATGGAGGTCATCTTGAAGGAGAGGGTTCTGAAGGCACGGAGACACCTAGATGATCACCAGCATGGCTTTGTTAAGGGCAGATCATGTCAGACCAACCTGGTGGGAGTTCTATGAAGGGGTGACGAGTGTGCTGGACCAGGGCAGGCCAGTGGATGTCCCCTCTAGATTTCAGCAGGATGTCTGACTCTATGCCACATCCTGGGCTACTGGGGAAGCTGGAGGATATGGGGGTGAGGGGGCAGATGGATAAGAAACTGGCTAGAGGGTTGTGTACAGAAGGTGAGGGTTGGGGGGAGGTCTCATCCTCCAGGATAGTCATTAGCGGGGTTCCACATTGATCGGTACTGGGCCCACTCCTGTTTAACGCCTATATCTCAGACATCAGAAGCGGTATCAGGAGTGGGATGAGCCTCTCTGCTGAGGACTCGAAGACGTGGGTAGTGGTGGAAGGGGAGAAGGGGAAGCTGGCTCTCCAGGAGGACCTGGAGACTCTGGGCAGGTGGTCACGCACCTGGAAACTAAAGTTTAATGCTGGGAAATGCAGGGTTCTTCACCTGTGGGCCAAAAACCCGGCTCATGTATACACCTTGGGAGGGGAGGCACTGCAGGTTTCTGGGGGGAGAAGGACTTCAGGGTGGTGGTGGATGCCAAAATGAATAACTCAGAGCAGTGTAGAAGGGCTGCAGCCCAAGCAAATAAAATGCTGGGGTGCACAGCCAGGGGGATAACCTCAAAGAGTCGAGAGGTGCTCCTTCCGCTGTATAACTGCTTGGTTAGACCACACCTTGAATACTGCGTTCAGTTTTGGCATCCTTACTTAAAGAGGGACATTGCTCTTCTGGAGAGGGTCCCGAGGAGGGCAACCAGGATGATACTAGGACTAGGGGCAAGGCCCTATAGAGAAAGACTGGAGGAGCTCAACCTGTACTCACTGGAGGAGAGAAGGAACAGAGGGGATATGATAAAGATCTTCAAATATCTCAAGGGAATGAATAGGGTAAGCCTTGAGGGGGTGCTTCAGCTGAGGGAGGTAGGGGCCACCAGGGAACACTCAATGAAGCTGGCTGGGGGGAGACTGAGGGGGGAAACAAGGAGACACTACTTCACTGAGAGGGTGGTGGAGCCCTGGAATGCGCTGCCCGGGAGTTGGTGGCTGCTACAACTGTGGAGGGGGTTCAAGAAAGGCTGGGCTAGGTGGAGGGAGGGTGCATCACAGAGCCGCTGGGGGTTGGGGGTGGGGACCTTGTAGGGAGGGTGGGGTGGGCTATAACAGTGCCCTGAGAAGGTACTGATCCTTGAGCAGACTTGATAGACCATATGGCCTAATCTGCTGACTTTTTAGTATGTTAGTATAATACCAGTAAGGAACTCCACAGTGGTTTTCTGTCAGTAAAGCTCCACAGTTTCATCTGGCCCTAACTGAGAAAATGTTAGCTTTCTCCTTATTGAGTTCTACATTACACTCATGTAAGTATTATATTGTTTTCTAGTCATGAGGGGAACTCCCACACTCCACCCTACTTCTGAAAACAGAAGCACCAGGATTCTATTCAGGGGGATTACCACTTCCATGTTTTTTTTTTTGTTTTTTTTTTTTTTTTTTACATTTTATAATGTGTTTACCCAGGATGGCCCTGTGGAGATGCAACATCTCATTTCCAATGGGGTCCTGCTGCTACCCATTCCCACAAGTGGGTAGACTAGAGTATTTGGAGGTTAAGTGACTTGCTCAAGGTCACACAGTGGGTATTTAGCTCTGCGCAGGTTTGTACCTCCGATCTTCCAGTCTCCAAGCCAGTGCTCTAACCTCTAAACCACACTGCCTCCTTTTACAGCAGAAGGAGGACGCAACAGCCTAGGACTCACAGCTCCAATCTCAGAACCTCTAACAGTAGCCTCACACAAGAAGAGCCAGTCTTGCACCTCAAATTAGGAAGTCAAGATGTCTGTACCATTTTTTCCACAGCTCTTAAATTCACCTCACTGCAACAGGTTAAGAGAAAACACAGGTGCCCACAGTCATCCAAGAGTCATGATACAGCACTCATGAGAGAGACATCTTCTGGAGAATCAGGAGTTTCTGCTTGCCTCCAACCCACTCAATGGAGTGTAAAAGGCCCAAATCAGCAAGAGCTTAAGCAGGGCTCCTGATTTACTTTTTATTTTGAAAGTCCCAGATCTATACATTTCAAAACAATGTAGTACCCTGCTGCCATACCCCTGTCTTGAACGTCCTTATTCTCTGCTGCTGTCCAATTCTTATTTTCTTGGACTTTGTAAGATAATCTGTAGCCAAAAGTGGGGTAGCTCAGGATACAGTAGTGCAAGGCTGATACTGATCATTTTGAAGAAGCCTCACACAAACACCCAGCGTACAAGTAAGCATTAATCCCACTACAAAGGAGGGCTCTACTAGGAATTAATGCCTGTTTTTTTTTGGGGTTGGGTGCCTAAACCAGGCATTTATTCCCACGTAGAGCCCGACTTTGGAGTGGATTAATGCACTTGTAACATGACAAGTGCAAGGTCAATAATGTCAGAAGTCTATTACATGAGGGACAGAAAGTTAAAGCAAGTCGCAATATTATGTGCTGTTCAAGTCTGCACTTCTACATTAACAGATAGGCAAACTACATCTCCGACGGTGTGCGTGCACGTTCACTGTTCAACATCTCTTTATATTGTGACTGTTTTTCCACACGTCTGAACGTCATGGTTTCAATACAATTACACAAAACTCTTACACAACCACTTTCCTCTGTCTTTTACCATACTGTTCCTTTCAATCCTTTCTTTCGTTTTTTTTTGTTCTAATTTACCAATGCATTCTGGAGAAAGTAGAACTATTTGCATATCTGGCATCTCACTTGCTTATACATATCAATGTATGCAAATTTTTCTAATGCCCCCACAATGCATTATTAGTCAGAAACCAGCGACAACGCTCATGTTCCATGCATTGCAAGCTACAAATCCACAGTAACACTCACATACAGACAGACAGAGTCCTTACTGCTGATTTCTCTCTCTGTCTCTTCCTGTGGATGGCGGCAGTGATCTCTACGGTCCTGCATTTCTGTGGACCCACTGCATGCACACAGCAATCGCATAAGAATGACTCTACAATTTAACACAATTTTTTTTTTTTTTTTTTTTAAACACATGCACAGTAAATGTTTAGCTCTATCGGTCTTCTTGCTATATCTGGCAAACAGTGATCTGTCCAGTACCACGGGGCCGGTGGCGGCTAAACTAACTTGACACAGCGCTACATTTTGAGGTGCCACCTATCGGGAGCAATGGAGCACGGACCACACAGTGATTTCCAAGGGACGATCCCCGATGCCTAGCGGGGATTACTGCTGTGTTGGAGCGGGCATTACCAGTGATTAATCCCTGCTCCAACTCTGGTCAGCTGCTGCATTTCCTCCAATCGGCTGCCATTATTCTTGCTTGTTGCTGCCTGTCATGTTACAAACTGCAACAAACTCGGATATGCAAAAAGATGTGGCAGTTATATTACGTACATCAAAACAGGTAATCACTGCTGAGTATATCGCTAAGATGGTGCTTTCTCCAACAGTAAGCACAGAAAACACCCAACTCTGTAAGATACTAGGGCTGGGATACTGGAAGCAGGTTAGTGCTCGTAAACTGGGTTAGTGTTTTGCGAACTGTGTCTAGCACCCCAAAAGCAGGGGACTTGCTAGATGTAAGCTCAAGGAAAACCCGACTAACAGACTCTGGTCTATTAGAAGCAAATACTTCAAGGAAACTCTCTCCAACTCCTGGGGTGATGGAAAAAAAATTTGGAGTAACTTGAAAGACCTTACAGGCAAGGACCCTAAGTCACCACCCACCATGCTAAACATAAATGGAACACCAACAACTGACCTGTACACCATCACCAACACCTTTAACAATGCGTTCTCCAACTTGGATAGTGTCCTCCTTCTAATTTCTTTGATGCCCCTCTGGTAGTAACCCTCCTGCAACTACTCCGCTGCTACACCCTGCCCCACAATTCTACTTCAAGGAGATCCCAGTACATGAAGCCAGAACCTATATTCAGAAGGCTATTCAAAATGCAGGCTACAGCGGTGACTCCCTTGACCTGAAGTTGTTAGCACTTGTCCTGAAGAAGTCCTTGAACCCTTGACAAAGGTCCTCAATCTATCACTAAGGATGTCCCAGTTCCCATCTCGCTGGAAACAGGCGACCATCACACCGGTACACAAAAGTGGAGACAAATCACTGCACTCCAACTACAGACCTATCTCCATCCTCCCTCCATTGTCTAAGGCCCTGGAGCGCATCGCCTCAGACCAATTAGTCAAGTACCTGGAAAAATACAACATCCAGTGTCCTGAGCAACATGGTTTCCGAAAAGGGCACAGTACCACCACTGCACTATTAGAATTCACAGGCTTCATCCATACCACACTTGATCAAGGAAACTGTGTAGGGGCAGTATTCATCGACCTTACGAAAGCCTTTGATACTGTGAACCACCCACTCCTACTCAAGCAATTATCAAACATTGGGCTCTCCAATGAAGCACTGCTCTGGTTTTCAAGCTACCTTGGGGAGAGGGTCCAGCGGGTTAGGATTGCTGGTGTTACCTCGGAAGAAAAGCCAGTCCTTTCAGGGGTCCCACAGGGGTCCATCCTGGGGCCACTACTCTTCAGCCTCTTCCTCAACGACCTTCCCAGTGTCTGTCACCAGAAATTACTGCTTTCACGCCGATGACGCAGTCATGTTCACCAACCACCAAAATGCAGAGCTCCTCGAGAAACAATTACAGCTCGAATTCATGCGCATCAAGAATGGTTCAAGTCACACAAACTGGTCATGAACTACAGCAAAACAAAGGTTATGACCTTCTACAATGCCAGGAGCAAGTACAAATCCACGGACCTCACCATCCCTAAACCAAAACAGGGACATTACTTGAACACGTTCCTGATTTTAAATACCTAGGTGTCACATTGGACAGCTCACTGTCCTACCATCGGCACATAGATTCTATCGTAAAGCCACTAACATCCGTTATAGGCCTGCTCTACAGGCACAAACACTCTGCATGACTCCTGACACCTCCGTTGGCTATCAAGCCTGTCGCCCCATCATCGACAGGGCTAGTAATTATGGCTCTGCTTCCGCCTGCCCTCCGCAGAATTACAATTGCACTCAACAAAGCATGCAGGCTGCTAACTGGGGCTGATCGACTTACACACACTTGTGACCTTGCACACTGGCAGGATGGCTACCTCTCATCAGCCGGATACAGTATCAAACCTGCCTCTTAGCCAAAAAGTCCTCCTCGGAGTCATGCCCCGGCATTGAAAAGCTACTTATTGACCACCACAACACCCAGAGAACTAGAAGTTCACAACAACTAACCTTCCTTGTCCCCAGATGCCGGACTACCATGGGCCAGAGGGCCTTTGCCCACAGAGCACCACAGTGGTACAATACTCTCAACAAAGAAACTCTTACTCCGACTTCATCTAATTTCAACTAGTCGTTGTGACTGCCTCGCCTAATCGGGGGCCCACCGTTCACTGCCCTCCACTTCAGTCTTGAAAGCTATCTCTCCCCACCTTGCCTCCTTCTACCTGCCTACCCCCTTGCCCCCTCTCCTTTTCCTCCCCCGGGGCATTTCCTGACTTTTATCTCTCTCTCTCTCCCCTTTAGAGCTCTTACCCTCACCCTCTACCCTCCGACAATGGCCTTCCTGCCTGCATACCCCATTCCCTCTCACTTGCAGTGCTTAGTTCCAAGATTGCCCTTGGCTGGTTATGTCATGCTACCTAACATTTGGCACATTTTGAATTACTGGAATTTCCTAAGCCTCATTCTCTTACTTCTTGTTATTGTGTAACTATGTACTATATGTTGACCTTTGTATGTATGTATACCCCCCATTCCTTCGACGTGGAACCTTTGTAAACGAGCAGTTCCTGCTCAAAGGTATTTGTAATCCTAGATTTCAATAAAATAAATAAATAAATAAAAAAATCAGTTGGGTTTTCCTTGAGTATTCAGTTGCAGTCAGTTCCTCAGCTCCAGATGTTGCCTTTTTAGCTGTCTTGCTTGTTTTCAACTCGCTAGATGTGCCATATTGGAAGGCACAGTTAGGGAGGCACTAACCCATTTGTGAGTGGCATTAAAATATGCCAGTGCACCTAAGTGGGACTGTGCCTTGGATATAGGTGCACTGGCATATTGGAAGGTTTGAACAAATGGTAAATCGCCATTAGCTCCTTGCTATTATCTTGCTCCCCCAAACAGGGTCTTAGCCATTTGCCTCGTCAACCCCCCCTTTGGATTACCCGCGAGGTATCAATAAACATAATAAACTGGTGTCCCATGTCACCCTGGCACCCCCCCGCCATCATTAATTATATTTCCCTGGTGTTTAATGGCCCCCCATCGCAAGAAAAACACCACCTTTCCATCCCGCCAACTCAGGATCCTCCGCCACCTCCTCGGACTCCCCACTTACCCCAGTAGCCAGTTTCCACACATCCCCGCCCTGGAGACAGTGACTGGCACAGCCCCTCCACTCACCACCTCGACTGGCCACCGTGTGAATGACAGGGAGCGAGTGCCCGACTACTGAGTAAGCCAACAGGGGAATTACAATTAATGATACCAGACAGGTGAGCAGGGAGATCAGTGGACACCAGGTACTACCATTTACAGCTATCAAACACTGGAGAAAGTACAGTTACTTAAGAACTTACCATAACAATAGATATTTGAGAGTAGCTCTATGGTTGCACCATAAGAACTGAAAACAGCAGGTGCCAGGACCCCACAGAAAACTTCTAGCTAGCAGTATACAGCGGGGGACTGCCCCGACGTTGGACCGCCCCGACGTCCACCAATAGCATATAAAGGGCGGTCCCCCAGCCCTACCTCAGTTCTCCTGCTAGAGACCCTGGCATACTCAGAAATGGAGAACCGAGGAGGTTCCTCTGACATAAGGAAGGTATAACAATAATGGAGAAACTGATACCGGGGGAAGGTGGGCGGGAAAGCAGCACCTGCTGCAAGAGCTCCTCTCGAAGATCTATTGTTATGGTACATTCTTACAAAACTGTACTATCTCACTTTGAGAGGGAGCTCTTGCAGGAGGTTACACCATAAGGATGGAGTCCCAAACAGTAAAGGACCAACCCCCTTAAGCTGGAAGGAGGAAAAGTCGGCTGGAAAGCTCAGGAGAGCAGACCCTGAAGGACCATGAGTCCAAAGCTTGCCCTGCGGTGAGAGGCAATGTCCAAACTGTAATGCCGAATGAAATGTACACAGAACTCCAAGTTGCAGCTGCACAAATATCAGCAGCAGACACGTTCTTAATGGAGGCGAAGGAAGTAGCCATACCCTCTGGTAGAATGGCCTTTGACCGGTCCCGGCAAACCACTGTTTTTCGGTTTTTACCGGGGGGGGGATAAATAACGGTGAAATTCCGGAATTTGGACTGCCTTCACACTGGTAAAAACAATGAATTACACATAATTCGGCATTTTGCACCAAATCAATAAATCTGCAGAACCTGGGTTTTTCTTATAATAATAATAACATTTATTTAGTTGACCGCCTTTCAAAGTCTCAAGGCGCTGCACAGCAAGAACGGACATAAAAGCATTTTCAAATACATTCAGTATAAAATCAAATACAAACATATATTCAGATACAACAACATAAAATCAGAACAAAGTAAGAAACGCCTTTTCCCATAAGAAGGTCTTTAGTGCCTGCTTAAAACTCCCCACCGTCCTACACTCCCGGAGCTGACGGGGCAGAGAATTCCAGAGGGTAGGTGCAGCAAATCCAAATGCACGGGCACCAGATGACTTCAGAATTTACCCTCGAATTTCCAGCAACCCTCACAGCCGAACTGAGCTGTCGCAGAGGGTAAGGCACCAGGAGCTTCTTTCAAGTAGTCAGGACCCAGACCGTGTAGGGCTTTTGTCGGTCAAAGACCCACTTTAAAGGTGATCCGCCACTGTATTGGCAGCCAGTGCAAAGCGCGCAGCACAGGGGTTATATGAGAACTTCTAGAAGCCCCAGTCAACAAACGTGCTGCCGTGTTCTGCACTAGCTGCAAGCGGCGGATGCCAACCCCAGGAAGTCCTAGGTAAAGGGAGTTACAGTAATTAAGGCGTGATGTCACAAAGGCATGGACCAAGACCGGCAGGTCACTGGGTGGAACAAGATGTCTAATCCTGGCAATGTTCCTAAGATGGAAAAAGGCCAGCTTGACGACAGCAGACACCTGATGATGAAGGGTCAGACCAACGTCAAGCTCCACTCCCAGGTTACGCACCCGTTCAGAGGTGAGGATCTGGTCCACCCCCAGGATTAATCCGGAGGGGAGACCAGTCCTCAGTTCCTCTACCCTGCGACCCGAGTCCACAACCATAACCTCAGTCTTTTCTGGGTTCAACTTTAAACCACTGGAATTCATCCAGTCTTGGATGTCTGCGAGGCAGTTGTTCAGTACTGAGATAGCACTAACCTGGTCAGGTGCGAAAGACAGGTAGAGCTGGGCATCATCAGCATAGCAGTGAAACCTCAGCTTGTACTGTCTTACAATGTCTCCGAGGGGTAGCATATATAGTGCGAATAACAAGGGGGAAAGTACCGAGCCCTGAGGCACCCCGCATGGCCGAGAGAAGGCCCCTGGAAGAAAACAAACCCAGACCACTCTCATGCTCTCCCTTCGAGGAAAGATGAAAACCATCTGAGGACTGTACTGACAGCCCATAAATGGACCTCAGGCGTTCGAGCAGAACCCCATGATCCACAGTATCAAAAGCTGATGACAGATCAAGGAGAACCAAGATAGAATGGTGTCTCTGATCTCTCGCCATCAGGAGATCATTGAGCACCCGAAGCAAAGCAGTCTCGGTACTATGCCTCTTGCTAAAACCAGACTGGAGAGGTTCGTATAAACTATGGATGGTCAAATGGTTATCCAATTGAGCCACCACAACTTTCTCAATAACCTTCCCCACGAAAGGGAGGTTAGAGATTGGCCTGTAGTTTGCTAGGTCATCCAGGTCTAAAGATGCTTTCTTCAGAAGGTCACCACCCCCTCCTTCAGAGAGCTAGGAAACACTCCCATATCTAAAGAACACAAGATAATCCGAGCTAAGACCGGGCCGATGATCTCGCTACAACCCAAAATCAAGGAGGTAGGGTCAGGGTCTAAACTACAACATGTGTGACACTTCTCATGGACAATCCTCATAGTGTCTACGAGATCCGGCAGGTCAAAGGCACTCCAGGAAACTGGGTCTAACAGGACACCGATCAACTGCAACATCCTTAGAATGAGGTTGGAGGCACTCCCTCCTGATGTCTTCAACCTTATTCGCAAAGAATCGAGCAATCTCCTCACAATCAATTTGAGTAAAAACTCGATGGATCTGCTGACAGGCTGGGTTGTACAGTCTGTCAACAGTTCTGAAGAGCTGAGCCGGTCGATTCCGTGCGACAGACATTTCCCTGGACAGGAATTCTGCCTTCTTATGGGAAATTGTTGTTTGGTAGAGTTTATAATGCTCTAGTAAAATAAGGTGGTCGGCATCAGTGGCGGTCTTCCTCCAACGACGCTCCAACCTACGCCCCGTCCTCCGCAACCCTCTCAGAGCCCCATCAAACCATGAGGCGGCGGGGCGACACGGAAGGGGGCGAACACAGAATGGCACAATCTGATCGAGTGCTACCGAAATGGCCCTATTATAGGCCACTACCAGCTGCTCAGGATCAGTGCAAGACTCATCCAACGGCGAGAGGTCAATAACCGCCATCAGGTCTTCAGGGACCACGTCCCGCAATGGGCAGTACCTGACCAACTCCACGGGAGCCGACCTACCCATGGGGGCCTCAAAATTGAACCCAACTGAGTAGTAATCAGACCAACCGACTGGTTCCACCACCAAATCAGAAGCTTCGATCCCCAGGAGGAAGACCAGGTCAAGAGAGTGACCCCCCTTGTGTGTAGCTGAGAAAACAACCTGTGTAAAGCCCAGAGATGTCATCTCCATGAGGAAATGTTGACCAAAAAGCTAAGATCTGCTGTCGACCCGAAGCAATGAAGTCGCCTCAGAACCATGAGTCTGGGCGACTCCACATGTCGGCGTAAATCTGCTATTTCCTGCAGAAAAAGCTTCTCATCACCTGGTGGACGATAAATGAGGGCAATCCTGCACCCTATACCAGCTACCACAGTACACTCAAATGATCTCGCCTCCTCAACTGGTAATTGCTTCCAGTGCTATTTTCAGTTTGTTTCATTTAATGGTATGTATATTAAGCCTTCTTTTATTCTGATTATTTATCCACACATTAAAAGAATGACAGTAGAATCCCAGTAAAATCTGGAAATTTGATAAACAATCACCGGCGCAATTCCTGGAATTTCAAGTCTTGATAACAGAATTTCATTATTTTAAGCACTGTAAATCAGTGGTCTTGGTAACAATAAAGTTAACTAGCCATTTGGGCAAAGTCTGCTTAGTAACTGAAGCCCCCTTCAGTCCTCGGGACGAAAGAAACAAACAATTGTTCAGACTTACGGATAGCATGGGTACGATTTAAGTAGTAACGAAGTACCCCGTGAACATTCAGAGTATGAAGCACAGCCTCCCCTTGATTTGAATACTCTGGATAGTAGACTGGTAGGCAGATGTCCTGATTTAGAGTAAACTCGGACACCACCTTAGGCAACAACTTAGGATTTGTCTGCAAGGACACCAGGTCCTTGTAGAAAACTAAATAAGGCTCTTTGCACGTCAGAGCCTGAAGCTCAGAAATCCTTTGAGCAGAAGTACCGGCAACTAAAAATAATGCTTTCCACGACAGAAAGCATATCTCGCAACTTGCGGCCAGTTCAAAGGGAGGCAGTGTAAGTTTTTCCAACAAAAATAAAAATAAAGATCCCAAGGTGGGACAGGGTCCCTAATGGGAGGCTTGAGGTGCAGAATACCCCGCAGAAAAGTGCAGGAAAGATCCAGCTGGGCAAGGGTTTTGCCCTCTACAGTTGCATGATATGCAGAAACAGCAGATAAGTGCACCTTACTGGAGGAGTAGCTCAACCCTGAATCTGACAGAGAAGGAGGTACTCCATGTCGCTTGATAGGCCTATATCCATTATGTGGGTTCATGTTGTATGTGCTGTAATAGACTTTAGAATGAGACACTGACTCTTTAAAAGGTTTTTAGGAATAAAATATATATATAAAAAAAAAAAAAAATAGCCTTAATTGTTCTAATGGCTAGTGTGAATCTGGTACGTGTCCAGATGAGGGAGACAGTTTAATGGAGCCACGAAAACGTAACTCTTACAGAAAACTGGTAGCTGGCTTCAATAACACCAAAAAGGTAATGTAATGACCTAGGGGTCAGGGGTCAAGCCAAATGCATGGACCAGGTGTTACTGGGGTTGACATGGAACCTGACATGGAATCACAGGGAAAGGTAAACTGTTGCACCTCATCACACTGTGGGTGTGGCTTGAAGAAGACCAGCCCGTATGTACAAGACACACATTTTGAACTCAGAGCAGTTGCTATTTTCTTGAAACTTGGCTTCCCAGCCAAATGCCCTTTGGGGTAACCCTTGCCTCAGTGTTTGCGCACAGAGGTTCTTTGTCTTTTAAATAGTTTTTTATTTGAATGGGTTCACTACAACATAACCTAGATCGTCTTAAGTAGCTGGTTCATTCTACTGGGGTGTCAAACAGACAAGGCATACTGATGAGTCCTGGTAGGACAAAACATGTGTCTATGTCATCTGTCAGCACCCTTTGCAAACTGTGTGAGAGGCCTTTTGGCACCATGCAATTCTGCTTAAAGTTGAACCAGCATAACATTCTGTGGTGATTTGCATATGCAGCCCATGATGCTTTGCATTGTGTGGGCATGTGTGATTTTGTATTTTCTTGAAACCTGGCTTCCCAGCCAAATGCCCTTTGGGGTAACCCTTGCCTCAGTGTTTGTGCACAGAGGTTCTTGGTCTTTTAGCTGGCATATACTTGTAAACCAGAAGTATATGTGTAGGCCTGGAAAAATCTCTAAATCCAGACCTGGGTGTGTAGAAATTTTGACTTTTCACATACTGAACAGAAAATTCTGATTTTTAAGTCAGAATTTTGGAAACCAAGACTTTTCACCAAGGAAGCATCTAAAGCCTTGTTAAAAGGACATTCAGAGGAACTGACTTGGAATACAAACTTGCTACACAACTTGTTTAAGGACTCATCTCCACAAGGACATTTAAAATCTTTTCTGGACTCTAAAATCAAAACAAGGTATAGTTTAGAATAACAGTATCTAGTGTTTTTTCTGTAAACCATGCAGTTTTACTTTGATACCGTCTCCATTTCAAAGTTCTTCCAAACTGCAGAATTTTCTATATTGCTTTTATTTTAAGTAAACCTTTATGATTTTCTTATCAACTCTGCCTGGGGTCTGATTTGTGTGATCTAACAATTTTAACAGAAGGGTTTTGAAAGACTGTGTGCCTTGAAAGATAGTACCGCTCGACTATCATACCAAACTACTTAGGCAAGATGTAGCCAGTGGCCGTGGTGGGCTTCAAATACAGAACATAGTGCAGAGGCAAGGGAACTCAAAACTACAGGTTCCACCCTCCCACTGGGAAGTGGAAGGTTGGTGAAGTCTTCCTGAACCCTTATACTGCTCACGAGTTCCTGAAAATGGGGATCCTGTCTGTAAACAGGAGGTCCTACTGGGCTGCCCGGGATTTGGGGGCCAAGGGCTCATGACACTCCAAAACAGAGTTCACAGGACATGTGAATGGATCAAGATGGCAGGCAGAAGCCCAAAGGCAGAACCAACTTCCACTTCATCGAGTAAGTAGCTCTAGTGGAAGGCTTTTTAGTAGCCACTAAGACTTCCACCACTCTGATGGAAACCCCAAACCAGGCAACTGCTAGGTCTGCAGGAGCCATGCATGCAGGTGCAACAACTTGAGGTCTGGATGGATCAGTGTACCCCGCACCTGGGAAAGCAAGCCTGAGCTCAGGGGCAGGGGGATCAGGGGTTCCACAACCATCTGCTGAAGTAGAGAGAACCAAATCTAACATGGCCAGTAAGGAACTATTAGGATCATTTCTGCCCCCTCTGACTGCAATTTGATGAGTACTCTCTGCAGCAATGGAAAGGGAGGGAGGGAGAGGATAAAGAAACCTCCCTGTCCAAGAGAAGGACAATGCATCTCACCAAAAAACACCAGGCCTTGGATCTAGCGAGCAAAAATTGGGCAGTTTGGCGTTGAGTGGGGGATGCAAAGAAGTCCAACTCAGACCAGCCCCACCTGTCAAATAGCTCATCGGCCATGGATTGAAAAAGTTCCCACTCATGAATCCTTGACCAAGACCGGCTTAAGCGGTCTGTCAAGGTGTTTTGCATGCCTGGAACGTGCACTGCTGTGAGTTCCAGATGATGCTCGATGGCCCACTATCAGACTCTCATGGCCTCCCTGCAAAGGGTGTAACAGTGAGTCCCCCCCCCCACTTGTGTATGCAGAAGACCACTGACACGTTGTTCGTCTGAATAAGAGTAGTTCTGGGAAGCAGATTCGTCTGGAAAGCCTGGAGGGCATAAAGAATCGCCCACATCTCCAGAATACTGATATGGAGATGCTCCTCCTGAGGAGACCAAGTACCCTGGGTTTGATGGTCTGCCAGATAAGCACCCCAGCCCAGACCTGACATGTCCGTAGTCAGGATCGGAGAGGGAAGGACCTGCTGAAAGGGGACCCCTAAGGACAGACCGAAAGGGTCCACCCACTAGGTCAGAGTATGACTCACCAGAGTGAAGACAGCCACCAGCTGCTCCAACTCGTCTGAGCGCTGATCCCATTGGACTCGCATGGTCCACTGGGGAACACTCATGTACATGCGTGCAAGAGGGACCATTGTGATGGCCACTGCCACGTGTCCCAACAGCCGCAGGAAGACTCTGGTTTGGGACCTGGTGAGCCAAGGAGACTAGACGAACCTGTTCCTGGAGATGCTCCACTCTGTCTGAGGGTAGAAAGGCCTTGCCTTCGGCGGTGCGAATCGGCCCGATATACTGCAGCCTTTGGCTGGGTCACGGGGAGGATTTTGGGAGCCTGAGGGTTATAAGCCTAAATCCCAAAACAAAGTAAAGGTGTTGGTGCTGACCAGCCGATCCCTGGATGGGACAGCTAGAAGCCAATCGTCCAGATAGGGAAAGACGTAGTGACCCTGTCTCCTGAGGGCCACTGCTACCACAGTCAGGCACTTTGTAAAGACTCAGCGAGCAGAGGACAGGACGAATAGCAGGGTGCAAAATTGATAATGGTTGCCCTGAAAGCAGAATCAAAGGACTCTCCGATGGAGTTGAAAAGCCAGTATGTGGAGGTACACGTCTTGCATATCCAGGGAGCACAGCCAGTCCCCTTGCTGAAGGAGGGGACGCAGGCCTGGAAGGGTGACCATCCTGAACCATTTGTACTCTATGTCCTTGTTCAGGTGGCTGAGATCCAGCATGGGCCGTAGGTCCCCCTGTCTTTTTAGGGACCAGGAAAAAGTGGGAATAAAACCCCTTTCCCCACTGAGCTGGAGGAACTGGCTCTATGGCTTGTTTCAGCAAAAGCACCTGGATCTCTACCTGGATAAGGGAGATGTATGACAGAGGATAATGGGAGTCAGTGTATAGGAGGATAGTCTGGAGGTATCTCCATGAACTCCAGGACATGTCCTTTCTCTATCAAGTGAAGAACCCACTGATCCGTCATAATTCTTTGCCACCCCTCTAGGTAGACAGAAAAGCAACCCCCTACCGCCTCCCATGGGATTCTGCCAGAGGAGGGGGGGTCGGGATCGGGTAAGAAGTCATGCAGAGGAACTGGGGACAGGCAGGGAGGCCTTGGAGGTTTTAGGGCTCTGGGACCTGAACCTCCGGAGGCCTGGATTGAGGCCTTACGCTTAAACGCTACTCTGCTCTGCTGGCCTCGGGGCTGTTGCCCAGACGGCCTACAAAAGAGCTGTCAGAGATGTTGCTTTTGATTAGATCTGTACATGGTATGCACAGATATGATAGCCTTCTCAGACTCCTAGAGGTTAGTGATGATCTTCTCGGAGTCCTTACCAAACAGGACAGAACCCTTGAAAGGGGCATCCATGATTTTCGCTTGAATGTCCGGGGTAAACCCTGAGACCTGGAGCCAAGAATACCAGCGGAGACAAAGTCCTGAGGCTGCTACCCTAACTGCCACATCTGCCGTGTCACAGGATGACCATAAGACATGGGTACCAACGTCTGAGCCTGATTTTAAAATATGAAGGAGCTCAGCCTTCTGGGGTCCATCCTGCTGAGACTGCACCAACTCCAACCTTAGGAGGGGGTGCCGGCTGCAAGAGCAATACCCCTTTTACAGAATTCCGACTTAACAGGCATCGGCCTGGAAAGTGTTGTCAGGTCTGACGGCAGGCCCACTGGCGTTGGGTCAGTAGCCATGGTGAGATCCACTGGTGATGCAGGGCAATCCAGTGGCAACGCAATAGGAGTTACCGGGAAGGATGCAGGGGTGGCCAACATCAACTGAACTGGCGCGACTGATGCTGGTCAGAGAAGCAGCCAGTGTCGCTCTAGATGGACGCCTGTTTAGGAGCTAAATGCCTAACGGGGCAGCGGCGTCACTCTGATGGAGGCTGACGCATGATCTGGCGACACTGAGAGGAATCAGCCCCGGAGCCCAAGGCCGACTTAGCAGACGCAGCAGGCAGTTGGAGTATGGGTAAAGACCCACTGGCCAGGGAAGACCCGTCCAAGCCGACTGACTGCTGTTCCACAGACTGAAGGAAGGGCCAAAGCAGCAGGGGCTGTGAGGTGAATGACAAGGTCCCCGACCCCAAAGAGCTACTGCCCGAAGACTGAATGAGGGCGGGTGGCTTCACCACGGGAGCCCAGAAGGAGAGAGGGCTGCCACGGAAGCAGAGTCCGACTTCCCACAGGAAGAAGACCTGGAACCGGTCAATTTGGAGTGAAGAGACCGGGAATGGGTGGGCTTCTCCTTATGCGTTTATGTTTTCCATCCGACTTTTTCTCCTGATGGGAGGGCGAAGAGGTGGAGGCCCCAGAAAACAGAGAGGAGGAGAAACTTTTACCCTGGATACGTTTCTCCGTCGCTGCAACCAGTTTCTCTAGCAAGAAAGTCTTAAGGGCCTTCTGGCAGCGGATCCTGGTCCTCTGGTTGAACTTCAGGCATTGTTCGTAGGCCTTAGGGTTGTGCTCTGGGCCTAGGCAGAAGAGGCAGAGAGAGTGGCCTTCCTTCGACGGGATCTGCTTGCCACAAGGACACTTGGACCACCACTGATCCACTGAAGAGATCGAAGGAGAAGACATACAGAGAAAAGGAAGATTTAATGAACTTTATCTAAAAAATAAAAAAGCACGGGAAGCACAAGAAAATGGCGGTCGACTGGAGCAGAAGGCGTCCGTGGAGCCAGTCTGCATGGTTCAACAGCGGGAAAAGAACTGAAGTAGGGCTGGGGACCGCCCCTTATATACTGGACATCGGGGCAGGCCGACGTCAGAGAGGTGGTCCCCCGCTATATACTGCTAGCTATAAGTTTTCCATGGGGTCCTGGCACCTGCAGGCTTCAGTCCTTATTGTGTAACCTGCTACAAGAGCTCCCCCTCGAAGTGAAATTTATAATTACTGATACCAAGCGAGCAATCAGGGTGGTGGGGGGGAGAATTATTGGACAACAGGGAACAGCAGTAGTAGCAGGTGATAACATAGCACCTCGCTAGTGCTATAGGGTTATTTGCATGGAGGTGTACAATATGGTAGACTGCTCCACAGAAGAAATCACCATTAGTGAGTCTTTAAAGCCATTTGCTCCTGCCAACCCTATCGCTCATACCACATGTCAATCAATCAATCAAAATCTTTATTTATCCAGGCGAACATCATTGAGCATGGCTCATTTGCAAGATGGGCCTGGGTATAATAAATCAGATACAAGAAGGGAAACATCATACATGCATACAGTGGCGTGAAAAAGTATTTGCCCCCTTCCTGATTTTCTCTATTATTGCATATTTGTCACACTGGATGTTTTCAGATCTTTAGAGAAAATGTAATATTAGATAAAGGGAACCTGAGTGAACAAATAACACTTTTTTTTTTTAATTTCACTTATTTAATGAAAAAAAGTTAACCAACACCAACTGGCACTGTGTGAAAAAGTAATTGCCCCCTTACACTTAATAACTGGTTATGCCACATTTAGCTGCAATGACTGCAACCAAACACTTCCTATAATTCAATATCAGTCTTTCACATCGCTGTGGAGGAATTTTAACCCACTCTTCCTCGCAGAACTGCTTTAATTCAGTAACATTTGGTAGGTTTTCGGCATGACCTGCCTGCTTCAGGTCCTGCCACAGCATCTCTATTGGGTTTAAGTCTGGACTTTGACTAGGCCACTCCAAAACTTTAATTTTACTTTTTTAGCCATTCTGATGTGGACTTGCTTTGTGTTTTGGATCATTGTCTTGCTGCATGGCCCAACTACGCTTCAGCTTCAGCTGACGGAAGGATGACGGACATTCTCCTTAAGAATTTTCTGGTACAGAGCAGAATTCATGGTTCCTTTTAATTATGGCAAGTCATCCAGGTCCTTAGGCAGCAAAGCATCCCACACCATCACACTACCACCACGCTTGACTGTTGGTATGGTGTTCTTACTGTGGAATGCTGTGTTTGCTTTACGCGAGACATTATGGGATCCATGTCATCCAAAAGTTCCACTTTGGACTCATCTGTCCATAGAACATTTTCCCAAAAGGCTTGTGGATCATCCAGGTGCTTCTTGGCAAATGAGACGAAAGATTTATGTTCTCTTGGTTAGCAGTGGTTTCAGCTTGCTACTTCCATGAAGCCCATTTTGCCCAGTCGCTTTCTGATTGTGGAGTCGTGAACACTGACCTTAGCTGAGGCAAGAGAAGCCTGCAGTTCTTTGGATGTTGTTTTAGGATCCTTTGAGACTTCCTGAATGATTTTAGCTGCGCCTTGGAGTAATTTTGGCAGGCGCCCACTCCTGGGAAGATTCACTACTGTTCCAAGTGTTCTCCATTTGGAGATTATGGCTCTCACTGTGGTTGATGGAGTCCCAGAGCCTTAGAAATAGCTTTGCAACCCTTTCCAGACTGATAGAGGGCAACAAATTTTTTTCTGATCTTTTCGGGAACTTCCTTTGATCATGGCATAATGTGCTTGTTGAATCTTTGTGCTGGCAACGTGACTCTGATGGTAAGGGTCAAAATACGTGAGATTTATATTGAGCAGGGCTGGCTGTAATCAAGCCTGGCTGTGTTCAATCAGCTGACTCTAATTATCCCTTTAATTGGGTTGATTTAACTAGGGGGCAATTACTTTTTCACACAATGCCCGTTGGTGTTGGTTAACTTTTTCATTAAATAAAATGAAATAAGTAAAAAAAAGTGTTATTTGTTCACTCAGATTCCTTTATCTAATATTATATTTTGTCTAAAGACCTGAAAACATCCAGTGTGACAAATATGCAAAATAGAAAATCAGGAAGGGGCAAATACTTTTTCACGCCATTGTACATAATTACACACATATATATATATATATATATATATATATATATATATATACATACACACACACACACACACACACACACACACACACACACATATATATATGAATACACACAAATCAATAAAAGTGCATGCGGAATATGGTGCAGAAAATAATAAGCCATGTACAGGACAACATATTACAGGAGAACAAATACAGATTGCAAAGCTCAGGCAAGGCTACAGCACTGGTGCATAACCCATGGAAGCCACTGTCTAATACTACAAAAAACAGGTACATCAGGGAGCAGTGAAGGGAGAAACCAGATGGGGGAGGGAAAGGCCCAGATAAGTGTATAAAGTTAGAGTCTCAGGGATCACTTTATGGAACCCAAGGTAAGACAACAAGAGGGTGGTAGGGGTGCTAGAGGCAGGAGTACAGAGGAAGGACTAGAGAGAGAGGAATACTGCAGGGATAGTAAAAGGAACTAGAGAGGAAAAAGTAAGGACATGGAAGAGCTGAAAAAAAGGACATGCAAGCTTGTTCTGCTACCTGAAAGGGGAATATTCACCATAGAGGCAGAAGAGGGGGTAAATAAGCAGGGAGAGAATGTGGGCTGAATAGGGAAACTAGACGACAGAAGTGAACGTCATATGAAGAATGGGATTATCGAAGATTGCATGTAAAAAAATAAATAAATAAATAAATAAATAAGAAGGGAAACCTAACATTGCATAATAGGCAAAAGGAGACGTAGCCGGTATGTGAAGGGCTGGAATCATGGAAAACAGATGCAAGGCTCCTTGATGAAACAAGAGTAACGAATCTTGAAGGTAGTGATGCTGACAGGCGTGTGACCAGCAGGGGGTTGTGGTTTGTGGGAGCAAATGCATTAGTGCCTGCCTCTCTCAGCCAGTATGTTGGAATTTGCTTTTAGCTCTCGCTGTGCGCTTGCATTTTGCAATACACCTGTAGCTTGCCCCAAGCACTAATTAGCTCCTGAAGAAAACATTTTCAAAGTGCAAACCAGGATCTTTGAATATCCTAGACCAGGTCTACCATTCAGTGTTGTTCATTCAATGGTGCGGGACACGGAAATAATCACATAATGTCTAGGAACCACAGAAATCGAAAGCCATAAACAATGATGAAACGGGAACAAAGGCAAAGAGCACCAAAACGAAATAAAAATGATAAACTGTACAAAAACACAAAGCAAAAATGAGTTTACATCACTGCAAAGAGAAAACAAGGTACAAGTGTTTACGGTTTCCTTCCACTATAATATACCGCATGCTCTTCCACGTTTTCTGCACTGACCTCAGAAATCCTTTCTTGCCACCTAGCCTGAGAGATTTTGTTTGAAATGTAAAAATGTCTCTGATCTGCTGTTGGCTGCAGGCAGCTGAGGGGGACAGACAAGGTTGTACCTGAGGAAACATAGAAACACAGAAACATAGAATTTGACGGCAGATAAGGACCGCTTGGCCCACCCAGTCTGCCCATTTCCCTACCTGATGGATAAGCTGCAGATCCTAATTAACCAGCAGCCTACTTCTTCCTACCCCCACCCCCTAGAATTGCCTTATGACTGTCCCATGCATGCTTGAATTCCACCACTGTTTGTGACTCCACAACCTCCTCTGGAAGGCCGTTCCATACATCCACCACCCTCTCTGTGAACAAATACTTCCTTAAATTGCCTCTGAGCCCCCTTCTATCTTCAAATTGTGCCCCCTTGTTCTTGCACACCTCTTTTTTTGAAAGATGCTACCCTCTTGGACTTTGTTGATTCCCTTGAGGTACTTGAAAGTTTCTATCATGTCCCCCCTCTCCCCAAGACTATACATATTAAGCTCCTTAAGTCTCTCTTCATATGTCTTCCGGTGCAGACCCTGCACCATTTTAGTTGCCCTCCTCTGGACAGCTTCCATCCTGTCTATGTCTTTGCGGAGATTGGGTCTCCAGAACTGCACGCAGTACTCCAGATGGGGTCTCACTAGCTGTCTGTACAGAGGGATAATAACTTCCTGTTTTCTTCTGGTGATGCTTCTCCCTATGCATCCCAGTATCCCCCAGCCCTCCTTGCTGCCCTCTCACATTGCTTGCCCACCTTTAGGTCATCTGATATGACTACCCCAGGTCCCTTTCCATTTTGTTGTTGTTAGTATCTCACCCCATTGTGTACTCTTCCCAGGGTTTTGTTTCCCAGGTGCATTACCTTGCACTTCTTAGCATTGAATCTAAGCTGCCATACATTTGACCATTCCTCTAACCTTGCCAAGTCCCTTCTCATCCTTTCCACCCCACCCTGTGCATCAACTCTGTTGCAGATCTTGTGTCATCTGCAAAGAGACATACTTTTCCTTCCAGTCCCTCTGCAATGTCACTTATAAAGACATTGAAGAGGACTGATCCTACTACTGAACCCCTGCGGTACCCCACTACGAACCCCCCTTTTTTCAGAGTGGACTCCATTTACTATTACTCTCTGTGTCCTATTCTCCAGCCAATTCTTTACCCAGGCTGTCATCTTGGGACCCACTCCCAGGCTGGCTAACTTGTATATTAATCTTGTGTGTGGGACTGTGTCAAATGCCTTGCTAAAGTCTAGGTAGGCCATGTCCACAGACCCTCCCTGATCAACTACTTTGGCCACCCAGTCAAAGAAATCTATCAGATTTGTCTGGCATGACCTTCCCGCTGTGAATCCATGCTGCCTTGGGTCCTGTGCCCCTCTGGCCTCTAGATATTTAACAATTCTTTCCTTCAGAAGTGATTCCATCATTTTCCCTACCACTGAGGTTAAACTAACAGGTCTGTAGTTTCCTGCTTCTGCCTTGCTCCCACTTTTGTGAAGAGGAATCACATCTGCCCTCCTCCAGTCCTCGGGTACCACCCCATCCTCCCATGATTTGTTAAAGAGGGTAGAAGCCAGAATGTCAGCCATTTCATTCCTGTGAGGCATCTAAGTCAGCTGAGTCTTCCGTACCCAGCAGCCCAGCACAGCCAAGCCAACTCAGCCTCTACTGAACAACCTAGCTATTTCAGTCACTTTTCAGCACACCAGTATAGCAAAGCCAGCTCAGTTTATATTCAGCAGCAAAGCCCGGCCGGCACTGCCAATATCCAACTGCCCAATGTGTCCAGCGGCAAACTGTCACTCAGTACAATCAACCCAACTCAGCCAGTACCCACCAAAGCCAACCAGCTAAGCCCGTTTGTTAACAGCCCAGCATATCCAAACCAGTTGAACCTGCATCAGAACACCAGAGTCAAGCCAGCTCAGCCTGCACCCAGTTCAGCGGTGCAGCGCCAAACTAGCTCAACCTGTATCTAGCAGTATAGCACCAAACCAGCTCAGACTGTATCCAGAAGTGCAACGCCAAACCAGCTCAGACTGTATCTGGCAGTACAAAGCCAAACTAGCTCAGCCTGTATCCAGCAGTATAGTGCCAAACCAGTTCAGCCTGTATCCAGCAGTATAGTGACAAACCAGCTCAGCCTGTATCCCTACCTCCCAACAGAGCTAACCATCTCATTCAGTATCCAGCAGTATAGTAACCAAACCAGCTAAGCCTGTATTCAGCAGTACAGTGCCAAACCAGCTCAGACTGTATCCGGCAGTATAGTGCCAAACTAGCTCAGCCTGTTTCCAGCAGTATAGTGCCAAACCAGCTCAGACTGTATCTGGCAGTATAGTGCCAAACTAGCTCAGCCTGTATCCAGCAGTATAGTGCCAAACCAGCTCAGCCTGTATCCCTACCTCCCAAAACAGCTAACCATCTCATTCAGTATCCAGCAGTATAGCAACCAAACCAGCTAAGCCTGTATCTAGCCGACAAAGACAAACCAGTTCAGTCTGAATTCAGCAGCCCAGCAGACACAAACCAGGTCGGCCTCTATCCAGCAGTATAGCAGCCAAACCAGCTCAGCCCATATGCTGTAACCCAGGCAGCAGAGCAAAATCAGATCAGCCTAAATCCAACAGGACAGCCCCAGTACCCCAAGACAACCAAACCGGCTTGGCCTGTATTCAGCAGTACACTAGAACCGGTGAGAATTGTCCCCGTTCCAAAGCAGGGTAACCCTAAAGTCCTGGACAACTACCGTCCAACTGCCATACTATCGGCTATTAGCAGACTCCTGGATAAAGTTGTGGCCAAACAACTCACGGAGTACATTCAGGCCCATAAGTTGCTGTTGCCTGCGCAGCATGGCTATCGAAAAGGGTATGGAACGTCCATGGCCCTTGTCTCTGTCTCAACTAGCATCAGGGCAGCCATGGATCAGGGCAAACTCACTGGGGCAATTTTCATTTACCTATCCAAGGCCTTCGACTTTGTGAACCATGCATTAACTTTGCTCACAGATGCGGTCCCTTGGCTTGTCCCCTCCTGCCTTGAGCTGGCTTAGAAACTTCCTCCAGGTCAGACTACAACTGACCAAATTCAACAAGGTCCTCTCTGACCCCACTCCGGTGACCTCTGGTGTCCCCCAGGGATCAGTTCTGGGGCCCCTTCTCTTCTCTGTATTTAACAACCTCCCTGCTGCTGCTTCCAACTGTAGTGCCACCCTTTATGCAGATGATCTGGTCATCCTTGCACATTCCCAGGACATTGGGGTTCTCAACCTTCAGCTGAGTGAGGACTTTAAGAATATTCAGTCCTGGGTAACGTCTCACAAGCTGATCCTCAACCTAAAAAAAAACAAAAAACCAAAAAACCAGGCCATGCTTTTTGGGTCATTAGCCAAGATCAAGGCCTCCCCTGCCCCTCTGTGTGTCAGTGGTGTGGACAGTGCTCCCCTCCTAACCACAGCTTCTATAAAATACCTTGCGGTGACACTTGACCCCCAACTCGACCTGGGGTGTCACATCCTAAATATCTGCAGAGCCGTAAACTGGGTCATGCCTACAGGGCAAAGAAAAATCTGACATCTGCCGCCCGCTTGGCATTGGCCACAGGTGTGCTGCTCCCTTCGTTTAGCTATGACCTCCTATTAGCTAGCACCTCCAAGGTCCACCTTGCTTGGTGGAACACAAACTACAACATCTGTCGCTTTGCCCTGGCAGCCCCATGCCTCACCCATCACTGTAAATTATATGACAAACTGGGCTGGCTTTCCCCGGTCAATCACTTGAACTTTAGGTTGGGCTGCTTTGTAGGAAAGGTGCTCAGAACTGGCACCCCTCCGGGGCTGGCGCAGCTTCTCAAGCTTGCTGAATCCTCCTCCTACTCCCTCAGGTCTCAGGGTCATGGGGTGCTCAATGTTCCTTATACTCGTACTCAAATGGGGGATAGGGACTTTGCTACGTGTGCTCTGAAGCTATGGAACTCCCTTCCTGACCACGTTCTTTCCTCCCCCTCCCACCTGAGCCTCCAGAATTCCCTGTGGGAGCACTTGAAACTGGCCTCTGTGTGTGGGTGTCCCATGCCACCTTAACCAGGTCTCTCAATTGGTCTCACCCAACTCTGGGATACTCCTTGCAGGCTCTAATGATGCTGCCTACTGTCCTTTAACTCTGGGAAGCATATGATTTTTGTTTATCTGCTCAGGAATTATTGGTTTCTGTGGCTCTGATAAAAGGGTCACTCATACACTGTAATTACTGCTATTGAATGACTTAGCCTATTTTATTCTGCATGTATATATTTTACCTATTACTGCTTACTGTAGACTATCTGTGTTCACCTTGCTCTTTTGTTACTCTGTACATTGAACCTGTATCTTTCATTGTACTCTCACGGGTCGTACCTGAAAATAGGCATATAACTTGTCTAGTGTACCTACCTGGTCAACAAAAGCTACATAAATAAATAAACCACCTCAAGCTTGTAGCCAGCAGCCAAACAAGCTTGGACTGTATCCAGCAGTACAGCAGAACCAAACTACCTCAGCCTGTATCCAGCAGCCCAGGATCCACACCAACAGGTGTGCATCCTGAAGTGCTACGAGTTCAGCCTAATACATCAACTCAAAAGAAACAAACCAGCTCAGCTTGTATCCAGCAACCCCGCAGAACCAAATCAACTCAGACTGTATCCAGCAGTACAGCAGAACCAAACCAGCTCAGCCTGTATCCGGCAGTCCACTCAGTTCCCTGTATCGAGCAGCATCAGCCTGCGACATCTTTATAAAAACACAGAAATCTTCTAAGCAAAAAAGGACAGAAGTCCATCTGGTTATCTCTGTTCCTGCCTAACTCGTGCCCCCACAAGCCTAACACTGTATGTGACTTACTGGGTCTCCCAGTGGTAGCTCAGCACCCCCTTCCCTCCCAACGTTCTCCCCCAACTCACATCAGTCCCTTATGTGTTTCGCCCTCTCTTGAAGCCCTCCACAGTATTCATTTCCTCCACTTCCCCAGACAATCTGTTCCACCATTCTCCCTATGAAGAAATGCTTCCTCACATCATTTCTGAACCCCCAATCAGCTTGAACCCATTCCCTCTTGTGGAAGATCCCTAGCAATGCTCGAAAGGTTGTTGACCGTCTATCTTACAGATTCCCCTAAGAAGTATGAATGCTTCTATCATGCTCCTTCACTTCCTCCAGGAATCCAGTAAGTGCACGGCTACTCAGGTGTTCTCAAAAGGGTTCCCCTGTGCCTATGAATTATGTCACCCCATGCTGCACAGTTTTGGGCTGGTCCCTGTATTTATTTCAGGGGAAGGGTCCCAAACTGTGCGCAGTACTCCAGGTGGAGAACATACAAGGAGAAGCTGAAGGCCCTGAGCATGTACTCTCTGGAAGAGAGGACGGAAAGGGGGGACATGATTGAGACCTTCAATTATCTGAAAGGTATACACAGGCTGGACATTGCGTACCTCTTCAGGCTCAGTGGAAACAAAATCACAAGGAGGCATTGTCTTAAGTTTGGGGGTGTCCAGGAGGGACACCAGGAGGAATTTCTTCATGAAGAGAGCCAACAAGACGTGCTGGTGGACCAGGGAGGTGCAAGAGGCGGTGAGAGATAAAAAGGCTGCCTATGCATGTTTTAAGCGCTCCAGGGAGACAAGAGAGAGAGGAGACTATGAGATGACAGCAAGGAGAGTCACCAGAGTGGTGAGGGAAGCCAAGGCGAGGATGGAGCAAAACTTGGCTAGGGATATCCAGAGGGGTGGAAAGGGATTTTATAGATACGCAGGGGAGAAAAGGAAAGGGACAGCACAGATCTCCAGGATTAGGACTAGGGAGGGATGGGCTCAGGAGGCGGGGGAGCAGGCAGAGGTACTAAATGAGTACTTGGCCTCGATATTTATGGAAGGAGTCAGAGGATCCATTCAGCCAGAAGGGAGGGAAGGGGAGACAGCTGAGCGGAGAGGTCAGATGGAGTTGAGAGGACCGGAAGAGGCTGGGGCACTGGGTGGGCCAGGCCTAGAAAGGGATAGGTGTTTAGTTGGGGGAAGGGGGTTTGGGAGGGAGAAATCACAGAGGACAGGGTGAGGGAGGCCCTTCGGGCGCTGAAAACCGATAAGACACCGGGACTGGATGGGCTGCATCAGAGGGTTCAGAAGAAACTGGTGAACAAACTAGCAGCTCCACTAGCTGCACTTTTCAACGCCTCTCTGCAGACAGGATGGGTGCCTCAAGACTGGAGGGTGGCTCATGTGGTGCCTATCCACAAAGGGGGGGGGGTCTAGGGAGGAGATGGGAAATTACAGACCTGTCAGCCTAACGTCTGTGGTAAGCAAACTAATGGAGGGCTTCATCAAGGAGAAGCTCAGGAGGCAACTGGAAAGGTTGGGGCACATGGATGACAAACAGCATGGTTTTGTCCCGGGGAGATCATGTCAGACCAACCTTATAGATTTTTACGACTGGGTGATGGGGACCCTGGACCGACAAAGACTGGTGGACGTCCTATATCTGGATTTCAGTAAGGCGTCTGACTCGGTACCCCACATCGGGTTGTTGACAAAGTTGGAGGGGGGATGGAAGGACAGTTGCTTAGATGGGTAGAAAATTGGCTAACGGAAAGAACTCAGAGGGTAGTGGTTGGTGGGATAGTCTCCTCTCCTAGAAGGGTCTTCAGTGGGGTTCCCCAAGGTTTGGTACTGAGGCCACTCCTGTTCAATGCCTATGTCTCCGATATAGGGAAGGGGGCTAGGAGTAGGATGAGCCTCTTTGCGGATGACTCAAAACTGGGAGCACTGGCAGAGGAGGAGGAAGCGAGAGAGGAAGTCCAGAGAGATCTGGATACCCTGGAGGGTTGGTCAAGAAGGTGGGGACTGAGGTTTAATCCATGGAAGTGTAGGGTGCTGCATCTGGGGGTCAGAAACCCAGGTCATGTATACACCTTTGGAGGGGTCTCACTGCAAGCCATAACGAGTGAAAGGGACCCAAGGGTGGTGGTAGACACCAAAATGAATAATACTGAAAACTGCAGAAGATCTGTGGCAAAGGCAAACAGGAGTCTGGGCTGCACAGCCTGGGGAATTACGTCCAGGAGGAGGGAGGTGATCCTCCCTCTGTATAATGCCTTGGTCAGGCCGCATCTTGAGTATTGCGTGCAGTTCTGGAGACCTCACCTTAGGAAGGACATAGCATTGCTGGAGAGGGTTCAGAGGAGGGCAACCAGGATGATTCAGGGCATGAGTGAAATGACCTATGAGGAAAGGCTGGATGTCCTTGGGCTTTACTCACTGAAGGAGAGGAGAAACAGAGGGGACATGATAGATGTCTTCAAATATGTGAAAGGGATTAACAGGGGCAGAGCCAAAGAAATATTCAGGCTAAAGAAAGGGGGCACAACCAGGGGGCATGAGTGGAAGCTGGAGGGGGGAAATTACAGGGAGAACGTAGAAGGCATTACTTCGCTGAGAGGGTGGTGCAGCCATTGCATGCACTGCCCAGAAGTCTAATGGAGAAGGGCACAGTGGAGGGCTTTAAGAGGGGTGGGAGGGTGCATGGGTACACTGAAGCCGAAGATGACCCTCTCGGGGGCCGGAGGGGTGGAGGAGCAAGCGCCCAATAGGGGCTGGCTACTGAGCAGACACAAAAGACCATTAGGCCTATTCTGCTGGCTTTTAGGATGTTAGTATGTTAGGGTGATGGCGGATGGAGTGGACTCCCTGAGGAAGGGGTATCACTTGAAACAGTAGCAGGGGGCACCCGGATAGGGGGAGCAGCAAGGAGCCGGCTGGGGGGAGGGGCCGGTAGAAAGGATGAGGGACATGGAAGGGGAGGAAATGGAGGAAAAGGGGTGGTCAGAGTGATCCTGTTGGGTGATTCCATGATCAGGGGTATCAAATGGGATAGGCAGGGGGAAGCCTGCCCGGTTAGAACAAAATGCTTCCCTGGACTAACGGTGCACAGGGCCAAGCATGAGGTATATCAGTTGGCAAAGGATTGTGGAGGTTCCCCGGATGTACTGGTCCACCTGGGTACCAATGACATTGAGGGAAATAGTGAGCTAGAGATACAGGCAAGGTTCAGGGAGCTTGCCAGGGTCTGTCATGACATAGGATGCACAATTTCCTTCTCAGCAATCCTGCTGGTGCCAAGGGCTAGTGGGGAACACAAGAGGAAGATTAGGGAGATAAACCAGTGGCTCTGGGAGTGGTGTGAGGCCAGAGGGTATGGGCTGATGGGGGACTGGGGGGAGACCTGGGAGGATAAGGGGCTATATGCTAGAGATAGGCTCCAGCTCAATTTGGAGGGAGGGAAATCCTTAAGTTGAAAACAGAGGGGTTCGTTGGTGAAAGGTGGGGTTTAAACTTGTGAAGGGAGAGGGATGGGAGTCGAGGGGAGTCCGATAAAGAAAGGAGGGACTCGGTCTCCACCCCCCTGGGGAGCTGGAGGAATGTGGGAAAAGGCCGACTGGCAAGGTGCTGACTAGGGGAAGACGGAATCCCCATGGGAACGCGAGCAAGGGAAATGGAAGTATAGGGAAAGGGTGGAAGGTAGTCCTGCTAAATGCCAGGAGCTTGGGCAATAAAATGTCTGAGCTCCAGGCGATGCTAACTGAGGGAGAGGTGGATGTGGCAGCGGTCACTGAGACCTGGGCCACCACAGGGCACAACTGGGACCTGAACCTGGAGGGTTACACCATGTTCAGGAAGGATGGGGGGGGGAGGAGGGGTAGCAATAACAGTCAAAAACTGCATTGGCATAGGAGTGGAGGAGGTGGAGGGAACTGTCGAGGCGATTAGGGTCACCTTGATAACAAATGGGGACAAGAGAGTAAAAATAGGAGTGGTGTACAGACCCCTGCGCTGGCGGAGGAGCTGGAGGAGAGTCTGGTGGCAGATGTTGGGAGACACTACAAATTGGGTAGGGGAAGGGTGGTGGTGTTGGGGGACTTAAACATGCCAGGAACAGACTGGGAGACTATGACATCCTTGGTGGCCAGGGAACAGAAGTTGCTGGATGTCTTTCAGGATGCATTCCTAACTCAGCAGGTGGGGGAACCAACCAGGGAGGTGCAGATACTGGATGTGGTCCTGGCAGACAGTGACCAGATTGGGGGCCTGGAGGTAAGGGACCTGTTGGCGGGGAGCGACCATGCCATGGTCTGGTTCTGCCTGGACCTGGGGGAGGCTGCACAAAGACGGAGGTAACTGGCTTCAGGGGCGGATTTCAAGGAAATGGAAAGGATCCTTAAGAAGCATTTGGATGGGATTGGGCCAGACATGGACGCTGACAGTAGGTGGGAAATCATCAGGAGGGGGGTGCAGAATGCTACCAGCACCTGTGCAAGAGTAAGATGAAAATGTGATAGGGCCTGTAAACCCTGCTGGTGGACCAGGGAGGTTCAGGAGGTGGTAAGGGGAAGAAGGCGGCTTATAGGCATTTCAAGTGTTCAAGGAGTGAAAGGGATCAAGGGGAGTACGAGCTGATGGCCAGAAGGGCCACTAGGGTGGTGAGGGCGGCTAAGGCAAGGAAGGAGCAGAACCTGGCCAGAGAAATTAGGAGAGGGAATAAGGGGTTCTTTAGATGCATTGGGGAAAAACGAAGGGGTGAAGGGGCAGATTAGCAGGATTAAAACAAGGGAGGGATTGGCACAAGATCTGGGGGAGCAGGCAGAGGGACTAAATGAGTACTTCGCCTCAGTTTTCACCAAAGAAAATGGGGACGGGGGCTGCACCATACATGGGAGGAGATGGTGAAACTGGTGGGGGGGCCCTGCCGATCATCAGGTTTGGGGAGAGGGTGGGCCATCACTGGCAGGAGGGGGGAAGGCAAAGCAGGGGGATGAGGTAGCGGAGGTGGAAATCATGGCAGAGAGAGGAGGAAAGCCCTCAGGCCCCTTAAGATGGAGAAAGCACCGTGGGCAGATAAATTACATCCCAGAGTGCTGAAGGAACTGCGGATGTCCTGAGAAACCCCTGGCAGAGCTTTTCAGCATCTCTCTGAGGAAAGGTGGGTGCCCCAGGACTGGAAGGTGGGCGATATAGTGCCTATCCACAAGGGGGATCAAGGAGGTGGCAGAGAACTACAGGCCTGTCAGCCTGACATCAGTGGTGGGCAAGGTGATGGAGGGCATTGTCAAGGAGAGGCTGGGAGGGGACCTGGAAAAGTCAGGGTGCCTGGACGATGGACAGCATGGATTCGTCCCGGGGAAATCGTGTCAGACAAACCTTGTGGAGTTCTCTGACTGGGTGACGAGGGCCTTGGACCTGGGTAGACCGGTGGACATCCTCCACCTTGACTTCAGCAAGGCGTTTGACTCTGTTCCTCATGGAGGCCTGTTGAATAAGCGGGGAGAAATGGGGGTGGGGAACCAGATGTTCAGATGGATAGGCAATTGGCTCCAGGACCGGACCCAGAGGGTCGTGTTTGGTGGGATAGTCTCATGCCCAAGGAGGGTCATTAGTGGGGTCCCTCAGGGATCAGTCCTTGGGCCCCTCCTGTTCAGTGCCTACGTCTCTGACATAAGGAAGGGTATCAGGAGTGAGATGAGTCTCTTTGCAGATGACTCAAAACTGGTGGTGGATGGAGAGGAGGGGAGGGTGGCCCTACAGGGGGTGCTGGAGGCTCTGGAAAGGTGGTCTAGAAAGTGGAAGCTGAGGTTTAATGCACAGAAATGCAAGATACTGCATCTGGGAGCCAGAAACCCGGGCCAAGAGTACACCCTGGGTTGGAAATGCTACAAGTCTCAATGGCTGAGAGGGACCTGGGGGTGGTGGTGGATGTCAAGATGAACAACTCGGAGACTTGTAGGAGGGCAGTGGCCATGACCAACAGGATGCTGGGATGCATCGCTAGGGGATCACCTCCAGAAGGAGGGAAGTGATACTCTGCCTGTATAACTGCTTGGTGAGGCCACACCTCGAGTACTGTGTGCAGTTTTGGAGGCCACACTTAAAGAGGGACACTGAACTCCTGGAGATGGTCCAGAGGAGGGCAACCAAAATGATCTGGGGCTTGGGGGACAGGACCTATGGGGAGAGGCTTGAAGAGATAAATATGTACACATTGGAAGAGAGAAGGGACCGGGGGGCATGATAGAGGTCTTCAAGAACATGAAGGGGTTGAATAGGAGAGGAGCAGTCAAGGTGCTCCGAGGGGGGGGGGGCAACTAGGGGGCATGGGTGGAAGCTGGAAGGGGGAGATTCAGGAGAGAAAGGAGGAGGTGCTACTTCACTGAGAAGGTGGTGGAGCCATGGAATGCACTGCCCAGGGGGCTGGTGGAGGCAGAGACGGTGGAGGGGTTCAAGAGGGGGTGTGACAGGTACAGGGGAAGGGTTCTGGATGCAAAGTCCTGTGCAGTGGGAATATCTGGGACTGGGAAGGGAGAAGTCAGAGAGGGTGAGGGGGGCAGCAAGGTCAACTCCCAGGGAAGGGGCTGACCAAACGAGCAGACACGAAAGACCGCTAGGCCTATACTGCTGGCATTTTAGTATGTTAGTATGTTAGATGGCTTCAAAAGAGGCTGAGACAGGGTAAGGGAGAAAGTCAGGACCAAAAGGGGGTGGAGCCATAATAGAGGGGTATCGGTTGGGGAGGAGGGCAGAGTCCTTAGCTGGCGTTAGGGACTCTGCAATACGAGTAGACGCGATAGAACACAATGTCTTATGCTACTGGCACCTTTGTATATTTGTAGGTGTGGCTGCATTAGGGACTTCTGCAGAGCCAGGGTCACATTCTCTTTTCTACAGGAGAGCCCTCTCCGGATGCAACCCAACATTCTGTTTGCACCACTGAAAGTCTTACGGCACTGGGCAATGAGGACCTTTAAGCAATCTGTTATAATCACCCCATGTCCCTTTTCTCTGACTTCTAGGCTAATCTAACACCCCAAAACCAATACTCAGCTTTAGGATTGTTTCTACAAAGACTCACCGTAATTGGTGTTTGGAATGCAACACTACCACCATAGTAAACAGAATGCCCTCCCCCCCAAAAAACCACCCCATCACACTGAAGACCAGTCTCAGCACTTCACGACCGTGATGAGTGCGATACTCCCAAAAACCCATCTCAGCAATTCACCACCAAGGTGAACAGAACGCATCCCTGAAAATTAATTTAAGCACTTCACCACCACCATGATGAGAAGAATGTAGCCCCCAAAGGCTAGCCTTAGCACTTCCTCACCATAATGAAGAGAATGCACCCCCACCCCGAAGGCCAGCGTTAACATTTCACCACCATGATGAACAGAATGCACCCTGAAGGCAAGTCTGAGCACTTCGCTACCATGTTGAACAGAATGCCCCCCACCTCTACCCTAAAGACTAGCCTGAGCACTACACCACCACTGTCAACAGAATGCACCCCCAACCCCACCAAAGACTAGCCTCAGTGCTTCACCACCACAATGAACAGAATGCGATCCCGAAGACTGGTCTTCACACTCTACTTCATAACGAGCAGAATACACCCCCAGCAAGACCAGTCTGAGCACTTCACTACCATGGTGAACAAAATGTGCCCCCCCAACTCACCGAAGACTGGTCAGAACACTTTACCACCATGGTGAACAGAACGCCCCCACAAATAGGCTAGTCTCAACATCTGACAACCACAATGATCAGTATGCACCCTCCTTGAAGACTAGTCTCAGTACTTATCCATGGTAAACAGAATGTCTCCCAAACCACAAATCTCACTACTTCACAACCATACGGCCACTAATTTTCCATTTTCAAAAATAGGCAATCACATTTTACCAAATCTTAAAATCTGCTTTTTTCCCCAAAACTGAACACAACTAACCATGTTTTGCACTACACATGTTGCACAAAGTGTTGTGTTTTTTAAACACACGAGGTGCCAATAAAGTGAGCTAGCAGATGTAATGCAAAGTTTTTTTTTGTTTTTTTTTTAGTGGAAACAACTGACTCTAAGTGGTGTTTAAAATGGCAAATTCTATTTGCAATCCTGGTTTTTCCATTTCCATGGAAAAAAGGTAGTCCTACAACCATGATGAGCTCATGGCTCACTGAACCCCCGTCTTGGACCCCAGGTTAAAACACAAACCCACATCTCCAAGCAGCAGCCTAGACTGCTACTGCTGCATCATTAGGCCAAACCTGGTGCTGCTGACCGCAGAGTGTCAAGAGAAGGTCCATAAGGGGGACAAGACCAGAAAATGTGGTCCAGAAAACAGGATTCCGTGGACTCCTAATATGCAATCCCTGGTCCAGTGTCCCAGGCCATCAGCTAAGACACTGGCTGAATTTAAGGGCTCCTTGAAAGAGGAGAGCAGGGAAAATGGAAGAAAACAAATGTGTCACATTTACTAGGATATCATGAAAGTGGTTTTTATTATGCTTTCCAATGCCATGAATTATTGCTACCACAAAACAAACTGATTAGAAAAAAAAAAAAAAAAGAATGAACTGATTTTTAGCAGCTAACAAGTTGAAAAATCAGCTTCTTTCAACAATGGCTGTTTCACTCACTGTGCCAAATACTTCCTGCTCAATATAAAATATTGATTTCCCAGCACAGTAATAGCAGGTCAGTCTCTTCTGCCCACAAACGTGACAAACAAAACTCACCAAAGGAAGGCAACTGGCTGTTCTTTCATGCCCAGTGGTTTCTTTTCCTTTTAGTCCCATCCAAGTTGAAATACCTACACGTACTGTATGCATCACTGGATAAATTCCTCTTGAGCTCCAAGGCGGAACGGTCTGGAATTCATATCTTGGCCTGGTTTACCAGTGCTTCTCAAGCATGAAAATCTGGTAGCCAAAGAACTTATAGATGGTTGCACTCTTTCTTTTTTTCTATTTTTCACTCATAACAAGTATTTATTTATTTAGTTTTTGTTGACCGGGTAAGTGCACTAGACAAATCCTGCCTATTTTCAGGCACGACCCGGGGGAAGGGGATACAGATGAATACCAACTGACCTTGAACCAGATTAAGCTGTTGGTGGTATTTTTTCGTGAATGGAGGAAATTTGGCCATTGAACCGGGGGAAATTCCTATGCTCTTTTTAAGAAGTGCCATGGGATCTTTAACATCCACCTGAACTACCACCAGAACAGGCAGATGGGACCTCTGTTTAACGTCTCATCCGAACGACGGCACCTCAGGAGTGCAGCACCCCCCTCATGCTGCACTACAGCGTCAGTATTGGGATACTAACCCGAGTGCCTGGTGTGGGGATAGAACCCACAGCCTACTGATCTCCCGGCCTCAGAGGCAAGTGTGCTACCTGCTGAGCCACTGACACTGCTAAGTATATAGTAGGGCTGTCATACATCGGGAGGCAGAGATGACATTGCATGGCGCACTCTGATGTCTTCCACCCGGGGGTGGGAGTGGTGGCTCCTGCCATATACTGACTGCCCTCTGGTGAACTTGGGGTGGGGGCGGGGAGTCGTGAGGACCTGGTACTGGGGTAACTCAGGGCACTGACAGGATGCGGTGGTGTCATACATTCAGTCCTGTGCAGGTGTTCCTATGCTATTCCTGCCCAGCTGTGGCAGCAAATCTTCTGTGCCCCCCAACCCTGATTATCTTTACAGTTCTGTATGGCTTTCCTGCTGACCAAGTGGCTCACCCCAGTGAGGTAATTCTGGGACAATACACAATTGAACAGGCATCTTGGGGCTACTGGTGATGACACCTGTAGGTGTGCGATACACGGCCTGTGGAAAACTGCACTGTAAAGGTGATAACTAAAGTCAGAGTCACTCTTATTAACTACTACCTGTGTCTACGTTGCCACTATGGACATAGAGTGAGGATACTGGACCTACAGTGAGAATAGCTATAGTTCCCCAATTAAAGCTCTATATATCCCAATTAAAGCTGTATACCTGTGAAGGACAGTTGTACACCTGCGGAAGGAAAACTGTACACCATGGGGGAAAATATGTAAATAAACAACCATTAAACAATTAACAATCAGTTAAACCCTAATTAACAAGCTAAAAACCAATTGACACATCATTTAACAACCCCATTAAACCACCTAGAAAATTTCATGTGCAGCACAGCCTACCACACTACCAAAACACAACGCACCCCCCCCCAACCCCCCATTTTTCTTACCAAAGAGTCAGGTCCCTCAATGCTTCTGTTCGCTCCTCAGACACCATGCCCTCCATGCTGCCACCACCATCTCCGCACACACTATGCTGCGCCTGATCACAAAATCCAACGGCCCTGATGAAAGACCACTCCCAACCACAGAATCCACAAACCCATAATGCCACACGTTGCTCCCAACTGCAGAATGTGCTCCCAACTGAAAAGGCTGCTTCAAACTGCCGACAACCACAAACCACGACACCATCAATGAAATAAGGGACGACCGACTGCACACATGCCCCCTTATAGTACAGAACCCTACACTACAGAAGTACAGAAGGGTGGTAGGCAGTGGTTAAGAGTACTGAGCTGCAGACCTGGAGAGCTGGGTTCGAATGCCACAGCCACCACTTGTGTACTGTGTGACCCTGAGCAAGTACCTAACTTCCCTGTGCTCCCAGGACCCACCTGGAAACAAGCCTCAGCTTAGTGAGTCTTCTCTGGCCAATCAATCAAAAAAATCAATCAAAATTTATTTATAAAGCGCTTTTCAAAAAATCAAAGCGCTAATACAAACAGAGATAAAACATCAACATGATAAATAAAGACATAAAACAATAAAATATTCATAAAATAAACTAATCATATGCCAGCATAAATAAATAACTTTTCAGGGATCTCTTGAATACTTCCACGGACTGGCACTCTCTAACCTGACGAGGTAGAGAATTCCACAGGGTCGGGGCCATAAAAGAAAAAGCCCTAGCCCCAGATGATTTATAACAAACCCTGGGAATCTCTAGCAATCCCTCGCCAGTGGAGCGGAGTGGGCGGAGAGGACGATAAGGGCAAAGGAGATCTTGCAGGTAGCCTGGTCCCTGGCCATGTAGGGTCTTATAGGTCAGCAATGCGACCTTGAGGATTCTCCACGCACTGGCAGCCAGTGCAGTTCGCGCAGCACAGGTGTGACATGACAAGTTCTTGGTAGCCCTGTCAACAACCTAGCTGCCACGTTCTGCACCAGCTGCAGGCGACGGAGATCAACCCCCGGCAACCCTAGATATAAAGCATTACAGTAATCAAGACGGGAAGAAACAAAAGCGTGAACCAAAACAGGAAGATCATCATGTGGAACAAGGTGTTTTATCCGGGCGATATTCCTCAGATGGTAAAAGGAAGATCTGACAGTGGCCGACACCTGCTTTTTTAGTGTCAGTGCACTGTCAAAAATAACGCCCAGATTTCGCACCTGTTCAGAAGGTCTCGACTGGGTAACCCCTAATAAAAGATCAGAGGAGACCCCAGGAGTCAACTTCTTTACAAGATGACCCGACTCAACGACTAGAACCTCAGTCTTATCCGGATTTAACCTCAGCCAGTTCGCACTCATCCAATCCTGAATTTCAGCGAGACAGTTGTTGAAAATCGAGACAGCATCATTTTGTTCAGGTGCAAAGGACATATAGAGCTGAGTATCATCTGCATAGCAGTGAAAACTCAGCCCATAATGCCTTATAATGTCTCCCAACGGTAGCATGTACACCGTGAACAACATGGGAGAAAGTACTGAACCCTGCGGCACCCCACAAGACAGAGCAAGGGGGGCAGAGGAAAAAATCCCTGAGACTACCCTTTGACTTCTGCCTGTGAGGAAAGAGTGGAACCATCTGAGGACTGTCCCTGACAGTCCACAAAGTAGCCGCAGGCGATCCAGCAACATCCCATGATCCACGGTGTCAAATGCTGCAGAGAGATCAAGAAGAACCAAGATCGAACGGTTCTTCTGATCTCTTGCAATTAGGAGATCATTAAGAACCCGAACTAATGCAGTCTCAGTACTATGTCTCTTCCTGAAACGGACTGGAGAGGATCATAGACTTCATGGGTGGTAAGAAAGTCATCAAGCTATGTAGCGACTACTTTCTCAATAACCTTGCCCAAAGGGCAGGTTAGAGATCGGTCTGTAGTTAGCAAGGCAGTCGGGGTCAAGGAAAGTTTTTCAAAGGGTGTCACAACAGCCTCTTTCAGAGACTCCAGAAACGCCCTTGATCCAAAGAACCCCAAAGAATCTCGCAAGGATTGGTCCAATCGCATCCATGCATCCCACAAGGAGGCGCGGAGACCAGGATCCAAACTCAGCAAGTCGGTCGCAGACCTTGGACAATCTTCATGATATCCATGATTGCTGGCTAGTCAAGTCCGTCCAGACAGGCCGCAGACATGTAACCCCATGTTGGTCACTGCAATGCTCGTTTGAACGCATGTCATGGATCTCCAGTCTGATTGACGACACCTTATCATCAAAGAACCGAGCAAACTCATCACACTGTATTTGTGAAAAAGCTCTCAGATCCCGCAGACAGGCTGGATTGCACAGTCTGTCGACGGTCCGGAAGAGCTGAGCAGGTCGGTTTCTTGATGTAGTAATCTCCCTTGACAGGAATTCTGCCTTCTTATGGGAGATTACTGATTGATAATGGGCCATCAATCTAAGCTTGTCATCTTCCAGGCCCGATTTCCGCCAACAGCGTTCCAATCTTCACCCCTTCCTCCTCAACCAAAAAGCCAAAAATTGCATTTAAAAAAAAAAAAAAAGAAACACATAGGGGCCAAAAAAGTACCCAAAAATCAAAATACCACTCCACTAAGGAAACTGCAGGCAAACCCAGAAAACAACATGCCTACATCCATAAGGTAAAAAAATCATAACCACCCTAAAGAATTTAATAAAACAGAATATGATGGGTAACTACAGCAGGCTCGGACTCAAAGCCTTATTACTCTGATTAGCCCTTGATGGGTATTATTTCCTCATACACAACAAGAGTGGGGGTAACAATTACGAAATAAAAAAAAAGATATGTTGGCTAGTGATATCAGTAGCAGCAACGTATCAAAAATATGTTGTTGCTACTGTTGTCATAATGGATATTTTGAAGGTTACTCTCATCACTGTGGAAAACTGAACCAATGAGACGCAGACTTTCACAATACTGATGACACCACAATGCCATTAGTGCAGCACTGAAAAACAGCTGTTAAAGAAAAACATCAAAACCTTCACACAAACTGCAGAGTTAGAAGCTATAACTTGTAAACTACCGTTGTATGTGTCAAATATGCAATTTATCATCACTTGTGAGTGGGCAGGACACGTATAACTCACTTGTGGTTTCCCCACTCATGAGTTATGGTTCTGTCCCCTCATGCTTGAAGATAAACGGCATTATTTTGTGTCTGCCCATTGCATATCCTTATGTATACCACAGTTACCCATCCTTAGGCATGGACACAGAAGCCACTGTGTCAATCCCCTTATTTTTACATACGTTGTATAAATTTTAGAACCCCAAATTTATACAGCATATGCTGTATAAGCGATAATTGCCAATCAAAATCCCCCTGACGGCACTACTACTCCTTACACACATACAATCTTGTAAGAACCATAGCCCACACAAAAGTGGCAAGAAAAAGTACAGACTTTTTTTTTTCTAAATGAAACCCTCAGCCACACACAAGCTACCGCCACACTAAAACAGAATCCACTCCTCTGCTACTCTGGACTCCTTCACCAGTTCTGCCTCCCACTCCACACAAAACCCATCAACACATACAGTACCTTCATTCTGCATTTTTCCAGCCTTTTGCATCTCACCACAAAACTGCCAGTCTCGCTTGTTCCTTCCAGTCTCTTGCACTGTGACACTGAAGTCTGTCCCGCAGCCTCCATGGCCACACAACCACCCACCATCGCACACACTCACTCCCTTAGGAAAAAAGATCACCAGCTGAACACGCACGCTCTTTTCTCCGCTCTGCTTCTCTCTGCACACAGGATTACTACAAAAAAGGAAAAAAATTACTCTTTTCCTTGCCAAGCTGCGCAATACAACTAGCATTGCTGACATCATTGTAGAGTGGGCAGGATTGTGAACACCACATCTGAGGCTCTACCCCTGCAATTGGCTACTGACGAAGTTTATCAGTGGACTAATACTAACTAGTAAACTTGAACTGAATATTGCCAAATGTAAAATAATGCATCTGGGCCCCCACAACAATAATTGCATTAGTAACATGCATTAATGTAATGACAGGCAGTAAGATAGATGATTGGTCAAAACATATCACATGGGAGAATTAATGGCATGTATTAATTCCCTAGATATGCACGTTGGCATTATGCTGTAATTAGCCATGAGAGGGAACTATCTCTCACAAATGCCATGTCAGGGAGAAAAGAAATAGAGCGGTAACCGAGCACCCTCGCGATCTTCCCAGCTAGGAGCCCAACAGTGAAGCAGTATAAAGCAAGCGATGATCTCATAGCACAAGATAGACAGAAAACGTTAGCGCAATGACATAAAACATAGTCGAACACTTCTTTAGAGATGTGGCCACTCACACGAAATGGTGCAGTAAATGTGCAGTGGCAGCGATCTGGAAGTAATATTACTTGGCACAGAACCTCCGTCGTGAAGTGTAAGCAATCACACCGCAAGACAGCTCTGTTTCTGTGCGGGAAAGCTATGATACAGAAACAGCTGTTCAGCCGCACATCACGTAATCGTCTGACTCAGCACAGTGAAATGCCAAACAACTGCACACAACAGAAACACGCATGCAATCCAAAATATAGAGGCTGTTGAAAACAACAGTAAAACAAGTCCCAGTGGTCGCCGAAAACACAGCAGTTTAGAAAGGGTCTGTGCAGAACCACCATGCCAATCTATGTAAATGAGCAGCATGTCCCATAAGACACAGCAAATGTGTAACATTTGAAAACGAACGATGTGTAGAATTACACACCGCATAGAAAACAGTAGGAAATATTGCACAACTTTCTAAATAGTGTAACAATCAAAAGCACAGGTTGTGAAAAAACGTATAATGCGAGGCATTAGTATATAAAGAAGTGTTGTTCCCAAAACGCATGGCATGTTAGTGAAACACATAGCAATGTATACAAACAATCTATTTTGAAGCCCACAGTAAATAAACAATCCCTACCTTGCACATGCCATGTTACAAGTGCATTAATCCCCTCGACAGGAGGCATTTCCCAAGAATTAATGCATGGCTGGGTAGTGGGAAGCCCGAGGCCGAACCCACCACCTCCCAGCCATGCATTAATTCTTGGGAAATGCCTCCTGTCTCGGTGATTAATGCTTACATACACTCTTGGAAATAAAATATTATCTGTCACTAGTGAGGAAAGAGATTTGGGTGTAAAAATAACATCTGACTTTAAGTTTAGTTCACACTGCAAGGATCAGGTCAAAAAGGCTAACCAAAATCTTAACTGTATTTTAAGACACATTGCCAGCAGGAGCGAGAAAGTTCACATGCCTCTGTATGGAGCCTTGGTTAGGCCGCACTCAGAGTGTTGTGCCCAAGTGTGGTCACCACACAACAGGGAAGATGCAATAAAGATTGAGGGTGTGCAGCGTAGGGCTACAAAATCTGTATCTGGGCTGAAAAATATTCCTTATGCCAAAAGGTTGGAACAACTAAATCTTTCCTCACTACACTGTAGAAGGTACAGAGGGGATTTGTGTTTGCTGTTTAAAATCATAGGGGATATTACGCTGCTAGAAGGTCTAGGGTTCACTTTTAGAACAAGTTGGACTCGCAGCAGGAGACACAATAAGCAACTGGTTCTGTCCAGGTGGAACACTAATCTGAGGAAATACTGGTTTACCCAAGGGTTATTTCCTTATGGAACAACCTACCAACTACAATGGTTGAGAGCAATAATATGGATATATTCAAAGTTAGACAGGACAACTTTTGTTGCGGAAGAACTACTAAGTTCTAAATAATGTGGGATGGGCAAGCATTATGGACGAAAGTCCCTCCAACTTGACTCTACCTATGAAACCTATGAAATTATCCCAGTCCCGCTCATTCTCTGACCGAAGCTTGATCACTCGTCGCAATAAAAAGAAAAAAATATATTAAAAAGGCAGGATCAACTAGATAAATAAACTAAACAAAATAAAAAAATACAAAAAAAACAAAAACACACACACACCGAAACTATGATGGCCATCAACTCTCGCTAAGTGAGAAACAGCTACAATGTTTTTTAAAAAACTATCACCCTCCCACACAGAGTTAACAGCCGATAAAAAGGCACCCTGTAAACACAGAGACGAGCAGTTCCTAGAAACCATGTCAGAGTCCCTAGCAACTGCCCTACAGTGCATACTATCACCCAGCAAAGCACACAATAATCCTCCCTATTTTACTACCAAAAAAAAAAACGGTAAGGAAAAAAAATTACACAAATAAACTACCTCCCTATTGCATAAATGAAATTTGCAATGGGGAGCTTGTTGGCTAAATTATTTCTCTTCACTCAAGCAGTCTGACCACTCATTAGATTACCCAAGGTCATACTACTCTTGTGAAGACAAATCATTTATCCAACAGCTCCCCATCGCATATCCCTTACAGGGGTGAGGGGTAAGGGAGATCATTCAAGAGGAGAAAAAATAAATAGTATTAACAGCATTTCAAAAATAAAAGTCATATACAGCAGTACAGTGTATCAAAAAAGCCTAATCATAAAACACCGTAAGGCAAATCAGTAGAACAGATACATGTAGTAGATAAAAACTAAGCTTAGATAGCCAGGGTGATATTACTCATACAGGTATAACCGGGGGGGGAGACAAAATGGGTGGGAGTGAAGGAAACCAAGAGGTAGAGGGTCATGCACAGCTTTAGGTGACAGTAGAAAAGTCATGATGAAGAGACTTGAGGAAGAAATCAGAAGAGCCAGGGTGGACCAACAGGGGAAGGGTAGACCAGAGTTTAGGAAAAGTGATACGAGACTGTAGCTTGACCAACAATAGACTTCCTAGATGGAACAGAAAGGGAATAAGAAACATTGTTACAGAGCGGGTAAACAGAATGAGGAGGAGAGGACAGTTGGGAGGTAAGGTAGGAAGGAAGAGAGCCAAACCCGTATTTGGACATAAAGGAGGCACAATAGGAAAGGCGCCTGGCATCAAGAGATGGGAGTGTAAGGGCAGAGTAAAGTGAGCAGTGGTGGATACGAGGGGGACAGTCTAAGGCAAAATGACAAAACAAATGAAAGAGGGAATCCAGTCTGGCAAAACCAGGTTCGGAAGCTCCACTATAACCTAAGTCACCATAGTCAAAAATAGGGAGACTCCTCTTTAAAACAATCTCTTGGTGGGCAGGAAGCAGGATACTCACTTTGTTCCTGTACAGTACAGGTATATGGCACCAGTATGCATATGAGAAATCAAGATGTCAGTCCAGCCAGACCCCAAGGAGGATATATCCTCAATCACAGCACCATCAAGGGTGTGGAATAAAGGGAGGAAAGTGAGTCTAGTAAACCTCTGTCAAGTGACAAAAGTCATGGAAACTCTCTCTTTTTTGCATTGGGGCTGCTGGTTAGACCAGAAACAGCAATGAAGATTGTCAAAATCCAGTTGTAGCTGAGAAGTAAAGTCACAGAAGAATTGTCAGATACAAAAAGTATTATCATCAACATACATATGAAAGGACCCAGAGGAACAGACAGAGGGGAGATCGTTCAAGAATAAGGAAAAGAGAACAGGGCCCCGGACAGACCCTTGAAGGATGCCTGAGCAGATGGGGAGCAGGAAGGAAGTGGAGTTTCTGATCCAGGCAGGGTTGAGACCTTCCCTCACGGTAGAACCAAAACCAACTGACTGAGGCGTCAGAGAGGCCCGCTGTTTTAAGCTTGTCCAGAAGGAGGAGGTGTGCCACAGTGTTAAAAGCTTTAACAAGATTAACAAATACAGCAGAGGTGATCGGTTCCTGATCCATACCTTAGAGGATGGAGTCAATGAGCCAGAGAAGAGAGAGGTAAAGTGGGATTTCCTAATAGCAGACTGGAAAGGGGTGAAGAAGGAGGAGGAACAGTCAAAGAAGGAAGAGAGTGGAAAAAGAACAAGATGTTCCCATAACTTAGCTAGGGTGGGAAGGAAAGAGATAGGATGGAAGTTACCAGAAGAAGGATCACCACCATTAGGGAGCAGGATGACAACTGCCTGGTCCCGAGACAGCGGCAGAGGAAAAAAAAAGAGAGGTTGAGGAGTAGGTTAATAGGCAGGGCAAATGCAGGAGCTGAGAGACAGAAAGATAGACAGGTGCAGTAGTGCCTCTGTATTAGGGTTGAGTAAGCACTTTAATGTTAAACCCCAGTTTTTTACCTTTATAACTCAAATCCTCTTTGACTGCTTTGTGTGCAGTTTGGCAGGAATGGAGTTGGTGCCAAAGTCTCCAGATCCTGTGAAGTTCATTCCCATTGGGATGGGGAGGGCAAAGTCAGAGAGGTGAAAAAATGGTAAAGTTGTAGGTATTTAAGACTTTTTCCCCCCACACCTGTAACTCATAAAAGGCTTTGATTTGAGACTTGAAACTTTCAGGTTTAACAGAATTTGGCCCAATTTGCGATTGTTTTCTATTTTGGGGCTCTTGGGGTGAGCCCTATTTATAATATTTAAAAAATACTGTTTTGCTTTATTGAGCCTGCTCAGCAGGTTTTCTGGATAACTGTATTTTTGAGAATGCACGTTGAGATGGTATAGTTTGAGAGACCATCACAACATGCTTTCACAGTCAGGCAGCATGGTCCTCCATCAGTTAGACCTTGCGCACATCACTCGTGGCTTACGCCACTCTCGAGGTTACCTGAAGTCAAACTGTTCTTGTGTAGATAAATAACGTATCACACAGCTCCCCACTGCATATCCCCTATTTATGTGTGGGTATGAGTGTTAATTACATGGTTAGGCCTTTCTCACTTTTGAAATCTGAAGGTATGCCACACCTTATACCCCTGAATTACATATACCACCAAAATGAATTGTACACACTGCCAAAATAAAAGTTACGACACCGCCAACTGACAACTTTTTTGTTTAAGATTTCTTACCTCATACTGAAAAACAGACTATTATTATATAAAAAAAGGATTTCCGAACAGTTTGGGTTGTTAGTCCCTCATCTGCATGGGTATACCGAGTGAGGTATGTATTTTGCTTGCACTTGAATTCCTTGCCACTGTTTTGTCTGCGGCATATTTTTCTTCTCTAGTCTCCATCAACAGTCTGTGTACCCCCCAACCCCACAAGCAGATTTTAAAGGACGTTCATACAAATAGGTTTGCAAACAGTTTGGGTTCACTCTCCCACAAAAAAAAAAAAAAAAAATTTTTACAAGCAACCGACTTTCTGAAAAATGGTTTTCAAACTGTTTGGGTTCAGTTCTGAAAATGCACACTCTAGATAGAAACACAGAAACGTAGACGATGATGGCAGAAAAAGACAGCTGGTTCATCCAGTCTGCCCATATTACACTATCATACCCCAGGTTCTACTGTCTCACTGGAGTCTTCGCTTTCACTACTCCCCCTTTTGTATCTGTGTCTTCTCCCCCACTTCCCACTCTAGTACCGCAGGACTGGAGAACAGCACATGTAGTGCCACTCCACAAAAGCGATCCCAAGATGACGCAGGGAATTACAGAGCAGTCAGTCTGATCTCCATTGCAGACAGGCTCATGGAGACCATACTAAAGGAAAGGTTGGTGGAATATCTAGAGGAGCATGGTCTCCAGGATGCGAGGTAGCATGGGTTCATTGGGGGGAGGGGAGAAATCGTGTCAAACAAACCTGACTGACTTCTTTGACTGTGCCACTAAGACAGTAGACAGGGGCCAAGCAGTAGACATCCTCTGTCTTGATTTCAGCAAGGCCTTTGACTCTGTGCCCCACAAAAGGTAGATAAGAAAGTTGGTGGATCTCAGGGTTGGGGAAAAGATGGCCAGATGGGGAGAAAACTGGCTGAAGAACAGAACCCAGAGGGTGGTTGTAGGGAGAGAGTTATCTGGCACAAGACAGGTAACCAGTGGGGTCCCGCAGGGGCCGGTGTTGTTCAATGTCATCATCAATGACACTGGAGAAGGCATTAAGGGCAAAATGTGTTTATTCGTGGATAAATCCAAGCTCTGGGGGAGGGTGGACACAGCTGAAGGGATACAGGACCTACAGGAAGATCTAGAAAAGCTAGGGAGGTGGTCCAGGATCTGGCAGCTTGGCTTCAGTGCTAAGAAATGCAAAGTTATGCATATTGGAGCCAAGAATCCTAGGACAGAGTACTACCTGGGTGGAGTCCGAGTATCTGCATCAGAGGAGGAGAAGAACCTGGGAGTGATGATCACTAGTGACCTGAAGCACTCCACGCAGTGTAAGAAAGCAGCAGCAAAGGCAAACAAGATGCTGGAATGTATATCTAGGGGGGGATCAGTAGTAGGAGAGAGGAAGTTATACTGCCCTTGTACAGGTCACTGATAAGGCCGCATCTAGAGTATGGAGTTCAGTACTGGTGCCCACACCTCAAAAAGGGCATTAACCTGCTGGAGAAGGTCCAGAGGAGGGCTACAAAGATGACAGCTGGTCAGCAGGGTAAGGCATATGAGGAGAGGTTGAGGGCACTGAACATGTACTGGAAGACAGGAGAGAGAGAGAGAGAGAGAGGGACATGATTGGGACCTTCAAGTACTTGAAAGGGATAAATAAGGTTGATAAGGAGTGTCTTTAAGCTGAGTGTCAACCGTAACACAATGGGGCACAGTCTTAAGCTGGAGGGTGGAAGGTTTAGGAGGGAGGTCAGGAAGCACTTTTTCACAGAGAGGGTGGAGGACACTTGGAATGCACTGCCAGAAGAGGTAATCTCATTGAAGACAGTGGGCAGCTTTAAGAGAGGTTGGGACAGGTATAGGGGGAGGGTAAGGGTCACGGGTAGAGAGGATGGGAGGAGTGGGGAGAGGGGGCAGGGACAGTAGCTCAAGCTGTGGACCCTGCAAGACAAGCAGACTTGATAGAGCAAATGGCCTTCTTCTGCAGGCTTCTTCGTATGTTCATTTTTATGGTTTCTGCACCCACCACCTCTGCTGGCAGACCACTCCAAGGCTCAACCACTCTTTGTGTAAAATAGTACTTCTCACATCCTTTTTAAACCACCCTTCGTTAAACTCCATTCATGACCCCTTGTTCTATTCTCCTCTGATCCTAGTAAACAGCTCTTCATAGTACACCTTGTTTATTCCTTTCAGGAACCTGAAAGTGTCTATCATATTCCCCCCTTTCTCTTCTGGCTTCGAGTGAATACATGGTCAGTACCTTTAGCCAGTCCCCAAAGATCTCTCTTCCTGGCCCTGAATCATTGTGGCCATCCTACGTTGTACCTTCTCTAGCCTGTTCCTGTCCTTTTTTAGGTGGGGACTCCAGAACTGGGCACAGTACTCCAAGTGTGGTCTCAGCAGTGACCTACTGAATACAACAGTAACAGTACCTCCTGCCTTCTACTGTTAAACCCTATCCCAATGCACCCAGCATCCTCTTAGCCTTGCCGAAGGCCTTGTTACATTGGTTTGTTTGTTTAAGGGAGTCATTAATGAGGACTCCTAGGTCCCTTTCATCTGATGTGTCCAACTTAACTCCCCTATCCAATACTCTGTTCTAGGGTGCCCTCCACCCCAAAGTACTTACTTTTGTACTTTTTGTCATTAAATTTCAGCTGCCAGACTTTGGCCAAATTTCCCAGCCTATGCAGCTCTTTCTGCCAATTCCCTCTACCCAGTCATATTGTCAACCCTACCACAGAGTTTAGTGTCATCTGCGAACAGACACAACCTGTCCTGGATTACCTCTCCCATGCCACTGATAAACATATGGAAGAGAAGTGGGCCCAGAACTGTCCCCTGTGGTACTCCACTGCTCCACTGCTGTGACTTCTCTCTCCTCTGATCTGACTCTATTCACCACAATTCTCTGCTGCCTCCCCTCCAACCAACTCTCCACTTACCTTACTATTTCTTTAGCTGTTCCCAGATCCCCCAACTGCTTCAGCAGCCTTCAATGTGGCACCGAGTTGAACGCCTTGCTGAAGGCAAAGTACAGTAAATCTACAGCACGACCCTTAACAACTACCTTGGTTACCCAAAGAATACTATCGGGCTGGTCTGACCAAGACCTCACTGTTATGGATCTATGTTGCTTACTATCCAGAAAGCTGTTTTTCTCCAGGTATTCCTGACTAGAGTTTCCATCAGTTTCCCTACCCCGAAGGTAAGGCTGATGGGTGTATAGTTTCCCAGCTGCTCCTTATCCCTCCCCTGTGCAGAGGAATCAAGTTCGCCATCTTTCAGTCCCTGGGAACCACCATTGCTGCATAATGCTACTGAATACTCCTGCAAAGGGTTCAGCTAACACCAATGCCAGTTCCATTAGCACTCTCATATGCATCCCATCCAGCCACAAGGCCTTGCTTACCGAAGGGCTGCTAGCCCCTTTCTAACTCTTTGGCCAGTAAATTTCTGCACTTTCATTTCTGGGACCACTCCATCAGCTGCCTTTATGCCAATCTCCGTCAAGGGCCCACTATTCTCCCTAGTGAGTGCTACGCAGAAGTAGTCATTTAACACAGCTGCTTTCAGCCTTCCTCATCTATTACCCTCCCCCTCCATTAGCTAGAAAACTTACCCTCCCAGCTTCCTTTTTTCTCTTCTATAACTAAAGAACAGTTTTTTCCGCTCCCTTGACCCCTCTGAAATGCACAGCTCTGTGTCTGCCTTTGCGATCCTGAAAATGAAAGCTACCACTCAATTTACAGGGCCGCTGTTAGTCGAGCGGTGGCTTTCATTTATGTCAAAGGTTACTTAAATATACACAAAACCACTCTGAAAAATGGCCCTCATAGACTGCTATACAGCGCTCTCCCTGGTTAGATGTCACAAAACATCAGAGCGTGGGGGCAGGGCTGGCAGACCAGGAAGGGTAGGGGATTGGCCAGCCGGCTGCTCGCCACAATTCTCTATCCCTTCCTTTACAAAGCGGCTGAAATTAAAAGTGTCATTTTCAGGCTAAAAAGACTATCACAGCCATAAGGTATGGGGCTTTTGTGTTAAAAAAGCAAAAGCAAATAGTTTGGAAATTGCAAAGAGCAGGGCTCAGATAAGTATCAATTAAGCTTGCATCTTTAGGTAATGATTCTTACTAAACGTACACATCTCAGAGCCAGGATTTTTTTTTTTTTTATTTATTTAAAAGTTGATAACCAGGAAAAGCACCATGAGCCAAGGCTCGTTTCCAGGTGCAACCCGGAAAAGGGGGAAACATAGGGAGTAAGATACAAAAGGCAGAGTAAAATCACAAATCACAAAAACAAGTTGTAGGTCAGGGTTACAAGAACCAGTACCAAGATAAAAGCAACTCATCAACAGTAGAAATACGTAACACAATAAGAGTCAAGTTACACAGAGAACCAGCTATAAGAGGGGGTTAGACTATACAAACCCCCCAAAAATAAAACACAAAGGCAAACTTGGCCTATTACAGGCATCTTAAGCAAAGTAACAAAAATTAAGGCGCTAAGGGTTTGGGACATAGGAAGCAAGGCTGGTGAGGGAGGAGTCTAAGGAGCCTTTTGAGAGAGAAAAGAGAGAGGAACATGAGCGGAGATCAGAGGGTAGTTTGTTAAAGAGGTAAGGGAAACAGAAGGAAAAAACAGATCATCCAGAAAGAGAGTGGGGGTGAGGAATAAAGAAGGAGCAAGCGTCTCTGTGGCAAAGGGAGTAATTTGAGGGGGACAGCTTGGGAGAGATGGGAGGGCACCAAACCAGAATTTAGTAATGAAACTTGCTCAGTGCAACAATCTCCTATGAGACAAGGGAGTAAAAGACAGGGCAGAACACAGAAGACAGTGGTGAGTGAGAGGGGGAGAAGCTGTGGCAAAACGGCAGAAAGAGTTTAGCAGGACGTCCGGTCTGCCGAGGGAGGTCTGTTCCATGTAATCTAACAGTAAAAATAAACAACTAAAGCCTTTTGAGGTAGTCTTGTGGGTGGCGCGCACAGTGAAAAAGAGCATGATTTAGTGATGCGTCCCTAATCAATAATCAGATTTATTTTGGGCTAGCAGTTATTGCATGTATTAAAATTAAATCTATATTTAAAAAACTGTTTCATTGTGACAGTTTAATATACAAACGTGACAATAAACATCACAAATCAGCTGATTCATTTATGATGGAAAAAAGCCAGCCTGTTTTATGTCTGTCAGAAAACGCAGAGCCCAAGTCACTTGAGTGTACTGAATTTACTCTCAGAAAGGCATCATAATAGTGAACAGCAGCTATAGTACAATAACAATCAGCACTACAGATCCATATTGTAAAAATCAGTATTTTGTAGCGCAAACTAATAACAGCAGTCAGTACTGTGTCAGGGGATCTTTATAAAACCTGAAGGTGTGTGGGGAGGGGTGTTTCAAACCAACAGCAGGACAGTGCAGCCAGCCCCAGGTATGCAGAACACAGGAGAAAATGTAAGGCGCCCTCGTGGATCCCAGAACAAAGGAGAACATCTCATAAAATGCTGTAGTGCTAGAATGATTCAGTCAAACAGACATTGGATATCTGCAAAACAGTGTTGGTAGCTAGCAACGCAACTCGCAGTTAATTTCCCTTACCAACAGCAAATAAGCAAGGGTGTTCTACAGCTTTTAATATCTATTTAAAAAGTGTGCTTGGTTTTGCATGGTATCTAGGGATAAGGTTTTACCTTCGAACAAAGCCCTGTTTAAGGGTAAAGCGGTGGGACACTGGATATCTGCTGAAACAGTGTCAGAAGCTAGCAGCATGACGTCTGTCGCTTATACTGTGTCTGAAGGGAAAACCTTTTTTAATTTATTTTATTTTCACTTTGGTAACTAGGTAAGTGCACTGGCAACAAGTGCCTTTTTGATTCACAACCCGGGTGCAACTGCACAAACGTTTGAGGACATACAAACAAATGTTTAGGTGCTTGTTGCAGAAAATGAAACATACACACATCGACTGGAAATTACATACCTGATTACATACTTGCGGCACATAGAAAGTGCAGCTGATTAGTGCAGATACTACACTGAGTGCAGATATATAGGGGTATGTACACGGGTTATCTACACAAAGTAGTCACAGACACTGAGTGATAGATAAAATTCTTTCAGATTGCTTGAAAAAGCAGAGACAGTTGGTGATTCTCTAGCGGGGGTTGTATTCCATAGTGACAAGGCACAGTAGCTGAAGGAGCGTTGTCCAGTGTTTGTTCGAAAAAAGGGAATGTTTCAGTTATTTTCCGAGGTGGAGCGAGAGGACGGAAAGTTGACAGACTCGAGTTGTTCAGCTAAATAGGCCTTAGACCCAGATACCATGCAAAACCAAGCACCCTTTTTACCAAGACTTAGGAGCACTAGAATACCTTTGCAAATTTGCTGTAGGTAAGGGAAATTGACTGTGAGTAACACTGCTAGCTACCAACATCATTTCAGCAGATATCCCTCCAGTGTTTGTGGTATGACTGTATCATTCTAGCGCTGCAGGATGAAAGAATTGTACCTGAACAGCATTTTTGAGATTTTCTCCTTTTTTTATTCTGGGATCCAGGAGTGCACCTTGTCACGGTGCTTTCTGTGATTTTTTTGAAACCAGATGTCACATTTCATGCTGCACAGCCGAGCTGAGGAGACTACTTGCACTACATCACGAACAGGGGCTGTGACGTGTTCATCATGTGAACTACTCATTGACGGCCGCTCAGTTCACTCCTTCAGCCTCTCCTCTCAAACACAGATTTAAAACATATGGTTATGAATAAAAAGATACTGAGCACAGATTTGTATTCAATTTGTTTACTAAACAATGCATAAAGGATCAGAACAGCATTTAATAACAATGTATGCATAGGGGAACATCAGAAATCAGTTAACACTTCACCTTTAATGCTAATGACAGAAAAAAAAAAAAAAAGAGGAAAAAAATACTAAATGTTACAAAAGAGTCAAGGTGTGAGCCCAAAACAGCAATAAACCAGTAGATACAGGCAAAACAACAGGACAAGCAATATGAGGGAGTCACAATCACGGCAGATTAGCAGGCAGCAGACGGTAGTGGAGGAAAAGGAAGCAGAGACCATATGTAAGCATTAATCCCCGACAGGAGGACTGTGCAGTGGATTAATGCCGAGAGAGGTGCACAGGCGCATTCAACCACCCACTGGGCATTAATACACCCCAACTCTGAGGGGATTAATGCGCTTGTAACATGGCAAGTGCAACGGGAATACCATGCAACTTGTGCTCAACTGAAAGAATACAACAGTTTCCGACCGTAATTATTATGCTTGCACAACTATCCACGATTTGATCGGTTCTTAGACAGTGAGATAAGCTCAGAATGTGCACACTCACGGTTGACGCTACACATTCATTTATAGAGTGGCAGATATTTTTCAACACACACCAGAACAGCTGTATTGTGTAACACAGACAAACTACGGTATACTTGTCTTATTCGTGCCGACCGTTTTTTTTGTCATCTGTGCTTCAGCACTATATGCCGGCCCTCCCGAACAGAAATGCACTATGGGACAGTTGTCTGCATGATCACTAACGGTAACACATTTACAAACCCTGATTTCTGCTGCTTGTTCTCTCTCCTTGTTTGTCCTCCAATCTACACACCCTGATTTCTGCTGGTCGTTCTGTCTCCTTATTTGTACTGCCTCGCTATATCCTCATCATTTCGTACACTTCTACTCTTGCACACTCTGTCCTTCTCTTGCTAAATCGCTGCATGGAATATCTTTTCCTCACCCTATGGGTCGCTCTTCAGCATAGCTATGACCACTGTATTCTGTTCGATTAGGAGCGCCATCTACAGGCACAGTCAGATACAGAAAGACACATCATACCACACACTAATTCCTTTAGTTGTACTGTTTATTTTGCGCGATCCCGATACCGAGCGGGCTCTACTGCTGGATTAATACCTGCTCGGTTTTCGTCAGGTGATGGCTTTCCTCCAATCTCGTTCCTCCATTTAACCATGATCTCTTGTGCCATGTTACAAATTTGTTTAAGCCAGGACAGGTGCAGGAGGGGGAAACGGGAAGTTTGAGCTGATGTTTGAGTAACAGAAGGGAAGAAGAAAGGCAAAGCAAGGGAGTGAGGTTGCTCAAGATAGAAGGAATGCTAGAGGAGAAAGCAGACTGCCCAGTAGCAGAGCTGGAATGAGGAATAAAGAAAATGGGGGAAATCTCTAGGGCAGAGAGCACAAGAGGCAGAGGGAATGGGAGAAAGGAAAGGTAATGAAGAAGAGCACCAGACCAAAATTTAGAAATGAAGGAGACACTGCATAAGGTGTCGGGAAGGAAGAGGAGGAATAGAGAGGAACGTGCAGAGGATGCAGTGATGTGCACAAGAAGATGCACTGGCAGCAGAACGGCAGAAGCCATTACACAGGGTGTCTGGTCTGGTAAGGGTAGAGGAAGGGGCAGTGCCGAAGACCACATCTCCATAATCAAACACCAAGCGCACCATTTTAATGGCTAGTTCACAGCAGACTTAGGATGAAAGGCAATCTTTGTTGCAGTAAAGGGCACCAAGCTTGGGTCGGAGCTTACTACGGATGGCACTGATATGGGTGGAGGAGTCAAGTTTAAGATAAAGCCACACATCAAGATATTTGAAGCAAGTGACAGCCTCAAGGGGAGTGCCATCCAGGGTGGTAAAGACAGGGGGCCGAAGAGAGTCTTGCCAGTTTTTGGCTAGTGCTGAAGTTCATGGTCACCATCTCCTTGGCACTGACCTGAAGTTGGTTTGCTTGGAACCAGTGCTGGACACAATTAAAGTCACGATAGAATGATGTTTCCAAAGCAAAGCCATTCCGCTCAACCTGCAGCCTCACAAATCAGGGACAAGGCTTAAAAAATTAGGGACAAATAACCAAAATCAGGGATACATCTGACAAAAATAAATATCAGCTAAGGAAGCAGTGTAGTCAGCTGACTTCCATATGCTACATTAATAGCATTTTCTTAACAAGATCTAGATGTAACACTAATAGCTAAGTAAGCAAGAATACCAGAAAGGGTGAGCAGTATTGAGATATACTAAACCACCCAGCGGCATGAGGCAGGAAACTGCAGGCGGAGGGCCTTATAGCCCCTGGGCGGTCCAGAATAGCCCAATACTACCCACCATGGAGGGCATTATTGTGCTTAGAAAATGAATATGTGTGTAAATATAAACTAAGTAAAAAAATAACAAAGGAAATCACTTTCATAAATGAATAACGACTAGAAAAAAAACTCTTTTTGGTAAAGTAGTACCTCCATTTGTGTGCTGTTCCATCTGCTGTTGCACCCATTCTCTTCTACTAAACCACACCACCACCACCTCCAGAACAAGAGACTGAGTTTCTTAACAACTTGCCTGAACCAGGACACACAGAAGCTGCTGTATCACTCCAGCTTCATTTTCTGTTTATTTGGTGGCTGGTGGTCGGCAGAAGGGATTAGCAAGCAACATAATGGAAGCAGGGCTGATGTGTGTGCAAGTGTAAGAAGCAGCGCAAATAAGAGGTGTCTGCCAGCAAGTGAATTTGTGGTTTTAAATTAAAAGCAACTATGTAGGATGGAAGGATGAGCATGGTTGGCGCTGAGGTGAAGTTGCACTGCACTGGGACTTTTTTTAAATGAGGACTAGTGAGACAAGAGTAGAGTTTCGCCTCGGCATTCAGTCATCCACAGAAGCCGGTTATTGCTTTGTATATTCCTCCAAGATGTTATCACTTAAATAACATATTTACATTAGAAAGCACACAAGCATTAACCACAGGATATTCATGTGCCTCTTGTTACCTCACTAAGAGAAAGGGTAGCAGAAAATAAATACATTACGCAGTTTGGTTTGCTAAATGCTGTAACTCCATCAAGACAATGTGACATAAAAATCAAAATTCAAAACTACCTCCTGAACTGTATAGCTCAGTCTGGGCTTGGTCATGCTTACGCTACCAACATGGGATTAACAGAAAGTTCTTAGACATTCCGGAGCCTCTGCCTCAGGTTTAAATTATACTCGCCCCAGTATAAATACAATAAAACGTTTTCTTTTTAAGGCTCACAATCACTTGGGGATAGAATATATATTAAAAAAAGATACCAAGATCTATAATTAACTTGTAAATATTTATTTATTTCAAAATGTTTCACCAGAAAGACATACGGAGCTGATAACAGCTCATTTCCAGATGCGTCCTGGGGGGAAAAGGGATGAGGAAAATAATACACAATACAATCAAACAGAAGCAAAATCAACAGTATAAAAGATATGCATATCAGGTAGAAAAATGAGTCTTGTTGGTGAGGATAAACATTTCAAGTACGGAACAGTGTAATAGAACATAGGAAACTATGGGAAGGGGTGACTACAAAGTGCGATTTAGAGTAAGAGGATCAAAGACAATTGCAAGAGGGGAAAAAAAGTCACAAAGAGACTTTAAAGAGGACCTTCCCCAGTCACTTTGACTTTCATGCTTTAATTAACCCCTTCTTGTATTGATTCCGGAATTGTATTACTGTCTGCTGCAGTTAGTTTTTGCATTCTGAGCTGCTAAAAACTGACGGATGTACCAGAGCTTCTGTAGTAAGCCTGGTGTTGCTGTGGGCCCAGGGTCATACTGCTGACATCATTGTAGGGCAGAGTCAATTTCACAGAAAAATAAAATACATTCTGACAAGGCATTTGGATTTTGGCATAATGCATTGCTAACAGGGTGTCTTGGGGAAGGGGAAACACAGATGTACACGGAGTACTGGGTCACCTTAGAGACTGGAAATGGCACCACAATCCGCACAGGGGTTGTATACAGACCCCCATGTTAGGGGGAGGGAATGGACAAGGATATGATAGAAGGCATTCTTAGGATGGCAGAGAAAGGGGAGATACTGTTGATGGGAGACCTGAATATGCCAGATGTGAACCGGAGCACATTTGCTGCAGCCACATCCAAGAGCAGGGCCATTCTCGATGCCCTACAGGTGGTATGCCTCAGACAGCTAGTTTCGGAACCCACTCATGAGGGAGCAATCTTAGACCTCGTACTCTCAAATGGGGACAGTGAGAGGATCTCAGATCTAGAAGTGGGTTGCCATCTGGGGAACAAGTGACCATCAAACAGTGTGGTTCACGATAAACTCAGCTACAGAGTCAAGCCACAAAAGTGAGGGTACTGGACTCTCAGGAGGGCTGACTTTGGCAAGATGGAAGAGTGCCTTAGAAAAGCACTAGCAAACAGGCTAGAAGGAGGGGTGGAGCAACAATGGGGAAACATCAAAACTGCCATCACAGAGGCAACAAGCCCTTGTGTGAAGCAAATAAACAAATCAAAACGAAAGAAAAAGCCACTATGGTTCTCAAAAGAGGTGGCGGGGAAAGTCAGGGAGAAAAAGACAGCATTCTGGAAGTATAAGGAAACATAGAGGAGCAGGACAGAAAGCTGTACCAGTTAAGGCAGAAGGAAGCAGGAAGGGAAGTCAGAATAGCAAAAGCCCAAACTGAGAAAAAGACAGCCAACTCGGTTAAGAAGGGGGATAAAACCTTTTACAGGTACATCAGGGAGCATAGAAAGACAAAGGGAGGGATAGTGAGGCTGAACAGAATGGACGGTGGGTGGGCAGAGAGGGACAGTGAAAAAGCAGGGATACTGAACGAATATTTCTGCTCAGTATTCACGAAAGAGGAAGAGGGGGAGGTGCCTAATCCAATTAACAGAAGCACTCTTGATTGGGCGGGGTCATTGATCCCAGTCCTTTCACAGAAGAAAGGGTTCTGAAAGAACTCCTAAAACTGAAGGTGGGCAAAGCAATGGGGCCTGATGGAATTCACCCCAGAATTCTAAAAGAATTAAGGAGAGAACTAGTGACACCACTGACTACCATTTTTAACAAATCATGGAAGGATGATCAGGTACCTGAGGACTAGAGGAAGGAGGATGTGATTCCCCTTCACAAAAGTGGGACCAAGCCAGAGGCAGGAAACTACAGACCTGTCAGTTTGACCTCTCTGGTAGGGACAGTGATGGAATCACTTCTGAAGGAAAGAACTGTTGAGTACCTAGAGGCCAGTGGGGCACAGGACCCAAGGCAGCATGGGTTCACAGCGGGAAGGTCATGTCAGCCGAATCTAATTGATTTCTTTGACTGGGTGACCAAAGTAGTAGACCAGGGAGAGGCTGTGGACATGGCCTACCTAGACTTTAGCAAGGCATTTGACACAGTCCTACACAAAAGATTAATTGTCAAATTAACCAGCCTAGGAGTGGGTCCCAGGGTGGTAGCTTGTGTAAAACATTGGCTGGACAACAGGACACAGAAGGTAATTGTAAATGGAGTCCACTCTGAAGAAAGAGGGGTTACTAGTGGGGTACCCCAGGGTTCAGTACTGGATCCAGTCCTTTTTAATGTCTTTATAAGTGACATGCACAGGGACTGGAAGGAAAAGTATGCCTCTTTGCAGATGACACAAAGATCTGCAACAGGGTTGACACACAAGGAGGTGTGAAAAGGATGAGAAGGGACTTGGCAAGGTTGGAGGAATGGTCAGAAGTATGGCAGCTTTTATTCAATGCAAGAAGTACAAAATAATGCACCTGGGAAACAAAAACCCAGGGGAAGATTACACAATTGGGGGGGTAGTAACCACAACAAAAATGGAAAGGGACCTGGAGATAATCATATCGGATGACCTTAAGGTTAGCAAGCAATGTGAGAAGGCAGTAGGGAGGGCTGAGGGTATACTGGGATGTATAGGGAGAGGCATCACCAGCAGAAAACAGGAAGTTATTATCCCTCTGTACAGACAGTTGGTGAGACCCCATCTGGAGTACTGCATCCAGTTCTGGAGACTCCATCTCCGCAAGGACATAGACAGGATAGAGACAGGCCAGAGGAGGGTAACTAAAATGGTGCGGGGTCTGCAAGAGAAGCCATATTAGGAGAGACTAGAGGAGCTTAATATGTATACCCCTGAGGAAAGGAGGGAGAGGGGGGACATGATAGAAACGCTTTAGTACCTCAGTGGAATCAACAATGTCCAAGAGGGTAGCATCTTTCAAAAAAAGAGATGTGCAAGAACAAGGGGACGCAATTTAAAGATGGGGGGGCGGTTCAGGGGCAATGTGAGGAAGTATTTTTTCACAGAGAGGGTGGTGGACGCATGGAACAGCCTTCCTGAGGAGGCTGTAGGGTCTAAAACTGTGGGAGAATTCAAGAATACATGTGACAGACATAAAGCAAGTCGTGTTGGGGGTAAGAAGAAATAGGCTGTTGGTTAACTAGGATCTGCAGCTTATCCTATAGGTAGGGAAATGGGCAGACTAGGTGGGCCAAGCAGTCCTTATCTGCCGTCAAAGTCTATGTTTCTATGTTTCTAGTACTGGTAGGTTTCCTTTGCAACATTGTTGTAATCGCATGGTACAGCACAGTGAGAGTCACTCCGCTATCCTACAGTGATGTCATAAGGAGCTAGCAGCCCAGCAGCTGAACAGCAAAGGCAAGTGGAGCATGATTCAAAACCAAATCCAAATTATGGACGACAGAGTAAACCTTGGCCAGAAATAACAAATGCATACACCTTTTCAGGTCCAGTACTGCATATAATGACTACAAGCTGTAAGTTTTTGGACCATCAGGGAAGGTCCTCTTTAAGAAGAAAGCAGAAGGCAAGCAGAGCGAATCAACAGGGGAAGAGAGGCCCAGAGCTTAGGAAAACAATAAAGCAGACTGACCAGCAATAGTTTTTCTAGAAGGAATAAGGAAGGATAGTGAAGTACTACTATGGAGAGGGTAGCTGGAAACGGGGAGAGGATAAGAGGGATGTAAGGTAGGAGGGAAGAGAACCAAACCAGAATTTAGAAATAAAGGAAAAACAATGGGAAAGGCGTCTGGCATCAAGAGAGGGGACAGAAAGGGCAGAGTAGAATGAACAATGGTGGGTACGAGGGGAACAGTCTATAGCAAAATGACAGAAAGAGTGGGTCCAGTATGGTAAGGATTTGGGTGTACCATTATAGACCATGTCACCATAATGAAAGTTAGGGAGAATCATCTTTAAAACAATCTCACGGCAGACAGGAAGTGAGATACTTGCTTTATTCCTGTACAGAGCACCAAGTTTGGGGTGAAGCTTTTGATGAATGGAATCAGTATGCACCGAAAAATCAAGACAATGGTCAAGCCAAACTCCAAGGTAATTAAGAGGATACATATTCAAGCATAGCTCCATCCAGAGTGTGAAATACAGGGATAGGGGTGAGTCTGGAAAGCCTCTTACAGGTGCCAAAAGCCATAGAAACCTTTTTTTTTTTGGCATTGTGGGTTAGCTAGTTAGACTGGAAACAGTGCTGAATATTGTCAAAATCCAGCTGCAATTGTGAGGTAAGATCACAGAAAGAGGAGCCAGATGCAAAAAAGTATTATACCATCAGTGTATATATGAATGAAAGCAGAAGAGACAGAGGGGAGGTTATTTCAGAATATGGAAAAGAGAATATTTTACTTTATCAATTGAATTTTGTTGACCCAGTAGGCCTGGGACCCTGAGACTAGAAGTCCCTTTTTCAGGAGCGACTGGAGGGGATACAGATGGTAACCAACTGAAATTGAACCAGATTAAGCTGATGGTGGTATTTTTAGTAAATGGGGGGAAATTTGGCCAGGACACTGGGGAAATTCCCAAACTTTGTCAGTAGGGGGATCTGCCATGCATCTGTGCGATGGCCAGTTCGGGTGAGAAGCCGTCAGAGATGGATGTGCACGAGGCTGGGGAGTTGGTCTCCTCCCCTGCCTCAGGATTGCTGGAGGCCGAGCGCTTTTACGATGCCGCAGGGCATCAGGAGCCAGAGGAACCACAGGTTGTGGTAGATTGAGAAGCGGAGGAGGCAATGCCTCCAGTTTGGAGCTCCCAGCTCCAGGGCCAGGATGGTCTCTTATTACGGGACACGGAGAAGAAAATTGTGGAGCTTTTACTACAGGAGGAGACAGCTTTCGAGTAGGGGAAGGAGGCGCTTACCCGGAGACTTGTTTCGGCTCAATGGGGGGCCTGAGCAGGCCGTGGAATCGTCAGGTTCTGGGAGTACATTCTCTGGGCAGACTTTGGGTCTAGGGGACCAGGAACTGGATTGTGCATGCCTTGTTACACCGGGTCCTTCTGGTTCGATTCCACCTTTCGGACTGCAGCGAGAGGAAGGGGCACAGTTTGATTTTAGTTCTCCAGCATGGAGACCAGAATCCTTCATATTTAGCCCGACTGCTGTTCTGGCAGTTCCAAGTGAGGGACACCTCTGACAGAGGTTGTGGATGGCCATAATCGGGGGGCAGTTAAACAGGCTGTGGTTCCTGCTCGTTCTCTTCCTCTTGCTAATTTGGAAACTTCAGTGGACACCAGATTGCGCGCTGCTGGCTGGGCCCTGGACAGTACTTTGGGGAACTGGATATCAGGCATGTCACCTATTACAATGCCTACCTCAGTTGTTGATTCTGTGACTATCATTCCGTTAACTATTTTAGAGACAGCTCTTGGGGTTGCCTCTGATTCTGAAATGGAAGCCCCTGGTTGCAGGCTTATTTCCACACTGTCTACCTCCTGAGCTGCAGCTAACCCAGAATCCTGTGCTGGCCCTTCTGAATCAGGCCCAACCTCTAGGTTCCCCTATTCTGCCTGATGTCTCGTCCCCTAAGCCTAACTCTTTGATATCTGTTCCTTTACCGGCAGTTCCTGGATTACAGGTGCCGATCCATACTCCTAGTCTTGTTTCACCTTGCCCTTTTGCTCCCCATTTCCATCCCTCCTCCTTACCTGCTCGGAGGCATAATGCAGTTTGTCTACATTATAAGGGGGGCCTGGATACTTATCCAGACCGGCTGTATGTGGCCCGTACACTTTTGTTGGACTCTATGGGATTTTCTGCGGCAGAACTTTATGCACAGATTCACGTTTCCAGCGAACCTACGTTCAACGTGAGTTTCAATCTGGGCTCTCGTTTGGAATGTTTCTGGGGGAGGTACCAGGACCCAAGGCATTCTCCCCTGTGGACTCCATTCGAAGTTACCCCTTTGTCTAAACCTTCTTTTCGTACTGTTACGTTCCTGTTTCGTAACGAAGGGGTCAGTGTGACGGACTTGGTCTTCTGGTTGAAACAGAAGTGTATGGTACAAAGTGTCCCGGAGGCAATTTTCGATACAGAGAATATGTGGACTGGCGTAAGGCAGGTCCAGGTGATTCTGAATTCCACTGACACTCGTTTACAACATCTTCTGAATAGTTTTCCTGGGGAAGGACAGGGAAGTTTTTTTTTATAGTGGGCAGCCCAAGACTTGTTATCGTTGAGGTTCATCCACCCATTTTTTTTTTTTTCGTATTTCTTTATCCCCCAGGGCCACCAGTCTTGTCCTACCTTCATGTCTGGCATCTCCCCAGGTACTCAGGCCGCCATCTCCTCGGGCTACCTCCCACATCCACATTCGGGCCTCGCAGCTACCCCCGCGGCTTGCCCCCCGCGGCGAGGTGGTGGGGAGCACTCCCTCCGGAGCTCAACCCAACGAGTCAGGATCCGAGCCTGCCCGCACCCTCAGCGCCGAGAGAGTCGCCCTGAGGCAACCATCATGCCGCCCAAGACTGGTCCCCCAATTTTCCACTTTTTCCTCCCATACGGCTTGGGCGTGTAATAGCGTAAGGTCCCTGGCCGCACATCTGCACGCACTCCAGAGCCAGGCGCCTGCCCCAGCACGTCCCTCCATGCCTGCCAGTGCTCTGAAGCCACCCCCGGCTGTCGCCAGGGGCCGCCAGAGCACCGATGGCCATCCTCCCCAGAGAAGGAGAGCAGTCCTACGGACGCTCGATCCTTCGCCTCCCCTGCCGACCCCCCGACGATCCAGGCTCGCTCCCGAACCCGGGTCGCCAGCGTGGCGCGAGGTGTGGCATCCAGCGCCTCAACCCTCAATGCCACCGGGCTGGCTCATTCACCCATTTGAGTAGTATGTGTGACCAGCTCAAATGTTCTGCCTGTCATGCCTTGGGCCACACCAGTGGTCATTGCACTAACAGTTTGGTTTGTAGTTTATGCTCCTCAGGGGGTCATTCCTATGCTGCATGTCCTAACGCAGCCCACAATCAGGTGCATCATGCAGACAATGTGGAACACAGATTGTTGATTGCTGTGGCCCAGAGGGATGTTGCTAAGAAACCCCCCAGGGCCCCTCATTGGGGTACTCTTTGGTGGTTCCCCCGTAGCTTCGGTGCCTCTCCCAGTACTCCCCTGTACTTGAGGCTACTGCACCTTCTGTTACTCTAGCCACAGTGGTTGGTGAGGATACTTCCCCAACTCCGGTGGTTGCATCCATCTCACAGGACGTTCCGATGGACACAGTGGTGGAATCCCCTGAAAAGGTGACTATGCCTCCTCCACTTCCACTGACCCCTCTTGGTCCTGATCGGATGGTCCTGTGGAAACATGATGGCAGGAAACCTCCAACCTCTAAACAGATTAAGACCTCAGAGTTGCCACTTTCTAATAGGTTTGAGGTGTTGCCCCAACAGGCCGATCTGTCGGGGAATGACTCGGATGCTTCCACCCTTAGTTCCTCCATCCCAGATTTGGGAATGGATTTGGAAGATGCCCCTCAGGGAACCAGCAGCCCCCACTGTTGGTGGAGGACAACCCCTACCTTACTAAAAAGAAGAAGAAATCTAGAACTTTGAAGGGGAAGTTTAAGCATCCCCCATGATTTCGGGCATTGTTCTAGGTGTATTTTTTTTGTCTCTCCTTTAAATGGCTTCTCTTTCCTTTTTTTTCCTGCAATGTTAACAGTGTTAAATCATTCAGGAAGAGGGCAGCCACTTTTTCTAATCCAATTTCCAGGGGATCAGGCATTTTTTTTTTATATCCAGGATACTAGACTGAACTCCTTACTGGAGATTTCTAAGGGGGTGAAGGAATGGTATGTTGGGCCTTCCTAGTGGTCCATTGGGCAGGTAGCCTGTTCAGGAGTGGGAATTCTGTTTCATACCATTCAGGTTACACTCCTGAAATTGGTTGACTTATGTCCTGGAAGGCTTCTTTTTCTGGATGTTAAAATGTCTGGTCTGTTATATCGATTAATTAATATTTATGCTGCACAGACTGAGGTGGAAAGGACTGAGTTGTTTCTGTTGCTTCAACCTTATTTGTTTACACCTCACAATTTGATTTTTGGGGGGAGATTTTAATTATTGGTTGGGTTTAGCAGATTGGGGAAGACTGACTAGGACGCAAAAGGTGTACTGTGATATGACCCATCTTAAAAATGTTATCAGCAGTGCAGCTTTGAAGGATGCCTTTTGTTCTGTTCATTCCAGTTCCGTACCCACTTTTTCTAAGGGTCCTCTAGACACCAGCATTGATTTCTTTTTTATCCCCCAGCAGAAAGTTATTGAATTGATAACAGCAGAGCCAATGGAATTCTCAGACCATAAACTACTTAATTTATGGACGAGTCAGCGTACTCCTCTGATATTTGGGCCTGGGCTCTAGAGATTTTTTCCTGCTCTCCTAGAGCAGTTTCAGTTTATCCAACAGCTCTGCTAATTTTTTGCCGCTCTGAAATCTGTTCTGGTGTTTTATGATTCCTCCATTTGCTGGTGGATAGACACTAGAGCTGATCTGATTGTGTTATTACGCAGGGAAAGTAAGAAGGGGAAGGGACAAGCTTTAGTGGACTTATATGGAACAACAGAAACAGCTTCAGAAGCTTATCTCCTTTAGTGTTATCACAGGGTTGGATTATTCAGCCCACATTGCCAAGGTGAAGTCTGCAATGTACGGTTTCCATACCGCTCAGGCAGCCCGACTTCAGCAACAGCAGAGATATGGGACCCGGGGCAAAGCAGCGGTGGTCTGTTCATATGATCACTGTAGGTCTCGGGTGGCAGAAAAACTATGACTGGTCTGTTTGATGTTCAGGGCACTTTGCAAAACGACATCCCGGGACATCGTGGATGTCTTGACACAGCATTCATCCACCTTGTTCTCAGTGGAACAGGCGGTACTCCCGAGTCGGGGCAGTTTTTGACTGACTTGGGTTTGCCAGGTTGCTCGCCCGCTGTACTCCAATCCCCTACTGTGGATATTTCACTGACAGAGGTTGGAAAGGCTATCCATTCTCTGCCATTGGGCAGGGCACAGAGCCTTGATGGTCTCCCCGATGATGTTTTTTGTTTATTGGGGCAGGATTTAGCGGTGGAACTGGCGTGGTGTTTAATGAAAGGCTGCATAACTTGACGGTTCCTCTGAACATGGTAAATGGTACACTCATTTTCTTATTTAAGAAAGGGGACAGGCATAGGGCTGACAAGTGGAGGCCTATTAGCCTACTGAACTGCAATTTTAAACTCCTGGCCAAAATCCTCCAGGTTCGGCTTTCTAAGATGGCTGGATATTTACTTCATCCAGCCCAGTTTTGTTCTGTTAAAGACCTACAATTAAGGACAATTTAATTCTCTTTCGGGAACTTTTTGAGGGGGGAAGGAATCGCCAGACAGACAGCCTGCTTCTGGCTTTGGACCAGAAACAGGCCTTCGAATCAGTGCATCATCTGTATCTTTGGTTTGTGCTTCAGTCATATGGCATTCCTAGTAAATCTGTGGCTTGGCAGAGTTCGTGGTCTGTATAAGGTTGCCACGGTTTCACCAATGGTGAATGGTTGGGTAGATGCTTCCGATTAGGACTGGGGTCCGGCAGGGGTGCCCACTGAGCCCCCTGCTCTACCTGTTTAGTACTGACCTTTTACTTAGTCTGCTTAATCGCTTACCCGCTATCCGGCCACTGCAGTGCCCTGAGTGCGTGGTTCCATATAGTACCATGGCTAACGCTGATGACCTCTGTGTCCTGCTCTTGGATGCCCCTTCAGCTGAACATGCGATTCTTGTGTGTCATGAATTTGGGAAGATTTCAGGTGCCTCCGTGAACCTACAGAAATGCCAGGGTAAATGGTTGGGGGCTGCAGGCACATATCACTTTGGTGACGGGCATTTCTTGTCCGACTACTCCCATAAAGATTTTGGGGATTTGGTTTGAAGATGGACCTAAGGTGCAGCTAAATTGGTCCCTCAAACTCGAACAAGGTAGCTCCTTGGTTGCCCAGTGGAACACTCATAAGATGTATAAGAAGAAGAGGCTCTATTTGGCGAAAACCTTTTTGATCCCCTTGTTTCTATACTTAAGTGTGATTTTTTTGCCTCCTAGAGCAGTGGAAACGACACTGTATAGTCTTTTTTTTTTTTTTTTGGGCGGTGTGGGGCAGCCACTTGAACCCCATCAAGCGGATTGTCCTTTACCTCCCAACTGTTCGAGGGGTCTTGGGATGGTGAACCCCCTGGTTTCCTTTTATCCTATATTTATTTTTGCCAATCTGAAACCTTTAGTTGTCAATCCGGGGAAATGTAGGACACCACTGTTTTCTGCTTCCTGTACTCCATGGTTCGGTCGTTGGGATCTGGGCCATCTAACGGGTATGGGAGCTACTGGTCAAGCCTCCCCCTCTGTTTGCTTATTATTTTTGAAATTAAAGGCATGGCGGGTTACGAGCAGGATGGCGGTGGTGGGCACCAGAAAGTCTTTCTACAATCTCATTCTTGAAAGTCATTTCACTGACCCGGTTGCTTTTTCCAAATGCCCTCCTGCTTATCTGCCTTCCTTGATGTCTCTCTTGAGCAACAGAAAGATTCCCCCACACGTCTGGGATGTCCATTGGCTCTGTTGTCATGGGAGGTTAAATATGAAGGAGGACCAGACACACAAACAGCTGTCTGAAAGGCTGCGACAGCTGGAATCCATGGAACATCTGTTTTGTTTTCCATGTTTCTGCATTTCTAATTTTTGGCCGTATATTGCCATTCGTTGGCATATCCAGATGCCTGTCTGCAGCAGAAGGATTTGGACTTCCAGGCACTGGCCAATAAGATTACTGTAGACCTTAAAAAGGTGTACTGGAATGAACTGAAGACAACACAACTTTTGCAGGTTCGAGCAGTTTGGAGGAACCTTCCGTGGATCATGGACTCTGATGTTCCTGTTACTTGAATCTGAGTTATTTTGCTTTTTTTTGTTTCCAGTCCTGTTTTTGGGTTAGGACTTAGTTTTTGGAGAAAGTTAGTTTTACTCCTCTCTACAATGTTTAATTTTCTTCCCCTTTGGGGAGTTTTTTGGTTTTCAGTTTACTATTGTATGCCTTTTTTCCCCGTTATTGTTATTTCAGACATATGTGTAGCTTTCTGTGCTTCGATTTAGCACAGTTGTTTTCCTTATTGTGAATTTTTGTTTGTTTTTTGTTTTTTTTTTAGTTTCTTTCCCTTCTTCTTCACTCATTTCTGGACTGGGTTTATCTTTCTTTTAGTGCAAGTTTTGGGGTTCTGGGTTGTTTTTTTTTCCCTTTCTTTCTCTTCTAATGGTTGTTTTTTTTTTCTCATTTTTCATGCCTCATGTTTTGGTGATGTTCTGATTGTATGAATTTGTTTCCCTAATAAATACCCCTACTCTTTTCGAGAAATGTCATGGGATCTTTAACGTCCACCTGAGCAACCACCAGAACAGGCAGACGGGACCTTGGTTTAACGTCTCATCTGAAAGACAGCACCTCAGGAGTGCAGCACCCCCCTCATGCTGCACTACAGAGTCAGGATTAGGATTTAAGCCAAGTGCCTGGTGTGGGGATAGAACCCACAGCCTTGTGATCTTCCGGCCTCAGAGGCGAGTGTGCAACCTGCTGAGTCACTGACACCGATAGGACAGAATATGGCCCAGGACAGACCCTTGAGGGACACCTGAGCAGATAGGTAGCTCAGTTTCATGTCTACTCCCTATCTGGACAGCTTGAGACCTACCCACAAGGTAAGAACGGAACCAGCTGACTGCAGTGTCAGAAAGTCACACTACTTGAGCTTTCCCGGGTCGTGCCTGAAAATAGTCATTTTATGGTTAGTGCACTTACCCGGTTACCAAAAGCTAAATAAATAAATAGTCCAGAAAAAGGGTGTGTGCCACTGTGCCAAAAGCTTTGGCAAGATCAACAAAAATGGCAGACGTGATCAGACACTGATCCATACCTGACAGGATGGATTCAATGAGTCAAGGAAGGGAAGTAGAAGTGGAGTGAGCTTTCCTAAAACCAGACTTAAGGGGGATGAAGACAGAGGAGTAGTCAAGGAAAGAAGAGAGTTTAGCTAGGACAAGGTGTTCCTGTAACTTAGCTAGGACAGGAAGGAGAGAGAAGATAGAAGTTACCAGGAGAAGATGGATCACCACTTTTAGGGAGAGGAATGACAGTAGCCTATTTCCAGGCATCAGGTACAGTTGCAGAAGAAAAAAAGGAAAGGTTGAGGGGAAGGGTGATAGGCAGAGTGCTAGCAGGGGCTGAGAGAAGACGTTTGGGATCCAGGCCATCAGGGCTACCACCTTTGTGAGGATTAAGCACAAGCAAGAACTTAAGGGTAGCAGAGGTGGAGACCTAAAAGAAGGAAAAAGAGAGATTTAAAGGGGGAGGAGGCAGAGAGAGGGAAGAGGGAGCGGAAGAGATGAGAGAAAAAGGCACAGGTGGTAAAGTAGGAGTTAAAGGAAGCGACAACAATAGAAGGATCAGAGATGAGGGAGCTACCCACCTTAAGAACAGAGGAGGGAGACTGGGTTGGAGTGAAGAAAAGAGAGTGGATAACCTTCCAGAACTTGGAGGGACGGTTAAAGCTGTTCTGAAGTGTGGATGCAAAATACTCAGACTTGGCAATTCTTACGGCTTTGGTACAGGCAGTACAAAGGAAATGGTAGTGTAGCAAAGCAGTTGGGGAGCCAGTGATCTTAAAAGAATGCCAGCCAAGGTCTCTTGAACAGAGGTAAGTTAACACCTCACCTGTAATCTAAAGAAGATGAGAGCCCCGTACTCTGGGGTTTCTCAGCGGAGCAGGACGAACCCATACAGCCATAAGTTTGGAATGAAAGTACTGTAGGGTAGAATTAATATTTTCAGCTGTTGAGATCAGCGTCCAATCTGTAGCCTCAAGGTCGGTTAGGGGGGATGACAAGTCCAAAGACTAAAGGACCCGAGATGGAGACTTTTTTTTGGGGGGGGGGGGACTTTAGGATGATGAAGCATGCGCACAAAGTACACCATATGATGGTCACAGAGGGTGTTGGGAAGGATTGCAGCATCCACGACACGGTGTGGATGAGATGAGAGAGCCCAGTCAGACAGTGATTTAAAGATTTAAAATTTAGATGAGTGGGGTCAGAAATCATAGGAGTCAACTGAAGTGACTTTACATTTTGGACAATTTTATTTATGCTGGGAAGAGCCAATTTATAAAGCTCAGCTATGGAAGAGTTAGAACATAGCTAGGGCTACCAGTAGACAGGCAAACTGTATCGCTAACAAAAAGGCCAGAAATAAATGTACCAGACTGGTGAGGGAAGCAAAGGTGACCTACTATAAAGAGATGATGGAGAGAAGCTGGGGAAGTGGGAGAGAGTTTTGGAATGATGTTAAGTCACTGACAGGTCAGGAATCCAGGGCGCCACCCAACCTCACTGTCACCTCTTTAGGCCCCATACAACAACCTAAGGACCTGGCTAATGCATTCAACAATGCATTCACAGACCTAAGCTTGGTATTACCTCCTGATTACCAAAAAAACCCAGCCTATAAGTAGATCCACTGACACTGACCACCCCCCCCTTTAATTCTTGGCATCCACCAATTTATTTCAAGCAAATCACAAGGTCACAAACAATGAAATATGTCCGCAGGGTCCTAGGCAAAACTAGAATGGGCAGTGACAAGATTAACATGAAGCTAGTTGCCCTCTCCCTGAATGAACTAACTCTCCCTCTCACAAGCTATTTAATATATCACCGAGATTCCAAAGCCCAAATCAGTGTCTGCAGGCTGACTTCTCCAGTTCTCCCCAACCCTTGCATCAGTCGCCACCGAAAAAGCCCACGTCAGGGTCTGAGGGCTGACCTCTCCTGCTCTCCCCAGCCCTTGCATCAGTCGCCGCCAAAAAAGCCCACATCAGGGTCTGAGGGCTGACTTCTCCAGCTCTCCCCAGCCTTTGCATCAGTCGCCGTCAAAAAAGCGCACTTCAGGTACGGGTCCCAGTCTCGGTGAAGCCGCAGTGCTCTGCTCGCTGAGGGGCCCATTTGATTCTTGGCGCCTTTTTCCTGAGCTGCTTGTTTAAAAAAACTTTAGCTGCTTTTCCTGTGCTCCAGCTTTCTGCTGCTTGGGGGTTTTTCTTACTTACTGCATGTTAAATTTTGTTTAATATATAATCTTATGGTGTAATGTACAGCTAGTTAGCCAGTGTATTACTGCCTGTTAATTTATTCTTGACAGACAAAATTTAAGATTATTGTAAAACTCTGTGGCTGTTCCCAATTGCTGCCCAATCATCTAATTCTCCCTCTCTCTCTCTCTGAAACCTCTTCCCCAACTACTGTCTCTACTTACAAATCCCCTGTGTTTCTTTTTGTTCTTCATTTCAGGGTCTGAGGGCTGATTGAATCTTGGCGCCTTTTTCCTGAGCTGCTTGTTTAAAAAACTTTAGCTGCTTTTCCTATGTTGTGGCTCTCTGCTGCTTGTGGGTTTTTTGGCGCCCACACACACACACCTCCTGCCTTTCTTAAATACATCTTTGCCCCGCTCACTGGTATTACTGACTGATCACTGCAGTTATGTGGTGGGGTCAATCTCTGTGAAATTTGACCTCCACTGCTATTCTCAGTCCCCTGCCCTTCAGCAGTCTGTGTGTCTCTCTCTCTTCTCCTTTGTCCCTTCCCATCTTACTTGATCTCTCAGTTGATCGTGCAACCTTCCCCCTATTCCCTAACCCTCATGACCCCCCTAACTGCTGTATTATCATACTGGACTGCTTTACCCCTCAACTTATCATTCCCCTTGGCCCCCTAACCAACATGACAGACATTTCATTCTCCAGCTTGCTGCCTCTTCTGCAGCATCTCCCTGTCACCGCCCCGTATCCATACCCTAAACTGTGCTTCTACCTCTGCAGGTACCTTGGTATTACTTGGTATGAAAGAACAGAAGAAGACCAGAGCCCTTCGAGACTGTTCCCCACACTATGTGGGACATTATTTATCTATTATCCCTCAACCAAACATCTAATTTGTTTTTAAAGACAGTGGCACTAGTTGCCTCTACCAATTTTTGTGGCAAGGTGTTCCATACAATGGATGCTCTTATTGGAAAAAGTTTCTTTTGCTGGTTTTATAAGTTTTACTTCAGCTGTTTATTATGCAGTCTCGAACATGTCTCCTTTGGAAAGTGTTAGACCATATTTTTCCATTAGATCTGGTGAATTTATTAAATTAAAACCATAAGCATATCACCTCTTAATCTTCTAGTTTGAACAGAGAAGAGACCAGTAGCTTTAATCTGTTCTGATAATCCAAGTTTGTTAATCTTGAATCATTCTAGTTACTCTCCTTTGAACCTGTTCAAGAATTGCTATGTCTTTTTTTTGGTTTGGATTCCAGAAAGGGGAGCCATAGTCTACATACAATCTAATGTATGCCCTATACAATGGAATAAGGCATTGTTCAGTGCGATTAACAAAAGTGCGTTTTATTTGCCTCAAAAGTCTGTTGGTCATGCAAGCAGTTCTAACACAGTGATCATTTGATGTAAGTTTATTATTAACGTACATCCCTAAATCTTTTTCGCAATTTGATGAGTGAAGTGGTAGTCCGTTTATATAATATATTGTTTTTGGATTATTTACACCGAAATGCACTACTAAACATTTGTCTTAATTAAACTGCATATGATTTTCATTTGCCCAAAGTGTTAATTTTTCCAAATCCTTCTTTAATGCAGAAATATTTGCTTGATTATTAACCTTGCCCCCCAATTTAGTATCGTCTGCAAATTTAACCATGACGTTATTTGACCCTGTTTGTAAATCACTGATAAAGAAATTAAACAATGTTGGTCCCAAGACCGAACCCTGTGGTACACCACTTGTCACACTACCCGAATCAGACAAGATATCATTAATTCTGACTCTCTGAGAACGATCTGTCAACCAGTTTAAAGTCCAGTTGATAATGTCAGGTGAAAACCCTAGATTGTGCATTTTAGTAATGAGTTTTTCATGTGAGACTTTATCGAAAGCTCTACTAAAGTCCAAAAGAATTACATCAGTAGGGATACCCACATCTAGTAGAGTACTTATATTACTGTAAAAAGATATCAGATTGGTGGTGCAGGAATACTTGGGAGTAAACCCATGCTGATTTGAATCATAAATTCCTAATGTGTTACAATCTTGATCTATTAGAGTCTTCATTACTCGTTCCATTAATTTACCAGCCACTGAGGTCAGGCTAACCGGACGATAATTTTGCACAGAACCTCTATTGCCTTTTTTAAATATGGGAGTAACTATTGCTGAACGCCAATCATTTGGTACAATGCTTTCTTGTAAGGATTTCTTGAAGATAATTGACAAAGGTAAAGAAATATTTATAGAGGTTTCGATCAGAAACCATAGTTGAATACCGTCTGGGCCCGGACTAGTATTTTTTTTTTTAATTTTTTGATAGCCTGTATAATGTCAGTTGGATAGAACCTATGATAATCTATGTGGTGAACTTTAAATGTACTAATAGGTGATTTTTGAGAGAAGACAGAACAAAAGTACTTATTAAAGAGATTCGAGGTTTCTATATCAGATAGAGAAGAGCCATTGGTTATAATGGGACCAATGTTCCTTGATACACCTTTTTTACTATTTATATAGGAGAAAAGAGATTTGTGACAGTCTTTTGTGTGATCTAGTTTAAATTCTAGCTTGTCCGATCTAAACGTACCACTCGAGCCAGGACCACCTTTACCTTCCTGGTTGTGGCTACATGGACTTTGACCCCCTCTATCAATTTCAGGTAATATTGAGACCAACCCAGGCCCAGCTGCATTTAGGCTCCCACCCCTTCAGGCTAGTTTTTCTTTGGTGCCCCAACCCAGCGGCCTCAAGATTGCCCAACTAAACATAAGAAGTCTTGTGGCAAATCATGCCAACCTGGTGGCTTGGGCTGCCACCAATAAGCTTGGTCGCCTTATCACATGAGCCTGCAAACTATGTATCTTATATCCAACCGAGAATGTTTGTATTTGTATTTGTCCTCTATGTGACGAGGTACCTTTGGAAATGAGCCTCTGGCTCAAAGGTTGTAAACTGATGTGCACATAAATAAATAAATAAAATAACAGAATCCTGACTTAGGCCTTCTCTCCCTGACTCTCTGTGTGCCCTCCCCAGCTACAATAGATGATTCAGGTTTATCGGGCCTCATCCAAAAGGGGTGGTGGCCTGGCACTTTTTTCCAAGTCCCACCTAAACCTGACCCTTCAATCTTGCCCCCCACTTGCGTCCTGCAAGGTGCTTCATGCCCTGCTTCTATTAGGTAATACCAAGAAGCTGCACATTGTATGTGCCTACATTCCTCCTGCATCCAGTAAACGAGGACTTGAGGAATTTCTGGAATTTCTACCCCATGCCACCAAAACCAATGAAGTACTTTGCCCAGGTGACTTCAATTAGGATTGGCTTGGCCCAAGCTCCCCTATCCTCAACACTAACATGGCCAAAGGCAATCTAACTCAGCTTGTCACTGAACCTACCAGGAACTCCAGCAGTGGCACTAGTCACACCCTGCTCGACTGGGTCCTCAACAATAGGCCAGACAGGCTCTCCTCATTTACTGTGTTGCCTGACTCCATTAGTGATCATTCTCCTGTAACCTGTGTCTGGGATGCTTGCTCCACCCCCATCATACCCGCCTAAAATTATCTCCGTTGCAGACTTCTCTGACTTCAATCCCTTGGCTTTTCTATCTGATCTCCAGCAGGTTGACTGGTCTCACCTTTTCATCACAGACAACACTGACCTGGCGGTGGAGTATTTCTCCAACACACTGCGCTCACTGCAGTCCAAGCACATTCCTTACATTAAGCGCAGGGTTAGCGGCCTTCCCACCAAATGGTTGACCAGCCCCCTTCTCCACTTGCTTAAATCTCATGACAAGCTCTGGGCCAGGTGGAAAGCCTCCTCCCTTCTTTCCGACTTTGTTGCCTGTCGCTCCTTTAGGAACTCATGCAAGAAAGCAATCCGCGATGCCAAAAGCAATTACTATAGAGGTCTTCTCCATGCCTCTGCTTGTTATTCGAAGAGGTACTAGGCACATATCAACCACATTCTGGGTCGCAATGCTTCTCAAGCCCCTCATGATATGCTAACTGACAATGTCTCTTGCAAAAACTAGTCAAGTACCTGGAAAAATACGACATCCAGTGTCCTGAGCAACATGGTTTCCAAAAAGGGCACAGTACCACCACTGCACTATTAGCATCCACAGGCTTCATCCATACCACGCTCGATCAAGGAAACTGTGTAGGGGCAGTATTCATCGACCTTACGAAAGCCTTTGATACAGTGAACCACCCACTCCTACTCAAGCAATTATCAAACATTGGGCTCTCCAATGAAGCGCTGCTCTGGTTTTCAAGCTACCTTGGGGAGAGGGTCCAGCGGGTTAGGATTGCCGGTGTCACCTCAGAAGAAAAGCCAGTCCTTTCAGGGGTCCCACAGGGGTCCATCCTGGGGCCACTACTCTTCAGCCTCTTCCTCAATGACCTTCCCAGTGTCTGCCACCAGAAAATACTGCTCTATGCGAACGGCGCAGTCATGTTCACCAACCACCAAAACGCAGAGCTCCTCGAGAAACAATTACAGCTTGAATTCATGCACATCGAAGAATGGTTCAAGTCACACAAACTGGTATTGAACTACAGCAAAATAAAGGTTATGACCTTCTACAATGCCAGGAGCAAGTACAAATCCCGTGACCTCACCATCCTAAACCAAACAGGGACCTTACTTGAACACGTTCCTGATTTTAAATACCTAGGTGTCACATTGGACAGCTCACTCTCCTACCATCGGCACATAGATTCTGTCGCCAACATCCATATAGGCCTGCTATACAGGCACAAACACTGCATGACTCCTGACACTCTCCGGTTGGCTATCAACAGCTCTGTCACATCAGTCATCTATTACGGGCTAGCAATTTATGACTCTGCCTCCGCCTCTGCCCTCCGCAGAATTACAGTTGCACTCAACAAAGCATGCAGGCAGCTAACTGGGGCTGACCGACTTACACACACTTGTGACCTGTACACTCCGGCAGGATGGCTTCCTCTCATCAGCCGGATACAGTATCAAACCTGTCTCTTAGCCAAAAAAGTCCTCCTCAGGGTCTTGCCCCCGGGCATTGAAAAGCTCCTCATTGACCACCACAGTACCCAGCGAACTAGAAGTTCACAACAACTAACCTTCCTTGTCCCCAGATGCCGGACTACCATGGGCCAGAGGGCCTTTGCCCACAGAGGTACAATACTCTCAACAAAGAAAAACTCTTACTGCTGCAGCTCTTGGCCCTTTTAAGAGACAACTCTGACTTCATCTCATTTCAACTAGTCATTGTGACTGCCTCGCCTAATCAGGGGCCCACCGCTCACTGCCCTCCACTTCAGTCTTGACAGCTACCTCTCCCCACCTTGCCCCCTTCTACCTGCCTACCCCCATGCCCCCTCTCCCTTTCCTCCCCTGGCATTTCTGACTTTATCCCTCCTCCTCCCCTTAGAGCTCTTACCTCACCTCTACCTCCGACAATGGCCTTCCTGCCTGCATACCCCTTCCTCTCACCTGCAGTGCTTATTTCTAAGATTGCCCTTGGCTGGTACGTCATGCTACCTAACATTTGGCACATTTTGAATTACTGGAATTTCCTAAGCCTTAGTCTCTTACTTCTTTTTATTGTGTAACTATGTATTATTATGTTAACCTTTGTATGTATGTAGACCCCCCCCCCATTCTTTTTCGACGTGGAACCTTTGTAAACAAGCAGTTCCTGCTCAAAGGTATTTGTAATCCTAGATTTCAATAAAATAAAATAAAAATAAAAAACACCATAGCCAATACCTTTAACTCACTCTTTACATCCCCTTCTTCCTCGGCCTCCAATGTAGCCATTCCTTCTATCCCTCCCTCCCCAGGCCTCCCTCTGCCCCCACCCCACCCTTATTCTCAGCCCTGTCTCTAGAACTGATGTTCTACAGATCCTCAACACTATGTCTCCTCATGGCAGTGCTGGTCCTGACGGTCTGGAACCTAGAATTCTCAAACTTGGCGCCTCCATTCTTGCCACCCCCATCTTGAGCCTCTTCAATCTCTCCATTAGCTCTGGCACCATGCCCTGCTCCTGAAAACAAGCCAGGCTTATACCTGTCTTTAAAAAAGGCGACCCTAAAAACCCCACAAACTACCACCCTATAGCACTCCTGTCTACCTTTAGTAAACTTCTGGAGAAACATATTCATCGTCAGGTGTCAGACTTTGTAGCCAACTATGACCTGCTATCTACTGCTCAGCATGGCTTCAGACCAGGCCATAGTACCTCAACTGCCCTAGTGCAATTCACTAACGACACCTCAACCACCATGGATAGTGGCCAACTTACGGTGGCTGTTTTTACTGACTTAACGAAGGCTTCCAACTTGGTCAACCATTCACTGTTCTTGCGTCAGCTAGGTTCACTGAGTGCCTCCCAGTCCACTATAGCCTGGTTCTCCAGCTACCTACACAATCGCACCCAGTCTGTCTCTTATCGTAGAGTCCTCTCCTACCCTGCCATTCTATCCACTGGTGATCCACAAGGTTCCATCCTTGGGCCCCTGCTCTTTTCTATATTTGTAAACCATCTACCTACCATTCCAGTCCACTGTCACATCTTACTCTACACTGACGACTTGGTCCTCTATACCTCCTCTAACTCATCTCTGACATTAATTCTCACCTCTCTTCTGACCTGCAACGAATCCAAACATGGCTCACATCTCACCACCTAGTATTAAATGTTGCCAAGACCCAGGCCATGCTCTTCGGGTCTCGCAGGAAGCTCAGTGCCCTAAACCCTAAATTTCTGGTCTCTTGTCTCGATGGCTCCCCGGTACAAGTTATCGACTCCTTTAGTTACTTAGGGGTCACTCTGGATCCGTGTTTCAGTTTCTCTCTCTCTCCATGTCAATGCGGTAGGCAAGTCTGTCAATGCCAAAATTGGGTTGGCTTATCGTGTCTGCCACGCCCTGACCCCTGCCACTAGGATCTCTGTTGCCAAAGGACTTCTGCTCCCTGGTCTTTGCTATGCACTGCCAGTTTTTGCTCAAGTGCAGGCAAACGTCCTTCAAGCGTGGGATGTTGCCTATAACAATGTTTGCAGATTTGCCTTGCCTGTCCATCGGCTTAAACACCGCTGCACACTTTACTCTGACCTCTGCTGGTTATCCCCCTCCTCCCGGCGTTTATATTCCATAGGCTGCCTGACCGACAATATAATTTGTTCTTCTCTCCCCTCCTCCCTTGTAGTCATGTTCACCCCAGTTGACTACCCCTGACTCCTCCGGTCCTCAACTTTAGCTCTGGTCACTGTCCCCAACTGCTCCACCAAAATAGGTGAACTTGCCTTCTCCGTCTAAGCTCCCAAATTCTGGAACTCCCTTCCATTTTCCCTTAGGAGCTCCAGTTCTCACCGTGCCTTCAAGCATGCATTCTTTAATTACCTCACCTCCCTAGACACATGTAAATGTCTTTAGCTCATGTATTACATCTCTTTACTTGCTCTACTTCATGGAACATACCTCTTTACTTGCCATTGCGCTACTGACCCCTTCCCTGTCCCACACTCTCATCCTATGCCACCAGCACTGCTGTTATGCACTTATGTTAATGATCTCTGCAAGCTATTTCATCTCTTTTTTACCGTAATGCTTATGTTATGTATGCCATCACTTTTGTGCTAAGTAATTGACTGTTGTGTAAGGTTGTTGATATCTTTATGTACTGCACTGTGTCAGCTCCTTCCTGTACTATTGTTTGTAACTTGTTTGAACTGTAATCTCCTGGGTCGTGTCTGAAAATAGGCAATCCTGTCTAGTGCACTTACATGGTACCAAAAGCAAATAAAATAAAATAAATGGAAGACAGCCTTGGTTACCCATTTTCAAAAACAGGGGCAGAACCAACCTTGAAAACTACTGACCTATATCTATATTGTCCCCATTATCGAAGGCTCTGGAATGAACTGTAGCAGACCAGCTCACTGAGTACCTTAACAAATATAATCTTCTCTGCCCCCAGCAGCATGGGTTTCAGCAAAACCACAGCACCATGATAGCACTCACTGACTTTACTTCACACCTGTACGATACTTTAGACTCTGGGAGGTCTGTGGGGTCCATCTTCATAGACCTCACTAAAGCATTTGACACGGTTAACCACAGAATCCTACTAGACAACCTTCTGTCCATAGGACTGTCTCAAGACACTGTCACCTGTTTCAGCAGCTACCTGTCCCACGGGATGAGTGCGTGAGGATAAGAGGGGTAGCGTCTGAACTTAGGGATGTAACTTTGGGGGTTCCCCAAGGGTCAATCTTAGGATCCCTGCTCTTCAGCTTATTTATAAACATGCTACCTTGCGCCTGCCCAGCTAAAATGCTGCTGTATGCAGACGATGTGGTAATCTCTGTCCAGGTAATCATCCTGCTGAAATAACAGCAGCTTTACAGGAACGCTTCAATAAACTTGAGACCTGGTTTTCTCATAACAGACTTCCCCTAAATTACAAAAAAAGTACAGTAATGCATTTCACTACGCCCCACATAAAGAACAACTCTGACCCATTAACCACTGTGAGCCATAAGGGCGACCTCATTGAACAAGAAATCACCTTTAAATATTTAGGCATCCACATGAAGACACCCTCTCTTTCGCCTCACACATCGACCATGGTATTAAATCAGCCAATAGTAAACTTGGAATCCTCTACTGACACAGGCAGGCTATGACCACTGAGGCCCTAAATCTGGTTACTCGGAGCTTGATATTGTCTACCATTAACTATGGGCTAGTCATCTACAGCGCTGCCTCAGAAACTGCGCTGCAAAGGATTAGATTATTCCTGAACAAAGCCTATAGACTGGTCTTCGGGGCCAAGTGCTTTACACACACACACACCTGCAGCATCTACTCTAAATCTGGGTGGCTTCCTTTGCAACTAAGGATCAAGTACCAAGCATGCCTGATTGGAAAAAAGGCCCTCTTAGGTCTGACACCAGAGACAACTGCTGACTTGTTCCAGCGTAACAAAACCTCAGAATTGACTAGCAGAACAGCTAAGGGTGTACTCCAGGTCCCCTTCAAGCATATATCCTTTACCCAGCAAACCCTTGCGTACAGGGGACTCCCTACGGTTTAATGACCTCCCTTCCTCACTCTTAGAGCACTGTAAAATTGGCCCATTCAAAAGGGACCTCAGATTCCATCTTGCCCAAGCAAACATCTGTGAGTGCCCTTCTTAAGGGCTCCCATCCTCAACCACCCCTTGAGTCCCCACCCCCTCATTATTTACCCACCAACCACCACCTAATCCCCCAACTGACAAAGCTTCTCTGGCTGCTATCACCCCTTTGCACTGCACTTAGCAATTTAACTGCATCTACAAAGTTTATTTTTGCTGTGTATATGTGCTGGTAATATCGTTTTAGTCACAACTGCACTTTATGACACTAACAATCCTTGTTTTCTGTGTTCCACTGTACCTATTGTACTACATTTTGTACCATCTGTGTTGTTTTGTTCTGTATGTGACCCTGACTTGGAACGTTTGTAAAAAGAGCCTCTTGGCTCAAAGGTGATTTAATCTGAAATCTGAAATAAATAAAAATAAAATACAAAAAGATATTGTCGAATGAAGCTCAGTAAGTAAAGCAGGGGAAATACCAGGGAAACAATAACCCCAGTAATAAAGATGGGGACAGAAAAAGGAAGAGAGTTTAATAAACAGCAGTTCACAGGCAGAGGGGAAGACATAGCCAGAGGAGTCATAAATTGGATTGCGGTGGAAATGTATTAAACTGCAATACCACCGTCCCTCTTTCAACGCTCTTGCCCGACTACAGTGTAGCCAGGAATTGTTACAGTAGAATCCTGTACCCTGGAGAAGAGCCAGGATTCAGATATAACAAACATCCGGACGTATATTAAGCATAGTAGGCTGTAGGTGGTCAATTTCTGAGAGTAGGCTACGGCTGTTTAAATAAGCAACTTTTAAACCTTTGGGAAGTTGTAACGATGAAGTAATGATGGGACCAGGATTAAGTTCAAAGTCACCTGCCAGCAGTAACAAGGTTTAAAAAAAAAAAAAAAGCTTAAAAGAACGGTGAACACATATGGGTCCTTAGTATGCAATACGCACAAGGAATTCCAGTTTAAGTTCATACACACACACACACACACACACACACACACACACACATATATATATATATATATATATATATATACATATACATATACATACATAGGTTGTACTGCCCACCGGCTATGGTCAATAAATGTAACCCTGCAGTCCCAGCTACATGTGGAACACTGCTTCTGGGAATGCAGGGACCTGCAACACTTCTGGTCGAGAGGAGGCGTCAGCGACAATTGGGATACAGATAGCGGATACAGCTTCCTCATTGTTATTTGGTATGGAAGACTGGGGGGAAGAGGGGTGGGAGCCATATCCCAGAGTGATTAGGATTCTGCTGACACTTGCCAGGCCGTGTATACAGAACACTTGGATATCCCACACACAACCAACAGTAGATCAGTGGAAAACCCTGGTGATACAGAATCTGACGTTGGAGAGACTAAAGTACAAACTGCAGGGGAGAGAGGAGTAGTTCTTGACATGCTGGGACAAATATATATAACTTGTTGCCTGTGGCTGAAACAGCACTGTTCAAACAACGGGTGGTGTGATCACATAATTTCTACAATTTTACAGGCAGCCTGAAGGGAGCTCCAACTGAAGTGAGAATCAAAGACCCTGGTACAGGTAACCCCTCGAGGAAGAACGGGATGGAAGGATGGCAACCCACAAGGGGTGAAGAATGGTCACCAGGATAGGTATTATTAGTGGCCATGGGCCGAAGGTGAGAAGGCTGTGAGGTGGTACCGCAGTGCAGGTAAGCCTCTAATGCATTACTGCACATAAAATGAAAAAACTCTACCAAGAAACAGTTGTATTGACTTTTTGTTAAGGGAAGTTTGTTTTGTTTAAGTTTCCCTTGCAAAAAGTAAATATGTAGGACTCTTCATGGTGATTTATGATTTTATTGAAATTAATAAAAAGATTAATACAAAAAAAAAAAACGGATGATGCTTAGAGGAGGGGTGCAGGAGAGATGTAGAGGAGAGAGAACAGGGTTAAAGAAGAATTAAAAAGCGCCAGACAGATTCAAGGTGTAGCCAAGGAGCAGGAAGAATCTGACACCAAGGACGCCAAAGGAAATGGAGAGTGGGAAGAGAGATGGAGGGGGGGGAAGTAGGGAAAGAGGAGAGGGAACAGCTAAAAAAGGCAAAGGAGGAGAGTGCAGAAGTTTGTGGTAAAGAAATATACAGGGAGAGGAGGGAGAAAAACACCATGGACGTTAACAGCATAGCGGAGAAAACAACAGCGCAGGAGAATGAACGCACAAACACAGCAAAAAGGTAGAAGTCACAAGAGAGAGAGAGAAACAAAAACACTAAAGAGAATAGTAAAATATAAATAAAATAGGGAACTCAAGAAGGCTATAGTTAGATAAATTACCAACTTAGGTACTCATTCAAACTATAAATATAAATTACAGATAGGACAAAATCTGCAAGATATGACTAGTAAGCAGTAAAATAACTTTAAGAACTAATACAAAATTAGAATTAGCCAACAAATACATTAAAAGAAAGGTAATAATATCAAGATATAACTACAAGCACAAATATAAGAGCTAATTATAAGCTAGGTGCAAGTTAGCCAACAGTTAAGGCCTAGGTACTGTAACAGGTTCTATCCAACTAGCAATTAGAGCAGACAATTGGTAATACTTACATGGTATGAATGCACAGTAAAATACAGTAGAGCTCAGTCGCAAGTACAAGCTACCTTTAAAAGGCAACATGCAGACGTAGCAATATCAATGTACACAAATATATAGAAGCATGAGCCACAGAAAACACCTACACAGTAATGAATGGCAATTACACACATACAAACAAGAGTAGGCCTTTACAGACTGCTGGCAAACACAGTTACAAGGCAGTACCATAGTGAACCCTTTGGAAGCAGAGGCGAGGCCCACCCGGTCTTCTCACAACAGACTCCAGGATGCCCTAACACTATGGCCCTTAAGCGATCCAACCACAGCAGAAGACCGCTAGGCAACAGCCTACAAGCAGACTGGAGTAGACATGCCCCCAGCATCAAGCAAGCTCCCGACTGGAGCACAGATCAAAGGCAGAGGAAAGCTGACTCCGAACTTGGAGGACTGCTGCTTGCCAACAGCAGTCACCAACAGAAACAGTCCAAACAGTTCCAAAAGGCAGTTTGTGCCGAAAAGCTGAGCACGCAGGGCTCAGACACAGTTAAAGCACCGACACTGTGGAATGAAGAACTCTGCAAATGAAGAATTCTCCAGTTTGTGTAGACACGCCCCCAGCACCAAGCAAGCTCCCGACTGGAGCACAGATCAAAGAGGGAGGAGAGCTGACATGGAACTCAGAAGACTGCTGCTTACCAACAGCAGTCACCAACAGAAACAGTCCAAAAAGTCCCAAAAGCAGTTTGTTCCCCAAAGCTGTGCACAAAGGGCTCAGACATACCGAAACAAGGCGCAGACACTTAAGTATCTTTAGGTGACCAGTTTTCATTCACCCTATATACAGTCGTCCAGTCTCTTTGCTTACGTGGGAAATAACCGCTGTCCCACGCCTATGTCTTCTTCCCCAAGAACTTCTCTGAACACAGCACACCAGGAGCAAGCTGACCCCCCCAGCTTGCTCCTCACCAGCCTAATTGTTCTCTCTCTTATCCCCCTGTCTTATCAACACTAGGCCCGTCCATCCCCTTATTCTTCCTTTCCCAACCTCGGATAGGAGCTCACTACCCTGGGTTGTGACATCCTACCATGCCCCGTACTTTATAGCATTCAATCCCGTGGCTCACACATACTCCTTTTCTCCATCCACCTTCTCTACATCCAGCTTTACCAACTCCTTTCTGTGCACCGTGCCCTCCTAGCCTTTCTCCCCTACTTCCTCCCTCTTCCCCTACCTTCACCTCTACCTGGTGTATATTTTTATTTTCTCTTCCATTACTTCCTCCTGCAACCTTAGATAAACTGCTTTATCTTCCTATAGACACTTCTATGTATGTAAATACCGTGTAATCTGTACAATATCTGTATAATTCTATGTACATATGAACTTCTTTTTCTTCCTCTCTGTAAAGAGTATTATCTGTATTGCCTTGTAAATACCTGTGTTGACCTGTATATACAATTGTTCATGCTCCACCCAAGTCCATCTTGCAAATGAGCTTCTGCTCAACAATGAACGCCTGGTTAAATAAAGACTTGATTGATTGATATTTAAAATAAACCAGGAGGACATGAAAATATTAAAATGATAAAGTATAAAATATGTATGCAGGTTAGTGGTGCTGTGTTAATCTCAAGAAACTCTAGTACACTTTTCTGTAGTGATACCTTTTATTAGACTAACGGAAGAATTTTTACATAAGCTTTCAAGACCCCACCTGATGATGAGACCTTGGAAGTCTCAAAATATTGTGTAAAAATTCTTCACTTCGTCTAATAAAAGGTATTTCTACAAAAAACAAAAAGTGTACTAGATTTTCCTGAGACTAACATGGCAACAAAAAATATTTATGTAAGCAGTATGAGCCCTCCAGTACTCTGTCAGAGTGTCCCAGTTATCCAAAGCAAAAATGTCTAACATTAGGCACCCTGCATTACAAGGGGAAGGGGGTGGTGTCCCATTCCACGAAGGCAGACAACCGGACCCTAAAATGTACCTTAATCAATAATGTCTGCTTCCCACCATCCGGATCTCCCAGGTTTTGGATTCTCCCTCCAGCTTCACTGGCAATTTGTTTCCTGGGGTTATCAAAGATCTAGATGCAGCCCCCAACTTCCGCCCGAAGTCATGCTGGGAATAACAACAAGGGAATCCACAATCTTTTAAACTGCTGCTTTACTAAATCAAACTCTTTCTTCCTCTTCCGAGAAGCACAGGGCAGGTCAGAAAACAGGTAAAACACCGCTTCCCCAGACAGTAACTCCCCCGGCACTGAGATGCATTGAGGACTAGATCACAACAGCTGGCCACAGTCAGAACTTTCATCAATGTACATGGCAAGTGCATATATTCAGGTACTTTCCAAGGATTTATACGACAGTTTTCTTCCACAAGCTCTACTGACTGGTGAACTGACTACAGTAAGATCTGCACTAACCAGTGCTCCACATACCCCTCCAGGTCTACTTTTTGATCTCTCTGGCAATCCTACAAGGCGCAGATTTCTCTCCCTTAGTGCCATTTCAACCACTTCCAGCCTCTTCCGGAGGAGCATCATCTCACAAACGATGGTGGCAGTTGTAGCCAAGGCCTTTTCCACTATTGAGGCTGCTGTCTCTACTTTGTCAAACAACCCTGTCACCCACTGCTCAATCACTTTCATCCTGATAGCAAACTCGTCAAGGCAATGTTTTGTAGCTTGGATGGACCTGCACATTGCTTGCAAGGAGTTTTTAATGTCCACTTACTCTGCAGATGCAGGCCAATCTGCCGCTGGAGAATCTGCCTTCCCTGCCCCCAATGCTGTCTGTTTTGGCTTGAAGAAGTTGAAGGCATCAAAAGGAAAAAGAGCAATTGGTCCAATGTGATTTACAGCTGAAGTAAGACAGTGGTTAGAACCAAAAGGAGAGCATTCTTAAAGTACTAGGGAAACTAATGGGAGCATAGGGAGTGGTTATCTGTATGCCAGGGATGGTAGCGGGGAGGGTGGGGCCTAAAACCAAGGAAGAGATAGGAAGAGTGGGGGGCAAACCTCACATGATTATTCACCTGGAGATGAATGATCTGGCAGGAAACGAGGTCGGGGTAATGCAGCAGAGGTTTAAGGATCTAGCTGGATGCTGAAAGATGGTTAACAGGTGCAACCTGGGAGCACAGGGAAGTTAAGTGACTTGCTCAGGGTCACACAGTATGCAAGTGGGGGCTGAGGGATTCAAACCCAGGTCTCCAGATCTGCAGCTCAGAGCCTTAAACCACTATGCTATGCTGCCTCCCTAGTTGACAGCAGATAAGGACAGCAAGGCCCATCCAGTCTGCCCACTTCTTTTTCTAACTTATAAATGTGCCATCGGCTTTGTTCTGTCAATGTCCTATCTATTCATACTCATCTGTATTGCTCCCTTATGCCTATCCCATGCCTGTATGAAGCCCTGCACTGTATTCATATCCACCACTTCCTGACGTAGGACGTTCCATGCATCCACCATCCTTTCTGTGAAAAAGAACTTCTTCACATTACCCCTTAATCGGCCTCCCTCTAATCTCATGCTGTGTCCTCTTGTCCTACTATTTTTCTTATATTGAAACATGTTAGACTCTTTCACCTTGTTAATGCCCTTAAGGTGTTTGAATGTTTCGATCATATCACCTCTCTCCCTCCTTTGCTCTAGGGTATACATATTGAGCTCCGTTAATCTGTCCTCATATGTTTTCTGATATAGCCCCTGCACCATTTTGGTTGCCCTTCTCTGGATTGCCTCCATTTGGTTAATGTCCTTGTGAAGGTGTGGTCTCCAGTACTGCAATCAGTGCTCCAGATGGGGCCTAACCAGTGTGTAGTAAAGAGGGATTATTACCTTCCTCTTCCGACTTGTGATACCCTACTAATACACCCCAACATCCCCCTACTGCTTTAGTGGTCTGCTTGGATGATTTCAGGTCATTGGTGATGATGTCCAAGTCTCTTTCTTCCCTTGTGACTGCCAGCAACTTCCCTCCCAGCCTAAAGATGGCTTCAGGGTTTCTCTTCCCTATGTGCATGATCTTGCTCTACTTTGCATTAAACCCCAGTTGCCACTCTTCTGACTATTTTGTCAGTTTATCCAGATCTCTTCTCATGCTGCCCACCCCATCTGGATCATCTATTCTGCTGCAGATCTTCGTGTCATCTGCAAACAGACAAACCTTACCCTCCAGTCCATCTGCAATGTCGCTGATGAAGATATTGAAGAGGACTGGCCCCAGGACTGATCCCTGAGGTACCTCACTTGTTCATTCATTCATTCTTTATTTATATAAGGTGCCTTTCTTAAAACCAAGGCTCCTGTACAAATACGTTAAACAATAAATACTTAGAACAACACTAAAACTATCATAAATCATTAAAAGCTTTGCTAAAAAGATATGTTTTCAAAGCTCCCTTAAAGCTTTGGACAGTCGGGCAATTTCGCACCTGGCGAGGTAGAGAATTCCACCGGGTCGGGCCATAAAACTAAACGATCTTGCCCCTGAAGTTTTTAAACGGACCCTGGGAATCTCTAGTAATCCCTCGTCAGTGGATCGGAGAGAGCGGGAGGGACAGTAGGGACAAAGGAGCTCTTTCAGGTAAATAGGTCCCTGATCGTGTAGGGCTTTATAGGTCAGCAAACCGACCTTGAAGGTGATTCGCCAACAAACTGGAAACAAGTGCAGACCGCGGAGCACAGGTGTTATATAACAAGACCTAGAAGATCCAGTCAACAGCCTGGCTGCCACATTCTGCACTAGCAGCAGACGGCGAAGTTCAACCCCCGATAGCCCCAGGTAAAGGGCATTGCAATAGTCAAGGTGGGAGGTAACAAAGGTGTGGACCAACGCTGGAAGATCCTCTGGAGGAACCAAGTGTTTCAACCACTTGTGACTTGCATCTCTTCTGACTGTATACCATTTACCACTACACACTGTTTTCTGCCCGTCAACCAGTTTGCCATCCATTTGACCAACTTTTGACCCATCCTGAGCCTACCCAGCTTATAAATCAATCTTCTATGTGGAATAGTGTCGAAAGCTTTGCTGAAGTCAAGGTAGGCGACATCAACTGCTCCACCTTGGTCCACCACTCTGGTTACCCAGTCAAAGAAATCTATGAGATTAGTTTGACAGGACCTTCCTTTTGTAAATCCAGGCTGTCTTGGATCCTGTGCTCCTATGGGTTCCAGGTGTTGCACTATCCTTTCCTTAAGGAGTGCCTCCATAATCTTGCCCACTACTGAGGTAAGAGGTCTGTAGTTCCCCACCTCCTCCCTGCTACCACTCTTGTAGAGCGGGATCACATGAGCCCTTCTCCAGTCTTCTGAGACCTCTCCTGTGCTCAGAGATTCACTAAACAGTTCTGTTAATGGCTCTGCTAGTTCCACCCTCAGCTCCTTTAGTACCCTGGGATGTATGCCAGCAGGTCCCATTGCCTTGTCCACCCTGAGCTTATCGAGCTCTTGTCGGACCCTTTCTTTTGTGAAGGGACTAGTGCACACCTCCCTTCCCCCTGTGCCCATGGTGCTGAGCTGTGGGCCCTATCCTGCCTTCTCTTCAGTAAATACGGAGCAGAAGTATCTATTTAGGATAGATGCTTTTACATGGTCCTGCTCCTCACACGCCTCCTTAACTCCTTTGATCTTAGCAATACCCCCTTTGGACTTTACCCTTTCATTAATGTATCTATAGAAAGTCTAGCCATCTTCTTTTACTATTTGTGCTAGTGTTTCCTCATTTTGGGCCTTTGCCTGCCTTACTGCCTTACTGCCTTCCCTGCTTCCCTTAGAGAAGTTTGGTGTGCCTCCCCTATCTTCATCTCGTTGCATTCCCTTAGATTTCCTGAAGGCCAGCCTTTTGGCTCTGACCTTTTCTGCTACTGTTTTTGAGAACCAAAGTGGTTTCCTTCTTCTTTTGCACTTCCTTTTCTCTCTAACACAATGGGATGTTGCTTCAAGTATTGCATCCTTAATGCTTGCCCACTCTGCCTGTACCCCCTCACCTGTATTTCTTTTTGCCAGGGCTAGCTTAACTCTATTAGACATCTTATCAAAGTAAGCTCTTCTGAAGTCGCATATTTTTGCCTTGAAATGGGATGATTTAGTTCTAGTGGCCAAATTGAACCATACCATGTGATGGTCACTGGTCCCCAGGTGACCTTCTACCTGGAGATCTGTGATCCTTTCCCTGTTAGTCAGTACTAGATCTAGAATAGCCCTGTCTCTTGTGGGTTGTTGTACCAGTTGTTTGAGGCCCTCCCCCTGCAGGGAATCCACCATTTGTCTAGTTTTGGCAGATGTTCCTGCTAGTATTGACCAATCTGTATCTGGCATGTTGAAGTCTCCCATTATCAGAATCTCCCCTTTAGCTGTCATGTTTTGCATATCTTCTAATAGTAATGCGTCTATGTCCTCCCCCTGATCTGGGGGCCTGTAGACAACCCCAGTTCATATGGCTGTTCCATTCCTGTTTCCAAGGTGACCCACAGTTCTTATGGCTCCTTATGTTATTCTGAATTTCTGTAGCTTTGATATTTTCATCGACATACAGGGATACTCCACCCCCCCCCCTTTTTTTTTGCACCTTGGTCTCTTCTGACAGGACATAGCCAGGTACTGAAGTCTCCCAAGTGTGGTTACTGGTAAACCAGGTCTCGCTAATTGCTACCATGTCCAGTTTAACCTCTGTCATTATTGCCTGCAGATCTGGAATCTTGTTTCCCAGACTGCGAGCATCTGTGTACATGATTTTCCATTGGCCAGATTTCGGTGTATTAGTTGTTAGGTGAGGTCTGGCGTTTCCCCTGTGTATCATATGGGAAGCCAGATCTTTTTCCTTACCTGGTGATGCAAATGAACTGCAAACATGCTGAACTCCTGTTTGACCACTGGCTGAGGGGGAAGGGTGTTCTTCCCATTCGACGTATGGGGTGCTGCACCCCCTTCCCATTCGCTAGTTTAAATATTCTGCAAAGACATCAAACTTCTGCCCCAATACACCGACTCCCTCCTTAGTCAGATGCAGTCCATCAAATTTAAAGAACTTTTGCTCCCAAAACTGTTGCCAGTTCCCTACAAATTTGTGTCCTTTTTCCTGGCACCAGCCCTTGAGCCACATGTTTAGCTCCCCTATCTCCCCTTCTCTGTCCTTCCGTCCATCTGCCCCCCTCTCCCAGACTGGTAGGATCTCAGAGAAGGAGATGCCAGACAAAATGGATGATAGTTCGTTACCCAGCCTGGTCAGGTGTTCCTTGGTCTCCACAACTGACCGGCTGGCAAGATCATTAGTCCCTATGTGTACCAGGACGTCAATGTTTTCTCCTGCTTCCCCAAACAATTTTAGCAATGCAGTCAGTGTCTCTCCACGCTGATGCACCTGGGAGACATCTGACCATTACCCCTGGCTGGAGATAGGTATCAACTCCCCAAATCGTGGCGTCTCCTATGATCAGAAGTTGTTTGGATTTCCTTCTTGCTTTTTTTTTGTTTTGGTTCCTGTTTTGGGCGAGTTTTTTGAGCTAGCTCCTGTGCTGCAGTGTCCTGCTCTGCAGTGTCCTCTGCCCCTTTGTTTGATTTCGGAGTTAGAGGCAGATACCTGTTTGTAGTTTTTACATGGCTTGTGGAGGTAATATGTTGGGGAGCACCGAGTGATGGGGTACCCGATTTGCCCCTCCTAACCACCTGCCAACCTCCTGGACCAACTACCCTCTACAGTCAAGGTGCTTCTGTTGGATGTTGGGGGAAATGGCGGGTGGTTCTTATAATATATTTCCTCTTGAATATGCAATTTGAGGAGCACAATCTCTGCCCATGCTGCCTGAAGCTGAGCCCTTAGATCTCCAATGGCCCAGCATACAGGACAGTGTCCTAAATCCTGTAATACTACCCTTCTGAAAAGTGTTCCGCAGTACCTGCAGTTAATGATATGCATTCCAGATAAGTTGCTGGGTTTATAACCTGGTCAGAGTAACTAGAAGGAAGAAAATGAAAGCAAAAGTTTGATTTTGTGTTTTGTCTGTTTGTTTCTGTATAACTTGTTATAACAAGTTAAATTACTTATGCCCCTGTAAATTAGGTCACCGTGTGGATACCCCACTGATCCGCCCCTTCCTGCTTTGCCACAGGAAATGTCACGACTGTGCTGCCCTATAAAAGGAGTGTAGTGTGGGGTGGTTGGGGATGGCTGGGGGTGGGTGGCTGGGCCCTTCCCCTGCCGAAAAAGAAGAACCACGGACGAAAGAAACGGAGGTAAGAGCAGAAACAATCAGCCAGCAACAAGTACAGTAGCCCTGAAAGCTTATCCTAACGATAGAACTGTAAAACACCACCTGTAATAATTTCACAGAAAATATACCCTGTAAGACACACTTAACTACAGAGAAAAATAAAGCACTAACAGAAGATATACCTTGCAAAAGACAATTTGAATCAGAAGATTACAGCAGTAATCTGTTAGCACACACCTGTAGGCACACCCTGTAATAATGCAGCACAAGGTATACCCTGCAACAGCAATTTGAATCAGGGAAAAATAAAGCAATAAAATGTTAGCAACAAACAGTAACAATCCCTGTGAGTATAAAATAAAAACACCACCACACAGTAAATCTGCCTAGCCAAAAGACGCCTTAATCCTTTCCCTCGCTCTGGTAAAGGTTCTTTGCTCTGTCCTTTCAAGCAACCTAGAAGGAAAGAGCTCAGGTGAAGCTAGGTGCCTTGGCCAGCAAACCTAGTCTTCCACCTCCGTAGACTACGAGTAGTTACCGCTGCCACCCATTGTGGGGGGCCTCTCACTGGACTTGGCATTTCTCCTGAGGATGGAAATCACAGACATGGTGGTGCATCCCATCAGATGGTCTGAGCATCACGCCCTCAGATTCAGTTTTATGACTTCTCTTAGTAGGCCTGCCCCAAAGGAAATGGTTCATTACCGCCCTTTAAAAAGGAGTTACCTCAGAGGGTTTAATGGCGGTGATGGACGTTTTGGGAATAATGACTGATAGCGGTAACCCAGGCTCCATGGTTCTGGTCTATAATAAGGCGGTAACAGGGGCCTTGGATGTCATCGCTACGGCTTGTGTTCGTTCCCTGACCCTTCACCCTGGGGCTCCATAGTATGATGGGTCCCTAAGGGGGTTGAAGAGACAGGGTCCAAGGTTGGAGAGACACTGATGGAAAACTCACCTGGAGGAGGACAGGCTTAGATTGCTAGATCATTATAAAATCTACCAATCAGCAATCTCCAATAAGGCAGAGTTCCTGTCCAAGGAGACTGCTGCAGCATAAAACAGGGCGGCTCAGATCTTCCACACTGTGGACAGATTGTGCAAGCCAGTCTGTCTGCAATCTGCTCGTGCTTTGTCACAAGGAAAGTGTGATGAGTTTGCGCAATTTTTTGCTGGTAAGGTGGCCTCCATCAGGAGCGAGACCATCCAGTGTCTCTCCATTGGGCTTTACTCTGATTAACCAAGTGGTACAGTCTCCCGGGTGACCTGGTTTATCTTCAGCCTACCGGCAGTCACTGATATCGTGAGGACCATCCAGACTTTACGGCCAACTTGCTGTAGTCTGGATCTGGACCCAACTCACTTTCTTGTAGGGTGTGTTGAGGTCATTGGCCCGGTCTTGACCGGGATACTTAGGAGTTCTTTGGAGAGAGGGATCTTTCCAGACCCCTTAAAAAAGAGGTGGCTGTTCAGCCCCTCTTGGAAAAAAAACCTCCCTAGACCCTGACCTCCCAGCCAACTACAGACCAGTCTCTAACTTATCTTTTACGGGTAAAGTTATTGAGAAGGTGGTCACTCTGCAGCTGGAGGACCATTCAACAAGCCACAATATCTATGACCCTCTCCAGTCGGGTTTCAGAAAAAGACACAGCACTGAGACAGCCCTGGTACGGGTACTAAATGATCTCCTGATGGCCAGAGATCGGAGATTCTGAACCATCTTGGTTCTCCCTGATCTCTCGGCAGTGTTTGACACTGTGGATCATGGGGTACTTCTTGAGCGCCTGAGGTTCTTCTGTGGACGGGGGGGGCAGTCCTCAGTTGGTTTTGACCATTCCTCGGTATCTGGGACTTATTCCTCGGCCCCTTAGGAGTAACCCAGCGGGGTGCCGCAGGGCTCGGTGTTGTCTCCCATGTTGTTCGCAGTGTACGTGCTACCAGTGGGGGATATTATAAGACAGTATGGTTCGAGTTTTCACTGCTATGCAGATGATTCTCAGCTGTACGTGTCTTGTGCCTGACCAGGAGGCCATCACTGTATCAGTGTTTAACAGCTGTCTTGCTGAGATCCAGGACTGGATGAGTACCAGTTGGCTGAGGCTAAACCTGGAAAAAATAGAGGTGTTGGTTGTGGACCCAGATCGTAGGTCGGCCGGGACATTGGCAGGACAACCCTCTGGTCTAAAGCTGAGGGGGATGTTGCTTACCGTCTCGGACCAGGTGTGCAACCTTGGTGTGATTACTGATGAGGGCTTGACCCTGAAGGCTCAGGTGTTGGCCATAGTCAAATCTTCCTTTTGCCATCTTAGGAATTTAGCCAGGGTGAAACACCTGGTTCCGACTGAGTATCTTCCTACCTTGGTCCACGCCTTTGTCACCACTCATCTTGACTATTGTAACACCCTCTACCAAGGGCTACCAGAGGCTGATGTATGCCATCTGCAGCTAGTGCAGAACGCAACAGCCAGGTTGTTGAGTGGAGCCCCTAGATCCAGTTATATAACACCTGTGCTGCGTGAACTGCACTGGCTGCCGGTACAGTGGCGGATAACCTTCAAGGTCGCTTTGCTAACCTATATCGCCCTACACAATCAGGGACCGCAGTACCTTCTGATTCCTTACTGCCCACTCTTATCCTCCAATGGGGGATTGCTAGAAATTCCCAGGGTCTGATTGAAAACATCTTGAGGAAGAGCATTTGCTCTTATGGCTCAGACCCTGTGGAATTCTCTATCCCGTCAGATACGAGATAGTCTGACCGTAGAAGGTTTTAAAACATCTTTAAAAGCCCACCTTTTCAAATCAGGCCTTCTTTGGTCTATAGGAGGGAAAGCCCTTTGCTAGCTACTGACAAAAATGGGGTAATTTTTGCCCGGTATTAAGCAATATTGTCCCTGCTTTTAATGCTTCTTTATTGGTTTATATTTTATAAGTATTTTATGATGTTATGTTGCTGTGAATTTGTTTGTTTATTTGTTACTGATGTTTGGACTATAAGGGCGCTCTGAGCTCTGGAAGGGCGCTCAATGGAAAAATAAAGTAATGATGATGATATTGGGTACTTACCCAGTCATTCTGGGATCAATGTACTGTGCAAACACTGATTCCCACAATTTTTCTTTCAACTTATCCCCCTACGGACCTCTGACCCACCTTTACTCACTATAGTGGGTGGAGATTGGAACTTAGCCCCACAGTCAGACCCTGACCAGTCGGGTGCCAAAAGAGTCGACTTGTCCGCATCGCAGAAGGCCCTTTGTGACTTAATGAGTGGGACGGGACTGGTAGACGTATGGCGTATTTTTAATCCCATGGCTAGACAGTACACCTTCTACTCTCCACCTCACAAAACCCTATCCAGGATAGACTATTTCCTAGTAAGTGCATTTTGCTTGCCAGGCATACTAGTGGCAGATATTCGCCCCCAAGAGTGCTATCGGACCACTCATCCACCAGTGTCACTTATTTAATTGGGGCAGGGGTGCATCAAGATACTCTATGGTGTCTCAATGCACAACTGTTACAAGCCCCAGACTCCCTATCCCATATTCAAGACTTCATTTCCTCTTTCTTGGATTCCAATGAGGGCACAGTGGACGGAGTTGGTACAATCTGGGTAGCACTTAAATGTGCCCTAAGAGGAGAGTTTATTCGTCTCTCAGCTGTCCAGGCCCATAAGGGCAGGGTGCAACTCGAAACACGACTGAAGGACATCCGCCATTTGGAACATTCCCTAACTCGCTCTTCTCCAGACTCAGAATGGGCTAAACTGTACCTACTGCAAATCCAGTATGCAGATATTTTGGCGTAAAAGGTTTACTAAAATGGAATATCTAGAAACTGGAGAAAAGGCAGGGAAACTTCTTGCTCTCCACTTGCAACAGGCTGAAACAGCCATGTTTATCCCAGAATTGCAACCTGACCCAGATGCCACAGTCATAACCAACCCCAGAGAGAGATGGCTTCAATCTTTGGAGCCTACTTTCAAAATCTTTATGCCATAGACCCATTGCTGCCCCGGTGGATTCAATTTCAGCTTACTTAAAGATTCTGTAACACTCCCAATACTACCCCCTTCTTCTGTAGCACACCTGGGCACACCAATCACACTAACCGAAATGGAGAAGGTGATTGGAAAACTGTCTCTCAATAAGGCACTGGTACCCGATGGCCTAACCAACAACCTTTACAAGGTTTGCATTCACCAGCTGGCACCCCTCCTGGTGAATGTATTCAACTCTTGGTTTGCCGAGGGAGTCGGTGACCCAGTCTTTTTGAAAGCACTGATTAGACTCATCCCAAAGCCTGACAAAGACCCCCTTCAGGCTGAAAGCTATCGACCGATCTCCCTATTAAATTCAGACATGAAAATACTTTCCAAACTCCTAGCCATTCGCCTAAGTTTGGTAATGGGGGCGACTATTAGTCAAGAGCAAGTCGGTTTCATATCAGGTCGATTCTCAGGAGATCACCTAAGGAAACTCCTTCATCTGCTTTCAGCATCCAGGGAGTCCACGGTCCCAGTGGCCCTGGTCTCCCTGGATGCTGAAAAAGCCTTTGACCGGGTCTCAAGAGATTTTTTGTTTGAAAGGCTACGACGCTTTGGCATTCCTGCAGACTATCAAATGGGTCCGGCTGTTGTATTCTACTCCCACAGAGAGGGCTTGGTGTAACATGTCTATCTAACCCCTTCCCCTCGCAATGAGGTACCAGGCAGGGATGCCCGCTTTCCCCCTCCTTTTCAAACTTCTACCTACAGCCGCTGATATGAAAGCTTGATAATACACCTACCCTCCAGGGCATCCAACTGGGGGACCAGAGGTACACCCTCTCGGCCTATGCAGATGACCTGCTCCTCCACCTGGAAAACCCACAAGTATCCCTCCCTATTTTACTGCAAGAGATTGCTACTTTCTCCAGGGTCCCCTTCTACAAATTGAATCCCTCCAAGACCAAAGTATTCCTACTAAACAGCAGAGTTTCTAAAGCGGACATTCTAGAATTGGGTCTAGCATGGGAACCTAGAGCTCTAACGTACCTGGGAATAAGAATTTCTCACTCTGTCCCAAATACGATTAAGGAGAACTTAACCAGGTTACTACATATTATTAAATTAGACCAGGATAGATGTTCAGCAATCCCCTTATCCTTATGGGGTCAGATTAGCTTTCTTAAGATGAATGTCACCCCATTTATTGTACCCATTGGGTATGTTAGGTTTCTATCTCCCTAACAGCTGGTTTAATCACCTTCAAAAGATGTTTAACTCGTTCCTTCAGAAGAAACGGAAGTGTCCGTAGAGCCTATAGCAAACTAACTGCTCCCAAACTAAGTGGAGGTTCATCCCTCCCTTCTGTATTTCTGTATTACGGAGCTCAACACGCTAGTAAACTACTCCACTGAGACAAGAAGTGTACTCAACCTGACCCCATCACATACACCCCTCTCTGGTTAGACATTGAAAGGGCCCCAGCAGCTAGAACGGGCTGTTCTTTGACCAGTCTGCTATACCTGTGGCCCTCTCAGCTTCCCCGGCCTCTGCGACACATGCCCATAGAATGCTCCCTTACAGCCTGGCATCAACTGCAGACATACCTGTCCACGTCTTGGAATAGATCCACTACCCAACCTATATTTAACAATCCCCACTTCCAGATAGGTCACCATCCCATTCCACAAATCCTCTGTCCCCAATTTCAGGACTGCACACTTGATGACCTAATCCAAGGGGAAGACAGTCAGTCTCCTTTCCCAATTTACAGGCCCATTTTCAGCTTAAAGGAGAAGTCCACCCAGAATGTGCAAAAACATACGTTATGTAGAGTGTTTTGATATGTATGTTAAGTCCTAGTGGGTCCTTCCCTCTGTCTGCTATTAGGAGTTTTTCCTAAATTAGCCTGCTAGCTGTATGGTAGTTTTACAATCCCTGGGGATCTCCATCACAAATAGGTTTATTGACTTTCTTTCTCCTATGATGCACCCTGGTTCATGTGACAGTGATGTAGCTATGCCCCTAGATTTAGCATGGTCTGTCACAGCTCAGCCACAAAGATAAATCTTCTTTCAGAGAAGAAGTCACATTGCTACATTTTGGGTGAGTGTAATCATTATTATTTTTTGATATTAGTACCTTGTCCTGCTATGTTACAACCTATAGGGGTGATGTTCAATTTTTGCTACTTAGTACTGGTGCAAAAACTGAAAGTGACAGAGGAATAGAGTAAACAGTGACATGATTCACACACACTCACACACACACACACACAGCAGAGCATAGCAGGACAAGGTACTGATATCAAAAAATAATAATGATTACACTCACCCAAAATCTAGCAGTTTGTCTTCCTCTGAAGAAGTATTTTCTCTGTGGCTGAGCTGTGACAGACCCTGTAACAAGACACTGGCTTACTGCAGCGGCAATTAGACATCACAGCAAAGGGCACTCTGGGAAGGCTAGAGGCCATAAAAGAAACCAGAATGGCAGCCTCATACCTCTTAACTGTCCCTGATTTTCAGGGATGTCCCTGATTTTGCCTCAAATTTTTACTCTGTCCCTCCTAAAAATTGTGTTTCTGTGGCCAAACAGTGGAGGTTGTAAGCACAAAATAATGTTAAACATTAAATTTTCAGACTTGTTCTTCCTTAGAAAATGCATTTTACACTAAGTCCCTTATTCTACCAGCTTACTGAGCGGATATCAGCAATTTTGAAGATGTGTCCCTGATTTTGGTCCTTTGTCCTTGACTTTTTTAAGCCTTGTCCCTGATTTATGAGATAGGAGGTTGAGAGGTATGGGCACCCTCCAAGGGCAATAAAACAGTTAGGGAAAGTTAGAAAAAACATCTCTCACAGCCAGAGCAAAAGAAAATGCTGGGAACTAGTTAGAACACAGAAAAAAAAAAGACTACTACATATCTTTTTCTGATTTTAACATGGAGTTTTCCTTTAAGAACAAGGACCTCTTTAAGTTACTGCAGATTAAAAATGCAGTCTTTTCCTTTTTGGAACCTAAACCCTGGGCCATATCAACACTGGAGGACATGGCCTCCATATCGGCTATGGCGAAGCAACCACCTGCGGTCTCTATGCTCTACAAGCACTTTCAGTCCCTGGACCAGCACCTCCCTTCGGGGATCTGTTACTACTGGGTCCAAGAACTTCTTATACCAGCAGATAGGAGTTATGGAAAACCTCATGGTGTAATATATACATAAATTTATTAAACAAGACCGACTTCGACTCATACAATTTAACATAATGCATAATTTGTACTTTACCCCAGTAAAATTGCACAGAATAGGTAAACTCGCATCTCCTTTATGTTCCTGATGCAATGAGGCTACTGGATCTCTCTATCACCTGTTGTGGACATGCCCTAAAAAACTCATTTTGGAACTCCATCCAACAAGCTCCGGATCCACTTTTAGGTTTGGAGATCCCATTTACTCCAGAATGTTGCTTCATGGCATTTTTCCCCTCTGCTACCCCACAAATCAGAAAAGTCCATCTGACCCTAGCTGTCGCCACCGCAAAATTAGTCATGCTGCGACACTGGAAGGAGGACTCCCTTCCCCCACTTCTAGAGTGGTATTGTGAGATCCTACTGGCTAGCCAACTAGAAAAACACATTGCAGTTATGCAAAACAGACCACACTCCTTCCGCAATACCTGGGACCCATTATACACCTTGCTTTCCCTCTAGGGTCTATAGGCTTATCTTGGCACACTAGGAGGGTTTAGTTTTTCTCTGACATGGTCGTAGACGGGGAGGAGGGTGTTTTATGTGTTAATTATAATGGAGGGGTCAATTTGTTTTAGCAGATATCACTCATTTTTTGAGTTGATGTTTGACTATGTTTTGCTTAAAATGTAATAAAATATATTAAATTAGAAAAAAAAGAATAGTAGGCAGCAATGGGGGGGACTGAATCAGTTACAAGATTTTGTGTCAGACAGATCAACAAAGGCAGGAGGAGGAGGCCACTCTGGTTCACTTGAGAGGTGGCTGTAAGAGTAAGGGCAAATGAAAACAGCCTTTAGACAGTACAAAAAGAAACACATAAGGAGGAGGACAGAAGAGCTTACCAGGAGAGGCAAAGGGAGGCAGGGAAGGAAGTACGGAGAGCAAAAGCGATAACTGAGGAAAGGATAGCTAAGTCATTCAAGAGGGGGATAAAACTTTTTTCAGATACATCAGGGAAAGGAGGAAGGCCGGGGCGGGATAATCAGGCTAAGAAGGGGCCTCCGTGGAGGAGGACGGCCAAAAGGCCGACATAATGAACAAATACTTCCTTTTGGCCTTCACCAAGGAGGAGGCAGGACATGGGCCTGAAATACACAGCTGAGGCATGATGGTTAGGGAAATGGACACTAGTCCCTTCTCTGCAGACAGGGTCCTACAGGAACTGTCCAAATTAACAGTGGACAAGGCCATGGGCCCCAAAGCAGTGCACCCCAGGCTGCTGTAGGAGCTCAAAGAAGTACTGGCTGAGCCCCTGGCCACCCTGTTCAATCTGTCTCTGGAGACTGGAGAGGTGCCAGGGGACTGGAGGAGGGCTGACGTTGTCCCGCTCCACAAAGGGGGCAGTAGGGAGAAGCCACGAAATTACAGGCCTAGTCAGCCTGACTTAAGTGGTCAGCAAGGTAATGGAATCTCTCCTAAAGGAGAGACTTAGAGAATATCTCGAGGCCGGCGGACTACAAGACCAAAGACAGCATGGGTTCACTGGGGGGGGGGGTCCTGTCAGACCAACCTGATAAGAGTTCTTCAATGAGATAACGAGGGTAGTGGACCAGGGCGGGGCAGGTGGATGTGGCCTATCCAGATTTCAGCAAGGCCTTCGACACCGTCCCATATAAACGGTTGGTAACGAAACTAAGCAGGCTGGGGTGGGGCCTAAAATTGTAAAATGGGTGGAAAACTGGCTTGGGATAGAAGTCAAAGAGTGGTGGTAAGCAGGGTACATTTAGGGAAGGGGAAGTGATTAGTGAGGTACCACAGGGGTCAGTGCTGGGCCCTGTATTCTTTAACATCTAAGTTAGTGACATAACAGAAAGACTGGGAGGGAGGGTATGCATGCTTGTTTGCGGATGACACAAAGATCTGCAACAGGGTGAACACACAGGAGGGGAGGAAAGGATGAGTGAAGACCTAGAAAAGTTAGAAGAGTGGTCAAGAAGGTGGCAGTTACGATTCAATGCAAAGAAGTGCAAGATTATGCACCTGGGGCGGCGTACACACTTGGGGGGAAGAGGTACTGGCTGTCACAAGGCAAGAGACGGACCTGGGAGTCATTATTTCCAATGACCTAGGTGGCGAAGCAGTGTGGAAAGGCAGTGGGAAAGGCAAGCCAAATGCTTGGATGCATAGGGAGTGGCATCATCAGCAGAAGAAGCAAGGTAATATTTACCCGGTATATTTCACTAGCGAGGCCACACCTCAAGTACTATGTGCAGTTCTGGAGGCCCCATCTTCGAAAGGACAGGGGCAGGATAGAGATGGTGCAGAGGAGAGCAACCAAGATGGTGTAGGGCCTGCATGGGAAGACCTATGAGAAGAGGCTTAAAGAATTAAAACTTGTACTTCCTGGAGGACAGGAGGAGGAGGGGGATATAATACAGACATTAAAATGCATCTCAAGGAAATAAACAAGGTGCAGGAAGAGAGTATTTTCCAGAGGAAAAAAATGTTCTAAGACTAGGGGTACCAATATGGGGTGGGAGGGTAGGATCAGGGGTAACATAAGAAGTTCTTCACATAGACGACTGGAACAGCCTCCCAGTGGAGATGGTGGGGGCAGTCACAATCACAGGTTTTAAGAGGGCATGGGATAAACACATGGATATCTTGGCAAAAGGTGGGGGGTGGATGACAACCCCCCCCCCCCAATAGTGACTCGGGGTAATACTATCGGGGGGAATTTTGGGGCAGATTAGGTGGGCCAAGCGGTTCTTATCTGCCAACAGAATCTATGAATCTATGAAAAGGGAGAAGTACCTGGAGGCAACAAACTTAGCCAGCAGGAAGGTGAGGGAGGTCAAGGCAGAAACGGAACTCAGGCTGGCAAAAACATAAAGCAATTGAAAAAGGCATTCCTCCGGTACGTCCAGGGGAAGCATAACATCAAAGAGGGTACTGTGAGACTTACGAGTGAAGAAGGAGGGGAGGAGGGGGCAAAGGGGAAGCAGAGATACTGAACAAATATTTCTGTTCCATACTTACTAAGGAGCGAGTAATGACACATTAAGCAGCTTTTCTAAGCACAGACACACATTTCAGCTCCACCCAGTCTTCTTACTGTCAAATTTATTACATGCGTGCATTACAGTGATGTCAGAAGGCAACAGTTTTTGAACTATTGCTATTGCAATGTACTATTTCCCATTACTATGGACTCAGAGGTCAATAGTGCAGACTTGACCTTGTACCTGATAAATCAGAATGCTCAGATAGATAGATAGATGGATGGGCATGTTTATTTATTATTTATTGAAAATGTTTCACCAGGAAAAGCACACTGAACAAAAAATGCTCGTCTCACGGGGTTACAAAGGAGGCAGGTATACATAAAATAGTTGAACTCGCAGTAGCATAATATGAAAATGTACATAGTTGGGAGAGATTACATTTGAACTTATACATAGGCAGTGCAGTACAGTACAGCGCAGACACAGTAAGTACAGGTATACAATTCGTGGATTTACAGCGAGGTAGGAACAGTACAGGACATGATTATAAGGCAAGGTATACAATGCAAGGGTACACTTCGAGGCAAAAACATGAAATGCATAAGTGCAAGTTACAGAACAGAGGTAGTAATAGCAGAAATTGAATGACTGTAGTGGAGGTTGAGCTTCAGAGAGATGCATCACACAGAGAGGAAGGATTTGGAGCAAATATGGAGGGAAGAGATGGAGGGTGTGGAAACGTAGGTGAGAAGGGGAGAGGTATAGGTGAGGAGGGAGGGAGTGGGGATGGGGAGCTTAGGTTGAGTAGGATGAGGGAAGGAGAGAAAGAGTGAGGGAGGAAGTAGAGGGAGAATAAGTGCGGGGGTAGCATATAAGCCAGACAATTAGGCATGGCCAGGCCGCTGGTCAGGCAGGGGAATGGAGGGAGGGCCCAGCGGGAGGGTGGTCAGGGGCAGCCGCAAGTTGGTGCAAGGAAGTTAGAGAGGGCATAGGAAAGGGAGAGCTTGGATGAAGAATGACGGACCTGGGTGGGTAGGCCGTTCCAGAGTTTAGGGAAGAGGCAGGAGAATGCAGATTGGCTGGTGGTGGTCCTACGGCGTGGGATGAAAAGTAGTCTAGGGTCAGTGGATCTGAGAGCGTGTGAGGGGGTGGGTGGGGAGGCTAGGGCAGATGCGAGATAGGGAGGGAGGGAACCGAGCCAGAAGTTAGAAGTGAATTGTCTCCGTTTTAGTCAATCAGATTGCAAGTTACTATTCAAGGGTTATATACATACAGATAAATCCAGTCTTTGCTGCCTATGCCTTTGAATTGTTCCTACTGGGTTTTTAATTGGCAGTTTCTTGACCTTTTTAATCAGGGCACTAAAGTCCTATGAGGCTGCATACAATTGTGACAGTGACTGCATGTGAGAAACACAGTTCAAGTCCTCCGCTGATCTGGCAAAGCCATTTCAAGCAAACAAATATATTAACTTTACTTTTTGACTCTGCATGATCCATGTGTGGGGACCAGCCTTTAAAGGCCAGGTCCAATTACACTGCAGAACCGAACATCAGATCACGAAAACAGAAGGATTATATTGCTTTCATGCAGACAAAGGCTGCAGACAACCTATGGGCTACATGAAGATAATGTCATCCAGTGGATACAGCTATAAATTGTGAAACGGGAAATCATACATTTGAGCCCCACCCTGGCAACATGCTCACTGTGTGACATTCAGCAAGTAATTTGACATCAGAGTGCCTCAGCACTCCCACCTCCAAAATTGTGCAGGACCAATCTCTACCTTTCCTGTAGGCTGTACTGGGCAAACAAATGGAAACAAAGCATTGTGATTGGTTGGCATCCATGGCACTCCAGACATTACCTCATGGGTTACAGCCCACCTGATAGGCTAATGATGCACATGACCCAGATCAGATTTCCAGTATATCCAGGTCCCAGGAACCCCTGCTCTCCAGTTTTTGAATTGTGCATCTGAACAGGCAAGAAGCATACCAGGGACCCCTGTCTGCTCTATACAAGGTAGGAACCAGAAATTTAATTGTTTGTACATTCAGTTGTTCATCTGCTACTAGCTATAAAAAGCCAGCTATATGGTAGCAGAAGCTCTGGAAAGCTTAAAAGTTTAAAAGTCTTTTTATTATAAAAGTTTTCATCAGCTGCTATTAATTGCCTGAGAGTTTGGCTGGCATATTCTGCCTAAAAACGCTGGGTGTTCTAGGCAAGAAAAGGGCTACTGAGGCTCCTGTGGCTGAGCCCCTATTTGTGCTCTCAGGGGGTTTTTTGCTTAGAGGGGCTTGCCTTTTATTGTGTTTTTGCTGGCCTCTCAGCCCGTTGCTCCCCAGCTGCGTGGCTCCCCAGCCACGTGTGTGGCCTAACTCCCTCGGAGTCGCTACTTCCTAGCCGCTGCGTCTCCCGGCGTTTTTTTAGGGCCTCTCTGTGCCTATGGCCACGTGGCGTTCTCTCCGGCCTAGGGGCTCCCCCACCAGCCTCGCCACCGCACCGTTCAGGCCGAGATCCTCCACCTCAGGCCTACGAAGCGCTGCGGCCGGTGGGGGACACTCTCCCTCGCCTCTTGCGGCGCCTCTCCGCTACGAAGGCGCCTGCTACCATGCGCCGGTCGGGCCTACCCTCCTCCTCCACTGCAGGCTCCTGCAAGTCCCAGGACCATCGACAGAAGGCCAGAGCCTCGAGACTCCACGCCTCGCCTCCCCGATATCGGGCTGTTTTACAGGATTAGGCAGTCGGGAGGCAGAGAGGTTCCGTAGCCTCAGCGGTCGAGGGTGATGAACCCGGACGTCCAGAAGGGCTAGGCCATCCAGCGCTCTCGGCCCCTCCGCTCCTTCCGCCCAGTAAAAAACGAAAAGGTGAATAATCAAGGAATGGAAAGGCAAGGAGGCCAGTTATTCTGGGGTTCTCCAGTCAGCAGTCTCTCCTTCTCAGGAGCCGACGCTGGACAAGTTATCACTGGGTCCCACGAGGGAGCTGGGACCACAGCAATTCTGCCCCCGGAGACAGTGTAGCGTAGCGCCTAAGGCTCTGAACTGCAAATGTGGGGACATCCAGCCAGACCCTCCTACTCCCAGTGTTTTTATGCCAAAAAAAAAAGGAAGAAGGAAAAGGGAGCATCACATTCTAACCTGCTTGGGTCCCTCCCATAGCGACCCCAGTAGAGTCCTGCGGAGTGCCTTTTTCTCCGCAAGGTGGCCCCGACCCCCTCCCACAGCGGGCCTCGGCTCCACCAAGAGAAAAGAAACATGCTCCTCCCACTGACTGTGTAGGGGTCCTCCCATAGCACCCCTACTTCAGTCATCCCCTCCGTCGCCCCCCCACCAGCTGCCCCCTAGCCCAGTCCGGGACACTCGATCGGCGGAGTTGATACTCTTACAAAGGGACAAGAGGGGGAAAGATTACAGAGTTATCGGCCTCTTCACAAGTCTACCTTTCTCTGATTCCAGATGGTAAAGGCAAAGAAGTGCTCCGGCAGCGCCAACCTCCTCCCAAACCCCGGGCCCCTGTGCGCGGCCTGCCTTTTGACACACATTTCCTCACTGGAGAGGACACCACCTCTGGCACTTTCTAACCCCGCCCCAGCAATTCAACGGGGTGGACCCGGTTCACTGTTGATCCAGAACCAGCAGGCGGCAGTGGCCATGATGGAGAGCCAGCAGAACTTCATGCTTAAGATCATGGAGAAACTGAGGCCTCACCCAACACAGAGCGAGACCACCCAGCCCTGAACACCCCCGCCGAGAAGCGCACCAGAGGAACTGCCCATTCCTGAGGACTCCCGCCTGGCCGCACCAACGACGGCACGCCAGAGGAAGGGAGAAGGACAACGGACGAGGAGGAGGAGGAGGCTGATTGGATTCGGACACGGAGGACATGGACCTGCAAGCAATTCCGCCTCTGACTTCCAAGCTGTGCTCCTTCGACACCATTCCCGGCTCATGAAGATCATCAAGGCCACCATGGGCTGTCCACCGAGGAGCCGGAGAGGGCAAGAGGCAAGCTGGAGTCAAAGCTCGATCCCATGATCCAGCTAAGACCCACAACCACAGAGACTTTTCCTGTATGCCCGCCATCAAGAGGTGGTCAACACGGAATGGCAATCCTCGACCCGGCAGAATGTCAACCGCAGGAACTTGAACAGAATGTACCCGGTACAGGGCGACAAACTGATGCTTGGTGCAAGGCACCCACCATTGATCCTCAAGTGGCAGCCCTGAGCAAAAAGACTGTGCTACCATGTGGTACCATAGCCCTCAAGGACCCAACGGACAAGAGAATTGAGGACATGCTCAAGAGGACATTCGAGATCGAGGGAACCACGGCCAAGGCAATGACCACTGCCATCTACACCCTCTCGGCTCAAATTGCTGAGTAGAGGAGCTCCAGGAGCAGGCGATCCCAAAGTCTAGAGAGGCAGAACTACTGGAGTGCACCCTGGATGCAGCCAAGTACCTGGCTGACATGGCAGTGGACTCGCTACGCCTTCAAGCCAGGGCCGCCGCCATCATCAACCGGGCCCGCAGAGCACTATGGTTAAAGCTCTGGGACGCCGATTCAGAATCAAAGACTTTATTACAGAACTTACCACTCAAAGGGAACCATGTCTTTGGGGAAGGACTTCAGACCTATCTGAAACAGAGGGAGGAAGGTAGGGACCTCCTAAGGAATAGGTCAAAATCCTCCTATCTGTCTTCCGCAAGACGGAGATTTCGGCCCGGGATCAAGGGCCAACCAAGAGACTCAGCTCAAGAACCACTTCTTTTCGGGCAGGGCCTCCTCCAGCTCCCGCGGCCCCTCCTTTCACAGTTACCAGTCCACTTCCTTCAGACCCCGGGGACAAAAGTCCGGAGGTCGAGGTAGAGGTTTCAGCGGGAAATAGTGACTCCCAAACGTCCAGCTATTGCAATCAGGACCCGTACCCCCCGGTAGGCCAAAGACTAGCCCTGTTCACCCACCGCTGGTCGGCCACCATGTCGGACAGGTGGGTTCGGGACGTAGTCTCCAAGGGATACGCCATCGAGCTATCTCATTCCTCTGTCCCGCACCGATTTGTCTCATCCCCGCCTCCAGAAGGAGAGCCTCGCTCATCAAATTCAGGGATCCTGGCAGAGCTAATCCAGAACAGGGCCATCCAACCTGTCCCGAGCCAGGAACAAGGAGAGGCGTGTACTCCATCTTCTTCCTGGTCCCCAAGAAGTCAGGGGAACTAAGGCCCATCCTGGACCTAAAACTTCTGAACCAATACGTGGTCCTCACCGTTCAAGATGGAGACCATCCGTCCACCTTACAGGGCATCAGAGGTAGGCGACTTCCTGACATCCATCGATCTGAAGGACGCCTACCTCCACATCCCCATCATCAGAGGACACAGGCAGTTCCTCCGCCCACATCCTAGGACACCATTTCCAATACAAGGCGCTCCTTCGGCTTGTCTCGGCCCCAGAGTCTTCACCAAGGTCTCTATAACCCTAGTGGCCAGACTCAGGGAACAGGGGCTGGACATCGCCCCGTGACTTTGGACGATTGGCTCATCCGTGCGCCTGTTCCAGGGCCAGGCGGGCATACGGAACTCGCCTTGCGGGCCCTCAAGGATCACGGCTGGGTGGTGAATCGAAAAGAGCCACCTCCGTCCCACCCAACAGATAGAGCACCTCGGGCCATCATCAACTCGGCCGAGGGATGGCAAACCGCACCGCCCGAGTCCGCAACTTACAGGAACTGGCGCGCGAAGTTAAGGTCGCACACCTACACCACGGTGGGGAAGGTGGCGCTACCCGGCTGCATGGCCTCCTGCATCGACCTCGTGCCCTGGGCCAGGCACACGCCCACTCCAGAACCACGCTCTATCCCACGGGCGCCAAACGAGAACAACCTCCAGTGCGTGGTGCCACTGCCTGCTGCGGTAAGATCATCCCTGGGATGGTGGACAGCACTGGGGAATCTGACCAGGAGTCCCCTGAGGCCCCCCGACCAATCCCCATCGAGATGGACGCAAGCCTCTCCGGCTGGGGCCTGCTTAGGGACGCCAAGCACAGGGAACGTGGTCCCCAAGAGTCTCAACTCTCCATCAATGTCCTGGAAATGAGAGTAGTATTCCACGCCTGAGGGCTGCCCAGTCATCTCATTCGGGGCGATCAGTCCTGATCAAGTCCGCACAATCGCGTGACGGTGGCCTACATCGCAAAACAGGGGGGGACCAGAAGCAGGGTCATGTCAAGGGAAACCACAAGGGTGATGAACTGGGCGCAGACTCACCTATCTCACCTGGGAGCAGTGCACTTGGCAGGGAAACTGAACGTAAGGGCGGATTGGCTCAGCAGACAGCAGATCCACCCGGAGAATGGGGTTGCACCCGGCCCTTCAGACAATCCAGGCGGCGTGGGGACCCGTGTCCCTAGACCTAATGGCATCGCAGGACAACGCCCAGGTCGACATGTACTACTCCCGGTTCAGAGACGCCCACTCCCAGGGCACGGCGCCCTGTCTCAAGCCTGGTCACTGGAGTACGCGTACGTGTTCCCGCCGCTCCCTCTACTCCCACAAGTGTTGACCAAGATCCGAGAATCTCGTGTCACCATCATTCTGGTGGCCCCTTACTGGCCACGCAGATCATGGTTCGCAGCGATCACAGAGATGTCGCTAGCCAGCTTCCGGATTCCCGTCCGACCGGACATGCTGTCACAGGGACCGGTTCTCCACCCGTCCCCTCGGACCCTAAAGCTCACGGCCTGGCTCCTGAAAGGGAACGACTGACAGCAACCAGGTACCACTAGTCGGTCATAGGTACGCTTCTCCACCCAGACGGGCTCCACCACGCCCACAACGAGAGGCAATGGGCCGCCTTCTCACAGTGGTGCTGCCTGAGGGGTCGGCACCAGAACAGGCCGACCTGCCCACCATTCTCCTGTTCCTCCAACAAGGGTGGACAAGGGCTTGCACCTCCTCCCTAAGGGTGCAACTGGCGTCCATTGGGGCGGCCAGAGGTCTCGGAGAGGGCACCCACCAGGAGCTCACCCCGACGCCATACGCTTCTTGAGAGCGGTAGAGCTCCCAAGGCCCCAGGACCAGACCAACCATCGCACCTTGGGACTCACCTCTGGTATTGGGCTCCCCAAAAGGCCACCCTATGAGCCACTCTCGAGGCAGACCTTCTTCTGGGTCGGCCTAAAGACCGCCTTCCTTGTAGCCATCTGTTCGCCAGAGAATCGGGAGCTCGGGCGCTCTGTCGCTGAGCCATACGCCGTCTTCACCCCACAGGGGGTCAGGCTGAGAACAGTGCCGGCCTTCCAGCCGAAGGTTTCGACAAAGTTCCACAGGGAACAACCCATAGACCTGCCTACCCTGCCACGCGAAGTTTCTCAGGGCGAGAGCGGGGCCCCCGACTCCCTGGACGTCGGGTCGGCTCTCTCAGTCTATCTGGCCAGGACTCGCCCCATCCGTAAGACAGAGAGGCTATTCATCGTCTCAAAGGGCCAGAGAAAGGGTCTCGCTGCATCCAAGACCACTATCGCAGGATGGATCAGACGGGTCGTCCAGCATGCCTACACGGCGAATCAGTTGAACCCGCCACAGGGGATCAGGGCACACTCCACCAGGGCGGTCACCACGTCTTGGGCGGAGAGAGCATCGGCGTCTTCCGAAGATATATGCAGAGCGGCCACCTGGAGCTCCCTGCACACCTTTGCTAGGCACTACAGGCTGGAACAGCTCCGGGACTTCAGGTCAGCTTTCGCTACTCAGGTCCTGGCAGCGGCCTCCCATCGGACACTCCGACTCACCCGTCCTCCACCCAGAGTGCTAACTGCTTCTTATCTCCCATGAGGTAATGTCTGAGTGCCATGGATGCCAACCAATCACAATGGGTGTTTACTCACCTGGTAAAGGTGATTGTGTTGGTTGGCATCCATGGCACTCCAAGCCCATCCTCGGAGTGTTCGGAGCGCCCACCACTAGGGAAAAACAGGAGGTCCCTACTCACCCCGGTGCCTCAGAATTTGCATTCACTGCTAAGTTCAGTCGAACCACTGGTTCGAGTTAGGATGTATATAATAGGAAATAAACGCAGCCATCCGGCCTTTCTTTGTAACATGTCGTGGTGGACCTCATTTTGTACGTGACTATCTATGTATATGTATATATACACACATATTTATATACACATATATACACACACACACGTTTGTTTTCTTGTGTCTTTTGTACTAACTAACTTCCTTTCAGCTATGGAAGATTCAAACTGGAGAGCAGGGGTTCCTGGGACCTGGATATACTGGAAATCTGATCTGGGTCATGTGCATCATTAGCCTATCAGGTGGGCTGTAACCCATGAGGTAATGTCTGGAGTGCCATGGATGCCAACCAACACAATCACCTTTACCAGGTGAGTAAACACCCATTTGAGTTCCGATGGATCACAAATTCAATGGCACAGCTAATACTGGGTCTGAAACTGGCAGCAACCCAGCTGAACTGAAACACAGAAACTTAAGGTGTGTTTACACGACCTACCCAGTTTTCACTTCCGTTGCAGTGCTGGTTGCTCTATTCCAACTGCTTCTATGCTGCTTAGGTTTAGACATCAGTCCTTTGAATCGGTGCAATGGAGTTTCTGATGTTTCTGTCAAATTTCCGTCAGGGGAGGGGGGCAGCACAGTTGGCAGATCCCTTCAGCTTCACTCGTACTTTCCATTAATGAAGGGTCGAGACAGCAGCACCAGTCTTCTGCAAGCAGCTTGTGGAGTGGGCCATATACTGTTAAGAGCTGGGGAGAGCAGAGCACGCTATTAGGCCACAGGGAGGGGGGCTGCAGGAGCGACATGTGAAGGTTTTTACTCAGGGCACTCGAGCCAGCAGCACTGAGAACAGATCCAAGAGTGATTGTAAAAAGGTGGAGGGTTACAACTTAGCCATGGGCTGGACCAGACTTGGCTTCATGGCAGAATAATGAGAGACTGCGGACAGGAGGATGAGCTGTCAACTGTACAAGGGAGACAGACAGCATGGATTGTGATCAGTCAAGTCACCCACTACCTACTGCAGGGCGCCACAGGGCTGCACTGGTGGAAGTGAAGCAGCATGTTTACAGCTTTAAAAAAAAAAAAAAAAAAAGAAACCCACCACCTGCACCAAAACAGGGATCATGGTTTGCCACAACTGAGCGACCTACAGTGCTCCTCAAACCAGGATGGTTGCTCTGATGTTGATTAGTAAAGACTGCTAATCAGGTTTCCAAAACTAAATTTATGCTTTGCCCACCTAGAAACACAAACTCACAGCAGTAGGCCTAATCTGGAAATAGGGCCTCAATTTTATTTGCAGCATAGAAATCAGCAGAGATTACACTGATAAGCAGGTAAGGACAAGATGGGCATTTTTCATGGTAAGCAAAGGAACACCAGAAAAATATAACTGTACACAGTACCTCATATCTTCTTTAACCATGTTTAGGAGAAGCCGGTCCAGTGGTGTGGAGGGCTGAGGCAGCAATGCCTTACCTCCTGCCACGCCGGCGACCAGTGTTCGCTATGCAAGCGGGTCACCGGGGGTCAGCTGGAGAGGCAGAGGTCGAGCGTAGGGAGGACAGCTCTCCTCTCCCAGGAAGGAGTGGGGATGGAATCCACTGCATGACTGGCCCCTAGCAGTGGCTGGGGGCCAACGCAACGGAACCACGCAAGGGGCTGGAGCCAAGCTAGACACCTGGCGTGCCACGTACGGAAGCGTGCGTGGCTCGATCATATGCATCATTGCACGCCTTGGCTCCACGCTTGGGGGACAACGGTACAAAAACCAGGAGGACAAAAGAAGCCGATCGGCAGGATGAAGCCGTTCTCCCCAACGCACCAGTTGGCTGGCGCCTCAAATTGGCGAGAGACGACTGGCCAGCATGCTGGGCCATGTAACGGGGCGAGGCTAAATAAAAAAAAAAAAACACTGTGTTGTAGGAGTGTAGTGATGGGATATGGAAACCTGACTTTTTTTTTTTCATTTAAAGTTTCCTTTTTTTTTTTTTAAGGCCTAGATGAATGTTTTTAGTGAAGTCTGCCATTTGAAAGTTTTTAACAAGTGCAAGTTCTGCGAGGTAGGTGAAAGGATTGAAATGGCGATAATGAGGCTGACTGGTCCTTTTCCTGCGGGTCAGTTAAGCAACTTAATAATGCTTGACAGGTGTGTGTTGGCTGGGATAATGTCACGCCTTGGGTGGCTGGGCATAAGGCCGCAGGCCAAGTGCATCCAACACTCCAGAAGTGACGCTATCCCCACAACACACATGGAGTGTATTAGTGCTATTACACATTTATTTATTTTTTAAATACAGAATAAAAAAATAAAATTCTATTTTTTAGTTAATTGTTTTAGTAATCAATCATGACCTTCATACAGAGAAGGTGCTGAAGGTGCAAATTGCAATCAGTGATGACTGGGACTGGGAAGGGAGAAACCAGAGAGGGCGAGCGGGGGCAGCAAGGTCAGCTCCCAGGGTGGGGGCTGATCAAACGAGCAGACACAAAAGACCGCTAGGCCTATTCTGCTGGCATTTTAGTACGTTAGTAATACTGTGCTGGGATAGCATCACTGTTAAAGGTAGCCAGTGACCAATCAGGACATAAGATTTTTCTTCTTGCGATTGTATAATTAAGCAATAAGACAACAGGGTGTGGGTCATTGTGGGATTTACCTACTTCTTGTGTGGTGTGGCACAAGGTGTAGCAGAGTGCCTTAAATCACGCAAAAAGTAAGTCAATCCCTCAACAGTCCATGCCCTGAAGTATCTGACTGCAATTAAAAAAAATGGATTAAACTGTTTAAAAAAAAAAAAGTTAAAACCTGACATAAATCCTAATTAAGCATGTTTATTAAAAACATATTATAAAATGGGCTGGGGAAGCCGGCCCGGTGGCACTGAGGGTTGAGGCGCTGGACACAACACCTCGTACCACACCATCGACCCAGGTTCGGGAGCGAGCTCGGATCGGCGGGGTTGGCTGAGGAGAAGGATTGAGCGCAACGGCTGCTCTCCTTATCCGGGAGGGGGACCACGCTCTACGCGGATACCGCCACCTGTTGGGGATGCTCTAGGTGGTCAGTACGGTTGAGGAGTGCCTGACGCAAGGGGTAGACACTGGCAGAGGACTGGCTTCGACGTGCGTTTCCACGCATGCCAGCGTCAGGGAAATACATCTCTGAGGAAAAAGCCCTCCAGCCTACCTAGATGACGCCCTCTGAAGCCAGTCTCACCAGCCGCCCGGCTGAACAGGGCGAACTTCGCTGTACAGCTTCGCTGCAAAGGACAGAAATGAGGTAAGGGATCTCTCCCCGCCCACCTGGTAATCCGGGCCATCAAGGGCTCATGGCAGGAGTGTGTACTCACAGGCAGACCCTGAGGTCGTAGGGTTGGGAGGTGATACTCCTTGGGGACCAAGGAGTGGAGGTTGAGGACAGCGAAGCGTAGGAAAACTAAGAAGTAAAAAAAAAAAAAATGGGCTGGGAATTTTCTCCTTCCCGATTGGCTAAATAAGTTGAGACCCATGCGTAAATCCTCAACGAATACAGTTGCAAAAAGTTCAGGCAGTGGGATTCAGACTATATGGGCAAATCACATGCAGAATTCATAAGCCACTTCACTCATTTCATATTTCCATCACAAACATGGTTGCCACCTTTACTCACTGAAAACCATCAACTAGGCACTAAAAATCAAAACTCACATATTGAGAAAATAAATAAAAGTTATTTCCTCTCATGATCCCTTAAAAACACACACACACACACACACACACACACGCAGCCGTTAAACACTATTCACAGTTTTAGCTTCTGGTGTTCCTCTGTGACCATTAGCCCATCTCCCTCCTAGCCACACCAGCTTGCTAGGGAAATACCTGCTGCTTACCCTGCCACAGATAAAATGTTGATCCTGGCTGCAAATGAGGCCTTCTGTTATGTGTGTAAAGAACATTCTTGCCAGCGAAACTGAGCAGAATTTAAATTCTTGTGTTCCATGGCATTCATACATTCCAGGTGAATTCCACTTACAGGTGTCACTTGATCGGGCTCCTCGTACAGCCAACTCTGTTTCCGTGTTTGCTGAAATTTTGCACATTACAAATACAAAGTAAGTACTTTACAAAAAAATTAGGAAAAGCAGCGTCTTGGAGACCTCGGGTGGCAGGGTTAGTGATATTGCAGGAATAGGTCTGTACCACATACCCTTGCCAGTCACCTTTAAAGAGGGACTTGTCTTTCTCTGGTGTATGAACACATTTTAAAATGAATATAAAAAATATATTTTTAACGTAAAATATTTCATTTGCTTACTGTTAAATTTTGACCCCATTTATAAATGCAGTGTCAATGGCTCAGTAGGTAGCACACTCGCCTCTGAGGCCGGGAGATCAGAAGGCACTTATCAAAAAGAGATGGGGAATCTCCCCGGTGTCCTGGCCAAAGTTCCCCCCTTCACTAAAAATACCACCAACAGCTTAATCTGGTTCAAGGTCAGTTGGCATTCATCTGTATCCCCCTCCCACGAGTCGTGCCTGAAAATAGGCAGGACTTGTCTAGTGCACTTACCCAGTCAACAAAAACTAAATAAAAATAAATAAGTCACAGTAAGACCTTCTGGTGAGCTCTGTTGTGGTATAAATGGCATTTCTTGGGTGGCTGAAGGCACTTGGCAATGCCTCGTGCTTCACAACGCACCCAGGGTCTTACCATTATATCACAACAGCTCGCACCCCATCATGTCTTATTGCTTAAGTACATAGATATATAGACACCATCGGCAGATAAGGGCCTATGGCCCACCAGTCTGGCTATTTGAGCTTGTATGTTCCCTTTACGTTTTTCCATAGGTCTGTTACCCCTTTCCCCAATCTCCAGAATTCCCTTATGTCTATCCTATGCATTCCCATATACCGTGATTGTTTCAGCCCCCACCACTTCCTCTGGCAAGGTGCTCCACGTGTCCATCACCCTTTCTGTGAAGAAATTCTTCCTCATGTTTCCTCTGAATTGCCCTCCCTCCAACTTCATCCCATGCCCTCTAGTCCCGGAACATCTTTTTCACTGGAAAATAGTGTATTCTTGCACCCTGTTCCTCAGTGTAAAATACTTGTATGTCTCTATCATATCCCCTATCTCCCTCCTCTCCTCCAGGTAGTACATATTCAAGTCCTTCAGCCTGTCCTCATAGGACTTGTGATACAATGCCTGTACCATCTTTGTTGCCGGCCTCAGAACCTTCTCTACCCTGTCAATATCCTTACGTAGGTAAGGTTTCCAGGACTGAACACTGTTCTCCAGGTGGGGCCTCATCAGTGTCTTATGTAGTGGAATTATTACCTCCCTTTTCCTGCTGGTGATGCCACTGCCTATGCATCCCAGCATCCTATTTGCTTTACTTGCTGCCTTGTCACACTGTTTCCCTACCTTGAGGTAATCAGAGATGATAACCCCAAGGTCCCTTTCCTGCTTGGTGCATGCTATATTCTCACCCCCCAACTGATATGTTGTTCCAGGGTTTTTGTGCCCCATTTGCATTATCTTGCACTTCTTTGCATTAAATTTCAACTGCCAAACCCTTGACCATTCTTCAACTTCTGAAGGTCCCTCCTCATTCTGTTTACACCCTCTGGTGTGTCCACTCTGCTATTTGCTAAATAAATAAATTGTGATGTGATGTGTCTGCCAATTAATAAAATAGTCCCAAATTCAAAAGCTGTTTGTACAGTTTGCAATAAAGTATCTGTGTCACAGAAAGTGATTTTTCCTAAAACAGGTTCACTCCTCTTGTTCCAATCAATACATGTGCTTTTAAGAACTACAGAAATGATTTTTTCCAAAGCACTGGTTTGCTTCTATTTCCCACCATGTTTCATTTTGATACAACTTTCCCTGCATTTACCATGGAGTACAGGAAATCAAAATTCTACTGGCATGTTTAACATGGAGTAAAACTATTTCAAATTGTGCATCATTCTTCTGGCAGAATGTTCTCCCTACCCACCCACACAGTCACAACAAAGGGCCTAATATAAAGCCTGGGCCTCAATTATATCAGCGGCAGGGTAAGCAGCAGAGATTTCCCTGGTTAGCAGCTAAGGCTAGGCAGGAGAAATTTCACGGTACGCGGAGGAACACTAACATTTAAAACAAGGTGAAGTACTTCTTTTTTTTTTAAATTAGTGTGTGTCTAACGAGGTGATGGGTGGAAGGACATGTAATTCATTTTTTGTTTGTTTTTTATTTTAATTTAAGGCAGTTTTTGTTTTGTAGGGCCTGGTTGAAGGTTTTTAGTGAAAGGGAAAAATGGATGCCATTTGAATGTGATGCCACCGGGTCACTGTGGATGTCAGGTAGTGACAGCTCCCTGCCTTGCGTCCAAGGGCCACTAACAAGATTGAGAGGCCTAGGTCATTACACTCCTTGATGACGGGGTTCAGATTCTGACAGAGACGTAAGAAATAACAGGGTGGCCTGCCCAGTGGTATCACTACTGCCCACCACGCCCGCGACATGGGACTGGGAGTGATCTCAGGTTGCTGGGATGGGCAGGGAGGGAGAGGACCGAATGTCCGCTGGACTGCTCCCTTCTCCCGGGGAGGGAGAGTTGCTTGCTACTCCACACGACTGCCACCAGTTGGAGTACGGATGGTAAGACGGGATGAGAGCAGAAAAGGTAGGGAGGAAGCTGTGGGACTCCACAGTGCATGCATGCCTCCACATGCTCATTCCGGCATGGGCACCCCAGCTAAGGTAAGAACCTAGAAAACAGGAAAAGGGGTTGTGACGGGCATAACGAAGAGATGCCTGCTCTCATCTGGCCCGCACCATCACACGGGAACCAGCTCTGGTTTTGGGTACCGGGAGTGGGGGACGGCCCTCCCACTCTTGGACTCGAGGTTGGGGACAATCCACAAGGGACTCCCAGTAGCTGGGGAAGACATGCGCCAGTTGGAGGGGGAGGGAGGTGGGGACATGGCTAACAGCCATCATTCCACACACCACTGAAAGAAACAAACAAAAACAAAAAGAAAGAAATAACAGGTGCCTCTGCACAGAGAAAAAAAGTGAGCCTGGCAAAGAAATAAGGTACTTCCCCCTGGGATGCAGTATCTACCCACCAGTACCATGCATGCTCAGTGCCCTAAGCTGATCCTCATAGGATCTGCCCTGTTGGCTGTGAATCATTTTGGTTACTCTACGCTGCCCTGCCTCCAACCTTCGTCTTTCCAGGTGAGGACTCCGGAACTGGGCACAGTGCTCCAGATGCAGTCTCATCAGTGATCTATGGAGAGGTCATATTACCTCTTTCCTCCTGCAATCGACACCTCTTCCAGTACACCCCCAACATTCTGGCTGCCTTGCTGTATGCCTTGTTACACTGGCTAGTTTGTTTCAGAGAACTGCTCAGGATGACCCCAGGTCCCTTTCCTCTGAAGTACTAGCAAGCTTAACTCCTCCCCATCCAGGATTCCTTCCTGGAGTTCTTGCTCCTTACGTGCATCACCTTGCACTTTCTGGCACTGAATTGCAACAGCCAGAACCTGGACCACCTCTCTAATCTAACATACGAACATACTAAAATGCCAGCAGTATAGGCCCAATGGTCTTTCGTGTCTGTTCGTTTGGTCAGCCCCCAACCTTGGAGCTTACCTTACTGCCCCCCTTGCCCTCTCGTCTCCCTTCCCAGTCCCGGATATTCCTGCTGCACAGGACTTTGCTTCCAGAACCCTTCTCCTGTACCTGTCCCACCCCCTCCTGAACCCCTCCACCGTCTCTGCCTCCACCGGCCCCCTGGGCAGTGCATTCCACGGCTCCACCACCCTCTCAGTGAAGTAGCAGGTCCCTCCGCAACCCCTTAACCGCTCCTCACAAGAACCAAACTGGCACTTTAAGAGATTGCTGTACTTGCTAGTTATTGGATTATTGAAGTTAACTGTCTAGGACATTCTCCTTAGCATGAGATATTAGGAATGTATGTGCAATATGTCCTTTTTTGTGTTCCACGTTGGTGTGTGATTATAATGTATTTGTGTTGTATTATTTTTGTCATGCCATTAATTTTTATATTGACTGTATTGGAATATTGAAGTAGGATGTCTGTACTCCATGTGTGTTAGTATTTAGTGTACTTATTTATGATATTAATTAACATTTTGTATGTAACTGGATACATTTGTTTCTTTTATATATGGAGACCATTGTAAATGAGCATCATTTTATACTCAGTGGGTTATTTTCCATGTTCATTTATGAATAAATCATTACTACTACTACTCACTGTCTATCCTGCCAGACAGCTTAGTGTCATCTGCAGAGAGACACATCTTGCCCTGGATTCCTACTCCCATGTCGCTGATGAACATATTGAAAAAAGACTGGTCCCAGGACTGACCCTCAGGTACCCTACTCGTGACCTCCTGTTTCCTCTATCTGACCCCGTTACCACCACCCTCTGCTGTCTCCCCTAAGCAACTTCCCACCCATTTAAGTAGGCCCTATGCTACTCCCAGATCCTCTAATTTCTTCAACAACCTTCTGTGTGGCATCATGTCACATGCATTGCCGATGTCGGAACAGACAAATCTTGCGCTTGTCTGGGTAACAAGGGCAGTGGATAAAGGACAAAGAATATTATCAGGCTGGTCTGCTTGCTATACTGGAGCCCATTTCTCTCCAGACAGTCCACTAGGTCCCTTTTGGCTTGTGTCTCCATCAGGTTACCTACAATGGATGCAAGACTCACAGTCTGCAATTTCCAGGTTCCTCCTTGTCCCCTCCTTTGTGAACTGGCACCACGTCCACTATCCTTCAGTCTTTCGAAACCACTTCTGCCTGTAGTGAGCTACTGAACAGCTCTACCAAGGGTTCAGCCAATTCTAATGCTAATTTCCAGAGCACCATTGGGTGTATCCCATCTGGCCCTGGAACCCTGTCTACTGTTTTTAGGAATGCAAGCCCTTTTCTAATCCTTTCTCCTGTAATTACCATCTGTCCCATTTCTGAGATCTCCTTGAAACAGTCTTTTTTTTTTTTTAGTTCTATTTCACTCCAGTCATGGCTCGTGGGACCTTCTCTCCGGTCCTTTATCCTGCCCGCCTGTGGATCCCTCAGTCTGTGCCTCCTCTCTCCCCCTGCAACCAGCACCCCCGGTTTCACCCGCCCAGGGTGCGTAGCCCTCGCCTCTTGGGCTCTCTCGTGAGTCAGATTCCTGCTGCAGGTGGCCCAGAGGAGTAACTGGAAGGCTGGGCTGAGAGAACCCAGATGGAGGGGCATAGGGGACAGGTGCTGCTGCTCATCCCACAAAGCTGGTCTCTTCCTTGTTCTGTGCTGGCCCCCACCCCGCGTGGGCACGCCTGATGCTCAGCACACGGCAACCCTGCCAGCGCGGCCACGCTGATCTCATGCTGCCTGGCTTGCTGTGACGTCCCCCGGTCTCCACCAGGGGTCGCTGGCACGCCAAGCCGACCCATCTCATTCACCTGGGGAGGAGTGCACCACAAGGGCACTCCATCCTCAACCTGCCCCTGCCGATCCACCAGCGACCGAGCTCGCTCCCGAACTCTGGTTGCCAGCGTAGCGCAAGGTGTGGCATCCAGCGCCTCAACCCTCAGCACCACCGGGTCGGCCTCCTTGAAACAGTCTTAAAGAACAACTTTACAGGTGCTCACACCAAATACCATAAAGAACCCTTACCTGCCCCCAATTCATATGCTGCCAATATTTCCATTTTATTTTTTTATCACTATATTATTTCTTACTCACTGCAGTTCAGTCTGCCTGTCATCCAACAGCTGTTCTCCTCTTCTCTCTCTCTCTCTCTCTCTCTCTCCCTCTCCATTCAACTCACCAGCTCACTCACAACCAGCTAGCATACACAGTACCTGCAGAGGGGTCCCCACTCCCCCCGCCAGGCCCGGATCTAATACCGGAGTGCAATTCCAGATAAGTCTCCTGAGTGAAGAGAGGCACAGCCATCAAGCTGCCACAACCAACCGCCATTTTCCTCCGAGTTTTTTCCCTGAAGCACGAACGTGCAATGACGTCCAGACACTGCGTGCCGACGTCCGCCATACCTCCCCCTGATAACACCGCACCTGCAATGTCCGTGACTTCCATCGGGAGCCCCCACAGAGCAATGTATGCCCCGAACCCACCCCAGGGAGAGGAGAGCAGTCCATCAGATGCTCAATCCTCTCCCTCCCCAGCCGACCCCCGACAGCCCAGGCACGTTCCCGGACCCAGGTCGCTGGCATAGCACGAGGTGTGGCATCTAGCATCTCAACCCTCCACGCCACTGGGCCGGCAGTACTAATATTTCCATTTGTAATTTGCACCTATTTGGGAAGGGAAGGGATCGTATTCTGGCTCCGTGGAGCCGAGTTGCGCCAATCCCTTCCACTTCCTGGTACCTCCCGATACTGAGATTAGCCTCAGTGCTAGCACGTTTTGTGATGTCACTACATGGAAAGCACACAGGCTGCTCCGTAGACATGAATGGTGGCTTTTTTTTTTTTTTTTTTTTTAATAATTTTTTTTTGTATTTTAGACAGTTATTGCAAACAAATCAAGGCCACTGCTTAACTAGCAAGTCCTTGTTAGTCAAGCAATACCCTTTATTAGTTCACAACAGCCATCTAAAATATGAAAAACGTTGTTTAAAAAACAGCCCCATTCATGTCTATGGGAAGCGCCCCCGTAGCTCTCCATATAGTGACATCACAAAACTTGCTAGCACAGGGGTGGATCAGGGGGGTGGACTGCAGTACCAGGAGGTACCCAGAAGTGGAAAGGATCAGTGTGGCGCGGCTCCATGGAGCCAGAATTCCATCCCTTCCCTTCCAAAACAGGGTTAATTATAAATGGATATATTGGCAGCATATGAATTGGGGGCCGGTAACGGTTATTTATGGTTCTTGGAGGGAAATTTGAAAAATAGCAGGATAGTTGCTCGTAAATGCCACTTTCTGGCACAGGCCTGCTCCACCACTGAGCAGAAGTTGTTTAGAGCCTCTCCTCCACTCCAGCAGCTTTCCAGAACAAGCAGTACCCAAAGTGAACTGACACGGTTCACTGGCTCATCTGAAACCTCTAGGCCAATCGGATCCATCTCGCTGGACTGACTCTCCTGGGCGCTGCTGATAGTCCTCTTATACCCCTATTAGAAGGGCTTCTGATTTGGCAATAGCAGGTGTCAGTCATGCAGTACCCAGCTGGTGGACCGTCCTTGATGTCCCACTGGTCTATTCTTTCGGGCCTGAATTAATTAGGGGCTACTGAACCCCCAGGCAGGGTATTAAATAAGCCAATTTTACACGTGAAAGTGCTAATCAGCTATAAAAATGCATAGCACTTGGCACAGAGTGGCTACATATTTAAAATTTTGCTGACATTTTGTTAATTTTGTCTACTGTGCCATAGACTCACTGAAAAGAAAAAAAATATGGTTAGCAGTCTACTGCTACGCATTTTAGGAATTGGTTAGCATTACCCCGTTTTGTGTAGCATTTTGCTATGCTATACCAGCTATTTCAAACCCTGCCCAGAAGTCTTTTCGTTTGGTGCACTAAGAGTCCAAAGTTGGTTGTAGGCTCAACCCCAGTCCCCCAGGCAATAGCTGAAGGGTCGCCAAGATGGTGCATTCCACATTTAATGGCACCTTTCCTTTCAACAACTATATACACCTTATTTACTTAGTCACAGTACCAAGACACAGGAGGAGCCCATCCAGCATTTCTGTGGAAGGGTTGTGGAATAACAGATGGACCAGACACTGAACTTCAGTTTCAACACACAATGTGTGTGCTGTTTATTCAAAATACAGAAGATAACCTTAAGCAATGGCACAGTCCTTCCTCAATGCATCAGTTTGCAGCAACAGACTATGCATGTCCTTTCTCTGCAATTGTTAGCATCTACTGACTTGCAGATTTACTGATCTAAGCTTTTCAGTGAAAACCCTCCATCCCTATGATTGCCTTGTTTGCTTAGTTGGAGGGGGCTCAAAAAGAAAAAACAAGCTACAGACAAAGAACCTCAGTAAAAAAAAAAGGCACTGAAACAAGGGTTACCTCAAAGAGCATTGACAATAAGCCAAGTTTCAAAGAAACACAACATCACACATACATGAGAAAGAATTTCTTCACAGAACGGGTGGTGGACAAGTGGAACACCCTGCCAGAGGAAGTGGTGGGGGCTGAAACAATCACGGGATTTAAGAATGCATGGGATAGACATAAAGGAATTCTACAGGTCAGGGGTAAGGGGAAACAGACTTCTAGGAAAACAAACTGAACTTATAAGCTCAAATGGGCAGACTGGGTGGGCCATAGGCCCTTATCTGCCGACACTGTCTATGTATCTATGTATCTATGTACTTCCAGAATGCAAAGCATCATGAGATATATGCAAATCACAATTAAATTTCAGATTGGCTCAGTTTGCAACAGGAATGCATGGTACCCATTTACATGCATTTAACAACACAGCCAACTTAATTTCTACAATACAGTCACCTAGTGCTTTTTACCTTTAACAAAAACGCCTAATGCCATGGTATTTTCAACATTTACAGATTTCATGCACATAAGGTATATACATCAAGGTATTTTATGACATAGTGCTACTGCATACTCAATCCAACAACGAGGAACACAGCTGTTTTACATCAGCTCGGAGGTCATAACAATAACCTCCCTGTACGAGGACCTAAGAGGGAACAGAAAAATTAAAGAGGACACTATATCATAGTCAAGAAAGGGGAAGGGGTGCCCATAGGTGGCCAACCTTATGGACTAGAAACTGTAAAGGACAGATTAAGCTAAGAAATAGAAGAACTGTTGCAACCGATTTAAGAAAAGGTCAGTCCTCAAGTGGCAGGATTGGCCTGTCACAATTTCCATACCTGATATCCAATCACTTCAGTGGGGCAGATGATACAGTTTTGAAGCTGGGATCCCCCATCAGCAGCAGGCTGCCAGGATGGTCTATCCTAGTGTTGAAGCAATCGGTTGTCCACCAACACATACAGCAGCACGGTACCCTGACCGCACATTAACCCAAAGTCCCACGTCTCAGGGGGCTAACACATAGAAAGGTATAGTGCTAGCACAAGGGACCAAATATAGAGGTACCACTGGTAAGACCTGAGGGGATACAAAGTTTAAAGTTCCAAGTGGTAGGTGTGAGGAGTTTAATTCAGGTATGGCTGGTCATTTTGCAGTCAGACTTTGCAGGATTTAACGACAGGTAAAAACTCAAACTGACCAATCAAAATGCAGCGTATTTCAGTCCATTTTATAATTTAATATGTACACTGGCTGAGACAGTGGAATGTCTGGTGGGGCCAGTGGATTCTTCCAGACTCTAGCTCTGCTGGCTTGTGTCTACGAAACTTAATTTCAACCCGTTTATATGTTATCAGGAGAACGACAGATCTCCCCAACCTAATGGAATCTTCCAACTAAACAGGTTATAATTCATATATGTACACAGCAGAAAGGAAAAGGTACTGTGTGTGTGCGTGCGTGCGCACATATACGTAAGACTGGTGATTCCAATGATAAGGAAATCCCATAAATATGAGATAGGATGAATGCTGGGTGTTAGCAGGGGTGTCACATCAGAGGGACAGCTGAGAGAAGGTTATCATTTTACAACTTCCAGGTCGATCTCATCAATTCAAGCTATTTAACCTGTCTTCCAAACCCAAATATTTCTATTAATAACAATAAATGGCTTCCGAAACTTAGAATAGATTGAAAACAGCAGGAAAAGGTAATACCTGTAGTTTTTTCCCCACCATCAGTAGCCAGCTAGCTACCAATGCAGTAGATCTGGTAGCCACTGCAAATTGCGGTGTCCCAAACATATCACAAAACGCCTCAAACAATCACACTAATAGACCAGACATCATAACAGAGGAATTCTAGCGAATCGTTATTACCAAAGCGTCAACAGCTGATCATGCAACAGACATTCGGATGCTCCTTTAAAGCAGTGGGCCTTCTGGATTTACTACTTTGCCACACATTAGCAAAAGCAATAATCTTGTAGCCTTGGCCACTGAGAATTCAGAAAGAGTATTCCCAATATACAGCTGAGCTGACCAGTGCAAATAGTCTTATAAAATACTCCTGCACGGACACCACAGGCAGAAAAAACAAACAGTTCCAACAGCCCCTCCCTCTTCAATGTGTGGAAAACTACCCTAAAGTCAGGGCAGCACAAATAAAAATCAATGCAAAATGCAAATGGAAGCATCTACAAACAGGTCTTCTATTCAGTATGTTTGTTTTTTTCTCAAAAGAACAGATGAACAAAAAAGAGGGGTAAGAATACTGAAAACAGCTTGCTGGAAATTTGGAAAACCAGAGATGGGGCGAAACTGGCACTAGCCCACTAGTCAAATGCTAGTAGATTATGTACTGGGCGGGTACTATGCATTTTAAACTAGCCCTGCTGGCTTGTACTGGGAAGGGAATTTTTCAATAAGTACACCAGTTGGACCAGCAGACACGTATGAGGGCCAATGGATTTTCCCAATCTCTAGCCCTGCTGGCTAGTAACTGTAAAACTCAATTTTGGCCCGTGCCACAGAAACTAAAACAGTAGGCACTAGAATATGAGGTCAAGGATGATGGTGGGAAACCAACAGAGAGGGGCAGGTCATGAACTAGCCAGGCAGAGGAGACAAGCCAATGGTACAGACCTTGGGCAGAATTTGGGGTGCAGGGGGCAAATATGTGTCAAAAAACAAGAACAGTTACGGCTCCGTATGCAGTAGGGACCATGGTGAAAGCATCAAATCAGAGATGTGACGGACCAATTATGGATTACTGGACACCGATCTAAATGCTATCCCAAAGTATGCAATCTGATTACCTATGCTAGCAGGCATTAACTGCCAGAAAATGGCCGCTAGTCAAAACAAAGTACCTCAAGGTTAGGAAAACAGCTGCGCTACTCGAAGCAGAATTCGTTTAAAAGCCTCAGTTCATGATAACATCAATATACTTCATTATTCATCAGTGTCCAATGCAGATTCTTGCTAGACATTTTGTTTCTGGACCAATTTATACGTTGCCAAATTTCGTTTTATGTTTACCACGTTAAGAGTTTAAATTCCACAGTCCAGAAATAGTCCCAATGTTCCCAGTTTCCCATGAAGCCAGGCAACAGTTTCTGCTCTACGCTAGTTTATTTCAGTCACAAAAGAAATGGTGTAAAACAATGTGGGTACCAATCTCAGTCATTGGGGGTGGCACTCAGTGCTTGTTACAGCCAACAACTGCCACGAGCAACCTTGCAACCACTTGGAGATATGCTCAGTGTGGATTATAACTTCTTCCCGAAGGTTGCAAATAGTATATTGACCAGTCAGGGAAGGGGACTGGAGTCCCCATGCAAATGGTCCAAAAATCTGTGCATAAAGGCAAGGCAACCCTCACGATTTATTGATTTCAGAAGTTTCACCAGGAAAGATATACTGAGCTGCTAGCAGTTTGTTTCCAGAAGCGTCCCTGGAGGTGACGGAAGTGGAGCTAAAACAAGAGGTGGAAAAACCTGAACAGTAATAAAAACATTATAAAACCAAACATCATTTACAGCAATACAGTATATCTGAGAAGCATAATCATAAATATTGAAGGCAAATCAGTACAACAGATGCATGCAATAGCTGAGTTATGATAGGCAGGTGAAAACTGCTCATACAGGTACAGCCTAAGGGTTGAAGGGAGCAAAATGTCCAGGTCAAAACAAGTGCAGAGGAAGGCAGACAAGACGTAAAGGGTCACGGACAGTTGCAGGTGGAAGAAGAAAAGCCAAGAACGAGAGACAGAGCAGAATGACAGGGGAAGGGAGGACCAGAGTTCAGGAAAGTGATATGAGAAAGCAGATTGACCACAAGCTCAAGGACAACCACCTGTGCCTCCCCCCTCCAGGTTACAGGAGGGTGTAGTGCTAAGCAGGCAGGGGGTAAGGGGGAAAGTGACAAGCTGGGTATCAAACTGGTTAAGGGATAGAAGGCAAAGGGTGGTGGTAAACAGTAGCCACTTGGGCTAGAAGAATGACTAGTGAGGTACCACAGGGTTCAGTACTGGGACCAGTCCTCTTTAATGTCTTCATAAGCGACACTGCAAAGGAGCTTCAGGTTAAGGTGTATCTCTTTGCAGAAGATACAAAAATCTGCCACAGGGTCAACACTAAGGAAGGGGTGGAGAGAATGCAAAGGGATCCGAGGAAAGATCTAGGGGGAGGCAACTGGGTTTCATGCCAAAACATGCAAGGTTCTGTACTTACAGCTGCGGAACCCAGGAGCTGTGTAAACGACAGGGGGAGTGGAGCTTACACAGTCACCACGCAAGAAACAGACCCAAAGGCCGTCATATCTGATGACCTCAAGGTAGCTAGGCAATGTGACAAAGAAGTGGGAAAGGCTAGCAGGATGCTGGGATGCACTTGAAGAGGGATTTCTAGCAGAAGGTGATGCTGCCGTTGTATCACTCACTGGTGAGGCCCCATCTGGAGTACTGTATCCAGTTTTGGAGGCCACACCTCTGCAAGGACACTGAAAGGGTGTACGTGATTCAGAGGAGGGCAAACAAAAAGGTGAGGGAGTTGCATAAGAAGCTATATGAGGAAAGGCTGCAGGAACTCAACAGTTGCTCCCTGGAAGAGAGAAGAGCAAGAGGGTATCCCGTTATGAGAGCAACTCAATATGAGCGACTCAATTTGAGCACCTGGGGGATAGCGAAAGTGAAAGGAGAACATGGGGTTGTGGACAGCGAGTAGAATAGCGATAGTGAATCAGGAAGCAGTAGGGAGCAACTGGAGAGTGCGTCATGGGGCTGTTTTTGGGTAAGGCAGCATCAAGCTGCTTGTCTGGTGCAGCGGCTACAGTGCTTGCCTGTAAAGGCTGTGGACTCTGGTTCAGGACTGTGCATGGGTTTGCATAGTTTTTTGTTTTATGGGGGGTTGTAAAATTTTTTGTGTGTGTTTTTTTTTTTTTTGAAATTGCTATTTATTCGCCTTCCTGCCTGGCATCCCCGACCCTTCAGGAGCCTCAAGGTAGACATCCCTCTGCCTTCCACCCTGCCTGTATGACCCCACAGGAACCCCATAGAGCTTCGGTTTACCCCCCGAGCGGGGATGGGGCAGAGCCCCCTTACCCCAACAATCAACTTTCGTCGGTCCGGTGGCCATCGGGCGGGCGAAGGCACATCAAGGGCACGTCTCCGGAGGCTCCATCTTCCCGGCGATGGCAGGCGTCGCTTTTTCTCCCACCTCTACAGCGAGGGACCCTGACGCCAAGGCGCAGCGCCGACGCCACGCCTGTATGTCGGCAGCCCTTCCCCGTAACATTGGGGCTTGCAGTACTGAAGCGGACAAGTGTTCGGCTATAGCCTTTAACTCTCCCCGGAGTAGGCGAGCTGTGCGGGATGCCTGCCTAACCCCCGGCCGGCCCACCAGTGACCTGAGTCTGCTCCCGAACCTGGGCCGACGGCGTGGAGCGAGGTGGCATCCAGCGCCTCAACCTCAGCGCCACCGGGCCGGCTTTGTGTGTGTTTTATAGTCCCATTCCCCTGAGTTTGTTCCCCACTCAACATTCTCCCCGGAGTTTCTCCCTCGTGAGATGTGCCCAGGAGTTGGTTAACTACAATATGGGGTGAGGGAAGCATAGCTCCCCGCATAAAACGTTAGTAGCTATTGGCATCCCACATAGTGTAGGTTTTAGCTTATTTTGTAGTGGTAGTGTACATCACTTTCGATGTACATTCACTGTAAAAGAAGTTGCGGTTCCATAGCCGCTATTATGACATGGAACTGAGCAAGAGGGGACATGATTGAAACCTACAAGTACCTCACAGGAATGAGCAAGGTGCAAAACAAGCACTCGCTGCTGCAACTGCACATAATCCCCCCACCTGCCCCTTACCCTTACCCTCACCCCTAGGCTGGGTCTGCCCCGTCTACTTTCGCTGTATATGCCTGGGGTCTCAGGCAACATCTGCTGACTAATGTAATAAAATATCTCTGGTTGCTAGCTAACGTAATACTTGTATACCTATATTCTGACTACTGTGATCTACCTATTACCAAGCTTGTACCACCAGTGAATGCCTGTAACACTAGTTGCTTTTTTAATCTAAGCGTTATGTACTGTTTTGTTTGCTGTGATGTATTGCTCTCTTGACGAGGTGCCTTCGTAAGCGAGTCTTTGACTCAAAATGATAAAATGAGGGAAAATGATGGAATCACTTCTGAAGGAAAGAACTGTCGAGTATCTAGAGGCCAGAGGGGGCACAGGACCCTAGGCAGCATGGATTCACAGTGGGAAGGTCATGCCAGACGAATCTGATAGATTTCTTTGACTGGGTGACCAAAGTAGTAGATCAGGGAGGGGCTGTGGACATGGCCTACCTAGACTTTAGCAAGGCATTTGACACAGTCCCATACAAAAGATTAATATACAAGTTAGCCAGCCTGGGAGTGGGTCCCAAGATGACAGCCTGGGTAAAGAATTGGCTGGAGAATAGGACACAGAGAGTAATAGTAAATGGAGTCCACTCAGAAGAAAGGAGGGTTACTAGTGGGGTACCGCAGGGTTCAGTATTAGAACCGGTCCTCTTCAATGTCTTTATAAGCGACATTGCAGAAGGACTGGAAGGAAAAGTATGTCTCTTTGCAGATGATACTAAGATCTGCAACAGAGTTGATGCACAGGGTGGGGTGGAAAGGATGAGAAGGGACTTGGCAAGGTTAGAGGAATGATCAAATGTATGGCAGCTTAGATTCAATGCTAAGAAGTGCAAGGTAATGTACCTGGGAAACAAAAACCCAGGGGAAGAGTACACAATGGGGGGTGAGATACTAACAACAACAAAAATGGAAAGGGACCTGGGGGTAGTCATATATCAGATGACCTAAAGGTGGGCAAGCAATGTGAGAGGGCAGCAAGGAGGGCTGGGGGGATACTGGGATGCATAGGGACAGGCATCACCAGTAGAAAACAGGAAGTTATTATCCCTCTGTACAGACAGTTGGTGAGACCCCATCTGGAGTACTGTGTGCAGTTCTGGAGACCCAATCTCCGAAAAGACATAGACAGGATGGAAGCTGTCCAGAAGAGGGCAACTAAAATGGTGCAGGGTCTGCACCGGAAGACATATGAAGAGAGACTTAAGGAGCTTAATATGTATAGCCTCGAGGAAAGGAGGGAGAGGGGGGACATGATAGAAACTTTCAAGTACCTCAAGGGAATCAACAAAGTCCAAGAGGGTAGCATCTTTCAAAAAAAGAGGTGTGCAAGAACAAGAGGGCACAATTTGAAGATGGGGGAGGGTGGCTCAGAGGTAATTTAAGGAAGTATTTTTTCACAGAGAGGGTTGTGGATGCATGGAACGGCCTTCCGGAGGAGGTTGTGGAGTCAAAATCAGTGGTGGAATTCAAGCATGCATGGGATAGTCATAAGGCAATTCTGGGGGGTGGGGGTAGGAAGAAGTAGGCTGCTGGTTAACTAGGATCTGCAGCTTATCCAGTAGGTAGAAACATAGAAACACAGAATTTGATGGCAGATAAGGACCGCTTGGCCCACCCAGTCTGCCCATTTCCCTACCTACTGGAGGGAAATGGGCAGACTGGGTGGGCCAAGTGGTCCTTATCTGCCGACAAATTCTCTGCTTCTATGTTTCTAAAAAGTCTGTAAACCGATGATCTAATAAATAAAGTGGAGAGTCTATTTCAGAGAAAGGAGGGCACCAGAACAAGGGGGTCATGCAGTGAAGACAGAGAGAAGTTGATGAGAGCTAAGTGGAAATTCTTCTTCATGGAAAGGGTGGTGGATGACTGGAACAGCCTGCCAGACGAAGTACTGGGGCAAAGACTGTGGGGAGCTTCAAGCATATGTGGGATAGGCACAGGGGCATTTTAGGCAGAGGAACGGGGGAAGGAAGTAACTCCTATGACCAATTAGGGTCACTGGTGACAGAATAAGCAGTGACAAGGGCTAGATTGGATGGGCCTGAAGGTCCTTTTTTTTCCGTATTTTATACTTTTTCGTTTTTTCTCCCCAGTCCCACTCCCGTGCATCCCCAACATGATGCACATGTACACACACCTTTACGGGACACCCCTCCCTACCGGTCGCTCCTGTACCATTTGCACCTATTACCGAACCTCCATCCGGTGACAACAGGACAATGGGTGGGCGACACCCCCCCCCTTCCCAGGAGAGGAGAGCACTGCTCAATCCTGCTCCCACCTCCCCCTTCCCGTGCCATCACCCCAGTGACCCAAGGTAGATTTCCTGTACCTGGGTCGCTTCAGTAGCCAGCGACGTGAACGTCCAGCACCTCAGTCCTCAGTGCCACCAGGTCCGCTTGGAGGTCCCTTTCTGCTGACATATTCTAAGTTTCTATGTTTCTAACTGCGTGCAGCAGCCACAAAGAAAAAGCTTATCTAAGAATAGCATCAGACAAGAAGCCATTGCTTGATCTAGGTTGGAGGGAGGGGATAACACTGGACTGCCAGGGACTTTGATGGCTGGGGGAGCAGTAGACCTCTGGATCACTAGGAAGTCTTGGCACTGGGTCACGAAGGGGGAGTGGGCAGGGCCTCTGAGCCACCAGGTCTCATATGGTTTAATGATTTATTTATTTCAAATATGCTCCTAGGCCTACTTTACCAACATAGACAACACCTTACTGCAGAAGCACTGAAGATTGCCATCCAAAGCTCAGTGGTCTACATCATTGATTATGGTTTTATAATCTATGGCTCTGCCTCTGCCACTGCTCTGAGACGAATTTCAACATCACTTAACAAGGCCTGCAGGCTTATCTCTGGTGCTAGTCATCTCACTCATACATGTGACCTGTATGCCCGATCTGGCCGGCTTCAACTTTCAAATCACATAAAATACCAAACCTGCATTATGGCAAAGAAAGTAACCACGGGCCTCGCTCTGCCGGGAGTCCAAGCACTGCTTAGTTCTAGACTAAAGCCATGTAACACCAGGGGCTCTTAATACCAGCTCCTTCAGGTTCCTCGCCGTCGCACCTCTCAGGTCCAAAGATCCTCTGCCTTCAGAGCACCTAGCTGGTTAAATGCGCTCAATCCTGACATCTCCACTACCATCCTTGGCTATTCAAACATAAACTCCACCTCCACCTTACTAACTCTAGCTCCTGTGAATGCTACCTATGATCTCCTCAGCCCCTCCTTTTTGTTCCCTCTATCACCTACCACATCTCCACCCCCTCCTTTTCCTCTATGTTACTTTTTTATTTCTTCTTTCTTTTCGCCACTCCTGACTCTCCCCCCTACACCCACCCCCCACCGCTTCTGAGCCCTCAACGATCTTTCCTTTTTTGTTGACTAGTTTCAGCCAGTTGATGACCATGCCCTTTGGCTGCAATTCTTGCCCTCTCCAACTTCGCTCCTCACGTTTATCTTCATCTTCCACCCTCCCTCCTACTTATCCCACTGTTACTCTGTGTTCCCATGTATACATTCTACTTATTCTAGCTACTGTATTGATCTACCATTGTAACCTAATATGCCAACCTATTTATTGTTTTGTTCTTACTTCTGTAACTTGTATTGTATTTATTCTCTGACGCGAAACCTTTGTAAAAGAGCCTGGCTCAAAGGTACTTGTAATCCTAGTTGTAATAAAATAAAAAAATAAATAAATAAAATTTCAAATGTTTCACCATAATGTGCTGAATAGCAGCTCATCTCCAGATGCATCGGGGGGGGGGGCGGAACAGAATTTACATAGAGAAAGCAACAGAACTAAGCATCAAAAGGTACAATAGATAGGCAATTAAACACATTATGTACAATCGCTCCTTGCCTCCCTTACAGCTGTAACCCAGCCCACTCAACATGCTGAAACTCCTATACCTCCCAGCCTGAACACCTTCTCTTTCATGAACATCTCTCCCATGGAAGCCCTAGATGCGCTACTCACCCTGAACCCCTCCAAGGGCAAGTCCCCCGACAGGCTGAGCACCAAACTCCTCTACCTATCTGCCCCGGCCATCACATCTCTCCTCTCCGCCCTTCTAAACCTTTCATTCGCCACTGAATCAATTCCTATGGAGTGGAAGCATGACACAGTCCTTCCACTACCAAAAGGAGGGGACCCCAACACCGTGGCAAATTACCACCCCATCTCCCTCCTCGCCGCCCTTGTGAAACTTCAGAAGCACCTCGTGCTTTCACAACTCTCCCACTACCTCACTGAATCCAACTTCTTCATGCCTTTCCAGTCAGGATTTAGGAAAAAAACACTCCACTACCACCTCCCTACAAAGACTCACAGATTCTATCCTCTCGGGGATGGACAAAGGTCTAATTACATTAGCCATCTTCATCGATATAGCCAAAGCTTTCGACACAGTATCCCACCCAGTTATCTTGCCTATCTGAAGCTGGGTTATCCGTGACTGCCACCAACTGGTTCAGAGCCTACCTGCAAGGCAGAACCCAGTCAGTAAAAATTGCTGATTCCACCCCTCCTCCACTCCCTATTGTCACTTGCGTTCTCCAAGGCTCAGTTCTCGGCCCAATTCTCTTTTCCATCCTACTAAATGACCTGCCACAAACCTGCTCTTCTACCTCAATACATATGTATGCAGATGACACAATCCTCTTCTCTTCCAGCCGGACCCACGAGGAGGTCACATCCAGTCTACAGGCTGATTTCAACAAGGTACAGCTCTGGTTTAACTCCCACCAACTCTCCCTCAATGCCAAAAAGACAGTTTTCTTGACCTTCGGCACTAGGCAGAGACTATCCAGACTTACCTCACCCCCGATCTTCCACACCCTTGATGGGACAGTCTTTGAGGATGTGTCCTCCTTTAGGTACCTAGGCGTCTGGCTTGACCAACACCTATCCTTCTCAGCCCACGTGGACACTATCCTGAAAAAACTGCGCCCTAAGCTTGCTGCTCTCTATAGAAATTGCAGTAGTCTCCCGCTACCCGTGAGACGTGAAATTGTGCAGAAAATGATACTACCCACCTTCGACTACTGCGATATTATCTACAGTTCTGCCCCCCCCAAGTCCACCCTATCCAGACTGGACCCTCTCTTCAATGCTTTCTGCCATTTTGCCCTTGATGCACCCCCTCGTACCCACCACTGCAAGCTTTTCCATTCACTGGCTCTCCCACCCCTTAGCAACCATAGGCTACTTCACAGTGCTAAATTTGCTTCTAACTTCTGGCTCAGTTCCCTTCCACCCTACATCACCTCCTCCCTATCTTCTCCTCCAACCCCCTCTCTTGCCCTCAGGTCTACTGACTCCCGACTACTGGCAATCCCTCACAGTCAGACCTCTGCAGGCCAATCAGCCTTCTCCTACTATCTCCCAACACTTTGGAATGACCTGCTGGTCCAAATCCGCCATTCCTCCTCTAGGCATTCTCTATCCTCTGCCCTCTTAAACTACTATGCGGTAAACTGTTCATGCACCTGACCTCCTCTCCCCCAACCCTTTAGCCAACCCCTCCCCCTCTTCCTACTACTACCCCCACCCCCATTGCACCCCTACATCCTATCACGGCCTGACCAGCAGCTTTAGCTACCAGCTGTAAATGCTGGCATATATTTCTACCAACCTCCACTCTTACCCCATACTGCACTTCTGCTTTGTCTCCCTGTCAAACATATTCCCTTAGTCAGTGACTGTCACCCATGTACAGTGTAACACAATCCAGGTCTAAACCTGGAACTTTGAATAACTCTGAAAACTGTAGAAGAATTACAGTCAAGGCAAACAGGATATTGGGTTGCATAGCCAGGGAACTTATGTCCAGAAGCAGGGAGGTAATCCTCTTTTTATATAATGCATTGGTCATGCTGCAGTTGGAGTACTGTGTGCAGTTCTGGAGACCTCATCTGAAGAAGGACATAGCGCTGCTGGAAAGGGTCCAGAGGAGAGCGACCAGGATGATTCGGGGCATGGAGGGAAGCCTTATGAGGAGAGACTGGAAGAGCTTGGGCTTTACTCACTGGAGGAGAGGAGGGATAGGGGGAACATAACAGAGGTTTTCAAGTATGTAAAGGGAATAATTTGGAGTGGAACCAGGGAGTTGTTTAGGCAGAAGAAGGGGAGTGACTAGGGCCATGAGTGGAAGTTGGTGGGGAAATTACAGGGGGGAACGTAGGAAGCATTTTTTCACTGAAAGGGCGGTGGAGCCATGGAATGCGCTTCCAGGGAGACTGGTGGAGGAGGGCACAGTGGAGTGCTTCAAGAAGGGGTGGGACAGATACAAAGGGAAACTGAAACTAAAGAAGACACTCTTGGGGGCTGAGGCGGTGGTAAGGCGAGCAACCACTAGGTTGCTGGCTTTCGAGCAGACAAGACAGACCATTTGACCTATTCTGCTGGCTTGTTAGTATGTTAGTAAACCTTACTCCTTGTTCTCCCTTCGCTTCTAAACCTTCCCTATACTGCTTCCCTACTTCATGTATCCCCCCCTTTAAATACAAGGCAATTCAAAGCCCTGTAAGCAATGTGTAACTCTTAATTCAAATCAATGTAAGTAATGGATGTATATAAGCAATGTAAGTAATGTTACTCTCAGTTCATGACTCCAATGTGTAACTCAATGCTATGTATCATGTACTCACTGCTCTCATCTGTAACCCCCCACCCCCCGGACGCACCGTGAGACGAGCATCTTGTTGCTCAGTGTGCCTTTCCTGGTGAAACATTTCAATAAATAAGTTAAAGCATCACAGACAAGCTACAACAGAAGGCCACTGAAGCAGTATGCACAATGTCATGGTATACTGCAGAAATGTATACAGGATGTAGCAAGACACGGGTGCTAAATTAAAGTGGAGAGTGCAATAAATGTACACAAGTGGTAGTGAAGCTGTCCAGGGGAAAACTAGAAAGAGTGCAACAGGAGGGGAGTGTGGGGATAACAGCAGGGGTTAGGGCAGGGAGTTAGAAAGGGCAAACAAGGAGAGGTGAAAGGGAGGGAGTGGAAGGATGGGAAGAGAGATAGAGAGGAGGGGGTCTGGTGTTTAAGTGTGGGGTTGGGGGAGGGGGGGCTTCCTTGTAGCATGCCAGTGACTGCAACATTCTGACTGAGTTACAGCATAGCTCTGTGCCATAAGCCAGACACAATACCAAGCTGCAACCTGGCAGCAGGTGCTTTACACACTGAACCCACTTACAGCTGGAGTGCCAACTGGCACTGTACCTTTGGCACTGGTGGTTCTAAGCCCCCCCCCCCCAAGGCATGCAGATATCTTTGCTTCAGATGACAACGCAATGGTGTGACTACAATCCACCAATTTTATGCTACCCCAACAGTGACTAAAATGAGACCCAAAGCAACAACTACAGCTTAGACTATTGATGAAAACCTGCAAGCAGCCATATTTAATCACAATCGCCTTTTAATTATTTTTGATCTAAAAAGATGGTAAAGCAGACTTAAAATGGGGAAAAAGAGCACTTCACAATAAAGGAGAAAACTGGCACTCTAAACATAATAAAAGGTAATACAGTATATGGTATACACAACAGGCGGACTTGGAATATTTATCTTCACATGTCAGGGAGGCAAGCCACTAACTCACATGTAACAGAGACACAAGTGAATTAAGTCCTGCCCCCTTATAAGGAAGTGATGACAAATAGCTTATTATGAGTCAACCTATTGTGTGTCCAATTTATTCTATGCATTACAAACTGTAAAACTGTTCTGCAAAACTTTAAAAGAGTTTATTTTTATTTTTTTCCTTATCTGTTTCTTCCACGGGTCCCCCGGTCGGCAACCATCCTCAGTCACCCATCAAGCACCGCACTCCAACATCAGGCAGCTACCCCGCTTCCCCCACGGTTTACCCCCCCCCGGTGGCGGGGCAGTGAGGAGCCCCACCCAGCTCATCTCACCTCGACCAGGATCCAGTTCAGGGAGCGCCACTCGAAATCAGGGCCTATGGTGAGTGGCTGCTTCATCCTGCATGACTGGGACCATTTTCACTCATTCTCCCCCATGTGAGTGGGGCGTGCAATGACGCCAGCAGAGGGAGAGCGCACACACATCCGCACGCGCTCCTCCAGGCGTCAGCCCCTCTTCTACAGCATCGGCACACTGCCCCCCAGTCTCCACTAGGGGCCAGTCGTGTGCCAACCACTGGAGTCCCTCCTCCCCGAAGAGGGAGAGCAGTCCCTCGGACGCTCAATCCCTCTCCTCCCCTGCCGCCCCATGGCCCATTCCCGAACACGGGTCTCCGACATAGCATGAGGTAAGGCATCCAGTGCTTCGACCCTCAAAGGCCACTGGGCCTGCCAAAGAGTTTATTTTTAATTCTGTTTTGGTCCCTCGCAGCAAAGCTGATTTGACCACCTTCTTTCTATATTAGCCACCATGCTGCTCCACCTCCCCAGGACATAAGCAGGAGGACAGAAGTCTAGGCTGCTACGTGCAGGCGCCTGCCCTGCCAAGCGCCCAGCAACAGCCTCACCCCCCCCACCCACGGAAGCATACTGCGGCGACAATGGGCTGGCTAGCTTAGAGTGTTTTATTGATATTTAGCTGTTTCTGTTTGATGTCACTGCTGTGTTAAGTGCAGCTGAGGCCACTATGATGTTAGCAAACATTCTTAAACTGCTCTCCCATTGGATTAGGGTTCCTTTGAGACCTGTCTAAAGTGAGCATAAATAGGGGATACATGATAGGCAGTAGTGGAATATGAAAAATATCTGCATGACTAACAGTGACCTCGGGATACCTCATGAGTGGTGTAGTGGAGCCGCGAGTGATGGTTCCTGAGGTCACTGTTCACGAGCGTAGATACTTCCCATATTCCACTCCTGCCCATCATGTATGCGATTCATACAACAGGGCCTCCTAGCTATTGAATAAATGTAAATAATTTCACTGTGGTTATGTCAACACAGTGGTTTATTTCTCACCACAGTAGTTTATTTCACTGCAGTGAAAATAAACCACTGTGTGGTGACATCATGTTAATCAATGAGTTGTTTGTTCACCCCGATTGTATAAAATGACCCATCTTCATTTAGAACGCTGTGGTGGCAAACACAAATCAGATATCTGTAAGGTTTAACACTCAAATACTGCACTTTGTATAAATGCAAATTTTCACTGTAACATTAACTACAGGTTTGTTTTTGTGTTGGGGGAAGGGATAGCAAGTTTACAGTAGCAATAATCCCTCCAGCAAGGACATTCTGAGGCAGATTAATGACAGATAAGGACTGGAACCCCCCCCCCCCAAAAAAAAAAATGGTTACTAATTACTAGAAAATGTCAACCAAATTTAAAAAAAAAAATACTTAAATAATGTGACCAACCCATCTGAATTCTAATATGTTGTGAAATGATTATAATTCAAATAATCTGAGAAACCAACATCTTTACTGGATAGAAAACGTTAAAACAATCTGTTTCTGAAAAAGCACAGTGAAACTGTTAGACTTACATTTTATTATACTGGCACAAAACAGAGGCGGTATCTTCCAGCTGATGAAGAGTTAATTACTGTAGTTCTAAAAGCTACTGTGTTGTGTTCCTTTTTTGTTGCCAGTTTAATAAAAAAGAACACATCTCCACCCCCAGATCTAGTAGAAGAATCCCACTGCTGCATTTGTTTTATTCGAAAACCAAAAGGCAAAAAGAAGTCTGGTTCTGTACATCCACTGGTAACACTGAACAGACAAACTGTGAAAACAAATATTACCCAAATCACACTGAGAAAAACATAGCTGTCTCACATGCTCAGAGCTAGGGCAAGATTTCACATTTCTACATAAATAAACAAAAGACTGTGTCAGGTACAGTATATTGTCATGTACCCTTATTACAATGCACTGCATAAAAATTTCACTTTTATCTCCAGACATAATACATTTTCAAGAAAAAAATATGCGCAATGGCTTTAAAAATCACTGTCCAGTAAGCTTACCTGTTTTTTTTGTACTCAAATAAAACATACACATGCGTCTCAAACACCACGTTTCTTATTAAGCCAACGTTTCTACAAGCCTGTTTCCATATTTCTTATCATAGCAACATTAAACTGGATCCAACCTTTATTTTCGCATTTTGTTTTCCTTTAGAAAAGCCACTTTCAATTTTTTTTTTCAGGCAAAAAAAGTTTCACGAAACTTTAATTAACTTAGTCCTCCACCTTTCATTAATTCTAAATCAAATGCTTTCAAGTTTTCCAAAACGGGCCAGTCGGTTTCACATTGGTCAAGAGTGTGCAAGGAAAAAAAAAAGACAGAAAGTCAAATTCCCCCGGGTGCCCCCCTCTGCTGCCTCTCCCACATTCTCAGACAGTTTTATTAAAATTTTCAGACAAAAGAAAAACAAAAATGGCAGCCTGTCTTATTTTTAAAACAGGACAGGACGCCATATTCTGCAGATCTGCAAAAATCCTAAAGCATTTTGCTTTTTCTTTCTCCCGGAGAAGGCGATTCGGGGGGTGGAAATTGCAATTGGATTTATTTGCATTAAGTGCATGAATCATTGTTTACAAAGAATTGCAGGTTTGAATAGCCCGGCTTCACAAAAAAAAAAAAAGGCCAGACACTTCCTTCAACAATCATGCTTTGCAATACATTAGAGCGCCGTCTGCATCAAACTACTCGCAACTCTCTCTCCTTTTTTCAAAATCCGCCGAATTTAACAAGTCGAATCGATCCATCTTGCTTCTTTCCCCGCATTACAGGCCTCTACAAAATGCCTATTTCCAAATTTGAGAAAATAAAAGCAGTATTCATTCACCTCCCCTTCCCACAATTGGCATGCATTTGCAATTTGCAAAGAGGAGGAAAAACACTGAATGCAACTTTTGCAATCACACAAATCCAACCTTTCAGGCAGAGAAGTCATGCAATCTGACATATATGGGGGGTTCCAAGCGATGTAGAACTTTGGAAGAGAAAAATCGCATACAAACCTGGTTTTCTAATTGGAGTTTTTATGGATACATAAAAAAAAAAAGGTTGGGATGTTCTCTCTGGCTGATCGGCGACTCCTGCTCAAACCTTCCGGGTCGCCTGCTGTTCACTTCTGGTTTCTGCATGCAGGGGAATGGAGATTTGAACAGAACTGATTTACAAAGGTTTTAGCGAATATCCCCCCAAAACGACAGGAACTGCAGACGATGACCCCATTTAAAATGCTGCTTGCTTTCGTGCGAACTGAATACTGCAAATATAATGTAATAAACATTACGCTGATTTATGCAGATTAATTTTTGCAGAGTGATTTCTACATTTCTTGATACACTAGGGTATTGTGCATTCATTTTCTCTGTTTTGCTCTAACTCCTTTTTTAATTTAAATGTTGGTTTGCTACTTGCATTATAAGTCAAGATCTGTATTTTGTGTGTGGTATGCATGGCTGATTGATTTTTTTTATATAGAACTAATCAAGATAACCAGATGTTAAAAATGTGTATAATTAAATATAATATTTTTTCCCTTAGAGGCAGGGTGGGGTTGTGTACCAGTAAGTTATGGGTTCTTGGTTTGAGGGTTGTTAGATTCAAACAAAGTAAATTAGTACAGTTTGCAGGATTTGAAACTGAAAGTAAATTTTGCAGCTACTGGCCAGCAGGGCTAGTGACTGGAAAATTTCACTGATTGGACCCACAGATTTCTCCACTAGTCCAGCTTATGTATTTATTGAACTGTTACTGTCTCCAGTACAAGCCAGCAGGGCTAAAGGAAAAATGTTACTAGCCTGAAACTCTACCAGTAATTAGCTAGTGGACTGATGCCAATTTGGACACCTAAGTTTGCACAGGAGGGTTGACATGGCATGGGCTATAAAGCATATACTACAGCGATTTAGATGTAACAAAAATGTCCTCATCCTGGCAATAGAGAGACATTACCCCTTCCCCTTCTCTGCAGCCTCAGGTCCTCCCTGCCCACCCTAGCTCCATCCCATCATAGAAGCCCTCTGACTGACCAGCCTGCCAGCACCTGATCAAACTTTTATTTATATACAGTATTTGAAAATTATGACGTGGTACACTGAGCTGAATCTGAGTCATTCTGGATGAGGGACTGACATTTGAGGCTCAGGTGTCGGCAGCCCGGAATGGCTTTTACCATCTACGGAATATCAGGCAGATTCAATCCCTTACACACACACACACACACACACACACCCCAGCGACCTGCCCACCCTGGTGCACATGTTTATGAGTACAAGGCTTAAAACTGGTAACCTGTTGTTCGGTTTTGTCAACCATTGACCACGTCCTTGTGATCTATGGGGCTGGCTCCGATACCACCCTAAAAATGGTAAAAACACTCCTCAATAAGGCCTGACGCTTGGTCTTGGGAGCAGACCATCTGACCCATACATGCGCCTTCTACACTGGAACCGGATGGCTCCCCCTCCACCTCAGGACTCTATACAAGACATGCCTACTGGGGAAAAAAGTCAATGTTAGGACTCACACCGAACTCAACATCTCGCCTTTTCAAAAAAACACAGCCTGTCATCCACACTAGAAGTGCAACTAAGGGGTGTCTGCAGGTGCCTTTCAGAAATTTAGATTAGCTCAGAGGGGTTGCTAGTGGGGTACTGCAGGGTTCAGTATTAGATCAGTCCTCTCAATGTCTTTATAGTTACATTGCAGAGGGACTGGAAGGAAAAGTATGTCTCTTTACAGATGACACAAAGATCTGCAACAGAGTTGATGCACAAGGTGGGGTGGAAAGGATGAGAAGGGACTTGGCAAGGTTAGAGGAATGGTCAAATGTATGGCAGCTTAGATTCAATGCTAAGAAGTGCAAGGTAATGCACCTGGGAAACAAAACCCAGGGGAAGAGTACACAATGGGGGGTGAGATACTAACAACAACAAAAATGGAAAGGGACCTGGGGGTAGTCATATCAGATGACCTAAAGGTGGGCAAGCAATGTGAGAAGGCAGCAAGGAGGGCTGGGGGGGATACTGGGATGCATAGGGAGAGGCATCACCAGTAGAAAACAGGAAGTTATTATCCCTCTGTACAGACAGTTGGTGAGACCCCATCTGGAGTACTGCGTGCAGTTCTGGAGACCCAATCTCTGTAAAGATATAGACAGGATGGAAGCTGTCCAGAGGAGGGCAACTAAAATGGTGCAGGGTCTGCACCGGAAGATATATGAAGAGAGACTTAAGGAGCTAAATATGTATAGCCTCGAGGAAAGGAGGTAGAGGGGGGACATGATAGAAACTTTCAAGTACCTCAAGGGAATCAACAAAGTCCAAGAGGTAGCATCTTTCAAAAAAGAGGTGTGCAAGAACAAGGGGGCACAATTTGAAGATAGAAGGGGCAGCTCAGAGGTAATTTAAGGAAGTATTTTTTCACAGAGAGGGTTGTGGATGCATGGAACGGCCTTCCGGAGGAGGTTGTGGAGTCAAAAACAGTGGTGGAATTCAAGCATGCTTGGGACAGTCATAAGGCAATTCTAGGGGGTGGGGGTAGGAAGAAGTAGGCTGCTGGTTAACTAGGATCTGCAGCTTATCCATTAGGTAGGGAAATGGGCAGACTGGGTGGGCCAAGCAGTCCTTATCTGCTGTCAGGTGGGACTACGTCTGCTACCCTTCCGGTCTTTCGGAGTTACCCTGTCTGAACTGAGCTATTGAACAGTTATATTGTGGGTTCATCCAGTTCCGCAGCCAATTCCTTGAGCACCCTTGGGTGGATCCCATCCAGCCCTTGTGCTTCATCTACCTCTAAGGCTTCAAGCCCCTTCTGGACCCATTTTCTGCTAAATACTAGCTGCCTCATTTCAGGAATGCTCCTGACAGCCGCCTTGATGCCACTTTTAGGGAGGGGACCACTGTCTTCCCTTGTGAAAACAGAGCAGAAGTACTCATTAAGGACAGCTGCTTTTTGTTCATCTTTCTCTAGTACCTTCCCCACCTTGTAGCCTAAGAATACACACTTCCTGCTTCCTTTCTTCCTTAATACAGTATATCTGAAGAATTGTTTTTCCCACCCTTGACTCCCTCCACACTACGCAGTTCTGTGTCTGCCTTTGCCTCCCTGAACTTCCTCTTTGCTTCCCTAGTTTTTATTTGATATTCCCCCAATTCCTCCACCCCCTGCTTTTCCCTGTACATAGTGAAAGCCTTTTTCTTGACCCTTACTGCTTCTCTGACTCTTTCTGAAAAACATGTTTGTCTCTTATACCCGTTTTATTTTGTAACAGTGCTTGTTCATGACTTTGTTGCCTCCAGCATGGTCCCCTTGATTGCTCCCCATCTTTCGTCTGCACTTGTGATGCTCACCACCAAAGTCAGGTTGTCTCGGACCAGCTTCCTCATCCTGTTGAAGTCTGCTGTTCCTGAAATCTAAGACTTCAGTTTTTGATAGGGGCATTCTGGTCCTGAGGGACAGCCTGAATCAAATGGAGTTATGGTCGCTGGACCCAAGTGGCTTGCCTACCCTCACTCCACTCACCATCTCCGAGTTAGTGAGCACCAAATCGAGAATGGCTGCCTGTCTAGTGGGTTCTTTAACCAGCTGCACCAGCAGGCAGACCTGCCATGTATCCAGCAGGGGTTGACTTCTGTTGCACCTGGTCATTGCAATGTCCCAGTTGATACTGGGCAGGTTCAGATAACCCACCACCACCACATCCCCTTTTTCACTCTTCTTGCCAACTCTTCCCTGAGCTCCCTATCTAACTCTTTCCCTTGTCCTGGTGGTCTATAGCTCACTCACACCCATATTTTCTTGCCTGAGGGTGCCATGAGGTGAACCCACAGCAACTCTGTTTCCCCTTGCTTCCCTCAGTGTGTCTGGCCTGCACAGCCTCTATGCCCTCCCTGACATATAGAGCTACATCCCCATCCACCCACTTTGCCTTTCCCTGTATTCTATCTGAACATTGTATAACCTGGAACTGACAAGTCCCAGGCGTTAGTCTTTGTGGCCTAAGTTTCTGTGATGGTTGTGAGGTCCACCTTAGCGTCTGCCACCAATGTGTGGAGCTCACTGATTTCATTAACCAGACTCTTGGCATTGGGGCAGACCCCCTTGCAACTAGCTCTGGATCCTCTTCTGCTGTTTTATGGTCCTCCACCTGCATTCCTTCCCATTCTCCTCCTTATTTTTCCTATTGCTTGCAGACCCCGAAAAGCCTTCACCCCTTTGCCTTTTCCACTACTCCTTTTTGAAACTCAACCTTATTTTTACCCACCATACTGCTACCAGTCCCCAGTATAGGGGGACCACTGGCTAGGTTCCCCTCCCTCACTCCCTTTAATATGATTCCCCTGTCAGCATGGCTCAGTTGGTAGCACATCCACCTTTGGACCAGAAGGTCATGGGTTCTCGTCCCACACCGGGATTGGGCTTGCACCTTAAAAATCGCTGGCATCCGAGTGCAGTATTAGGGGGGTGCTGTACAGCTGGGGTGTGCCGTCCTTCAGATGAGACGTTAAACCAAGGCCCCTTCTACTCATCCTGGTGGGTGTCCAGGTGGAAGTAAAATAACCCAGGGAACTCTTCACTAAGAGTAGGGGACATTCCCGATATCCTAGCCAACATTCCCCTTCCCATAAACCGGTTCATGCAATTATCCAGGCTGTGTGTGGGTGATGATGTGCGATATGGTCGCCACTACACATTCAGTCATTTTACTACCAGTCTAGAGTTGCTTGTAAAGCACTTTGGGATACACTGTGTATGAAAAGTGCTATATGAGTGTGGTGATTGTGGGGGACGACTTCAACATGCCAGGAGTGGACTGGAGCACCCCAACAACCAGGAACAGAAGGGAGCAGGTACTGCTGGATGCCTTCCAGGACAGCTTCGTGCTGCAAATGGTCAGTGAACCAACCAGGTTAGGGAATACCCTTGACCTTGTGCTGGCAAATGGGGACTTTGTGAGAGAACTTACAGTGGAGGAACCACTGTCGGGGAGTGACCACCACTCAGTATGGCTCACATTGGATATGGGCAAGGAAGGAGTGGAATCTGGCACAATAGTGCTGGACTTCAGGAGGGCCGACTTTGGGAGGATGGGGGAAGTGGTAAAAGGGTACCTGGCCAGAGTTCAATCTAGTATGGACACTAACCAGAGGTGGGAGCTCATAAAGCTGGGGATAGTGGAGGCAACCAAAACCTGCTACAAAGCCCAGAGCAAGAAGGCTAGGGCTAAGAAACAGATCTGGTTGAGCAAGGAGGTCATGGAAAAGGTAAGGAGGAAAAGAGCTGCCTTTAGGAAGTACAAGAAAACAGGGAGGAGTACTTGACAGAATCGAAGGAGGTGACAAGGGCAGTAAGAGGAGCCAAAGCATCTACGGAACTCAGGCTGGCACAAGGCATTAAGAAGGGGGAGAAGGACTTCTTTAAGTACATCAGGGAGAAAAGGAGCTATAAGGACCACATAGTAAGGATTAGGAAGGAGAGGGGTTGGGTGGAAGCAGGGTGCGATAAGGCAGAAGCACTAAATGAGTACTTCTGCTCAGTATTTACTAAAGAGAAGAGGGGGGTGACACCCAAGGTGGGAGAAATGGCAGAAGCAGAGTGGGAAGTGGCGACAGATGGGGAAATCATGGAGAGCAGAGTTCGAGAGGGTTTGAAGGCACTGAGGGTGGACAAGGCACCAGGCCCAGATGGCATCCACCCCAGGGTACTGAAGGAGCTGACAGAGGTCCTTGTAGGACCTTTGGCAGACCTATTTAATGCCTCACTACATTCAGGGTGTGTGTACCTCAGGACTGGAGGATGGCTCATGTGGTGCCCCTCCACAAGAGTGGCCCCAAGGATGAACCGGGAAACTACAGACCAGTGAGCCTCACATCCATCGTGGGTAAGCTAATGGAGACTATCCTGAAGGAGAGGCTGGTGGCCCTCCCTAGAGGCCAGAGGACTACAGGACAGCAGACAGCATGGCTTCATACATGGCAGATCCTGCCAAACCAACCTGGTTGAGTTCTATGACTGGGTAACTAGGCAACTGGGCAGGGGCCATGCAGTGGATGTCCTGTCTGGACTTCAGTAAGACATGACTCAGTGCCACATGGAAGGCTGGAAGGAAGTTAGTAGGCACGGGCTGGTGCAAAGCTGGTGAGATGGGTAGGAAACTGGCTGCAGGGAAGGCAACAGAGGGTGGTGGTGGTGGGTGGGGAGCTCTCACACCCAAGGGCAGTGATGAGCGGTGTTCCATTGGGACCAGTGTTGTTTGGGATATTCATTGCAGACATATCATGGGACATCAAGAGCAAGATCAGTCTGTTTGCTGATGATACCAAGGTAGGCACGGTGGTGGATGACCTAGGGGGATGGCAGGGGTTGCAGGATGATCTGGCAAAACTTGAAACCTGATCAGACACCTGGCAACTGGGCTTTAATGCCAAAAGTGCAAGGTGCTGCATTTTGGGATGAAGAACCCAAGGAGGAGTTACCAGCTAGGGGAGTGCAGCTAGCCCAGATAGAGGAGGAGAAGGATCTGGGTGTGCTCATTACAGGGTCAATGAACAACTCGGCACAATGTAGGAAGGCAGCTGCAAGGCCAACAAAATGCTGGGTTGTATTGCAAGGGTATATCCTCGAGGAGGAGGAGGTGATTCTGGCACTGTATAGGTCATTAGTTAGACCACACCTGGGTACTGTGTGCAGTACTGGCGTCCGTATCTGAAGAGGGACATTAAGTTACTGGAGGGGTGCAGCGCAGAGTGACAAAGATGATCAAGGGGCTGGGGGACTTATCATACGAGAGGAGGTTGAAGGAGTTGAACATGTACTCACTGGAGGAGAGGAGGGACAGGGGTGACATGATTGAAACCTTTAAATACATGAAAGGAATAAACAAGACAGGTACAGAGGGGCTGTTCAAAGTAAGGGAGGGGAGGGACACCAGGGGCCATGATATGAGACTGGAGCGAGGAAGGTTCAGGAGGGAGATGAGGAGACACTTTTTTACAGAGAGGGTGGTGGCTGGGTGGAATGCGTTACCTTCTGAAGTGGTATGCAGTAGAACAGTGGACTGATTCAAATGAGGATGGGACAGGACAAGGGGGAGGGTTAATGAAGGGGAAGGGTGGAAGGGAGGGGCAGCTGCAGAATAAGGGGTGCTAGCTGCACATTCGAGCAGACTTGATAGACCTCTAGGCCTTTATCTGCTGGCAAATTTCATATGTTCGTATACAAACGCTGACTCTTCTTCTTCTTCTTCTTCTTCTAGTTCATTGTCCCCCACAGTCAGTTTAAATGTCTAATGTAGACGTCAAACTTCTGCCCCAGCATGCTGGTCCCCTTTCTTGTCAGGTGAAAACCGTCACCCTTGAAGAGCTTCCTGTCCCAGGAGCCCCCAGTCTCCCCAGTAATGGTACTCTTTCTCCTGACACCATCCCTTTATTTTTTTTTTTCATCAAGCCTCCCCCCCCCCGGTGACCCTGCTTCAATCCCCACCTCCCCCAGACCTATCTGAAGCAAGTCCCCAAAGATTTCCCCCTGTGGCAGAGTTAGAGGGGGAGGACCATCCCCCTCCCAAAGCACAATCCAGAGTCACTCTATGACTCCGGGTGGCGGCACTGGCCCATGGAGTTGCATGGATGGTGGTCTGCCATCGGGTCCCATTTTCTGTTTTCTCCCAAGAACCCCTGCCATGGCGACATCAGAATGTGCGCATGGAGGCGTACATGCACTGCAGAACCACAGCCCCTCTCTTTGAATCACTCATTTGCCTGCACTACCTCTGGGCCTCCACCTGGTGGCAGTCAAAGGCTGAGTCAGCTCCCCCCGAGAGCTGTCCCAGGGATGCTCTCTCTTCTCCCACCCCGCCAACCCCCAGGAACCTGGTCACCGGCATGGCAGGAGGTAAGGCATTCAGTTCCTCGGCCGTCCATGCCAACAGACTGGCTGACACCGTTGTTTTAACCACCCATTTAATTCCTCTAACTTTCCCCTCCTTACTCTATCTTCCCCACCCCTCTACTTCATACAGGGAGGACCTCAGAAAAGGTCAAGGAGGTCGAGTGTGCCTGAAGTCTGTCCCCAGCCTCTGAAAGTTCCACTTAATTTGCTCTGCAGGTTGGTTTACCAGATCAGTGGTACCCAAGTGCATCAGTGCCCCCCTTCTCCACTGTCCTCCCTGTTCTGTCTATGTCTTGGATGGCTGATGCCCCAGGAAGGCACCCGACCATCCCCCACCCCTCTTTTCTCCTACATACCGCCCTTTCTACTCCCCCTGATCATAGAATCCCTGATCACTAAGACTCTCCTAGCTGTCTTCTTACTCTCGCCTTTGGGTGCCACCAGGTTATCACTCCCATTCCCCTGACCTGACTTAAGAGCCCGCCCCCCATGGAATCAGGTACCCAAGTCTCCTCCAGGGATGCAAATCAATTTGCTGTTGGGAAGGTGTGGGGACGGGTCGACTGACCTCCTTATGGCTGACCCAGCCAACCTTCCCCTTCCCCACCACTCTCCACCCCCTGGACCAGTGGGTCTCTAGGGGAGTGGGCATGTTGGCTGTGGGCTCCAACTAAGCTGACACCACAGGAGCGATATCTCTTCCCTTGCTGCTACCTACTGAGCATGTAGCTCTGGAGAGATCCTGCAGAAAGGGCAGTGACCCCTCGTCCACAGCATAACCCTGGAGGAGAGCACCCCACAGTCCCTACAACTGACTTGCTCCCTGTTAAACCTCATGAGCTTTAGCTGGCTCTACCCCTCTGCTCTCCCTAATGCATTGCTTCCAAAAGCAGAAACAAAAATCCTTGTGCTGTCACAAAACCTACAATCATTGTCCTGTTAAGGCAGCTTATTATCCTTGTGTTGTTACACAACCTACCGCCAGCATCCTGTTAGTGTAGTCTTTATTCCTGCACTGTTGCACAACCGAGCACCAGCATCTTGTTAGTGCTGCCTTTATCCCTGCATTGCTACACAACCTGGCACCATCCCTTTTGATGGATAGTACCAGTAGTTAGATCTACCACCAAGGTAGGGCTCAGTGCCTGTCTGCTGTCCAATGGGTGGGACGGGTGGGATGGGATGGGTCAAAGGGAGTTGTAAGGGTAGGGTTAGTGTTTTCTGTGTGCATTGTTGGTGGTGTCAATTATTGTATACGATTAATTTTCTGTTGGAAACTTAATAAAGTACACTAAATTAAAAAAAAAAACTAGCACCAGCATCTTGTTAGTGTTGCTTTTCATCCTTGTGCTTTTACGCAACCACCGCCAGCATCCTGTTAGTGCAGCCTTTATCCCTGCCCTGTTACACAGTCTACCACCAGCACCCTGTTTGTGCTGCCTTTTTCCCGTTCTGTTACACAACCTACCACCAATGCCCTGTTAGTGCTGCCTTTAATCCCTGCTCTTACACAACCTACCAACAGCGCCATTAGTGCTGCCTTTTATCCTTGTGCTGTTACACAACCACCGCCAGCATCCTGTTAGTGCAGCCTTTATCCCTGCCGTTACACAGTCTACTAATAGCATCCTGTTAGTGCTGCCTTTTTTCCCTGTTCTGTTACACAACCTACCGCCAATGCCCTGTTAGTGCTGCCTTTCATCCATGTGCTGTTATAACCTACCACTAGCACCTTGTTAGTGTTGCCTTTTATCCATGTGCTGTTACACAACCTACCACCAGCGCCCTGTTAGTGCTGCCTTTAATCCCTTCTCTTACACAACCTACCACCAGCGCCCTGTTAGTGCTGCCTTTTATCCTTGCACTGTTGCACAACCTACCACCAGCGCCCTGTTAGTGCTGCTTTTTATCCCTGCACTGTTGCACAACCTACCACCAGCGCCCTGTTAGTGCTACCTTTTATCCCTGCACTGTTACATAACCTACCACCAGCGCTGTTAGTGCTGCCTTTTATCCCTGCACTTACACAACCTACCACCAGCGCCCTGTTAGTGCTGCCTTTTATCCCTGCTCTTACACAACCTACCACCAGCGCCCTGTTAGTGCTGCCTTTTATCCCTGCACTGTTACATAACCTACCACCAGCGCTGTTAGTGCTGCCTTTTATCCCTGCACTTACACAACCTACCACCAGAGCCCTGTTAGTGTTGCCTTTTATCCCTGCTCTTACACAACCTACCACCAGCGCCCTGTTAGTGCTGCCTTTTTCCATGTGCTGTTACACTAGCTACCACCAGCGCCGTTAGTGCTGCCTTTTATCCCTGCACTGTTGCACAACCTACCACCAGCGCCCTGTTAGTGCTGCCTTTTATCCCTGCACTGTTGCACAACCTACCACCAGTGTCCTGTTAGTGCTGCCTTTTATCCCTGCTCTTAAACAACTTACCACCAGCGCCCTGTTACTACAGCCTTTTATCCCTGTGCTGTTACACAACCTACCACCAGTGCCGTGTTAGTGCTGCCTTTTATCCCTGCACTGTTGCACAACCTACCACCAACGCCCTGTTAGTGCTGCTTTTTATCCCTGCTCTTACACAACCTACCACCAGCGCCCTGTTAGTGCTGCCTTTTTTCCATGTGCTGTTACACAAGCTACCACCAGCGCCCTGTTAGTGCTGCCTTTTATCCCTGCACTGTTGCACAACCTACCACCAGCGCCCTGTTAGTGCTGCCTTTTATCCCTGCACTGTTACACAACCTACCACCAGCGCTGTTAGTGCTGCCTTTTATCCCTGCACTTACACAACCTACCACCAGCGCCCTGTTAGTGCTGCCTTTTATCCCTGCACTGTTGCACAACCTACCACCAGCGTCCTGTTAGTGCTGCCTTTTATCCCTGCTCTTAAACAACTTACCACCAGCGCCCTGTTACTACAGCCTTTTATCCCTGTGCTGTTACACAATCTACCACCAGTGCCCTGTTAGTGCTGTTTTTTATCCCTGCGATGTTGCACAACCTACCACCAGCGTCCTGTTAGTGCTGCCTTTTATCCCCGCTTTGTTACACAACCTTCCACCAGCTTCCTGTTTGTGCTGCCTTTTATCCACGTATTGTTACAGAACTTACCACCAATGCCCTGTTAGTGCTGCCTTTTATCCCTGCTCTTACACAACCTACCAACAGTGCCATTAGTGCTGCCTTTTATCCATGTGCTGTTACACAACCTACCACCAGCGCCCTGTTAGTGCTGCCTTTTATCCCTTCTCTTACACAACCTACCACCAGCACCCTGTTAGTGCTGCCTTTTATCCATGTGCTGTTATAACCTACCACTAACACCTTGTCAGTGCTGCCTTTTATCCATGTGCTGTTACACAACCTACCACCAGCGCCCTGTTAGTGCTGCCTTTTATCCCCGCTTTTACACAACCTACCACCAGTGCCGTTAGTGCTGCCTTTTATCCCTGCACTGTTTCACAACCTAACACCAGCACCGTCAGTGCTGCCTTTTATCCCTGCACTGTTACACAACCTACCACCAGTGCCCTGTTAGTGCTGCATTTTATCCCTGCACTGTTACACAACCTACCACCAGCGCCCTGTTAGTGCTGCCTTTTATCCCTGCACTTTTACACAACCTACCACCAGTGCCGTTAGTGCTGCTTTTTATCCCTGCGATGTTACACAACCTAATACCAGCGCCATTAGTGCTGCCTTTTATCCCTGCACTGTTACACAACCTACCACCAGCGCCCTGTTAGTGCTGCCTTTTATCCATGTGCTGTTACACAACCTACCACCAGCGCCCTGTTAGTGCTGCCTTTTATCCTTGCACTGTTGCACAACCTACCACCAGCGCCCTGTTAGTGCTGCCTTTTATCCTTGCACTGTTACACAACCTACCACCAGCGCTGTTAGTGCTGCCTTCTATCCCTGCACTTACACAACCTACCACCAGCGCCCTGTTAGTGTTGCCTTTATCCCTGCTTCTCACAACCTACCACCAGCCCTGTTAGTGCTGCCTTTTTTCCATGTGCTGTTACACAGCTACCACCAGGCCTGTTAGTGCTGCTTTTATCCCTGCACTGTTGCACAACCTACCACCAGCGCCTCTGTTAGTGCTGCCTTTTATCCCTGCACTGTTGCACAACCTACCACCAGCGTCCTGTTAGTGCTGCCTTTTATCCTCGTTTTAAACAACTTACCACCAGCGCCCTGTTACTACAGCCTTTTATCCCTTTGCTGTTACACAACCTACCACCAGTGCCCTGTTAGTGCTGCCTTTTATCCCTGCGATGTTGCACAACCTACCTCCAGCGCCTTGTCAGTGCTGCCTTTCATTCATGTGCTGTTACACAACTTACACCAGCGTCCTGTTAGTGCTGCCTTTTATCCCCGCTTTGTTACACAACCTTCCACCAGCTTCCTGTTTGTGCTGCCTTTTATCCATGTATTGTCACAGAACTTACCACCAATGCCCTGTTAGTGCTGCCTTTTATCCCTGCTCTTACACAACCTACCAACAGCGCCATTAGTGCTGCCTTTTATCCATGTGCTGTTACACAACCTACCACCAACGCCCTGTTAGTGCTGCCTTTTATCCCTTCTCTTACACAACCTACCACCAGCACCCTATTAGTGCTGCCTTTTATCCCTGCTCTTACACAACCTACCACCAGCGCCTGTTAGTGCTGCCTTTTATCCCTGCACTGTTGCACAACCTACCACCAGGGCCCTGTTAGTGCTGCCTTTTATCCCTGCACTGTTGCACAACCTACCACCAGCGTCCTGTTAGTGCTGCCTTTTATCCCTGCTCTTAAACAACTTACCACCAGCGCCCTGTTACTACAGCCTTTTATCCCTGTGCTGTTACACAACCTACCACCAGCGCCCTGTTAGTGCTGCCTTTTATCCATGTGCTGTTATAACCTACCACTGCCCTGTTACACAGTCTACTAATAGCATCCTGTTAGTGCTGCCTTTTTTCCCCTGTGCTGTTACACAACCTACCACCAGTGCCCTGTTAGTGCTGCTTTTTATCCCTGCGATGCTGCACAACCTACCTCCAGCGCCTTGTCAGTGCTGCCTTTCATTCATGTGCTGTTACACAACTTACCACCAGCGTCCTGTTAGTGCTGCCTTTTATCCCCGCTTTGTTACACAACCTTCCACCAGCTTCCTGTTTATGCTGCCTTTTATCCACGTCTTGTTATAGAACTTACCACCAATGCCCTGTTAGTGCTGCCTTTTATCCCTGCTCTTACACAACCTACCACCAGCACCATTAGTGCTGCCTTTTATCCATGTGCTGTTATAACCTACCACTAACACCTTGTCAGTGCTGCCTTTTATCCATGTGCTGTTACACAACCTACCACCAGCGCCCCTGTTAGTGCTGCCTTTTTATCCTGCTTTACACAACCTACCACCAGCGCCGTGTAGTGCTGCCTTTATCCCTGCACTGTTTCACAACCTAACACCAGCACCGTTAGTGCTGCCTTTTATCCCTGCACTGTTACACAACCTACCACCAGTGCCCTGTTAGTGCTGCCTTTTATCCCTGCACTGTTGCACAACCTACCACCAGCGCCCTGTTAGTGCTGCCTTTTATCCCTGCACTGTTACACAACCTACCACCAGTGCCCTGTTAGTGCTGCCTTTTATCCCTGCACTTTTACACAACCTACCACCAGTGCCGTTAGTGCTGCTTTTTATCCCTGCAATGTTACACAACCTAATACCAGCGCCATTAGTGCTGCCTTTTATCCCTGCACTGTTACACAACCTAATACCAGCGCCATTAGTGCTGCCTTTTATCCCTGCACTGTTACACAACCTACCACCAGCGCCCTGTTAGTGCTGCCTTTTATCCCTGCTCTTACACAATCTACCACCAGCACCCTGTTAGTGCTGCCTTTTATCCATGTGCTGTTACACAACCTACCACCAGCGCCCTGTTAGTGCTGCCTTTTATCCTTGCACTGTTGCACAACCTACCACCAGCGCCCTGTTAGTGCTGCCTTTTATCCCTGCACTGTTGCACAACCTACCACCAGTGCCCTGTTAGTGCTACCTTTTATTCCTGCACTGTTACATAACCTACCACCAGTACTGTTAGTGCTGCCTTTTATCCCTGCACTTACACAACCTACCACCAGCGCCCTGTTAGTGTTGCCTTTTATCCCTGCTCTTACACAACCTACCACCAGCGCCCTGTTAGTGCTGCCTTTTTTCCATGTGCTGTTACACAAGCTACCACCAGTGCCCTGTTAGTGCTGCCTTTTATCCCTGCACTGTTGCACAACCTACCACCAGCGCCCTGTTAGTGCTGCCTTTTATCCCTGCACTGTTGCACAACCTACCACCAGCGTCCTGTTAGTGCTGCCTTTTATCCCTGCTCTTAAACAACTTACCACCAGCGCCCTGTTACTACAGCCTTTTATCCCTGTGCTGTTACACAACCTACCACCAGTGCCCTGTTAGTGCTGCCTTTTATCCCTGCGATGTTGCACAACCTACCTCCAGCGCCTTGTCAGTGCTGCCTTTCATTCATGTGCTGTTACACAACTTACCACCAGCGCCCTGTTAGTGCTGCTTTATCTCATTATTACACAACCTTCCACCAGCTTCCAGTTTGTGCTGCCTTTTATCCATGTATTGTTACAGAACTTACCACCAATGCCCTGTTAGTGCTGCCTTTTATCCCTGCTCTTACACAACCTACCAACAGCGCCATTAGTGCTGCCTTTTATCCATGTGCTGTTACACAACCTACCACCAGCGCCCTGTTAGTGCTGCCTTTTATCCCTTCTCTTACACAACCTACCACCAGCACCCTGTTAGTGCTGCCTTTTATCCCTGCTCTTACACAACCTACCACCAGCGCCCTGTTAGTGCTGCCTTTTATCCCTGCACTGTTGCACAACCTACCACCAGCGTCCTGTTAGTGCTGCCTTTTATCCCTGCTCTTAAACAACTTACCACCAGCGCCCTGTTACTACAGCCTTTTATCCCTGTGCTGTTACACAACCTACCACCAGCGCCCTGTTAGTGCTGCCTTTTATCCATGTGCTGTTATAACCTACCACTGCCCTGTTACACAGTCTACTAATAGCATCCTGTTAGTGCTGCCTTTTTCCCCTATGCTGTTACACAACCTACCACCAGTGCCCTGTTAGTGCTGCTTTTATCCCTGCGATGTTGCACAACCTACCTCCAGCGCCTTGTCGTGCTGCCTTTTCATTCATGTGCCATGCCATCAACTTACCACCACGCCCCTGTTAGTGCTGCCTTTTATCCCCGCTTTGTTACACAACCTTCCACCAGCTTCCTGTTTATGCTGCCTTTTATCCACGTATTGTTATAGAACTTACCACCAATGCCCTGTTAGTGCTGCCTTTTATCCCTGCTCTTACACAACCTACCACCAGCACCATTAGTGCTGCCTTTTATCCATGTACTGTTATAACCTACCACTAACACCTTGTCAGTGCTGCCTTTTATCCATGTGCTGTTACACAACCTACCACCAGCGCCCTGTTAGTGCTGCCTTTTATCCCTGCTTTTACACAACCTACCACCAATGCCGTTAGTGCTGCCTTTTATCCCTGCACTGTTTCACAACCTAACACCAGCACCGTTAGTGCTGCCTTTTATCCCTGCACTGTTTACTGCCATTTTTCTGCATTAGACACTAGTGCACTGACCCAGTTCAATAATGATAGTCTTCAGCTGGCTCAGTCCCGAGATCCCATGATAAAAACTGCGTTAGATTCTCTGCAAGTATGTCTACTCGCCCCTCTTTGTCTACAGTCTCCCTGTATAATAGTTTATTGATCAGCTTCAACTTTGAACCTTCTTTGTATAACAGGGCAGTTCTCAGGTCAGTGGAACGCAGTTTTGACACATCTCTCCCTACACCTTGCTCGATATGTTGGGCACCTTGCACCCTAGAGACAAACCTACATGGAGCCAGCAGATCAGTGCCTTAGTCCATGCCTATAACTGCACCAAAAGTGATGCTACTGGGTTTTCCCCATATAGACTGATTTTTGGAAGGGAAGCCAGATTGCCAGTGGATGTTTGTTTTGGGGTTTATCCCGATGGGGTTCAAGCAGCTAATCACCTACAGTATGTGCAGAAGCTGAAGGCTCAACTCAATCATGCTTACCAACTAGCCCAGACCATGGCTGCTAAGCGGAATTTGGCCAATAAAGAAAGGTATGATAAGAAAGTGAAAACAGTGGAATTGAAAGAACGAGATAGAGTGCTATTGAGGAACCTGGGATTGAATGGTAAACATAAGATTGCTGACAGATGGCATCACCTCCCTCATATTGTCGTGGGAAAATTGAAAGATTTACCTGTATATAAAGTGCGGCCTGAAAACAATTCAAAAGATGTGAAAAACTAAACACAGAAATCACCTGCTGCCAATCGGACAAATTTTGATAGGGGCTGAACCTTCCAATGCCCCCCCCCGGACCTATAACTAGAGCCGCTGCCAAAAAGAAATTCAGATGGGTTGACTCCTCAGAACTCAAACTCGAGAGGCCTTCTTCATCCCCCTCTGATGAAGTTGATCCTCAGTCTGTGTCTGAGGACAGTGATAATGATGTTGAGAATTACCCCTCTTATGAACTGAGTCAATTCTTCAGGGGCAATCCCCAAACTCTGGGGACGAAGTTGGGTCTCCTGGACTGTCTGAGCCCCCAGCTTTGTCTCTAGAGTCCATGCTTCCAGAGGACGCAGTGAGTGGCACCAAGGGCGAAGAAGTGGGATCTTTGAGCCTGGCTGAATTATCTGGCCTGGCTGAGCTGTCTGACTTTTCAGAAGAAGGAAGTGATGTGGGGGAACCCGTTAGTGATATGGCAGAGCAAGAAGAATATTCTGAGTGCCCTGATAGCATCCCGGTAGTGCCAGAAATGTTCCTAGCTGAACCAAGCAGTGTGGGTCCTGATAGAGAGGGTCCTGTTCCCGAAAGTACTATGGGCCCTGGGTCCCCTTCCTCTAGGAAGGTTCCCCCTACTAATCTAAGTGAGACTGAAATGGAATCAGGGCCTGTAGCAGGTTTTGGCGAGACCCCTAGACACACCAGCCGAGAAGTACGGCCTGTAGTAAGGCTGAATTATGAGTCCCTGGGTCAGCCGGTGGACCTGCCATTAAATGTAGTCCATAAAGGGGTGTATGTGTCCCCGAGCTCCTTCCCCAAGTTAGTCTTGGGAAATGATGTCCAACTGTTAGTGTTACCCTCTGAGTATGGGACTACTGCCCCCGTTAGCTCTCACATAGCTGATAGGGAAGGACTACCTCTATCCAGGTGTCAGGGGCCAGAGGTAATGACCTGAGTTATAAACGAAAAAGGGGTTGACTGTATGTGTAATGTTGTATAAGTGTAACCCCCCTGCAAATGGGGGTTCCCAAAAGACTTCCAGGAGCTTGCTTGAATGCTCCAAACCTGAATGGTGTTTGGCGTTTAAGCCATTTATCAGTGAGTGTTTTTAGAGACTCTGGTACTGTCTCTTTAAGAGCTGTCTGCTTGCAGACATAATTAGTTTGTATGGGGGGACTGTGTGCTTCTCTGTTTGAGTACCACTCGAGCTGCTGCCAATTCACTCCATTTTGCAGTCACTAGGAGTGCAAAGGAACCTATCTGAAAGATGTAACTGTTTGCCAGAAATCATTTAGAGTAATAATGAAATTACAGTTTGTCTAACCTGCTTTCTTTGCAGTCAGAACTGTGTCTGCCTAGTTCCCCATTCTGGTTTTGAACTGCTGAACTGGACCAATCAGTGTGGGTAAGCTAGCTCTAAAATGGTGCCTTGGACGAATCAGAACTTGGACTCATAATCTGAGCCAGCCACAGAGGATTGTATGGGCAGTGACTCTGGGAGATGTAGTTTGAGACTTGGTAGCCTTTTTGGACCAACAGCAGCAGTCTATTGTGTGACAACCAATCAGTCAAGAACTGGGAGGAACTCAAAGGAAGTGCCGGTTTTGTCTGTTGGAGTTTCAGTTTAGCTCTGGCAGTGAAGGAAAGAGGACCTGTGTTCCTTCAGTGCACAGTTTTAGTCAAAAAACATGTGTAAGGTCCAGAGTTCCGGTCTGCAGCTTGTGTAACTGCTTGTTAGGACTGAATCCGTCCTGTGAAGAGAATCAAAGGATATCTGAAGAGTAGAAACCAGGCTCACCCTGTAGAAGACTGGAGAAATTGCCAAATTGCACTCGGTCTGTCAGGAACTGAATCTGCTGTGTGTTCTCCCGGGTATTGTGCAGTAATTGCGATAGGGATAGAGAAGCAGCCTGCCTGTTTGCCATATAAACGTGTGAGGAGTCTCGTGGAGCTCAAGAGTAGCCCTGCTGACATTGAAGGACCCTATCTTGTTTGGAGGTCGTGAGTACTAATTCAGGGTCGCTCCCTGTTGAATTGCCACATTAAATCCAAATGGAATCACTGTACTGCTGACTGTTTAAACTAATTTTCTTTTCTCTGTGGGAAAGGGCCCCTCCAGCTGCCACGGTTTGGACTAGCCACTAGGGCTTGGGTACCCAGGGACAGTAACTGGTAGGGATAGGCCTGTGCACAGAGCCATAGGTAGATGAGTAAAGTGATAAGCTAATTAACCTGATTCCCCCTGTCCTTGTTATATCCCCTAAATAAATCAGAGCTGCTTGTTTCAGCAAAGTTATACTGCCTGAGGTATTTGTCTATGTTAAAGTATTGTACTGTGATTGTTGCACTGTATCTTATTTTACAGGAGGTCCCAGTGCCTGAACCAGCCCTGGGGTAAGTGTATACTGTGAAGGTAATTCTGATATATTGTGTGGGCCACTAGTGGGAAGAAAGGGGGTTGCAGTGTCCCAGAGGGCTGTGACCAAGTAAGTTTAACTATTGCAAACCCTGACCTCTGGGTGGAGGCACCCGCCATTGGATCCAGGCCCTCAACCTGTTAGTAGGCAAATCAGGCAGAGGTGTGAGCCCCGGGATAGCGCCATCTAGGGGTTACATCTTGGAGGCTCACTGCTGGGATTGTGTGTCCTCTAGTGGCCATATTACGAACCACTGTTAAGAAAAAAAAATGGGTACCCCGACAGAAGTGGCTGTGCACCGGCTGGTGGAGTGGTGTACTGGGGAGGAGATTGACCCCCAAAATGCTATGCTTATCCTGGACATCCCCTGGGTATCAATACGGACACTGTACAGGAGTACTTTCCAAGGTGGAAGGTTTACAAAACCCTGTGGTGGTGGGTCGGCATGCTAATCTGCTCACCCACACTTTCCTGGCCCTAGTAGAGTTTAAGGATCCCATAGATAGCTCCAAAGTGCCACAGACCATTACCCCAGAGGAGCCCTCACTGCCTGGAGAGTGATAACTAAGTACAGTAAAGACCCAGGGGAATGAGCCCCACCACTGTCTGAAACTTTTGAGGAGAAATTTGCTAAATGGTTGCTGGGGAAGGGAAAACTGTGGAGGACTTGAAGAAACTATTCTTGCCACCTAGGGTGTTCCTCCCCAACACCCTCTCCGCTCCAGTACCCGTAATGGTGGCTGAACCAATGCAGACTCCTATTTCTGCACCTGCCATTAGTCATGACTCTTACCGAAGGTTGAGGATCTTCTCTGGCACCTCCCACCCCCAAGGGAGGATGACTGGGAGACCTGGATAGACTATGTTGCCCCAAGTGCTAGAATGGCAATGCTCGGGAAGCTAGCGAAGAGGGTTAGTGAGAGCCTCCGAGGTCCTGCCCTGGCTACCATCTGTGCTAAACAGGCAGTAACCCTGAAGTGTCTGCACAGGCCTATCTTGAGGCCTTGGAGAATGTGTAGGGAGCCCAGATTCTGATGAGGATCTATGGTGGAGAGTAAGAAATGCACAACAGTACCAAGGGAGTTGTTGTCTGTGTATGTATCTCGGCTGGAAAAATTGTTGCAAGAATGCCTCAGAAAGGGTAGTTTGCCAGCGATTGAACTGGACGAACCAGGCTGGACAGGATCCTTAAGTCTGCCCTTCTCAGAACTGCTGTTGCTTCAGTTATGCCTGGCAAATCGACTGGAATCCCCACCCTCCTATGATGAGTTAATGAGAGAAATTCGAGGAGTTGAGAAAAGGCGACCTCGGGAGGGACCTGCACCAATAGCTGCGCTCGACCCGAGTGACTGAGGGTGACCCATCAAGTGAAGTTCAGGGCAGAGGTTGACAGTCAATGAGTGCTCTGACAAGGAAAGATATGCCACAATGGGGCGAACTGTTGAGAGAGATCCGAGAATTCAAAACAGTCCCTTTTGAAGGCCATGCCTGCAAGTACGGGCCCTGACCTATATCCGACTGCATCTGCTATGGAGGTGGGGGTACCCAACCATGTATCTCCTGCTGATAACAGCTCCAAACTCAATTCCTTGACCATGGAAGTGGAGAAACTGACGAGATGTCTCCAAATGCTTATCACACCACAGACAGAGATGGCACCAAGGTTTCCAGTTAGTAATACCCGCCCTGGCTCCCAGTGTGGCGCCTCGGCCAGCTCAGACTCCAGAAAGTATGTTTGCTATAATTGTGGGAAGGATGGGCACATGAAAGGGAATGCGGTCCCAAAAGACACTGACAAAGTTGCATATAGGCTACAAGGAGAGCTTGGAGAACAAATCAGTGGTTAAGAGGTGCACGAAATGATCCCAGTGAGGGCACCAAAATGCTAACTCACGTCCTTTTGTGGCAAGGTCAGTTGCCAGGCCCCCACTATCGCCTCTCCAGACTGGTCCAGAATAGTGGGTCCCTCCATGGAGACCACTGAAAGGTGAATGGAGTGTCTACAAGAGCTGTATTAGACAGTGGCTCCCAAGTGACAATTATGTTCCAGGATTGGTATCAGAAGCATTTGTCAGACGTGCCACTACAACCATTAGAAGGACTGCATGTATGGGGGTTAAGTGAGAAGGCCTACCCTATTCGGGTATATCCGAATTTGGCTGTCTTTCCCCACCTCCGTGGCTGGAGTGGCCGAACAAGTAGAGACCCTAGCCTTAGTGTGTCCCCCCACTGGACTGTATGATGGTGTACCTTTGTTGATTGGAACAAATGCTCATATGTTCAGAAGGCTGGCACAGTTGTGTTATGAAAAACAGGGGTCAAAGACTAGTAGAGCTTTAAGAGTTCCAGCTTTAATTAAGAAGGCCTATGAGGCACAGAGAGATGCTGAAAAAATAGAACCAGAGGAACGGTCGGAATTGTATGGAAGAAGGATCCTGAGTCTCTGATCCTGGCGCCAAATGCCCAGTGTACCTTACAGGGAGAGGTCCGTATCAGAAAGGATGTTAAGAATAAAATATTAATGTTGGATGCACCAGGCAATGGAAAATACCAGAGGGACTGCTGGTCAAGCCTAGTATTTTGCCGCTAGAGCCCATGCTTATGCCAGAAGGGTAATGGTCCAAGTTCATAATGTGTCTGAAAGAGACATTCGAGTAAATAGAGGTTGCATCCTGGCTAATGTGCATTGTGCAGACACTGCAGTGCTACCAGCAACAAGAGTTCGAGGAAGAATGACAGAGTAACACCTGACTTGTTTGATTTGCGACTCCCGTTGCCAGCTGAATGGAAAGTGAGGATCAGTGAGAAGCTTGCCCGAGAGACCAGGTGTTTTCTTTAAAGGAATGGGATGTAGGATGCGTGCAGGAGCTGAGCACAATATCCGGCTGCATAACGAAGACCATTTCGTGAGAGGTCTCGACGCCTGGCACCTGCTGACATAGATGATGTGGCGCATCTGCAAGAAGATGTTAGCTGCTGGTGTAATACAAGAATCCGAAGCCTTATGCTTCCCCATTGTGGTAGTGAGGAAGAAGAATGGGACAGTAAGGATGTCGTGGATTATCGCACCTTAAACCGGCGGACTATCCCTGATCAGTACAATGCCCGCATTCAGGATGCTTTGGACTGCCTAAGCGGGGCAAATGGTTCTCTGTGTTGGATCTCCGCAGTGGGTACTACCAGATCGCGATGGCCCAGAGGACCGTGAGAAGACAGCCTTTATCTGTCCGGCTTGGCTTATGAATTCATGAGGATGCCTCAAGGGATTTCAGGTGCCCAGCCACTTTTCAACGATTGATGGAGCGTGCAGTGGGGACATGAACTACTAGAATGCCTGGTATACCTAGATGATGTTATTGTGTTTGGCAGCTCACTAGAGGAACATGAGAGCAGATTATTTAAGGTATTGGACCGACTGGAGGACTTTGGCCTTAAACTGTCCATTGATAAGTGTCAATTCTTTCAAACATCAGTAAAGTATGTGGACACATAGTATCCACCGAGGGAATAGAGACTGACACAAGTAAAGTTGAGGCCTTGACCACCTGGACACAGCCCAAAAATCTAAAAGAATTGCAAAGATTCCTGGGATTCTGTGGTTATTATCGGCGTTTCATCAAGGACTATTCAAGAGTGATCCACCCTTTACTTAACCTTATTCAAGGTATCCCCAACCCACAAAAATACCAAAGTCAGCGTCCCTCAAGACTGAAGAGTGTATTTTCGTCCAGTGAAGTATTTGGGGCCCGCTGGACTCCTGATTGTGAGACTGCTTTCACGAGATCATTTATCAACTTACCCATGCTCCAGTGCTGGCCTATGCCGATCAAGAAAACCTTATGTCCTGCACACTGATGCTAGCTTGCAAGGGTTGGGGCTGTATTGTACCAAGAGCACGAGAATGGCCTGAGACCAGTAGCCTTTGCCAGTAGAAGCCTGACCCCATCCGAAAAGAACTATCCTGTACATAAGTTAGAGTTCTAGCTTTGAAGTGGGCTATTGTTGACCAATTCCATGAGTACTTGTATGGGGCTAAAATACTAGTAAAACTGACAATAATCCTTTAACCTATTTGCAGACCTCAGCTAAGTTGGATGCCACTGGCTATAGGTGGCTTTCTGCATTATCTACATACGACTATGCTCTCGAATACAGTGCAGGTCTGAACCACATAGATGCTGATGCTCTCTCCCGGGCCTGTTCCCAGAATGATTGGGTCCGATTGGCAGAACCTGACATTCGGGCACTCTGCGGAAGTTTGACAGGGAGGAACAAATGTCCACGGACGCATGATGGACTGCATGGTGGATTGCTTGGGACCCTCTGAGAATTGCATACCTGCTGCTTGTGCCACTTTTCTGCAATAGACATTGGTGCACTGCCTCAGCTGGACAATGACAGTATTCGACGGGCTCAATCCACGATCCCATGATCAAAGCAGCTTTAGAAGCCCTCTATGCAGGAAAAGATGTGTCCAAATTACGCTCCACTGATTTGAGAACTGCACTGTTATACAAAGAAGGTCCTAAGTTGAAACTGATCAATAAACTGTTATACAGAGAAACAGTAGACAGAGGGGACAAGTAGACAAACAACAACTAGTGCTGCCCACTGCCTTCGAGACTCAGTACTGATGTCCTTGCACAACCACATGGGGCACCTTGGTATAGACAGAACACTTGACTTGGTGAGATCCAGATTCTATTGGCCTAAGATGGGGGCTGATGTGGAGCAACACATTCGAACTTGTAGTCGCTTACAGAGAAGCTTTGCCCCAGAGGGCTGCCCCTTGTTAACATCACCACCAGTGCACCCATGGAGCTGGTCTGTATTGATTTTCTGAGTTTGGAGTCAGATCAAAGAAATATCAGTAATGTGCTGGTGGTCACTGACCATTTCACGACATATGCCCAAGCTTTCCCCACCAAAGACCAGAAAGCATCCACTGTGGCCAAAGTACTTGTAGAAAACTTTTTGTTCACTATGGGGCTCCACAAAGAATCCATTCTGATCAAGGGAGACTTTGAGAGTCGTCTGATCAAAGAGATGCTTTCTCTGTGGGGAGTCACGAAAGTCCAGAACCACTCCTTACCACCCCAGGGGACCCACAGCCTGAGCGTTTCAGCACTTTGCTAGATATACTAGGCACCCTGCACCAAAGGACAAGCCTAGATGGAGCCAACAAATTAACACCCTGGTACATGCTTATAACTGCACCAAAAGTGATGCCACTGGGTTCTCCCCCTACCGCCTGATGTTTGGAAGAGCTCGACTACCGGTAGATGTGTGTTTTGGGGTCTCTCCTGATGGGGTTCAAGCTGACAACTATTTACAGTATGTGCAAAGTTAAAGGCCCAGCTAACTTGTACGACAACTGGCTCAAACCATGGCTGCCAAAAGAAATCTGGCCAACAAAGACGGGTATGATAAAAGGTGAGCCAGGAACTCCAGGAGGAGATCGGGTATTGCTAAGAAATCTGGGACTGCATGGCAAACACAAGATTGCTGACAGATGGCACCATCTCCCTCACATTGTAGTGGGCAAACTAGATGATCTGCCAGTGTACAAAGTAAGGCCTGAGAATAATTCAAAGATGTAAAACAATGCATAGAAATCATTTACTGCCCATTGGACAAATCTTGATTGAGTCTGAGCCCCAGAAGATGCCCCTCTGGACCAGTGACTAGAGCTGCTGCTAAGAAAAGATCAAAAGTCTGCACCTACAGAAGCAAAGTTAAAGTGTTCCCTCCACAAGTCCCAGTTGAGCATGACTGTCAGTCCATATCAGAAGAAAGTGAGAGTGACTTTGAATACTATCCTTCTTACGAACTGAGTCAATTGTTTCGGGCAATCCCTAGTCAATACTGGAGCAAGCTGGGCCTTCTGGACTGTCTAAACCCCCAGCATCGTCCCTGGAGCCAATGCTCCCAGAAAGTGAGTGCAAAGCATCAGATCAGATGAAATGGAATCATTGTGCATGGTTGAACTGTTTGAGCTTTCAGGGAGGAAAATGATGGATTGGGGCAGACTGGTGATACACCAGAACCAGAAGAGTATTTTGAGTGCCCTGACAGTCCACTGCCAGTGTCCAAAGCTCTCCATGCGAGCCAAATGTTGTGGACTCAGAAACTGTAACTCCTGGAGCTGAAGTGCCCCAAGTTCTAGCCTCTCTACCCCATGGAGACTCCCTGACAAGTGAGGACAATGCTGAAAATGAGGCTCAGAGTGCAGAGACTGTAACAGTTCCCCTAGAAAGACTGGTCGAGCTAAAGCCTGTGGTGCACCTCAGTTATGATTCCTTGGGAGGCCTGTGGACTTGCCTCTCAATGTTGTCCATAAAGAGTGTATGTGTCCCCGAGCTCATTGTCCGAACTGAGCATCAGTGCTAACTCAAGTTACTTGTGTTGCCCTCTAAGTATGGTGCCCTTGCCCCGTCCAGCCCCAAGGTAACTGATAGGAAGGCCCCCTCTTCAGGTTTCATGTACAAGAGGTAATAACTTGGGTTATGGTACAATGTGTGTGTAATACTGTGTAAAGTGACGTACTGCAATGTTTCAGAAATGTGTTCTTGGTAAAATGATGTATTGACTGATGATTACATATGTGAGCCTAATGCAAATGTATATGGTTGCAGATGAAACTTATGAGGTACTTGCTTGTGCGGACGTCAAGCTTTCCAAACCAGGAAAGGTGTAACCCCCTGCAAATGGGGAGTTCCCAAAGACTTCAGGAGCTTGCTTGAATGCTCCAAGCCTGAATGGTGTTTGGCGTTTAAGCCATTTATCAGTGAGTGTTTTAGAGACTCTGGTGCTGTCTCTTTAGAGCTGTCTGCTTGCAGACATAATTAGTTGTATGGGGGACTGTGTGCTTCTCTGTTTGAGTACCACTCGAGCTGCTGCCAATTCACTCCATTTTGCAGTCACTAGGAGTGCAAGGAACCTATCTGAAAGATGTAACTGTTTGCCAGAAATCATTTAGAGTAATAATGAAATTACAGTTTGTCTAACCTGCTTTCTTTGCAGTCAGAACTGTGTCTGCCTAGTTCCCCATTCTGGTTTTGAACTGCTGAACTGGACCAATCAGTGTGGGGTAAGCTAGCTCTAAAATGGTGCCTTGGCCGAATCAGAACTTGGACTCATAATCTGAGCCAGCCACAAGAGGATTGTATAGGCAGTGACTCTGGGAGATGTAGTTTAGACTTGAGCCTTTTTGGACCAACAGCAGCAGTCTATTGTAGGTGACAGCCAATCCAGTCAAGAACTGGGAGGAACTCAAAGGAAGTGCCGGTTTGTCTGTTGGAGTTTCAGTTTAGCTCTGGCAGTGAAGGAAAGGAACCTGTGCTCCTTCAGTGCACAGTTTAATCAAAAAACATGTGTAAGGTCCAGAGTTCGGTCTGCAGCTTGTGTAACTGCTTGTTGGACTGAATCCGTCCTGTGAAGAGAATCAAAGGATATCTGAAGAGTAGAAACCAGGCTCACCCTGTAGAAGACTGGAGAAATTGCGAATTGCACTCGGTCTGTCAGGAACTGAATCTGCTGTGTGTTCTCGGGTATTGTGCAGTAATTGCGATAGGGATAGAGAAGCAGCCTGCCTGTTTGCCATATAAATGTGTGAGAGTCTCGTGGAGCTCAAGAGTAGCCCTGCTGACATTGAAGGACCCTATCTTGTTTGGAGGTCGTGAGTACTAATTCAGGATCGCTCCTGTTGAATTGCACATTAAATCCAAATGGAATCACTGTACTGCTGACTGTTTAAACTAATTTTCTTTTCTCTGTGGAAGGGCCCTACCAGCTGCCACGGTTTGGACTAGCCACTAGGGCTTGGGTGCCCAGGGACAGTAACTGGTAGGGATAGGCCTGTGCACAGAGCCATAGGTAGATGAGTAAAGTGATAAGCTAATTAACCTGATTCCCCTGTCCTTGTTATATCCCAAATAAATCAGAGCTGCTTGTTTCAGCAAGTTATACTGCCTGAGGTATTTGTCTATGTTAAAGTATTGTACTGTGATTGTTGCACTGTATCTTATTTTATAGGAGGTCCCAGTGCCTGAACCAGCCTTGGGGTAAGTGTATACTGTGAAGGTAATTCTGATATATTGTGTGGGCCACTAGTGGGAAGAAAGGTTGCAGTGTCCCAGAGGGCTGTGACCAAGTAAGTTTAACTATTGCAAACCCTGACCTCTGGGTGGAGGCACCCGCCATTGGATCCAGGCCCCTCAACCTGTTAGTGGCAAATCAGGCAGGGGTAGTAGCCCCTGGGATAGCGCCATCTAGGGGTTACATAAGCAATCATGAAACTGTGTATTACAGTATTTAATGTATGTAACCAAAGGTCTGATGTTCTGTCAGTGTAAATTGCTTGCCTTAAGGTGATTTAAGGGTAAGTACTTGGCGCAGACGCCAAGTTTTTCCAGGCCAGGAAGGGTGTAACCCCCCTTACAAAATGGGGGTTCCCAAAGGTCTTCCAGGAGTTTGCTGGGTGCTCCAAGTTTGGATGGTGTTCGGTGTTTAAGCTGTTGTTAAATGGCACTGCAGCGAGTGCTTTTAGAACCTCTGCGTACTGTCTCTTTAAGAGCTGCCTGCTTGCAGGCTCCAGTGACTGTGCAAGGGGGACTGGGTTTCCCTGCTTGAATCCTGCCTGAGTTGCGGTGAAATCGCTCCAATTTTACAGTCGCTGGAAGCGCAAAGGGAACCCTCCTGATAGATGTAACTGCTTGGTTATAATTGTTTAGAGTATTAGGAAATTACAGTTTGTCTAACCTGCTTCCATTGCAGCTGGGACTTTGTGTGCTTGACCCCTCCATTTCAGACCTGGACTGTTTGAGGGGGTCCAATGGGAACAAGGGCGGTATCTAAAATGAAATAAGTAGCAGCCAACCAGAATTAGGACTCCTAAGGGAGCCGGCTGACCAATGGGACACAGTTAGTGATTCTGGGAAGTGAAGTCTGGATTATGGTGCCTTGTTTGCACCAATAGGGGCAGTATTAAATGACTGTCAGCTGCAGCCCACCTATGGGATCGGGTAGCGCCCGAATTGTGAGGCTTGCCCTAACTGCCCAGGAGGAGAGATGCTGTGGCTGTGAGCGAGGAAGGAGCTCTGGGCTCCTGCGCTGTTTGAACATTTGCGCGGGAAGCGCGTGTGGAAGACCAGAAGTCGGCGGTTTAAAATGCCAGCAAGTGTCGGACTAAATCCGCTAGGCAGCGGTCAGAGGAGGCTGTGCAAAAGTGCAGCTACCTACCAGGCTCACCCTGTAGAAGACTGGAGAATCTGCTTAAATCGCGCTCGGGTCTGTCAGGACATGTGAAGCTGCATCGTTGGTTCCGGGTAGTGCAGTGAAAATGATTGGGAGGTGCACAGCAGCTGCCTGGTATGGTACCCCTCTGCTTTGCATACAAATGTGTGGAGAAGTGTTAAATTCCAGGCTGGGTCCTGTGAGTGGAGTGAGAGCGCTCCATCCTTCTGGAGTCGTGAGTACTAAATCAGGGTAGCTCCCTGGCAAATGCTCCTAGTAGTACAAGATCTTCTGGTTTCTTTACTGGCTACACTAACTGAGCCTGCCGGCTCTATCTAATCTTCGTAGGAATCAAATGCTCATTTCTGTGTCAGGGCCCCAACCAGCTGCATCGAGGGACTAGCCTTTATGGCCTGGATACCCAGAGACAGTGACTTATAGGGTAGGCCTGTGCACAGTGCCCTAGATAGCTACTTATATATTAGAGTGGTAAGCTAACTAACCTGATCTCCCCCTGTCCTTGTTATTTCCCCCTGAATAAATTAGATTGATTGTTTTGCAAAGGTATACTGGCTAACTTGTGTGTTTATGGTGAATTACTGTACAGTGATTATTGTGAACAGCATCTTACTTTTCAGGGGGTCCCTGGAGTAGGCTGATTGGTTCAAGCCTGGGGGTAAGTGTATACTGCGAAGATACTGTGCTTAACTTATGTGGGCCACTAGTGGAAAGAAAGGGGGGTTACAGTGTCCCAGAGGGCTGTGACCAAGTCATACCAGACTGTCTTAACCCCGACCTCTGGGTGGAGGCACCCGCCATTGGACCTAGGCCCCTCAACCTGTTAGTAGTCTAGCAGACAGGGGTAGTAGCCCTTGGGATAGCGCCACCTGGGGGTTACACTTGCCAACCTTAAGGTCATCTGATATGATTACCCCCAGGTCCCTTTCCATTTTTGTTGTTGTTACTACCTCCCCCCCAATTGTGTAATCTTCCCCTGGGTTTTTGTTTCCTAGGTGCATTACTTTGCACTTCTTTGCATTGAATCCAAGCTGCCATACTTCTGACCATTCCTCCAACCTTGCCAAGTCTCTTCTCATCCTTTCCACGCCTCCTTGTGTATCAACCCTGTTGCAGATCTTTGTGTCATCTGCAAAGAGGCATACTTTTCCTTCCAGTCCCTCTGCAATGTCACTTATAAAGACATTAAAAAGGACTGGACTCAGTACTGAACCCTCAGGTACCCACTAGTAACCCCTCTTTCTTCAGAGTGGACTCCATTTACAATTACCTTCTGTGTCCTGCTGTTCAGCCAATGTTTTACCAGGCTACCACCCTGGCACCCTCCCAGGCTGGTTAATTTGACTACTAATCTTTTGTGTGGGACTGTGTCAAATGCCTTGCTAAAGTCTAGGTAGGCCATGTCCACAGCCCCTCCCTGGTCTACTACTTTGGACACCCAGTGAAAGAAATCAATTAGATTCATCTGACATGACCTTCACGCTGTGAACCCATGCTGCCTTGGGTCCTGTGCCCCACTGGCCTCTAGGTACTCAACAATTCTTTCCTTCAGAAGTGATTCCATCACTTTCCCTACCACAGAGGTCAAACTGACAGGTCTGTAGTTTCCTGCCTCTGTCTTGGTCCCACTTTTGTGAAGGGGAATCACATCCGCCTTCCTCCAGTCCTCAGGTACCACACCATCCTCCCATGATTTGTTAAAAAGGGTAGTCAGTGGTGTCACTAGTTCTCTGCTTAATTCTTTTAGAATTCTGGGGTGAATTCATCTGGCCCCATTGCTTTGTCCACCTTCAGTTTTTAGAGTTCTTTCAGAACCCTTTCTTCTGTGAAAGGACTGGGATCGACCCCTCTCTCCAGAGCACTTCTGTTAATTGGATTAGGCACCTCCCTTACTTCCTCTTTTGTGAATACTTAACAGAAGTATTCATTCAGTATCCCTGCTTTTTCACTGTCACTCTCTGCCCACCCACCATCCATTCTATTTAGCGTCACTATCCCTCCCTTTGTCTTTTTACGCTCCCTGATGTACCTATAAAAGGTTTTATCCCCCTTCTTAACCAAGTTAGCTATCTTTTCATCTATCATCTATCTGACAGCCGGGGTTGGGCAGCCCAGCCTACCCACGTATCAAATGCCATGACATAACTCAGTTAATAAGATGATTAGGGGCAGGAACAGGTGGAGCGGAAGTGGGCTTTGAGGAGGGTGTGGAGGCAGCAAGGAGAAGGGGCATGGCAGATGGTAGGGGGGAGAGATTTCCACAGTTTAGGCAAGCGGTAAGAGATGGCAGCCTGGACTGCAGAGGTGGACATGCGTGGGACAGACAAGGCACGGGGCTCATAATGTCTGAGGGAGTGGGGGGGGAGGGAGAGAGTGCAGAAGAGAGCTAAGAGGGCAGGGACTGTGACCAGAATCTTGCCATAAGACTAGTGCAATGGGCCAGACTCCTATCCTGAGGGATGGGAAGGATAGGGCTTGGTAGAGGGCACAATGGTGGGTACTGTGAGGATAGTCAAGGGTGAAATAACAGAAGGAGTGGAAGAGGGTATCCAGTCTGGTTAAGAAAGTTTGGGGAGTGGCACTGTAGACTACATCCCTGTAGTCAAACACGGGGAGAATCATTTTCTGTACTATTGCACTGCGAGCCGGCAGCAGGATGCACCCATGGTTGTGATACAGGGCATGCAGTATGGGGTGCATTTTCTTGTGGATGGCCTCAATATATACAGAAAAGTCACGGTGCTGGTCAAGCCAGACTCCAAGGTATCTAAAGGAGGTGCAGCCCTCCAGTTTTGTCCCATTTAGGGTGTGGAAAGTGAGAAGGAAGGGGAGCCGACAGAGTCTCTGCCTAGTGTCAAAAGTCATGGAGACTGTTTTCTTGGTGTTCAGGAAGAGCTGATTTCTGCAAAACCAGTGCTGGACTTTCTCAAAGTTGTGCTGTAGTCTGGTCGCAACATCAGAGGTAGAGGGGCCTGATATATACAGGACGGTGTCGTCTGCATACATGTGGATAGATGTGTGTGGGCAGGCAGTGGGCAGGTTGTTCAGGAAGATAGACAACAGCAGAGGGCCAAGGACAGAGCTTGAGGTACACCAGTGGTGATGGGGAGGGAGGAGGAGAGTCTCCAATCCTAACAGACTGAGTCCTACCTACAAGGTAGGAGTGGAACCAGCTAGTGGCCTCGCTAGAGAGCCCTGCTAGTGATAGCTTGGATAGGAGGAGAGGGTAGGAGACAGTGTTGAAAGCCTTTGCAAGGTCGATGAATGTGGCAGAGGTGATGCCCTGTTTCATGCCGGTAAGAATGGAGTCAGTGAGCCTCATTAAGGAGGTTGTGGTTGAGTGGGACTTCCTAAACCCCGACTGGTAAGGAGTGAAAAAGGAGGTGGAGTCGAGGAAGGAGGAGAGCTGAGAGAGAATGTGGAGTTACTGAAGTTTTGCAAGAATGGGGAATAGAGAGCTAGATCTATAATTTCCAGGGGGGGAGGGGTCACCACCTTTCAGGAGGGGGGTGGCAGTGGCATGTTTCCATTCTGATGGGATAGAAGCAAGAGAGAGAAAGAGAGGTTGAGGAGCGAGGCAAAGGGGGTGGCTATGGCACAGGCTGTCAAGATAAGCATTTTGGAGTCCAGCCCAGAGGGGCATTTCCCTTGGAGGGGTTTAGCATGAGGAGGGCTTTAAAAACTTCTACTGGGGTAATGCAGTGAAAGGAGAAGGAGGGGTGTGGGGCCTGTCTAGGTTGGGGAGGGGCTGTAGGGGCTTGCCTGTGGGAGGCTGGGGGTAGAGTGGACTGGAGTGTGGAAGTACAAGAAGTAAAGAATGAATTAAACTCACTTGCCACTGCAAGCAGGTTGGTTAAGGTGTTTCTGCCAGCTTTAATGACAGGGGCAGGGGGCTGTGATGGGTGTGTGAAAGAGGGATTTCATCCCCTTCCAGAATTTGAAAGGGTGACTTATGTTTGTAAGTGTAACCCCCAGGTGGCGCTATCCCAAGGGCTACTACCCCTGCCTGCTTGACTACTGACAGGTTGAGGGGCCTAGGTTCTATGGCAGATGTCTCCACCCAGAGGTCAGGGTTTGTAATGATTGGTCTAGTTTGGTCACAGCCCTCTGGGACACTGAGACCCCCCTTCTAATCCCTCTAATGGCCCACACGATGCACAGAAGTTACAGTACCAATACCCCACATGTACACACTGTTCATTATTAAGGTACCACTTATCCTCAAGACTGATTCGCAGGTTCGTCTCTGAGGACCCCCCGAAAAATAAGGTTAAGCAGCATACACTAACTAATACAGTGCTGGGCATGAAGGTACTGACACTTCAGACAGTTTAAAGTTTAACAACAACAAATCTGATTTATTTAGGGAACAGTAACACGGGCTGGGGAAATCAAGTTAATTAGTGGCATTAAATCACAGTACTGTGCACACATACAGGGTCTGAAAAGTCACACTCTGGGTACCCAGGTTGGGTGGGGGCTAGCCAGGTCCATTGCCCGGGGTTGGCTGGCAGGTGCAGAAGGATAGGGTCCTGTAGAAGAAAATATATGCACAACACCCAATTGTAATCCGGAGCCGGAGGGCTCAGTCCATGAAACAGTGAAACAACAAGAATTAGGTGACACACTTGTGATTGAAAACAAGCTGCAGGGGAATACCCTGATTTGTACTCACAACACCCAAGCTGAGGATCGGATGGAGAATGTCCCTCTGGATTGCCAGAAGAGCAGGGCATGAGGACAAGGTCCTTGTGACTGGACCCCACTGTAGTTGATAGCAAACAGATGTAGTCCGAATTAAGCTGGGGGTTTACTTCCAGCTTCAGCACACAATTCACTGTACAGGGGATTTGAAATAACGATTCCCCACAAGCACTACGCACATTTATATGTAAAAGGAAAGTACTATACCAGGCAGACTGTTCCTCAATCCCGATCGCAATTAGTGCAAAATACACGGGAGCACACATAGCAGCTTCAGTTCCTGACAGACCGAGCGCGATTCAGCAATTTCTCCAGTCTTCTACAGGGTGAGCCTGGTTTCCACACTTCTAGTGCTTCTTTCTCCTCACAACTCGGATTCAGTCCAAACTGGCACTCACAAAGGCTGCAGACCGAAACTCAGAGTCTCGCCACGCACTTCTGCTAGAAACTATACACCGGTAGAAGCACACAGCTCCCTTCTCTCTTCACTGCCACAACTCATCTGATCTTTCCAGTCACAGAGCAGGGCATTTCCTTTAGCTCCACACTATTCTGTTGGCTGATTCAGCTGTCACTCACAATAAGACTCCCTCTGTTGGTAGAAAAAGGCGTCAAGGTCAAACTACATTTCCCAGAGTCACTGCCCATACAATCCCCTTGGCTGGCTCAAATTGAAGAGTTCAAGTTCTGATTCGTCCACAGGCTCCATTTTAGGGAACCCTTAACCCAATTGGCCCAGCACAGCAGTTTAGGTCCAAAATGGAGGAGTAACACACACAGAGTCCCAGCTGCAAGAAAGGCAGGTTAGACAAACTGCATTTTACTTAACACTCTAACTGGTTTATTTATTTAAGAGATTAACCAGGCAGACATACTGAGCTGGGACCGCTCGTTTCCAGATGCGACCTGGGGAGTTACAGTGAAAAATACAGCAGGACAAGTACATACAGGGATAACAACAACAAGTCCAAAATAGTTACAAAGCTGGACTCGCAGTTGATTCATCAGCTGTTACAAGGTTTAGTCCTATGACCGCAGAGTATAGACAGGCAGAAAACATGCAGGTACACAGTCATTTTGCTGAGAGTTTATACTGGCATGGTACATTTAGATGCCCCTTGGTTGAAGGTCTGGGTTGCTGGTAGCAGTTGCATATGTCAGAGAAATGGTCATGGAGGAGCGGTTTAAGGAGCCTTGGGGCGGAGGTGAGCCTGATACCAGCAGGAAGATCATTCCAGAGTTTGGGCAAGCGATATCTGAAGGCGGATTGGACCTTCGATATGTGCATGAATGGGACTTGGAGGAGCCTGGAGTGGGAGCATCTGAGAGAGTAGGCCAGGGAGGGTTGTGCCGATAAAGTGGAGCTGAGGTAGGGGGGAAGGGAATTTGTCCAGAATTTAGCTATGACATTTGCGCAGTGTATCTGTCGTCGAGACTTGACTGAGTGTAGTGCTAGGGAGCTGTATAGGTCACAGTGATGGGTCGTGGGGGGGGCATTCCAGGATGAAGCAACAGATGGAGTGAAAAAGGGTGTCCAGGCTGGCCAAGGTGGATGAGGGTGCTGAGCCATAAACCACGTCGCCATAGTCAAAGATAGGGAGAATCATTTTATGCACTATTTCCCTCTGGACCGTGGTGGGCAAGCACCCTTTATTACGATGAAGTGCACCCAGTTTGGAGTGCAGTTTTTTGTGCAGCGAGTCAATGTGGGCGAAGAAATCAAGGTTTTGGTCAAGCCATACTCCCAGGTATCTAAAGGAGGTGCAAGACTCCAAGGAGGACCCGTCCAGGGTATGGAAAGCGGGGGAGCAGCTAGGTGGGAGAGTCGAGGTTGCATGCCGAAGGTTAGGGAGATGGTTTTCTTTGAATTTAGTACTAGTTGATTGGACCTGAGCCATTTTTGAATGGCATCAAAGTCCTGTTGGAGGGCAGCAGACACGTCCCTAGTGGAGGGGCCGGAGGCATACAATACGGTGTCATTTGTATGGCTGAGTTTGAGCAGGTCAGTGGGAGGTCATTTAAGAATACAGAAAATAGTAAGGGGCCCAGGACAGAGCCTTGGGGGACCCCTACGGTGACTGGGAGTTGGGGGGGATACTTGTCTGCCAATTTTTACTGACTGTTGTCTGCCAGTCAGGTAGGCCTGGAACCAACTAGTGGCAAGGCTGGAGAGGCCTGCGTCATTTAGTTTTGTGAGTAGCTTTGGGTGGGAGACGGTGTCGAAGGCCTTGGCCAGATCTATGAAAATTCAATTCAATTCAATTTTATTTATATAGCGCCTTTCAAATCCAAGGCGCTGTACAGAAACATTAAAAATAGCAAAATCCAAACAGTAAAATCCAAATATTTAAAAGTCAACCACGACTAACTAGAGTATGCTAAATCAAATAGATATGTTTTCAAGGCAACCTTAAAACTATCGATGGTTGGACATTCTCTCAACCAACGAGGTAGAGAATTCCACAGGGTTGGTGCTGAAAAAGCAAAGCCACGAGATCCGGATGACTTTAATCGAACCCTGGGAATCTCCAGCAATCCCTCGTTGGCAGAATGGAGAGGACGGAGGGGGCAATAGGGAATCAGGAGATCTTTCAGGTAACCGGGTCCCTGATCATGTAGAGCTTTAAAGGTTAGTAAACCAACCTTAAAGGTGATCCGCCACCAAACAGGCAGCCAGTGCAGTTCGAGGAGCACAGGCGTAATATGACTGGATCTAGAAGTCCCAGTTAAAAGCCTGGCTGCTGCATTCTGCACCAGCTGAAGGCGGTGGATATCAACCCCTGGTAGCCCTAGGTAGAGGGAATTGCAGTAGTCTAGATGAGTAGTGACAAAGGCGTGGACCAATGTTGGAAGATCCCCTGGAGGAACCAGATGTTTCACCTGGGCGATATTCCTCAGATGGTAAAAAGAAGATTTGACAACAGCTGACACCTGAGATTTCAGGGTCAGACCATCATCAAAAATAACGCTCAGATTTTGCACCTGTTCAGAGGTAGAGAGCAGTACACCACCAAGTAATAAACCTGATGGTTGTCCAGCTCCCACCCCCACCCCCGGACGACCTGGATCCACAACCAATACCTCAGTCTTATCCGGATTGAGTCTCAACAAGCTCAAACTCATTCAAAGTCTGATCTCCACAAGGCAATTATTAAGTACAGAGAGTGCATCACCCTGACCGGGGAGAAAGGACAGATACAGCTGAGTATCATCTGCATAGCAGTGAAAACCCAGACTGTATCGCCTGATGATTTCTCCCAATGGCAGCATATACACTGCAAACAACATGGGAGCTAAAATGGAGCCCTGTGGTACCCCACAAGGAAGGGAGTGAGCGCCAGAGGAATAAATTCCCGGTGACAACTCTCTGAGACCTGTCCGTGAGGTAAGAATGAAACCATTTGAGGACTGTACCAGACAGCCCACAAAAGACCTGCAGGCGCTCCAATAGCACTCCATGGTCTACAGTGTCAAATGCAGCAGAGAGATCGAGAAGGACCAGAATGATACGTGTCTTTTGATCTCTAGCCATAAGGAGGTCGCTCAATACCCGGACAAGGGCAGTCTCTGTACTATGCCTTTTCCTGAAGCCAGACTGGAGAGTATCATAGACATTGTGAGTTATAAGATGATCATCCAATTGCAATGCAACTGCCTTTTCAATAACCTTACCAACAAATGGCAGGTTAGAGATAGGCCGGTAGTTAGCTAGACAATCTGGATCCAAGGAGGATTTTTTAAGGAGTGGTCGATCTACCGCCTCCTTAAGGGGGTCAGGAAAGACCCCCCTCTCCAAAGACTTCCAGACAATGTCTGCAAGGATTGGGTAGATAACTTCTACACAACCTACTAAAAGAGGTGTAGGGCCCAGATCCAAATGAACAACTAGTTGGTCGCATTGTTTGGATGATCTTCACAATGTCCCTGAATTCTGGCCGGCGAAAATCTAACCAGACAGACCAAGGACAAGCCACTTCTAGTCGACCACTGCAATCCCCCATAGGAGGGGTTGGACCGATGCTGGACCTGATGCCAGCAACCTTATCCACAAAAAAACTAGCAAACTCCTCGCATCTTAGCTGAGAAAAAGCTTCTCTGGGCTGAAGACAGACTGGATTGCACAATCTGTCTACGGTCCGGAAAAGCTGAGCCGGTCGATTTTGTGCAGCAGAAATCTCTCTGGACAGGAATTCTGCCTTCTTACGAGTGATTTCTGATTGATAGCTATCATAATGTGCCATCAACCTAAGCCTGTAGGCATCAAGGCCCAACTTCCGCCAGGCTCTCTCCAGCCTTTGGCCAACTCGCCTTAACTCCTTCAAGGAGCCATCAAACCACAGGCTCCTTGGACGGAGGGCAAGAGGCCAAACACGAACAGGAGCAATTTTGTCCAGAGCATCTCCTACAGCCTTATTATAGGCTAATACAAGATCATCTGGACTCATGCATTCACCTGACAAACTTGATAGATCCAGTACCGCCATTAGGTCACTGGGGTTAACACCCTTTAAAGGGCGGTACTGAACCATCTCCGTAGGGGCAGACCTATTAGAGGGGGCCCTGAAACTTAACCTTATGGTGTAATGGTCAGACCAACTGACAGGTTCCACCCCCAAGTCAGCGATCTCCATACCCAGAAAGACCAGATCCAATGAATGACCCCTATATGGGTCGAGGTAACTTCACCTGTGTCAGGCCCAGCATATTCATCAGCTGGAGAGATTTTGACCAAAATGAGAGAGTTCATCATCGACCCAGGCATTGAAGTCCCCAGAACTATCAGTCTGGGAAACCTCAACACCAGGTCGACGATGAAGTCTGCTATCTCCTGCAGGAATTCTCCACCGTCACCTGGTGGACGGTAGACGAGGAGAATCCCACAGCCTACACCCTCTCCCAGGATATATTCAAAGGATCTGGTGTTTCCCAATGGCACGTCCACAAGGCCCAGCTCAGACTTAAACATAATGGCCACACCCCCGCCTCTACGATCCAGCCTTGGACGGTGTATCACCGAGAACCCGGCTGGAGTTGTCGAGGCCAATATAGGGCCTGGATTTTCATCCAGCCAGGTCTCAGTGATGCAAGCCAGATCAGTTGATCCAACAAGATCAGCAATAATAGCTGTCTTGTTCTTAATTGATCTGGCATTGCATAACACCGTCAAGGCGGGATGAGCAGTTGGGGAAGACCTCAGCACCTGTCCAATTACTTCGGAACCCTTGGGTATGGGGACAAGACAAGAGTAACCTCTATCCTGATCCCATTTCACCCCAGGGCGTCTCCTGGACCCCAAAACCCCAATCCGCCCTTCCCTTTCCTGTCCCCCACCAAGCCTAGCTCTCCACCTTTGTCCACGCTTCCTCAGGATGCCCAAAGCACGACACCTAAAATAGGTGTCAGATGACAATGGTGGGCATTCAAAGGGCGTAATTCCCTGAGCCTGGTGGGGAATAATGCCCAACCGATCACCACGCCTGTCCAACACATTTTAATTAATCAAATCAACTATAAAGAAAACAAAAAATAAAACAAGAATTAAACCTATAAATATCAAACCTGTGAATAAAAACACTCTCCACTCTCTCTCACAGAGGGGGAGCAGAATAAAACAAACAATATTACAAAAATATAAAATAAAACCCCACCCAAAATATACAAATTAAACCCCAACCCACAAATAACCCCAAATAACAAAAATATAATAACAAAATAAGGCAACAAATTGTCCAAAAGGACACGATGTCCAATGTCATCAAATGCTGCTGGATACTAAACTCGGGCTGAAACTAAAATAACTGACAGAAAATGAACAGAGTCTATATTATAAAGTTCAATGCAGCACCTCTCACGTGCAAGCAATCCAACAAGTCACCAGTATGTTAAGAAAATATTGTGTACTCCCCCAATACCACCTCTCACATGGTGGGGGACCATTTATAAATGAATCCAGACATTAATCCATAACTGTTTAAAGAAAAATAGATGTGCACCGCACTCTCACCATCCCTATATCCAGGAGCAGGGCAGGGGAAAGGCAAGTCAGTTTCTCCAACAGATCCAGTCACAGAACAGGAACCCAGATCGAATCCAAACAGGGAAGGCCAGACAGCACTCGACACAGTCCCCCGGCAGCAGATCCTCGCAACTCGATCCCAAAAACTGAAAAAACTCCAGACAGGCAAGCAACTCCAGGGAACAGTCACAGGCAGGCAAACAGACCCCTTTGCTAACAGAAGCAACGCCCCAGCCGGTCGATGACCAGTGGCTAGAGATGCCTCAACAATCAGCTCAGTGGCTGACCCCTAAGGTGGCTTAGGAGAAGCCCCAGTTTCCCCCAGCTCCCTAGGGAATAAACGAGGCGACTCCTGCCCGGTCGAAGACCGAAATGGCAGCCGCAGCTCCTGCAGCTCCCAAAAACACAAATGGATCTTCACCCAACAGTATTTGCTGCAGCAAGCCCTGCCTGAGCCCGCTGATTAAACCAAACGCCTTCCCTTATTACGACTTCTTCCAAACAAATCCACAGCTCCGTGTATCCTGGCGAGATGGTCGAGAGTCGATAAAAAACCAGAACAAGTCAGTCAAGCAGACCTAGACAAACTCTTGGTCTTCAGATGTATTTACGCGATGCTAAAATTAGCGCATACAGTTTGTGTGGTCAGCCCCCCTTGGTCCCGACGAGAATGATAACAAATATCGAGTATCCAGGTAGCATAGTAGACGCAATTAACAAACAAATCAATAATAAGGCTAATAAACTTTAAACTTTAACTTTAAACTTAAAACTAATTAAAAACCATAATTCTTAGTAGCCCTCAGTGGCTGACCCAACGTGGCCGCCATCTTGCATCCATGCCAGAAAATGGCCGAGGTGATATGCCCCTTATTCATCCCTGAGAAGATGTCATTTGAGAGTCGTAAGAGCGCGGTGATGGTGGAGTGAGATTTACGAAACCCTGACTGATAAGAGGTGAAGAAGGAGGTAGAGTCGAGAAATTGAGTGAGTTGGGTAAGGGCTAGGTGTTCCTGAAGTTTGGCCAGAATTGGGAGAAGGGAGATGGGGCGATAATTTCCAGGTGCAGATGGATCACGTCCCTTCGGTAGAGGGATAACAACCGCCTGCTTCCAAGCGGCTGGAATCTGAACCATGGAAAATGAGAGGTTTAGGAGGTCAGCTAGAGGGGTGGCAATGGCAGGGGCTGACAGGTGGAGAAGTTTGGCATCCAGTCCTAATGGGCATTTGCCTTTGTTGAGGTCTAGAGAATGTAATGCATGGAGTACTTCTGCTGTGGAGACTGGGCGGAATGGGAAAGTGGAGACGGGGGGGGGAGTGCTGCGGTTGAAAGGAGGAGCTGGGTGTGGGTGAGGTGATTGGGTGGTTTGTGAGGAGAGATGAAGTGCAGTTAGTAAAGAATGTGTTGAAAGCGGAGGCAACTTCGCTAGGGTCTGAGACAGTGTTGTCGAGGATGGATAGGGTTGGGGTAGGCAGCTGGGCTGGGGGAGTTAGAAGGGTTTTGATGGTTTTCCAGAAGTTAGATAGGTGGCTAAGGTTGGAGGAGAGAGCCGACTTGAAATAGTTGTTTTTTGCCTGCCGTATAGATTTGGTGCAGGAGTTGCGGAGGGTGCGATATCACTGCAGGGATTCTAGGGAGCAGGTTTGCTTGTGTTTTTTCCAGGCCTGGTCCCTAACTCGGAGCTGCTGATGATGTCGGCGGTGACCCAGGGGAGATGTGAGCCCTTGACCCTATTGCATCTTAAGGGGGTGTGATAGTCCCATACAGCAAGCAAGTTGTCTCTGAACATGTCAAAAGCGTAGTCAATAGTGGGTGCCATCTGAATGAATGACCAGTCGACGTAGGCGAGGTCATTTAGAAGGGAAGGTAGACAGAGGGATTTATAAGCTCTTGTGAGGAGTGTCCGGGGGGGGGTTGCAGGTCTGTGCACTTTTCTGACCATATAAACCATATGGTGATCGCTCAGGGAGTCAGGGAGGAGACCGGCTTTAATTATCCTGTGAGAGTGGGTTGTGAGGGCCCAGTCCAGAAGGGAGTGGTTTTGCGTTTTTGAGTTTAGTCGGGTGGGTTGATAGATTTGTTGGAAGAGGTTTAGGGAGTGAACTTTGCTCCGTAGTTTAGAGCAGTCTTTTGCTAGCCAATTGTAGTTGAAATCCTCGAGGATGTACAGCTTGCCAGCTATGGCAGCAGACTTTAAAGTGGCTAGGTGGTTTAGGACGCTGAGCGCAGGAGTAGCAGGGGCGCAGTAAGTCCCTGCCACATACAGTGGGGAGGAATGCGGTAGAGCAAGCTTAATCAGCAAAGATTCTATTTGGGGTGTGGGTCCAGGGATCTGGACAGGGGTGAACTGGAGCCTGGTGGATATGTACATGGTGATGCCACCTCCTTTCTTCTTGCCCGGTCTGTCCTGCCTGATTACTGTGTAGCCAGGGATGGCTATTTCTGAATCAGCATGGTGTGGTTTCAGTCACGTCTCAGATATAATGCAGATGTCTGGGCGTAGGGTTAGCGCAGTGAGTTGCAACTCTGGTACTTTGTTCAGAAGGCTGCAGATGTTTAGGTAAAGTAATCTGAGGCCCTTGGGGAGGGTTGGGGGGGTAGAGTGGGGCATTGGACCTGGGTTGGTTTCAGCATCCTCAGCCAAGAGGAGAAGCAGGGTGATGTAGTGCATGGAGGCGTTCCATGCGTATCTGGACTTAAGCTTGGAGTGGGTTGTTTGTGGGGTGGAGAGGGAGGATGAGGTAGCTAGGTTGCGTAGGACGGATAGGCCTGGAAAGAAAGATCGAGGGAGGATGGAAGAGCTTAGTGCCCATGTAGGGGTGGGCATATGTGGCTGGAGCTGTGAGGTGGAGGTAGATGGGGGGCATAGGGGAGATGACACGGGTAGAGGGAGTGGAGGTTTGGGTTCTGCATGGGCTGTGTTACTGGGGGGAGAGAGGCAAGAGGAAAAGCGACGGAAAAGAGTGGTATTAGGTAGAGGAGCATGGTTGATGTGTGAAAGCATGCAGCAACAAGCTGGGACTCGGTGTAATGGCCGCTAGTGGTGGGATCTTATAAGCTACTAATCTGAAAATGGGCTGATAGGTTCTGGCGCATCACCTGGTTATAGCATCACCTGACTATAGCTATATAAGTGAATGCCGACCAAGGGTGGTGGTGGTGGCGAGGCAGAGAATCACACGCCAAACCTCAGACGCAGGGAGCTGTGGTCTCCTGCCTGCTCCGTACCTTGCTTCTGCGCTCCGGTGGTGGGGGCTCCTGCTGTTGTCTGGTGGGGAGGGCAGTTGTCTGGTGAGGCCCTCGTGACCCTCGTGGGGTTCCTGGGGTAGGGCAGCGTCTCTGGCCCTCACGCCCTGCTGTGAGAGGAAGACAGAGAGGAGAAAATCAATTTATTTGCAATCGGAGGGTTGGAGTTAAGCACCAAGTGAGTGAAAGAATCACTTTGAAACCACTTTGCTGCCTGAAATAATGCTCTGAAAAGTACCCACCCGGTTAGCCCTGCAACTGCTGTAATGTGAGCTGCGCAGTACAGTTCAGCCCTAAAAGTACATGCTACGATCTTAATTTAGCAGAGGACATGCGGGACAAATAAACAAATAAAACTATCATCAGAGCAACGCCGACCTTTTAGAACTTTAAGTCACAGTATGGTACTATCTATGATTAAAGCTGCAGTTAAAGGCAAGTAATGTTTTAGTTCTAGGTCAGTTTGAACTGGTTTTGGTGCCAAAAATACAAAAGAAATCAGAGGAATCTCACATCTAACTCCAGGCGCAGGGAGCTGTGGTCTCCTGCCTGCTCCGTATCTTGCTTCTGCGCTCTGGTAAGGTGGGGGGGCTTCTGCTGTTGTCCAGTGAGGAGGGCAGCATCTCTGGCCCTCGCGACCCACTTGCTTCTGTGCTCCGGTGGGTGGGGGCTCCTGCTGTTGTCCGGTGGGGAGGGTGGTTGTCTGGGGCGGCCCTCGCGACCCTCGTGGGGTTTCTGGGGGAGGGCAGCATCTCTGGCCCTCGCGACCCGCTTGCTTCTGTGCTCCAGTGGGAGGGGGGGCTCGTGCTGTTGTCTGGTGGGAGGGTGGTTGTCTGGGGCGGCCCTCGCGACCCTCGTGGGGTTTCTGGGGGAGGGCAGCGTCTCTGGCCCTTGCGACCCGCTGTTTCAGGCAAACAGTTACTGCAGAAATGGAGCGATTTCTCTGCAGCTCGGGCGGGATTCAAGCATTAAATACACAGTCCTCCCATACAAACTAATTAAGTCTGCAAGCAGACAGCTCTTAAAGAGACAGTACGCGGAGGCTCAAATAGCACTCACTTGGAACCACATTTAAACAGCTCAGATGCCGAACACCGCCCAGACTTGGAGCATTCAGGCAAGCTCCTGGAAGACTTTTGGGGGCCCTCATTTGCAGGGGGGTTACACCTTTCCTGGCCTGGAAAACTTGGCATCCGCGTCAAGTAAGTACCCCCATAAGTTTCAATACAACATATACATTTACATCAGTATCACATTAGGCTTATACATGTAATCATCAGTCAACATATCACCTTACCAGAAACACATTTCTGAAACTTTTCAGTACATCACTTTGTACACAGTATTATACACACATTGTACCATAACTCAGGTTATTATGTCCTGTACATGAAACCTGAAGAGAGGGGGCCCTTCCCTATCAGCTACCTTGGGGCTGGATGGGGCAGGGGCACCATATCTAGAGGGCAACACAATTAACTTGGAGTTAGCACTGATGTTCAGTTTGGGCAATGAGCTTGGGGACACATACACTCCTTAATGGACACCATTGAGAGGCAAGTCCACAGGCCTCCCAAGGGAATCATAACTGAGGTGTACCACAGGCTTTACAGCATGATCAGTCTTTCTAGGGGGAACTGTTACAGTCTCTGCACTCTGAGCCTCATTTTCAGCATTGTCCTCACTTGTCAGGGGAATCTCCATTGGGGTAGAGCAGCTAGAACTTGGGGCACTTTCAGCTCCAGGAGTTACAATCTCTGAGTCCACAACACTTGGCTCATATGGAGAGCTTTCGGACACTGACAGTGGACTGTCAGGGCACTCAAAATACTCTTCTTGTTCTGGTATATCACCAGTCTGTTCCAGTCCATCATTTTCCTCCTCTGAAAGCTCAAACAGTTCAACCATACACAATGATTCCATATCATCTGACTTCATGCTTTGCACTTCACTTTCTGGTTGCATTGGCTCCAGGGACAAAGCTGGGGGCTTAGACAGTCCAGAAGGCCCAGCTTCATCTCCAGGATTGACTAGTGGATTGTCCCAAAACAATTGACTTAGTTCATAAGAGGGGTAGTACCCAAAGTTGCACTCACTTTCCTCTGGCATGGATTGACAGTCATTTTCAAATGGGACTTGTTGTGGGGAACACTTTAACTCAGCATCTGTAGATGCAGACTTTCTTTGCCTTTGCTTAGCAGCAGCTCGGGTCACTGGTCCAGAGGGAGCACTTTTTGGGGGCTCAGACTCAATCAAGATTTGTCCAGTGGGCAGTAAATGATTTCTATGCATTGTTTCAACATCTTTTGAATTATACTCAGGCCTTACTTTGTACACAGGCAGATCATCTAGTTTGCCCACTACAATGTGAGGGAGATGGTGCCATATGTCAGCAATCTTATGTTTGCCATGCAGTCCCAGATTTCTTAGCAATACCCAATCTCCCTCCTGGAGTTCCTGTACTTTCACCTTTTTATCATACCTTTCTTTGTTGGCCAGATTTCTTTTGGCAGTTATGGTTTGAGCCAGTTGGTACACATGATTTAGCTGGACCTCTTACTTTTGCACATACTGTAAATAGTTGTCAGCTCGAACCCCATCAGGAGAAACTCCAAAACATACATCTACCGGCAGTCAAGCTTCTCTTCCAAACATCAGGCGGTAGGGGGAGAACCCAGTGGCATCACTTTTGGTGCAGTTGTAGGCATGTACCAGGGTGCTAATTTGTTGGCTCCATCTAGGCTTGTTCTTTGGGTGGAGGGTGCCTAGCATATCTGGCAAAGTGCGGGTGAAACATTCAGGCTGTGGGTCCCCCGGGGGTGGTAAGGAGTGGTTCTGGACTTTTGCACTCCCCACAGAGAAAACATCTCTTTGATCAGACGACTCTCAAAGTCTCTCCCTTGATCAGAATGGATTCTTTGTGGAGCCCCATAGTGAACAAAAAAGTTTTCTACAAGTACTTTTGCCACAGTGGATGCCTTCTGGTCCTTGGTGGGGAAAGCTTGAGCATATCTCGTAAAATGGTCAGTGACCACCAACACATTACTAATGTTTCTTTGATCTGACTCCAAACTCAGAAAATCAATACAGACCAGCTCCATGGGTGCACTGGTGGTGATGTTAACAAGAGGGCAGCCCTCTGGAAAAAGCTTTCCTCCTGTAAGCAGGCTACAAGTTTAAATGTATTGCTCAACATCAGCCCCCATCTTAGGCCAATAGAATCTGGATCTCACCAAGTCAAGTGTTCTGTCTATACCAAGGTGCCCATGTGGTTGTGTAAGGACCTCAGTACTGAGTCTCGAAAGGCAGTGGGCAGCATTAGTTGTTGTTTGTCTATTTGTCCCCCTCTGTCTACTGTTTCTCTGTATAACAGTCTATTGATCAGTTTCAACTTAGGACCTTCCTTGTATAACAATACAGTTCTCAAATCAGTGGAGCGTAATTTGGACACATCTTTCCCTGCATAGAGGGCTTCTAAAGCTGATTTGATCATGGGATCTCAGGGATTAAGCCCGCTGAATACTGTCATTGTCCAGCTGAGGCAGTGCACCATGTCTATTGCAGAAAAGTGGCAATAAGCAGCAGGTATGCAATTCTCAGAGGGTCCCAAACAATCCACCATACAGTCCACTGCGTCCGTGGACATTTGTTCCTCCCTGTCAAACTTCTGGCAGAGTGCTCGAATATCAGATTCTGACAGTCTGACCCAGTCATTCCGGGGAACAGGCCTCCGGGAGAGAGTATCAGCATCTATATGGTTCAGGCCTGCTCTGTATTCAACAGCATAGTCGTATGTAGATACTGCAGAAAGCCACCTATGGCCAGTGGCATCCAACTTAGCTGAAGTCTGCACATAGGTCAAAGGATTATTGTCAGTTTTTAATAGTATCTTAGCCCCATACAAGTACTCGTGGAACTGGTCAACAATAGCCCATGCTCTTGGTACAATACAGCCCCCAAGCCTTGCAGGCTAGCATCAGTATGCAAGACATAGGGCTTTGTTGGATCTGCATAGGCAAGGACAGGAGCGTGGGCAAGTTGATATATAGTCTCATGAAAAGCAGCTTCACACTCAGGTGTCCATCTGGCTCCAAATACTTAATTGGGACGGAAATACACTCTCTCAGGCTCGGAAGAAACTGACCTCTTGTATTTTTTGTGGGTAGGAGGGTAACCTTGAGTAAAATTAAGTAAAGGACGGATCACTCTTGAATAGTCCTTGATGAAACGGTGATAGTAGCCACAGAATCCCAGGAATCTTTGCAGTTCTTTTAGGTTGTGGGGCTGTGGCCAGGTGGTCAAGGCCTCAACTTTACTTGGGTCGGTCTCTATTCCCTCGGAGGAGACTATGTGTCACACATATTTTACAGATGTTTGGAAGAATTGACATTTATCGATGGACAGTTTTAGGCCAAAGTCTTCCAGTTGGTCCAACACCTTGAACAATCTGCTCTCATGTTCCTCCAGTGAGTTGCCAAACACGATAACATCATCCAGGTACTCCAGGCACTCTAATAAGTTCATGTACCCCACTGTATGCTCCATCAGTCATTGAAAAGTGGCTGGGGCACCTGAAATCGCTTGAGGCATCCTCATGAATTCATAGAAGCCAAGCAGACAGATAAAGGCTGTCTTCTCATGGTCTTCCGGGGCCATTGGGATCTGGTAGTACCCACTGCGAAGATCCAGCACAGAGAACCACTTGCTACCATTCAGGCAGTCTAAAGCATCCTGGATGCGGGGCATTGTATACTGATCAGGGATAGTCCGCCGGTTCAAGATGCGATAATCCATGCACATCCTTACAGTCCCATTCTTTTTTCTCACTACCACAATAGGTGAAGCATATGGACTTTTGGATTCTTGTATTACACCAGCAGCAAGCATCTCTTGCAGATGCCGTCTCACGTCATCTATGTCAGCAGGTGCCAGGCGTCGAGACCTCTCACGAAATGGCCTTCCATCATGCAACAGGGAGTCACCAAAATCAAACAAGTCGGGCGTCACTCTGTCATTCTCCCCCAAACACTTGTTACTAGGCAACACTGCAGTATCTGCACAATGCACATTAGCCAGGGTGCAACCTCTATTTACTCGAATCTCTCTATCAGACACATTATGAACTTGGACCATTACCTGTCTGGCATAAGCATGGGCTCTGGCAGGCAAAATACTTGGCTTGACCAGCAGTCCTTCTGGCAATTTCCCATCACCTGGAGCATCCAGCATGAGGATTTTATTCTTTACATCCTTTCTGATATGGACCTCTCCCTGTAAGGTACACTGGGCATTTGGCGCCAGGATCAGAGACTCAGGATCCCTTTTCCAGACAATTCCAACCGGTTCCTCTGGTTCCACTTTGTCAGCATCTCTCTGAGCATCATAGACCTTCTTGACCAATACCAGTCTGTGACCCCTTTTTCTCATAACACAACTGCGCCAACCATCCAAACATATGCGCATTCATCCCAATTAGTAGCGGAACCCCATCATACAGTCCAGTAGGGGGACACACTAAGGCCAAGGTCTCTATTTGCTCTGCCACTCCTGCCACGGAGGTGGGGAAAGACAGCCAAATTCAGATATACCCGGAGTAGGGGTAGGCCTTCTCACTTAACCCCCATACATGTAGTCCTTCCAATGGTTGTAAGGGTACGTCTGACAAATGCTTCTGATACCAATCCTGGAACATAATTGTCACTTGGGAGCCACTGTCTAATACAGCTCTTGTAGACACTCCATTCACCTTTACAGTGGTCTCCATGGAGGGACCCACTATTCTGGACCAGTCTGGAGAGGCAGTAGCGGGGACCTGGGCAACTGACCTTGCCACAAAGGGACGTGAGTTAGCATTTTTGAGACCCTCACTGGGATCATTTCGTGCACCTCTTAACCACTGATTTGTTCTCTGAAGCTCTCCTTGTAGCCTATATATAACTTTGTCTGTGTCTTTTGGGAACCGGCATTCTCTCTTCATGTGCCCATCCTTCCCACAATTATAGCAAAATATACTTTCTGGAGTTTGAGCTGGCCGAGGCATCATACTGGGAGCCAGGACGGAGGTACTACTAACTGGACACATTGGTACTATCTCTGTCTGCGGCGTGATAAGCATTTGGAGGCATCTTGTCAATTTCCCCACTTCCATGGTCAAGAAATCAAGTTTTGAGCTGTTGTCAGCAGGAGATGCCTGGGTGGGTACCCCCAACCCCATAGCAGAGGCAGTCGGATATAGGTCAGGGCCTGTACTTGCAGGTGCGGCCTTCATAAAGAGACTGTTTTTGAATTCCCTGATCTCTCTCAGCAGTTCACCCCATGGTGGCACACCCTCATTGGTCCCCACTTCACAAGGACCTTCCGACCCTGTGATCACTTGGGCTGCGCTCACCCCAGAATTAGAATCCCCCTCCTCATCTTCAACCTCCCGAAGTTCTTTTATTAAGTCACAATAGTCCGGTGGGTTACCCCTTCTGTCTGGGAGCCTTAATTGAAGGAGCTGCAATTTAGAATGCTTTGCATGCTGTAGTAGGTGCTTCAACCTTACATGGTTTAAGTCACTGGTGGCTACGCCACCTTTTCGGTAAGTCTTCTGCAGAGCTCTTTCCAGATGAGTAAGATATGCAGAAAAACTTTCCCCTGGCCACTGTTTTGTACCTTAAAATTTCCCCATCAAGCTCTCCCCTGACTCAATGCTCCCAAAATTGCCTTCAAGTGCAGATAGGTACTTCTGGGCAGATGCATCAGGATTTGTGGACCTCAAAAATGTAATGGCCTCTAAGGGCAGGACCCCTCAGACTTTCTATGATTCTTTTTCATTTTTCAGCCTCCACACACTGCCATTCAGATATCAAGTGGGCAACACAATCTATCCAGGTGTCCCAATCATCCTCCCCCTGGGGGGTTGGGAGGGTGCCAGAGAAGATCCTCAACCTTTGGTAAGAGTCGTGACTTATGGCAGGTGCAGAAATAGGAGCCTGCATTGGTTCAGCCACCATAACGGGTACTGGAGCGGGAGAGGGTGTTGGGGGAAGAACACCCCCAGGTGGCAAGAATAGTTTCTTCAAGTCCTCCACAGTTTTCTCTTCCTCCACCAACAATTTAGCAAATTTCTCCTCAAAAGTTTCAGATAGTGGGGGGGGGGGGTCATTCCCCCCTGGGTCTCTACTGTCCTTAATTATCACTCTCCAGGCAGTGAGGGCTCTATCTGGGGTAATAGTCTGTGGCACTTTGGAGATATCTATGGGGTCCTTATACTCTACTAGGGCCATGAAAGTGGGGGTGAGCAGATCAGCATGTCGACACACCACCACAGGGTTTGTAAAGCTTTCACCTTGGAAAGTACTCCCTGTACAGTGTCCGTATTGATACCCAGGGGGATGTCCAGGATAAGCATAGCATTTTGGGGGTCGATCTCCTCCCCAGTACACCACTCCACCAACCGGTGTACAGCCACTTCTGTCGGGGTACCCATTTCTTTTTTTTAACAGTGGTTTGAAATGTGGCCACTAGAGGACACAAAATCCCAGCGGTGAGCCTCCAAGATGTAACCCCCAGGTGGCGCTATCCCAAGGGCTACTACCCCTGCCTGCTTGACTACTGACAGGTTGAGGGGCCTAGGTTCTATGGCGGGTGCCTCCACCCAGAGGTCAGGGTTTGTAATGGTTGGTCTAGTTTGGGCACAGCCCTCTGGGACACTGAGACCCCCTTCTAATCCCTCTAATGCCCCACACGATGCACAGGTGTTACAGTACCAATACCCCACATGTACACACTGATCATTCATAAGGTACCACTTACCTTCGAGACTGATTCGCAGGTTCATCTCTGAGGACCCCCTGAAAAATAAGGTTAAGCAGCATACACAAACTAATACAGTGCTGGGCATGAAGGTACTGACACTTCAGACAGTTTAAAGTTTAACAACAGCAAATCTGATTTATTTAGGGAACAGTAACATGGGAGGAGGAATCAGGTTAATTAGTGGCATTAAATCACAGTACTGTGCACACATACAGGATCTGAAAAGTCACACTCTGGGTACCCAGGTTGGGGGGGCTAGCCAGGTCCATTGCCAGGGGTTGGCCGGCAGGTGCAGATGGATAGGGCCCTGTAGAAGAAAATATATGCACAACACCCAATTGTAATCCGGAGCCGGAGGGCTCAGTCTATAAAACAGTGAAACAACAAGAATTAGGTGACACACTTGCAATTGAAAACAAGCTGCAGGGGAATACCCTGATTTGTACTCACAATACCCAAGCTGAGGATCGGATGGAGAATGTCCCTCTGGATTGCCAGAAGAGCAGGGCATGAGGACAAGGTCCTTGTGACTGGACCCCACTGCAGTTGCTAGCAAACGGATGTAGTCCGAATTAAGCTGGGGGTTTACTTCCAGCTTCAGCACACAATTCACTGTACAGGGGATTTGAAATAGCGATTCCCCACAAGCACTACGCACATTTATATGTAAAAGGAAAGTACTATACCAGGCAGGCTGCTCCTCGATTCCGATCACAATTACTGCAAAATACCGGGGAGCACACACAGCAGCTTCAGTTCCTGACAGACTGAGCGAGATTCAACAATTTCTCCAGTCTTCTACAGGGTAAGCCTAGTTTCCACACTTCTAGTGCTTCTTTCTCCTCACAACTCGGATTCAGTCCAAACTGGCACTCACAAAGGCTGCAGATCGAAACTCAGGGCCTCACATGCGCTTCCCGCGCGAAACTATGCACCGAAGAAGCACACAGCTCCTTCTCTCTTCACTGCCACAACTCATCTGATCTTTCTAGTCACAGAGCAGGGCATTTCCTTTAGCTCCACACTATTCTGTTGGTTGATTCAGCTGTCACTCACAATAAGACTCCCTCTGTTGATAGAAAAAGGCACCAAGGTCAAAACTACATTTCCCAGAGTCACTGCCCATACAATCTCCTTGTGGCTGGCTCAAAATTAAGAGTCCAAGTTCTGATTGATCCACAGGCTCCATTTTAGGGAACCCTTAACCCAATTGGCCCAGCACAGCAGTTTAGGTCCAAAATGGAGGAGTAACACACACAGAGTCCCAGCTGCAAGAAAGGCAGGTTAGACAAACTACATTTTACTTAACACTCTAACTGGTTTCAGGCAAACAGTTACATCTTTCATTTAGGCTCCCTCTGCACTCTTAGCGACTGCAGAAACGGAGCGATTTCTCCACAGCTCGGGTGGGATTCGAGCATTAAATACACAGTCCCCCCATACAAACTAATTAAGTCTGCAAGCAGACAGCTCTTAAAGAGACAGTACATGGAGGCTCAAATAGCACTCACTTGGAACCATATTTAAACAGCTCAGATGCCGAACACCGCTCAGACTTGGAGCATTCAGACAAGCTCCTGGAAGACTTTTGGGAACCTCCATTTGCAGGAGGGGTTACATAAGGAAGGTGGATTTAAAATAATCCACCCTAGCCTGCCAGATTGCTCTAGTTCAGGCTTTACAAAGAGTGCGATAATTCTGGTAAGCCGTGGTTGAGCTGGTGGCTTTGTGAGACTTCCAAGTTTGGTCCCTAGCCTGAAGGCAGTCCATGAGATCAGTGGTGATCCAGGGCAGGTGAAAGCCTTGCATATGGATGCATAGGTAACCCAGACTAAGAGGAACTTGGACTTGAAATAGTTCAAGGCGGAGTCGACTGAGGTGGCGTGAGGGATGAAAGGCCAGTTGGTGTTAGCCAAGTCATTTTGGGGGGCAAGATCCAGTAATTTGTAGGACTGGACCAGCAGAGTTTTGGGGGGGAGGGGATTTGAGCCTATGGATTTTCCAGACTACATAGATTGGGTTTTGGTCGCTTAAGGAGTCGGGTAGAAGACCCACAGCGATTATCTAGTGTGGGTGACAGCCCAATCTAATAGGGTGTGATTTTGAGTTTTGGCATTTAGACGTGAGGGTTAACTAATCAACTGGGGTTAGGTTGAGAGTGTCAATGTTATTAATGAATTTTAGAGTGGGAGGTGGAGCACCAATTCATGTTGAAGTCCCCTAGGATATGGAGCTCACCATCAGATATCGTGTGATCGTAGGGTAGCTAGAAGGTCTGTGATAGCGTGCATGGGGGAGCTGGGGCAACAGTATGAGCCAGCTTTGAAAATGGGTATGGTGTGGGGGAGTAAGATTTGCACTATCAAGGATTCAATAGACTGTGGGGGAGATATAGGAAGAGGGGAGAACTGGAGAGATGAGGAGACGTACATGGCAATACCACTGCCTTTTTTATTTCCAGGTTAGTCATTGTGGATGATGGAGTAGCCTGGGATGGAGATACAAGCATCGTGGATAGCTCGGGGAGGGCATGGAATATTGGTGCTTGCAACTTCAGATGGCGGGTAGCTGATGCTGATGTGGTGGGGGGATCAGTAGCTTCAGGAGGGTATGGAATCTTGGCCCTCATGACCTCAGATGGCAGGTGGCTGATGCTGATGCGGTGGGGATCAGCAGCTCAGGGAGGGCATGGAATCTTGGCCCTCGTGACCTCAGAAGGAGGGTAGCTGATGCTAATGTGATGGGGGAATCCGCAGCTCGAGGAGGGCATGGAATCTTGGCCCTCACAACCTCAGATGGCGGGTGGCTGATGCTGATGTGGTGGTGGGGGGGATCAGCAGCTCGGGGAAGGCATAGAATCTTGGTCCTTGCGACCTCAGATGGCGTGTGGCTGATGCTGATGCGGTGGGGGAGATAAGCAGCTTGAGGTGGGCTTGGAATCTTGGCCCTCGCAACCTCAAATGGTGGGCGGCTGATGCTGATGCGGAGGGGGGATCAGTAGATTGAGGAGGAGGGCATGGAATCTTGGCCCTCGCAACCTCAGACAGTGGGTTGCTGATGCTGTGGAGAGAAAAGACGAGATCAATTTTTCCTACTTTTGGCCAATTCCACCTTTGTAGAATCTGTCTTTTTGTCATCATGGAAGCCAACGCACAGATTTTTTTTCTGAGTCTGTTAAACTGTTTCCTTCTAAGTTATTCAATATATAAAATTTAGGATCCAAAGGTATTATTTTAACCCCAGTTTTTTCCAATTCTTTTTGTGTGAATTTCCACCAATCCTGTATTATAGTATATTACATGTCCACAGGATATGAGTAAGGTTTCCTTTTTCACCACATAAATGCCAACAGTACTTGTTCATATTTGTTGAAAAATGTGAGAAAGAAGACGGGAGTATATAGAAACATAGAAGTTGACAGCAAATAAGGATCACAAGGCCCATCTAGTCTGCCCATTTTTTTCTACCTTATGAATGTACCATAGGCCTTTACTCTGCCAATGGCCTAGCTATTCATACTCATCTGTATTGCTCCCTTATGCCTATCCCATGCCTGTTTGAAGCCTTGCACTATATTCATACCCACCACTTCCTTAGGTAGGCCATTCCATGCATCCACCACTCTTTCTGTGAAAAAGAACTTCCTCACATTACCCCTTAATCTGCCTCCCTCTAATCTCATGCTGTGTCCTCTTGTCCTGCTATTTTTCTTACATTGAAACATGTTAGTCTCTTTCACCTTGATAATGCCCTTAGGATGTTTGAATGTTTCGATCAGATCACCTCTCTCCCTCCTTTGCTCTAGGATATACATATTAAGCTCCATTAATCTGTCCTCATATGTTTTCAGATGCAATCCCTGCACCATTTTGGTTGCCCTTCTCTGGACTGCCTCCATTTTGTTAATGACCTTGTGCAGGTGCGGCCTCCAGTACTGCACGCAATACTCCAGATGGGGCCTAACCAGTGTCTTGTAAAGAGGGATTATTAACTCCCTCTTCTGACTTGTGATACCCCTACTAATACACCCCAACATCCCCCTAGCCTTACCTACTGCTTTAGTGGTCTGCTTGGATGATTTCGGGTCATCTATGATGACGATGCCCAAGTCTCTTTCTTCCTTTGTGATTGCCAGCAACTCCCCTCCCAACCTATAGGTGGCTTCAGGTTTTCTCTTCCCTATGTGCATGATCTTGCACTTCTTTGCATTAAATCCCAGTTGCCACTCTTCCGACCATTTTCCCAGTTTATCCAGATCTCTTCTCATTCTGTCCATCCCATCTGGATCATCTACTCTGTTGCAGATCTTGGTGTCATCTGCAAACAGACAAACCTTACCCTTCAGTCCATCTGCAATGTCACTGATGAAGATATTGAAGAGGACTGGCCCCAGGACTGATCCTTGAGGTACTCCACTTGTGACTTGCATCTCTTCTGACTGTATACCGTTTACCACCACTCTCTGTGTTCTGCCTGCCAACCAGTTTGCCACCCAGTTGGCCAACATCTGACCCAAGCCTATCCAACTTATTAATCAATCTTCTGTGAAGAACAGTATCGAAAGCTTTGCTGAAGTCAAGGTAGGCGACATCAACTGCACCCCCTTGGTCCACCACTCTGGTTACCCAGTCAAAGAAACCTATGAGATTAGTTTGACAGGACCTTCCTGTTATAAACCCTTGCTGTCTTGGATCATGTGCTCCTATGGATTCCAGGTGTTGCACTATTTTTTCTTTAAGGAGTGCCTCTATAATCTTGCCCACTACTGAGGTAAGACTGACTGGTCTGTAGTTCCCTGCCTCCTCCCTGCTACCACTTATGTGGAGCGGGATCAGATGAGCCCTTCTTCAGTCTTCTGGGACCTCTCCTGTGCTCAGAGACTCACTAATGGCTCTGCTAGTTCCACCCTTAGCTCCTTTAGTACCCCGGGATGTATGCCATCTGCTCCCATTGCCTTGTCCACCCTGAGCTTAGAGACCTCTTGTAGCACCTTTTCTTTTGTGAAGGGACTTGTGCACACCTCCCTCCTCCCTGTGTCCATGGTGCTGAGCTGTGGCCCCTGCTCTACCTTCTTCTCAGTAAATACTGAGCAGAAGTATCTATTTAGGATAGATGCTTTTCCTTGGTCCTCCTCCACACACTCCCCCTTATCCCCTTTGATCTTAGCAATACCCCCTCTGGACTTTCTCCTTTCACTAATGTATCTATAAAAGTCTGGTCCCCTTCTTTTACTGTTCCTGTTAGTGTTTCCTCGGTTTGGGCCTTTGCCTGCCTTACTGCATTCCCTGCCTCCCTTAGGGAAGTTTGGTGAGCCTCCCTATCTTCGTCCCACTGCATTCCCTTATATTTCCTAAAGGCACCCTTTTGGCTCTGACCTTTTCTGTTACTGTTTTTGAGAACCAAAGTGGTTTCCTCCTTCTTTTGCTCTTGCTTTTCTCCCTAACACAATGGGATGTTACTTCAAGTATTACATCCTTAATGCTTTCCCACTTTGCCTGTACCCCTCACCTGTATTTCTTCTTGCCAGGGCTAGCTTAACTCTGTTGGCCATCTTATCAAAGTCATCTCCTCTGAAGTCCCATATGTTTGCTTTGGAATGGAATGATTTAGTTCTAGTGGCCAAATTGAATCATACCATGTGATGGTCACTGGCCCCCAGGTGACCTTCTACCTGGAGATCTGTGATCCTTTCCCCATTAGTCAGTACTAGATCTAGGATAGCCCTGTCTCTTGTGGGTTGTTGTATCAGTTGTTTGAGGCCCTCCACCTGCAGGGAATACACTATGTGTCTTATTCTGGCGGATGTTCCTGCTGGTATCAACCAATACGTATTGGCATGTTGAAGTCTCCCATTATCGGAACCTCCCCTTTAGCTGTCATGTTTTGCATATCTTCTAACAGTAATGTGTCTATGTTCTCCCCCTGATCTGGAGGCCTGTAGACAACCTCAGTTTGTATGGCTGTCCCATTTTCTATTTCCAGGATGACCCACAGTTCTTCTGGCTCCTTATATGTATTCTGAATTTCTGTAGCTTTGATATTTTATTGACATAAAGGGCTACTCCCCCCTTTTCACCTCGGTCTCTTCTGAACAGTACATAGCCGGGCACTGAAGTCTCCCAAGTGTGGTTACTGGTGAACCATGTCTCGCTAATGGCTACTATGTTCAGTGTAGCCTCTGTCATTGTTGCCTGCAGGTCTGGGATCTTGTTTCCCAGACTGAGGGCATTTGTGTACATGACTTTTCATTGGCCAGATTTTGGTGCGTTAGTTGTTGGGCAAGGTCTGGCATTTCCCCTACGCATCGTATGGGGAGTCGGACCTTTTTTCTTGCCTGGAGATGCAAATGAACTACAAACATGCTGAACTCCTGTTTGATCACTAACTGATATAAGCACGATTTATAATTTTATAGTGTATACTTTTATTTTTTGCATTTGAATATAGTTGATTTGTGTTACTTCTTATTGTAATCCAGCTATTTTCATGTATTAAATATGCAAATTCTTGTTCCCATTTTATCCTTGTATAAAATAAGTTTTTTTCTGCAGCTGAGGAGAATTGGGATCTAATAATTGTTTATACATTTGTGTCACAATACTCTTTTGCTATTCAATTCACTAATTTGATATCCAGTATGTCTGAACTATAATATTTAATGTTTTTGTCTGTTTTGTTTAAGTTCTGAACTTGTTTTTCAAAGTAATGTATAAATATCAATTATCTTCTAACCCTCCCTTATCCCCCGCCATCTCCCTATAGCCCATATTACCATATGCCTACTCCCCACCACTCCTGCTTCCCTCTGATCGTACTACTTCTAGTCCCCTACTCTCCCTCCTCCTAAAGTGTTCCTCCCCCTTCTTTCTCTATCCTTAATTTATCTCCGTCCTCTGAGCTTGATCACTGCCTTGTGCAGGCAGGATCCATAGTGCACGGCGGGCAACAGCTTTACCCCCTTTTCCCTATTTCTCCTTTTATTTTACCCCCTCAGTCACTGCTAGATCACTGCCTTGTGCAGGCAGGGTCACCCAGCACACTGGTGGGGTACTACCCCCCTACTATAGTTGACCTTTGCTACCCCCTCCCACAACATCCCTCCCCCAACACCCCCCTGTCTCGCATCATTATATAGAAATAACTCTCATCAACCTATAACCTGTGTTCTATCAGTAGGGCTGTTCACTGCCCTGCCCAGATAGGGATAACAGGACATTGTTGAATTTCAACACCCCCCCACCTACAATACTTCTCTCATCACTCTGCCACACTCTACCTCTCCTCTCAAGTTCAAGTTTATTTCAAGTTTAAGTTTATTGCAGGAACGACTCCATTGAGCAAGCTCATTCACAAGGAGGTCCTGAGGCACATACACACACAGTTCGCAATTACATAGACAGGAGATATAAAATGTAGAACAACAAAGAAAAAAATATGTATAATTCAAGAGGTATACCCCCCTTCTGGTTAACATAGCCTAACACTGGTCTACCCCTACACTCAGTTAAGCACTTATAACCTACCCCCATACCCCTCTTATATGCATTTTAGTCCACCCTACCGTTTCTGTTTGCCTCGAAAATCGTGTTCTGTCTGCGTATCTCCGTAAATTTTCTTTCCCTTCTTCCATTTTGCCCTCCGCAATGTTTTGTTCCCTCCTTCCATTCTTCCTCTCTTTACTCCAATCACTGTAAATCTTGAATATCTATATTACACTAATGGCTATTGTGTCACCTTACCATCTAATGCTACATACTGTTGCCAAGTTATTATATGTGTTCCAGTGTTACCACCTGTCACCAACTGGTGCCAAATTGCTATATGTGTCTTCATATCTACTATAGTTAACTGCTGCATTGTTAGCCAATGTGATCCATCTGTAATCCCTCCTGCTCTCATTGTATGCAAGTAAGTTAATTGTATTCCAACATTGTAACATTTCTCTGTATTTCATCCCATTGTTCCCTACCCCTCAGGTCGCACCGGGAGATGAGTAACTTGTTACTCAGTGTGCCTTCCTGGTGAAACATTTCAATAAAAATAAATTAAATTTTAATTTCTGTGTGCATGCTAAATTTTATAATCAATATAAAATCACTCGCTTTCAGTAAATCAAGCCAGTTTATCAGGTTGCCTTTTATTAATGCATTTTCCAATGTTTTTCCTCTTTATTGTGGAGTCTAGTAAAAATGGGAATATACTAGAATGCAAGACATAATGTTTAACTTTGATTTTTTGTGCCCATATTTTACGAGACTCTGCCTCACTTTTAACTATAGTATTTATATTAGCTTTTAAAAAAGTGTTGTTTTTAGGTATAATATCCTATATTGCTAGAGTGGGGCAAATATCATGACCTGTGGTAATGAGTTATATCTGCCCAATGTGTCTATTTCATGTTTGGATTTAACCGACCATAAAAAAAAAGCAGTTTTTGTCCTGATGGCTCTAAATTAGTGAAGTGGGTCCGGACAACTCATACCACCATGGGATCTGGGATTCATTATTTTTACCCAGGCAATTATAGGAGTTGCTCCCCGACAGAGGAATTTCACAAAAATTTGTTTAACATTTGAAAAACAATTATCTGAAAATTCCCACAATGTTTTGGCCGCAATGTTACTGGCCAGAACTGTTGGTGGATATACTGTATACTTCCCCTTCTGTAGTTAATACTGAGGTGACTGCGTGTCTGTCTTTTTGTTTCTTAAGGGCATATGCCAGCAATTTTCCTGTTTTGTCACCATGGAAATATAGTTTGTTTTTAATTTTCCATAGGTCCTTTTCCATGTTCCTTAGTATTCATTTTTCTCATTCAGACAATCTTGCAATTTTTGTTCAATTTCTGGGTCTTTCCCTGATGTTGTTAACTTTTTATCTAAGTTTTTAATTTTCTGAACATACAAACATACGAATCTGCCAGCAGAAACAGACCAACTGATCTATCAAAGTCTGCCTGTGTGTGCAGCTAGCACCCTAGATTGCAGCTGCCCCAGTCTCCTCCCCCACTGTCCCTCCCTTACCTGTCACAGCCCCCCACCACCCAGACCCTACCTCTTGCTTTGTCTCACTCCCTCTTAAACCTTCCTACTGTTCTACATGATACCACCCCCTCTGGTAGTGCATTCCATTTAGACACTACCCTCTCTGTGAAGTAGTGCCTCCTCATCTCCCTCTTAAATCAACCACCCTCCAATCTTAGCCTATGCCCCCTTCGTTTCCCTACTCTCCCTCAATTTAAACACCCCCTCAGTGATAGGTTTATTGATCCCCCTCACATATTTGAATGTTTCAATCATATCCCACCATCCCTCCTCTCCTCCAGTGTATACATATTCAGATCCTGCAGCCTGTCCTCATAGGCTTTTCCTTCCATCCCCATAACATTTTTGTTGCCCTCCTTTGTACCCCCTCCAGTAATTGTATATCCTCTTCAGATATAGGCTCTGATATTGCACACAGTACTCCAAATGCAGTCTGACCAAGGATCTGTAGAGGGGCAGGATAACTTCCCTATGTCTGCATGAGAAGCCCCCTGCGATGCAACCCAGCATACTGTTTGCCTTAGCCACAGCTTTCCTGAACTGGACTGAGCTGTTCATGCTCCTTGTTACTGACACCCCAAGGTCCTTCTCCTCCTCAGTGATCTCGAGCCTCACCCCAACCAACCAGTAGTCCGTCCCAGGTTTTCTGCCCCAAAGTGCATCACCTTGTACTTTTTTGCATTGAATCCCAGCTGCCACTTCTCCGACCATGCCTCCAGGTTGGTTAGGTCCCCCTGCAATTGTTTTTATCCTTCCTCCTCGTCCACTACTGCACCCATTTTGGCACCATCTGCAAACAGACTATCCTTGCTCCCAACTCCGTGTGCGATATCTGAGATAAAGAGTCCAAATAGCACTGGGCCCAGCACTGAACCCTGCGGCACCCCACTTGTCACTGCTCTGGGTGTCGAGAGCACCCCCCCACAACTACCCATTGTGCTCTCCCCTCTAACCAGTTCCCTATCCACTTTGTCAGTTTTCTCCCCAACCCCATGGTAGTCAGCTTCCCCCTTAGTCTCCCATGAGGCACTGTATCAAAGGTCTTGCTGAAGTCCAAGTACAAGACATCCACCGCATGATTCCCATCCAGCTCATCGGTTGGAGGGTAGCCAGGCAGGTGGCAGCACATCGAGGGCAAGCTCCAGAGCTCCATCTCCTTTGGAACTGGAAGGCATTTTACGTGTTTCTGTGTTATGGATGTGCGAGTGTCCCTGATGTCAACGTGCGAGCACCAACGTCCGTGATGTCCTCCCCCAGCTGCCTCCAAGCTTGTCGAACCCCAGATCTTCATCCAAGGCCAATCAAGCCCTGAGGCCCCTGATGTGTTGCCAAGCCTCTGGCCTCCACCAGGGGTCAGCATACACCATGCTGCTTCCTCAGCCTCCCCCCAGACAAGATGAGCCATCGTGGGACGCTCAAGCCTACCCCGCTGGCCGACCCTCTGGCAACCAAAGTCCACTCCCGAAACCAGGTCGCCGGCATCACAGGCAGAAATCCAACCATTGTGCTGGTGGGCCAGTGGCAAATGTTTGCTTTTATTCCCCTCACCTTGTTACTGTGATCTGTTTCTATCTGAAGCATGCAGTATTCTTGCTCCACGGATACCAGGCATTTCCTTTTCTGACATTAAGGTTCTCCCTCTCACACCTTGAGACTTCTATTTCCTTTTTATTACCATCTTATATGCATTTGCATTACCGAGTAAAAAAGAAAATGGTGAACTCTCAAATTTCCCTTTACAAAATGTGCCCTCCTGCCCCATAAAAGTCCGACTAATTCCCTTTTTGAGTTAACTGCAAAGAATTGTTTAAGTAAATATGTTAAGTAATGAATTCCTCAGTTACTTTTCTGTGTGTTCAGCTGTTGGGGAAAAAAGAAGTGTTTATTATTTATTGCCACTCTCAATTTTGCTGGTAACAAAACAACCATTTTTACTGTATATCCTTTTTGCGATAAAAGTTTCTTCAGATAGTCATATTTTTTCCTTTCTCCTACAGTTTCAAATGGCAGATCTTGGTAGATTGAAATTTGTGCCCCTTTCAATAGAATCCATTTTTTACATATATGGCGTTCATTATTCTGAATTTATCATTGTCACAAACGCACTCAGCAGGTCAGGCCCTCTCCTCCCACAGTGCTAACCTCCGAGTGCAGTATTGTGAACAGGTAACAGAACAGGGTAACCCTCCTGTCTGCTTGTGGGTCTGAATCACCTTTAGTCTCAAGTTCTGGGGGGGATTCAAACTGTGAACCTTATGCTAGCATACCCAAATGTACAGGCTCAGATAATCTGCTCTTCAGGGGATGCCAGATATCTTTCGCCTAAGGGCACCTAACCAAGTATCCAAAATGAACCCTTAAAATGCTATAAAAGACCTTAGGTATATTCTTACCTTTTCCCAGTTTGGTAACACCATCAAGCTCTGAACAGTTTTTGTCAGTCTTAACCCTGTATACGTCACATGCATAAAGAACTTTGAAGACAAACCCAGGCAATCTTTGGAATAAAAGGTTTACTAAAAATGGCTAAAATTATGTAAATTGTAAATACAGAACAATATATCACAAAGCATACAATCACTTAAAAGAAAAGAAAAGGAAGCTACAGACAAACTCCTACCAACATATAGTTAGACTTTTTCTATCTAATGTATTACCTCTAAGTGCCTAAGTTAGAGACCTTGTTTCTTAAGAGCCCAAAAAGGTATGTCACACAGCTGAAACACAGAATACAGTTTAAAAAACTATTGTGTTTCCTCCCCTTCTATGATGCCATCTAGTTTCTCCTTTTAGAATATAAAAATTATACAGACAATGTCAGGAGATATTTTAAATACTGTGACTTCAGCAAAAACTAATTTCCCAATATGACTCCTCAATTAACATCCCCTCTTTGATTGTGGCAGTTCCTCTTCCCAGGGCACATCAAAGGATTTTATGACTTTTAGCACCATAGTGATGTAACAATGTTCCCTCTAAAATGTCATAAAAGTTTACGATCCCTATATCCTGGCAGCTGGGTCAGTTCTAATTACAGGAGACCCTTAATTAAGTCTGTCTAGTCTTTTAATTACCTCCTGGTTTCAGGTCACCTGACTGTGACTGAAACCTGGGGGAGGGCACTCATGGAACCACTGTGACAATCACACACTGTATTTTTATATTACAAATATCATAGAACAATCATAACCAGCTGGCCAAGCTTCACAATCCTCCCCACCTAGACTGAATTTGGGGGCTCTATCCCCTGCATGGGATGAGCTTCCCAAATCAGTTCGCTCTTCATATATACATGACAGGCTATCGCTCTTCTGATTGGTTGCTCCAGCCCTATGTAAGATTGTCATGTCATACCCTTGCAAGGCAAGACTCCATCTTAATAGTCTACCATTAGTTTTTCCCATTTGGGTCAGCCAAACCAGGCAGTTGTAGTCCATTTGTACCTCAAAATGCTGCCCGTATAAGTATGGCTCCAACTTCTTTAGGGCCCACACTATGGCAAGACACTCTTTTTCCACCGTAGAGTAAGCCTGCTCCCTGGGAAGTAACTTTTTGCTCAGGTACACTACAGGGTGATCTTTCCTTTGGTTGGATGTCTGACTCAGTACTGCCCCAATACCCACGTCTGAGGTGTCAGTCTGAACTATAAAGGGTCTGCTATAGTCAGGACTTTTCAATACAGGGGAACTGCACAGTGCCTTCTTCAGTCTGGTAAAGGCTTTTTCACAGGCTGGTTTTCAGGTAATTTTCTTAGGCATCTTTTTCTTTACCAGGTCAGATAGAGGAGCAGCCAGGGCACTGTAATTGGGTACAAATTTCCTATAGTACTCTGTTGTCCCTTGAAAACTCCTAACCTGCTTGTGCGTTTCTGGTCTGGGCCATGCCTTGATCACCTCTATTTGTACTTGGTTAGGACAGATCTCTCCCTGGCCTACAACATGCCCGAGGTATGCCACTTCAGCCATGGTCACCTGGCACTTCTCAGCTTTGACAGTGAGCCTGGCTTTCTGTATCCTGCCCAGCACTTCCCTAAGGTGGGACAGGTGTTCCTCCCAGCTGGCACTAAAAATGGTAATGTCATCCAGGTACGCCATGGCATACTCCTCAGCACCATTTAACACCTGGTTCACCAACCTTTGGAAAGTGGGCGGGGCATTCTTCATTCCAAAAGGCATTATGTTAAATTCAAATAAGCCTATCAGAGTGATGAAGGCCGACCCCTCCCAGCACTTCCCTAAGGTGGGACAGGTGTTCCTCCCAGCAGGCACTAAAAATGGTAATGTCATCCAAGTATGCCATGGCATACTCCTCAGCACCATTTAACACCTGGTTCACCAACCTTTGGAAAGTGGGTGGGGCGTTCTTCATTCCAAAAGGCATTATGTTAAATTCAAATAAGCCTATCAGAGTGATGAAGGCCGACCCCTCCCTAGCTCTGTTTATTAATTCTGCCTGCCAATACTCCTTTGTCAGGTCAATAGTAGTAAGGTAGGTCACCCCTCCCAACTTGTTCAGGAGTTCATCCGTCCAGGGCATCGGGTGGGCATCTGACTTTGTGACTGCAATCAGTCCATGATAGTCCACAGAGAAATGAGTACAGCCATCTGGCTTGGGCACAAGGACTACAGGTGAGGCTCAGGGGCTGTGGGATCTCTGGATTACCCCTAAATCCAGCATTTCCTTCACCTCCCTCCTAATGTTTTTTTGGATAGCCTCCAACACCCAATATGCTGTCCGCCATATGGGTGCCTGTGTACCTGTCTCCACATCATGCATCGCTAAGGGGGTTAGTCCAGGCTTGGTGCTAAATGGGGGGGGCAAAGTCTACTAAAACCTCCCTTACTTCCTGGATCTTGTCTGGGGCCAGCTGGGGAGACAGTTTTACTGCCCCCACAGAGAACTCCTGCTTGCTTTCTTCCAGCAAGTCCAGAAGGGCATCTCCTTCGTCCATCCCCTTCCCAGGACTACATACTGCAAACACCATGTCAGCCCTATTAACATATGGCTTCATCATGTTGACATGGTACATCCTTTCTGTCTGTCTTCTGGCAGGTAACTCTATAATGTAGTTCACGTCATTTACCTTCCTAACAACTTTGTATGGTGCTGCCCACTCAGCCTGCAGCTTGTCTTTCCAGACCGGAATAAGGACCACGACTTCCTGACCCACCGTGTATGAGCGAGCTCTGGCTCTGCGGTCATACCACACTTTTTGTTTCTGTTGGGCAGCTGCCAGGTTGCTCTGGGCTGTCCCCATAAGCTCCTTCAGCCGTTCCCTAAACCTAAGGATGTAATCCACTATGGGAGTTCCCTGGTTGGCGTGCTTGCCTTCCCCGACCTCCTGGATCAAGTCTAGGGGCCCACTTACCCAGCATCCATATAAGACTTCGAAGGGGGAAAATCCTGTCGAATCTTGGGGCACCTCTCTGTATGCAAACAACAGGTGGGGAAGGTATTTTTCCCAGTTCCTCCCATGCTGTTCAGCAAATGCTTGGAGCATTGACTTCAGGGTAGCGTTAAATCTTTCCACAAGCCCATTGGCTTGCGGGTGATAAGGTATCGTGCACCTCTGCACCACCCCCCACTTCTCCCACAAACATTTCATCAGGTCTGACATGAAGGAACCCTCTTAATCGGTGATAACCTCCTGCAGAAACCCAACATGGGAGAAAATCCCAAGTAAGGCATCTGCCACTTTGTCTGTCCTCAGTGAGGATAGGGTGTCTGCCTCTGGGTACCGGGTGGCATAATCCACCACAGTCAGGATGAACCTCTTCCCAGAGGAGCTGGGGGTATTTAAAGGCCCCACAATATCCATTGCCACCTTCTGTAATGCTCCTCCACTACGGGCAATGGTATTAGTGCAGCTTGGGTTTTCTTACCTGCCTTCCCTATTTCTTGGCACCGGTGACAAGACCTGCAATGCTCCTTCACCTGCTGGGTGAAGTTGGGCCAATAGAAATTCTGAGCCAACTGCTGCATAGTGTGCACGATTCCCAGATGACCAGACAAGGGAATATCATATGCAATCTTGAGCAACTGCTCATGATACCCCTGGGGAATGACAAGCTGCTTTCCTATCACTCCTCCCTCTGTCTGCAGAGCCTGAGTATACATCAGTCCATTTTCCCAATAAACCTTATGTTTCCCATCACCTCCCTATGCTCTGTCAGAGTCTGCTCAAGCCCTCAGCTTCTCTAGACCAGGGTCACTTTTCTGAGCAGCTGCAAACTCCTTACACATTCCCAAGGTATGGGACAGGTCCCATTCAGTCTCTAAACTAGGGTCCCTAGCACTAGCGTCAGAGCACTCAGGATCACTGTCATCCCTAACCCTCTGACAATAGGTCACCCCTCCTTCTTTGGAGTAACCCTCCATAGCTGTGTGGTTAACTGCTACTGGGGAAATTTCTACCCCCTTTTCATTAGTCTCCAGATCAGGAGAAAAAGGCTGGGGAATCAGCCTCCCAGGGATTTCCATACTGGCTTCTGTGGGGTCCAGGGAACTATAATTTCCCCTTTCTGCTTGGCTACGGGTAACCGCACACACCCTCCCCTGTTTGAGATTGTTGCCAAGGATGATGTTCACTGCTAAAGTTTTGACTACAGCCATCTGTTGCACAGTTCTCCCAGTTTCACCCCAGTCTAGAAGAACACTAGTGAGTGGCAATGTTTTCTCCTCACTAGTGAAGTCTTATACAGTGACATATTTATTGGGTATAAGCTGACCAGGTTCTACCAGATCCCCTTTTACCAATGTCAGGGATGCCCCTGTGTCCCTTAACCCTTGTGTCTGTACACCATTCACCATGACTGAGTGCATGTGTTCCCTCATGTTCACAGGCATGCTTCCAGGGACACATAAACAACCCACTTTTTTCCTAGCACAATTCTGTGTATTGCTCGTCCTTTTGGGACACTGTCTGGCAATATGCCCACTTTCTTTACAAACCCAACATTCATTTTTTTTCTCAGAGAAGTCTCTTCTCTGAAACCTGGGGCTAACTGGTTTTGGTGGAGGTAGTGAGGGTTTTAGCTGCCCTGAAGGCACGCTTTTCCCTTTCTGCACTGCCCCCTCATTTGCTCTCAGAGTAGGTCTGCTCTTGGCATAGCGGTCCAAGTGTTCAGCAGCCTCTTGCACTGTTTAGGGATCTCTGTCCTCCAGCCAGGTTTTCAGCTCTGCAGAGCATGCCACAAAAAACTATTCTAACAAAACAGCATTTTCAATTTTATCTACAGAGTTTGCTTCAGTTCCTCCCCACCAACATTTTAAAAACTGACGCTGTTTCATGGCTAGCTCCTCGTAGCTCATATCAGGGTTTCTTCTGAGCTTACGGAATTTAGCTCTATATGCTTCTGCAGTTAAATCAAACTTTTTTAAAAGTGCAGCTTTAAGTTTGCTGTAATCATTACTGTCCTCATTGTCCATTTGACCCAATGCATCCTGAGCTTTCCCGGTAAGCAGCGGGGATAGCTGGAAGCTCCAGGACCCTCTAGAAATTTTAGCCTGAATACAAACTTTTTCAAAGGAATTTAAAAAGGCATCCATATCCTCCCCCTTTTTAAATTCAGCTATCAATTTGGAATTCAATTTGTAACCCAGTCCTGTAGTTCTAGTTAAGCCCAAGCTGCTTACCTGCTCTGGTGCTGGTGGTTGGAGTCATAACTTCTCTAGTTTATGTCGCCTCTGGTGCTCACACTCCTCTTGTTCATCTTCTCACTGTTCTCACTCCCTCTTCTCTGCAACTCGCTGGCGCTCACGCTCTTCACGATCAGCTTCCCGCTGCTCCCGGTCAGCCTCTCGCTGTTCACGCTCCCTCTTCTCCTCTGCAACTCATCTCTCTCACTCTGCTTCTCTCTGTTCTTGCTCCCTCTTCTCCTCTGTGGCTCGCTGGCACTCATGCTTTTCATAGTCAGCCTCTCACTGTTCTCGCTCCCTCTTCTCCTGAAACTCCAGCTCCATTCTGCGCAACTCAATTTGCAGCCTGATTGCTTCTGGCTCCAGAATGCTGGTGACCTGCACCTGCTGCCATGATCCTTCGCTGGCACTGGCCCTGCTGTCATCCTCACCATATCTGGACACTACACTGGCCTCTGGCCCCTCCATGGTCAAGGTTTGGTCTTTTACAGTCACAGTCTGTGACTCAATGCTCTGGGCATCTGCTGCCATCAGGGCATCCATGAGGTTCTGCTTGGTGGCTCTCCCCTCATACAGGGCTCCTCTGTCCTGGCACGACTGCCTCAAGTAGTCTACAGTGTGCCCGCTGTAGTTGGAAGCCATCTTCTTCCCTAATTATGGCTGCTCTAACTTGTACTTTAGAAAAAAAATAAAACAGGTAGGAACTTGACTGTAAGCAAAATGATATAGTTCTGTTTCCTTTTTGGAAAAAATCACTGCCTTTTTTTTTTGCAAGTGAGCTGTACAGTATTAAGCTAACACATTGAACAGTTAAAGCTTGTGTTACCAAATTTATCACACTGCTGCCAACCAAGCCATCACAAACACACTCGGCAGGTCAGGCCCTCTGCTCCCACAGTGCCAACCTCTGAGTGCAGTATTGTGAACAGGTAACAGGACAGGGTAACCCTCCTGTCTGCTTGTGGGTCCGAATCATCTTTAGTCTCAAGTTCTGGAGGGATTCAAACTGAGAACCTTATACTAGCATACCCAAATGTACAGGCTCAGATAATCTGCTCTTCAGGAGATGCCAGATATCTTTTGCCTAAAGGCACCTAACCAGGTATCCAAAATGAACCCTTAAAACTCTAAAAAAACCCTTAGTTATATTCTTACCTTTTCCCAGTTTGGTAACGCCATCAAGCTCTGAACAGTTTTTGTCAATCTTAACCCTCTATACGTCACATGCAAAAAGAACTTTGAAGACACACCCAGGCAGTTTTGGAATAAAAGGTTTACTTAAAAATGGATAAAAACATGTAAAACGTAAATACAGAACAATATATCACAAAACATACAATCACTTAAAAGCAAAGGAAACTACAGACAAACTCCTACCAACATACAGTTAGACTTTTTCTATCTCATGTATTACCTTTAAGTGCCTAAGTGCCTATCTGGACTTCAGCAAGGCCTTTGACACTGTGCCACATAGAAGACTATTACACAAACTGGGGAATATGGGTGTGGGCAGGACAGTAGTGTGGTGGGTAGGTAACTGGCTGGGTGGCAGGACACAGAGGGTGGTGGTAAATGGCTGTCACTCCACAGAGGGAAGAGTGACCAGTGGGGTACCACAGGGATCAGTGCTGGGACCGGTCCTATTCAACATCTTCATCAGTGACATTGCAGGATCTAGAAGGCAGAATTTCACTGTTCACTGATGACACAAAGCTCTGTAACAGAGTAGACACACCAGAGGGTGTAGACAGAATGAGAAGGACCTGCAGAAACTTGAAGAATGGTCAAGGGTTTGCAGTTGAAATTCAATGCAAAGAAGTGCAAGATAATGCATATGGGCACAAAACCCAGGCACAATATATCAGTTGGGGGTGAGGATATAGCATGCACCAAGCAGGAAAGGGATCTTGGGGTTGTCATCTCTAATGACCTCAAGGTAGGAAACAGTGTGACAAGGCATCAGGTAAAGCAAATAGGATGCTGGGATGTATAGGCAGGGGCATCACCAGCAGGAAAAGGGAGGTCATAATTCCGCTATACAAGACACTAGTGAGGCCCCACCTGGGTACAGTGTACAGTTCTGGAGACCATACCTACGTAAGGACATAGACAGGGTAGAGAAGGTTCAGAGGAGGGCAAAAAGATGGTGCATGGATTGCATCACAAGTCCCTATGAAGACAGGTTGAAGGAACTGAACATGTACTCCTGGAGGAGAGGAGGGAGAGAGGGATATGATAGAGACATACAAGTATCTTACAGGGAGGAACAGGGTGCAGGAAAACACTATTTTTAAGCGAAAAAGATGTTTCAGGACTAGAGGCATGGGATGAAGTTGGAGGAGGAAGATTCAGAAGAAACATGAGAAAGAATTTCTTCACAGAACGGTGGTGGACAAGTGGAACACCCTGCCAGAGGAAGTGGTGGGGGCTGAAACAATCACGGGATTTAAGAATGCATGGGATAGACATAAAGGAATTCTAGAGGTCAGGGGTAAGGGGAAATAGACTTCTAGGAAAACAAACTGAACTTACAAGCTCAAATGGGCAGACTAGGTGGGCCATAGGCCCTTATCTGCCGACACTGTCTATGTATCTATGTATCTAAGTTAGAGATCTTGTTTCTTAAGAGCCCAAAAAGATATGTCACACAGTTGAAACACAGAATACAGTTTAAAAAACTCTGTGTTTCCAACCCTTCTATGGTGCCATCTAGCTCCTCCTTTTAGAATATAAAAATGACCGACGACATGACTATCGGGGGGTCCAATTGCAATAACCCCCATACTATTGCCACCGCATTCAACTGCATGTTCACTGACCAGACCCCTCTGTCATCTTCCTGACTCACTGCACCTATACGGCATGACGGGCACCCCTCTCCGGCCGCCATTCTACCTCAAAAGGATCTCAGTTGGGGAGACCCAGGCACTCCTAGCCGGGTTCTCCTACCACACGGGTGCTGGTCATGACAGCCTCGAACCAAAGCTACTGAGCCTGGGGGCTCCCCTCCTCGCCAGGCCAGTCGCTCATATATTTAACGTTTCACTTACCTCAGGATCATACTTGACATTTGAAAAGTTGCCAAGATTGTCCACACAGGCAAGGTGATCCCAAGGATATGAAAAATTACCACCCCATCACCATCCTCTCAGCAGCCAGTAAGCTCCTCAAAAAGGCTGTTGCCTCTCAACTCTCCCACTACCTTCAGGGGTATGCAGTTTTCTCCCCAGCCCAGCATGGCTTTAGAAAGGGACATAGAACATCAACAGCACTTTCCATAGTTACCTCTGAGGTCCGGTCAGCCACCGACCAAGGTAAACTGACTGCAGCCATCTTCGTTGACCTCTCTAAGGCCTTCGATCGGGTAGACCACTCCCTCCCTCCTCCATTCCACTCTTCAGTCCATCGGATTCTCCCACTGAGCCCTTGCTTGGTTCTCTGACTACCTTGGGGGTAGGCAGCAATAGTCATGCTTCAACTGTGCCCTCTCTGCCTTCTCCCCTGTCACCCTTGGAGTCCCTCAGGGATCCGGCCTCAGACCCATTCTGTTTTCCCTGTTCATCAATGGGCTGCCCTCCGTTGCTATCCATGGGCACATAGCTCTATACTTGGATGACCTTGTCATACTATACAGTTCCCAGGACATGTCTAGCATCAACTCGTGCCTGAACTCAGACTTCACTCGTATCCAGAGCTGGCTGGAGAGACACAAACTCACCATCAACCTGGATAAGACCCAGGCCATGCTCTTTGGTTCAGTGGCCAAAACCACTTCCCACCTCATTTCCCTAACGATATATAGAGCTAATGGCTCTCTCCTGCTGGTCACCGATGCCGTGAAGTACCTAGGCGTTACCCTCAATCTGCAACTGGATCTTACAACGCACATTAGGAATATCTGTAAAGCCACTAATGGGAAGCTTGGACTAGCATACAGGGCTAAAGATTGCCTCACCCCGGGTGCTTGTCTTGCCATAGTCAGGGGGATACTCCTGCCCACACTTTGCTACGGGCTCGTAGCCTTTGCCTCAGTCTTGAACACTAGCCTAGCTAAGTGGGATACTGCATACAACAACATCTGCTGTTTCACCCTCTCCGCTTCTCGCCTTACGCATCGTTGTGAGCTCTACTCCCAGCTGGAATGGCTCCCCCTGAAAAACATCTCATGTTTGTCCTTGGCAACTTTGTTGACAACATAGCCAGAATGTCCACTCCTCCTGCACTAGCACTCCCACCTCAAACATGATACCACTGCCTACCACCTATGATCTAGTGCATCACAAGTCTGCCTGATTCCTAAGACCCACACTCTCACTAGCGACCGGGCCTTCTCCGTCTGTGCGCCTAGGCTGTGGAACTCCCTTCCTGCCCTTGTACGTGCATCTCCCTCCCATCCCTGCTTCAAAACCTCACTCTGGAACTTCCTCAAAACCACAGCTGCCTGTCTTTGTGCTACACAGTTCCTGAATTAGTCTCCCCCTCCTCCGGATACTCTTGGGAGACTGTGGGCTGTTACACTGCCCGCTGCTTATCTATGATAGTTACCTGCATATATGCATTTAAGCCCTCCTGCAGGGGGAGTGCCCCTGTCTTAGCACTTCCCGCATCTAGCTGTTCAAGATGTGTAGCATTTCTCTCTCTAATGTTAGGCGCTCATGTAATCTCATGTATTTTGATGTACTCTCTGTCATGGTGTTTACCTGGTGCTGACCCACCTCCCTACTACTGACTTATATCCTGCTTGCTGTATACCCTACCTTACCATGTAATGACAGTTGTACCATGTTGCTGTTCCACCCACTTGTTCGTGGGTCTGAATGTGCCCTGACCCTGTATTGTTGTCTCCTATGTACTCTGTAACCTCCTGGGTCGCACCTGAAAATAGACACTTGCTGTCTAGTGTGCTAACTTGGTTAACAAAAGCAAATAAATAAATACAACCAATGATCTTCCTGTCAGGAGATATTTTAAATACTGTGACTTCAGCAAAAACTAATTTTCCAGTATGACTCCTTAATTAACATCCCCTCTTTGATCTCGGCAGTTCCTCTTCCCAAGGCACATCAAAGGATTTTATGACTTTTAGCACCATAGTAATATAACAATATTTTTTCCTCTAAAATGTCATAAAAGTTTATGATCCCTATATCCTGGCAGCTGGGTCAGTTCTAATTACAGGATATCCTTAATTAAGTCTCTCTAGTCTTTTAATTACCTCCTGGTTTCAGGTCACCTGACTGTAACTGAAACCTGGGGGGGGGCACTCATGGAAGCACTGTGACAATCACACATTATATTTTTATATTACAAATATAATAGAACAATCATAACCAGCTGGCTAAGTGTCACAATCATCAGTTATAAATAGTTTGACTATGACTGATCTCAGGGGTGTCCTTGAGAATGTCAGGCTTCCCCACCTAGCTAACAACTGCTCAGTGGAAAATCATGTACATAAATGGCCGCAGTCTGGGAAACAAGTTCCCAGACCTGGAGGCAACAATGACTGAGGCCAGACTGGACATAGTAGCCATAATGAGACATGGTTCACTAGTAACCACATGTGGGAGACTATGGTACCCAGCTATGTTCTGTTCAGAAGAGACTGAGGGATAAGGAAGGGAGGGAGGGGGGAGTGACCCTATATGTCAAAAATAATATAAAAGCAACCGAAATTTAGAATACACAAGCGGGGTCAGAGGAATTGTGGGTCACCTTGGAAACAGGAAATGGCACAGCCATACGAACTGGAGTGGTCCACAGAGCTCCTGACCTGGGGGAATAGACAGAGTTTTGATAGAAAATATATACAAAATGGCAGAGAAGGGGGAGGTTCTGATGATGGGAGATTTTAACATGTCAGATGCAGATTAGTCAGTGCCAACTGGGCATCAGCAAGAACTAGGGACATAGTGGCTGAGGGCTAGTTTATGGCTTTAGTCCTCCCCAGCCCCCTCGCTCTGATCACCGCCGAATCCCTAAGTAGAACCAGCCTGCTGCAGTGAAGGGTCTGAAGGCTAGTTTATGGCTTAAGTCCTCTCCGGCCCACTCACTCTGATTATTGCCGAATCCCCAAGTGGAACCAGCGTGCTGCAGTGAAGGGTCTGAGGGCTAGTTTACGGCTTTAGTCTTCCCCAGCCCCCTTGCTCTGTTCGCTGCCGAATCCCCCAGTGGAACCAACCTGTTGCAGTGAAGGGTCTGAGGGCTAGTTTATGGCTTTAGTCCTCTTCAGCCCCTTCACTCTGATCGCTGCTGAATCCCCCAGTGGAACCAGCCTGCTGCAGTGAAGGGTCTGAGGGCTAGTTTATGGCTTTAGTCCTCCCCAGCCCCCTTGCTCTGGTCATCGCCAAATCCCCCAGTGGAACCAGCCTGCTGCAGTGAAGGGTCTGAGGGCAAGTTTATGGCTTTAGTTCTCCCCAGCCTCCTCACTCTGATCGCTGCTGAATCCCCCAGTGGAACCAGCCTGCTGCAGTGAAGGGTCTGAGGGCAAGTTTATGGCTTTAGTTCTCCCCAGCCCCCTCGCTCTGATCGCTGCCAAATCCCACAGTGGAACCAGCCTGCTGCAGTGAAGGTATGGGATGAGCTCCCTTCTGAACTTGCCACCTTTCTGGCGCACTTATGCTTGGACAGCTGAATTTAAGCCCCTTAAATTTGAACCAGTTCCTAGGAGTTGCTACTTGTCCTGAATTTAATCACTGTAATTTGTACTAGCTTAAGTTGCTTTTTTTAGTTATTTCTGCACTGCTGTGTTTTATTAAGCTGTTTGGTAGTTGTTTCTGCATTGCTATTGCTTACTAAATTGCTTTGGAAGTTATTTCTACACTGCTATTTTTTATTAAGCTGTTTGGTAGTTATTTCGGCACTGCTTTTTCCAGCTTCGTTATTCTTCACCTCCTTCTTTTTTCTCCTACTGTCTCCCTGTATTTATTTATTTTTATTTTTGTTAGTGCTTTCCCTCTGCAATTTCTTGGTTCTCTGGTCCCTCCCTGCTATAAATGCTGAAACCCTTTCCTCCCCCATCCCCCTTCAGCCTTTGATGCCCTCTTACTTAACTGCAGAGGTTAATTTTCCTTTGTCACATTCTTTTACAAGGTCTGAGGGCTAGTTTATGGCTTTAGTCCTCCCCATTCCCCTCGCTCTGATCACCGCTGAATCCCCCAGTGGAACCAGCCTGCTTCACTGAAGGTATGGGACGAGCTCCCTTCTGAACTTGCTGCCTTTCTGGTGCACTCACGCCTGGACAGGTGAATTTAAGCCCCTTAAATATGAACCAGCTCCCTAGGAGTTGCTACTTGTCCTGAATTTAATCACTATAATTTGTACTAGCTTCTTAAGAGCTGCTGATTGTCTTTGGCTATTTTTTGCCCCCCCCCCCGCTCTCTACTAAATGCTCTATTGAATTGCCCTCCCTCCCTAATTTTGACTAGAAGTACTGTAGTAGGTGGGTCCATTCCTGTCCACTCAATTTCTACTTCTAACTGCGAGAGCTCTGGAACTTGAGGAGGAGCTGTAGAGTTCTATGACTGGGTGACGAGTGCCTTGGACCTGGGTAGACCAGTGGACGTTCTCTTTCTAGACTTCAGCAAGGCATTTGACTCTGTTCCTCACGAGGGCCTGTTGGTTAAGCTGGGAGAAATGGGGGTGGGGAACCAGATGATCAGATGGATAGACAATTGGCTCCAGGACTGGACCCAGAGGGTCGTAGTTGGCAGGATAGTTTCATCCCCAAGGAGGGTCATTAGTGGGGTCCCACAGGAATCAGTCCTTGGGCTCCTCCTATTCAATGCCTATGTCTCTGACATAAAGACAGGTATCAGGAGTGAGATGAGTCTCTTTGCGAATGACTCAAAACTAGGGATGGTGGTGGATGGGGAGGAGGGGAAGGTGGCCCTACAGGGGGACCTGGAGGCTCTGGAAAGATGGTCTAGAAAGTGGAAGCTGAGGTTCAATGCAGGAAAATGCAAGGTACTGCACCTGGGGGCCAGAAACCCGGGCCAAGTGTACACCGGGGGGATGCTACAAGTCTCGATGGCTGAGAGGGACCTGGGGGTGGTGGTGGATGTCAAGATGAACAACTCAGAGACTTGTAGGAGGGCAGCAGCCAAGGCCAACAGGATGCTGGGATGCATCGCTAGGGGGATCACCTCCAGAAGGAGGGAAGTGATACTCCCTCTGTATAACTGCTTGGTGAGGCCACACCTCGAGTACTGCATGTAGTTTTGGAGGCCACACTTAAAGAAGGACATTAAACTCCTGGAGAGGGTCCAGAGGAGGGCAACCAAAATGATTTGGGACTTGGGGGACAGGACCTATGGGGAGAGGCTCGAAGAGCTAAATATGTACACATTGGAAGAGAGAAGGGACCGGGGGACATGATAGAGATCTTCAGGTACATGAAAGGGGTAAATAGGGGAGGAGCAGTCAGGGTACTTCAAGGAAGGAGGAGGGGCAACTAGAGGGCATGGGTGGAAGCTGGAGGGGGGAAGATTCAGGGGAGAAAGGAGGAGGTGCTACTTCACTGAGAGGGTGGTGGAGCCATGGAATGCGCTGCCCAGGGGGTTGGTGGAGGCAGAGATGGTGGAGGAGTTCAAGAGGGGGTGGGACAGGTACAGGGGAAGGGTTCTGGAAGCAAAATCCAGTGCAGTGAGAATATCCGGAACTGGGAAGGGAGAAGCCAGAGAAGGCAAGGGGGGGCAGCAAGGTCAGCTCCCAGGGTGGGGGCTGACCAAACAAGCAGACATGAAAGACCGTTGGGCCAATTCTGCTGGCATTTTATTATGTTAGTATGTTAGACATTGGGGATCAGCTCCAGCTATCCAGACCTGAAATATCTGGCTCAGATAAACCCTATGAGGATGTCTACCTCACTTCTATACCTTCACCTACCTATCCTGTTAATTCTGGGGCACCGGATTGGCCTGTTTGAGGTTGTGCAGCAGCCCCAAGGTCATCCCGTATTCTCAGGGTATGTGCACTATGCCACTGGTACATCAGCTTCAAACTATTAATGGAAAAATGGTTTCAGTAACTGGTCTAAGTACACCACTGCTACCCCCGGTAGAGTAACACCTAGCTTCCAACATCATCTCTCATACCTGCTTACTTTCTCTAACTTCACAGCAAGAATGAATAAATTTAACGGTACCTCCTCCTGGAGAAGACAACGGAAACAGTACTTTAAACAACTAAAGGCATACCTACTGAAACTAATTCTTCTGCTTCTGCTCTGTCTGCAAATGTGCACCTAACTGACCCGCTTCAAGTGTTGGGCTATTGCAGGCACAAAAAATGTCCTGCTCGCTCTCTAAGCCTCTATCAATATATGTAGTCTTCTATGTAAGTTAGACAACCTCAAGGTATGGATTACACAACACAACCCTGATATTCTTTCTCTTGTAGAAACTTGGTTGTCACCCAAAATCACTGATTCTGCTATCACCATACCTGGCTACTCTATTTTTGGGCAGGATAGGCTCACTAAAAGAGGTGATGGCTGTGTTATTTACCTAAAAGAAACTCTAATGGGTCACAGCTGTGAATTGCCCTGCATAGGAAACTCATCTCAGGCTCTGGCCATCAAGGTACTCCTAGGGGCCCAAAAGAAAACATTAACTGTGCTATCTGTTTACATACCACTCAAAGAATCTGCCTCTGGCATTCATAACTTCAGGGAATATATTCGGAGTGTGCCTCAGAACACTGAAACCATAATACTGGGAGATTTCAATGTAAACTGGCTCTCATCTGACATTGGACACATTAAGGATGCCATCTCCGCCTTGCACCTTACCCAGCTAGTTAACACCCCTACCAGAGTTAACTATAGAACTGGATCAAGTAAATTACTGGATTGGGTTCTGTCTAGTAACCCAGAATGAATCACAAATGTCTCTGTACTCCCTGACACCCTAAGCGACCACTCCCCTATACTTTGTAGTCAGGGGTGTAGGAATGGAGTGTGCAGGTGGTGCACCTGCACTGGGGCCCAGAACTAAGAGGGGCCTGATTACTAACTTGCCAGCCTGCTGCTGCATTTAAAAAAAAAATAAAATCACTTATGACTGTCGGCACTCGAACGGCCATGGGCCGGCTGCAGAATATAGTAAATAAATGCTGTGCCCCATGACCCCACATGACTGTCTAGATGTTGCTGATGTACACCATGTGGGGCCAGGTGACTCGGGAATGCATTGACAAGTAGCCACGCAGCGATGACTGAAGAGAATGGGGGAGGGAGCCAAGCGAACTGATGGAGGAGGAGGAGGAGGAGTGGATGACGGACCGTCAGAGCCTGAGCTGCCTATCTGTCATGATGATTGACAGATTAGGCAGCAATCAGTGATGTAGTGCTGCTGCCTGCCGGATATGGTGACCAATTGGTTTCAGCGAGGACAATGTTGGAGGCGGAGAGAGGAGAGAGAGTCAGGGAGACGTCATTATGTCTCTCAGCAGCCACTCCACCTCTCTTCCCATTCGACTCCAACGAGCTACCGCAATCCGCCATTTGCAGCCAGTCTTGTGATTGTGACAGTGTGTCTGGTCACTGTGACTGGGCGTCTCTTTATTCTGTGTCTTCCCTGAATCGTAGAACTGGAGTGTGGAGGAGTTGACGATGACTGACTAATGTCTCAAGTCTCGTCATCCTCTTGTGCAGCAGTGCTGCTGCTGCCCGGCCCAGGGTGGGTGTGTTGGGGACTCAGGGTCACCTCGGGGAGGATTTTGTGCGCTCTCCAGCTAGCTGAAAACAAGTGAAAAAGCTGACTAGAAATGTCAGACAGTGCCACATCGTGCGTGTAGCCTAGCCATATTTCCTCACTCACTGCTGTGTGAGACTGAGTGTGTGTGAGTGGTGGTGGGTGTGAGACGATGGGCCAGTCTTTTTCGGGCCTTTGCTGCTTGGAAGGCCCAGCCAGCAAGTGGGTGGGTTGCTGGGGAGAATAAGGAAAGGAACTGAAGAAATCTGAAATTGGAATTAGGAAGAGGAGACAGCAGTGTCGAAAGCAAGTCGAGTACCAGCAGGATACATTACAAGTTCACACAACAATCTGCTCGCTCTCACTATGCTGTGCTAGTGTGCTGTCAGGAGTCACTCAGAGGGGGAGTAAAATGGACTGTAGTGTCTGGAGAGGGAGGATGATAACTAAGGGTCCAGGGGAGGAGGACTGATTAAAAAAAAAGATTTATTTAGGCAGACTAAGAGGAGAGGTTAGTAGGATAGAATAAAAATAGTTAAAAAACAACTAAGAGACAGTCAGAGTGAGAGAGGAGACTTCTGGGCCAGGCCAGCAGCCAGAGCAGACTAATAACTAAACAATAAGGAACGTTTTTTGTCACAGAGACAGGTGACTGACTGAGTCAGTGTCTGGGCCAGCCCAGACAGAGCTGAGCTGACTGAATAATAAAGGGACTTGCTGTGGAGGAAGGAATCGGATAAGGAGAGGAGTCTGGACTGAAGATTACCAAGATTTGGTTGGCGAGAGAGAGAGAGAGACTGAGGAGGAAGGAAGTTTTATTAAAAAAATTATACCTATACCTGTTTTAATTTTAAAGACTGAATGATAAAATAAAACAAAGGTTGTTCCTCAAGTTCAAACTTGACCGTCACAGTCAGACACAGCAGCAAGAAAGTGCTGCACCCACTGCAGGCAGGCAGCTGTCTGCTTTGAGCTGCAAATAAGCAACATATGCTACTCTGTCTAGCAGTGATGGTCCTCCTGTTAGTTTTATGATTAAAGAAAACAAAAAATAAATAAATCCTGAGACACAGCAGGTGATCCGACTGGACCAGGATCATCTCTCTCTCTCTCTCTCTCTCTCTCACTGCTGGCTGCTTTGATAAGCTAATAAGCAGCAACAGAAACTGGTAGTGGAACTATAAGAGTCTGATGATTAATTAAAATAAAATAAAAATACTTAGTTAAAAGCATGAAAAAGGCCACTTCACTAGCTGACTGAAAGTTTACCCATTTTTACCCATTCACGGGGGGGAGGCATCTTCATTCCTTTCATGGGGGGCCCATTCATTCCTTTCACGGGGGGCCATCTTCATTCCTTTCACGGGGGGGGGCATCTTCATTCCTTTCACAGGGGAGCCCATCTTCGTTCCTTGTACCAGGGCCCATGCCAACCATGCTACGCCTCTGTTTGTAGTTGGTCCAACAATCTCAACAAATCTCCACCTAAAGGTAATTCTCAGTAGGGTCCTTACTCCAGGACGCCTAGAACCACTCAGATCACACCTTCGAAGCCAGGATTGGTCACCACTGGACTCTACCGATGACATTGACAAGACACTTGATTTCTTCATCGACTACTTTAATGCTGCATGTGATATCCACGCCCCCCTAAAAAAGCAGAAAGTTAAGGGGGTGTGCAACCCTTGGATAACACCTGAACTACTAGGACTTATGAAGACTAGGGACCACCTCTGGCACCAGGCCAAAGCCACAGGCAAGCAAGAAGATATTCAGACTTATAAAAAATCTAGAAATGCTTGTACCAGAGCCATCCATTTTGCAAAAAATCAATACTTTAGGGGAGGCACTTTCCAACTCATGGGGTGACAGTAAACATTTCTGGAGAAACATAAAGGAAGTCACTGGCAAAGACCTCAAGAGAACACCCACCATGCTTAACATTGATGGAAGTCTGACTCTTCACCCAATGGCCATAGCCAATATTTTTAACGATGCCTTTACAGACCTCAGCAGTGTCCTCCCCCCTGATTTTTTCATGGTCTTTGCCCCTGCCACCCCCTCCAGTCTGTGATGCTCAGTAACAGGCTTCCCCCCCTTTTTTACTTCAAAGAGGTTACTAAGCATGAGGCTAGAAAGTACATACGCAAAGTACTCAGTAAAGCAAGATTCGGTGGGGACAATCTAGATCTCAGATTTCTTGCCCTCACCCTCAAGGAAACTCTTATACCGCTTACCAAGATTCTGAACCTTTCTCTAAGGCTTGAGCAATTCCCCCAAAAATTGAAACAGGCCCTAGTAACCCCAGTGCAGAAAGGTGGAGATAGGGCACAGCAAACAAACTACAGGCCAATCTTCATTCTGCCTCCTCTATTGAAAGCACTAGAGCGTATAATTGCAGATCAGCTTGTGGAATACCTGGACAAATACAATATCCAATGTCCCCAGCAGCATGGCTTTCATAAAGGTCATAGTACTATCACTGCACTGTTAGAATTCACTGGTTTCATACATAACACACTCGACCAAGGCCATCTGGTAGGGGCTGCCTTTATCGACCCGACGAAGGCCTTAGACACTGTAAACCACTCACTGCTACTCGGGCAGTTATCGCTCGCAGGGGTGTCGAACAATGCTGTCAGCTGGTTCAAAAGTTACTTAGATGACCGTTTGCAGCAGGTCAAGATAATCAATGTCCTCTCTGAAAGGAAGCCAGCCCATTCTGGAGTGCCTCAGGGATCTATACTGGAAGGTGGCGGATCCTCCTCCAGACCCAGGGTTTGTGTCCAGGTACTTCCTGGTCCCAAAACGGACGGGGGGCTGGCGCCCCATTCCCGACCTGCACAACCTGAACAGGTTCCTAAGGTCTCGGACCTTACTTACTTACTATACTGGGGCCCCTTCTCTTCAATATCTACTTGAATAACCTCCCACAAGCCTGTCATAAACAGATTCTGCTTTACGCAGATGATGCCGTGATCTATCCTAGTAATGCTGACCCTAAGAGCCTCCAGGATAACCTTCACAACAGTTTCTCAGAAGTGGAAAAGTGGTTCAGCATTCAAAAACTGGTGCTACACTATAACAAGACCAAAGTGATGCTTTTCAACAATGCCCTTAAGAAATACAAGTCCACATCCTTGTTCATCACAAACTGCATTGGCACCCCACTTGAACAGAGCCACTTCTTTAAATATCTAGGGGTCACTGTTGAGAGCTCACTTACCTACTCGCAACATATTGATAACGTAGCTCGAGCTGTCAACATAAGGATTGGCCTACTCCACAGGCACAAGCATAGCCTCACTCTCGAGGCACTAAGAATAGCAATTTTCAGCTCTGTCCTTATCATCATTGGTTATGGGCTGGTTGTTAATGGCTCTGCCTCTGTAACATCCCTTCACAGGATCACTGTTGCTCTTAACAAAGCATGCAACTCCTTACTGGGGCTGCCTGTCTCACACACATGTGTGACCTATATGCTTAGACTGGATGGCTTCAATTATTTATGCGGATCCAATATCAAACCTGCTTACTTGCCAAGAAGGCACCCCTTGGTTTGTTACCTCCTGGGTCCAACAGCTCCTTAGCCTTTGTCACAGTACCCAACATACTTGCAGCTTGGCAACTCAGGTCTTTACTGTTGCCAGATGCCACACCACCTTAGGTTAGAGGTCTTTTGCTTACAGAGTACCCCTCTGGCTCACCTTCCTGGGTAGGGACATCTCTGCTGAGTCAAAACTCTGCCCTTTCAAACACAAACTCCAACAACATCTATTAGCAAACAGTATATGTGACTGCCACCCTTAGCAGCCTTCTGCTTATTTTATCATTGTACTTATACCTTTCGGCACTTTTAACTCTTGGCACTTCATTTCGATCCTACCCTCGAGCCTTTTCCCCTCTACCCCTCACCCATGCTTCTTCTCTGCTCATGCATCTTCAAGTTCTTCCCTTGCTCCTCCTCACCTTCCCTCTTCCACCCTCCACCCATTCTCTTATCTCATGCAACCTCTTTTGCAACTTCTTCCTCTCCTTCTCCCCACGTTTCTCTCTCTTACCTCTCTCCCACCCATATTACTCTCTCTCTCTTGGGTTTTCAACAAGGCCTGCTAGGCAGCCCCCTCTCCTGACTAAACACCACCTCTTCTCCTTATACTATTAATTTGTCTTCCTCCTCTTCACTTCACCAGCACCCCCCCTTATCTCTGCACTTAACCCATTTCCCTCCTTCCACCTCCTCATCCTCTCATCTGTCTATCCCATTTACCTCCTTTGCAACTCCACTCCTTCCCCCTCCACCTCCTGTGCAACTCATCTCCTTCTCCCTCTTGTTTCTCCTATCTCCCACCTTACATCCCATTACTTTCTCTCCTAGATTTTGACAAGGCCTACCAGACTGCCCTCTCTTCTAGCCCACTCTGCTGTTATATTGAGCAACATTCAGTGCTATTTTGATTGCTTTTGATGTATTAATTTTTTTAAGTATATTCTTGATATCTGCTATTTACTTATCTATTGTTTACCTTGTTTTGTTTTTGTACTACTGACGTGGAACCTTTATAAATTGGTTGTATTGTTCAAAGGTGTTGTAATCCAAGATTCAATAAATAAATAAATAGTGAATTCCCTCCAGGGGAGGTCCTAAAACAACTAATTTGAAACCTCACCAGAGACTGGACTATCCTTGATCTCATATTGACAAATGGAGAAAGGATCACTGATCTCCATGTCGAAGGGCAACTGGTTGCCAGTGACCATCTCATGGTATGGTTCGACTTGGTCACAGACACACAATCCACCCAATCAAAGACTAAAATCTTAGACTTTAGAGGAGCTGACTTTGAGAAGATGAGGGAGAGCATTAAAATAGCCCTAGCAAGAAATGATACATGAAGGGGAGTAGAGGCATTATGGGCTAAGATTAAAAATGCAATACTTGAAGTAACAGGCCAGTGCGTGAGGGAAAAAAGAAAAGTAAAAGAAGGAAGAAACCACTATGATTCTCAAAAACATTAGCTGAGAAGGTCTGAGTCAAGAGGGCAGCCTTCAAAAAATACAAGGGAGCTCAAAAGGATGAAGATAAAGAGGCCTACTAGAGTTCCCTAAGGGAAGCAGGGAAAGCTGTGAGACAGGCAAAGGCCAAAGCTGAAGAAACATTAGCACAAACAGTGAAGGAAGGGGATAAGACTTTCTACAGATACATTAGTGATAGGAGAAAGTCTAGAGGGGGAATTGCTAAGCTCAAGGGGAAAAGGGTGTATGTGTGTGGAGGATGACCTAGGAAAGGCATCCATCCTGAATAAATACTTCTGCTCGGTGTTCACAGAGGAAAAGAAAGGACAGGGCCCACACCTAGACACCATAGATAAAGTGGGAAGGGAGGTGACCGAAGGACCCTTTGAAAAAGAAAGGGTCCTACAAGAGCTCAATGGGCTCAGGGTAGAGAAGGCTATGGGACCGGATAGCATATATCCCAGGATAATAAAGAAACTAAGAAAGGAACTAGCAGAGCCCCTGGCGGAGCTGTTTACTGAGTCACTAAACATGGGAGGTTCTGGGGGACTGGAGGAGGGCCCATGTGATCCCACTCCATAAAAGTGGCAGCAAAGAGGAAGTAGGAAAGTACTTGTTCCATTCCCACCTACACCCTCTATCAGGACTTACTTTAATACCTTACCCTAGACAGGGTGTTACCTGTTTCCATTTTAACAGTTGCTAATGCTAGGTATAGCTCTACCTGTACCCTGTCTCTTTCTTCCTTTCTTTTACTAATTTTCCCCTTTTGCCCTTCCTGAACTGCTATGTCACCCGACCCCAGATAGGATGTCTCCTGTTTTTCCACCTGTAGCTGCTACCTGCCCCCTTTTTTTCCCAGCAATTACCCTCTACCCCACCACATGTATATACCTATACAGTATAACGTAAGTGTATTCAGAGCTTAAGAGTACCTTACCTTCTCCGGTCAATCCAGCCTCCTACTTGCCTGCAGTTGCCTGCAAATGACTGCCAACATCTAAGATGCCAGTTACCTGTTCAACTCCGGCTCTGTTCCACTCACACTCTGGGACACAAGCACACTTGGACATGCTGGGAGGGTATCAATTCATCTAGGGCAAACAGAATCAGAATGGGTCAGAAGGAAACCTGACACTGCTTTCACAATTTACAGGTTCCTCCCCTTTAGCTGCCTCAGGTGCAAAGTGAAAGGGGGAGGGTGGCTTTAACTGGTGCAACCCCTCTGTTCTCCCTAATGTACTGCTTCTGAAAGCAGAATCAAAATGGATCTGGGGAAAACATGACACTGCTTTTACAGGTCACCGGTCACTCCCATTTAGCTGCCTCAGGTGCAAAGTGAAAGGGGGGAGGGTGGCTTTAACTGACTCAACCCCTGTACTCTCCCTAATGCACTGCTTCTGAAAGCAAAAGCAAAATGGATCTGGGGAAAACATGACACTTCTTTCACAGGTCACAGGTGCCTCCCCTTTAACTGCCTCAGGTGCAAAGTGAAAGGGGTAGGGGGAGCTTTAGCTGGCTGTATCCTGCTGCTCTCTCTAATGCACTGCTTCTGAAAGCAGAATCAAAATGGCTCAGGAGAAAAACTCACACTGTTTTCACAGGTCACAGATCCCTACCCTTTAGTTGCCTCAAGTGCAAAGTGAAAGGGTAGCTGGCTGTACCCTTCTGTCCTCTCTAATGCAGTTGACAGGCCACAGATTAGAGAGAGCCGGAGAGTCTTTCACTCTGTGCTGGATCTTCAGCATTGTGTACATTTCAGCTTTCATACAGTTGCTGCCCTCTTCCTCTCTGGAACCCAGCAGCTCTCTTTACAGTTTACATATGCTTCAGTAGGCCTGAAATGGTGCAGCTCAAAGGAGCATGCGTAAAGAGGCGTGGCAGTTGATCAGTGGCGAGTGAGGTGCTTTCCCACTGGTGTTCCCTCAGGCCGGTAAATGTGCATATGAAAGCCAAAAGGAAAAAATAAGGAAAACGGGAAAACTCACCGTAATTTGTAACCCAGTTGGTTTATGGCTCCAAAGGTAAAATGTTTTTAAATGGATACTCTCCCTCGATGGCATTTACCTCTCTGCGTCTTTTGGACCAGCAACGGTCGGTTGATCGCAGGTGAGAAGGACTGGACTAGAACTATGGCTTTTGGAATGATATCTTTAATCGATGTTGAATTTACAAGTGTATACTGAAATGAGGGGGTAAAGGAAATTCAACTGTTTTGAAATTTGTCAGTTGGTCAGTCACAAATATGAAGAAATGAAGTCTTGAATTAAACATCTTACCTACGCTAAAATTATGTGCCTGGACAGGTGCTAGAAAGCTACAAAAGCTACAAAACTACTTGAAGGAATGGCAGCAGCGCCCTCTCGGCCTGAAAGTAGGGAATACACAAAAAGGTGCAAAAGTGTGCAAAAATACTCAGGGCCGGGTGCAACAAAACAAACCTGTGCCTGGACCTGAACCCAGCATCCTGGCTGCCCCAGCCTAGCATTCACCACCACCACAGAGCCAGCTCAGCAGCTCATGGCGCGCCACCTGACAAGCCCTCTCCCTCTCCTGCTCCAGCGTGCTCAGCTCCCCACTGCTAGCGTGTGTACATATAGCGACATCCATTGCTATTCGAGAACCCACCCCATCCGGTCTCTCCCTACTCCTCCGCCCTGTCAACATGTGCCACAAGTGGGTCGCCATTTTGGTAGGCGTCCACTTATGAGTAGTGTATGTCACAGGATACCCTAACTAACCTGGTAAAAATAATTGGGTGTGACATGTCATGATTTGCACTTCTCCAAAGCCCCCCCCCCAACACACACATGTGTGCTCACAGTTTGGGTGTTATCATTTTGTACTGTCAAGTAGTATGAACCAGGATATGGGAGTTTTGTTGGGTAGGGTAGGGTAGGAACCTATCTCTAAAAGAGGCTAGGTCCTGGGTAGTGTAGGTGTTAAGTTGGTGGTTTACCAGAGGAGTCACGAACTTTAGAGATTATATTGCAAAGCAAGTGACTGTTGGAAGAAATCATTCCCAATATCAAACATTTCTGTTATTGATAAGTAGGCGAAGATCAATAAATGGCAAGATTTACTGATTGTAATCTGGAAATGCAGTACGTTCATTTGTTCACCCTAAAAATAGAGCTATATCAAGGTCAGAACTTCAATATAAGTGAGATGAGGGTATTAAAAAAGTATGATTTTTAATTGTACCATTGAAATGCATTGTAGAGTTCTTAATTTTAGGAGTGAGATTAAATATAAAGCATACACATTGAATTGCACTGTTAATCTTTTATTATATTTAAGGGTAAGACTTGATTCTAAGTTGGGGTGGGAGACAAAGCAAAGGTCATGGGCCTGTTCATACTTTAAAGGTCAGACTGGCCAGGCCCCCCCTGAAGCTGCACTTAACACCCACTCAGGAAGGTGAGAGTCACATCACAGTTCAGCCTCTGCCTTGCCCAGATTACTCAGTGTCTGAATCCTTTACAAAAAAAATGCATATATGTTGGGGATTACTGGGGCCCCCTGGCAGGAAGGGGCCCTAGGCCTGTGCCTATGTTGCCTATGCCTTAATCCTGCCCTGGGCTAGAGGGGAGGCAGCAGAGGATGGTGTCAATGGGGTTAAATCAGATGAGAGGGAGATTACAAGCAAGGTTCCACAGGGAACTGTCCTGGGTCCGGACCTCTTCAACATGTTCATTAGTGACACTGGAGAAGGAATCCATGGCAGGTTGTGTCTCTTTGCATACGAGACAAAACTATGTGAGAAAGTGGATAGTGATAAGGGAATAAGGGAAATGCAAAGAGACCAACAAAAACTACAGGAGTGGTCAAAGGTCTGGCAGTTAAAATTCAGCACCAAAAAGTGCAAGGCACCTAGGGAAAAAGAACCCCAAGACGCAGTACTGGATGGGAGGGGAGAGATTTAGCATAATAGATGCGGAACAGGATCTGGGAGTTAGCATCAACAACTCACTTAAGCAATGGAGTTTGTGTAACAAGGCCTATAGCAAGGCTAACAGGATGCTGGGATGTATCAGGAGAAGTATTGATAGCAGAAGAAAAGAGGTAATACTTCCTCTCTACAGATCCCTGGAGTCCTTACCTCAGAAAGGATAAGGAAAGGTTGGCGACAGTGCAGTGCAGAATAACACAAAATTATTCCAGGCCAGCAGGGCAGATCCTATGAGGAGCGCCTCAAGGCACTAAATATGTACTCACTGGAGACCAGAAAGTAGAGGGGAGATACGATACAGACCTTCAAGTTCCTTAAAGTAATTAACACAGTGAACTGCAGGGAGCTATTTACCCTGAATACCAACTCACGGTCACATGGACATGAGTGGAAATTAACAGGAGGGAGGTTTAGGAGGGACATGAGGAAGTACTACTTTATGGAAAAGGTGGTGGAATCTTGTCACAGTCTGTTGGTCAAGGTGGTGGGTGTGAAAACAGTCAGAGGATTTGAGCAGGGCTGGAATAGAATGAAGGGAATAGTGGTTGCCCGGGGCAACAGCACCAAGGAGGAGGATGGGGAGGGTTAGTACCCTGGAGGAACAGTAGGTTACAGGGATTATAGGGAACTTGGGCAGACTGGATGGACCTCTGGTCTTTTTCTGCCGTCATTGTCTATGTTTGTATCAGGGCAGATTTAAAAATAATGGGTGAATGCCTCTGGGACTGCCTAGTGGGAGGGGGATTGCCAGGATGGGTTGGAAGAAAACTGGGACAAATTAAGGGATGGCATAGTGAAGGCAACAAACCTCTGTGCAAAAGAAGAGAGCAAAACCATGAGAAAAAAAAAAGAGACCACTGTGGTTCTCGAGGGATGTGGCTACAAAGTAATGGTTAAAGGGATGGCATTCAAGAGATACAAAGAGATGCAGAGGGAAAAAGATAGGAAGGTGTACCAGGAAAATCAGAAGGAAGCAAGGAAGGTGGTGAGGGGGGTACCAGGTCAATTTGTCGAAGAAATAATTGCATGGAATAAACCTCACATTCAAAACAGCTAAAGGCATAATAGCTATAGGGACAGCGCAGTGAAGGTAAACTACCGCTATCCCTGTAGCTATATTATCTTTGGGGGAGAGGTGAAAGGCTCTGGCTGGCAGAGTGCTGGCTGAGCAGCTGCTATGGGTCAGCGAATAGAGTTACAGGCAATGAATAGTGGTGGAGTGGTGATGGACTGGGGTTCGGTTCCTAGTCTTAGGGATATTTTATTTTTATTTGTTTGTTTTTATCTCCCCCTGAGTTTTCTCCCTTTCCCCAAGTTTAGTTCCCCCCCGGAGTTAGTTTTCTAAAGATGGGGGGGTTTGGGGGTGTAGCACTCGCCCCCGTAATGGGAGGGCAGAGCCCTCCTTTAAACATGTAATTTTTATGTTTTTGTTTGTGGATGGTAGTGCTCGTTGTTTTACTGAGTGCTACCTCCATTTTTGGCAATATGCCTGTGTGGTTGTTTACCGAGCTGTTATTTTCCATGACATATTGACCCTGTGTCATGAGGGGTGCAGTGGTGCAAATAGACGAAAGGACAGCCAAAGGGGTAGCTAAAAACATGTATGGTTCACAGAAGGGTAAAGGATCTGTGCTCCAAATGGCTCTCCCCAACATTACGTGAGCTCATAGAAACATAGAAATTGACGTCAGAAGGAGACCGCTAGGTCCAGCTAGTCTGCCCATTTGTTTTAGACCTATTTTGATGCTCTAGTTGACCTTTGTAGTCAGGGTTCCCTTGTGTCTATCGCATGCATTCTTTAAGATTCTCATGAGGAATAGGAACAAGACCTGGTATTCTTTTGGGGCTTCTGGCCTGCTCCCTGAGTGGAAAAAATATAGGGCGTTACGAAATCGCTGCAAGTCCAGTCTCAGGATGGCAAGGGCACTGTATCTCAAGAAACGACAGTCCTCCAACCTGCAAAACCCTAAGCAGTTTTGGTCACAGATTAATAGTCTCCTCAAAGGCAAAGCTGGTCCCCTCCCAAGATTCCAAGATATACTGTATAACGCAAACTCAATGAATGACCCTGCCCTTGCAGCTGAGGCTTTTAAAAAGTTCTTCACGACCATTTTTATAATACCTTTTCCCCAGAAGCAGTGTGGGTTAACCACTACACAGACCCTTTGGTGTTTCCGCTTACACAGCCCAGGCTTTCCCCTTGATCCGATTTAGGATGAGGCCCCCCTTCACCCAGGGAGCTTTACTGACACCTCTGTTTTGGTTTTACTATTTTCTGTATTTTTATTAGTTTAATGTAAATAGTTCAATAGGTAGCTTGTGAGCTTATCCTTGGTTTGGCTACCTTCTTTTTCATCTGCTCTCCACCATGGTGTAATTAGAAACATAAAAGTTGATGGCAGATAAGGCCCGCAAGGCCCATCCAGTCTGCCCATTTCTTTTTCTACCTTATAAATGTGCCATCGGTCTTTGCTCTGTCAATGGCCTATCTATTCATACTCATCTGTATTGCTCCCTTATGCCTATCCCATGCCTGTTTGAAGTCCTGCACTGTATTCATATCCATTACTTCCTGAGGTAGGCTGTTCCATGCATCCACCACCCTTTCTGTGAAAAAGAACTTCCTCACATTACCCTTTAATCGGCCTCCCTCTAATCTCATGCTGTGTCCTCTTGTCCTGCTATTTTTCTTATATTTAAACATGTTAGACTCTTTCACCTTGTTAATGCCCTTAAGGTGTTTGAATGTCTCGATCATATCACCTCTCTCCCTCCTTTGCTCTAGCGTATACATATTGAGCTCCGTTAATCTGTCGTCATATGTTTTCTGATGCAGTCCCGGCACCATTTTGGTTGCCCTTCTCTGGACTGCCTCAATTTGGTTAATGTCCTTGTGAAGGTGTGGCCTCCAGTACTGCACACAGTACTCCAGATGGGGCCTAACCTGTGTCTTGTAAAGAAGGATTATTACCTCCCTCTTCTGACTTGTGATACCCCTACTAATACACCCCAACATCCCCCTAGCCTTACCTACTGCTTTAGTGGTCTGCTTGGATGATTTTAGGTCATCGGTGATGATGATGATGCCCAAGTCTCTTTCTTCCCTTGTGACTGCCAGTAACTCCCCCTCCCAACCTATAGGTGGCTTCAGGATTTCTCTTCCCTATGTGCATTATCTTGCACTTCTTTGCATTAAACCCCAGTTGCCGCTGGCCCGGTGGCACTGAGGGTTGAGGCGCTGGATGCCACACCTCACGCTATGCCAGTGACCTGGGTTCGGGAATGAACCCGGGTGCTGGGGCTTGGCAGAGGAGGGAGATGGATTGAGCATCCAATGGACAGCTCTCCTCTCCCTGGGTGGGATCCAGGGGCTCCCCGAAACAGCAGTGACCCCGTTGGAGACTGGGGGTTTCACCTGTGGGGGATCAAGCGGGGACGAGCGTGATGGGCGTCTATGGGTCTTCGCCTGCGTGTTGACACCATTGCACGCACGCGCTCATAGGGGGAAAACAGTCACAAGGAAAAAGTCTCCTAGACCACCAGTGAGATGATGGTGGCCCCAGGGGAACACCACACATCCCATATGCGGCTCAGATGCCGGATCTCTGCTAGCCAGACCCGTGCAGCTCAGGTAGGCACTTCACATGGGAATTTGACCGCCAGAGTAGGGGAACCAGCCTCAGAGGTGATGGGGGTCGAGCCTGCCTGGTGTTGTGCGGGAGGAGAGACCCAGGGAAATGCAGGGGGTTCAGGCCGGGAGTAGTGGTCTATCCGAGTAGGCACTCCTGAAGGATGCCCAGTGGTATGGGAGTATAAAAGAAAGCAAAAACAAAAAAAAAAAAAAAAAGTTGCCACTCTTCTGACCATTTTCCTAGTTTATCCAGATCTCTTCTTATTCTGCCCACCCCATCTAGATCATCTACTCTGTTGCAGATCTTGGTGTCATCTGCAAACAGACAAACCTTACCCTCTAGTCCATCTGCAATGTCACTGATGAATATATTGAAGAGGACTGGCCCCAGGTCTGATCTCTGAGGTACCCCACTTCTGACTTGCATCTCTTCTGACTGTATACTGTTTACCACCACTCTGTTTTCTGCCCGTCAACCAGTTTGCCACCCAGTTGACCAACCTTTGACCCACCCTGAGCCTACTCAGTTTATTAATCAATCTTCTATGTGGAACAGTATCGAAAGCTTTGCTGAAGTCAAGGTAGGCGACATCAACTGCTCCCTCTTGGTCCACCACTCTGGTTACCCAGTCAAAGAAATCTATGAGATTAGTTTGACAGGACCTTCCTTTTATAAACCCATGCTGTCTTGGATCCTGTGCTCCTATGGATTCCAGGTGTTGCACTATCCTTCCCTTAAGGAGTGCCTCCATAATCTTGCCCACTACTGAGGTAAGACTGACTGGTCTGTAGTTCCCTGCCTCCTCCCTGCTACCACTCTTGTGGAGCAGGATCACATGAGTCCTTCTCCAGTCTTCTGGGACCTCTCCTATGCTCGGAGACTCACTAAACAGTTCTGATAATGGCTCTGCTAGTTCCACCCTTAGCTCATTTAGTACCCTGGGATGTATGCCATCAGGTCCCATTGCCTTGTCCACCCTGAGCTTATTGAGGTCTTGTAGGACCCTTTTTTTTGTGAAAGGACTAGTGCACACCTTCCTGCCCCCTGTGTCCATGGTGCTGAGCTGTGGGCCCTGCCCTGCCTTCTCTTCAGTAAATACTGAGCAGAAGTATCTATTTAGGATAGATGCTTTTACATGGTCCTCCTCCTCACACGCCCCCTTATCTCCTTTGATCTTAGCAATACCCCCTCTGGACTTTCTCCTTTCACTAATGTATCTATAGAAAGTCTTGTCACCTTCGTTTACTGTTTTTTTTTTACATTTCTATTTATACTCTCTGATGGTCTGGGCATCCTCCCGGGGTACTTACAGGGCTAGGGCCTCTAACTCCCTGCTTGAATCCCCATGCCATGGAACTTCTCCACCTGCACTGCCCAGACCAGACCCCAGCCCTCCGGCTCAAGCTGGAGTCCGCTCAGCCTATGGGTTGGTGCCCAGGAAGCTCCCGACAAGCTGGGCCAGCGGTGGGATGTGGGCCGTGCCTCGGAAGTCCCCATCATCTCCACAGGCCAATCAGAGGGATTTTCTACTTGAGGTTATTGTCCCCGTGCCCCCGCCCCTTGCGAGATGCATGTCTGGTGAACTGGCGCACGGCAACCCTGCCAACGTCGGTCTTGTTACTGCGTGCATGCCTGATCTGTTGCGATGCCCCTGGTCTCCACCGGGGGCCGTTAACAGACCGGGACATCCCACCTCCTATCCTGCCAGAGAGGAGAATACCACAAGGGCACTCATCCTCAACCCTCCCCTGCCGACCCCCGGCATCCGAGCTCACTCCCGAACCTGGGTCGCTGGCGCGTGTCCAGCGCCTCAACCCTCAGCGCCACCAGGCTGGCCCTTCTTTTACTGTTTGTGCTAGTGTCTCCTCGGTTTGGGCCTTTGCCTGCCTTACTGCCTTCTCTGCTTCCCTTAGGGAAGTTTGGTATGCCTCCCTGTCTTCATCCCGCTGTGTTCCCTTATATTTCCTGAAGGCCAGCCTTTTGGATCTGACCTTTTATGCTACTGTTTTTGAGAACCGAAGTGGTTTCCTTCTTCTTTTGCACTTCCTTTTCTCTCTAACACAATGGGATGTTGCTTCAAAGTATTGCATCCTTAATGCTTGCCCACTTTGCCTGTACCCCCTCACCTGTATTTCTTTTTGCCAGAGCTAGCTTAACTCTGTTGGCCATCTTATCAAAGTCAGCTCCTCTGAAGTCCCATATTTTTGCCTTGGAATGGGATGATTTAGTTCTAGTGGCCAAATTGATCCATACTATGTGATGGTCACTGGCCCCCAGGTGACCTTCTACCTGGAGATCTGTGATCCTTTCCCTGTTAATCAGTACTAGATCTAGGATAGTCCTATCTCTTGTTGGTTGTTGTACCAATTGTTTGAGGCCCTCCCCTGCAGGGAATCCACCATGTTTTCTGGCAGATGTTCCTGCTGGTATTGAACAATCTGTATCTGGCATGTTGAAGTCTCCCATTATCAGAACCTCCCCTTTAGCTGTCATGTTTTGTATATCTTCTAACAGTAGTGTGTCTATGTCCTCCCCCTGGTCTGGGGGCATGTAAACAACTCCAGTTTGTATGGCTGTCCCATTTTCTGTTTCCAGGGTGACCCACAGTTCTTCTGGCTCCTTATGTGTGTAACCCCTAGGTGGCACTATCCCAAGGGCTACTACCCCTGCCTGCTTGGCTAGTAGCAGGTTAAGGGGCCTGAGTTCTGAAACGGGTGCCTCCACCCGGAGGTCAGGGTTGGTAGTGGTCAAGCTAACCTTGGCACAGCCCTCTGGTACACTGTAACCCCCCTCTTTCCTTACTAGTGGCCGGAACAATACACAATAATCACTTTCACAATACCCCTAATACACCACACAAGTACCCACACTGTTTGCACTTACCACCAGGGCTTTCCTCTTGCCCGGGCCTGGGGACCCACTGTAAAACAAGGTTATACACAGCAAATAACAGCAGTACAGTACTCTTGCACAAACTGGAACCACAGTCAGGGTAAATGCAAAAAAGTTAAATCTGATTTTTTTAAGGGACTTGAACAAGGGAGGGGCGTAATCAGGTTAATTTGCTTAAAGGCTCTATCAATCAAACAGTTATGCATGCACTTCAGGGTCCGTAAACAGTCACACACTCTGGGTACCCAGATGGAGAATGGTGGGCTAGCCAGGAATATTGCAGGTGGCTGGGGCCCTGTGATGGAAGAAAACAACATGCACAACACACACTATTTGTAATCCGGAGCCGGAGGGCTCAGTTCGTGAAAAGAAAACAACAAGACAGTCAGATGGCACACTTTTAGATTAGGCTGTTGTTGCAGGGAGCTACCCTGATGATTACTCACGATACCCAAGACTGGACACAGGCTGGACGAAAATCAAGACAGCAGGTGGTTATTCTGGAGTGCCAGGAGAAGCAGGGCCCACATGATTCACAGAGGCGTTGTTCCTGTTCAAGCATGGAGCAGGGGGCTGATCCCCAGGTAGGTCTCTCGTCGGTGGCTTTCTCTGTGTAGTGGGGTTGTCTGGCAGGGCCAATGTGGCATGGCCCAGGCCAAATGGAGATGAACGCGGATTCAGTCCAATTAGGCTGGATAAAGCTTCCAGCAAGCAGAACATAGTTCACACAGTGGGGAACCAAATCACGACCCACTTTCAATACACAGCACATTTACATGTAAAGGATTCTACAGTACCAGCAAGCAGAACACAGTTCACACATTGGAGAACCAAATCACAACCCACTCTTAATACACAGCACATTTACATGTAAGGAAATTCTACCGTACCAGGCAAACCGCTCTCGGGTCATGATCGCAAAGTCTCTGCACAAACTGGGGATTCAAAAGCAGCTGGAAATCCTGACAGGCCGATTGCATTCGCAAATCTTCGGTCTTCTTCAGGTTAAAGCCTGGTCACAGTCCAGTGGCTTAAATAGTACTCAGAACTCAGATTCAGTCCGAATAAACTATTTTCCAGGGACAGCAGGCAGACAAGCAGGCTAAAACTCAGGCTTTTCACCATTCTCCCATGCAAAACTACATAGAACTGCTGCTCAAAATCACTTGAGCAGTTACTTCTTCACTTTTCAGCTCAAAACTGAAACTAGCTGCAGCAGCCTGGGAAATTCCCCAAGATCCAAAAGGTTCGGTTGGCTGATCCTCCTGTCAGTCACAACAAAGGCTCCCCCTTCAGGTGCAAAAAGCCCAAATCTACAATTCCTACAGATTTTGACTCCAGACAGCTCCAGTAGTCTGGCTCAATTTTAGGTCCCACCAGTACTGATTGGTCCAATTCGCAGTCCAGGACCAAGATAGTGGAGAGAAACAAAACAGTCCTTGCTGCAAAGAATGCAGGTTAGACAAACTACATTATCATTATCACTCTAAATGATTTTCAGCAAATAGTTACATCTTTCAACAGAGCTCCCTCTCAGATTACTTATGACTGCAATCCAGGCAGCTCTTAAAGAGACAGTACACAGAGGCTATACAGGCACTCTCTGTCAATCACATTTAAACTGCTAAAATGCAGGACACCAGCCTGGCCGTGAGCATTTAGGCAAGCTCGAGGGAGACTTTTCGGGAACCCCCATTTGTAGGGGGGTTACACCCTTCCCTGCCTGGAGAAAACTTGGCATCCGCGTCAAGTCTGTACCGTCATGCATCAGTTAACATAAACTTATTACTTTACTATATATATTCACTACACTTCATGATACTATATCCATTCTGACTACACATTGTGCATATTTCACACAGGTAAATTGAACATTACTATTCTGAATCAGGTAATAACTTCTTGTACCTTAAACAATGCAAGAGGGGGCCCTTCCCTATCAGCTGACTTGGGACTAGAGGGGGCAGGTGCACCATGGTGAGAAGGAAAGACAAGTACTCTGGAATTGGCTGTCAAGCTCAATTTGGGCAGTGAGCTTGGTGAGACATAAACACCTTTGTGCACCACATTGAGCGGCAAATCTACTGGCTCCCAAGAGAAGCATAACTGAGGCGTACTACTGGCTCGACAGCTCGGCCAGTCTTTATGAGGGGGACAACTACAGTCTCTGTACTCTTAGCACTGGTCTGGGGCTCTCGTCACTTGTGAGGGGTGCCTCTGCCTGGGTGGGAACATCCAAACTTGGGGCACTGTCGGCTCCTTGCTATGCAGGCTCTGTTTCTACAACACTTGACTAATTTTGGATAGGCTCAGGCACAATCAAGCTTTGAGGTACTGAAGGGGGAGGTCAGCACTCTCATAGTGTTCTTCAAGTTCTGGTATGTCACCAGAAAGACTCAAACCCTCAGTCCCTTCTTCAGGCAAATCATACAGTTCCACAATACACAGAGACTCAACATCTTCAGACGTAATACTTTGCACTTCACTTTCTGGGAGCATTGGCTCCAAGGACAAAGCTGGGGGGTAAGGCAGTCCAGAAGGCCCAGCTTCATCCCCACAATTTATCAGGGGTTACCTCAAAACAGCTGACTCAGTTCATAAGGGGGTAATAGGCATGGTTATATTCACTTTTGGCAGAAGTGGACTGACAGTCACTATCATTCTGGGCCTGCTGCTGCGGAAACCTTAAATCTGTGACTACTGGGGTAGGTTGACTGTGTCTCTTTCTTGCAGCAGCATGAGTCACCAGATCAGGGGGCTCAATTTCTGGGGGTTCAGCCTCAATCATGACTTGGCCAATAGGTAGCAAGTGGTTACGGTGCACGGTCTTGACAGCTTTGGAGTTGTTCTCTGGGCGCACCTTGTACACAGGTAAATCAACCAACTTTCCAACTACTACATGGGGAAGATGGTGCCACAGATCAGCAATTTTGTGTTTACCATGCAGTCCCAAATTGCATAACAACACACAGTCTCCAGGTTGAAGCTCTTGAGCCTTTACTTTTTTATCATGCCTCTCTCTCTTTGTTGTTTAGATTTCTCTCAGCAGCCATTGTCTGGGCCAGTTGTTAGGCATGGTTCAATTGAGCTTTCAGTTTTTGTACATATTGCAAGTAGTTTTCGACTAGGACCCCATCTGGAGAGACCCCAAAACAGACATCAACTGGCAGCCGGGCCTCTCTCCCGAACATGAGGCAGTAGGGGGAGAACCCAGTAGCATCATTTTTCATGAAATTGTATGCGTGTACCAAGGTGCTAATCTGCTGGCTCCATTTATGCTCGTCTTTTGGGTGGAGGGTGCCCAGCATGCCTAGAAGGGTGCAGTTAAAATGTTCTGGTTGAGGGTCTCCCTGCGGGTGATAGGGGGTGGTTCTTGACTTTCGCATCCCCCATAGACAGAGCATTTCTTTGATTAGCCGACTCTCAAAGTCTCTACCTTGATCAGAATGAATCCACTGGGGGGCACCATAGTGGATGAAGAAATTTTCCACTAGCACCTTGGCCACGGTAGATGCCTTTTGATCTTTGGTGGGAAAAGCTTGTGCATACCATGTGAAATGATCCATAACCACTAACACATTGCCGATGTTCCACTTATCAGGTTCTAAACACAAGGAGTCTATGCAGACTAGTTCCATGGGGGCACTGGTAGTAATATTAACAAGAGGGGCAGCCCTCTGAGGCTAGGCTTTTCTTTGCAGGCAGTGACTACAAGTCTTTACATGGTGCTCAACGTCGGCCCCCATTTTGGGCCAGTAGAAGCGAGATTGTACCGGGTCAAGGGTTCTGTCAATACCGAGGTGCTCCATGTGATTGTGGAGGGACCTCAGTACCAAATCTTTAAAGGCAGTAGGCAGGACCAATTGTTGCTTGTCTACTTTGCCACTATGATCTACTGTCTCTCTATACAACAACTGATTGAGCAACTTCAATCTGGGGCCTTCTTTAAACAATAAAGCAGTTTGCAACTCAGTGGAACTCAACTTAGACACATATTTCCCCACATGCAGGGCATCAAGTGCTGACTGAATCATAGGATCTTGGGATTGAGCCCACTGAATGCTGTCATTGTCAGACTGAGGTAGTGCACTAACGTCCAGAGCAGAGAAGTGGCAAAAAGCAGCTGGTATGCAGGTGTCAGAAGGTCCCAAGCAAGCTACTAAACAGTCCACTGTGTCCGCAACCATCTGCTCATCTCTATCAAACTTTTGGCACAATGCTCGGATGTCAGGTTCAGACAGCCTGACCCAATCACTCTTGGAAGTGGGCCTTCGTGATAGGGCATCAGCATCAATATGGTTCAGGCCCGGTCTGTATTTGACAGCATAATCATAGGTTGATAATGCAGAAAGCCACCGGTGCCCAGTGGCATCTAACTTAGCTGAAGTCTGTACATAGGTCAACGGGTTATTGTCAGTTTTCGCCAATATCTTTGCCCCATAGAGATATTCATGAAACTGGTCAACGATGGCCCATTTTAGCACAAGGAACTCCAACTTATGAACAGGGTAGTTTCGTTCGGACAGGGTCAAGCTCCTACTGGCAAAAGCTACTGGTCTCAGGACATCCTCATGGTCTTGATACAGCACCGCTCCTAGACCCTGCAGACTAGCGTCTGTATGCAGCACATAAGGTTTGGTGGGATCAGCATAGGCGAGGATGGGGGCATGGGTGAGCAGGTATATGATCTCATGAAAGGCTGCTTCACAGTGGGGCATCCAGTGTGGCCCGAAGAGTTCACCTGGGTGGAAGAATACTTTTTCTGGTTCTTTATCGGCCCCTTTTTTGTATTTACGACTGGAAGGAGGGTAACCCTGGGTAAGGTTCAAGAGTGGGCGAATCACCTTGGAATAGTCTTTTATGAACCTGCGGTAGTAGCCACAGAACTCCAGAAAACATTGTAGTCCTTTCAGATTATGGGGCTGGGGCCAAGTAGTCAGTGCTTCAACCTTACTGGGATCAGTCTGTATCCCTTTTGTAGATACTATGTGCCCCACATACTTCTCGGAGGTTTGGAAAAACTGGCACTTGTCAATGAACAGCTTGAGGCCGAAGTCTTCCAGTCAGTCTAGGACTTTAAACAGTCAGTTCTCATGCTCCTCTAAGGTGCTCCCAAACACAATGACATCGTCCAAGTACACCAGGCATTCCAGCAAATTTATATGTCCCACTGCACGTTCCATCAGTCGCTGAAAGGTGGCCAGGGCACCCGATATCCCCTGTGGCATCCTCAGAAACTTGTAGAACCCCAATGGACAGATGAAGGCTGTTTTCTCATGGTCTTCTGGGCCATTCCGATCTGGTAGTATCCGCTGCGAAGTTCCAACACTGAGAACCATTTGCTCCTGTTCAAGCAGTCCAGGGCATCTTGTGTATGAGGCATAGTGTAGTGGTCTGGGAGGGTCCACCTGTTCAGGGTTCGATAATCAACACACATCCTCACAGACCCATTCTTCTTACACACAACCACAATGGGAGAGGTGTATGAGCTCCTGGATTCTTGTATCACACCAGCAGTGAGCATTTCCTGCAGGTGTCTTCTCGCGTCATCTATGTCTGCTGGGGCTAGGCATCGGGACCTCTCTTGAAATGGCCATTCATCATGCAGGCATATGTGATGCTCCACACCCTGGACACATCCCACATCCTATACCTTCAACGCAAAGACTTGGTCTCTCTGGGCAAGTCTCTTGTTAGTTCTAGCCTTCCATTCAGCTGGCAACGGGAGTCACCAAAGTCAAACAAGTCTGGGGTCACTCTCTCCTTCTCACCAGGGTGCTTGTTGCTGGGCAATACTGCAGTGTCTGCACAGTGTACCATAGCTACAGTGCACCCTCTGTTCACCCGGATCTCCGATCTGACACACATTGTGAATCTGACCATCACTCGTGTGTGCATAGGCATGGGCACAAGCAGGCAAGATGCTGGGCTTGACCAATAATCCTTCTGGCAATTTTCCATCGCCTGGCACATCCAACATCAATATTTTGTTCTTGACATCTTTCCAGAGGCAGACCTCCCCTTGAATGGTACACTGGGCGTTAGGGGCCAGTACCATTGAATCGGGATCCTTCTTCCACACAATCCCCAACAATTCATCCTGGTCTACTTCCTCGGGTTTCTGCAGCAAATCATAGGCCAGTGCTGGAATTCTCAGGGCCCTCCCAGTCCGTTGCCCTTGTTTCTCATGACAGAGTTGCTCCAGTCTCCCAAACATATGGGCATTTGTCCCAATTAACAGGGGGACCCCATCATACAGTCCGGTGGGGGTACACACTAGGGCCAATGTCTCTACTCGCTCCTCTACACCCGTTACTGTTGCAGGAAAAGACAACCAGAGGCAGACATACCCTAGGTAGGGATAAGACTTGTCGCTCAGGCCCCACACATGTGGGCCTTCCAGGGATTGCAAAGGCACATCAGATAAGTGTTTGTCATACCAGTCCTGGAATACAATGGTCACTTGACCCACTGTCAAGCACAGCCCGAGTATGAATACCATTCACAGTCACCATAGTCTCCATTGAAGGGCACACTATTTTGGGCCAGTCTGAAGAGGCAGTAGCAGAGGCCTGGACAGACGATTTAGCCACAAATAAATTTGAGTTAGGGTTTCTCAAACCCTCACTGTGGTCATTTCGGCACCCCTTGGCCAATGATTTGCTTTTCAGAGCTCCCCTTGGAGTCTGTTTACTACTCTGTCTAAGTCCTTCTGAGACTGGCATTCTCCTTTCATATGGCCATCCTTTCCACAGTTGTGACAAATGATAGACTCCTGGGTCATCCTGGGAGAGAATATCGTATGAGGAACTGAAGCAGTAGTAAGAGATTGGGGTCTAGTATCTGCTTGCAGCAGTGAGAGCGGTGCAACGTGTCTTAACAGTTCCTTTAGAGTGGCAGTCAATCCGGTGATCTCAGCCTTGGAGCCACCCTCGGTAGCGGATGCCTGAGGGTGCACCCCCAACCCCATGGCAGTCACATCCTGAAAGGGACCAGAATCTTGTTCCGTGGGGGAAACCCTTGCAGAGGCACCCGTCTTCAACTCTTGGACTTCCTTAAGTAGCTCGTCTTTCCAATCCTGAGCCCAGGGTGGGAAGTCCTTTGCATTCTCAGAGTGCTCGTTAAGTGCCGACTTTTGCCCCTGAGCCTCACTTAGCTGATCACTCTCGGTCACTTGAGCAGCAGCAGCAGATATGGGTGCAATTCCCCCATGGGGTCGCCTTTGCTCAACCCTCTGAATTTCTTTCATTAGTTCGTCATAGGAGGGGGGCGATTCCAGTCGGGTGGCAAGGCGCAACTGAAGCAGTAACAATTCTGAAAATGGAGTAGACTTAAGGATCCGGTCCAGCCTAGTTTGATCTAATTCATTTAACGGCAAACTACCCTTTCTGAGGCACTTTTGTAGTAGCTTTTTAAGCCGAGGTAAATACACAGACAATGGCTCCCCTGGGTAGTGCTGAGCATTTTTTACTCTCCACCACAGATCCTCATCTGAATCCGGGCTCCCATACACATTTTCCAATGTATCAAGATAGTCCTGTGCAGTTGCTTCGGGGTTATTGGCCCGCTTGGCATGATGGTAGCCAGGGCAGGACCTCAGAGGCTCTCACTCAACTCTTTCATTTCTCTGCTTCTGAGCATTGCCATTCAAGTACTAAAGGGGCAACATAGTCTATCCAGGTCTCCCAGTCATCCTTCCCCTGGGGGGTTGGGAGGGTACCCGAGAAGATTCTCAGCCTTCGGTAGGAGTCATTACTAATGGCAGGTACAGATATAGGGGTCAGCATTGGCATAGGCACAGAAGGTGGGGCAGTAGCAGGTGCTGGAGTGGGAGGGGGTGTTGGGGAAGGAACACCCCCAGGTGGCAGGACTAGTTTCTTAAAGTCCTCTATGGATTTCCTTTCCTCCAGCAACACCTTAGCAAATTTCTCCTTAAAAGTCTCAGATAATGGTGGGAGCTCATCCTCCCTGGGGTTTTACTCTCTTTTGTTATCACTCTCCAGGCTGCTGGAACTCCTTCTGGGGCAATAGTCTGTGGCACTTTAGAGCTGTCCACGAGGTCACTACACTCTACCAAGGCTATGAAAGTTTGGGCAATCAAATCAGCCTGTCGACCCACCACCACAGGGTTTTTTAAACATTTAACTTTTGAGAGTGCTCCCTCTACAGTGTCTTTACTGGTACCCAGGGGAATATCCAGTATAAGTAGAACAGTTTGGGGGTCGATCTCCTGCCCAGTATACCACCCCACCAACTGGTGTGCAGCCATTTCTACTGGGGTAGCCATTAATCTTTAACAATAATTCAGAATTTTTGGCACTAGAAGGCACAAAATCCCAGCAGTGCCTCCAAAATGTAACCCCTAGGTGTCTGTATCCCAAGGGCTACTACACCTGCCTGCTTGGCTAGTAGCAGGTTAAGGGACCTGAGTTCTGAAACAGGGTGCCTCCACCCGGAGGTCAGGGTTGGTAGTGGTCAAGCTAACCTGGGCACAGCCCTCCGGGACACTGTAACCCCACTCTTTCCTTACTAGTGGCTGAGACAATACACAATAATCACTTTCACAATACCCCTGATACACCACACAAGTACCCGCACTGTTTGCACTTACCATCAGGGCTTTCCTCTGGCCTGGCCCTGGGAACCCCCTGTAAAACAAGGTTATACCAAGCAAATAACAGCAGTACAGTACTCTTGCACAAACTGGAACCACAGTCAGGGTTAATGCAAAAAAGTTAGATCTGATTTATTTAAGTGGCTTGAACAAGGGAGGGGCGTAATTAGGTTAATTTGCTTAAAGGCTTTATCAATCAAACAGTTATGTATGCACTTCAGGGGCCATAAACAGTCACACACTCTAGGTACCCAGATGGAGAATGGTGGGTTAGCCAGGAAAGTTGCAGCTGGCTGGGGCCCTGTGATGGAAGAAAACAACATGCATAACACACACTATTTGTAATCCGGAGCCAGAGGGCTCAGTTCGTGAAAAGAAAACAACAAGACAGTCCGATGGCACACTTTTAGATTAGGCTGTTGTTGCAGGGAGCTACCCTGATGATTACTCACAATACCCAAGACTGGACACAGGCTGGACGAAAATCAAGACAGCAGGTGGTTAATCTGGAGTGTCAGGAGAAGCAGGGCCCACACGATTCGCTGAGGTGTCGTTCCTGTTCAAGCATGGAGCAGGGGGCTGATCCCCAGGCAGGTCTCTCATTGGTAGCTTTCTCTGTGCAGTGGGATAGTCTGGCAGGGCCAGCATGGCATGGCCCAGGCCGAACGGAGATGAATGCGGATTCAGTCCGATTAGGCTGGATAAAGCTTCCAGCAAGCAGAACACAGTTCACACAGTGGGGAACCAAATCAAGATCCACTTTCAATACACAGCACATTTACATGTAAAGGATTCTACGGTACCAGCACGCAGAACACAGTTCACACAGTGAGGAACCAAATCACGACCCACTTTCAATACATAGCATATTTACATGTAAGGAAATTCTACTGTACCTGGCAAACCTCTCTCTGGTCACGATCGCAAAGTCTCTGCACAAACTGGGGATTCAAAAGCAGCTGGAAATCCTGACAGGCCGATCGCATTCAGCAAATCTTCAGTCTTCTTCAGGTTAAAACCTAGTCACAGTCCAGTGGCTTAAATAGTCCTCACAACTCGGAGTCAGTCTGAATAAACTCTATTTTCCCTCTCAGGGACAGTAGGCAGACAAGCAGGCCAAAACACAGCCCTTTCACAGTTCTCCCATGCAAAACTACACTGAACTGCTGCTCAAAATCACTTGAGCTGTTACTTCTTCACTTCTCAGCTCAAAACTGAAACTAGCTGCAGCAGCCTGGGAAATTCCCCAAGATCCAAAAGGTTCGGTTGGCTGATCCTCCTGTCAGTCACAACAAAGGCTCCCCCTTCAGGTGCAAAAAGGGGCAAAAAGCCCCAAACTACAATTCCTGCAGATTTTGACTCCAGACAGCTCCTGTAGTCCGGCACCATTTTAGGTCCCACCGGTACTGATTGGTCCAATTCGCAGTACAGGACCAAGATAGTGGAGATAAACAAAACAGTCCTTGCTGCAAAGAAGGCAGGTTAGACAAACTACATTATCATTATCACTCTAAATGATTTTCAGCAAATAGTTACATCTTTCAACAGAGCTCCCTCTCAGATTACTTATGACTGCAATCCAGGCAGCTCTTAAAGAGACAGTACACAGAGGCTATACAGGCACTCTCTGTCAATCACATTTAAACTGCTAAAACGCAGGACACCAGCCTGGTAGTGAGCATTTAGGCAAGCTCGAGGGAGACTTTTCTGGAACCCCCATTTGAAGGGAGTTACATATGTATTCTGAATTTCTGTAGCTTTGATATTTTCATTGACATACAGGGCCACTCCACCCCCTCTTTTTGCACCTCGGTCTCTTCTGAACAGTACATAACCAGGTACTGAAGTCTCCCAAGTTAGGTTACTGGTGAACCACATCTCACTAATTGCTACTATGTCCAGTTTAGCCTCTGTCATTCTTGCCTGCAGGTCTGGGATCTTGTTTCCCAGACTGCGAGCATTTGTGTACATGATTTTCCATTGGCCAGATTTCGGTGTGTTAGTTGTTGGGCGAGGTCTGGCGTTTCCCATGTGCATCGTATGGAGAGCCGGACCTTTTTCCTTACCTGGTGATGCAAATGAACTGCAAACATGCTGAACTCCTGTTTGACCACTAGCTGGGGGGGGGGACGAGTGTTCTTCCCATTCGACGTATGGGATGCTGCACCCTTCTCCCCATTTGCTAGTTTAAATATTCTGCAAGGACATCAAACTCCTGCTCCAATGCACTGACTCCCTCCTTAGTCAGATGCAGTCCAACAAATTTAAAGAACTTTCACTCCCAAAACTTTTGCCAGTTCCCTACAAATTTGTGTCCTTTTTCCTGGCACCAGCCCTTGAGCCACATGTTTAGCTCCCCTATCTCCCCTTCTCTGACCTTCTGTCCATCTGCCCCCCTCTCCCAGACTGGCAGGATCTCAGAGAAGGAGATGCCGGACGAAATGGATGATAGTTTGTTACCCAGCCTGGTGAGGTGTTCCTTGGTCTCCACAACTGACCGCCTGGCGAGATGATTAGTCCTTGTGTATACCAGGATGTCAATGTTTTCTCCTGCTTCCTGAACAATTTTAACAATGCGGTCAGTGGCTCTCCACGCTGATGTACCTAGGAGACATCTGTCCATTACCCCTGGCTGGAGATAGGTATCAACTCCCCGAATCATGGAGTCTCCTATGATACTGTTTTTACTCTATTGCCAATATACCTCATCCCAATGCTATTACTGTAAATATATGTCCTGTTACCTGCTCTTAATACCTTGTATCTTATTTATGCTGCATAATCCTGCTGTAGAATAACCACTGTGTATACCTTGCTGTAGCTACCTTCTGTTGTTATCTCTGTATTGTTACCCTGTTGTATTCACTGTAATATTAGCCTGTAACCTCCCGGGTCGTGCCTGAAAATAGTCATCTCTATGGCTAGCACACCTACCCGGTAAACAAAAACTAAATATATATAAAAAAAAAAATTAGAAGTTTTTGGGATTTCCTTTTTTTGTTTTGGTTCCTGTTTTGGGCGAATTTTGTTGTGCTAGCTCCTGTGCTGCAGTGTCCTGCTCTGCAGTGTCCTCTGTCCCTTTGTTTGGTTTCGGAGATAGAGGCAGATACCTGTTTTTAGTTTTTATATGGTTTTTGGAAGTAATATGTTGGAGAGCACAGAGTGATGGGGCACCCGATGTGCCCCTCCTAACCACCTGCCAACCTCCCGGACCAACTGTCCTCTGTGGTCGAGGTGCTTCTGTTGGATGTTGGGGAAATGGCGGGTGGTTCTTATAATATATTTCCTCTTGAATATGCAATTTGAGGTGCGCAATCTCTGCCCATGCTGCCTGGAGCTGAGCCCTTAGATCTCCAATGGCCCAACATGTAGGACAGTGTCCTAAATCCTGTAAAGCTGCCCTTCTGAAAAGTGTTCCGCAGTACCTGCAATTAATGATATCCATTCCAGATAAGTTGCTGGGTTTATAACGTGGTCAGAGTAATTAGAAGGAAGAAAATGAAAGCAAAAGTTTGATTTTGTGTTTATTTATTTTTGTATAACTTGTTATAACAAGTTAAATTACTAGTGCCCCTGTAAATGAGGTCACCTTGTGGATACCCCACTGATCTGCCCCTTCCTGCTTTGCCACAGGAAATGTCACAGCTGTGCTGCCCTATAAAAAGAGCATAGTGTGGGGTGGTTGGGGATGGGGGTGGGTGGCTGGGCCCATCCCCTGCCGAAAAAGAAGAACCACAGATGAAAGAAACAAGGAGGTAAGGGCAGAAACAATCAGCCAGCAACAAATGCAGTAGCCCTGAAAGCTTATCCTAATGATAGATAAAACTATAAAACCTGTAAAGCACCACCTGTAATAATTTCACAGAAGATATACCCTGTAAGAAACACTTTGCTACACAGAAAAATAAAGCAGTAACAGAAGATACACCTTGCAAAAGACAGTTTGAATCAGAAGATTACAGCAGTAATCTGTTAGCACACACCTGTAGGCACACCCTGTAATAATGTAGCAGAAGGTATACCCAGCAACAGCAATTTGAATCGGAGAAAAATAAAGTAATAAAATGTTAGCAACAAACAGTAACAATCCCTGTGAGTAAAAAATAAAAATAACACCACCACAGTAAATCTGCCTAGCCAAAAGAAGTCTTAATCCTTTCCCATGCTCTGGTAAGGTTCTTTGCTCTGTCCTTTCAAGCAACCCAGAAGAAAAGAGGTCAGGTGAAGCTAGTTGCCTTGGCCAGCAAACCTAGTCTTGATTAGACTCATATTTTTCCTTGTCAGTAGGTGACACTGTTTTCCCTTCCATGTGAACCATTCTTTACTGCAGTTACTGTGTTTACAATTTCATACTTGTAACTTGGCACTGTTGTTTTTCCTGATGTCTTTATGCTTTTATTCACACTAGTTCCATTTGTTGCTTGTGAGTATATGCCTTGAAAATTGAATAAAAAGATTAACTGCAAAAATAAGTTCTTCACGGGTCTGGAACGGTTTAAAGATTCCTCTCAAGTTACCTCCTCCCCCTCTGGCCCAGCCCCTTCTCCCCCTGACTTCCATTTATTCCAGACATGAGTTCCAAATAAAGGCTTGTCTCCCACTGGGAAGTCTTACTCCACCTCCACAAAATCAAGGGAGAGGTATCCACAAGCCACGATAAATTAGAGCCCAGACTGCTCATATTTGGAGCTCGCATCCTCGCTTCCCCCATAACCACTCTATTCAACATGTCTGTACTGCATGGCGAGCTTTCAAGTGACTGGAAGGTTGCCGATATAGTCCCCATGCACGAAGGTGGTGCTGAGGAACCTGTTGAAAACCACAGACCCACCTCCATACTATGTTCCCTATCCAAAATTCTAGAGCAGTTGATCTTCAATCAGATCCAGGAGTATGCTGAAGTACACTCTCTGGCTACTGCTGTCCAACATGGCTTTCGAAAGAACCATGGGACCACCACTGCCCTAGTCCACTTGACAACCGACATGTTTGACGCCCTGGAATCTAAAAGAGCAACTGGAGCAGTTTTCATAGACTTGACTAAGGCTTTTGACTTGGTCGCTCACAAGTTGCTCCTCCTCAAACTTAAAAAACTTGGGTTTGATAACCTAACCGGTCTTAAGCAGTTGGTAAAGTGGAGAGGGTGCCTCTCCTCCCTACTAGATATCACAGATGGGGTCCCCCAGGGGTTCATCCTCGGCCCCCTACTGTTCTTCCTTTTTATAAATGACCTACCAGAGCCACTCTGACAACATCTCAATTGAGAGGGACCTCAAAGCTGATTCCTCCTATTGGAATCATGGCTTAAGACAAACAACCTGCTGCTAAATGTTAACAAAACCAAGTCCATCCTCTTTGGCCTTAGTTGTTTAGGCAGAGATAGGAGCAAACTGTTAAAAATCGCCTCTTTAAAATGTGATCACATTGAGACTGTAACCTCATTTAAGTACTTGGGTGTCATTCTGGACCAGTAGTTCTCACTCAGGCCTCATGTTGATAGAACAACCAAAACTTTTAACCAAAAGCTAGGACTTCTTTATCGGCTGAATCCTTATCTCTCGACAGAGGCTAGGGTATCCACAGCAAACAGTATCCTAAATTCCAGCATCCTGTATGGAGCCCTGTTCTCTCTTCTCTCAAAGAAGGCGAACTCAATAAACTAAAATCCCTTTACCATCATGAGTCTCACTTTGCAGTGGCTGCCAGAACAAGCATTTGGCAATGCCGACTGTTTGCTTGCTGGCATTGGCATTGGTAGTGTAGGAGTTAGAGAGCTGCATAATAGGAATGGCAGTGAAGTATTGAACTGAATCCAACCCCACCACCACCCAGCAGAGACTGACAGGCATTGGGGTGTGCCTTTGGGTTGTCAGGCATAACAGCCACGCCATTTCACCACACCCTACCCTGCAGACACCGACAAGTGTCACGGTGTGCCTTGGGGTCTTTGGCCCTTATGCACACCCCATTCCATCAGAAAATATGTTGAGATGGGTGTGGTATAGGAGAATTGGGTGAACTTTGGGGCCAAAGAGTCCAAGGCACACCTCGATGCCTCTCACTGGCTGCAGGGTGTGGAATGTTACGAGCATTACAGGTGAGGATCCCAAGTCACACCCCTGATGCCTGTCATTCTCTACAGGGTGGGGTGTTATGGTCGGAAACCCTATGCCTCAGGCATTCTTTGGTATTTTCACTCCAAATTTTCAACATTTTTTTTGTGACCCCACCTCATATGAACAGAATATCAGTTTGCTAGTCAAGCTGCTTTGCACAGCGACTCGGCCATTTAGCACCACAGCTGCAAAACACATTCGAACAGGATGTGAAAATGACAACTGTACTGTTCATGGGGAGGTGTAAAAAATGGCAATGTTGAAAATCTGCAGTAAAAGTATTAAAAAAACTGGTGAAGTCACGAGTGTGCGTAGAAATTGTACAACGCACACCCGTAATGTATTTAGTTTGGGGATATTTTACAGCAGACTGTCAACACAGGCATTTTGGGACCTCCGATCATGAACAGTGTCACTGTGATTTTCTTTATCTGTCCTGAACAATGATTTCCGACAGCGACCACGCAGTTCTGCGCTGAAAGTGTGAAAACACATTTCAGCCATGTTGTGAAAAATGACAGCTGTACTGTTCATAAGGAAGTGTGGAAAAATGCCGCTGGTGAAAATCTGGACTGAAAATACCACAAATTCATGAACTTACGAGGGTGCATGAAAACCGTGCAATGCTCACTCATAACACAGTCATTTTATGGACTTTTGTCACCAAATTTTCAACATAGCCATTTTAAGACCTCTGCTCATGAACAGTGTCACTGTAATTTTCTTAATCTGTCCCAAACATTGATTTTGCACACCGACTGCACCATTGTACGCTACATGTGCGGAAACACATTTAGGGCGAGATGTGAAAAATGGCAGCTGTACTGCTCATAAGGAAGTGTAATAAAATGGCAATGTTGAAAATCTGGCGTGCAAATATTAAAAATTCGCAAACTTGTGAGCGTATGAGAACTGTGCAACGTGTGCTCCTAAAACAGTCATTTTTGGATTTTTTCACCACATTTTCAACATAGACATTTTAAGACCTCTGCTCATGAACAGTGTCACTGTGATTTTCTTAATCTGTCCCAAACATTGATTGTGCACTCCGACTGCGACATTGTGCGCTACATGCAGGGAAACACATTTTGGGCATGTGAAAAATGACAGCTGTACTGCTCATAAGGAGGTGTGTTAAAATGGCAATGTTGAAAATCTGGAGTGCAAATCTAAAAAATTCGTGAACTTACGAGCGTGTGTAGGAACTGCACAATGCACGCTCATAAAACAGTCATTTTTAGGAATTTTTTCACCAAATTTGCAACATAGGCTTTTTGAGAGCCCACCTTATGAACACTGGCACTGTCGTTTCATTACTCAGTCCCAAAAGGTGATTTCGCGCAGTGACTACAAAATCACCCTTTGGGCCTGATTAACGCCATGACAGTGAGAGATTTAATGAGGAGGGGTCTCAAAACCCCATGTTGAAAATTTGGTGCAAAATTCCAACAAAATGGCCGAGATATGCATTAAATTTGGAAAAACCCTATTTGTTGCATTATACAGCTTACTGGCATTTCCGGTTCGCGGTTGGCTTTGAAGAGTGCAGACGTGTTCCCAGTCCACTGAAGATCGTTGTGCCGAGCTACGGAGGTAAGTATGGGGTGAGGTGGGGGTGAGGGAGGTAGGGTGCGCAGAGGGTGGGTGCGGGTGGGCAGGCGACAGCCGAGGGAACTTTTTTTTTCTTACAGATTTTTTTTTATTGGATGATGTGACATTTTCCACGCTGGGTGGGCTCCCTGTGGCAGCTGGAAGGCTGTTTGGGGCCTGGAGCTGATGGGGATTGGGCAACCTTCGGTCCATAACCAATGTGACACCTGGAAAGCTGACTGACGGGCATTTGTCACGCTGGGGTGGGCTCCCAAGCGTGGCAGCTGGAGAGAGCTGTTTGAGGGGTCTGGAGCCAATGGGGATTAGGCACCCCTGTCGGCCATACAGTGTGTCTTGCGTGGAGGCGCATGAGCATGCATTAGGTGTGCATGTGTGCGTGTGTAGGAGGGGAGCTCTGCTCACTGAAGCGGAGCTGTCCCTTTCAACTGTATGGCACTGCATTTTCAACTACTGTCATAGGCAGCTGCAGTGTTGATTGGAGAACTGTGACCGTGCCTGCAAACACACTGACTGAATTGGAAGACGGGTGACACACCTCCGAAAACTCGGATGATGGCACTATGTTTCTTGCACATGAGTGCAAGCAAACATAAAAAGGGAACATCACTGCAATATCCTCTCCACATTAAACTGACCCCCCTTCCCCCAGAAAAGAGGATACACTGTGCCATTCTCTGCCTGGCTCACAAAATTGTGTGCTCACCTTACATCTCTTCTGGGTCTTAGAAAGCCCAGCCGAGCCCTTTGATCCTCCTCCCACTCACTCCTCTTGATCCCGAAATCCTCAGCTTCTGCTGGCATGAGGTTCTTTGTCTCTGTGGCTCCTAGGCTATGGAATGACCTACTGGCCAGTACACAGGCCTGCTCTAACTTCAGGTCCTTTAAAACTTCCCTCCATGACTTACTCCTGAAGTACTGTCCATGTACTTGCCCAGGCTAAGGATCCTTAGCAGCCTTTCCAGGGTTATTACATAATTCTGTTACAAACACTCCTTCCTCCTTATCAGTGTTTCTGCTTAAATCTGTTGTTGTAGTCATAACCATTGTTTATCCTAAATTACTGTCACACGTTCTTTTTTTTTATTTATTGTAAATTGTATTATTTCTTCATTGTTAATGCAGTGGAAAACCTTGCCTTAAATTGTCCTACTGATTTTTGTTGCTGACTCTTACAGTGACTGTTGTATGTCATTAAACCTGGGTTGCCCTGAAAAAGGGTTGTGTCATCTCAGTGGGCCCACCAGGTCAACAACATCCAAACAAATAATTAAATAAAGAGGATAAGACCTTCTTCAGATGCATAAGCAAAAACATGAATACAAAGGAAGGGATGGTGAGAATAAGAAGGGTGGGGAGAGATTGTGCAGATGAGGAGTAGGAAAAAGCAGATATCCTAAACAGATACTTCTGCTCCATTTTCACAGTGGAGGGAGAATGGGGAAAAACACGTAGAAGCAGCAGGAACACGGGGGAAGGGGTAGACACAAGTCCATTCACAGAGGAAAGATTTCTGAGCAAATCTGAAAGTGGATAAGGCTGTGGAAAAGGACAGGTTACATCCAGGTGCTGAGGGAGCTCAGTGAGGTACTGGCTGAACTTCTGACAGCCCTATTCAACAACTCACTGGAAATAGGAATGGTTCCAGGGAACTAGAAGATGGCAGACGTAGTCTTGCTTCATAAAAGTGGCAGCAGGAAGGAGGCTGCCAATTATTGGCCTGTTAGTCTAATGTCAGTGATGGGGAAGTTATTGGAAACACTATTGAAAGAAAGGCTAGCGGAGTATCTTGAATCCAGTGGGTTGCAAAACCTAAGGCAGCATTAATTCATGGGATTGGGGGAGATCATGTCAGACAAATCTGATTGATTCCTTTAACTGGGTGACAAGGGAAATAGATCAGGGTGGGGCGGTGGACGTTGCCTACTTAGACTTCAGCAAGGCCTTCAGCACCATGCCACATAGGAGGCTTATAAGGAAACTGGGCAATTTGGTGGTGGGATCCAGGGTGGTAAACTGGGTACAGAACTGGCTGATGGATAGGCAACAGAGGGTGGTGGTAAATGGGACTCACTCCAGTGAGGGGATAGTGACCAGTGGGGTACCCAGGGCTCAGTGCAGGGACCAGTGCTCTTCAGTGTCTTCATAAGCAACATTGCAGAAGAGCTAGAAAGGAATGTATGCCTCTTTGCGGATGACACCAAGCTCTGCAATAGGGCAGGTACTAGGCGAGCCTGGTGACATGGAGGGATGAGGTGCTGGGCACCTTACCTCCTGCCATGCTGGTGACCTGGGGTTGGGAATGGAACTGAGTTACTTGAGGGCCAGCAGGGAGAGAAAGGAAAGAGCGCCCCAGGACAGCTCTCCTTCCTCTGGGAGGGGGGTTGCTGTAGCACGCTGCTTGCCTGCTGCCCAGTGGTGGCTGGGTGGCAGTGCTTGCATGCTGCAATGCAGGAGAAGGGATCCCATGTTCAGGGCACTGGAGCCGTCTCTGTGGAGGCGGAGTTCAGATGTTGAACCCATTGCATGTCCTTGGGCCCAGGGAAAAAAAATTGGAGGAAAAACCCCTTTGAGTGGCAGGATGAAGGACCGACCCCTTGCAGGTGCTGCACTGGTAGCCAGGCACAACCATGGGTCCTATGACAGAGGACTGCAGTGAAGGTAAGTCCTGGGGGAGCAGGGTGACATGGTTAGGGAGATCAGTTTGAAGGGGTTGCTGGAGGAAGCAACAGGAGATAAATTAATAGTTAAAAAAAATAGGGTAGGTACTCCAGAAGAGGTGGAGAGAATGAGTATGGGACTGTCAAAACTCAAGGAGTGGTCGAAGGTGTGGCAGCTGGGTTTCAATACAAGAAAGTGCAAAATCATGCACTTAGGTCGTAGAAACCCAGGGGTGCTGTATAAAAAGGGGGGAGAAGTACTGACAGTCACAAAGCAGGTAAAAGACCTTGGTGTTATCATATCTGATGACCTCAAGTTGGTGGGACAATGTGACAAGTCAGTAGGCAGGGCCAGTGAGATGCTGGGGAGCATGGGGAGGGGAATCACCAGCAGGAGACAGGTGGTGTTACTACTATATTGCTCATTGGTGAGACCTCACCTGGAGTACTGTGTCCAGTTCTGGAGACCACATCTCAGGAAGAGGATGTCCAGAGGAGGGCAATGAAAATGGTGCAGGGGTTGCATCAGAAGCACTATGAGGAGAGACTAAGGGATCTCAATCTGTATACCCTTGAAGTGGGGGGGGGGGCATGATAGTAACCTATAAGTACCTCATGGGGTGAACAAGATGCAGGAGGGGAGTATTTCTTTTAACACTATTTATCCTCTTCTCTCTGACTCCTCAACTCTCTCCAGTGGGTTGCTTGGCTGGACCTGTTCCTGCCCACCTGACATCCCCCTGATCACCTCCGGTCATCCATCTCCACCGCATCCCCATTGCTCTATCCCCTGGTTCTGAGTTTCCTGAGGTGGGACCACCGACTTCCTGGCACTCTGTCTAGAATCTGATAGAGCGACCAGGCATGGAGGAGAACTGGAGGCTGACTGGAGGGGCCCAGTACTGGGCGTGGGGGCCATCCCCTGAACCCACCTTCACCAGTCTGGAGCCAGGACATTTCCCTTGCTCTGCCCCTGGTGCGGATGTGCAATGGCATCAGCGCATGGAGGGAGTACTCCAGCCCCCTTCCACAGATGCAACCGACACCAGTCCCCATTGGCTGTCTCCTGCCTAAGGTGTAGCACCTCCAGCCACCGCCAAGAGCTGCCACTAGGTGGGGATTCCCTAGAACCCACCCATGGAGAGGAGAGCAGCCCTCCGGACGCTTGATCCTTTCCTTCCCCTGTTGACCCCCGGCACCCTGAGTCAGCTGCCGAACCTGGGTCACTGGCATGGTGCGAGGTGTGGCATCCAGCGCCTCAACTCTCAGTGCCACTGGGACGGCCCAGCAGGGGAGTATTTTTCAGAAGAGAAAGTTTACCAGCACCAGAGCATGCAATGAAACTGGAAGGGGAAAATTTAGGAGGGATGTGAGGAAGTACTTCTTTACTGAAAAAGTGGTGGATGCCTGGAACAGTCCTCCAGTGGAGGTGGTGGGAGCAAAATAATGCATAGGATAGGCATAATCTTAGTAGGAAAGTGTGTGTGTGGGGAGGGGCAGGGGAGTACCCAGAGATCAGGTAGGGTCTGTGAAAACATTATAGGCAGGGACAAACTACGAACCTACGAGTGTGCCAGCAGAAACAGACCACCCGGTCTGTCTAAGTCTGCTTGAGTGTGCAGCTAGCACCCTAGTTTGCAGCTGCCCCACCCCCCTCCCCTTGTCATCCCACTGCCACCCCACCACCACCTCCCCCACCTCACTCTCCCCTGTTCTCTGTTCCATGCCCTTTTGAAGCTGTTCACAGATTTACATGATACCACACATTCTGGTAGTGCGTTCCATTTTGCTACCACTCTGTCTGTGAAATAGTGTCTCCTCATTTCCTTCCTAAATCTTTCCCCCTCTATTCTTAGCCCATGCCCCCTGGTGACCCTCCCCCTCCTTAACTTAAAGACTCCATCTGCCCCATCCTTATTGATTCCCCTCAGATACTTGAATGTCTCTATCGTGTCCCCACTGTCCCTTCTATCCTTCAGGGTGTACATATTCATGTGTCCTAGCCTGCTGTCATAGTCTCTCCCCTCCATTCCACATATCATCTTTGCTGCCCTCCTCTGCACCCCCTCCTGTAGCCTGATATCACGCTTTAGGTATGGCCTCAAAAAACGGCACACAGTACTCTAAGTGCAGCCTTTCCAGCGACCTGTAGAGGGGAAAGATCACCTCTCTTCACCTGGATGAAACCCCCCTCACTATGCACCCCAGCAGTTTTTTCGCTTTTGCAGCCACTCTCCTGCACTGGGCAGTGTTGTTCATGGTCCCTGTTATCATTACCCCAAGGTCCTTCTCCTCCTCAGTGATCCCCAGCTTAACCCCCCAGCCAATATTCTCTCCTCGGGTTCTTCATCCCAAAGTGCATAACCTTACAGTTCTTTGCATTGAACCCCAGCTGCCACCTCTCTGACCACTCCTCTAGCTTTCTTAGGTCCCCCTGCAGCTGCTTCCATATCTCCTACCCATCTACCACTGCTCTGATTTTGGTGTCATCAGAGAATAGACTTAACCTTGCTCACCACCCTATGTACAATGTCTGATATGAAGAGCCCAAATAATACTGGCCCCATCACAGAGCCCTGTGGCACCCCACTTGTCACCGGCCTTGGAGTTGAGAGCTCCCCTCTCACCACCACCTGTTGCAGCCTCCCACTCAGCCAGCTTGTAATCCAGTTCATCATTTTTGCCTCTACCCCATACCAATTTGCTTCCCCCCAAGCCACCCATGAGGTACAGAATTGAAGGCCTTGCTGAAGTCCAAGTAAAGAACATCCACCGCATGACCCTAATCCAGCTCACCTGTCACCCAGTCATAATATTGTATCAGGTTGGTTTGACAAGACTTCCCTGAAACGAACCCATGCTGTCTCACATCCTGGAGGCCATTGTCCTCCAGGTACGACACCAGTCTTTCCATTAATATCATTTCCATGGGTTTGCACACTATGAAGGTGAGACTTACCGGACAATACTTACCCTGTTCATCCCTTAGTCCACTCTTGTGTAATGGTACTACATGTGCCATCCTCCAGTCCAGTGGCACACATCCCGACTCCAGTGAGGTGCTATACAGATCCGCCAGTGGCTCCGTCAACACCTCTGCCATCTCCCTCAGCACCCTGGGGAGGATACCATCCGGCCCTGGTGCCTTGTATACCTTCAGTGCCCTCAGTTCCTCTAGGAATCTATTTGCCTCAATTCTTCCATCTGTCATCTCCTCTCCCCTTTCCCCACCCTCCCATCCCATGGTGGTAGCAGTCCCCCTTTCTTCCATGAACACCGAGCAAAAGTATTCATTCAGTGCTTCTGCCTGCTCCTCCCCCTTTTCCGTCCACTCTCCAACTATTTTTATCCTCACTATTGTCTCCTTACACTTCCTTTTCTTCCTGATGTATCTGAAAAATCCCCCCCCCCATTAATTCACTGCACTAATCTCAGCTCCCTCTGGGCCTTGGTTTCTCTCACTTTTCTGGTCACCTCCCTGGACCATCTTGCATACTCCTCCCTGTTCACTTCCTTCCCCATTCTCCTATACCATTGGTGCACCTCTCATTTTGGTCTCTCCACTTCCACTACCTCGCTGTTCATCCAGCATGGTTTTCTTCCTCTGCTCCTCTTACTCTGTGTCTTGGTGCAGGCTTCTGTTGCCTCTGCAACCCCCCGTTTAATAATATTCAATTTCTGTTCTGCATCCATCTCCTGCCTTATGCCCTCCAGTTTCCCTTTCAGTACTTTCTGCATCCTCCCAAAGTCTGCTCCCCTGAAGTTAACCATCTGAGTAACTGATTTCTCTGGCTCCCTGCACATCATGATATTAAACCACACCGTTTAGTGATCACTGTTGACTAGTGGGTCCTCCACCTTTATTTCCCTTACTGCCTCCCCATTTGACAATACCAGATCTAAAGTGTTCATTAGCCTAGTAGGTACACTAACCAACTGTGTTAGGAGACCCTCCTGGATCACGTCCAGGAGTACTTGCTCCCTTCCCTTTTCTACTTACCTTTCTGATTTGTCCTGCTAATTTCCTGTCAAGCTCCTTAGACTGGGATGGTGGCCTGTATACCACCCCAAACCTCAGTTTCCTATCCGTTGAGTCTAGGAGCTGCAGCCAGATTGCCTCTGTTCTCCTTTCTTCCCCCTCGTCCCTTGTGCATTTGATCCCATCCCTCACATAGACTGCCACCCCACCACCCCTTCCCTTATTACAGTCCTTCCTGTATACTTTGTACCCTGGGATTGCCAGATCCCAGTCCCAGTGCTCAGTTGCCCACATTTCTGTGACAGCTGCAATATCCACTCTCCACACTGCTAAGAGTGCCTGCAGCTCAGCTGATTTGTTGCCTAAGCTTCTTGCATTCAGCGAGACCACTCTCCATCCTGCCCCCTTCCCTTCATTGGCCTCCATTTCCTCCCTTCTACTCCCTCCTTTTTCAGCCGCCCCAAGTCCTTCCCTGCTAGCCTGGGGGGTAGGCTGTGACTCCACTCTATCAGATCCCTGCCTACTTGCTGTCCACTTGCCACCCCCTCATCTAGTTTAAATCCACCTTTGTCAGAATATACCTCCTCAGTCTTTGCTTTAATACCTCCTTCCCCTCCCCACTTGGGTGCAGCCTATCTCTTGCAAACAGATTGTTATTTTCCCAGATACTGCCCCAGCTGCCCACAACCCCATATCCCTTAGTCTGACACCATTCTACCAACCATGTGTTTGTAACCCCTAGGTGGCGCTATCCCAAGGGCTACTACCCTGCCTGTTTGACTACGGATGGGTTGAGGGGCCTAGGTCCTATGGCGGGTGCCTCCACCCAGAGGTCAGGGTTTGTAGTGGTTAGACTAGCTTGGTCACAGCCCTCTGGGACACTGAGACCCCCTTTTATTCCCTCTAGCGGCTCACACAGTACACTGGAGTTACAGCCCCAATACCCCATGTATACACACTGTTCACTCTTATAGATACCACTTACCCTCGAGACTGATTCTGCAGCACATCTCTGAGGACCCCCTGTAAAGTAAGGTTAAACAACATACACAGCAAAACACAATACTGTTTCCATAAGTACCAACACCACAGACTGTATATAGTATAACAACAACAAATCTGATTTATTTAGGGGACAGTAACAAGGAGGGGGGCAACCAGGTTGATTTGGTTTGGAAATATTCAAATCACAGTACTGTGCACACATGCAGGGTCTGAAAAGTCACACTCTGGGTACCCAGGTTGGGGGGGGCTAGCCAGGTCCGTTGCTCGGGATTGGCCGGTAGGTGCAGATGGATAGGGCCCTGTAGAAGAAAATATATGCACAACACCCAATTGCAATCCAGAGCCAGAGGGCTCAGTCCATGAAACAGTGAAACAACAAGAATTAGGTGACACACTTGTGATTGAAAACAAGCTGCAGAGGAATACCCTGATTTGTACTCACAACACCCAAGCTGAGGATCGGATGGAGAATGTCCCTCTTGATTGCCAGAAGAGCAGGGCATGAGGACAAGGTCCTTGTGACTGGACCCCACTGCAGTTGATAACAAATGGATGTAGACCAAATTAAGTTGGGGGTTTACTTCCAGCTTCAGCACACAATTCACTGTACAGGGGATTTGAAATGGCGATTCCCCACAAGCACTACGGTACATTTATATGTAAAAGGAAAGTACTATACCAGGCAGACTGCTCCTCGATCCCAATCACAATTACTGCAAAATACCCGGGAGCACACACAGCAGCTTCAGTTCCTGACAGACCGAGAGCGATTCAGCAATTTCTCCAGTCTTCTACAGGGTGAGCCTGGTTTCCATACTTCTAGTGCTTCTTTCTCCTCACAACTCGGATTCAGTCCAAACTGGCACTCACAAAGGCTGCAGACCAAAACTCAGGGCCTCACACGCGCTTCCCGCGCGAAACTATATACCGCTGAAGCACACAGCTCCTTCTCTCTTCACTGCCACAACTGATCTGATCTTTCCAGTCACAGAGCAGGGCATTTCCTTTAGCTCCACACTACTCTGTTGGCTGATTCAGCTGTCACTCACAATAAGACCCCCTCTGTTGGTAGAAAAAGGCACCAAGGTCAAAACTACATTTCCCAGAGTCACTGCCCATACAATCCCCTTGTGGCTGGCTCAAAATTAAGAGTTCAAGTTCTGATTCGTCCACAGGCTCCATTTTAGGGAATCCTTAACCTAATTGGCCCAGCACAGCAGTTTAGGTCCAAAATGGAGGGGTAACACAGACAGAGCCCCAGCTGCAAGAAAGTCAGGTTAGACAAACTGCATTTTACTTAACACTCTAACTGGTTTCAGGCAAACAGTTACATCTTTCATTTAGGCTCCCTCTGCGCTCTTAGCGACTGCAGAAACGGAGCGATTTCTCTGCCTCTCGTGTATGATTCGAGCATTAAATACACAGTCCCCCCATAACAACTAATTAAGTCTGCAAGCAGACAGCTCTTAAAGAGACAGTACGTGGAGGCTCAAATAGCAGTCACTTGGAACCACATTTAAATAGCTCAGACGCCGAACACCGCCCAGACTTGTAGCATTCAGGCAAGCTCCTGGAAGACCTTTGGGAACCCCATTTGCAGGGTGGCTACATGTTCAACTCCCTAATCCTCTCCTTTCTCGCTGTGCTTGTGCAGGGTACTTGGAGCACCTCGGAGAATGCCACAGACTTCCCAGTTTCCTTGCACAACCTTCCCACTTCCTCAGTCCTCTCCTTTGTTACCTCCACCATTTACCCTGCTGGGTCATTTGTCCCCACATGTACCACAATATGTGATTTCCTCCTACCCCTCCTTATGCACCTTAGGATTGCCTGTCCTGCCTTGTCTGCCTTTAATCCCGGTATGGACTCCACCCATATCTGATTGTGCCTCTCCCCCTTGCTGCCCCATCTGGTCCTCTTGAGTATGGAGTCCCCCAACACCAGTACCCTCCCTCCTTGTGCCCGTCACCACCCCCCCACCCAAGTTCTCATTTCTGGGGCCACTCAAGACAGTGCTTTCACAATGTGTCCCAGTGTCTTCCCTCTGTCCCTCTCCATTGAGACTTCTCCCCCTCCTTCTGTTTGACTGCCAACCATCCTCTCCCTCTCCCTCTCCCTCTCCCTCCTCACCTCTCCGAGTATTATCCCTTCCCCTGCCATGCCATTCTCAATCTCTCCACTAGTAGTGCCCCCTCTCCCTCCTCTTTGTGAGTACTATCCCTTGTGCAATATCCTCCTGTGTCCTCTTTCCTATGTGTTGCTAGTACAGCAAACATGTTCCCTACCTCCTTTGCCTTACTGTGTGTTTCCTCCTCCCTCCTGCCTACTGCTGCTCTCCTTTTCTAGGTCCTGCCAGAGTCCACCCTTCATCAGCTGGCTTCGTGTCTACTGTGCCCCCTCCCCCTGACCCCTCCCTTGACCCACTGTTCCTTCTCTGTGGTGCCCCCACAATACTCTTAGTTGTCAGCTGTCCTACTGACGTAATCCTCCCCTCATCCCTCAACCTCTCCAGCTCCCTGCCAAGCCTCTGAACCTCTTCCTCAAGCCTCCTTAGTCTGTGGCATATTGGGCACCCTCCCAGCCTCCACAGTATGTTCATCTGCATTGCTGCCCCACAACCATTGCACCCTGCAATCCTACCCATGGTCCACACTACCTATACAGCCTCTTCACACTAACTCTCCCTACAGCAGTAAAATTAACTAATCCTAGCCCTGCCTCTAACAGAAATTGTAATCCCAAATGTCCTTGCATGCAGCATATGACAGACAACTAGGCAGACTGGGTGGGTCAAACTGTCCTTATTTGCTGATAAATTTTATGTTACTGAAGGCTGCTGATCCAAGTCCTGTAATAGTTGCAACATCTATGTGTTGGGCTGCCCCCAAACTAAAAGTTTGGAAGCTGTAATATGCATGGATTGGTCCGTGGCCACAGCAGTCTGGAGAGAGTGGAAAGAGGTTGGAGGTGCCAGTGGCCAGTGCCAAAAGTGGCATGCATCAGAGGGGGAGATAGCCTGCCTTCATTATCAACTTTATCAGAGAGCAGATAACCAGAGGTCTGCTGCAACAGGATGAACCACTGGGTCTTATAACCTTGAGTATGCCATGGAGTGGCTTGTGTATCAAAGGACATCACCTGTTTTGTCACATTTTGCAAGTTGGATTACAATTACCCTAATTTGAAGGGTTTTCTGCCATTTAAAAAATTGCATGACCTGTGGGGTTTGGGGGATTGACCATGTTGCTCTGTTTAAAATGCACCAATGCCAGCCAACCACAGCAACGTCTAGGGGTCTGCACCTATTCTACGTCTTCAGTACCCAGGGGCTGAGTTCAGGGAGCACCTGCCTTCATCTATTTAAATCCTGGTACCAGCTGTGATGGAGTAGATCTAGTTTGCCTAGATGGATGCCTAATAGGGTCAAGTTTAAATTTTAATGGTTACACTAACCTTTTTATGTTTGCTGTGCATGCTAGTGCAAGTCGAACATTTTACTATGTACATGGTTTTGAGAGGTGTGGCATGGTGGTCCAGTGCAGGAGACCCTACAAGGGGCTTGACCAATAATCAGCAAGCCTGATCATGACACTGTTCAAGCATGTAAGTGTGTGGACTTCAAAACAATGTGTCGACAGACACATTCATAAATCAGCTCTTTCAGCAAGCACAGCTGATCTCATCATGTGCTCTTAGTCTGCCTGCTCTCTTCCTCATCAACATTACAACAATGGAAACTGAAACAGCTTGTTCAATATTGATTGCCTATTAAACAGAAGATTAGTTTACCCCCTTCAAAATGCATCAACGTGCACATTTAAATATTTAGCAGTTAAACATTTTCTTGCTACTAGCTTCAGTTGGGCAGGTATTCTCTTTCAAGAAAGATTCATGCCTCATAAATGTCACCCTTTTCCAGCAAGGAATCTCCTAAAATGATTTAAGCTGTTTTTTTAACCTCTTAAGACACTGTCTGATAAGTACTGTCTCAGACATGGTTTACTATAGCTCAGCTCAACGCAATTCAAACTTTATTATAAAAAAAGCACAATCCACCAAGGTATCAAAGTGCTTGTATACAATAAAATTCAAAGAGTAAAAGCAGCAAGAAATAATAAAATACAGATCTCTTTCAGCAGTTTATCCAAATTCAGGGAAAGCAAGATTAAAAAGATGTGACTTCAGTGCAGATTTAAAACTCTCCACAGTCAGGCACTCCCTTATTCGATGAGGTAGAGAGTTCCATAGGGTAGGTGCTACAAATGCAAATGCTGTAGCACCAGAGGTCTTCAAATGAACCCTGAGAACCTCTAACAATCCCTCATCGGTGGAGCAGAGTGGACGAGGAGGGCAGTAGGGACAAAGAAGATCCTGCAGGTAACATGGCCCTTATCCATGTAGGGCTTTATAGATCAGCAAACCGACCTTCAAGGTGATCCACCAATGAATAGATAGCCAGTGCAGGCCATGGAGCACAGGCGTGATATGGCAAGGTTGAGGTAAACTAGCCAACAGACTGGTAGCTGCATTGTGCACCAGCTGCAAGTGGTGGATGTCAACCCTTGGTAGCCCTCGTACAGTGAGTTGCAATAGTCAAGGTGGGAGGTCACAAAGGCATGGACCAATGTTGGAAGGTTGTTGAGCAGGGACCAGGTGCTTAATCTGGGCGACATTCCTCAGATGGTAAAATGAGGTCTTGATGATGGATGACACCTGATGTCTAAACATCAGTCCCTCATCAAAAATAACACCCAGGCTTCGCACCCAATCAGAGGCCTTTAGCTGACTGCCTCCAAACATGAGCCCAGAAGGCCACCCAGCGGGTCCACAATCAACACCTTGGTCTTGTCAGGTTTCAGCTTCAACCAGTTGGCACTCATCCAGTCTTGGATCTCTGCGAGGCAGTTATTAAATATTGAGACAGCGCCATCCTGTTTGGGCACAAAGGATGTGTATAGCTGAGTATCATCTGCATAGCAGTGAAAACTCAGCCCATACCGCCTTACAATATCTCCCAACAGCAGCATATACACTGCAAACAACATGGGTGATAGAACAGAGCCCTATGACACCCCACAAGACAGGGAGAATGGGTCAGAGGAGTAAATCCCTGACACCACTCTCTGGGACCTGCCAGTGAGGAATGAATGAAACCAACTGAGGACTGTACCAGACAGTCCACAGATCAGCTGCAGGTACTCTAACAACACAGCATGATCCATGGTGTCAAATGCCACAGAGAGATCAAGGAGAACCAATATGGAACGGCTCTTCCAATCTCTTGCTGTCAGGAGGTTATTGAGTACCCGAACTAGGACCATCTCAGTACTATGTCTCTTCTGAAATCCAGACTGGAGAGGATTGTAGACATCATGGATAGTAAGGTGGTCCTCCAGCTGCAGCATGACTACCTTCTCAATAACCTTGCCCTCGAAGAGAAGGTTAGAGACAGGTCTGTAGTTAGCGAGACAATCCGGGTTGAGAGAAGGTTTCTTAAGGAGGGGTGTTACCACAGCCTCCTTCAGGGTGTCAGGGAACACACCTCTCTCTAATGAATACCAGACTATCTCAGTTAGGACTGGGCTGATGACATCAACACACCCCACTAGGAGGTGGGATGGGCCATGGTCCAAACTACAGCAGGTCAGCTGCATACTCTGGATGATCGTCACAATGTCCACAATTGTCAACCAGTGGAAGTCAGATCAGGCGAACCAAGGGGCTGCAGCCTCCCACTGACCATCACCACACCCATTGGAATGAGCTGCACAGATCTCAGAACTGATGTCGGCAACCTTATCTGGGAAGAACTGAGCAAACTTGTCACACTTCTTTTGTGACAATGCTCTCTGAGACTGCAGACAGGCTGGACTGCAGTCTGTTGACAGTTTGGAAGAGCTGAGCTGGTCGATTCTGTGCGGCAGCAATCTCCCTGGACAGGAACTCTGCCTTCTTACGGGAGATGGTGGATTGATAGTCTATATAATGAGCCATCAATCATACTTTATTGACATCAAGGCCCAATTTCTGCCAGTGTCATTCCAACCTTTGTCCCACTTGCCTCAGCTCCCTCACGGTCTCATCGAACCAAGGGGACCAAGGGTGGAGGGTAATGGGGATGAACATGGACAGGAGCTATGGAATCCTTAGCCTTGGTCACAGCCTTATTATAGGCCTGAACCAGATTATCTGGGTCCATGCTTGCACTCGCTACACCCGATAGGTCCAGCACCACTGCCAGTCCATCTAGGGTCAGATCCCTTCAAGGGTGGTACTGGACCATCTCCGTGGAGCAGGCCAATGGGGGGAGCCTGGAAATTGAACCTTATAGTGTGATGGTCAGACATTCCGACCGGCTCCACCACCTGGTTGAAGATCTCCATAACCCAGTAGGAAAACCAGGTCGAGCAAGTGACCATGAGTATGGGTCACAGAGGTAATGACTTGTGTGAAGCCCAGTGAGTTCATAAGCTGAAGGAAGTCCTGACAACATTGCAAGAGTTCGTCATCAACCCAGGCATTAAAGTCCCCCAGAACCATCCATCTGGGGGACTCCAACACCATATCGATGATGAAGTCTGTGACTTCCTGCAGGTATTGCTTCTTGCTCCCGGGTGGACAGTAGACGAGAAGAATCCTACACCCCACACCTGCACCTACAATACATTCAAAGGACTTGGTCTCCCCCACTGGCACATCTACAAGGCCCAATTCTGATTTAAAACAAATGACTACATCCCCACCCCTACGATCCATCCTCGAGTGGTGTATTACCGAGAACCCAGACAGAACAGCTGATTCAAGAACTGGGCCAGCATTCTTGACCAGCCAGGTCTCAGTGATGCAAGCCAGTTCTGATGACCCAACAAGATCAGCAATCACTGCTGTCTTATTTTTGAGAGACCTGGCATCACATAACATCGCCCGAGTAGGATGGGCCACCGAGGCTAGCAGAAGACATCTGTAAAGAACTATTATCTTTGTCACTAATTTTACTATGATTTTTGAAAAACCAAAATTACTTATATTGGGCTTTAGATGGCAAACACATTATGAAACTTTTAGCCCCGAAAATAGCCACCTTTTCTAGTTTCAAATCTAGGTGCATAGCACTACCAGCAGTTTATAGAATGCATGTAAGTAAAGCAGAAGACAGCTGCTACTTTAACCCATAAGGCAAATAAGGAATGGTATCATTTGTTACTCCTTTTACTATGCTTTTTGGGAAAACAATATTTATATTGTGCTACAGCAAACACACACACACACACACATACACATATATTCTGTACACACCATCCTCATGGCCACAACATTCTAAATAAATACTGCAATCTAATATGTTATAAAACAATAAAGAAGCTGTTTGTTTATGTCAGTCTCGGTTATGTGGAACACAGTGAAGTTCAGTTTACAAATTTCCTTTAAAGGAAAACTGTCTAAATCTGTAATACTCCACCCCCAAAAGCTTTTCCCCCAGTTAGGCTTTTGAGATATTAAAGTAACTTTGTATCGCATTGTAACTTACTTTATTCTAGCTTGCGAAAGTCCATAATCTGCAAACATGGCGGATGCTGCATGGGTCCATTTGGTGTGAAAGTGCGGTGCTGCACCGCTCAGATCAATAAAATTGTACTGAGCTGAGCAGTGTGGCACCGCACTTTCATGCTAAATGGACCCGCACAGCATCCGCTGTTTGCGGATCATGGGCTTTTGTGAGCTAAAATAAAGTATGTTACAATGCAATAAAAATTACTTTAATATCTCAAAAGCTCAACTGGGGGCAAAAGCTTTGGGGTGAGTCTTACAGATTTAGACAGTTTTCCTTTAAATATTTCTTACCCTACATTTTGTGTCCTGGATAGCACAGGGACGATGCTACATCTCATTCTCATAGGGATCTTCATTTTACACATTTTTGCACTGTATTTACTCAGAATGTCCCAGATTAGATGTAATATCTTGTTTTCAGTGGGGTCATGATTTATTTTTACCATTTTTATAATGTATTTATTCAGGGTAGCCTAGTCCAGATGTAAAATATTGTTTTCTGCGTGTTTTGATTTTACGCAATGCAGCATAATTTTGTGCCCCACTGAAAATAAGACGCAATTTCTTCTGTGAACTATCCAGGCTAAATATATAGCAATCAGCCTGTTGGAATATGTTAATCTTACCTGCTGCTGCATAGTTACCCCATGTATTACTACTGTATAGTTACTGACTTGCATTTGCTCCTGTACAAATGTTCCACTTATTTGTGCTGTATTATCAGGTGTACTCCCTGTTCCCATCTCCTCCAGGTCGCACCTGGAGATGAGCAACTTGTTCAGTGTGCCTTCCTGGTAAAACATTTCAATAAATAAATAAATAAATAAATCAGCAGGCATATTCTAGGAAAACACATTGTAAAAATGTATAAAAGGAAGACCACATTGAAACTGCCTCTCAGCAGATGTGCATTGTGCAAATTCATGAGAAATAATGGGTAAAAGTATGACCGCACTGTAAGTGATATTTTACAGGATATGCCAGTTGAGATCCGATATATCATATATTGAATCTTAACTGGCATATCCTGTAAAAATTCAATATTTAAAATAGTTTAAATGCTTTACCCAAATGAAATAAATATTTTAAATATTGACTTGGCTAGTCTTTTCTTATAGGTCTTATCCCATATGCCCTGCGCCACTGTAGTTGCCCTCCACTGCACTGCATCTTCCTTGTCTATTTTTTTTTCTCAGATGGGGCCTCTAGAACTGGATGCAGTATTCCAGGTGCGATCTCATGAGTGTCTTATATAGGGGCAAGGTGACCTTCCTCTTTATATTCCTGATACCTCTCCCTGTGCATCCAAGCATCTGGCTAGCCTTTCCAGCTGCCTTATCACACTGCTTAGTTTCTCTTAGGTCCTGCAAGATGATACATAACTCCCAGGTCCCATTCCTGCTTTGTGACTGTTGGTACCTCCCCACATAGTCTGCACTTTGCCCCTAAGGATCTTGTGCCCTATCTGCACAATCCTACACTTCTTTGCATTGAATCCCAGCTGCCATTCTTCAGACCATTTCTCCAGTTTTGTTTATTGTGTTTATGCCTCAATTTGCTTCCTGTTTTCGCCCGACTTCCCCTGTGGCAGCCATGCATGCGCCTGTGCAGGCTTGTGCAAGCTGAGGTTCCACAGCATCCCCCCTCTGCTTGCAATCTGCCTGCTTGTGCTACCCCGGGCTTCCAATAGTGGGCAGTTGGACTGCGGGGGTGGGTGGGAGGTGACAGGGTCCCTCGCCAGGAGGAGGGAGGAGAGCTGCTTGGCTGCTCAGTCCTGTTCCTCCCTCCCTCCCTAGCTGGCCTTCATTACCCAAGCTCACTCCGGAACCAGGGTGGCCAGCATAGCATAAGGTGAGGCATCCAGTGTCTCAACCCTCAGCACCACCAGGCCAGCTCCCCAGTTTTTTAAGGTCTTCCAGGTTCCATGTCATAACGGCAGTCAGAGAAAGGTGATTGCTGTTAGGGCAAGTGTACATCGCCGAAAATCAATTTTGGCAATATACACTACCAGGACACAGCAAAACAGCGCTAGAGACTTAGATTTTCTGAGCCCCCGCACCCTCTACTTAAGAATTCTCAACTCCAGGGGGGGTGCAAAACAAAAAAATGAAATCCCGGACCAGCGCACAAAAACAGACCATGCCTAGAACTGAACCCAGTACCCTCCAAATCCTAGCCTGCCACCAACCCACCATGCCACACGACCAGCTCAGCAGTCAACCACTGCTCTACACCCCACAAACCCTCCCTCCCCTTCCACCTGTCACACAGCGTGCTCACTCACCCCCCCCACGTGCATGTAGATATAATAACATTCTATCACTATATTTGTGGATCCCCCATCCGGTTGCCTTCCCTGCCTGGTAGCCCTGTGCACAGGTGCCGTGAATGAGCTGCCCCATTTTGAAAGTGCTCAATCGCGGTCGCCATTGTCACAGGCTACCGTCTTCCATCATTCTTTCAACACCCCCTGGCATGTCCACCCTATTGCATACCTTTGTATCCTCTGTGAAGAGAAATGCCTTCCCCTCCAGTTCCTCTGCAATGTCCCCAACAAAGACGTTGAAGAGGACTGGCCCCAGAACCAACCCCTGCAGTACCCTGCTTGTCACCTCTCCCTTTCCAGAGTACACCCTGTTTGACACAACCCTCTGACTCCTGCCATGCAGCCAGTTCTCCACCCACAGAACTATTTTAGGATCCACCCCTAAGCTGTGCAGTTTGTTAATCAGCCTTCTATGGGGGACGGTGTCGAAGGCCTTTCTGAATTCCAGATAGGCCACTTCCACTGCACCACCCTGGGCCTACCTTAGTTACTCAGTCATGCAGTAGATTAGTACAGTGAGTCAGTGCAAAACACAGTGCTTATCCAAAATACAGTAAAAGTTAGGCTTAGATGTATAAGTAAGTAAATGCCATACAATGGCTTCACTAAGCCACAGCAATAGAAATTTCACCACAATCCTTCACATTGATGCAATCCCGCTGACATTACCAATGCCCCCAACAAGGACCCACAACACACTGACACCCACACTTTACTGTATCAATGTGGGGGGGCTGCACCCCCCACCTCCCATGTGGCAGGCTGTGCCCCCGCATCCCCCTACTTTAAATATCTAACTCCACATCACACAGACAGTGGAGTTAGGTGCTTATACCCAGTTGATGAAAAATCTCCCTGTCGACGTAATGTCCATTGATGTTGGTGTTTCAATGTTGAAACTTCTATGTTCGAATGGTATACCTCATATAAGGCAGTGTATTTGTGTTAGTGTGTGTTTATTTTTTATTTTATTTATCAAGTCTAGGATTACAAATACCTTTGTGTGTGGGGGAGCAATGCTCTATGTGTGCAGACAGTGCACTGCTATGTTATACTTTAATATATATATATATATATATATATATATATATATATATATAAATATATATATATATATATGCATATATGTATTTGCATTAGTCACGTGTGTGCATCACAACAATTAGATTGAAGTTAGGCGGCTCTTTGGTTAGTGCAAAAAGTGCTAGTCTACATTTCCCTACTATCTAGATCAGTTTCAGCCTTCTGCATGTCATTGTTTATTTAACTGAGGTGTCTAGTGACAACTCCCCACCCTCTGATGTCCCTCAGAGCCTGAAAAGGAGAAAATGATTCCTTGATGTCTTTTCTTTTAATCTGTAAACGATGTGTAGATGGTGCACTGCTATGTTATACTCACTGGAATATATATATGCATATATGTGCATATGTATTAGTCGGCATATGTGTATAACAGCAATTAGAAAGTGAAGTTAAGTGGCTCAGTGGTTAGTGCAAAAATTGCTAGTCTACATTCCTCCACTATCTAGATTAGCTTCAGCCATATGCATGTCATTTCTGATTTACATGAGAGTCTGTTGCTGCCCACCGTAACTGCCCCTCCCTGCCCATCCCATCCCAAGCTCAGCCCATATTGGTCTTCTGGCATGGGGATCTGCTCCTAGACCTAATACAACATCAATACCAGTGGAGAACATCTTGCTGGGTCCATCACAATATGTATAGATGTATGAAACATTTTTTGAAGAGTGGGGTGGGGACTGAATAGTAATTGGGGAGAGCAGAGCTAGCTTCAAAACAAAGTCCAAGCTGTTAGCAGAGTCTTATGAACACTTTTCTAAAGCAGCTATACCAATAAGATATATAACTGACAAAAAGAGAAAGACAGAGAGGGCCGGCCCATCAGCACAGTGGTTGGATTTCTGCTTGTGATCTTGGCAACCCGGGTTTGGGAGCGGACTCAAGTCGCTGGAGGGCCGGCCAGTGGAGAATGGCTTGAGCGTCCCATGACAGCTCGCCTTCTCCTGGAGGGAGGGTCGGGAGGCTATTGCCCACAAAACACTTTTGTGACCCTGAGCAGAGGCTTGGGGGACCACAAGCCCCCACTTGGAGGGATGGGTGGCCAAGCCATGCAGTGGACATTGGTGCATAGCGCCTTGATGTCAGGGCACACACTGCGTGTAAGGAGCAAATGTGAAAATGCCTGCCGGCTCCGGGTGACAGGCTGCCTGAAGCAAACAATTAAAAAAAAAAAAAAAGAGAAAGACAGATTATTGTAAAGTTCTAATAAGGAAGTTGCATGAATTACAAGCTCCTCGTAGATCAGCACTTACATCTACTACAAGCTTGCTTTCCTGTGTTTGCATTAGCTTGCATCCTATACATCTTGCTGAAATTATATTCATGGATAGCATCTACGCGTATATTTCATCATGATTGAAGTGGCACAGAAAGCACCAATCTAAATTGAGGCATCTGTCTAGTAGAGCACGCAAGCACCTTCATTAATAACACAAAGGACTGACAAATTTAACAAAAAAACAGATGGAGATGTGCTTTATGGCTGGTAGTGTAAAACAGCTTTGACATTTTCAATATTTCTGACAGGAAACTTTAGGTTTGAATAGAATTTTCTTTTTACTACAGATTAGCACTTTATCCCATAACTCAAAACAGCTGGCAGTAGACATTGTTGAAAATGACCATGATATACTTGTGGAATCATCAGGAATGATGACAGAGGCCACTTTTATTTTATATAATATCTTCATCACAAAACACTGATTCAAAAAATTATATAAAAGAGAGGCAAGGGTTAGCATACAACTAAATCAGTTGTGCCATTGCATAGCTCTCTAAAGTTGAAATATGTAAAGAGGAAGGTAGGTGTGCAGGGTCCCTGAATTCTAATAAAATGCTCCTTCAAAGGAGATATTGGGCATACCTACTGTATAGGTGCCAGCAGTCTAGAAATATTCATATCTAAATTAGGTGAAAAAAAAAACTCGCATCCCTCACAGACATACAGACTCAAACAAAAGCTTTGTTTAGAAAGGTGCAAAAAGATTTATTTAAAGACTTGCATGCTCAAAAAGAGAAGTAGTACAGGACATATAGCCAAACAAGTTAAAAGCTCCCAGTAGTGGCCACAAAACCTTCTTTTGAGCCTGTAAGTCTTTAAATAAATCTTTTTGCACCTTTCTAAACAAAGCATTTGTTTCTCTGTATGCCTGTGAGGGATGCAAGCGCAAGTTTTTTCTTGCTTATTCTGCCTATTTGACCTCACACACTGCACTTGCTAGAGGCAGTTCCCATTTATTGCTTCTGCTATCTAAATCAGTCATCGATTAAATCAAGACAGCAAATATGTCATGGAAACTTAAAATAGGAATTGATGTCACAGTTGGGCAAGCTGTGTGTTAAGCACTGTTAGCCCAACTGGGACATCATTTCCTGCCTCATGTTTCCTTGATATGGCTGCTGCTGTGATCTAATTTTATTTATTTATATTTATTTATTTTCTTGGATACAATCTTTGAGCTTGGAGCGCATTTACAAAGGTTCCATGTCGGAACAAAGTGGCAGGAACAACAGGCAGATATCATGATAAATGTAGAAATGAATAACGACAAAATAGATACACATGATGAAACACACATTATTTACAGTGCATTATACAAGAGTTACAGAGCATTATACAAGATGGCAGGATTTATACAGTCTGGTAGGCAAAACATTTTGTTACATATATTTATTTATTTTACATTGTGTATAGCCAGCAGAGGCATTTGTTTAGAGGTAGTAACGGGGGCAATGGTCTGAATAAGCGATGTGGGAGGGTAAGAGAGCAAAAGAAGAGAAAAGAGTGGTAGGGTGGGTAGGGGAAGGGGTGAGGAAAACAGAGGTGAAGGGAGCCCGTTTAGGATGTGGGGTGGAGATGGAAGACAAAGGGAGGTGTGGAAAGAGGGCATAAGGAGGGGAGTATAATGTGGTAGGGGTGGGGGGAACTGAGTGTGGGAAGCCATCCCGAATAGGGGAGGAGGGGTGGGGTGAGGTAGGAAGAGAAGAGGGACAAGCAGCGGATTAAGGTAGGCAAGAGAGGAGAGGTGGGTGTAGGTTTTGGGGGGGTTGTGACAGTGGGCAAGGTGCAGGGGGAGGTTTCTGTGAGGAAGAAGAAGAAGGTGAGTAAGGCTAGTTAGGGCAGTTGCATTCATGTAGTGTTGTCCAGTATTGCTTTAGTTGTCTCTTAAAGGGACCCAGCTTAGGGATGTTGGAAATGGCATGGGGAAGTTAATTCAGCCAAAGGGAGGGTCTTATAGGAGAAGGACTTCTGGGCAAGTGCTGTGCAGCAAAAGAGAATATGCAGTACATTTCTAGCCTTTCCTCTAATTTGGTGCGAGTTTAGTGCAGGCTTGAATAGATTTTGGGTGGCTGTTGGGGTCAGACCTAGGGCTGATTTTTTTCCCCAGGAAGCAGACCTGATAACTTAATCCTTCCCTTGAGGTTAAACCATTTTGTCTGCACGTACAGGTTACAAGTCTGTGTTCTGCTCCTGTCCCTGAAGACTAGTCTACAAGTCTTGTTCAGAGCTACCGTTACCCTTTTCATGGCAGTGTCAGTGACTGCGCAGTATATAGCAAGACTGTAGTCTATGACAGATAGAATTGACCTGTTTACAGCTAAAGAGAGTGCTTCAGTAACCATGCAGTGTTGGTGCCTATATATCAAGCTGATTCTAGTATTGACCATTTTGACTACGTGATCTATATGACATGCGTATGTGAAAGAGCTATCGAGGGTGATACCAAGGTATTTAAAGGTGTTTACTGTTCTAGGGGATTGCGTCTGCTATTTAGGATTGTTAATTGCTTGGATTTTTTCTTATTTTGTTGGTGGTGAAAAGCATTGTTTTTTTTTTATAGTTCAGTAGAAGTTTCTTGTGTTTAAACCAATCCTCAATTATTGAAAAGCTTTCCTGTAGGTTATTTTTGAGCTGGTTTAGATGTGGGCTGTTAGAGAAAATGACCGCATCATCTGCATAAAGGAGAATTTTAGCTTGGCAAATACTAGGGAGAAAGTTGAGGAACAGGCTGAACAATAGGGGATCCCAAGATGGAGCCTTGCTGACTCCAGTGGACATGTCCTTGCTGTTGGATAGGGCATTGTTTATTTTTACCCACTGGGTTCTATGGCCAAGATAACTCTTAAACCACCCTACGGTTTCCATGTATAGTCCAAGAGTGCGTAGTTTTCAAAGAAGAATGCTGTGGGTGACGGTGTCAAACGCCTTTGTGAGGTCGATATATGTTGACCCCACTAAGTGACCTGTGTCCAGTGATTCATGTATGTAGTCTGTGTACTCAAACACCATGTTAGTAGTACTGTGGGCCTTCCAGAATCCATGTTGCTGGGGGCGCTGAACGTTGTACTTATTTAGGTATTCCACCAGTTGATCTGAGACTATTCTTTCTAGGGCTTTAGACAGTGGAGGCAGTATGGATATGGGTCTATAGTTAGGGTGGACTGCTCCATCTCTACTTTTGTGTACTGGGGTGACCACTGTCATTGTCCATCTTGTAGGGAATTTTGCTTGTCGGAGTGATAGGTTGAGTGTTGCTGTAAGTGGGGGTGCTACATTGTCAAGTGCGAGAGCAATAATTTTGAGATCCAGGGAGTCATTACTGTGTCTGGTTTTGCCAAGGGTAAGCTGAAGATATTTTCTGCCTTCAGCGAGGGTGATATGTTTGAAGTAGAAAGGTGGGGTGTCTACCAGGGTTGAACTATGGTCAGCTAGGGTCTCATACAGGGTGCCTTCATTATTGTCAAGGAAGTCAGGTGGGAGAATGGTGCTGAGGTTCGGAAAGTCAGTACTGAAGGTGTCAGGAATTATCTTGGGGTCTTGTGTGATTTTTCCGACAAATCCATCCAGCCCCAAATTGCCTAAATGACTCCTAATATATGGTTGATTTTGATATGGATATTTCAGCATTGTTGACATCTAAAGGTAAATCCAGTACCTCATTTAGAAGAGCTTTTTCATCGGCTTTCAGACTTTGACCAACCCTTATAAGGGAAAATCTCAAAGGATAATCTCATTTACATACTATAAAATGTCAATAGAAACATAGAAACATAGACTTTGACGGCAGATAAGGACCGCTAGGCCCATCTAGTCTGCCCATTTCCCCTACCTACAGGATAGGCCGCAGATCCTAGTTAACCAACAGCTTATTTCTTCCTACCCCCACAAGAATTGCCTTATGTCTGTCCCATGCATTCTTGAATTCTCCCACAGTTTTAGACCCCACAACCTCCTCAGGAAGGCTGTTCCATGCATCCACTACCCTCTCTGTGAAATAATACTTCTCACATTGCCCTGAACCGCCTCCTTCTATCTTTAAATTGTGTCCCTTGTCTTGCAAGTCTCTTTTTCTGAAAAATGCTACCCTCTTGGACTTTTTTGATTCCACTGAGGTACTTAAAAGTTTCTATCATGTCCCCCCCTCTCCCTTCTTTCCTCAAGGGTATAAATATTAAGCTCCTTTAGTCTCTCCTCATACGGCTTCTCTTGCAGACCCTGCACCATTTTAGTTGCCCTCCTCTGGACTGCCTCTATCCTGTCTATGTCCTTGCAAAGATGGGGTCTCCAGAACTGGACACAGTACTCCAGATAGGGTCTCACCAACTGTCTGTACAGAGGGATAACAACTTCCTGTTTTCTGCTGCTGATGCCTCTCCCTATACATCCCAGTATACCCCAGCCCTCCCTACTGCCTTCTCACATTGCTTGCTAACCTTAAGGTCATCTGATATGATTACCCCAGGTCCCTTTCCTTTTTGTTGTTGTTACTACCTCCCCACCCATTGTGTATTCTTCCCTGGGTTCTTGTTTCCCAGGTGCATTATTTTGTACTTCTTTCATTGAATCTTAGCTGCCATACTCTGACCATTCCTCCAACCTTGCCAAGTCCCTTTTCATCCTTTCCACGCCTCCTTGTGTATCAACCCTGTTGCAGATTTTGTGTCATCTGCAAAAGGCATACTTTCCTTCAGTCCCTCTGCAATGTCACTGATGAAGACATTAAAAGGACTGTACCCAATACTGAACCCTGCGGTACCCCATTAGTAACCCCCCTTTCTTCAGAATGGACTCCATTTACAATTACCTTCTGTGTCCTGTTGTCCAGCCAATGTTTTACCCAGGCTACCACCCTGGGTCTCACTCCCAGGCTGGTTAATTTGACTATTAATCTTTTGTGTGGGACTGTGTCAAATGCCTTGCTAAAGTCTAGGTAGGCCATGTCCACATTATAGTTACATGTCCATATTATAGTTAATTAAACTAGCAAGCAGTTTTCATTTTAGTTTTAGTTTTTATTGCATAGACAAGCCTTAGGCAAGTGCCTATTTTCAAATGATCTAGAGTCAAAACATACATACATACTGTATATACTTGTGTTCTAAGGTAATACACAGCACTAAATTACAAGGGTAAGGGCTTACAGAGCAGTGTAAGGAATACATTGTCAAGCATCATCATACATTAGAAGCAGCTGCAGGTGTTAGAGGCAGTAAGTACATCCGTTAAATGAATTTTTAAGGATGAAACTGAGTCACACTCCTTTAACAAGTCAGTTTAAACAATGAACTACAAGCTTCGGAACCCAAAGCAATAATGAGGGCAGGAGTGAGGAGCCCAGAGACAGAGAAGGAGAGAACTGGTGGCCGGGAAGTGTCCCAAGTCACTATGCACCAGAGAAATGCAGCCATAATATATCAGTTCAGTCTATGGACATCAAGACAGAGAAATCAAGTGAACTGAGAGAGTCCACCTCAATACTTCGTGGTTTGGCTTAATTCATATTAGTGCTCTGCTAGGAAAACTAAGACACCCCCCTTTTCATGGAGACAAAGTAAGGAACTAGCCAAGTTAGGCAGAAAGAAACGTGTAACGTTTGACTTCTGGTGACGTCAGCAACATGGATGCCAGCCTAACCTCACAGCTCCGGCCCCACATTGCCTAAACGACTCCTAAATACTATCTTTTTTCACAAAAAAATCTTCCAGCACAGCTCACGGGAGTCGTACAGCTCATATGGATGGTAGAACAAAGAAAAAAGGCACCCCGTTTTGAAGGATTCAACCTGATTGACAAACTGCTACAGAGAGTTCAACAACACCATCAGCCATGGCAGAAGAGCTTACTCCCACACCAACTCCTATGGTGCAGCCACTTAACACAGCTATTTTAACTAAATTGAGAGACTTTCACATAGAAATCCAAACAATTTACACTAAAATGAAGGGCAGTTTAACTAAAGTGGAAAACCAAGTTACTGACCTTGAAACCCAGGCCATCACAACTGACAGCCAGGCCACCACAACTGACAGCCAGGCCACCACAACTGACAGTCAGGCACACCACCTCGAACGGGTGCTAATCCATGTCCTTGAAGAGCATCAGCACTTACCAGCTAAATGTGTTGACCGCAAGAATTGCTCAAAGTGGAATAATTTGCACATCAATGGCATACCAGAGGACAAGGAAGGCAGAAATTTGGGGGCAGTTATGGATTCTTTCCTCCGGGCAGCTCTCCAGCTTGACCCCACTCTCCTGCTTGATATCGACTGTGTACATAGGGCCCTGATGCCAAAAACCACCCACCTCGTGAGTGTCCCAGGTCTGTAGTTATGCACTTTTTAAGCTATGCCACCAAACAAGACTTGATCTTCAAGGCATAGTGCATGAAACTAGTCATGTATAACAGGAAGGCCATCTTTTTTGATAATGACTACTCCCCAACATTTATCACCCACAGACAGGCCTATTCACCAATTCTCCAAGCACAACTAAAGTTCCAAATATCCTACTCCTCCAAGCAGGTAGTCATGTTTCTGGATGGTTCTCAGACTCTTAGCACTCCAGGGGAAGCCATCCAGGGCTTAAAGGCACTGAATATTGATGTTTCACTCCCCCGATGCTCTACAACCTTGACAGACCAACATGACATGCAGCAGATGGTGTGGAACAGGATTCCCACTGCAGCAGAAAGGAAAAACCAGTTGCAGGCCACCCTTCAGGACATAAAGCAGCTTCTGAAAACTTTCCATCACTAGGACCAAATCTGAGCAATTTTTCTGACCCAACAGCTGACTGACTCTTGGAGGTACATGCAGGTAGGGGGTGACAGGGTGGGATAAGTGACCACCGCCCACGTTGCAGTGCTGACTGGACTGTAACACCTAATTGAGGCATTGGAAATTCTCCTCCCACCCTGCCCTGCTTGCCTGTTTTGCTTACTAAGACACAGACCTGTTAAACTGAACCTCAGCGGATTCCTCCACAGAAGTGGATGCCGCCCTGAACATAAAATGGGTCTTTGTGCTTGTGTGAATATCTTTACTGGTCTCTGTGTTCATGTGAATATTTTTGCAGTACTGGATCTTGGGAGGGGGGCTTAGTAAAGGGGGCACTGTAAAGTTAAGCTAAACTGTACAGAAGTACAATGTTAACACTGCCTATAGCCTTATGGCCTGAGTGCTGAAGTAGGTAGGGCCCCACTTTTAGCTGCTTTTTATGATAGCCTGCTGGCAGCCTGTTCAAAGCTCAGAGCAGCAGCCCAGGATTCAGATGACCCTTGAAGTACTGCCTCATGCACATTGCCTGCTTGAGCCCCACGTTGCAATTCTGCCACATTTTGCTGGCTGGGGGTCTGTCTCCTCTCCTCTCCTCTGCCCCTCTTGGTGTCTGACTGTTGAGGCTGTGGGCAGCGTCATGGCTTGGTGACACATCTCACAGGTTGGAGGGATAGACCATGACCTGTGCCTGCTGGTTGGTGCCCTTCTGCCATGGTGTGGAGTTTTCAGGAGGTCTGGCCTTGGCTTTCCCTCAGGTGCCACACACTGGAAAGGCTGTAAGCTCCCTCTTTACTCCAAATTTCCATAAGCACCTTATCACACACTGGAACTGATAGGGGAGAGAGGGGTGGCTTGATGCTCCCATCCTGCAGTGTTGACTGAAATAAACAACAACAACAAAAATTAAAAAAATAAAATAAAAAAAATAAGAAGAGGATGAAGGAGTGGTAGGAAAAATAAACGAGCTACTAACACACAGTGGCAAATACTTACCCTGATCAAGGTGGAATTCACTGAACCCCAGATCTGCATTTTGCAAAAAGGTTTTTCCTTTGTGCCATGCATAAAGCCTGATAAGTTCCAAATACACACTGATTTAGAGAAGTTCTTTTGAAAAGTATACTTAAAAGATTTTTTGCCAATAATCCAGCACAGCAAGAAAGCATGGGAGGATACAATGGCTAGCCCAATAAGGGACCTGGATCCATCGTTATTGAATTTTCCAGAGCCATTTTTAGGAGATCATGAACTCCAAGAAGTCACACAAGAATGGAAAAGTTTAGACTGGGATAACTTCACTAACCTAAATTCCTTGTTTAATGAAGTTCATGAGGGGTCCACAGGTATGAACATTCACGTTAACCTTTCTGACATTAATAGAAACTATTTCTCACATCTAAGGAAAAAAAAAACTTGTTTTCCCCCAGGTCACAGTTTTGTCCTGTTACCAATGATCCTATGATTAATGCTTTAAAAAAACTGTTATGAGAGAGGTTAATTCAGTATTATAAAATGATACAGGACCAAACTATCAGAATTTAACAACTGAGGAGAGAAGGGCATTTAAAGAATTACAGAAAGTGGACAATATTATTTTTCCACAATCTGACAAAGGGGGAACATTGTTGTACTAACAAAGGAGTTTTACAAGGGAAGGGTTATGAATTTACTCTCAAATACTGAGAATTACATGAAATATCCAGTCTAGTCTCTGTTTTTGAACAGGAGTTAATGCAATTGTTAGATCAGGCTTCTAGCCAAGGTGAGATCAATGAAACGGAATGTAGATTTTTGCTTCCACAATTCCCTGCAACACTCACAATGTATATCTTACCTTAGAACCACATCAGCCCCACTCATCCTCTGGGTAAACCCATTATCTCCGGGCTGGGGTCATTAACAGACAACCACTGCCATTTTATAGACTTCTTTTTACAAAGAAGTGTGGGCTGTTTAAAATCACTCCTAAGAGATATCATGTATGTGCTTAGTAAATTTTTGGATTTTGTCTGGTCACCGACATATAAGTGGCTCACTATTGATATTCAGTCCCTTTACAGATCCATCAAACACAATGATAGTGTAGATGCTTTTGGCCACTTTTTACTTAGAGACCCACGTAGAGACACATACTGCTCACAAAGCTTATCATCAGGGGCTTGAGTTTGTGCTTACACATAACTATTTAGACTTTAACAATGATTTCTACCTGCAGAAATGTGACAAGGCGGGCTGGCCTAGTGGCACTGAGGGTTGAGGCACCGAACGCCACACCTCACACTATGCCAGTGACCCTGGTTTGGGCATGACCTTGGGTCATCGGGGTGCCAGCATGGGGGGAGGGCAGAGCAGGATCGAGCATGCCAATGGGCAACTCTCCTCTCCCAAGGGTGGTGAGGGTGGGTTGGTGCTAGTTCCACTCCCACCGAGTGGAGGTCCAGTGGGTAGCATAGGTGGAGAGGGGCCAGCAAAAAGCTACAGGAGATGGAAGGGGCTGAGCTGGCATCACGGTGTGCATAGCATGCCTCCACATGCTTGCACGACCATGTGCTGGGGCCTTGGGGGGGGCCAAGGAAGAAAACCAAGTAAAAATTCCTATGTGTCTCCATCGCCAGTTGGTGGGCAAAGGCGATGGAGATCAAATAGCAATACTAAAAAAAAAAAAAAAAAAAAAGAAATGTGGCATGGCGACGGGCTCCTTTGGCCCCTCATTCGTTAATTTATTCTTAAACAAATGGGAGGAGAATCTGACTTTTAATTCACATGAAGATCCATTCCATCACAAAATCGTGAAGTGTCATCATTTTAATGACATTGTGTTGTGTGTTTGGAATGGCACTGAGCAAGAGATGGACTCTTTTCTGAACTGGCTAAATGAAAATCAGTTGAACTTGAAATTTACACATAAATTTGATTCTAACTCAATCGATTTCTTGGATGTAACCTTATCAGCTAATACTGATTGTAGACTGATAACTAAATGATTTTGGAAACAAACAGCAACTAATAACTTTCTTCTGGCCAGTAGCTCATACCTCAAGAAACTTAGTAACTCCATCCCCTTTAGTCAATTCCTTAGATTATGGAGGAATGTTCGGAGATGGAAGAGTTTCTTAAGGAGTCTAAAGAACTAAAAAGGATGTTTCTCAACAGGGGTTACAGTCCTGCTGTGCTCAATAGTGCATTGGAAAGAGCAAATAATGTGGACAGGGTACCTTGTTGAAACCAAAACAGAGGGATGCCAGTGCAAATGAGATGATTTGCTTTTTGACAACGCGCTATAATTTATCAGGGCAGTTAGGCAATATCATTACTAAGTACTGGCTCATTCTACAAGGCAACCGTAAATTGGACAAAATATTTGGCCCTAGGCCACGTATTACATTCCGTAGAGTGGTAAATTTAAAAGATAAATTAGTGAGGAGCCAGTTTTCAGTCAGTAATAAATCACCGAGCACCTGGTTACCTGTGAGACCCAAAGGGATGTATAAATGTGGCAGCTGTAACATGTGCGCAATGTATGCCCAGGGTTCCACCTTTCAAATGCCAAACTGAATAAAAATGGTAAACATTCAACAGTTTATCACATGTATAACCACATTCATTGTGTATGCAGTTTGGTACCCCTGTGATTCTTTGTATATTGGACGCTCAGTTAGACAACTTAAACCTAGAATCCAGGAGCACATCAGAGACATAAGGAACCTCAATTTTGACAACCCTGTAGCTGAGCACTTCGCAACTCATCACAACTGTAATGTGGGAGCATTGAGATTTTATGGGCATTGTTTTGAACAGGTCAAGGTTGGTCGTGGGGTGGGGTGGGGTGGGGACAGGTTACACAGGCACTTGCAAAGAGAACATTTTTGGATTTTCACACTCAATGCTGTTGAGCCAGATGGTTTAAACATGGAGATAGATTTTAAAACATTTCTTTAAAAGATATCCTTAGGAGACTTTGTTAACTATAACTGATAAGCCTGCAATGGCACATTGATATTTGACTTTGTGGCTCCGTATTACATGTTATCAGAGCACTCTCAATTTATAATTTTTAATTTATATATCTTTGGTTGTAGTACCTTCTGATGAATACTTTATCCATTATATTTCTGTTATCTGCAGTGGCACCTGGTTACAAGTAATGCAGTTGGTTAATTCAAGCACAGTGTTCATGTTTGCTATTTTTACAGCAAAAACTGAAGCATTAAACGTAGCTCTTTTGTTCTCTCAGCCCCCCCCCGAACCACGACTCTCTTATAGAGGCTTGATTTGTTAACAGAATTTATGTTGTTGAAAATATGATCAGTTTAAATACAGCCTTTGTTTCAAATTGTCTAAAATTGTTTTGTATTTTCTTTCTGCTAGCCTGGAGACTTGGCGAGTGCAGGATTCTCCTACTTAAACACGTTATAGGCTGTAGCTTCCAACTCCTATCTGACTGTCACTGATCCGAATGCTGTAATTAGGCAGCAATATTGGGTAACATAATTTCAGACTCCTTCAAATTTTTCTTTTTGTATGACATTTTGCAATGTTTCAAATTTTGACATGTAGATTGATGTATGTTTTACACTTGGGTGAATTCTTTAATTGTTATACATGCTTTTGAAAATGTATAGTGGAACCCCATGGGGCATTGTCATTTCATTTTGTTTAATAATTGATGATGTCATTATTATAATGGTACTCAAGGGCAGTTTGTCCACCAGGTGACCATCTATGACCTGAGGAAGCTCTAACAAGCGAAGTGCTGGGGCATCTGAAATAGCGGTCTAAACAGCTCCCAGTCATTTCTGTAACAGTGTGGTCTGCACCCTTGGTATTTTCTGTACCAATAAATGGTTTATACACAGTAATTCTTGTGTTTCCAGTGCATTTGTGCATCAAGGGACTACCTGCTTAAACTCTGAAGTGCATTTGGATTTGGTGTTTGATATTCTGACTAAAATAATTGCCTGAATAAATCCCTTGCCAGGGAGCAACCTACCAAAAGAGGTGGCAGGAGTTGTATTGCAGCCTGGAGGAGATTTGGATGGCTGGTACTGGGGAGGCGCAGGATGCAGATGTGTGGGGATGGTGTGGAGGCTGAGGGAGCTGGATGGTAGGACTCATCACTTGACCTTCTGTGGGGATATTTTCACTGAAAGTTGCCCTCAGTGAAAATGCCCTGAGGGCAAAGGGGCCCAGCTGTTTTATGTTGGCCCTCTGCTAACAATATGGAACCTACTTCCTCCTTCTAATCCCTTCAGGTATGTGAGTAGCACTTAAGAACCTGACAACTCTCTCTAGCTTTGAATCATTAAGCCCAGGGGACCCTTTTACTCTAACATATTATGAGTCACACCCACCTGCTATGGATACAGCATTTTACAGGCTCAGAAGAGGCAAATAGAATATAATAGAAAGGCAGTCAGAATAGCAAAGACACAAACTGAGGAAAAGATAGCCAACTCTGTTAAGAAGGGGGATAAAACCTTTTACAGGTACATTAGGGAGTGAAGAAAGACCAAGGGAGGGATACTGAGACTTAATAAAGGGGAAGGAAAGTGGGCAGAGGGTGACAGTGAAAAAGCAGGGATACTGAACGAATATTTCTGCTCAGTGTTCACAATGGAAGAGAAGGGGGAGGTACCTAAACCAAACAAGAGAAACCCTCTGAACAGGTGGGTCAATACCAGTCCATTCACAGAAGAAAGGGTTTTGAAAGAACTCTTGAAACTGAAGGTGGACAAAGCAATGGGGCCTGATGAGATTCACCCCAGAATTCTAAAAGAACTAAGGGTAGAACTAATAATGCCACTGACTACTCTCTTTAACAAATCATGGGAGGATGGGGTGGTACCTGAGGACTGGAGGAGGGCAGATGTGATTCCACTTCACAAAAGTGGGAGCAGGGCAGAGGCAGAAAACTACAGACCAGTTAGTTTGACCTCAGTGGTAGGGAAAATGATGGAATCACTTCTGAAGGAAAGAACTGTTGAGTACCTAGAGGCCAGTGGGGCACAGGACCCAAGGCAGCATGGTTTCACAGCAGGAAAGTCATGTCAGACTAATCTAATAGACTTCTTTGACTGGGTGGCCAAAGTAGTAGACCAGGGAGGGGCTGTGGATGTGGCCTACCTAGATTTTAGCAAGGCATTTGACACAGTCTCACATAAAAGATTAATATACAAGTTAGCCAGTCTTGGAGTGGGTCTCAAGGTGGTAGCCTGGATAAAAAACTGGCTGGACAACAGGACGCAAAGGGTAATAGTAAACAGAGTCCACAGTGAAGAAAGAAGGGTAAATAGCGGGGTACCGCAGGGTTCGGTGCTGGGACCGGTCCTCTTTAACGTCTTAATAAGTGACATTGGAGAGCACCTGGAAGGAAAAGTATGTCTTTGCAGACGACACAAAAATCTGCATCATGGTTGATACACAAGGTGGGGTGGAAAGGATGAAAAGGGACTTGGCAAGGTTGGAGGAATGGTCAAACATATGGCAGCTCAGATTCAGTGCAAAGAAGTGCAAGGTAATGCATCTGGGAAACAAAAACCCAGGGGAAGAGTACGCAATGGGGGTGAGATAATAACAACAACAAAAATCGAAAGAGACCTAGGAGTAATTATATCAGATGACCTAAAGGTGGGCAAGCAATGTGAGAAGGCAGTAAGGAGGGCTGGGGGATACTGGAATGCATAGGGAGAGGCATCAACAGTAGAAAACAGGAAGTTGTTATCCCTCTGTACAGACAGTTGGGGAGACCCCATCTGGGGTACTGCGTGCAATTCTGGAGATCCCATCTCCACAAAGACATAGACAGAGTGGAGGCTGTTCAGAGGAGGGCAACCAAAATGGTGCAGGGTCTGAACCAGAAGACATATGAGGAGAGACTAAAGCAGCTTAATATGTATACCCTTGAGGAAAGGAGGGAGAGGGGGGACATGATAGAAACTTTCAAGTATCTTAAGGAATTAAAGTACAAGAGGGTAGCATCTTTCAGAAAAGATATGTGCAAGAACAAGGGGGCACAAGTTGAAGATAGAGAGGGGACGGCTCAGATGTAATGTTAGAAAGTATTTTTTCACAGAGAGGGTTGTGGATGCATGGAACAGCCTTTCTGAGGAGGTTGTGGAGTCAGAAACAGTGGGAGAATTCAAGAATGCATAGGACAGACATAAGGCAATTCTAGTGGGGGGTAGGAGGAAGTAAGCTGTTGATTAATTAGAATCTGCAGCTTATCTATTAGGTAGGGAAATGGGCAGACTAGGTGGGCCAAGCGGTCCTTATCTGCCGTCAAATTCTATGTTTCTGTGTAGGGAGCCAGACATATGTGAACAGGGTCGATTCGCTATTGCTGGACCACCCCTAAAGTGTGGTTATTTCATCCACTAGCCACTACTTTGTTATTATTAGTGACAGATCTTCTGTCACGAGGACTCGTGTCATGTAAGTGCGTGACTTGCCCTCCAGGAGGTAACATCAACTCCTGTATAGGAGAGTAAAGGCCCTCTCCCTGCCTTGGAAGCTCTACCAATTTCCTACTTCATTGTTGTTCTATATTGCTGAGGAGTGGCTCAGTTGGCCCCCTCATTGGTTTATTACCAGACCAGGTGTTAGTCTGTGGTTCTGCTGTTCGTTTCTGCAGTAATGTTTCAGTTGTTATATGTCTTTGCCCTTATGGCGCTCAGAGCACCAGCATTACAGCATCGGGCAATCAGGGCACCAAATGCAGGATTCACCATCCCCCTCCCTGATGTCCTCCCCCAGAGTAGGAATTTGTAAGTAGGGTGTGTGTGTAGGGGGCAGAAGTTGATGGCAGAAAAGGACCACCAGGCCAATCTAGTCTGCCCATTTTCCTGGCTAATATAAAACCGCAGACCCAACATGGTCTCCAGCCTCTACCCCCCTCCCCCTTTTCCTCCCAGTGGTGTCTAGAGACCTTGTTTGGGCTCCGGGTTTCCTTTCCTACCAGTTTTGGTGATACCCCTGTGCCTATCCCATGCTTTCTTAAATCCAATAACTGTTTTAGTCCCTACCACTTCTACAGGGAGGCTGTTCCATGGGTCCACCACCCTTCCTGTGAAGAAGTACTTTCTCCTGTTCCCTCTGATCCTACCCCCTCCAACTTCATATTGTGCCCTCTAGTCTTAGGACATCTTTTTCTTTGAAAGATGCTGCCTTCCTGTACCTTGTTTATTCCCTTTTGGTATTTAAATGCCTCAATCATGTCTACCCTATCTCTCCTAATCTCCAGGGAGAACACATGGAAGTCCCTTAGCCTTTCCTCATAAGGCTTCTGATGCAGGCCCCAAACCATTTTGGTCACCCTCTGTACCCTCTCTATCATGTCTATGTCCTTATGGAGATAAGGCCTCCAGAACTACACACCATACTCGAGGTGGGGTCTCACCAGTGATTTATATAGGGGCATTATCACCTCCCTGTGCCTACTGGTTATACCCCTCCTTATACAGCCCAACATGCGATTTTCCTTTCCTACTGCCTTATCACAATGTTTTGCCACATTCAGGTCATCTGATATGATAATCCCCAGGTCCTTCTCCAGACTTGTTACAGTGACTACTCCCCCCAGTTCATATGTGGCCCATGGATTACTAAGGCCTAAATACATGATTCTGCACTTCTTTGCGTTGAATCTCAATTGCCAAGTTTCTTACCACTCTTCTAACTTCCCTAGGTACTACTTCATTGTTCCACCCCCCTGGTGTGTCTACCCCATTATAAATTTTTGTATCATCTGCAGATAGGCACATCTTTCCTTCCAATCCATCCCCCATAACACCAATGTAGATATTAAAGAGGACCAAACCTGAAATTGACCCTGTGGCACCCCACATGTCATCCTGCCCTCCCCCGAGTGAAACCCATTTTGTAAAACCCTCTGGCTTCTATCACTAAGTCAGCTTTCCATCCATTTTGCTAATTTAGGACCCATTTCAATACTGCTCAGTTTGTTCACCAGCTTCCTGTGTAGGGCAGCTTTCTTACAAATAACATTTTCAGAACTTTGGTACAGTATGAAAATTTAGAATTTGACAGTAGACGTAACTCCTTCTGACCAGGTATGTACCTAAATTTTATCTTAACCGTAACAATTCTTTCCTTGGGCTAAAATATTCAGATAGCATTGAGTCTAATCATGCCGGGTATGACACCATTTTGATAAATTTTTCTGTAGGGAATTCATATTCTCTAGAAGAATAAGTAGCCTGTTCATTAAGACACACACAATATGCGGGTAATGCCATTCCTGAAGCAGATGTACTTCCTGTCCCTCCAAGCCATGGCACCAGGCAGGCACCTTACTTCAGTTTTTTCCTGCTTCCTCACTTCTATCCCCCTAATAACTGAGTCCCCCACCAGGAGCTGCTTCCTTTCCCTGTGGTGCCCTCTGCCTCCTTCCTGAGGTCCTCCCTTGTGACAGTTGTCTGCATCCTCCTTAGTCTCCTCTGTGGGTGCATCCATAGGGAAACTATGTTCCCCCAGAATGGTGTATGGATTGTGGAGTGGAACAACTGACTGGGTGTGCCTCTGTTCCACCACCCTTACCCTCCCTGAGCCCACTGTGGTCCAACTGCTGTGCTTTCTTCGCAACCTCCTGAAGTAGTGGTGGTGGCTCTGGTGCTCCCTGGATGGGGGAGGTTCCCTTGCTAATGTCCAGTGCAGCCTGAAGACGGACAACTTCCTCCCTCAGGGCAGATAGTTGTGTGCAAACAGGGCAGCATCTCAGCCTCCAGAAAGACTCCCTGAAGACTGCTGCCCCACAGCCATTACATTTATCCTGGACTCCCTTCAGGGTGCCTTCTTCAAGCAACTGGTCATGGAACCAACTCGGCAGAAGGCAATACTGGACCTTGTGCTCACAAACAGGGACAGTGTGATGGGGGTAACAGTGGGGGAGCACCTGGGAAACAGTGACCACCAGTCATTGTGGTTTGAAATCACAGAAAGAGCAGAACCAAACCACACAAAAACATGTATCCTGGATTTTAGGGGGGCAGACTTTGGGAAAATGGGGAGATACTTGAAAGAGGCATTAAGGGGAATGGGACAGGAATCAGGGTTGAGGAACAGTGGGCAGTATTTAAAATGGGGATTACAAGAACAACAGAATTATGCATTAAGCAGGTTAGCAAGAGGAAAAGGAAGAGGAGACCATTATGGTTTTCCAAAGAGGTAGCAAAGAAAGTGAAAGCCAAAAAGATTGCATTCAGGCAATACAAAAAGACACAGGCAGAAGGGGATAGGGAGAAGTACCAGGAGAAGCAAAGGAGGCAGGGAGGTCAGTAAGGGAAGCCAAAGCTCAGACAGAAGAACACATTGCAAAATCAGTGGGTAGAGGGGACAAAACCTTTTACAGGTACATAAGTGAAAAAAGAAAGACAAAGGGAGGGATAGTGAGACTGAAGGGGGAGGATGGGGGCCGCGTGGAGGATGACAACAGGCTGACATATTGAACAGGTATTTCTGCTCAGTCTTTACTGAGGAAGAGGAGGGTAATGGGTCTGAAGGGAGTACAAGGGGTGAGAATGGTGCAGAAATGGACACAAGTCCCTTTACACGAAAGGGTCCTGAAGGAACTGGAAGTAATAAGAGTTGATAAAGCAATGGGGCCAGATGGGGTGCACCCAGGGTCCTTAAGAACTAAGAGAGGTGGTGGCTGAACCTCTGGCTATCCTGTTTAGCCAATCACTGGAAACAGGGAGGTACCCAAAGACTGGAGGACAGCAGATGTAGTCCCTTATACAAAAGTGGGAACAAAGAGGAAGCAGGGAACTACAGACCAGTCAGCCTCACCTCGGTAGTGGGGAAGATCATGGAAGCACTACTGAAGGAGAGAGTGTTGGAACATCTGTTGTCAATGGACTACAGGACCCAAGGCAGCATGGTTTCACCAGGGGGCCGCGTCAGACCAAGCTGCTGAATTTTTGACTGGGTGACTGGGTGACTAGGAGGTGGATCAGGGAGGGCAGTGGACATGGCCTATCTGGACTTCAGCAAGGCCTTTGACACTGTGCCACATAGAAGACTATTACACAAACTGAGGAATATGGGTGTGGGCAGGACAGTAGTGTGATGGGTAGGTAACTGGCTGGGTGGCAGGACACAGAGGGTGGTGGTAAATGGCTGTCACTCCACAGAGGGAAGATTGACCAGTGGGTACCACAGGATCAGTGCTGGGACCGTCCTATTCAACATCTTCATCAGTGACATTGCACAGGACCTAGAAGGCAGAATTTCACTGTTTGCTGATGACACAAAGCTCTGTAACAGAGTAGACACACCAGAGGGTGTAGACAGAATGAGAAGGACCTGCAGAAACTTGAAGAATGGTCAGGGGTTGGCAGTTGAAATTCAATGCAAAGAAGTGCAAAATAATGCATATGGGGCACAAAAACCCTGGCACAATATATCAGTTGGGGGGTGAGGATATAGCATGCACCAAGCAGGAAAGGGATCTTGGGGTTGTCATCTCTGATGACCTCAAGATAGGGAAACAGTGTGACAACAGCAGCAGGTAAAGCAAATAGGATGCTGGGATGTATAGGCAGGGGCATCACCAGCAGAAAAAGGGAGGTCATAATTCCGCTATACAAGACACTAGTGAGGCCCCACCTGGAGTACAGTGTACAGTTCTGGAGACCATACCTACGTAAGGACATAGACAGGGTAGAGAAGGTTCAGAGGAGAGCAACAAAGATGGTGCATGGATTGCATCACAAGTCTTATGAAGACAGGTTGAAGGAACTGAACATGTACTCCTGGAGGAGAGGAGGAGGAGGGATATGATAGAGACATACAAGTATCTTACAGGGAGGAACAGGGTGCAGGAAAACAGTATTTTTAAGGAAAAAGATGTTCCAGGACTCGAGGCATGGGATGAAGTTGAGGGAGGACGATTCAGAGGAAACATGAGAAAGAATTTCTTCACAGAACGGGTGGTGGACAAGTGGAACACCCTGCCAGAGGAAGTGGTGGGGGCTGAAACAATCACGGGATTTAAGAATGCATGGGATAGACATAAAGGAATTCTGGAGGTCAGGGGTAAGGGGCAACAGACTTCTAGGAAAACAAACTGAACTTACAAGCTCAAACGGGCAGACTGGGTGGGCCATAGGCCCTTATTTGCCGACACTGTCTATGTATCTATGTATCTATGTATTGCACTACTCCCTATATAACTGTCTACCTTGTTTAGGTTTTTTTTTTTTGTGTGTGATTGGTGTGTTATAGAGAAATATATGTATTTATATAATATGTATACTTATATTGTCAGTGCAGTGTGCTAGAGAGGATACGACAGTGATATGCACCTTGCACTCTTGAGGAAATGATGTCAGAACCCCAGGTATAAAGGAACTATTTCCAGGGGTGGGTGGGGTGAGGGGTGGGAAGGGTTTGGGCCAATCTGTGCCCTCATGAAACAATCAGCTCCAAGCTCTGACCTACTGCTGCAATGAATGCTTCCTGTCAGCAAGATGCCCTACACGACAATTTGACAGAAAAAATACCCTGCTAATCAAACAGAGAAAAATCCAAACATTCAAGTCAGACACAGGTAAACCTCTCCAGCCCCAAAACAGCCTGGTGACTTGTGCTCTGAAAGCAGTCAGCCCCAAAACACGTCAGCTGTGCAGAAGGGCAGACACAGAAAACAGTATTCAGCCCCTGTGGGTTGAAACTCTTCCTGCACTGAAAATCTTAGCAATTGTAACAAAAGTAAAGCAAACTCCATCTCCCTCTGTTGATTGAAAGACTGCCTTTTCTGATAATTCTAAGTTCCTTATTTCACCCTTCAGTTACAATTATCCTCCACCTGAAGAATATTAACTTTCCTAAGGAATCTGCTTCAAACCAAAGACAATTGTAAATTGTAAGGTTCACCTCCCTCTGTTGTGAGCACAACTCACTTTCTTGCAAATCTTAAGTCCAGTGTAGCAGCTTCCAGCCAGAGGTAGCTTCACCTGAAGACTATTAGGTTATCTGATGAGACTGCTAAAATTAGTACTTTTATCAAGGTCTGTAAGATTCTTCCAGAGCTATTGGCTGTTAAGTAGCTGTGATGAAAGCACTTCCTGACACAGTCTGGCCTGGCCTTTTAAGGCACACAAAGATAAACAAAAGAAACACCAGTTTCCACTCCCTAGGCACCGTCTGGTTGCAATACACAGCCTGTAACCTGCTCTTAATTCAGGACTTATGACAAATTCTTAGCCCAGTGAATAACTCACAGTATTACAAATATTGCAATGCAAACAGTCAATCACTAACTCCAATCAAGTCAGCTGTGCAGAAGGGCAGACACAGAAAACAGTATTCATCCCCTGTGGGTTGAAACTCTTCCTGCACTGAAAATCTTAACAATTGTAACAAAAGTAAAGCAAGCTCCACCTCCCTCTGTTGATCGAAAGACTGCCTTTTCTGATAATTCTAAGTTCCTTATTTCACCCTTCAGTTAGAAGTATCCTCCACCTGAAGAATATTAACTTTCCTAAGGAATCTGCTTCAAACCAAAGACAATTATAAATTGTAAGGTTCACCTCCCTCTGTTGTGAGCACAACTCGCTTTCTTGCAAATCTTAAGTCCAGTGTTGCAGCTTCCAGCCAGAGGTAGCATCAACTGAAGACTATTACGCTACCCATTGGACCTCCAACCAGTGGGACTGGAACTATGGGGGGGTGGCAACCCACCCTCAGGAGAGGAGAGCTGTCCACCAGCATGCTCAATCCTGCTCCGCCATCCCCCCATGCCGGCACCCTGACAACCCAAGGTCATTCCTGAACCTGAATCACCAGTGTAGTGCGTGGAAAGGTGCCCAGTGCCTCAACCCTCTGAGCCACTGGGCTGGCTAGGTGAAGTACATTTAAATGTCGCATCCATGAACCAGTCAGTGCTGCCCACCAGTCTAGTGAGATTCCCCTGTGTGCAAAACATCATTATCCATGCTGCCCTGGAGCCACCATCATAGAGGAGGAAAGGCTCTCCCCCTCGGTCACCTGAAACTCCTCGGGCACTACCAGCTTGGTGACAGATGTAGGCACTGTGGGCGGGTAGCGGGCGGCACTGCAGCCTCTGCCAGATGTTCTCCTGAGGTAGCCCATGGCAGGCAAATGGCTGGACACAGCTATGAGTGCATTCCATTTGCCTGCAAGTACCACCTGGCCGGCAGTCTCCACAGTCGACATGGTCTGCAGCAACATGGAGGCCACCACAGTATGGACCACTATTGCCACTGTATCCAGTATGTGGTTGTGGCTCTCCATGCTGTGCACTACCTCCTCTGCCATGGTATGCAAGTGACCTTTGCAGTGCTTGTTGTCATACTCAATGCACTACCAATTGGTCTTCCCCCACCATTCCCTTGTCCTCCTGTGCAAACCTCCATGATGCACAAACAGTATGCCTCTCTTCTGGCTTGCAATGAAGTGCAGAGGCATTGTGCTCCATACTATGGCCCTTCCACAACAATGAATACAAATGGGTGATGCTGCTGCATTTATCCTGTCAGCCATTACAAGCATTGTTATCACCTGCCCCCCCAAATGGAAACACCTGTGGCCCATCACCTGCATTGCTGCTATGGGGTAAAAAAAAAAATCTTACCCCATGCACATCCCCTATGGCACATGTGGGTCCAGTGACTGCCTGGCACATTTGTCCACATCCATTGTCCACAATGACAGCTTGCACTGCTGTCTGCCATTGGATTCAAACCTCTGCCTCACTGCCTACACACTAGCTACCTACCTACCTACCTACACAGCCTGCTAACCCGACACCCTGACCACTACTCCAGCATGCCAGTACAGCTCGGCTCAGTGGCGGACATGACTGTCAGAGTCTCTGGTTCCACACTTTGCCTGTCCACACTGCCCATCCACATACCTCCCAACCTGCATGGTGCATGGGTGGCCCTGCAGCCCTGCAGGGTCCACAGCTGTCTCATGGCTGTCCATGCCACCCATACACCCCATCAATGCACAGGGACCTGGACCTCCATCCTCATAATATGGACTGGTGGACAAGCAGGGTGGGAAGCTGGGGACAGCTGTACAATGACTCCTAGGTGTGCCATTGCAGTTTGTCATGGCCCACGTTGCCTTCCAGCCCTGTGGGGGGGGTCACAGGCCCCTTGCACAATACAAAAACCCGCACACACAGTGGCATTCTTGCCCAGTGGTATTTTCAGCCACGCACTATTGTTGCTTGTGTTTTTTTATCCGCGCTCTTTAGTGGTTGCTCTTGTTGCTTCTCTGTTATAACCTGGTACACTCCAGGTGTGGCCTCACCATGTGGCTATCCATAGAGAGGTTGTAATACCTATTTTCTTCTGCTGATAAAACCCCTTCCTATACAGTCCAGCATCCTAATTTGATTACTGTAGATCTTATTATGCTGACTTGATTGTTTTAGGGAGCCACTAATAAGCACACGTAGGTCTCCTTCCTCAGAAGTAGTCCCCAGATTTACCCTCCCATCCAGTATTCTCTCCTGGGGTTCTTGTTCCCTATGTGCATCACCCTGCACATTTTGGCATTGAACTTCAACTGTCAAACCTTGGACACCTCTCCAGCCTTTTCAGGTCCCTCTACATCTCCCTAATCCCCTTCCTGCTGACTGCCCTACCACAGAGCTTAGTGTCATTTGTGAAAAGACACTTCTTGCCCTATATTCTTTCTCCTATGTCGCAGATGAACATAGTGAAAAGGACAGAATCTAGGACTGATCCCTGTGGCACCTCACTGGTGACCTCCCTCTCTTCTAGCTTGATTCTTTTAACAACAGTCCCCTGTTGTCTCCCTTCCAACCAAGTTCACACCCATCTAACTGTGTCCTTTTCTGCAACCAGATTCTCCAGCTTCTTCAGCAACCTTCTTTGAGGCACTGAGTCAAATGTCTTGCTGAAATCGAAGTAGAGTAAATCCATGGCATGGCCCTTATCCACTACTGTCACGGCCCAGTCAAAGAATACTATCAGGTTGGTCTGACAAGGTCTTCCTGCCATGAATCTATGCTGCTTACTATCCTGGAGCCCACTGCTTTCCAGATAGTCCATGAGATCTTCTTTGACTAGTATCTCCATCAGTTTACCCACAACAAAAGTAAGACTGACAGGTCTGTAGTTACCCACTTGCTCCATGCCCCCCATGAAGCTGGACTATGTTTGCTATCCTCCAGTCTTTTGGAACTACCCCGTCTGAACTGAGTTACAGTGGTTCACCTTGTTCCAGTGCCAATTCCATGAGTATCCTTGGATGTATTCAATCTGGCCCAGGGGCCTTATCTATCTTTAGGGCTGTTAGCTCTTTCCAGACCCATTCACTGGCAAATACTTGCTGCCTCATCTCCAGTATCCCCCTTACAGTCACCTTAATGCCACTGTCTCTTCCCTTATGAAAACAGACCAGAAGTAATTATTAAGGATGGCTGCTTTATTATCATCCTCCTCTGTTACCCTATCTCCCTCCGATAGCCCAACAATTCCCCACCTTCTTTCTTTTTTCCCTAATGTAGTTAAAGAACTGTTTCCCCCCCGCCCTTCTTTCCCTCTGTAACATGGAGTTCTGTGTCAACCTTTGCTTCCCTGACCGCCATCTTGGTTTCCCTTGTTCTTATTTGGCACTCTCCCCATTCTTCCTCCCCCCGTTTTTCCTTGTACCGATTGAAGGCCTAGTTTTTGGCTCTCACTGCTTCTCTGACCTTTTCAGAGAACCATATTGGTCTCTTGAATCTGTTTCTTTTGGTTATTGTTCTCATACATGGCTTTGTTGCATCAAGAATGGCTCCCAGAATTGCCCCTCATCTTTCTCCACCCCGCTGAAGCTGTCCACTGCTTTAACTGTTAGCTCCATATCTACGATTAAATAGCTTAAATGCAGCGATTGCCTTGCAAACCTTCAGTTTAATCATACCCCTCTGATGTTGGCAAGAACCAGGGAGCAGAATCTTACTCCCAAGCAATCATAACAGTCTGTTGTTTTTAATGACTTTTCTCAATAAAATATGTCAGTATTTATTTTCCTTTTTGTAACCAAAGAACACCATTTTGTTTTTGCTACATTAATTTTTAGGGAGTTTGTTTACACAGTTCCTTTCATTTTTTGATTTAATTTATTTAGACTTGCAGGTAGGTACACTAGAATTTACATTTCTTTTTCAGGTACAACCTGAAGTCAAGTCAGGTATGAACAAACATGCAGTAACATTAAGACACAAAAGTAGCAAATACATCAATACATTCACTTATTTATTTATTAGCTTTTGTTTACCGGGCAAGCATACTAGACAAGGAATACCTATTTTCAGGCACGACTCTTGAGATTACAAGAGCATGGCTTACAGAATGGTGCAAGGGAATTACAACAATGTGAAATATAAGCAATGAGCAGGGTGATACAAATAAACAGGTACATGATGAACAGATAAGCATATACATCAAAGGTAAGAACAGGAAAACAATAGTTACATTTTGTGGAAATAATACAAGTGCAATTTGTCCCATTTTGAGGATGGTAAGTGCTGATGTAAAGGGCATGCAGGGTAGATAATTCCCCTTACTAGAGCTAAGAGGGGGGTAGGGGTACCAGGGAAGTGGAGGGTGCACAACAGTGTCCAAGCAGGTGTAGGGGATATCAAGCAGCCTTGGAACAGTTGCAGGCTGAGGCAGACTTCAGGTTGAACCAAAGGGAGCTCTCAAAGATGGGATGGGTGGGGGTACATCTGATGGTTGCAGGTAGGGCATTCCAGAATCTAGGGGCACAAACAGCAAAGGCATGATCACCTGACAGTGTACGAGTTTTTGGGACAAACAGAAGTTGTAAGTCAGCTGTCTTTAGCTGATATGATGGTAGAGCCAGACAAAAGAGTTTGGACATGGTGGGTGGGGTGGCATTGCAGACGATTTTGCTTGTGAAGCAGCCCAAGACAAAAGAGCAATAATTATCTGGGGACAACCAGTGTAGTTGATTGCATAAATCACTGTGATTGGTAAGTCGCGGGATGGCAAGGGCAAAGCGGCAAATATTATTATAGGCCACACCCCATTTAGCAAGGCTAGTTTTTGTAGTTGAGAGAGGGAAGGAATAAACCTTTAGCAAGGGCAAGCTGTGCAGCAGCAGCAAGGGACCCACGAGCCCGGTATGCAAGTCCAAGCTTGATATTTGTTGCCCTGCAGACATTTTGAATGTGTAGAGTCAGGTGTAGCTGGGGGTCAAGAGTAATTCCCAGGTATCTAAATGAGCATGTAGTGCCAACTGGGACACAATCAAGGCTTAAGACATTGAGTGGAACAGGACACTGTTTGAGTTTGGCAGAGGAGCCAAAGAGCATGAGCTGAGTTTTCTTTAAATTCAGCATAAGCTTATTTGTCAGGAGCCAATGTTGCAGTTTATTGAAGTCAGATGGAAGGTTGTGATTTATGGCATGGACATCACCTGAGCTAGCTAGGAGGACAAGGTCATCAGTATATAGGGTTGTGGTGCTATGGGTAGGGACCATTGGGAAGTCATTAATGAAAATAGAAAATAGGATAGGGCCCAGAATAAATCCCTGTGGGACACTGATAGTGATAGGAACAGGTTCCAATAAAGCTCTATTGTACTTAACAAGCTGTAGTCTGCCAGTGAGATAGTTGGAAAACCAGTTTAGGGCTGGACCAGCGACAACAAGGGGAGTGAAGTTTTGAAAAGAGTAAGGAGTGATTCACTAGATCAAAGGCCTTTGAGTGATCCATGAAGATAGCCCAAGACAGCATACTCTGGTCCATACACACTCATTTAAACTTTTAAAATAATTAAGAGCTGCAATAGAGAAGGTGTTAGTGGAGGTAGATTGCTTAACAGTATTTGGCAAGGATTTCCACACTGAAGCAGCACAGTAAGCAAAGGTTCTTTTCCTTGTATTTGTACGTACAAGGGGCAAGACCAGTTGAAATTTTAAAGAGGATCATGACTCACAGATGGAGGTATAATTAGCAAGTAAGTTTTGTAATGTAGCTGGAGAACCTATGTTTATTATCTTAAACGTAAAATGTGACATCGTTAGCTTATAGCTAGTCTGAACAGATAGCCAATCAAATTTATTTAGTATTTGACAATGATGAGTTCGATACGGGGCCAAAAGTGTGAATTTCCCAATTTTTGTAGCAGTGTTTCTTTTCTAGATACAGTACAAACAGGAGCAGTGTCGATAATGATCGATGCACAATTCAATATGGGAAGGAGGTTTTTGTTGTGCTATAACAATACTTGTATCTTTTGTTAAGAAATTATGCAATTGATAAAGGGTTCCTATCTTTGTATGTAACTTGGACGTAATTTTATCCATGTGAATATTAAATTTTAAGGATGAGACCAGTGTAATACCAAGATATTTAAATGAGTCTATGATTTCAGTTGGGCTTCCCTCTTGTGAATGCATTGAAAAGTCTCTTGAAAAATGGTTTAATTTAACATCAGATCCAGATAACATGGCTTTTGAGACCAGGTTATTTTGACAAAGTCAGTTTTGTATTTTGATAAATTCACAACTTAATGTAGAGTTGATTTCTATAACAGATGAATTATAGATCAACAATGCTGCATCATCTGCATATAATATCAGATCACTACTGTGACTTACTTGTGAGATGGGATCAATAAAGAGAGAAAAAAGCTAAGTGCCCAGTATGGAGCCCTGGGGGACTTCACACTGAACCTTTCGGAATGTAGAATAGACACCAGTAAATCTGACACATTGAGACCTATTAGTAAGGTAGTCCCTGAATCAATGGCAGGAGTTCCCAATCCCACATGCTTAAGGCAATTCAATAACACAGAATGATTTACTAAGTCGAATGCCTTGGTTAGGTCCAGGAACACTGCCCGTGTTAGACAACTGGTCTCGATAGGCCTGTGGACAGTGTCTATGAACCCAACCAAGGCATGCAATTTACACAATTCCTAAAAATTATCAAGGTGGCATTATAATCCCAGATGGAATGTGGATGTAAAAAAATACATTTTATGTGTATGCTAAATGCTCGATCACAGTACCCGCTCTTTTGGCATATGGAAATCAGCATCAGTCAACTGAACTAGGATCATATTTCATATTGGTTAATATTTTAAATAGTGCAGATGGTAAAATACAGTACATCACTGCCTAACTCTCCGATTTGTTAATCTCTTTTTGGTAAAATGGCATACTGGTCTTATAGTGTCTGCAACCAGGTTGCATTGTGTAAGGTGATTAAGCTATCCAATGAATATGGGTTAATACCTGCTACATGAGATGCTGCCATAATAACTTTCTATTGTTGCTTTGAAATGTAGCCTTAAGGTCTTTAAAACAGCAGCACAGAGGAGAGTTTTTGATATTTACATGTTTAAATATAATATGTGATAATTAAGCAATCAGGTATGATCAAGGGTTACATTAATCATCTGTTAATCAACCCCCCAGGGGGTGTAATGCGGAATGAGGTGAAGCTGAATGCCACATGCCCTCAGGGGGTGATTAACAGATGATTAATGTAACCCCTGGGATTACCCTATTGCTTTTATAGCAATGTGGAAAATGACAAATTCTCCTCTGGTCAACAGCTTTATTTTAACAGTAAGAAGTAACTGATTTAGTTGCAAAATAGTCCTTTCGCATTTGACTGGAATTGCTGAGCTCCTTGCATTCCATTACTCTGTTCGAGTTCTTGGTGTGCATCATCGTAGTCCTGCATACAAGGCTCATGTTCAATCTTGATTTCTGACATCTTTCTTAACTTACCTGGGACTGTGTGGCTTGATCCTACCCCCTACCCTCCCTTCCAACTGTGCTACTGCAAATACAGGTAGGAGAATTGGGATCCAATGTTTTTCAACCCCCACCCCCCACCAATTCTGACTCCAGTTATGCTACTGCTGCTGACTGATTCCGCGACCGGGACTGCGACCATGCGGTCTCCTGTTTGTGTTGGCAGTTTGTTCCAGATTTCTAAACTAACTGGAAGGTATGGTCTGGGGGTTGCTTTTCTGTTATCAACAATACAATATGATAAAATAAAGGTATTTTCTTAATTTGCAGTCAGTTAGTGTTAGTGCAATGCAGGGGGAAGTGGGGGACTAAACCATGCAGTCAGCGCCTGTACACTCTCTTTCTCAAAGCACTCTCTACAGGGCATCCAGCTCATACAACATCATTAGAGCAGGTCTGTTTATGCAGAATACATAAAAAGTGAAGCATTTCAATTAATTGTTTGATCGATGAGTTGCCTTTTAATCAGTCTCTCAATTAGAAGGCGACGCATAGGTTTCAGATGTCAGAATCCTTCAGTGCAGAATGTTTTTTAGCTATTAAAGCTATAGGTATGCACAAAGAAAAATGTGCAGCTCATCAGAAACCAGATTGTGTTAAATGATAATGGCGGCCTGTTAAAACTGTCATGGAATGCTGATGTTGGTTCAGTATTCACAATTTCAGCATTCCATGGCAGACTTTATTCAGAGTATCACTGTGCAAGTAAATTGGTTCTACTAGTGTACTAGTCAAAGATTAATGCAATGTAGGTTTCATTGAATTGATGAATTAAATCACTCCAATGAAATCTACATTGTTATAATACAAAGCAATGTTGGGTAGTGGGCCTACCCTCTCTGAAAGGTTTTGAGATTTCATCAACAAATTTAAATTAGATATACAAGTCAGCAAATGTTTAAGAATGATTATTGACAAAAGTTTCTGTGAGGTATCTGTTGGGCTCATGGAATGATAGGTGCTAGGATCCAACAGTGAATCTTTCTTATAAATAGGATAGATGATATTACCTAGCAATTTGGGGTATATAACGGGTCTGTATTATACTGTTAGAAAGCAATACAAATATTGGCAACCTCCAGTCAAAAGACAATTTATATATGTCTGCAACTATCTTGTATAAGCCCCCCAAATGTGCTTACCTTGTAGGGCTAGGTCCCCAATGCTCCCCCACCTGTGTCCTGTGGTGGTCCCTGGTGGGACATGAGCCCAGTGCCTCCATTTGGTTCCCGCGGCTGTAGCCATCAATTTTCTGGCTCCTCAGTCCCTATCCCAAGAAGGGCCGAAGTCCGGTTGGTGTTTCAGCGCCTCCGGGCATGTAAGGATCTTCCAGTCAATCCAGGAAAGTGAAAACCTAGACCAGCTGTGTAGTAAACAAACAAAAAAAAGATTGTGGCACGTGTTATACTGCACATGCGTGGCCACTAGGGGACTGAAATTTAAAGGAGCCATGGCTCTGTTTGAGGGTTTTGTCTACAGCTGTGAATAAAATGTTATTCCCCAGCTCCAGAATAGGTAGCAGAGTGAGAGAACAAGGGGGAAATGACTCAGAGCACCTTCAGGCACGTACAACAGTGGTTTTGGCCCTCTTAAGGTCTAAATACTATAAAAATAAAGGGGGAACTGCTAGAACTGCAAAATGAACAAATATGGCAGCCCCCAGTGGGACTGGAGAGCAATGGGGCTGCTGAGAAATGTAAATGAACATTGAATTTGCCTGGGACTATGACAGCCATCAGCAGAGGGCTGTGTAAAAAAGATGAACAGGGCTGTCAGCCCACCAAAATGAGAGCGCAGCCAGAGTTGAAGTGCAGGAAAGACTGCTTTGGGCTACCAGTCCTATTACTGCATTTTTGCCCCAATGGTCTGTTCGGCCACCATTTGGTAACAAGGGACAGAGTGCCTGAGGGAGCCTCTTGCTGCTGCCTGGAGGAAGAGAAAGGATTTTGGGGTTCTTTTGCCAGAACCAGAGGTTTGGTGCCGAGAAAGCCAAGAGACCCCAAGTGTTTGCAGCTGCAGTGTGAGAAGAAATACTTTGTATGTGCAGCCTGATTTGCCATGCTCTGCCACCTTGAGCAGAGACTGAACTGCTGTTCCTCCCCTTGCCTTGTGGGGGTAAGTGTGGAGACAGCAAATTGCGGCAAGGGGAGAGTCTGACTGTGCTGAGGCTAGAGACTTGCCAGAGCCTAGCCGGTGCTGAGTAAAGAGAAGCTGAAATGAGACGGCTGTCAATAGAGACTGAGGAAAAGCCAGCTGTTAATTGTGTGTCCAGGGTGTGCAACAGAGGGGTCTAGGGGACTACGCTTGCCCTGTCCCTAGACTGAAAAAGAGGCCATCTGGTGAGGAAGATGGTGAGAGGCCTGCCTGGTGAAAGCAGTCTACAAAGACCTCTGAGGCAAAGTTGGCAAGGCCAGGCAGGTGAAGGCCATTATTCTTTAGTTCTCCTATCCACCAGATCTGCAGCCTCATGGTGCACCACCAAAATACCTTCACGGTACCATACAAGATCCAGCCTGCTGAAACCCCCCCTGTGAACTTCTGAATTGTAAGTACCCCTGGGCTACGGCTTAGGGGAGTCTTTTTATTTAGCTAGCTAGGCTAAAATTGGGGGTTAGGTCCAGGGCAGGACTCTATCAGAAACTTGAGCCCAGACCTGAAGTTCAATAGAGTTATCTATTTAACAGTATTGGGTCCCAACGCAAGCATCCCAGCTAGAGCACCATCATCGCTTCGGTGAGGTACCCACCGCATCTGAAGGGACATTGTCCAGGGTGCACCCAAAGGTGGGAGGCGGGGAGTTGTGTAGGGGTGACATTGCTTTATTAGTCTTGTTGTTGTTGCTTAACCTCCTTATTTTCCCCTTTCCTCAAAATAAACACTGTTATTGGTTGCATGTTATATCTGGTTCATGTGCTTCATTGTGAACAGGGGGGACTGCTGTTGTGAGGGGAGTGTCTTGGCGAGGCAGCTCATGTATTTTTCTGGGGGGTGGTAACCTGTTATCTGTCTACAGGTATCCTCTGCAACACGGTAGACACTCCATATGGGGTGTAGGCACCTAGGAAAGATGGAAAAATGGTCCAAAGTGTGCCAACTGAGGTTCTATGTGAAGAAGTGCAAAATCATGCACCTGGGGTGCAGAAACCCTGGGAAGAGCCACAGGATGGGGCGGGGGGAGTTGAGATGGTCACCAGGGAAGAAGAGGATTTGTGGATTATCTCAGATGACCAAAAGGTGGCCAAGCAGAGTGCAAAGGCTGTAGGAAAAGCTAGTTGTATGTTGGGGTATCACTAGCCAAAGAAGGGAGGTGGTGATACCACTATACTAAACACTGGTGAGGCCTCATCTGGAATATTGTGTGCAGTTCTGGAGGCTGCATCTTTGTAAGGACATATGCAGAGTGGAGGCGGTTCAGAGAAGGGTGACTAAGATGGTGCAGGGCTTACACCAGAAAACATATGAGGAGAGATTAAAAGACCTCAATATGTATAAACTGGAAGAGAGATAAGGAACGGGGGATACTTATAGAAACCTTCAAGTGTCTTAAGGGCTTAAAGGCATAAAAAATGTGCAAGAGGGTGACATCTTTCAGTATAGGAGATGTACAAGAACAAGGGGCATGATATGAGATTGGAAGGGGCAGAATAAGGGGAAATGTAAAGGAGGAAGTTTCTTTTCATGGAAAGGGTGGTGGACGCATGGAATAGCCTACCCCAGAAGGTGGTGGAAGCGAGCAGAATGGGGGGATTCAAACATGCATGGGGCAGGTGTAAGGGAATCTTAAAGGTGGGGAGGAGAAGCTAAAACCAATGACCAGATAAGGTCAGCGGACACTAATAAAAGTAGGGTATATGGGCAGACTGGATGGGCCTGAATTCAGAGATGATTTTTTTCCACTAGGGGCCTCACCAGAACCTTTTTCAAAGTGTTAAGGAAAGACCACTCTAAAAGGGAGCACCCGACTATCTCAGTGAACAATGGACATAGAAGCCCCACACAGCTCACTAGGAGTACGTGTTGGGCCTGGGTCCAGTTCACAACAGATTGACTGCACTTTGAGAATATCTCACAAATCTCTTCCACCTCCACCAATCTCAACTTGCTCCTGACAGGCGTGCTCCTATTGATGACCAGTTCTCCACTGCAGGGCCACAACAGTCCAGTTGGGGTAATCCTAGACCTGATGGAAGACACTCTGTCAGAGAAGAACTAAGCAAACTCTTTACAGCTGGCAAATAAAACTGCCCTTGTCAGTTGTAGGCAGGTACAGTAGGATGAAGTAACCTGTCAACAGTCCGAAACAGCTGAGCTCATCTGTTCCTCCCTGTAGCAATCTCCCTCTACAAGAATGCTGCCTTCCTATGGGAGATTGCCATTTGATACTCATCATAATGAGTTCTCAAATTCAGTTTGTCCTCATTGACCCTGGACTTCTGCTATCAATGCTTCAACCTGTGACTCATGGTGTTCATCTCCCTGAGCTCCCCCTTGAACCACAGGAATCTCAAGTGAGAAGTCCTGGGTCACATACATATTGGTGCAACAGCGCAAGAGCCAAGGTGACAGACCTGTTATAAGCCATTGCCATCTCTCCCGATCCTACTTCACAGGCAGCCATTCACCTACCCTCCTAGACAGATCTGACATTCACCACTGCTGGTTGACTGAGGAGCATTATTGGCATTGTCTCTGAAGGCAAACGCTCACCCACACTCCCTGACAGATCAGGCATTCACAGCTGCTGGAAGAGCGAGGAACATCATTTTCATCTGCTATGAAGGCAGCAGATCCTTGGCATTTACGGCCCGATATGACATTGACCACTGCTGGCTGACTAAAGAGCATCATCAGCATTGGCTCTGAAGTCAACTGCTCCTCTGCTTTCTCAGCCAGATCCGGCATTCACTGTTGCTAAATGACTAAGAAGCATCCTTGGCATCAGCTATTAAGTCAGTGGCTCCCTCACACTACTGGTCAGATCTGGCATTCACTGCTGCTTGCTGACCAGAGTGTCACTGGCATCAGCTATGAAGGCAGTGGCTCCCTCACCCTCCTGGACACATCCGGCATTCACTGCTGTTAGCTGACCAAGAAGTATTATTGGCATCAGCTATGAAGGCAGCAGTACCTCTGCCCTCCCAGCCAGATCTGGCATTAATAGCCACTGGCTGACCCAGGAGCATCACTGGCATTGGTTCTAAAGGCAGCTGCTCCCCTGCTGTCCCAGTCAGATTAGGCATTCATCGCTACTGGCTGACCAAAGAGTGTCATTGGCATTGGCTCTGACGGCAGCCACTCCCTCACCTTCCGGCCAGATCTCGCATTCGCTGCTGGTGGCTGACTGAGAAGTGTTATTGGGATCAGATCTGAAGCAGCTGCTCCTCTGCCTCCTGATCCCAGATTGTCAGGCAGGGGCGATAGGAGAGGAAGAAAAAAACAAAGTGGGAGTAGAAGAGGATCCTTAAATGATTGTACATCAGAACTTTAAAAGCCTGAATAAATCATGGCATCATTTGTTGCAAATCAGGGTTGTTTATTTCCAAAAGTTCCATGTACTCACAGCAGGGTGTCTCATACAAATAGTTCTAAAATTCTGAAGTTTTATACTCAAATGCCATAGTACATTTTCCATAGAGGATTCTGTAATTTTCTAAGTAAAACAAATAGATTTTTAATTCAACACCCTTTTTTAAAAATCTTCAGCATGGTTTATAATATATTTACTTGCACAGTTCCTCTGTCTCTCATGGCTATAAGAGTTCTTTTTTCTCAACTCCTTTGTGTGCCAGAACTGCTCAGTTTCCATTCAGAGTTCTGTCACCAAAGAACTCAAGAAAACACTTTTATAACCATATGAGACACATGAATTGTGCATGTAAACATATAAAATAGCCTAATTAAATTTCAAATAACTTACTATAACTTTTTAGGAAGGTTGCATTTTGCTTTGAGCATTTTCCAGCTTGGCTACTTGAAATACAGTCTGGAATTTCACTTTCCTACTAGAACTGTTTGCCTACAGAGGGTAATGTACTGATTGTGTGTTTACTAAAACCAGAGACCTCTAGAACTGTACTTACGTAAGAGCAATGTTGTCAAACATGTCAGACTGCAGTTGGTCTGTTGGTTTTCTTTTATTTGTTTTGTCAATCGTTATATTTCATCTCTCCCTTTGGAGACCAATCAACAGCCAGAAAAAATGGAAAATGGCAGCGTACCACAAAGACTTCAAAGAGAATTGTACGAAGATAAATGATGTAATGCAATAACAAAAATAGATAGTGTTGCACTCTTTAATATTTTAGCTCTGCTGGGCGTAGTTTAGGCTATTGCAGTCTTTGAAGAATGCTTGGTATTTAGTTATAGTGAAGCGACAGATCCAACAGCATTTTATATCAAGTATGTACTGTGGCATGCTACTGTAGTTAAATTGAACTAGTTTTGCTTTTAGTGATTACTGGAGTAGCTATTCCTGTCTCATGGTTGGCAGAGTTAAAATGTAGAGCTGGTCAGTATGATTAAAGAAAACCCAGAAACAGCCCAGTATTGTGGGCCTCTCCCTCAGCTGGTGGCAGCATGCAACTGCAGTACAGCCCAACCTTGTGGGCCTCTCTTAGGAGCCTGCAGGCTTGATGCTCAGTATTCCTGTTCATGTGGAGATATAGGAGGATGTCATAAGCAAGCCCAGATTTGTGTACATCTCAGTAGTGCCTGAGGCACCACACACTTGGAAAGACACAGAATGGCTGTAGCCACAGTCAGTAGTAGAGCAGTTTGTAGGCAGCAGAGATTGTGTTCTGTACCCCCCCAAATGCCCATGGAGGGTATAATCTAATTCTAAGTTGGATGTCTCTGTGCAAACATGAGAAAAACAGTCTAACCTTGTTGGTCTCTCCAGGGGTAGCTGGCATGGAGCAACAAACCATCCATGAGTGCTTTTTGAGTGGGCAGGTATCAGTCATGAAACTATAGTTCAACCTCATGCGCCTCTCTCAGTCACCAGCAGTGGCTCAGTTGGTAGCACATCCGCCTCTGGACCAGAAGATCGTGGGTTCTTGTCCCACACCAGGATTGGACTTGCACCTAAAAATCGCTGGCATCTGAGTGCAGTATTGGGGGGTGCAGTACTGCTGGGGTGTGCCATCCTTCGGATGAGACGTTAAACCGAGGTCCCTTCTGCCCATCCTGGTGTTGTCCTGGTGGGTGTTCAGGTGGAAGTAAAAGAACCCAGGGCACTCTTCACAAAGAGCAGGGAACATTCCCGGTGTCCTGGCCAACATTTCCCTTCCCATAAACCGGTTCATGCAATTATCCAGGCTGTGTGTGAGTGATGATGTGCAATATGGCCGCCACCACACATTCAGTCACTTCACTACCAGTCTAGCATTGCTTGTAAAGCACTTTGGGATACTGTGTATAGAAAGCGCTATATAAATGCTGATTGTTGTTCTTCTTCTTCTCAAACTAGCACCCTTACTTGTGGGTCTGTCTTGCAATTCAAATAGAATGGAGCCAGAACCGGACCTTGAGTACTGTGTCTTCAGAGCCTGCCAGTTTGGAAATGAAGCTGCCCTCATTGACCTCACTTGGGAGTTGGTCTGGCCACGGCCGATTGACAAAGCTTGATATCAACCATCTCTATTCTGTGTTATGAAAAAGTATATGTCATAGATGTTTTACCTCCATGTGTTTGTAATGGCTTTTAACCAAGTGGGAGTGATGTAATTGCAAAGTCTTACAAATTTTCTTCTTAGGTCCCTGTTCTTATTTGAATGGAGAATGTTATGCACCACTAAACTGTTCAGAAAAGCCACATTCGACTGCCCTACAAATCTGTAGTATACACAAAAAAGGGACAGTTATAGTGTTTCCCAAAATGTGAAAGCCTGTGACAGGGTTAAATCTGATAGCAGAAAGCCATGCAAAAAGATGGACAGACAAAGCTGCAGCAAGAGAAGTAGTCACTGTGCTTACAATAACAAACAAACTCTGGTCAGAGCCAATACAGCTGGAAAATGATGAATTTGCAGCATAGCCTTCTTATTACCCCACCTCATGAATCACGCTGATGAAAGGATTAAATCCTCACCCAAATGTGGTGGTGCACCACTGAAATGTCATTCCGTGCCACAGGTGTGAAAACACATTTTGGCCAGGATTTGAGAAATGACAGCTGTCATGTTCATGAGGTGGTGTGAAAAAATGGCTATGTGGCAAATGTGGGGTCACATTATGTAAAATTACAGAAGTTATGAGACAGCGTATGAAAATTTCAATGTACGCTTGTAACTTTGTTGTTTTTACATATTTCGGCCCGAGAGTTTTAACATAGTCTTCTTATGACCCCACCTCATGAGCAATTGTGGTGAAAATTTTCAAATCCCATCCAAAAAGTGATTTCACCAAGTGACCGTGAAATCGCCTTTCTGGCCTGATTTGCATAATTCCACTGCCATTGTTCATGAAGTGGGGGTTCCAAAAAGGCCACGTTGAAAATGTGGGGTGAAAATATGCAAAAATGACAAACTTATGCCTCAAAGTTCAAAACCCCATTGAAATACACTGAATAACACTTACCATAGTTTCTCACATTGCAGTTGGCGGTTCCAACAGCAAGATGTGTCTTCAACTGGAGAGTGGGTCTTCACCCTGGGACCTGTTCAGGTGAGTGAGGGTGTGTAGGGTGGTGACTGCCGAGTGGAAGGTTGGGGTGGCAGGGATTAGATCAGGGAGGGACCATTTTCTTATTTACAGGTTTACGGAAAAAAAATCAGGACAGTTTTGTTTATTACAGGTCACATTTTGTAAAGTAATACTGGGTAATGAAAGGAGGGTGGTGTCACTAGACACCAGGAAAATTATATATATATAGGGGGTGATGATTGGAGGATGCCACTAGACACCAGGGAATATAATACATAGATGGGAATGGTGATTAGAGGGCGGGGGTGCCACTAGACACCAAGGAAATAATATGTATGTAGGGGGACAGGGACTGGAGGGTGGGGGGGTGCCACTAGACACCAGGAAAACATTATGAGAATACAGGGATGGCAATTGGAGGACAGGGGCACCACTAGACACCAGGGAGACATTATGTGAATGTGGGGACGGTGATCGGAGAGTAAGGCGGGGGTCTCCCAAGACACCAAGGAAATATTATGAAAATACGGAGGCAGCAATTGGATAGTGGGGTTGCCACTAGACATCAGGAAAACATCAGAGATATACGGTGGGTGCCACTAAACACCAGGGAAACATTATGAAAATACAGGGATGGTGATCGGATGGTGGGGAGGTGCCACTTGACACCAGGGAAACATTAGGGAAATACGGGACCAGCAATTGGAGGGGGGGTGCTACTAGACACCAGGGAAACATTATTGAAATACTGCACTGGTGATCGGAAGGCAGGGTTCCACTAGACACCAGGGAAACATTATGAAAATACTGGGCTGGTCATCGGAGGGCAGGGTGTCACTAGACACCAGAGAAGGGGGGGGCAGGGAAGAGTACTTGAAGGAAGCTAAGGAGGTGCCAAGGGTTGTAAGGGCAGCAAAGGCATCAAAGGATCTCAGGCTGGTGCAGGGCATTAAGGAAGGAGAGAAGGAATTCTACAGGTACATCAGAGAGAAAAGGGGCTGCAAGGACAATATAGTAAGGATTAGGAGGGAAGGGAGATTGGTGGAGGCGAGGGGGAAGTGGCAGATGCACTAAATGACTACTTCTGCTCAGTATTTACCAAGGTAAAGGGGAGAGAGAGATACTCAAAGAGGATTGCAGGCAGGTAGGGAGGGAGAGAATGTGACAGACAGGGGATCACAGAGGACAGGGTACTGGAGGGATTGAGGGCGCTGAGGCTAGACAAGGCACCAGGGCCAGACAGCATTCATCCCAGGGTGCTGAAGGAACTGGCAGAGATACTAATGAGTCCTTTGGCAGACCTATTCAATACCTCACTAGATTTGGGGAGCGTACCTCAGGATTGGAGGATGGGTCACATGGTACCGCTCCATAAAAGTGGCCCCAAAGATGATCCGGGGAACTATAAACTGGTGAGCCCCACATCCATCATGGGAAAGCAGATGGAGACAATCCTGAAGGACAGGCTGGTATCCCTTCTCAAGGCCAATGGGCTACAGGACAGTAAGCAGCATGGCTTTGTCACTGGCAGATCATGCCAGACCAACCTGGTAGAGTACTACGACTGGGTAACTAGGCAACTGGACAGGGGCCATGCAGTGGATGTCCTGTATCTAGACTGTTGTATGTTGTGTTTGTAAATTTTTATTCTATTACTATTGTTCTGTTTGTACCTTTTGTATCCCCTTCCCCATGCATGGTTGAAAAAGGGTCTTTGGATCCAATCCACTTTCCTGGTGACACTAATAAATGAAATGAATGAGAAACTTCAGTAAGACTTTTGACTGGGTGTGGCTTGCGAGACTGGGAAATAAGCTACAAGGTACAGGGGCCAGAGCAAGGTTGGTGGGCTGGATACAGGGGAGGCAGCAGAGAGTGGTGGTGGTGAGCTATCATCCCCAAGGGTGGTGACGAGTGGAGTTCAGCAGGGCTCGGTGTTGGGACCAGTGCTGTTTGGTATATTGAACTGCAGACATTTCAGTGGGCATCAAGAGCAAAATCAGTCTGTTTGCCGATGACATCAAGATGGGAGCAGTGGTCGATTACCTAGGGGGTTGGCAAGGGTTGCAGGAGGATCTGGCTAAGCTGGAGTCCTGCTTGGACACCTAGCAGCTGGGATTCAATGCCAAAAAATGCAAGGTGCTGTATTTTGGGGCTAAAAACCCAAGGAGAAGCTACCATCTGGGAGGTGAGCAGTTGGCGGTGATGGAGGAGGAGGAGAAGGATCTGGGGGTGCTTATTACAGGGGCAATGAACAACTCAGCACAAAGTAGAAAGGTGGCTGCAAAGGCCAGCAGAATGCTGTGTTGTATTGCTAGGGGAATATCCTCAAGGAGGGGGAAAGTGATTCTGCCTTTATATAGATCACTGGTTAGGCCACACCCGGAGTACTGCGTGCAGTTCTGGCGCCCGTACCTGAAGAGGGATGTTAAGCTACCGGAGGGGCTGCAATGCAGGGCGACAAAGATGATCGAAGGGGTGGGGGACTTACCATATAAGAGTAGACTGAAGGAATTGAACATGTACTCGTTGGAGGAGAAGAGGGAGAGGGAAGATGTGACTGAAACCTTCAAGTAAATGACAGGTATAGACAAGACCTATATGGAGGGGCTTTTCAAATTAAGGGAGGAGAGGACCACCCGAAGCCATGATATGAGGCTTGAGGGGGGAAGGTTCAGGAGGAAGAGAAGACACTTTTTTGCAGAGAGGGTGGTGACCGGGTTGAACGTGCTTCTGGCAGAGGTGGTATCCAGTAGAACAGTGGGGGGCTTCAAGAGGGATGGAACAGACTGAGAGGGAGGGTCAGAGGGGGGGGCAAGGGAGGGAGGGAGGGAAGCTGCAAAATAAGGGCTGCTAGCTGCACAACCGGGTAGACATTGTAGGCCGTAAGGCCTTTTCTGCTGGTGAATTTCATATGTTCGTATGTTTGTAGAAACATTTTATAAATATGGGGCAAGCGATGGAAGGGTGGGGGGTACCATTAGACACCAGTGAAACATTACAGGGTGGGGATGCCACGTAGCTCCAAACCCTGGAAGTGAACCAGAACTGAGCATGGGGCAGGAAAACAGTGTGCCTGGTGGGGGTAGAGGTGGGGAGCACTGCGGTGAATGCAGAGGACCGTGTGTGCTTCAACTCCACTGTGGAAGGACAGATTCCAGATTCCCCTCTCCCTCTACTACATAATAGTAATACATCACATAGCTCTGTTATGTAGCCATAAAAAGGGTGGACTCACCAACCACAAAAGTGGCCAGTGATGCCATGTGGCAGCACCCATTGTTGTCTGTGAAGCATCTTTCTTTTTACACCTCCAGTCCTGGAAAAATTAAAGATGCTGCATGGTAGGCACAACACATATCTAATTTACATTAGTAAGGGTACTGTCAGAGTGGCAAGACACACACAAAATGTCACAAACAAGGGTGGCCTTGCCAGCCACACCCAAATAGTGATAAACTCAGCAGGAACTAACAAACTCTTGAAAAGGGAAAGGGGGGGGGCATTAGGGAAATGTTGGAACACGATATGTACCAACGCAAGAAGTGTGGGTAACAAAATGCCAGAACTTCCAGCACTAGTCAGGGAAGAGGGGATATGACTTGCTGGCAGAAACAGAGATGTGGAAACATTGAACTACAACAGGGATATGAGCATACCAGGCTACATGCTGTTCAGAAAGGGCAGGCCAAAGGGCAGGGGAGTAGGGGTTGCACTGTATGTTAAAGAGGGGATTGAAGCAACAGACATAGAAAGCCTAGAGAGGTCCTGGGGATCTACACACTGGAGTATAGGCGACTGAGAGGAGATTTGTGTATGGTGTATAGAGCAATTAAGGACACCGAATTAAGGGTGAAACTGGGACTAACACTTAGGGATCAGCATCAAAACACCAGGACGCACACATTGTGGTTGAAGGGGCAACATTTTAAAACAACAAAAAAGGAAACATTGGTTTAATATGAGGTAATTCCAGTCTGGAACAACTTGCCTGAGGAGGTTGTTGCAAGTAATAACATGCTTGGGTTTAAACGGGAATTGGACAAATACTGTGTAGCAAATAAAATCGTGAGTTACTATAACTAGGGCATCAGCGAGCATTATGGACTAACATCTTCTCTGCTCAGATATAACCTATGAAACCTATGAACTGGAAACCCTGTAGGTACTAGCAACAGCAGGGAAGGGGAAACAAATCTGGATCAGGTGGTCAATAGGCCACTGGGTCAGGATGAATGGTCAGTCAGGGAACTGAGAGAGGCACTTATGAGGTTGGCAAGTCTAGGGGAAGTGGTGGTAGTTGGGGATTACAAAATGCCGCATGTGGACTGAAACATTCCAACCGTAGCTAGTACTAGGAATCAGAGTCTGGTAGATGCCAGCCAGGAGGTATTCCTCGAGCAACTAGTTCAGGGCCCACACAAGAGTAGGCCCTGCTGGATATGGTGCCCACCAACAGTGAGAATATTCAGAACATTGCAGTCCTGGAACCACTAGGTTCCTGTGACAGCAGGACAGTAGTGCTGGATGTAAAGGTGGCAATAGGCAAAGGGGCAAAAGAAATAAGGGTATGGGACTTCAAAAAGTGAACTTTGGCAAAATGAAAGAAAAACTGGAGAATGACAGAGTGAAGGTAGAGGGCACAGAACAAAAGTGGGTAACATTTAAAAAAGTAATCATAGCTCAGTGCTTATGTAACATATAAATGGTTGTTGGATACAGAGGCCAGCATTAAGAGGACAATGTTTATTAGGTAGTAGTATAGAGTGTTTGTGCTTAGGTATTTGAATGCTTGAATTGAGTTGTTTGATGATATTTGATGGTTTTGGCCTTTCTCTGTATCCCACCTGTAGGAAGGAAGCTTGGTTTAGAATTATGAAAGCCCAAAAAGGAATATATATATCAACGATTGTTCTTTAACTGAATGCTGAAGAGTCGTGCATGACACACTTAATAATGTTAGGAATAGATGATCACCTCCTCCAACTCCGGAGAGTGTGACCAGTAGCACTCAGGAGAGGAAAAACCCCCTTGGGGGGAAACCTCTGAGGACCCATGGCTACTGACCTGCCCGTCCTTCTGGGCATACTAAAGGAGAGAGATCCTAATTAAACTAAATTAATCAGCTAAATCTGAATTCTAAGTTGTAGAATTAATCCAGATAAACGGAGTTTAAGAAGAACTGAATTGTAAATGTCCAGTGAAGTAATTTCCTCCTTAATAAAGTCCGAGTCCGAGAATCCACGTACAATTCAGAATGATGGAGAGAGGATATGAAGAACCTTCTTCTGGACCTCAGTTGGTAGAGGGCATAATCCAGGAAATGTATGACGGTGGAGATGAAGTTGATGACTGATAAATTCAAATACTGGAGACCAGACGCAGATAGTTGCATCCAAACTTGACGTCAACGAGGCAGGATGAATAGAAGTAGTACGACTTCCTGATTTCTAATAGAGGGCTTGTATAGTATGTGTAATGAGAGAAGACTTGTAGGCCAGGCTACCGACTGATGAATCCAGTTCTGATTAGTGAAGTATAGTCTTAGGAACTGATATGAAGGCCACGGCTGTAGAGGTGGGCTGGAATAATGGCAAGCTGTAGAGGATAATCGGAGACACTGGTGCGAGGTATGAAGCATCCAAGTAGTAGAAATGGTGATCCCAAAAAGTAAGCAAGTCAGTCAGACTGCTAATCTGAAGTGAGAAGTAGCAGAAGCAGGGATTGCGTTCACGAAGGCAGATGAGAAGGAACAGGACGTGGCAATCAGCCCCTGAAGAAGGCGCAGCTTAACCAACAGCTGGCGAGGTAGGAGAGAGAGGCGGCTGATTCCAGGTATGGAAAGTGCAGTCAGACCCATGGAAGTCTGCTGGTAGAATATAGCATGGCAGGTAGTCCCTCGACGAGAAGCGCAGCTTTTCCATCAGCTGGAGAGGTACGTAGAGAGGCGACTAGCTCCAGGTAACAGGAAATTGCAGCCAGACCTACGGAGGTCAGTCAGGAGAAATGGTGCGTAGTATACAGCCTCCAGGAGATGCATCTTGAGTCAGTGTAGAGCAGAGCAGTACTGCATATGGAAGGCAGATGTAGAGAATGGAATGGTGCTGAGGACTGATGTATCCATTAGAGCAAGGATGGCAGGGATTGCATTGAAGAGACCGTGGCATAGAGATGGCAACTTGATGAGGAATGGCATTCAAAACTGTAGGTATGCCATGTATGAGGCAGCAATAATGTGATGAAACCCGAAAAGTCGAGCAGAAGAGTCCTGGAAGGAGATAACCGAAGAGGCTGAGTCAAATGGAGTAGCGTTGTCACAAGGTCCAAAGCGGTAGAGCACAATCAGGATAAGGTCCTCTTGAGAGGCTCAACTAAGTGTCCTGGAAAGAGTGAAGCAGCAGCAATTCCATGCGGCTGAAGCAGCAGGGCGAAGCATCCAAGAATAGAGGAGGAATGAAGAAATGGCCAGATGCAGATCCATAATAAGGAGCTTCCGGCTGGCTGACATGGCAGCAGGTAGGTGTATAGTAGAATGTGGCAATCACCAGGCCCCTAGCCGGGCGAGGCAGGAGTAGAGCAAAAGCAGGAAAACTTCCCAGCCCGAAGGGTGAAGGCAAGTCATAGAAGCAGGCGATCAGCAGGTAAACCTCCCAGCCCGAAGGGCAAAGGCAGGTAGAGAAGCAGGCAAGCAGTCAGTAGCTCTCCCAGCCGGATGGGCAAAGGCATGTCTTAGAAGCAAGCGAGCAGTAGGTAAACCTGCCAGCCCAATGGGCGAAGGCAGGTCGTAGAAGCAGGCGATTATGGTGCAAATATAAAAGAACAAAGGACTTCTGGGCCCATAGGGGCATAAGTCAGGCTAAATGCAATGGCCGACCTCCAGCCCTGCAATGAGGCAGGTTGCAGAGCAGAGGTACAGTAGATAATGTAAGAACAGCTGGACCATGTAGGGCTGCTGGAAAGTAAGGAGGAACAAACAAAACGAGCAGCAAGGCAAGCATCCAGGGACAGCGACGTAAATCCCACCATCTGAGAGGAAATCCGGAATGTAGCACATATGATCCAGGAGGAATGGAAAGTACGAATAGGCAAGGAGATGATTGGAGATGATATCCTGGAGTGTCCAAACTCTATAGAAGCCCAGACGGTCCGCAAGAAAAGACGGAGCCGGCTTGGAGAGCAAGGACTAGGTGCACGGTCGAAGCACAAGGGCTGGAGGCTAGAAGTCGAAGGTAAGGAAGGGGCTAAACTCGAATGCAGATATGAACAGATGAACTCCAAAGGTCAGCAAGTATGGTAAGTAGATGCAGCTAGCTCTATGTAGGCTAGAAGGCATAGCCGGAACCCCCCAAAGGTCAGCTGGCAAGAATGTACATTGCAATTATTGAAGTATGAGAGTAGGAGTATGGGAAGGGCGCTGAAACAATGGTGGACGAATGAATAAGAAAGTGCAGTACGAATGTCATGATGAATGCACGTCCAGAAGAGCTCTGGCTTGAAATGAGAACAACCAGAATCTGATGTGGGCAAGGAAATTATCTGAGTACAGAACAAGCAAAACAGTAGCACACCAAAGTACGGAAGCAGAAACTATGAGTGCAAGGCAGGTAAGGTTAGCAACTGAGAAGCTGGTCGGGAGCTGAATAAGGCAGGCCCTCCATGACTGATGGTTGGAAGGTAACATGTTGAACAGGTGCTAATAGTAGCATAGGCAATCGCTGCACATGAAGGTGGTTATCCAAATGAGAAGAACCTCTGTCTGAATTATAGAGCCTTAGTGACATACCAGTGCGGAATCATGCATGTGCTGCAAGGGAGCTGGAGTAAATACGAACGTGTACATGAACGCAGGTGTCCGAGTCAGACTGAAGGCTCACACATTAAATGCCATCAAGGATAAGCATATTGAGAAAATCCAGCAAGCAAGGGATATGTTAGTGAAGCATAGAGCCTTGCAAGTCATCTTTAAGTCAGGAGCAATCAGAAAGTTCACCCAGTAATCCCCCAAACAGTGTGGTTCCAACAATGATACAGCACACAAATGAGGTAAGTAGCAGATAGCAAACTAGGCTTCCAGCTCGAATAATCAAACAAAATCACAATGACAAGTCGACCACAGGCGCCGTTAGCAGGAGCTGTAATGATACTGCCCACCAGGCAAAAGAGCATGCTAGCGCGTGAACAAGGCGACAAGAAATGTCCTACGAAATGAGCATAGCCATTGCAAAGGAGCCCGTAGAACGTGTCAAGGAGGTCCGTAAATAAAGCAACAATACTACAGCCTCAATAATCCAAGTGCAACTCGACGTTTATGCTGCAAGTAGTAGCTGAGAAAGAGGCGAGGGTCCAGAGCAGGAAGGAGTCCACCGTACTCTGAAAGGGAAGAAGCCATGGTGCAGCGGACAGGAATCCAATGCAAGGAGGAGACAGGATCCAGAGCAAACTGCAGAAGACGGATGCTCCCATGAGATGAAAAAGTGCAGAGCAGGGCAGGCAGGCAAGCGGTGTGGCTGCAAGCTAGAGAGCACTAAGGCAACAGGGCGCTCAGAATGCAGGATGCCAGCTGAGAGGGCCAGGGAAAGGCGAGACGAGACTACGGTGCTGTGGCTGAAAGCAGAACCCCCAAAGAAACAAGAAGGTAAGGAAAACCAAGGGAGGGAGGGCAGGAAAGAAACAAAACAACGAGGGAACAGGTGGGGGGCAGGTCCCAGCACGAAAGACAGTCGGGCTGCAGAGCAAGTGCGCCATCATTTAAGCAGAGCAGGAGTCAGCTGTTTCAACAAGTAGGCTGGGGAGGAGCTTCCACATAATCCCGCGCTACTCCTGCAATTATAGAAGTGGCAGATTGCTCAATGCTGAAGGTATCTAAAGAAAAAAATGGGCTAAGGCAAATGGTTCACAACCAATGTTAAGGTAAGAGCCAAAAGGAGGGACTTTTCTAAGTATAAGTGTAGTCAAAGGGAGGACGACAGGGTAAAGTATCTAGAAGCAAGAAGAGAAACCACCAGGAAAGTAAGGGAGGCCAAAGCAGAGACAGAGCTCAGGGGCAGGATTCACAAAGGACTTGCGCTCAGTGCATCTTGGATGCCCTGGCGCAAATGAGATGCACCAAGCACAAACTGTGGTATTCACAGAAGATGCACCAGGGGATGCTCCCAGCGCATACCCATTGTGAATACCAGTGTTGCACTCAGCCCAGGATGCATCAACGCAACCCCCTAGTCAGGCTAGGTACACAATGGGGCAGCGCATTTCCTGATGTGTTGTGCCGAAAGCTGCCATTCACAGCCACGGACATGCAAATGGGGCCATTAGGCATGCAAGGCGCAATGGGGCCTTTTGCATGTAATTATGGCCCTATTTGCATGTGCCTAACAGGTCTGTGCCAGCAGAATGTGCCAGGCCCTCTGCAAGGGCTGTGTGCTGTATGGTGCACCCACAAATGCCACGGTAGGCAACCTGCACCCACCCACCCTCCCCGCCTACATCCCCATACTGCCGCCCCTGCAGCAGTTGTGGAACACTCAAAGAACCCACCTCCCTGCTTGCATCCCGCTATAATGCCGCTCCTTGTGGAGGTTGTTGAATAATCACAGAACCCCACCCCACCCACATCCCCATTCGCAGGCCACTCCTGCGGCGATACTGTTGCAACAGCAGAGCCCACCCTCCCACCCCAATCTGAACTCAGCAGTGTTGTCACCCCTCAGTAGCTCAGCAGACCCCCACCCATTGAAGCACCCAACCCACCCCGCTCCCACATCCCAGCACAGTCACACTATCAGTGGGCAGCTCAACCCACCATCATTCCTCCGGGACTGATGGCGGCAGAGCTGTCTGTGAATGGCAGCTACTTTACAACTGTAAGTCCATTGGTGGGTATGGGCCAATGGACTACAGTGCTGTGCTGTCATTCTGGTAGCTTCTGTCGATCGGGCAGCCGTGGTGGGGGTGGGTTGAGCTCCACCAACAGCGAGGACTATGCTGGGGACGAGGAGGCGGGGTGGGTTGGGAGTGCTGAGTAGTGAGGGAAGGCTCCTGGGCTACCGGGGGTGGCTTCTGGAGTGCTGACGCCAGTGCATTTGGGTTGGGGTAGGGAGGATGGGCTCTGCTATTACAACGGTATCGGCGCAGGGAGTGGCCTGTGAATGGGGATGTGGGCTCTGGTAAACTTCCTAGAAGGAAATGGATTGCAGGACTCCAGATAACATGGATTCACAAGAGGAAGGTCTTGCCAGGTGAATCTGGTTGACTTTTTCAACTGAATAACCACAGCAGAAGACAAGGGCAGCAGTGAATAAAGTGTACCTAAACTTCAGCAAGGCCATTGACTCAGTCCCCCACACAAGACTTGTCCAAAAGATTAGGGACCTTGGGGTAGAGAAAAAAATTGCAAACTGGGTACAGAGCTGGCTAAGGAATAGATCACAGAGGGTGGTAGTCAGCTGGGAGTTTTTAGAGGTGAGGGAGGTGACAAGCGGGGTGCTTCAGGGGTCACTACTAGGATCCATCTTCTTTAATATATTCATCTGTGACATAGGTGAAGATATCAAGGGTAAGAGCTGCAGCTTTGCGGACAACACAAATGTCTGCACAAGGGTAGACATGGAGGAGGGGAGAAGGGAACAAAGGGAGAATTTGGGCAGGTTGGAGAGCTGATCAAAGATTTGGCAGCTAGCCGCCCAGTGGTGCTGAGGGTTGAGGAGCTGGATGCCACACCTCGCTCCACGCCAGCGACCCACATTCGGGAATGAACCCTGGTCATCAGTAGTCGGCAGGGAAGGACCAGGATTGAGCATCTGATGACAGCTGTCCTAGTCCTAGGGAAAAGGGTGGGATACACACCATGCTCTGGTGGTCCCTGGGGATGCCTGAGATACTGCAGGCTCGTAGGTGTCAAGAAGGGGGGGAGCATGGCGGACATCCGCACGTTTGTGCATGGACGTCATTGCACATCCGTGCTCCCATCAGGAAAGAAAAAGGGGAAAAGACAGCACAGTCCATGGCAGCTTTATGGCCGCAGCTTCACCGGCCGATGAATGCCTGGAATAAGGCGTGTGGCGGTACTGAATCCTGGCCAGGCACGGGGGCATGGGGGGAGCCCCTCTCGATGGTACAGCTGCATATGCCAGCTGGGCACATCAACTTCCGGGTCGGCGGTGATGGAGGAGCGGTGGCTGGAAATAGGCAGGACTGTGGCGGCAGGGGGAAAAATAGTGATGTGATAAAGAAAAAAAAAGATTTGGCAGCTGAACTTCAGCGTGAAAAAATGTAAAGTAATGCACATTGGGAAAATGAACCAAAGTGTGTAATATCAAAGGGGACAGGTCAGAAAGGGGATGGGTGGGTGGAGAACAATGCGGGAGAAGCAGAGATACTGAATGAAAACTTCCGTTCCATCTTCATCAGGAAGAAAGATGGACTGGTGCCAACAATGGGAAAAGAGGAGTGGGGGTGGGAGGGGAGCAAGGATGTGGTGGTAGAAGGGGACAGAGTGAGGAAAGGGCTGCTAACACTGAAGGTAGACAAATCATCAGGCCCAGATGGAGTACACTCAAGAGTGCTGAGGGAACTTGCAGAGTAGCTTGCGGAGCCACTGGTGGGCCTGTTCAATAGTTTACTGGAGTCAGGCAAAGTACCACAGTCCTGGAGAACAGCACATGTAGTGCCCCTCCATAAGAACAGTCCCAAAGATGACCCAGGGAGTTACAGACTGGTCAGTCTGACTTCAATCGTGTGCAGGCTCATGGAGATCATACTTAAGGAAAAGTTGGTAGAGTATCTAGAGGAGCATGGTCTTCAGGATGCAAGGCAGCACGGGTTTATGGGAGGGAGGTTGTGTCAGACGAATCTGATTGACTTCTTTGACTGGGTCACCAAAACAGTAGATAGGGGCCAAGAGGTGGAGATCCTCTACCTGGATTTTAGCAAGGCCTTTGACTTTGTACCCCACAAGAGGTTGATCAGGAAGTTGGCGGATCTCAGGGTTGGGGAGAAGATGACCAGATGGGTGAAAAACTGTCTGGGGAACAAGACCCAGAAGATGGTGGTGGTAGGAGAGTTATCTAGCACCAGGGAGCGTTACCAGTGGGATTCTACAGGGCTCTGTGTTGGAACTGGTGGTGTTTTTTAATTTCTTCATTAATGATATTGGGGATGGCAGTAAGGGCAAAATGTGGATGACAGTAAGCTCTGTGAGAGGGTGGACATGACCGAAGGAGTAGAGGACCTAAAGGTAGATCTGGAGAGAATTGAGAGGTGGGCTGGGGTTGGCACCTTGGCTTCAATGCAAAAAAATGCAAAATTATGCACACTGGAGCCAAGAATCCCAAGACAGAGTACTACCTGGAGGGGTCTGGGTATCTGTAACAGAGGAGGAGAAGGATGTGGGAATGATGATCACTAGCAACCTGAAGCACTCCACATAGTGCAGGAAAGCAGGAGCAAGGGCAAATAAGATGTTAGGATGCATGCCTGGGGGTTCTGCAGCAGGCAAGAGGAGGTTATACTGCCCTTGTACAGGTCACTGGTGAGATCACATCTAGAGTATGGAGTACAGTTCTGGTGCCCACGCCTTATAAAGGACATTAACCTGTGGCAGATGATCCAGAGGCGGGCAACGAAGGTGATCGTGGGTCAGCAGGGTAAAGCATACGAGGAGAGGTTGGGGGCCCTGAACATAGAGGAGAGAGAGAGAGAGGGAGAGAGTGAGAGTGAGAGAGTGAGGAGAGTGAGAGGTGAGAGAGTGTGAGAGAGAGAGAGAGAGAGAGAGAGAGAGAGAGAGAACATGATTGAAACCTTCAAGTACTTGAGAAAGGGATAACTAGGGTAAATAAGGTAGGTCTCTTTAAGATAAGTGGCAACTGAAACATGAGGGGACACAGTCTTAAGTTGGAGGGGAGGAAGTTTAGGAGGGCTGTTAGGAAGCACTTTTTCACAGTGAGGACAGTGGCCAGTTGGAATGTGCTGCCAGAAGAGGTGGTCTCATTGAAGACAGTGGGCAGCTTCAAGAGAGGTTGGGATAGATATAAGGGAAAGTAAGGGACATGGGAGGGGTGGATGGAAAGGATGGGGAGGATTGGGGGCAGGAGCAGTAGATTAAGTTGTGGACCCTGCAGTACAAGCAGACTAGATAGACCTTAATGGCCTTATTCTGATGGCTTCTTTGTATGAAATGGGGGGTGGGTACTGGATACAGAAGAAAAGGATATAGGGGTGATGATTTTGAAGACCCTAAAAAGATCGGCACATTGCAACAGGGTGGTGAGCAAAGCAAACAGAATCACAAGAAAGGACTCCATGCATGTAGAGAATTTCATCAGGCACACAACTTGTAGTATTTTGCCAAACTTTTTTTCTGTTAACTCAGTGATGTACAGTGAGCCAAAAGAGGCCACCCATTTTGAAGACTCTAAAAAGATCTGTACACTGCAACAGGGTAGTGAGCAAAGCAAACAGAATGCTGGGATGCATAGGGAGGGGGATAAGCAGAAGAAGTCAGGAAATTATCATTCCATTGTATAGGTCACTAGTGTGGCCACACCTGGAATACTGTACAATGCACTGCAGCCCACACATGAGGAAAGTCTGCAATTAGGTGGAGGCAGTGCAGCACAACTAAGATGATCCATTGCCCTGGGGAAATGATGCATGAGGAGAGGCTGCAGGACACCCCTGAGACAAGGAGGGAAAGGGGTGTCATGATTGAGACATACAAGTAAATGCATGCAACAGAGTGGACACCGGGGACACGTCAATTTACGATGGGCATTCTGCACAGTGACAACTCAGTTTGGGCTATGAGCTTCAGCGTCAGTCATCTCCCTGAACAATTCATTCTCAATTCACACCCCCTGGAGCTTTTTTCTATTGTATTTATGCTAGGGGTGAATTGCCAGGGTATGCTTTGTTCAGGGTCATGGTTTAAGTGCTCACAGGATGGAGCGACATGTCACAGACCAGATAGACTAGCGTGAATTATCGTGTTGCTGCAGACACCAAGGACCTCTTCTCCCTGAGTTCAAACACAGGGATGAGAGGGAATTCACTAAAGCTGGTGGGGGTTGGGGGGATTATAAAAAGACGTCTGTAAGCACTTCTTCATGAAAAGAGTGGTGGACAAGTGGAATAAGCTGCCAGAGGAAGTGGTACCGGCCAAATCAATCAGTAGCATCAAGCAACAATAGCACAAGAATGTAGGTTTAGTTAGAAAAAGAAGGGAAAGTAACAAATGAGCAGACTGCCAGTACAGCAAGGCAGGATAGTTAGGTAGGGTGGGCAGACTGGAAGGACTGAAAGCCTTTTTCTGCCAACAACATCTGTGTATCTGCAGTATGTAACTATGTAGCTATGGTGCCTAATGTGAAGGCGAGAGAGAGCGAGAGAGAGAGAGAGAGAGACACAGAGAAATGTATTTCTCCCATTCCTATAGAATAGCCTTTCTGTCTTAGGGGTAAGGCAGTCAAAGTGGTCTTTCACTGACTACCCATCTTGCATCTGCTGACTCTCATTCTGAGCAGAGGAGTCCACCTCTGTCTTCTCTAGAGGCTTCTGTGGTCCACACCGCAGTGCAGCTCTTGGGGGCTTAGGTGGCTGCTGATGGGATATTGAGGATGTTCCAGATGCTGAACTTGAGTCATCTCTGCTATTCCAGTCTGAAGAGCTAGGGTTTGAGTTTGTAGCTCCACCTCGGTCATTTAGTAATACTTCTCCAATGACATGTGCCACCTGTACTGGGGATGTAAATACTCTAAGTTGCCCCTACTGGTGGGGGTATAGTAAAGCAGATTATATGCTCATTAAGCAGATTTTTTTGCTATAAAGAAAGTTTTTCTTTTTCCTGGCACCTCAGGCAGAAAGTCTTAGTATACCTGAATGGCCAGTCCATGAGTATGTAGCCCTTCATCAGCCCTTGCTTTCTGCAAAATAGACTCCTTGGGCCAGATTTTCAAAGTGTGATGCATGACTTGCGTCAAGCCCTGCATCAAACCCATTTTTTGGTGCAGCTGCACCAAACAGCTTTGCCGCAACTAAACCCAATCTTCCATTCTCCAGCACAGTTGCAACACTTTCCTTACTTTACAGCAGCGGGCGCCAAATCTTTGGTGCAAGCCTCATAAAAACGGTCCCTCAACTGGCACAAACTAGAATGGGGGGAGCTGGTCTAACTTGTGTCACTTGGCGCACGGGAGTGAAAATTCCATTCGCTGGCCAAGAGAATGCTGCAAGCCCCATGGGCCATATGATTGGTGCACCAGTGACTTGCGGCATTCTTGGGGCTTTGAAAATCTGGCCCCTTATCTTTAAAGTGGTGAGGCTTTACATAAACAAACCTGGGCTGTCTTCCTTAGTAGCTCAGATTGTATGCACCCTGATGCACCCGGTCCAGTTCAACCTTGTCATCTGGGTTCCATCTCCTCAAAGTGTCTCTGAGCAATTTCTCAAAAAGGGGAGTGGATCAGTGCCTTCTGTCCCAGCAGATTTCTTTGAGTTTGATGTTGTCTCTCCAAGACCTGGGCTCAATTTCCTCCACTTTATGGCCAACTCCCTAGATTGGCTTTCTATAGTTCTCTACATAGGGTTTAGTTTGTCTTTCCTGCTGCCCACTGTATTGTCCATCTCCATGGTCAGAGAACTTAGGGAGTCTGTTTTCTTTGCAAGACCAAATACAGTTTCTGTTAGGTTGTCAACAGAGACATATTCTAACAAATGCCTGCCTTACTTCATTCAGGAGCTTGTCCTAGTCACTCTGTCCAGTACTATCCCCCTTGAATTTCTGTTGTTTTGCCTCAGCCATATTAGCTTCCTGTGATTTTTCCTTTGCACAGGCAGTATGGGTGAGTTCAGTCTTTGCATTCTGAGATGGATTCAACATGTGCTGTTCAATAGTTAAATCCACACTTGTGCTCACTTCTGGTTTTGGTGCTATAACTGTTTCAGGCATTATCAGAGTTTGCATTATATTTTCTTTCTCCCTCGATTGATTGGTGTTAGGGATATCAGCATTTAGGGCTGGTTTTGCCTGCTGTGCAGCCTGCTGTGCTGCACCTGTAGAGAGTGAATAGGACAGGAGAGTGAATAGGGTAGGAGAGCTAGTATTCACAGGAAGCAACTTCACTTTCCCTGTCTTCAAACTGTTTGTGGCCCGTTGCTCCTGCAGGCTTTGAGAAGCCAGAGAAGTGTTTGCAGCATTACAGGAGACTGATTTCTGTAAAAATTCTCCCCAGTGCTAGCTGGAGATAATAAATGTATGTCAGTGTTTTTCAGAGCCACGACTGTGCAGTTTGGCTCTATACAGCTGATTTTCTGGCTGCCATGACAGACAGTCCCAGCTGATTTACAACCGAGGATGCTCAGGCTGAGATGTGACTTTTGGGAGAGATCCCAGTGTGGCAGTAAACACAAACAGTAAGGCAGTTTTTGGATTACCTATTCAGCTGGAGATATCTTTAGTAGAGGTGAAGGGAGCCTCAAGTCCAGGTTCTATTCTGCTAGCTCCAGTTTCTAGCCTAGAGGAAGATGTGTCTAACAATTCTGCAGGTATAGTCAGGGCACATCTGAGTATCCCTCTGTAAACCTTACTTTTCTAGTGCTGTCTCCAATCCCCCATAAGATGTGGCAAGCTATAACTATATTGAGAATGGGTGTTACAGTACTACTGAAGGCCTCCCTTCCTAGGTTCCTTACTGTTAATTATCTGGTAATAACGGCTATGCATCAACAAGTCTCAGCTTTCAGTAATCAGTTTGTTAGGGCAGGCTTAGCTTTTGGTGTTCAACATCTGGATCTAAACCATCTGCCTTAAATTTTTCTCAGTTTTTGTCTCAGTCTCATCCTTTATTTTTCTTAAAAAATCAAGATCAAGAAGTTTTAATGCAGCATATCAAGATTAATTGCAGTAAAGGACCAAATCTTCATTCTATACATCACTTTTTTAAAGCTTGGAGTTCCAGTTTTATCAAGATATCTTCCATTTCTGTTTAACTTCTCTGTCCAACTCTCTGATCTCCACCAAGACTGGGAGATTGGGTATGGCTCTTCTATCTCTATGGGGGGGAAGGGTGCAACTGAAGACTTGAGTTGCTATAGACCCATATTTCTCTTGCTTGCCTGTGAAAACATTTTTGAAAAACTAGTGCATAATCAAATTTCTTCCATTCTGGCTTCTCGTTACTCAGGATGTGCATAAATGAGTCAATAAACTATATCAGTCGAAATATGATCCTTCCCAGTGTTACAATCGTGGAGAATATTATTAAGCCATATGGGTTATTAAATTGCATTACTAATATACATAGAGTATCATATGGACAAGTGGTAAGGGTAAGTGAGGTTACTGATCGGATTGCAGATATTAACTATCAGAAAGATATGGAATTGTGTCATCAATATAAAGTATGTAAATGGATGGCAAAAATAAAAGAGATCATCGATTAGAAACCTGTTTATTAATAATTAAAAATCCTAGTTATAGGATAATAATAACTAGATTTAGGTTTGAATGCAATACCAGTAACTGTCGGAAAGAATAATATAAAAATAAAAACAAAACAGAAAGGAAGGAAGGGCAAAGTAAATGTGGGTTCGGAGAAGACAATTTAAGTCACCTAATAATGTTATGCCCTTTATATGAAAAGGACGGCAAAAAATTGCTTGGTGAATACCTAAAATGCCTAGAATATAAACTCTACCATATGGTTACATATTTTTTAAATCAAAAGATGAACAGGTATTATACCATGTCACCTCCTTCCTTAAAATAATAGAAGGAAATAAATATATTATAAAAGAGAATTAAGGTATATTAAAGTGATGTAGGCTATTTAGATTGATAAAACAGACATCAGTCCTGTAAGGATGAGAAAGTATAGATTATTATAGAAACACTGGATTGCACTGGTAGTATAAATAGGTACTGGCCACAATGAACAATGGCTATAATGTCTAAGTCAGTAAAGCAATACTAGATTTTAGAGGACCTACAATAAGACTAAAGTGCAATACTAGAGCTATACAGCTTTGGCTGAATCTTTTATTAATTAATTACTATGTATCAATGTTTTAATGTATGTGTGTTTTTATAGTGTACAGATATATTGTGTATTGTAGACATTTTATGGTTTGTTTTTGCACTATTTGTAATGACTTTTTATAAGTCGAACAATAAACTCAAATTTAATTTCTGGTCTCTCATAATCTTGTCTTGCTTTTAGTCTGGCTTTAGACCTGGCCACAATACACTTAATGTTGCTTCTTATGTGATCTGTGACTTTCATTCCAATTTTGATCATAAAAAGGTTTCTTCAGCAATCTTTTTGTGCTGAGCAAAGGCATGTGACAATGTAGGCCATGATCTTCTTAGCAAACTCTCATTCATGGGCTTCAGTAATCATGCTCTCCTTTGGTTTTTCATTTGATCTATACAATAGACTAGAATGTGTTCATGTAACATCGCAGAAACATAGATATTGTCAGCCGATAAAGGCCTTGTGGCCCATCCTATCTGCCCAAAAAACCTGTCTAGTCTGGGGAATTGTCCCTAGCAGACATCCCCCTACCCTACCCTTCCCTTTATGTCCCTCCCCTTCCCTCTCCACCCTCCTTCCTCCTGCTGCCTCACTTGAACCCTTACCATGTGCCTTACTTATACCCTTTTGAACCTCCCCCATACTGTGTCAGCACATGCAACCTCCTCAGGAAGCGTGTTCCATTTTTCTACTACCTTTTCCAGAAAGAAGTTCTTCCTGTCATCCTATCTGAACCTCCAGACCTCCAGCATTATGGAGTTTCCCCTGGTGCACGTTTCCAGTCAGTGTGAACAGCTCCCTGCTGTCTACCCTGTTGATCCCATGGAGGTACTTGAACATCTCTATCATGCCCTTCCCCTCTCCCTCCTAACTTCCAATGTGTCCATACAGTATTGAGGTTTCCCAACTACTCACCGTATGAATTCCCCTGCTGTCTCTGGATCATTTTGGTTGCCTTTCTCTGTACCAATCTGTCTCTCTCTGTTCTTCCTAAACTGTTGGTTCTAAAACTGCACACATTACTCCAAGTGTGATCAAATCAGGGATCTGTATATGGGCAGCATCACCTCCCTTCTCTTGCTACTGATCCCCTCCCTATGCATGCCAGCATCTTTTTTGCTCTGCCTATAGCCCTTGTACACTGTGCTGAAGCTTTCAAGTTCTCCATTATTAACACACCCAGGTCTCTTTCTTCTGCGTTGTCTCTACCACTACCACACCCCATCCTGTAGTCTGTTCTTGGGTTCTTGACCTTCCTTGTCCATTACCTTGCACTTTTTGGTGTTACATTTTAGTTGCCACACACTTGACCCAGTTTCCAGTCTTTCCAGATCTTTCCTCATGGCCCATCATTGTTGTCTACCCCCTCTGCAGATCTTAGTATCATCTGTGAAGAGGCATACAGTGGAGCCCACCAGCATGCAACCCAATACTGCAAAATTCTGCAGCAGAGTTGCTGAAGAAAACAAGGCAATTTCAATGACAGTTGATCCATTTTGTCATATAGAAATCTGTGACACTGGGATCATCCTGGTGGGCTCCACTGTATCTTCCCATGTACCTCTCCTCTATGTCACATATACTGTAAATATGTCAAAGAGGACCGGTTCTGAAAATGATCCTTGGGGCACTCTGCTTGTGATCTCCATTACCACTGAATGCTCCCCATTTAGGGCTACCCTCTGGGTCCTTCCACTCAGCCAATTTCTTACCCACCTACCCAATTTCTTAACCATCTGTCTAGGAGGGATGGAGCCAAAGGGCTTGCTGAATTCTTGAAACAGGGCTTCCACTGCCTGACCCTTAGCTACAGCCCTTGTCACCCAACTGAAGAATTTGACCAGGTTGTTTGTCACGACCTCCCACTGGTAAACCCATGCTTCCTAGTGTCCTGCAGTCCATCTGCCTCCAGGAACCCTACCAGCCCTCCTTTATTATATAGTCTAATAGTTTCCCCACAATACAATAGATGTTAGACTGAACAGTCTATAATTACACAGCTTGTCTCGCCTCTCACATTTCTGCAGGGGGTTCACATCTGCTGTCCTCTAGTACCCCCTTACCTTCCCCATTTCTAAGGATCAGGAAGAGATCTGCCAGTGGTCCTGCTAGGACCTGCCTCATCTTCTTCAGCACCACTTAGATGCATCTCATTAGGACTCTGTGATTTATCCACTTTTGCACCTGTAAGCTCTTCAGCACTCTTTCCTGGATGGTGGACTCCATGTTGGCACTCATCAATGATCCTCTTCTGGTTTTAATGCTACTTTCCGGCAGCAGGCCTTTGTCTTCCACCATAAACACTGAGCAGAAATATTTGTTCAGTAAGTTTGCCTTCCTTTTCTCAACCTCCTTCTAGATCTCCCTGAGCCAGACGATCCTATCCATGGTTTTGCCCTGCTCTCGTATGTATCAAAAGAATGCTTTGTCACCCCCTTTAACCCATCTTCTAACAGCACCTTCACTTCGGATTTTGCCTGTCTCACTGTTCCACTGGCCACCCTCAACCTATCATGATATTCCCTCTTGTCCTTTTCTGCCTGACTTGTATACCTCATGAAAGTTCTTCTGTTTTCCTTCATTACCTCTGCCTTCCCTTTGCAAAACCACATTTGTTTCTCAGTCTCTTGACCTTCCTCACCATCTTTGTGCAGAAATCTGTCACCTCAAGTATGCCCTCCTTTGTTTTTTTTTGGGGGGGGTCAGAAGTTTCTTCATCATATCAGGCCATTTCTCCAACAGGGGAAACCCGCTCTCTGATTAAGAAAGCCCTTTCTGCATAAAAAGACACACTCATCATTCCCCCCAAAAACAAGGAAGTCTGTCAAGCGTGAACAACCCAAGACATATAATATAAGATCTGAAAGTTAGATTATGTGAAAAAGGAAAAGAAAAAAGGGTCTCATGTAACAACTATTTTTCATTCCTACTTTAAAGCAGCAGTACAACAAAACTGGGCAATACAATTGACCATACCTTTTTATCTCTGTAAAAGATTCTAGGCATCTTCCAGTTTTGGACAGGGGCCATGAGGTGGATGTCCTGTATTTGGACTTCAGCAAGGCCTTTGATTCCATGCCACATGGGAGGCTGGGAGGGGAAGCTGGAATACATAGGGGTGAGAATGAAGATGGTCAGATGGATTGTCAACTGGCTGAATGGAAGGCAGCAGAGGGTGGTGGTGGGAAACTCTCATCACTGAGGGGAGTGATGAGCGGGATGCCACAGGGATCAGTACTGGGGCCATTGCTGTTTGGGATACACATAGCTGATATCTCACACAGGATCCAGAGTAGGATCAGTCTGTTTGCTGATGATACGAAGATGGGAGCTGTGGTAGATGACATCGAAGGGTGGAAGGGGCTGCTGGAGGATCTGACCAAACTACAGGAGTGGTCAGAAACATGGCAGCTGAGGTTCAACACCAAGAATTACAAGGTACTGCATTTCCGAGCTAGGAACCAGGGGAGGAGCTAACAGCTGGGAGGGGTGCAGCTGGAAAGCACCGAGGAGGAAAAGGATCTGGGGGTGCTTATAACAGGCAGCATGAACAACTCAGCTCAGTGCAGGAAGGCAGCAGCAAAAGCCAACAGGATGCTGGGGTGTATAGTGAAGAGAATCTCCTCCAGAACTAGGGAGGTCATACTTCCCTTGTACAGATCTCTGGTCAGGCCGCACCTGAAGTACTGCGTGCAGTACTGGTGTCCATTCCTGAAGAAGAACATCAAATTGTTGGAGGGGGTGCAATGTAGGGTGACCAAGATGATCCAGGGATTGAAGGGAAAGTCCTACGGGGATAGACTGGGCGAGCTGAACATATACTCCCTGGAGGAGAGGAGGGATAGGGGGATATGATTGAAACCTTTAAATACCTTAAGGGGATAAATAAGGCTTATAAAGAAAGGATTTTCCAGCTTAGAAGAGTGAGGGATATGAGAGGGCATCAGCTGAGATGGGGGGGGAGATTCAAGAGGGAAATCAGGAGACAGTTTTTCACTGAATGGGTGGTGGACAGGTGGAATGCCCTGCCAGAGGTGTTATCCTGTAGAATGGTGGCGGCTTTAAGAGGGGTTGGGACAGGGTGAGGGAGGTTGTGATGAAGAGGGGTGGGGAGGGTTGGGCAGCTGCAAGTTGAGGGGCTAGCTGCACAATTGAGCAGACGTGATAGACCATTAGGCCTGCATCTGCTGGCATTTTCGTATGTTCGTATGTTTTATTTGGTGTTAAAATTTTCTAGTTCCAGCAACATTTTAGCATTTTATAAATGTTTGAATTTAGTTTTGGCCTAGAAACAGCATTGTAGACTTGGTAAGGGTTAGGATCTAGAAAAGGAAAAAATCATAGTGCGCAGCAGAGTAGGTACTTAGAAAAGTAGATTTGACAGGTATGCAAATATTTTTACTAATAGTAGCTGAAACTAGCTTTTTGGAAAAACATTCTTCATTGCACTGCTGCTTTAATGCCTCTAAAAGAGGTTGCCACATTATTTTAAATTATACTTTACCTCCAATCACAAAATCATGTGCACGTTCTATCTTTGAGACATCAATTATCATATTCAATCATTTCTCAAAAGTGTGCTGGAGGGTTCGGATCTTTCCACTACTGTAAAATTACTTTTTTAGCATTTACCATCACGAGGCAAAGAAGTTTATATAGATGTTCTTTCAAATTAATATTGCCTATAAAACCCAACATAATAATCCCTGGATCAAATGGGAAATTCCTTTGAAAGTATTTTGGAGAGTAATTTAAATATTTTATCCCATTACTGAAAAAGTGAGGGAAATGTTGCAAACATATGGAGCATAGTAACTTTAGCACCAGCACATCTGTGCATAATTCTGATACTGATTTGTTAAATGTGTTTCATCATGTGGATGTATAGTAAAGTGTATGCATAACATTAAACTGAATTTGTCTCAATTTTATATTTTGTGAAGTTCATATATAACTGTTGATATTGTGTCCCTCAGAGAAATTTGTACCTAAATCTAATTCCCAAGAATTTTTTTTAATGAAATTAACTCAATGGCCACCCCGTCCCCCACTAGGCCATATACTTCTTTACCTAGTAATTTGTCTGAAGAATCAATCATGGACAAGAAATTTTCAAGAGGAGTCTGTAAAGGGGGGTCTACAGTTCCAATCGTGAGTCTGACAATCTCTCTGAGATGAAGATATCTTAAAAAATACCCTGCAGGAAGACCCAGCAAGTTTCTGAGATGTTCAAAAGTTATAAATTGGGGGTCACGTGACAGCAAGATGGAGTAAAGACGTGCCTTTTAGCGCTCCTTCCCTCGGGCTCGAAATTTTGAGAAAATCCGCTAGAAAGCCTTAATTAGCACCCGAAATCTGCTGCTGGTCTGTAGGGGAAACCAGGATGGACGAGTTTGTGGTCACTACAGCGAGCAAAACTCAGAGAAATCCGGCCAAGAACAGCAGGAAGGCATCGTCGGGCCCTACAATAAACTCATGAGCCCATTTCTCTCCGCGGCAGGAGATGTCGGCCCTGGTAGCGAGCTGAAGATCCAGCTTATGGCGCTTGCCCAAACTTGAGAGCCTCGAGAACAAAATTGAGGGCAGGCTCGGGCCTGGTTGAGGGCGCGAGGCCGAGACAGAACGAGAGGGTCGAGGAGTTGAGGGCCGAATCTCGACCCAGAAGATGCGCTTAAGCCCTCTCGGCAGACGGTCACCGAATTAGAGAAACAGGTGGCAGAAATGAGAGGGTGCTTGATTACCAGGAGAATTATTTAAGGTGAAACAACCTGAGGCTGAGGGGTTTGCGGAGGAAGGAGAGCCCTGATATCCTGGGCTTCTGTGCGAAGACTCTGCCTCGCCTCCTGGGGATGCAGCCAAAGGGAGGAAGGCTGAAGCTCGAGAGGCACATCGGGCTGTACTACCCAAACCTCAGAGTGGTCAGCCGCCCAGACAAATCATACTCCGTTTCCACAACTACCAGAACCGGCAGGAGATGTGGAGGCATATAAATCTCTATCTGAGCTCCAGTATGAGGGGGTACGTTTATTCCTCTCTCAAGATTATTCGTCCCGAATAGGAAGGAAGAGAAGAGAATTCAATGAGGTTATCGCAACCTGCCAGAGGATAGGAGTGGACTGGTTTATGGTATTCCTGGCCATACTTAAAATTAAGCATGAAGGAGCGACCTACAGCTTCTGGGAGGTGGAGAAGGCACGGTGTTTCGTTGCGGAGCTACAAAGGAAAATGGGGTAACCTGCGAAGTGCCTGTGAGAGATCGTGGTGTCTGACTAGTTCCTGCAAGAAGTTTGGAGACTGTTTTTTCTTATCTGTGAAGCTCACTCGGGTCAATTACTCTACAAGTGCTGTGTTTATGATCAGGTCCTACCCCACCCTAAGGAAGTGACTCTGAGACTGTGGACTTGGATACATCGTTTGGAGAAGGGGCATGGGGGCCTCTGGGGGGGGCCTGCGCGTGGATATTTTGGTGCGCGGCCTAGCCCGGGGATCCTCGTGGAGCGGCCCGGTCGTGGAGGACCAGCGGTGGAGTCTGGCGCTGAAAAAAAGACAAGGAACTATGGTGGACTTCCAAGAGGTTTGGGGACCTGTGGGTCTCTTATTTTCTTTTTAGTTCCAGGGGGAATTTAAGGAGCTGCACCAGACTTTCTCCCTTTTTTTTTTTTATGTCTTACCACAGCCGGGGATCGATAATGTGCTCAATCAGGGAGGCGGATTTATATTGTGGAAAAAGCTCCTGACCTGCCTGGGGGGGGGGGAGGTTGAACGTAGAAAATCTTATTTTCCTATGGTTCAAGCCCTGCTTGGCTATTTGGGGGAACATACTGGCGAGCAAGTTCGTACGCCTTGTATGGGTTCATGTTGGGGTATTCTGTAAATAAGTTGTGGGGATTAATTGTTGTTGGGGGTTCGTTATGTTAAAAACTTTTTCGTCCAATCCACATTGCAAAAGAAAAATTACCTGGTTATCAGTCACATTGGGCTAGGGGGAAAGTTGGGAAAGGGAAAGATAGGGGACAACAGAGGTTTCAAGATCGATGGCTTTAAAGACAAATTAAAAGTTGTGTCATGGAATGTTAGGGAGTTTCATCCCGGTTAAGAGGACTATGCTTCTCACGATTAAGGAGGATTGGAACACAGGTAGGCCTTTACAGGAAACCCATTTGACTCCAGAGGAGCATAGAAAGTTAGTTAGGAATTGGGTAGGAGAGGTATATGCTGCTTCCTTCTCCTCGCATAAGAGGGGTTGCAATCCTGATCACAAGAATCTCCCTTTCAGGTAACCAGAATTGTGTCTGACAGGAGAGAAGGCAGATATGTTTTGTGGAAGGCGTGCTCAGAGGAAATCCAATAACGTTCGGCGCGTATGTACCTGCAGTCACTGAGCGCCAGTTTACAAGCAGTTATTAGGAATACTGGTGAAAGAACAATTCAAGGGATTAATCCTGGGGGGAGATTTTAACTGTACCCCTGACACGGTGATGGATCATTCGAAGGGCAAGGGAAGGGGGTAAATTCTTAAAGGAGTGGAGGGAAGGTTTATTGGATTTAGATCTAATAGATGTATGGAGGACGGCGAACCCAAAAACAAGAGAGTACACCTTTTTCTCTAACCCCCATAAGAGCTGGTCGAGGATAGATCATATCTATATTGAGGGAGGGTGGTATCAAAGGGTGGTAGACGTGCATCATGAACCCATCCATATATCCATATATGCCATGGTTACCTTGGTAGTAGAATTAGAAGGATTTGGGGAAAGGCTTAATATGTGGCGTTTTCCTTCATACCTGATGGGGAATAAGAAGTTTAGGATATTCCTTGGGGTGCAATTGAAGATATGTGGAGATGAACAAGAAGCGGCTCCTTCCCCACAGGTTTATGGAGACGCTGGAAGAGCCTACCTAAGAGGGCTATTATTGGGTTTGTTTGGGATATAAAAAGAAAGAAACAAGAAATACAGACTTTGCTCCAGAGGGTCAGAGAACTAGAGGACAGGTACTAAAGGAAACACAGCGAGTGAACCAGGGTTGGCGGCTGCCAGAGGAGAGCTGAATAATATGCTGGAGGAACAGGCAAGGAGCACCTGTGGCTGGTGAAACAGAGATTTTATGAATGGGGAACAAGCCTGGCCCTCTACTTGTTAACTTGATTAAAGGTAGAAGAGGAAAGCTTGGGTGCTGGAAATAAGGAGCAGACATGGGAACATAACAAGGGATCCACAGGCCATTAGGGAGAGATTCAGGAATTCATAGCACGTTATATCAAAGAGAGGGAGGGACTTGGACAGGATGAAACAGTTTCTTGATGGGATCAAATTGAGAAAGCTGTCGGGCAGCAAAGGGCAGCCCTTGAGGCCAACATTACTAAGGATGAAATAGGGAAGGCCATCAAGGGAATCAGGTTGGAGTAAGCGGCAGGACGGATGGGCTCCCTGTTGAATTCTATAAAACAGTGGGACACCAGGTAGTGGATTGTTATGGGAGTATATAGAGGAACTGGGAGGGGGTATCCTGCCACCCTCTATGGAAATGGCGACCATATGTGATCCCCAAACAAGGCAAGGACCCCAGGATTGTGCTGCCTACTGCCCTATCTCGTTACTGAATGTGGATGCCAAGATATATCTTGAAGGTCTGGCAGGTAGGCTTGAGGTCTTGATGCCTAGCCTAGTGGATCCGGATTAAACGGGATTTATAAAAGGGAGGCATTCATATCACAATGTGCGGAGATTGTTAAATGTGATCCATGTCTCCTCCCGACGCTCAGGGGCCACCCTTATCTTGGCACTGGATGCCGAGAAGGCATTTGACCGGATCGAATGGGAATATATGATGGAGGTATTGGGGCGTATGGGATTGGCCAGCAGTTTCTCAACATTGTGAGGGTCCTTTACCATTTGCCAAAGGCTGCAGTGGTGGTTAATGGTGGCCTCTCTCAGGCCTTTGAATTGTTTAGGGGGACTAGGCAGGGATGCCCCCTCTCTCCTCTCTTGTTTGACCTTGCTTTGGAACCATTGGTCACTGCCATCAGGCAATGCGAGAGGCTGAAGGGTGTATTGGGGAAGGGGGGGGCGACAGCATAAACTTTCTCTTTATGCTGACGACATGATTTTGTACCTGATCCGGATAGGAGAGTCCCTCCCTGCTGTGCTGGACCTCATTGAAAGTTTCTCGTTGTTCTCAGGCTACAAAATAAATTTAGCGAAATCGGAGGCAATGTGTGTGGGCGGAGGACAGCCGGTGGATTTACGGAAATGGGGACTGTGGGAGGTGAAAGGGTCTCTGCAGTATCTGGGAGTTAGAATTGGAAGATCACTAGCTGATTTATACAGATTAAATTACACGCCAATGATTGATGAAGTGCTTAGGGATATGAAAAGGTGGAGAGCATATCCGGTATCTTGGCTGAGTCGAATGAATATTATAAAAATGAACATCTTGCCCAGGATCTTGTATTGCCTACAGATGCTCCCTCTGGGTGTCACCAAAAGGACATGAAGAGACTGGATAGGGGTTCTCTGGCTATCTGTGGCAAGGAAGAAGCCTAGAATTAGCCTTCAAAGACTGAAAGTGGAGACAAGAAGAGGGGTTAAGCTTCCCAGATGTTAAAGCTATTTTCTGGCCTCGCTGAGCAAGGATAATCAAGGATGGGTAGCGGCGCCCAGGGCAGCAAGCTGGCTGGATCTGGAGGAGAGGGGTGAAAGGTGGGTTATCAGCCTATTTGAGAAAAGGAGGTAGAAGGGCATGCTCGCCAATCACATCCCAGCCTATGGTAACCTGGACTTTAGAGGGGTGGGAGCAGATAAGGGCTAGGGTTAATGATGGTAAGAGGAGACATTGCTCCTTCCCTGGTGGTAATCCTCTTTTACCTGGATTGGAGGACCAGAGATTCCGTGAATGGGACGAGAGGCATACAATGTGTGAAGGACTTGTACGAGGGGCAGCGGGTTTCTTCCTTAGAGGATTTAAGGTCTAGATGGGGGATCCAGGGCAACCACACATTTAGATTCCTGCAGGCAAGAGATTTCACTCGTAGGTTGGGTGAACCAGGTTTGCAGCCTTCGTGCCAGATAAGTATGGAAGTGGCAATATGCAAGGCTCGGCACAATCCCAAGGGGATAATAGGTACCGCGGTGCGTATTCTCAGGGAGGGTCTGACGGAGGAAAACTCGGGCAGGAGGGTGTTGTGGGAGAGGGACCTGGGGGTCCGGATCTCAGAGTCGAACTGGGAATTGATATTGGAAACACACTTGGGCCTATTACTATCAAATAGATATAAGGAAACGGCTTATAAGTTTGTTCATAGACTTTTTACCCCGGTAATGGTTCATAAAGCCACCCGGAGGTGTCAGAAATATGCCCTCGATGTAAAAAGAGGTGGGCACATACATTCATTGTTTTGGAAGTGCTCCCGACTACAGGGTTCTGGAAGGAGATGGTGGAATTCTTAAATAGGAGGACAGAGGCAGGTATCCTTCATCCATTAGAGCTGTTATTTGGAATTGATCGAGGGGATGGAGATGAGTGGAGCTTGCACAAGAAGTGGTTAAGGGTGGCCTTGGCTATTGCCAGGCAGTGTATTCTAAACACCTGGATCTCGGCTAGAGATCCCTCTCTCACTCAATGGGAAATATTGCTAGTATCGGCTCTGGCTATGGAAAGGAGGGCTTATCAGATTCAGGAGAGAGCAGAGATCTTTGGAATTATATGGGGCCCACTCCTCTCGATTCTTTCCCAGTAGGATAGGGAGCTTAGGGAAGGGAGGCAGTGAAAAATGGGACTTTGCGGTAGGCATGTGTGCTATGGATTCTAGCCCTATGCAGCTGCACTGAAACATCATTGTCCTGTGCCTATCAATTACTATCTATAATGATCTTGCAACCCTGTGATGACTTTAATTAATTGCTCCTTAGCCCAAATACATTAATAGATGTGGATCTTTGTAAATAGTTGATTGTGACGTTCTTGATTAATTGGATTTTTGTTTTAGGGAAGGGGGATAGGGGAAGGAATTGTAATACTCCCCCCCCCCCTCTTTTTAGAATGGAAAATGGTCTCGCCATGGGGAACTGAGCTTTAATTTGAACTAAAATGGTTATACGTATAGTAAGTACTGTGATGAAATATAAATGTAAACCTTTTACTGTGGTACGCCTATGGAGGAATGTGACATACATTTATTTGTTTGTTGTAAATGTTTGGAAATGCAAATAAAAATTTTACACAAAAAAAAAGTTATAAATTCATTATCCCTTTATAAATCTTTTAGTAACAAGAAGTTTTCTTGTAGCCAACTCTGAGGAATCATTATGACAGGGAGGTAAGGGTTGAAAATATTAGAGATAGGTTGAATAGGTTGAAAATGTTGTGTGAGTAATTGATTAAAAATAGTCCGTAATATTGGGGTTATTTTATCTGAAAAAGTCTTATAAAACTCAGCAGTAAACCTGTAGAGCCCTGGAGACTTACCATTAGGAAGATCCCCAATCACCTCCATTTCCTACATCAAAGAGATATCCTGACTTCCTGTGATGTCACCTGTAGATGTGCATGTGGGGATCGAGAGCTCCAGGAGACTGACTGAATAAAAGATAAAAATCACCAATTTAACCATGAAGAGAGTCAACGCAAAGAAGTTGGAGGAGGTTGTGATGGTGACGTGCACCAAATTGAAAATTTATGCGGCCAAAAAAGACAAGGCAAGCGAAGCTACCATGTCACCATGAGGTTGCAACAAAACCCATTCTCCCCTGAGAAGGTCTGCCTCACCAGAAAGAAATACAGACAGCGAGCTGGAGTCGGAAGGAGGGGAGGAGCATTTCACAATTAGCTCCCGTTGGTTGTATTCAGAGCTCCAGCGTCTTGGAGACACGCTAGATCACATCCAGACAGACGTGCAGGACAATAAGAGGAAAATCCAGTCACAACAGAATAAGTCAGCAGAGCTTGAGGCACACATTGCAACTCTGACGGAGACCACAGACATGTACAATGGAGCGATCCTGCAGCTCCATACAGGGAGCTGCTACTGAGACAGAAATTGGAGGACCTGGAAAACAGGTAGAAGAGGATCAACCTCCGCATTCATGGAGTGCCAGAGAAAACTGAAGGGGAAAACATGATAAGTTTTATTGAAGGTTTTCTAAAGGAGATACTGAACTTAAACTCAGATCAACCCCTGAACATAATCAGGGCACACAGGGCCCTATCTGCTCCTCCCTCAGACCCAAACATAAGACCACGCTCCATAATTGTGGCATCCCTGGACTATAGAACAAAGGAAATGGTGTTGAGGAAAGCATGGGGTCTTAAGGAACTAATATTTGGTGACAAGAGGCTTTTTTTTAACAGGAATATGCTGCACTGACCATAGACAAGTGCAAACAGTTATTTCCGGTGCTGAAGGAGCAAAGAGCCAAAGGACTGAAAGCAAGGGTAGAATATACTGCAAGATTAAGAATTACCTCGGATACAGCCTCCAAGTTGTATGAGACACTGCAGGAGGCTGGCCCCTATTTAAAGTCCTTGGGGATGACATTAGCTGGAGTAGAGGAGGTCCCACAGCTTCAGGAGATGGAGAAGAAAAGGTGGTGGACAAGAGGCCCCAGGAAGACCACACCGCACCCAGCAAACGCCAGCAACAGCACACGGGAGAAAATGGTGATGGGACATAAGAACAGGTTTGCTGCACTGAGATCAACAGATGCAAGGCTGATGGATGAACATGATGCAGAGCAGCGAGATGAAGAGGAGATGTCAGGCACACCTGGAGAACACAAACACTGATCAAAGAACTGTAAGCATTAGGCTTTTTTCGGGACTCTTATTTTTAAAAAATATTCTGAAAGAGCTGGTCACAAGAAATAGCTCTGTTAATAAAATCTGTGAGTAATTAACCCTCACAAGGTGAAGGGCGGGGGGGGGAGGTGGGCTCACAGTTAAGTAAGGACCCATAGCTGCTACCGAGTTACTGAGGGATCTTTGAGAAACCTCATGGACAAGTGCAGGGCCTGCAGCTTATATTGGTAATATATCGGTGAGAATTTTGTTAAATGGGATCAGTTGCCACAATGTGTTCAGAGAAGGGAAAAGTTTTAAAGGAGGGAGGGGAGAAATGGGAAACAGACCAACAGGGCAATATATGGTATTGAAATGTTGATCGGTCAGTCTCTTGGGGGTGGGGCCAGAGTTTCACATCCAACAAGGTGGATGAGCACTTGCGGCTGCTGAAATCTCACGTAGCTGGAGAGCATAGCAATCTTAGCTACACCACCTGTCACCAAGACAAACTAAAGCAGTGACAGGAAATCAAGTGCCATGGATGGAAGGGCAACAAAAGTGGTACCAAGGCACTCTCATACCTAGGCGAGTTACAAGTTTAAAGTTAATGTCACGGTTGACAAAAAAGTTCAGATTGGTTCAAAAGACCCTACAGAGCTTGGAAGGGGAGACGGGAGAAGAAGACATTAAAGTTATAGATTTCTTTCAGATTCAAAATACAGACAACATGCTCAAGACAAGGGGGAGGGGCAGAAAGGACTGGGGAAAGCACTCAAAAGGTACCACTTGGGAAGGAGCATGAGCACATCACATAAGAGACGGGGGGAGGGTGGATTATCCCAAATGGCGGAATTAAAATTGGTCATATACAGTGTCAGAGGAATCAACAGTCCAATTAAGAGGACAAGACTGTTGCAACAGTTGGGGAAGACAGGGGCTAACATTGTATACCTACAAGAGACTCATTTGACCTCTGCTGAACATGAGAAGCTAAGAAAGAAATGGGTGGAGGAAGTATATGTGGCATCTTGGGCAGTGCACCCACACAGAAGAGGTATGGCTATACTTATTCATAAGGATAGTCCTATCCAAATTGACACCATAGAATTAGACACAGAGAGTAGATATGTCAGACTACAGGGGAGTTATGGTAATGTGCAGTGCACCTTCCCGAATATGTATGTACCAAATGAAGAAACTGATTGTGCACAGTTCCTAAGAAAGGTACTATTAGACACAATCAAAGAGTCAAACAGAATGTATGTTATAGGAGGTGATTTTAATGCAGTAATCTTGGGAACAAAGGATAGGAGAGGGGGATAGTTAGAAGGGACAGCAAACCAGGAAGATTTTTAAAAAGGCTTTCAACAGAATTAGGTATACTAGATATCTGGAGACACCTGCATGTCCAGGAGAGAGGCTACGCCCACTATTCAGACAGGCATAATAGTTACTCTTGCATAGACATGTTTTTCTTGGCAGGGGAATGGGTCCCCGTGGCAGAAGAGTGCAGTATTCTACCTCGCACAATCTCTGACCACTCACCAGTGTACCTAAAAATTAACTTTTTTACCTTCAGTCCAAAACTCTAACTGGAGATTTAACATAGGGCTCTTGAACTCTCCAGACTTTTAAACAGGAGATAGAGGACACGATACAGACTTACTACAGGAAAACCCAGAAGGAGAGACATCTCACGCAGTTAACATAGAAACATAGAAACATAGAATGAGATGGCAGATAAGGACAGCTTGGCCCACCTAGTCTGCCCATTTTCCTACCTAACAGATAAGCTGCAGATCCTAGTTAACGAACAGCTTACTTCCTCCTACCCCCCACTAGGACTGCCTTATGTCTGTCCCATGCATTCTTGAATTCCCCCACTGTTCTTGACTCCACGACCTCCTCAGGGAGGCTGTTCTATGCATCCACAACCCTCTCTGTGAAAAAATACTTCCTCACATTACCTCTGAGCCATCCCCCCTCTATCTTCAAATTGTGCCCCCTTGTTCTTGCACATCTCTTTTTCTGAAAGATGCTGCCCTCTTGGACTTTGTTGATTCCCTTGAGGTACTTGAAAGTTTCTATCATGTCTCCACTCTCCTTCTTTCTTCAAGGGTATACATATTAAGCTCCTTTAGTCTTTCTTCAATGTGTCTTCTGGTGCAGACCCTGCACCATTTGGTTGCCCTCCTCTGGACAGCCTCCACTCTGTCTATGTCTTTGTGGAGATGGGGTCTCCAGAACTGCACACAGTACTCCAGATGGGGTCTCACCAACTGTCTGTACAGAGGGATAACAACTTCTTGTTTGCTACTATTGATGTCTCTCCTATGCATCCCAGTATCCCCCAGCCTTCATTACTGCCTTCTCACATTGCTTGCCCACCTTTAGGTCATCTGATATAATTACCCCCAGGTCCCTTTCCATTTTTACTGTTGTCAGTATCTCACCCCCCATTGTGTACTCTTCCCCTGGGTTTTTGTTTCCCAAGTGCATTACCTTGCACTTCTTTGCATTGAATCTGAGCTGCCATACATCTGACCATTCCTCCAACCTTGTCAAGTCCCTTCTCATCCTTTCCACTCCATCTTGTGTATCAACCCTGTTGCAGATTTTTGTGTTGTCTGCAAAGAGACATACTTTTCCTTCCAGTTCCTCTGCAATGTCACTTATAAAGACATTAAAAAGGACCGGTCCTAGTACTGAACCCTGTGGTACCCCACTAGTAACCCTCCTTTCTTCATTGTGGACTCCATTTACTACTACCCGTTGTGTCCTGTTGTCTAGCCAATTTTTTATCCAGGCTACCACGTTGGGACCCACTCCAAGGCTGGCTAACTTGTGTATTAATCTTTTGTGTGGGACTGTATCAAATGCCTTGCTAAAATCTAGGTAGGCCATATCCACAGCCCCTTCCTGGTCTACTACTTTGGTCACCCAGTCAAAGAAATCTATTAGATTTGTCTGACACGACCTTCCCATCATGAATCCATGCTGCCTTGGGTCCTGTGCCCCACTGGCCTTTAGGTACTCAACAATTCTTTCCTTCAGAAGTGATTCCATCATTTTCCTACCACTGAGGTCAAACTAACTGGTCTGTAGTTTCCTGCCTCTGTCCTGCTCCCACTTTTGTGAAGAGGAATCACATCTGCCCTCCTACAGTCCTCAGGTACCACCCCATCCTCTCATGATTTGTTAAAGAGAGTAGTCAGCGGTGTCACTAGTTCTACCCTTAGTTCCTTTAGAATTCTTGGGTGAATCCCATCAGGCCCCATTGCTTTGTCCACCTTCAATTTTATTAGTTCTTTCAGAACCCTTTCTTCTGTAAATGGACTGGTATAGACCCCCATCTAATGAGTGTTTCTCTTGTTTGGTTTGGGTACCTCCCCCTCCTCTTCCTTTGTGAATACTGAGCAGAAATATTCGTTCAGTATCCCTGCTTTTTCACTGTCACCCTCTACCTACATTCCCTCCCCTTTATTAAGCCTCAGTATCCTTCCTTTGGTCTTTCTTCGCTCCCTAATGTACCTATAAAAGGTCTTATCCCCCTTCTTAACAGAGTTGGCTGTCCTTTTCTCGGTTTGAGCCTTTGCTATTCTGACTGCCTTCCCAGCCTCTTTCTGCTTTAACTGATAAAATTCTCTGTCCTGCTCCTTCTGTGTTTTCTTATATTTCCTGAATGCTATCCTTTTCTCCTTAACCTTCCCTGCCACCTCTTTTGAGAACCATAGTGGTTTTTTCCTTCATTGTGTTTTGTTGATTTGCTTTACACAAAGCCTTGTTGCCTCTGTGATGGCTGTTTTGATTACTCCCCATTGTTCCTCCACCCCTCTTTCTTGACTGTTTGCTAGTGCTTTTCTGAGGCTCTCTCTCATTTTCCTAAAGTCAGCCCTCCTAAAGTCCAATACTCTTGCTTTTGTATGGCTTGACTGTATGGCTGTGTTTATCGTGAACCACACTGTTTGGTGGTCGCTTGTTCCCAGATGGCTACCCACTTCTAAATCTGAGATTCTTACTCTATCCCCATTTGAGAGTACCAGGTCTAAGATTGCTCCCTCCAGAGTGGGTTCCAATACTAGCTGTCTGAGGCATGCCCCCTGTAGGGCATCAAGAATGACCATGCTCTTGGATGTGCCTGCAACAAAGGTGCTCCAGTTAACATCTGGCATATTCAAGTCCCCCATCAACAATATCTCCCCTTTTTATGCCATTCTAAGGAAGCCTTCTATCATTTCCTTGTCCATTCCCTTCCCCTGAGATGGGGGTCTGTATACAACCCCCATGTGGATTGTGGTGCCATTTCCTGTCTCCAAGGTGACCCAGAGTGCCTCATCTGCTCCCTGTTTACTCTTTAGTTCTGTTGCTTTGATCCCTTCCTTTACATAGAGAGCTACTCCTCCTCCTCTGTTACCCTCCCTGTCCCTCCTGTAGATTGTGTATCCTGGTATGTTGACATCCCAGTCATGGTTCTCTGTGTACCATGTTTCTGTGACTGCCACAATATCCAGGCAACCCTCTTCCATCAAGGCCACTACTTCAGGGAGCTTGTTACACAGACTACGGGCTTTGGTACTCATCACCCTCCACTTTTTGATGGCCTTACCCCTTTTAGCCCCATTCCTGCCCTTTCACTGGGATGCTTTAAAATCAGTGTTGTGGGGAGTAATTATACAACACTCCTCCAAGCAAAAAAAAAAACATGAGGGAATCTCAACAAAATGAGTTAGAAACTGCAATAGCTGACCTACAGTTCCAATATAAAATCACCCTGAACACACAAGTTAAGGAACAGTCGAACAAGAAACTCCAGGAACTCACTAGGTTGTTAACACTAAAAATAGAGGGGAACTGGCATATTCAAGTCCCCCATCAACAATATCTCCCCTTTTTCTGCCATTCTAAGGAAGCCTTGTGTGCCTCGTTAGGGAAGGAAGTTGCCCCGTTAGGGAAGGAAGTCCTTAAACAGGTGGTGGCTGACTACATTCAAGAAAGGTGGGGTTTAAACTTGTGAGGGAGGAGGGATAAGGGAGGGGCTGACCAGAAGCCCTCTCCTCCAGATGAGGGGAGTAGCCTTCAAACCCAAAGGGGGAGGAAACAGACTGGGAGGAGGTTTCAGGAGGAGCAGAGGGAGGATGGAAGTATAAGGAACCTGGGTGGGGTTTGACAAAGGGGATCAGGGATAAGGGGTGGGGAGTGGTGTTAGTAAATGCCAGGAGCTTGGGAAACAAGTTGCCAGAGTTCCAGGCCATGCTGTTCGGGGGGGGGGATGTGGCGGTGGTCACGGAAACGTGGGCCAACAAAAACCATGACTGGGACCTAAATGTGCAGGGGTACACTATGCTTAGGAAGGATAGAAAGGAGGGCAGAGGGGGTGGAGTGGCTATGTTCATTAGAGATGACATAGAAATTGCTAGGGTAGAAGAGGCAGAAGGAAACGTGGAGGCCTTATGGGTCACCTTACGAACCCCAGCAGGAGGTAAGGTCAAGCTGGGTGTAGTATATAGGCCCCGGGATGGGTGATGTTCTGGAGGATGGTTTGCTGGACAACATCATTGTCCAGTGTGGACCAAAAGGGGAAGGAGTGGTGTTGATGGAGGACCTTAATATGCCAGGTACAAACTGAGGAACCATGTCCTCTAAGGTGGCCAAGGAGCAGAGGCTGCTGGGCGGCTTCTAGGATGTGTTCTTAACACAGCATGTGATGGAGCCCACAAGGAGGGGCATGTCCTGGACATGGTTCTGGCAGATGGGGATCTGGTAAGAGACCTGGTTGTAGAGGATCCCCTGACTGGGAGCGACCACAATACTGTCTGGTTTCAAATAAGCATGGGGGAGGGGTGAGATCTAGGACACTGGCAGTGGACTTCAGGGGGGCAGACTTTGTGGGCATGGGAAATATTCTCAAGGATCACTTGAAGGGGATTACATCAATGACAAATGTGGAAAAGAGATGGGAGGTCATAAAACGGGGACTTCATGAGGCAGTCAGGACCTGCGGTAAGGTGAAACGTAAGGGAGCAAGGTCACATAAACCATGCTGGTGGTCCAGTGAGGTTCAGAGAAAAAGAAGGCAGCCTACAAAAATATAAAACAACAAGAGGGGATAGGGATAAGGAAATGTACCATCTTGCATCTAGAAAAGTCACCCGGATGGTGAGGGGGGCAAAGTCCAGTAAAGAGCAGAGGCTGGCACAGGGGATACATGGAGGGAAAGGGGTTCTTCTATTGACATTGGGAGCAGAGAAAAACTAAGGGCCATCTCAACAGATTGAGATCAGAAGGAGGGTGGGTGGAAGAGGCGAGGGACCAGGCAGAGGCATTAAATGAGTACTTCGCCTCTGTGTTCACTAGGGAGGGGGATGGGATATCTACAAAGCAAGGCACGATGGGGATAGAAGCGGCAGTGAGTGGGATAAGGGGAGCAACAGAAATGGAGCAAGAGGGAGGGAGAGGTACCCCAGGGGTGTCACATCAGGATAAGGATAAAGAGGCCAGTAAGGTGGAAGGGACGGATGATGCTATCTCCACCGAAAGGGTGTGGTTAGCCCTCAAGGCCCTAAAGACAGACAAATCTCCTGGGCCGGATGGCATTCATCCAAGAGTACTATGGGAATTGGCAGACATACTGGCTGCACCCCTGGCGGAGCTCTTCAACAGGTCGCTTTAGACAGGGAGGGTACCTAGGGATTAGCGAGAGGCACATGTGGTGCCAATCCATAAAGGGGGGGTCGAGGGAAGTACCAGGTAACTATAGACCCATCGGTTTGACCTCGGTGGTGGGAAAATTAATGGAGAGTATACTAAAGGAATGACTAGGGTTGTACTTGGAGGAGGTGGGAGGTCTGGATAGTCAGCAACATGGGTTTGTGCCAGGTAGATCATGTCAAACCAATCTTATGGAGTTCTACGAATGGGTAACATCAAAACTGGACAGGGGAAAGCTTATGGATGTATTATTCTTGGACTTCAGCAAGGCGTTTGACTCTGTCCCCCAAAATGGTCTGGTGGAGAAACTGATGGGGTTAGGAGTAGGCCCTTTGATGGTCAGATGGATTGAAAACTGGCTAGCTGGACGCATCCAGAGAGTAGTAGTCAGTGGGGAGCTCTCGAATCCTAGAGAGGTCGGTAGTGGGGTACCGCAGGGCTCGGTCCTGGGTCCGATCCTGTTTAATGCATACATATCGGACATCAGGGAGGGTATAGGGTGTGAAATGAGTCTCTTCACTGATGACTCCAAGATGGGAGCAGTAGTTGAGGGGGAAGAGGGGAGGTTGGCCCTGCAAGGGGACCTGGACACCCTGGAAAGCTGGGCTCACACATGGAAATTAAATTTCAATATCACCAAGTGCAGGTGTTACATCTTGGATGGGAAACCCTAAACACAGGTACACCCTGGGAGGAGCGCTGGAGGCCTCAATAGGGAAAAAGACCTAGGGGTCATGGTGGATGCATGTATGAATAACTCTGAGCAGTGCAGGAGGAGGCGGCTAGCAAGGCAAACAGGATGTTGGGATGCATCGTAAGGGGATCACCTCTAGGAGCAAGGAAGTGATTCTGCCAGCTGTACAATGGACTGGTTAGACCACACCTTGAGTACTGTGTACAGTACTGGAGACCACACTTGAAGAGGGACATACAGCTCCTGGAGAGGGTACAGAGGAGGCAACTAAGATGATATGAGGACTAGGTTTGACATATGAGGACAGACTTGAGGAGCTCTGCCTGTTTTCATTGGAGGAGAGGAGAGACAGGGGGACATGATTGAGGTCTTCAAGTACCTCAAGGAATAAATAGGAGTAAACATGGAGGATCTTTAGACTAAAGCAGGGAGGTATCACCAGGGGCATGGTTTGAAGTTGGAAGGTGGAAGGGTGAGGGGAAAGAGGAGGAGGTTTTTCACTGAGAGGGTGGTGGACCCTTGGAATGCACTGCCTGGTGAGCTGGTTCAGAGATCCACAGTGGAGGGCTTCAAGAGAGGGTGGGACAGACACAGAAAGTGGATGTATCAGATGATGGCCTGGCCCAGGGGGGTGGGGATGGATGATAGGGGTTTCTGGAACACAAGGGGGGGGAGAGCCTCAGCACCCAACTAGGGATCTGAGGTTCGAGCAGACTTGATAGACCATAAGGCCTAATCTGCTGGCAATTAGTATGTTAGTATGAACTATAGATGGGTAAAACAGACATATTACAAGGGAGGTCAGAGAGCAGGGCATCTCCTGGCATACACCTTAAGAAAGCAACAAAGCAGTAGAGCCATACTGAGACTGAAGAATCCACAGAAGGGAGGGAAAATTACGGACACCCAAGTGAGGTGGTAAACATCTTCATGAAGTACTACCAAGAATTATACACCCAGGAAATGGAACACACACCAGAACAAGACATTGACAGCTTCGTCACAAACCTTCATATTCAGGGACTGAGTGAACCACAGTGGAACACATTAGAAGGGGGAGTGACTCAGCAGGAGATTCACAGTAAGATAAAACTTTTGGAAAAATGGGAAATCCACAGGACTAGATGGGTTCCCTGCTGAATTTTATAAAGCTTTTGCTGGGAAATTGGTCCCGCTACTACACCAGGTGTTTAGAGAGGTCCAAGAAGATGACCAAATCCCAGATTCCTGGTGGCAGGCACAAATTTCAGTACTGTCTAAACCAGACAAGGATGCTACAGATACACATCTCCCTGCTAAATAATGACCTTAAATATTCAAAGGTATTCTGGCAGAGAGACTACAGAAGGTGATCCATTCTGTCATTCACCCTGACCAAATAGGATTTATATCAAGTAGACACTTACAAGACAACATTAGGAGACTATTAAATATTTTAGGGGATCGTAAAACAGAGGGACCCTTTCAGGTACCGATATCTATGGTTGCAGAGAAGGCATTAGACAGGGTCAATTGGCAATTTATGTTAACAACTACGGAGATGATGCGATTCGGCCCTAAGTTTATAGTTTGATGTGCTTACACAACCGGATGAGATATGAGATGCTTGTGTAACTTGATTTACTTTGTGGCTTTCCACCTTTCTATCCGTGGGATATACTACCCTGTAGGGGTACAATGCAAGGAACCCTAGAGGAGGGCCCCCCCTTACAGGTGCCGCAAGGATGATTGCATCAGCTAAAGGTAGGTTAGGAAGAAGCCCATGGGTAAGAGAGATGAGCCACTGGAGGAGAAGGAGGGGTGGATGGTGGGCAAAGGAAAACAAATCCTGGATGGGCTCCAGGATGCGTGACCTTTTAAGCCCGATGGGGCAGTGACGTTGTTGCTCTGCCCATCGAACCTCGGGCTTAAAGTCCTCCCATTCGATGTGCTTACACAACCGGATGAGATATGATATGCTTGTGTAACTTGATTTACTTTGTAGCTTTCCGCCTCTCTATAAATGGGATATACCACCCTGTAGGGGTACGACGCAAGGAACCCTAAAGGAGGGTTCCCCCCTTACAGGTGCTGTGGGAATGATTTCATCAGCTAAAGGTAGGTTAAGAAGAAGCCCAACAAGAATACCGAAAGATGTCGAGCATTGAAGAGGCGAGGATGATGACTGAATTGTAAAAAGATGATAAGGACTGACTTCCTAAGAAGAGAGGGGAAAAGCCGGAGCCACCATCCACCTCCATCCAACAGCGGAACCTAACTAACTAACCTGAAGAAAGCACTGACTAATATTATGACCATTGGCACGGAGGAGAGGAAAAACCCTCTTTAAGGAGGAAACCTCTTGGGATCCAAGGCCTAGGTCGCCTTCCCTCTAGGCTGACGATGTTTGATTTGAGAATGTATGTCGGTCAAGAGAATGGTTCATTAATGAGGGATATAAGTAGGGAAGATGATGACAGAAAAACATGAGGCAGCAGGGACCCAAGAAGGGTATGCTTGAGTATTTGATGGGAAGGAGTAGATCCATGTAGAAGTCAGAAGAGCAAGGGGTATCCAGATGTTTTGATTTAAGGATGTATGATGTTAAAGAAGGATATGAGTAGGGAAGATGATGACGGGATAGGTAGCTCCCCCCCAAAAAAGCACAGATCAAAGAAGGAACATGAGGTAGCATCAACTCAATAGGGGTATGCTCAAGTAGCCAAGATGCAGGAGGAGACCCATGTGGGGGTCGGATGAGTGAGGGTTAGCCAGATGCAGTAAGAATACAGAAAATGATGAAGACTGATAGTGATGATCGCATCATCAGTGCAGCAGTGCAATTAGGTAACATAAGACCCAATGAGAGGTATGCTCAATTGAGCAATGTGATTGAGAAGACTCTGAGGCCAAGAAGGCATGCCTGGAACCAGAGAGTATGCTCGAGTCGAGTGATCAATGGGAGCAAAATGGACGATGGACGATGATGGAGTGAAGTCTTGATGGTTGGTACAAGAGAAGGCATGCACGGCTCAAAGAGAAGACAGGAGATGAACTTGAATGATGGTGGAGAGGAGCCAGCCAGCCTTAACAAAGGGCAATGGACAGGAAGGCATGGCCTGGAATGGAGATCAAGTCAATTCAAGGTAGCAGGGACCCGAGAGGGGTATGCTTGAGTGTGCAATGTGAAGGAGTAGACCCATGTAGAGGTTAGATGAGTGAGGGCTTTGATTGGAGTGAAGCTAGATGGAGTCAGCCAGAGACAGCCAAAGAGAGTCAAATGCAAAGGATGGCAGAACATATGCCCAAAAGAAATGTCAAGTGCCAGCCAGACGGAGTCAGCTGAGGCATACTGATTGGTCTTGATATGTGCGAAGCCACGATGGCCAGATGAAGGTTGTACGAGGTAGCAGAGGATTTGATGAGAGGTAATATGATCCATTGAGAGGCGTGATGCAGCAACATGAAGGAATAGACCCTGACATCTGATGGAGAACTTGGGCTCAGACTGAGCAAAGGAGAACAGGACTCTGGCACCTAGATGCTTGGCAGACTAACGTGAGAGGAGGAGACAAATAAGGAAGGTTATGGCAGGATAGGGCCAAACACAGGATAGGGGAAACCCCAAAAGAAAGTACCATATGAGGAAGGAAGGTGAGCACCCACGATAGGGAGGAATGAGGGAAGGGTTAGATAAGGAACAGAATGGAAGGAGGAGGGAATGAGGGGAGGAAGGCAAGAGATGAGGAAGGAGAAGAGGCGACAGTTGAAGGAGCGGGGAACAGTGAGGCTGCAGCACAGAGGGCCAAAACGAACCAAGAGAATGAGTAATCGGCAGGAGCCACAGTCCGTAACAAACATAACAGTAAACTGCATAGATAGAGCAGTGGTCCAGGCAGCAGGAACAGTTGGGACAAAGGAGGAGATGGGCGATGAAAGCCTTGGATGCCTGCAGAGGCAAGGAGCCACAAGGGAGGCAAGACAGGTGAGAATGAAAGAAGGAGTAGGGATGGCAGGTAAGGACAGGAAGAGGGGCCAGAAACACAGTGGAAAATCACTAATTTCAGGCACATAAAAAACAGTAAAAGATCAGTAATTACAAGACGTCGAACGCTTAGAAAACAACGGAAAAAAAAAGTTAATATTGTGAAACAGCAGTCCAGGTAATCAGCAACTTACCTCGTAAAGGTGCCATATGTCCTGTAGAACCACGATTGATGCAGAAGCTCATGTCAGGCTGAAGTCAGCTTGGCATATGATAGCTGTAGGAAGTGCCAGCAAGGAAAACCGCTCTGTTAAGAATGGACTGCCCCAGCAGTTAGAAGTAGGGAGCAGCTGAGAGATAAGACTTGGGCATGGAGATGAGGGCGAGCAAGGGTCATGTATAATGTGGACACCTGCCGAAGGCTGAGTCCTGTAGGAGGTGAAGGACAGAAAGAAATGACGAGCGAGTGATGAGGCACAGAAAAACAAAGGCAGCACTGTGCAAATAGGTGCATCAGAAAACAAGCTGGGGTATATGGAGAAGCACAACCAAGGCCACCAAAGCAGGCAGGTGACCGCTGCAAGAAACAGGGCCAGGAGAAAAGGTGGAAGGGGTCGAGGTGGCAGTGCGCAAGGTCACGGGACGAGTGGCAGACGTGGGCAGCAGGGCAGAGCACCTGGAAATGCACAGATAGGGCCGTGCGACAGATAGGGTGAGTGAGCCCGGGGGCTGGAAGAAAGTGAGAGGAGATGGGGAGAGCCATGGATGAGGGGTGGGGTGTGGAAAAAGGGGCCAGGACAGCTGCAGAGCAAGTGCCAGAACAAGGAGGGAAGCGGCCGATACGCAGCAATGCCCAGCACTAACACAAGAGCACCCACTAAAGTCCTGAGCCAACATGAAAGGGCTGATGGTGAGAAGGGCCACACGCAGAAGGAGCAAACAAATGAAGGGGCGAACAGGCAGGCGGCCGGAGGTGACCACTGAATAAACTATTAGGAATTGAAATGAGCGAGGGAGGGCGGCACCTCCAGCTGCAACGAAAAACAAATCCTGGATGGGCTCCAGGATGTGTGACCTTTTAAGCCCGATGGGGGAGTGACATTGTTACTCCAGCCATCGAACCTCGGGCTTAAAGCCCTCCCCAAACCATCCAGGCCCTGTATAGGGACCCCTGAGCTTTGGTCAGGGTGAATGGAATTAATTCTCCATATTTTGCTCTAAAGAGAGGAACACAGCACGGATGCCCCCCTTCTCCGCTTCTGTTCACCATATCCCTGGAGCCATTAGCAGCCAAAATTCACCAAGATAAAGAGCTGATGGGTATCACAGTGGGAGGGTTAAAGCAAAAGGTATCACTATACACAGATGACTCTATATTCTTTCTGGGCCACCCACTGCACAGATGGCGGTTCCAAGGTTAGTACAACATCTACAGCAGTTTGGACAGATTGCTAGGTATAAGATTAATTTTAACAAGTCGGAAGCCATAGTGGTAAGTGGCCAGGTACCAAGTGGGTATGAACAAGACCTTCCCTTCACATGGGCCCGAAGAGGGGAGATCAGGTATCTGGGTATCCATATATTCACAAATTTAAATAAACTATTTTCATTAAATTATGGGATGCTCTGGGATGAAGTGGCAGCTGACCTGGCACACTAGCACCTCCTGCCCCTATCCCTGGTGGGTAGAGTAGATACGGTGAAAATGAATTTACTCCCAAGATTTCTCTTCCTGTTCCAGACCCTCCCTATTCCAGTTCCCCAGGGGTACTGGAACAAGTTGTTAAAATACACACAGAAATTTGTGTAGGAGGGAAAGTGCCCCAGAATCGCTAAAAACATTCTACATCTGCCTAGGGAGCAGGGAGGACTGGCTGTCCCAGATTTCCAAGGCTACTACCTGGCTGCCCAAATGACAGTGGTTTGCAAAGGGGCTAGACAAAGCATGGACACAAGGTGGTGCATAATGGAGGACGCCACGGTGGCAGGGCAGCCATGATTTACTTTGGCTCTGGCTGCTCCGATACCAGAGGTAATTAAAACCATCAGAAACAGATGAGTGCTACACAGCTACAAGACGTTACAGGAGGTTAGATAGAGAACAATAACACCATCTTAACTAGGCCCCATGTCCCTACTCAGATATGAAAGGGAATTCCTGCCACCTAGGCTAGACAAAGGATATGCCCGGTGGGAACAAGCAGGAATTACAAGATTTACGCAGTTCACAGAACAAGAACACTGTATTATGTACACAAGGGCAAAGGAAAAATTTCAATGGAACAATTCAGAGTTCCTAAGGTACATGCAGGTGCGGCACTATATAAACACACCAGGTAACATAGAAAAATTGACCAGACCTACCACAGATTGGGAGGACTATAGCTACTGGGTACTAGAATTAGCAGGGCCCCAAAGATATATAGCAAATACCTACCGTATGTTACAAACTCACCAAGGCAATACACTGGGAAAGATCAAGGAAACATGGGAGGGGGAGGCAGGCATAGTGATAGAGGATGTAGAATGGCAACAATGACTGAAAAAGGGGTTGGAGGTGACAGCTTCTCATATTGTACATGGCGGGAGTTCTACTGGAAGATACTAACATACTACTTTAAGATGCCAGTAATAACCAAACACTATGACCCTACCAACACAGATAGATGTTGGAGACAATATGGGGACTGTGGGACACACAATCATATCTTCTGGCTATGCCCTGGAATTAAGACAGTGGATCTTAGGCCTACCAGAGGTAGCCAGACTTCAACCAGACACTAGAAAGGTGACACACATCTGCATGATGACAGCTCTCAAGTGCCTCACATCCCGCTGGCTTACACCACAGGTTTCCTCCAGGGAGGAATGGTTACAGAAAATCACTAGAATACAGCATATGGAATACTTCATGGCTAGGTTACACTTACAAGAGGAAAAGCATGCAGACTACTGGAGAGGATGGAACAACTGGAATGCTAGCAGAGTAGAAACCCAGGATCCTGAGGAGCATCTGCCTTAGTGTGGATAAGAGCCTCCCCAAATAGGTTGAGCCGAGCCATAACAATAGCAAATGCAGATTCACCCCTCATCTTTCTTGCCCCTTGTTCTTTTTATTTATTTATCTCCCCCTTCCCTTTACAGGAACAGGCCATAAACCTAGAATGGATGCCCTACTGGACAGTTGCCACGAATTTCAGAAGGAGCAGAACATGGTCCCCTATTGGTGACCCCTCTTGCACCCTTTCAGGTATCCTCCACATGTATACCAGAAGCAACCGGTGAATCCAGGTAAATATATAATGGTTTACATTTCCCCAGTCTCACAACCTAAGAGAAAGTCAGAAATAAAGACAAACACAGTAATTTTGTTTCTCCTTTTTAATGTAATTCCTTGTTTATAGTTATTAGACATTAGATTGGGATACAAGTTATCTGTATCAAATTAAAAAAAACTTAATACAAATGTTCTACAAAGACGCAGAGAGAGGTACCTTGCCTGCAGCCAAGTAAGCCAATTATTATAACCCATTCATTTAGGGTAAGCAAAAAAAATGTAAGAAATATTGAATGTGAGGAGAATCGGAACTTTGTAGTGTTAATGGGCCAAATGTTGCAATCAAATAATAACATGTACTTGTACTTCCTCACCCTGTTATTTTGAATAAAGCAGTTAAAAAAAAGAGATATCCAGATTTAACAAAGTCAAGTATTCTGTGATTTGTGGAAGTTTATATTTTTCAAAAAATAATCACAGCTTTTTCTTCAACTATTGTATCTGTAGTGTAAAGATTTCTATAAAAATTTTTGACTACTTTATCTGTTTAGAGTCAAAGGGCCTGATATTCAGACTGCGCCAGGCTATGGCACAAGTCTCGTTGCAGCGCAACTTGGCTGCGCAGGGGCATTGACAGGGTGATATTCAATGGAGCTGTGCCATGGCACAGCATCGTTGAATATTGCACCCTGGCCACCCGCAGTGCGCATGGTGCAATGGCACTGCGCCAGCGCAAGTGGCCAGAGTGGAGCAGTGGGATGCGCTAGTGCAAGTTCCATTGTGCTAGGTGCAACAACTGTGATATTCAAAAGTGCACATGCAAATGGGGCCATAATGCATGCAAGGCGCAAATGGGGCCATTTGCATATCATTATCGCCCATTGCATGCAGGTGCGCCGATCTCTGGCGACTTGCACCTGGCGCCCTACCAGGCTGCAGCCGTCGGGGACCAATGCCCCCGCACATCGCGGCAAAGTGCCCCACTGCCCGATCGAGGGCATATGTAGAATATTAGCATTGTCCTATATCCCTGGTGGTCCAGCGGACTGCCTGCAGCCCGATTGCAGGCATAGGTCTGTTTAAACTGTTAACACTATCCCTGGTTGTCCAGTGGACCGCTTGCAGCCTGATGGCGGGCACATGTCTGTTTAAAACATGTAACACTATCCCTGGTGGTCCAGTGGACCGCTTGAAGCCCGATCGCGAGCATTAGTCTGTTCAAAACATTTAACACTATCCCTGGTGGTCCAGTGGACTGCTTGCAGCCCGATCACGGGCATAAATTGAGAAATATAAATGTCCCATATCCCTGGTGGTCCAGTGGACCACTCGCAGCCCGATCGCGGGCGTCAGTGAAAAATAATGCAACACCAATCCAACCCTGGTGGTCTGCGGTACCCCTCCCCACCCACTGGGCCCCACCCGCTCCCCGGTCAGCGGCGGGCGGCAGCTCCCCACCCGCCTGCCGCCTTCCGTCACCGACTGACACCGTGCGGTAGGGCTGTATGCCCATTGGTCCACAGCATGAGCCAATGGGTGTGCAGCCGATGCCGTATACAAGTCCAGATATGTGAATGGATCCATTCATATCTGGACTTTGTAGGAGACACGGCTGCACTCCCATTGGCTCACGCTGTGACCAATGGGCGACAGCCCTGCGGTGTCGTCCGTTGGAACGTGGCGGCAGGCGGGAGTGAGGCCGCCACCGCTGACGGGGGGCGGGCGGTGGGGCTCAGTGGGCGGGTGGGAGGGGTACCGCTGAGACCACCACAGTTGTATTGGTGTCGCATTATTTTTCACTGATGTCTGTGATCGGGCTGCGAGTGGTCCACTGGACCACCAGGGATATGGGACATTTATATTTCTCAATGTATGCCCACGATCAGGCTGCAAGTGGTCCACTGGACCACCAGGGATAGTGTTGAATGTTTTGAACAGACTAATGCCCGCGGTCAGGCTGCGTGTGGTCCACTGGACCACCAGGGATATAGGACTATCCTTCTTCTATGTATGCCTGCGATCGGGCATGGGGGTGCCACCACGAAGGTGCAGCCGGAGCTCGGGTGGCCACCCACAGGTGGCAGCTGCCGTGTTGCGCCCTGCAATATGGCAGCTCACCTGTGGGTGGCCAGCTGTTGCTCCTTTTTTTTGGCTCACCTGTGTGCAGTGCAGGTAGGGGTTGTGCATGCATGGGCTCAGTACATCCCGGGCTGAATATCGGGATGTGCGGAGTATGCATGGGCATGCCCCCCCCTACCTGGGCCTCATACATTACTGATGCACTCTGGCGCATCGGGATTTGTGCCAGGCTCAATCCCCATTTGAATAACACACCATGGGTGCAACCCTTCTGAATATCCGGGCCAAATTGTAGAAGGCCATTGCTATCTTTGACGTTTGGGGTTCTGGTGGAGCTTTGCTCACACCTAAGTTGATAAGCTAGTAGCTTGTCTAGTTTATCACTGAAAAAGTAATACTTGGATGGGAGTCCAATGAAATCTCGACAGTCACTCGCCCGATGTACAATAGCCTAACTCCATTTGCCCAACATTAACTTGTCCGACAGTAGAAATTAGCCCGCAGGGGAGGTGATTATAGTTAAGTATGAGAGGTGCGGGGAAACATAACATCACCTCCACCACAGGCAAATTTCTACTGTCGGGCATGTTAATGTTGGACATACGGAGTAGGGCTATTGTACGTTATGAGTGACTGTCGGGATTTTGTAGTAGATCCTATTTTAGATCTAGTTCTGATTGGGCCGCCCGCCGGGCGCAGCGGTTGGATTTCTCTGTTACGACGCGTGACCCGGTTCAGGAACCAACCAGGACACTGGAGGGTCAGGCCAGGAGGAGAAGGATCGAGCGCCCTTGGACAGCCTCTTCCGGGGAGGGCAGGGGCAGCTTTCAGCGTATGAGCGGCACCTAGTGGAGGCTGGGTAGCCGACACAGGCCGATGCTTAACAGTACGTCAGGATGGGGTGGACGAGGTCGCTGGCTGCACGCCCCATCCTGCTTGCTGGGGTTAAAATCCCGAGCCTCGCCGCTCATATGGCGCCTGCCCTTAAGGCCTCAATTAGCTTCTAGAGCCGGTTCCCCGACCAGATACCAGTACCGTGGCTCCGATAATGGAGGAAGGTCAGTGCCGCGGCCCCACTCTCTGGGGGGGAAGCCAGGGATAACCGTGGGGACGCAGGCATTTCTAGAGGTGGTGGCATATGGGGGTCCGTGACCAGAGCAGAAAATAACGACGGGAGTAGTAGGGAGGCAAAAAGAATAAATTGTGAAAAAAAAAAAAAGATCTAGCCCTGATTACCTCTCTCTTAGCCTCCTCTTCCGCATCTTTATTATGAAACTCCCTAATGTGTAGTGGTTCTTTTAAGTAATCCTGTGTTCCAGAATTAATATGCTTTTCCTCAGCTTCTGTTAATCTTTTCTCTAATTCACCTATTTTTTTTTGTTTTGTTTCATTTTATACGAAGCTTGCGAATATAGTAGCCTCTAATCCCAAACAAAATTAATTGGTACTTCTAAACTTGCATTTTGTTCCCAGAATGTCTGAATATCTTCATTAATTTTTTTCTATCAATGATGCATCTGTAAGCAAAAATGGGTCCAATTTCCAAATACAATCAATTTTGGTTGGTACTAATTCCAGAAACAGGTAAAAAGGAGCATGATCTGATATCTTACTAGGGAATCATACTCTATTATTTTAACATTATGTAAAAGGTTATCACTAATTTATTTGTTTCAAAAGTTTCACCAGGAAAGGCATACAGTACTTAACTGACAATAGCTTATTTCCAGATGGATCTTGGCAGGAAGGGGGAAAAGGGGTGCGAGAACAGAAACATAACATTAACTTTTACAATAAATCATCAAACAGTGATATAAATTAAACAGTACAGGACTAGATTCATCAGAAATGTGAGCAGCAAATTGGCGTAGCGGTTGGATTTCCGCTTGCATCGCCAGAGACCCGGGTTTGGGAATGGACCTGGGTGCTGAAGGGCTGGCCGGGGAGATATGCCTCAAGCATGGGACAACTGCTTGTCTTCTCTCGTGGGGAGGACAGTTAAGTGACCCGGCGCTTGCGGACCCCTGGTGGAGGCTGGGGGTATGGCAATGCACTGGGTCCCAGTGACTAATGGGGTGTGGTAAATGTCGACATACGCCTTGACGTTTGTGGCACGCCATGCCCCTTGGGAGCAAACAGGAAAAGGGCCCCAAGGCTGACCAGATGACAGTCACCAGCAGACCCTGAGCAGTCCATGGGCCACCTCAGTAGCACCCACCTGTGCCTTCCCCCTCAGAGAGGGATCCACCTAGCGAAGGGTTACATGCGGGTTATCCAGGGAGGCTGCAGTGTTTGATGATGGGTGACTGCATCCGGGCAGTGTGGCAGCGAGGGGCATAGGAATGCCTGAAGGAGAGGCCAGCCCTGAGCTAGGAGGAGCAAATAAAAAGAAAAAAAGAAATGTGAACGTACTAGGCAAAAAAAATTAATTTTACAAGGACAAGGCGGGAGACATGTCCCACAGGTTCAAGCAAATGAACATTACATCGGTGAAGGCATTAGGGGATATAGTGCAGTAAGATGGAGCAAGGGTAGGGGGGAGGAAGAGTGGGAGGAAGGTAGCTGAGGGGAGAAGCAAGGAGGAGGAGGAGAAGAGGGACAGAGGGTAAGATGAGGCGTGGGGAAGTTCTATGACTCAAGGGCAGTCACAGGAGGGAGCTGTGTGGACATGGAGCAGACAGGAGAGAGAGTGTTTGGAGGAGGCGGAGTGAATGATTAGGGGGAGAGAGTTCTACAGTTTAGGAAAACAGAAAGAGAATGCAGCCTGACCAGCAAGGGGTTTATGAGAGGGAAGTGTAAGGGAATGATAGCCTGAGTTACAGAGGGTATATGAGGAGGGAGGCAGGGAGAAGAGGAGAGAGCTAAGGTGAGGGGGAGGGAGGCCAGCCAGAATTTAGAAATAAAAGAGGCACAGTGGATTAGGCAACAATCTTCCAGAGAGTGGGTGAAAGGGCAGAGTACAGGGAACAGTGGTGAGTGCGAGGCAGGCAGTCCAAGGCAAAGCGGCAAAAGAACTGAAAGAGGGGGTCCAATCTGGCCAGGGTGGTCTTTGGGGCAGCACTGTAGACAATGTCGCCATAATCAATAATGAGAAGGATCATTTTAGTGATGATATCTTGGCAAGCAGGAAGTGGAATGCAGCTTTTATTCCTATAGAGCACACCGAGCTCGGGGTGGAGTTGGCATTCACGTGCTGTGAAACGTATGCAACTAATGCAAACTCAGTTCTCGAACAAGTATTGTGCACTGGTGAATTGAAACATAAGAAACACAGAAACATAGTCGATGACAGCAGAAAGAGACCATACATCCATCTAGTCTGCCCAAGGATTACCAAGGCCTTCTATGGGTCCTGGAACCTAGCCCTCCTACTCTCTGTACCTTGTTGCGCTCTTACTCTGTCCCACCCTCTCTTGAAAGCCGCTGTGGTTTTAGTGCCCAGCACCTTGGAGGGCAGTCTATTCCATGGTTCAGTGACTCTTTCTGTGAAGTAATACTTCCTCAGATCCCTTTTGAAGCTCCCACCCTGTAACTTCCATTCATGTACCCTGCTGGCAGACCCTTCTATTCTGTTGAAACTTTTTGAGTAGGGCATTTTATTAATGCTCCTCATGAATTTGAATGTCTCAAGCATATCACCCCTCTCCCTTCTAGTCTCTAGAGAGTACATGTTCAATGTCTTTCATCGATCTTTTTAAGAGAGCCCCTGCAGGCCCTGGAATCATCTTGGTCGCCCTTCTCTGCACAGTCTCCAACCTATCCCTGTCCTTCCTAAGGTGAGGGCTCCAGAACTGTACACAGCATTCCAGGTGGGGTCTGACCAGGGTCCTGTACAGTGGGAGGATCATCTCCCTGTCCCTATTGTTGAAACCTCTCCCTATACACCCTAGCATTTTATTTGCTTTGCCACAAGCTTTGTTGCATTGGCTTGACTGCTTAAGGGTGTCACATATGGTGACCCTGAGATACCTTTCCTCATGTGAGGTGCTGAGTTGGTCCTCATTGAGCCAGTACTCTGCTCTGGGGTTCCCCTTACCCAGATGCAACACCTTGCACTTTTTACATTGAACTGGAGCTGCCAAACCTTGGACCATCTCTCTAATTTTTTCTGGTCTTTCTGCAGGTTCTTCACTGCCTCGGTGCTGTCAACTCTGCCACCTAATTTAGTGTCATCTGCGAAGAGCGGTATTTTGCCCTGAATGCCTTCTACAATGTCACTAACGAACATATTAAAAAGGACTGGTCCCAAGACTGATCCCCGTGACACCCCGCTAATGACCTCCCTCTCACCTGACCTCACCCTGTTGACAGCCACTCTCTGCTGCCTATCCTTCAGCCAGTTTCCCACACACCTGACTATGCTCCCAGCAGTGCCTAGGTCCTCTAACTTTTTTAATAGGTGCTTATGTGGCACCAAATCAAAGGCCTTACTAAAATCAAAGTATAGAGGATCCACTGGGTGGCCTTTATCTAATTCCTTAGTCACCCAGTCAAAGAACATAATGAGGTTTGTCTGGTATGACTTCCCTGCTACCGACCCATGTTGTCTTCCATCCTGAAGTCTGTTCTTTTCCAGGAATTCTACTAGATCCTGTTTAATTAATGTTTCCATTAATTTCCCAACTATAGATGTGAGGCTCACTGGCCTGTAATTGCTGGTCTCCACCCTACCACCTCCCTTGTGAAGAGGTACCACATCTGCTCTTCTCCAGGCCCTAGGCACAGTTCCTGTCTGTAGTGCGTGGTTGAACAAATGTGCCAGGGGGTCTGCCAATCCCTTGGCAAATTCCCTCAGCACCCTTGGGTGCAGTCCATCCAGTCCAGGTGCTTTGTCCACTTTAAGATGCTTCAGTGTTTCCCTGGCCCTCTCTGTGGTGAATGTTGGTGTCACCATTCTTTGGATCCCCCTATCCTCAGCCTTTACACCACTATTTGGAATGGGCCCATCATGCTTCTTAGTGAATACCGAACAGAAGAAGTTGTTCAGAGCAGATGCCTTCTGTTCGTCATCTTCAATGATCCTATCAACATCTAAGAACTGGACTATCCCCCCTCTCTTTTTTCTCTTCTCCTGAATGTATAGAAAGAAGTGTTTGTCCCTCAATTTGACCCCCACCATGATCCAAAGCTCAGTTGCCACTTTTGCCAGTCTCACCACCCTCTTAGCTTCTTTGCTTTTCTGAGTGTAGTCATCCCAGTCACTGTCCTCTTTGTCTTATATTTGTGAAAAGCTTCCCTTCTGCCCCTAATTGCTGCCCTGACCTGGCTTATGAACCAAATGGGTCTCTTGTGCCTGTTCCTTTTTGTTATAGTCCTTATGCATAGTGTTGTATCCACTAGAATGGGTTGTTTAACCTGCCCCCAGATGACTTCTACCTCCATTTTCTTGTGGATCCCTGACAGTTTTCCCCTGACTAGCTGTTTCAACCCTTTGAAGTTGGCTCCTCTGAAGTTCAAGACTTCCATCCTGGATTTAGATTTAACTTCCTCTAGGGACAACTTGAACCAGATGGAGTTGTGGTTGCTACTAGCTAATGGTTCCCCAACCTTAACAGCACCAACCACCTCCGAATTGGTGAGAACCACATCGAGGATGGCGTCAAGCCTAGTTGGGGTGTTTACTAGTTGGGTCAGAAGGCAGAATAATAAGAATATTTTCTTAAATCCTAGAATTTAGTACAAAATGGATGAGTCAAGGCTGAATCTTCCCTATGTAATTATACTCACAGTTTTTGTTTTCCATTCTTTGCTTACAGAGTGATCTAGATCTTTTAGGGTAACATTAACATCAGCCATGATTATGTATGGGGAAGGAGACTGTATTATTTTTAGAAATAAGTCTGTGAAGAAAATAGGGACCTCTTCATTTGGCACATATATTTTGGCTACTGAAAATGACATATTGGAATTCCTAAGATTCAGTATAGTGAACCTTCCTTCCGGATCGGTATCCAGTGAACAAGGTGACCGAAATTGGGCACCTACAAAAATTGCGACTCAATTATGGCACCTGTGTTTATGGCTACCAAGCAGGGGGGCAACCGGATACTGAGGTGGGCAAAATACCGACATGGGAAGTAGCGGATATATGCATGCACATGCACTGGGGGGGGAGAGGCAAGGGAGGGACGGTATGTGGGAGAGGGTGTGGCGAGCAGCTGCTGAGCTGGTCCGCTAGCATGCTAGGGAGGGTAGTTGACTGGGAGTTGCAGTTTACAGGGTTCAGGTCCAGCATGGTGCATTTTTTTTTTTGCCGGCAGGTGGCTTTATATTTTGTTAAGTCCCCCCCGACCTGCACCCCCCCGGAGCTGAGAATCCATAAGTGGGGGGGGGGGGGTGCGGGGGACAAAGCACCCTGCATTAAAAATTAGACCCATAGGTCTCGGGCACCATTTTTGTCCGCACTGTGAGTGTGCATTGCCGAAATTCATTTTTGAAGATTTATACTCACCATAATGGCGATCGCTATTCCGCGATCGCCGTTATGACATGGAACCTTCTGGATAGCGTATATGATTTATAATTTCAATATATAAAGATTTTTAAAATATAATGGCTACACCTCTAGCCATGTTAAGACATGAAGCATGTGCCCCCATCCTTTGGAATAGATTCAGGAAATACTTAAAATCAACCTCCATAAAATGTGTTTCCCGTAATAGTAGACAATTTATATTATTTTATTTTGCCAACTTTGCTATTTTTTTCATCTATACCCTGTCTTGAGCCCCCTTAACATTCCAAATCATACAGTTTAATGTTAATATAAAGTACAAACAGGTGGCTACAAAAGCAAAAAAACAGAGCCAGGTAAGGTACTCACAATAGCAGATGGATAACTCGGCTACACCATCACTGTTGACCACATAAATCCAAAGGATGCATCAGGATAAGTTAAAAGTTTTATTTCCAAAATACTAGCAGCTTGGATACAAGTATATAAGTGCCCCCCCCCCCCGTCTAAGCATCCGAACGTTTTTGCATGAAAACATTTGGCTGCTCAGTCTGGGAGGGGCACTTGTATCCATGCTGCTAGGACTTTGGAAATAAAACTTTTTACTTATCCTGATGCATCCTGTGGATTTATGTGGTCAACAGTTATGGTGTAGCCGAGTTATCCATCTGCTACAGTTTAATGTTACCATTCTGCTTCTAGTATTTCATCTTCTAAAAAGATCTGAATAAAGTCTTGCTGGGACAGTACAGAAAGAAGTAGAAAAGAAAAAAGAGGTGGATATATGTTTTGGTGTTCCTGCCACTTGACCGCCTTGTACCTTTCCAATTAAAATATTTTGAACATGGCATTTTATATGGTTGTTAGTGACCTATCCAATATTTTTGAAGTTACTCAAAGTCCCTATAACTAACTTAAGCCCCCCTTCTCCCTTCTTTGTATCAACTTGCTATCCCAATCCCGGCCCTCCTTGGGGACATCAGTGTCCTCCCATATCCCATCCTCCCTCCCAAGTGTATACCTACAAAGATGGGCCTGCACTAACATTTTCTAAACATGTCTGTTGATGATCCAGAGCCCAAGCATCATTACACTCTACTTGTTCTAATTTTAATTTTGATTGCTACTTTTTTTTTTTTTTTTATCACAACTTTCCTTTTCCACCCTTCAAGTGGAGCAGGTGGCGAAGTCAGTTCGCTGTCGGCACCCTGCACTTCTCCACATCTGGTCTGGCCAGCAATACACTCTCCTCCACGCAGGCCAGCATGCAGAGTCCCCCCTCAGGGACCTGGATCCTGATACCGGGGGGGAGGCACACCTCTTGTGTCCAAGGGCGCAGGGCACGGCCATCAGCCACCACGATTGCCCCGCAATTTTCCACCATTTTTCCTTCCTTGGAGCCAGTCATGCAATGGCATCAGTGCACTTACCAGATGCCTGCCACACTCCAGCCCTCAACTGTGCATGCTACTCATAGTGCCCCTGGCTGCTGCCAGTTGCCACTGCAGAGAGCGATGCAATCCCTTCGCCGACCCCAGAGGAAGGAGAGCAGTCATGGGACGCTCAATCCTCCCTCTCCCTTGCTGATCCCCGATGGCCTGAGTCCGCTCCCGAACCCGGGTCACCGGTGCGGCGTGTTGTGTGGCATCCAGCGCCTCAACCCTCAGTGCCACTGGGCTGGGGATTACTACATTCTTAAAATAAGTCTATGTATACTTCTACCTCCCTTTCCCCATCCTCCCTTTTCCTCCCCATCCCCCTAAAACAGAGTCTAATTTTCTTTCTCTCTCATTCTTCTATTCTCCTATCTTCACTTGTTGACTGCCGCATTAGTCTTTGTGTGAGGATTTCTTTGTTCTTGAGACTTATGAATTCCTGGGTCCAAAGTATCCTTAAACAGGTTTGGTACCAGATCCTCTTGATTGTGCTGTTCTGAAATTTTTAAGGTGACAGATTAGCCTGTGCCATTCCATCCTGTTTCGGTGATGGAGCTCTTACACCAGATATTTATGGCTGCATACTGGCCTGTTTAGTGCTTGCTAATAATCTCTTCATAGTAATTTCATCTTCTCTGGGTGAAAGGAAGAGGTATGTTGACCCTTTATAATAGGCCCGGAGCTTTGCAGATGGTACTGTATAAGAGCAAAAGGAATCTGGTGTTCTCGAAGACTACTTAGAGTAGTTTTGAAGGCTTTTTACTTACCCAGTGCCTCTGATCCAAAATCAGGATAAACTTGCAAAGTAAGTCCACTTAGATGAAGACCCCTCTCCACTTGAGCTTTATTTAATATTTTTTCACTGCCTTGAAAGTGATGTGGTTTAATGTAAAGTAACCTTGGCTGTTTTCCCTGATAATTCGGATTCGGTGCAGCTTTATGTGCTCTGCCCAGTTCTATTGTTTTATCACTGCTGAATGTTTTGGAGATCAGATCATGAAAAAAGCTAAATGGACTTGATCCCTCCATCCTTTCGGGAATACCAGCGGTTTTTATGTTGCTTCTCCTATTCCAAACCTCGTGTTCTTCCAGCTTCACTTTAAGCTCAGCTAATTCTTTGGAATGCAATTCCATGGCAGAAATCAAAGGATTTATTCTACCCTCCTGAGCACTTATCCTGCCTTCTTTTCCCATTCAAAGAGACAGTGATTCTGTTTTTCCTGTGAGTGAGGTCATGGCATCTGCGAGTGTACTCAAAGTTTGGATTATTTTTTTTTTTTAACTTCTCGTTTCTAAAATAATTTGGAAGCAACTAGCTTTTTCCTTAGATGAGTGCATACAGGGTTCAGCCTGGTTTCCACTTTGATTGTTTCTATCTGTTGTAGTTGTATCTTTTTCCTGCATCCTGGCATTACCTTCTGTAACCAAAGCTTGATGCATATTCTGTGGGTCTTTGCCCTCTTTTCTGTCCAGTTTTTGCTTTATTTTTGTAACTGTTTTCTGATGAGATTTACTTTTTGCTTTATTTCCAGCCATGGTACCTTGTTTGTTACTGGTTCCTAGAGCCACCTTTGGACCATTTACTATACCCTTGTCAGGTTCCAAATGTATTTCTTTTTTTGTTTTATAAGTATCATCTTTATTGGTTTATAGACAAAACAACATATAGACATACATACAGTCGAAAGAAGCTTTACAGATTACAGTTTCATAGTATTGCTTCATATGATTAAGTTATACAAGTCAGGGTTAGTGTATTCCTGTTTGTAGGTTTTACATAATTTTCAGTTGTGTGAGGTCCAGTTCAACCCCTTTATCTATGCAGCCTGGGATAGGGGCCTATGTACCGGCTCCCATAGGGGGATAAGGATGAGACCGTAGAAGATCAGTTCCATCCTTTCTGATGATTCACGTCCCTGGCTGCTCAGGACTCCCAGGTAAGTAGAATGAGGCTGATCATTCGAGTTGGGGGGCCCCAAGAGGTGAGGGGGGCATCCCCGGCTGCACTGTCGTTTGTACACAGAGCATGATTGTGCTGGGTCTGAGCTCTCTGTCCAATTGTCCTGGGCAACGCTGCAGTGTCTGGTAGTGAGCATAGGGAGGTTAACTTAAGGGACAAAAGTGGAATCTTTTGCCATGTAGTATAAGATCCATATGTCCATCTGGAGTCACATTTCTCCCCCAATTGTTTAACCAGGTGAGACACACTAAGCTGAAAGCTTGTTTACAGGTGCAACCTGGGAGCACAGGGAAGTTAAGTGACTTGCTCAGGGTCACACAGTTTGCAAGTGGGGGCTATGGGATTCAAACCCAGGTCTCCAGATTTGCAGCTCAGAGCCTTAAACCACATGACTATACTGCCTCTTCTCCTGCTGGCCATTTAACCTATGGGTGATTTTTTTCTAGCTGGTAAATTTGGTTGACTGTTAACCACCAATCTTGGATGGTAGGAATCCTGGGGGTGAGTCAGGTCTTCGTGATTGTCTTCTTGGTAGCCATAATCAGCAGGCCCCAGCAGGTATCCGGTGTTCAGGTCTCTAGGGTATAGCAGCAGCATGTACAGCTCTTTTGTTAGTTGTATCTGCCTCCCAAACACCTGAATCTCTGCCTGTACAGCCAGCAAGAAAGGGCACAGGTTAGGGCAGGACCACATAATATGTGTGTGTGGTAAGCCCTTTTCTCAGCACACTGGCGCCAGCAGTCTGCTGTTCCAGAAGGTCTATAGTGTCTGGTTATAACTGGTGTTCTGAAAGACCTGATGAGGTGTTTCCAGGCATATTCCCTATACTGGTGCAAACTAGTGATTTTAGCTGTGTTTTAGCATGCTACATGCCAGTCCTCCCTTGTGAGAGGGATCTCCAATTCCTTCTGTCACTGTAGGATAACTTCTTCCGTCAAGTGTGTATGGGTTGATAAGAGCAGTTGGTATAGAGCTGAGAACAAGTGCCTTTAATTTAGCATGGAGTTTAGGCTAATCAGAGTTGTAATTAGGGGAAGGTGCATCTTCAGGGCTCTAACCCCCTGTGGTAGTGAGTTGTAATAATGTCGGAGTTGTAAGTATCTATAGAAGTCTCCACGTGGGATCCCATATAGCCTCTGTATTTCTTCAAAGATTTTAAAGTTCCCCTCAGTGCACATCTGCATGAGATATTTCAAGCCAAATTTCTCCCACATATGGAATCCATGGTCCAAAAGCCCAGGTGGGAAGTCATCAAAAAAGGAAATTGGACTGATCAGTGGTAGGAAGGGGGTGAGATGAAAGGCCCTTTTTATCGCTGTCCAGACAGCGACATAATGACGTATCCAGAGATTTAAGGGCAGTAGCCTTAAGTTGTCAGATTCCCTAAGTTATAAAGCCTGTTGGTATTCCTGATGGGTGATCAGTGTCCGCTCCATTTCTACCCATTGGGCCGTGGGTGTGGAGATCTGCCCAGCCATTAGGTGCGTAAGCTGAACTGCCTAGTAATAAGATTGCAGATCAGGCAGAGACAGCCCGCCTTTTGCTTTTGGGAGGGTCAGAGTTTTCAAGCACACTCTGGGTTTTTGCCCTGCCCAAATAAACCTAGAGATATCATGGCCCCACCCCTCAAAGACCGCTCTTGACAAGGGTATAGGCACATTGTGGAAGAAGTAGAGGGCCCTAGGGAGTGTCCCCATCCAGATCAGGTCTGTCCATCTGGTTAGGCTAAGAGGGGAGTGCATTCCATTTGGCCAGGTCACTTTTTAATTGAGTGGTAAAGGAAGCATTGTTGTTTTTAAATGCTGTAGATGGGTTCCGTGTTAGATTTATCACTAGGTACTTCAGTTTATCTAGGTCTCAGTTATATGGGAACATGGTTCTGATAGCCGGGGTGAGGTTATAATGGAAGGCTAACACTTCCGTTTTAGTTACATTGAGGTTATGTCTGGGCAATCATCCAAATTCATCAAGAATTTGCTTTATGCTAGGTAGAATTTTCTCTGTGTATTGCAGGTATAGCAGGACATCATTTGCATAAAGTGCAATCTGATGTTTGGTGCCACCATGTGTTATTCCTGTGAGAGTTTCTGATGTGCATATCTTTTGCGCTAGTAGTTCCATAGACAATGCAAACAGCAGCGGGGATAAAGGACAGCCCTGTTGGGTGCCTCTATATAGAGGAAAGTATGGGGAGTGATGCCCACTAATGTTGATGCATGTTCTTGGAGCCGAGTATATGTTCCTAATAACTTGAATGAAAGCCCTCAGGATCTCCATTTTCCCCATTGCAGCATACAAGAAGGGTCAGGAGACCTGGTCGGGGGCCTTTTCAGCCTCTAAGCTTATCAAGGCCGAAGGTTGTCGCTGGGTCTTCATCTCATGTATAATGTGCAGAGCGCGCTTAATGTTATCGTTCGTAGTGCAGGTATGTACAAAACCAGTCTGGTCTACTCTGATCAACTGTGGTAGAAATGTATCTATTCTATGAGCAATTATGCTCATATACAGTTTGTAGACAGTGTTTAGGACTGAAATCGGTCAGTATGAGCTGTACAACTGTTTTTTTTTTTTTACTGGCTTTTGCTATAAATGAAATAGCAGTGTATAACCATGTCGGAGGGGGTGGGTCTCCCTCCAAGACTGCATTGAAGGTGGACAGCAGGGCGGGCGCACTAGATCTTAGTTGGTTTTATAAAATTCTAAGGCATAACCGTCCGGTTCAGGTGTCTTCAGAGTTTTTGCCCTGGGAATGGCAGCAGCCAACTCCATCTCTGTTATTGGTTGCAGTAACTGTTCTCCCTGCTCTTGTGTCAAACTCGGCAGGGTGAGGGAGCACAGATAGTCCACAATCTCTGGGGCAGGGACTGTGTTCTCAGGGGTGTAGAGCGTGGAATAATAGCAGGTGAACCCTTTGGCTATGTCATGCAATTTTGTTAATGGTCATCCATCTATTGGGTGTTTTATTGAAGTAATTGTGGAGCTCTTTTTCTGCTTACATATCTGATATGCTAGCAATTGTGTAGCCCATGGCTCTATCTCATAGTATCGTTGCTTTAAAAATGTGAGTGCAATTTTTGTCTGTTGTTTACATATATGATCTAGCTCATCTTTAGTCTTCTGTAGCTGCTGCAAGACTGAATTGTCTGACTATTTATGCACCATTTGGAGAAAATGTGAGGCATCTTCAAGTTGTGATTTACGTTCCCTACGCTGCCTGGCTTGTGCCATTGTATACTGTATAATTTGTCCTTGAAGGACTGTTTTGATCATGTCCCTTCTGATTGCTGGGGTACTATCTGCTGCGGGGTTATTAGCCCAAATCTCCTCTATCGCATCGGTCAGGAATTTCCTGAAGGGCTGCAACCTTAAGTAATATGGATTTAGGTGCCAAAACATATGGTGACACTGCATCCCCATGCTCCAATGAGTGGTCAGTGGTGCACGGTCAGTGTGTACTATGTCTCCCAACTGGGAGTCCACCAGGTGTTGCAAGTTCTCTATCTGTGTGTAGCACTGATCAATACATGAGTATGTCTTGTGGACCGCCAAGTAGTGAGAGTAGTTCCGGGTGTGGGGGTGCAGATGTCTCCATGTGTCTCCCCAACCCACCTCCTCAACGAATCTGTTGAAGTATTTGTGCGCAGGTGTCTGTTGGGGGCGTGTGGGGTTGAACAAGTGCCAGACTGGGTCTGGTGTGATGTTAAAGTCACCAGCTAGCCCTACGGTCATCTGTACAATTTTATCAAGTACAGTGGAGCCCTCTTAAGTGCACACCCTTGGGATAAAAGCTTTTTGTGCACTTAAGCAGACTGTGCATTTAACCAGAAAATCACTTCTAGGCACATTTCACTGTCTGTGTAATGTGCTTTATTAAATACCAGGTGCTCAAGTTAAAATTACATTACTGCACTGTCCTACAACACAGTACTATTTAAAAAATCCGTAATCTTCATTTGCTTTGTGTATTTCAGTGTAGGATTCAGAATTAAACAGAAGACTAAAGTCAGTCTTTTCTTTTGACAAAATGAATTTTCTTACTGTAGCCATGCTAGACAGCACCACGGCTGCAGTTAAGATGTTAAGGTGGTCTATTTAAGGTGGTACTGTACAAAATGTGCACTTAAAAGCTGGGTTGGACTGAAAATCAATTGGAAAAGTAAAAAATAAAATGTGCATTTAAACGAAATGTGCACTTACATGTAATGCACTTGAGAGGTACATTTAACATTGGATGAATAGGAAAAAAAATCAGTATATGGAAAAAATTTGCATTTAAGCAGGATGTGCACTTATCCAATGTGCACTTAAGTATGCTCCACTGTAATACTCTTAAGTTGAGGCGTCGGCAGGCCCGGAGGGAAATAGGCACTAGCTAAGGTAACCTCTTAATTGTTGATGATTCCTTGAACCAGTATTAGCCGGCCGGCTGGGTTAGCCCATGTCCTTCCAGGTTGGAAGGGGGTATTCTTAGAGATCAGAACTGTGACTCCCCTTTTCCTCCCACTGCTACTTGATGCATAATACAACTCTCCTCATCCAAATTTAGCCAGTTGTTTGTGTTCAGTTTTATTCAGTTGCATTTTCTGTAGCTAAATCAGGTCTGATTTGCTTTTTTTTAAGGTAGGACATGATACAGGATTGCTTAATAGGGGAGTTGAGTCCATTAATATTTAGGGATAGTAACTTCAACGGTGTATCGGACATCTAACAGCAGATTTACCTGTGTTATGAATTGCTGAGTTTCCCAACTCTGGGCCCCCCCCTCCAACCAGCCTCACTTCTAAACTCCATATCCATATTTGAGGGTACTGTCGACTGTAATACAAGATATAAGCGAACATACACATACATAGGTAACACACCCATAAAGAAGACGTAACATAACTGTGCAGCCAGAGTTTACTATAAAGGTTTAGGGGTGGACCTATCAACAGATAGTGTTTTTGGGGGTTCTGCATAGTAAGTAAAGTAAAAGTACAGTGGCCAACTGGGCAACTTGTATGTTGGAATTGGTACTGGTACTTCCAACTGGTTGGATCGAATCCATGACCCATTCTGTGGGATATCTGTCCCACTAGGAGAGACTGCCTCAGCTGATCCTCCAGACATTTATATGTCGTATAGGGTGTGGAGTGAAAGTTTTGGGATTTCAGTGCGTCCCCAGGTCTGGCATAATTGGTGCATCTTTTTAGTAGTGCCGGTGAAGGGGTCCATCATAGGCTGGGTACGCTTCAGTATCAGAGACTGATTGCAAGATACCTTGTGGGACATGTTAGTTCCCGTGAGCTAGGGATGAGTGAATGGGTGTCACTGCTACCTTATCCCTCATCTCCTGGATCAGAACATCCAAGGGAGGGGGAAGGGGGGGTGCAACACCTAGAACCCTGTCTGGCTGGCTCACACAATGGGGGGGAGGCCTCATGTACCCAACCAAGGTCACGTCGCTCAGGTTGCCTCAAACTTAGATGTCCTCATGCATGGGGGGTGGAGGGGGGCAAGCGCAGTGAGAATGTGTCACCCTCCCTCCATGGAGATCCCTGCCTGGCTGCAAGACCCCTCCCCCCCAGCGGCTGGATGAGGAAGGTGGGGCCTGGGCATAGTAACCAGCAGTGATGCATTAAAACATCTATTCTTTACAACATTTATGCACACAGGTATCCCAACTCCCCAGCCCCACCACAGCAACAATCCCTCCTCCCAGAAGAACACAACATTTCACAGTTCCCCCTACATAACCCCATTACCTGTCAGCAGGGATAACCAACTGCCCTCCAGCCTGCAGCTTGGTTCTCCTTCGGTGTTCAGCCACCTGTATGGGACCACCAATGCATTTAGACTCCTGCCAGGGGGTTCCATGCCACTGCCAACAGATGAAAGCTAGGAGGGAAAGCATAGCAGTCAAATATACAGTACATACAGGGCAACAACTGGGTTCATTATTCAGTTTTTACTTGTCTACCTTGTTCTCCACAGAGAGACCTCAGAGCCCCCCCCCCAGCATCAGGTGTTGGGTCCAGCCCATCGGGTATATTTGTTTGATGCTTATCCCAATGCTTATTCCCAAAAAAAGGAGGAGGGAGAGAAAAAAAAAGGGGGGCCTCCGTCAGTCCCCAGGCACAAAGTAGACCCCAGGCACAAAGCAGAGGCCTCCAAGGGGGGAAGGGCTGTATGCGTCACCATTCCACAACCCATTATTTGCCTCCCACTCCAGGAGTTAAGTCTGACATTTGCAACAGCCAGGCATGGCGGGGCTCCCATGCAGGCAACAGCGACCTGCCAAACCCATGTCACTCCTGTATATCCTCCTGGATGGGGACCACACAGAGTCAGCCCTGGGGTACTCTATTATGTATTATTATTCCTCTTCCATGGCACCCAGTCAAGCACATTGCAGGGCAGCAGTACTCGGGGTTTCCTGCTTCACATTGCTCCATCAATCCCCCAACCCCCCCATGCCCCCCAACGTCGTGCTCATCGGCTGAACATGGCTGTGTTAATTACCATTTGTGAACACTGGGGTGTGAGGTCACTCCCCCTGCTGCCGCCACTGCCACCCGATATGTGGGCCCTTCCCACAGGAAACAATACTGGCAGGACCTACAATAGAACAGAACAAGAGAGACAGAGGGAGACATTGCGTTAGCAGTGGTCATTGAAAACCCCGCTACCATTACCAGCTCAGTGGTGGGCTTATTGCTTGTGCTGTCTCCCACCCCCCATCCCCCATCCTCCTCCCCCTCACAAACTCAACCAGGGTGCCCAAAAAGGCCTGATCAGCGTGCTAAAAATAACTCTATCAGACTTATCTCCACATTTTATTAGTGTCCTGGGCAGGATTTCCAAGTGTGCCGGAGAGTATTCTGCAGTGTCAGTGGGGGAAGTAACTCTGCTCTCATGTGAGACAGCCAGTGTCCCTCTCCACCGTGGTAGCAGCAGTCTCCAGTGCCTCATGGTGCCTCATTCTCATTTGCACTTCCTGTCCTTAAAACTCAAGCCCCCAGAACACCCAGTGCAGGGAGAACAGCAAGGTCCCTACATGCCAAAGGTCAGGTCTAGAGCACAGTTCAGTTGGGCAAGGTAGGGCTCTGCTGTGTGTTTGGGGGGGTAGGTGACCACTGGTTTTTCAGGTTTTCAGCAATATGTTGGATTGCAGCAGCTCCCTGGAGGCATTCGGCTTCGAGCTGTCCCTCCATCCAGACCCACCGTGATAATTTAGTTGCCAGGGTCACTGTTCTAGGCATTTGTTGCTGCGGTACCTCAATGCTTCTCTTCTTCAGCTTCTTGACCACTGCCACAGCTGTGTCAAAGGAGAGTGGGCCATCTGGGAAGAATACCATCATCCTGGCATGGTAGGGTGTCTGGAAACGCAAGTCCATTCTCTTCAGTGCCTTCATAACGGGGATGTAGGCCTTGCGATGCACCATTACTTCAGGTGCATAATCATTCTCAAGATAGAACCCCTAAATACATGCAAAATCAAAGGCCCTTGCAACCCCTGGCTCTCTGTAGAACTCCTAGCTTACATGAAAATAAGGGACCACCTCTGGCACTGTGCCCAAACCACTGGCACACAATCTGACATCCAGAACTACAAAAGAGTGCAAAATGACTGCACTAGGTCCATCCATCTAGCAAAAATGAAACACTATCAGGAAGTGCTTACTGATACCTGGGGCAACGGGAAAGCTTTCTGGGATGGAGGGATGCAGTCCTATACAGGCATGATGGTCTGCATCTATCCTGGAGGGGAAGCAGGATCCTAGGTGATAGGTTTAAATGCTTCAGTGGCAAGCATATAAACTAGCCAAAGGGAGAGGCACTGAACAGGAGAAGGGAAATCCTAGCCCCTCCCCCCAAAAAAATCAGTCTAATTAGTGAGGTAAACACCAAAATAGAGCAGTCGATGAGGAGAAGGGCAGGGTAAATGGAGAAAAGACAAAGGCAATAGGGACAGGGATGGGGCAAGAAATAAAGCCATTAAAAATGGAGGTAATGGTACCAATGCCCGTGGTCTGGGTAAAAGCTCCCTGAATGGTGGCCTTGATGGAAGAGGATGCCTGGATATTGTGGCAGTCACAGAAACATAGTACGTGGAGAACCATGACTGGGATGTCAACATACCAGGGTACACAATCTACAGGAGGGACAGGGAGGGAAGAAGAGGAGGAGGAGGAGGAGTAGCTCTCTATGTAAAGGAAGGGATCAAAGCAACAGAACTGAAGGGTAAACAAGGAGGAGAGGAAGCATTGTGGGTCACCCTGGAGACTGAAAATGGCTCCACAATCCGCACAGGGGTTGTATACAGACCCCCGTCTCAGGGGGAGGAAATGGACAAGGAAATGATAGAAGGCATCCTTGGGATGGCAGAGAAAGGGAGATATTGCTGATCGGGACCTGAATATGCCAGATGTTGACTGGAGCACCTTTGCTGCAGCCACATCCAAAGCAGAGGCCATTCTTGATGTCCCTACAGGGACATGCCTCAGACAGCTAGTTTTGGAACCCACTCAGAGAGAGCAATCTTAGACCTGGTACTCTCAAATGGGTATGGAGAGAGGATCTCTGATCTTGAAGTGGGTAGCCATCTGGGAACAAAGCGACCACCAAACAGTGTGGTTCACGATAAACTTAGCTGTAGAGTCAAGCCACACAAAAGTGAAGGTACTGGACTTCAGGAGGGCTGATTTTGTCAAAATGGGAGAGTGCCTCAGAAAAGCATTAGCAAACAGGCAAGAAGGTGGGGTGGAGCAACAATGGGGAAACATCAAAACCGCCATCACAGAGGCAACAAGTCTTTGTGTGAAGCAAATAAACAAATCAAAACGAAAGAAAAAAACACTATGGTTCTCAAAAGATGTGGCGGGGATGGTAAGGGAAAAAAGATAGCATTCAGGAAGTATAAGAAAACACAGAAGGAGCAGGACAGAGAACTGTACCAGTTAAAGCAGAAGGAAGCGGGGTAAGGCAGTCAGAATAGCAAAGGCCCAAACTGAGGAAAAGATAGCCAACTCGGTTAAGAAGGAGGATAAAACATTTTATAGGTACATTAGGGAGCAAAGAAAGACTAAGGCAGGAATACTGAGGCAGAACAAAGAGGAAGGTGGTTGGGCAGAGAGCGACAGTGAAATAGTAGGGATACTGAACGAATACTTCCGCTCAGTATTCACAATGGAAAAGCAGGGGGAAATACCTAATCCAGTCAATAGAAGCACTCTAGACAGGGGGGTTGATATTATTCCTTTCACAGAAGAAAGGGTTCTGAAAGAACTCTTAAAACTGAAGGTGGATAAAGCAATGGGGCCTGATGGGATTCACCCCAGGATTTTAAAAGAACTAAGGGAAGAACTAGTAACACCACTGAATACCCTTTTTAATAAATCATAGGAGCATGGGTGATACCTGAGAACTGGAGGAGGGCAGATGTGATTCCCCTTCACAAAAGTGGGAGCAAGACAGAGGCAGGAAACTACAGACCTGTCAGTTTGACCTCAGTGGTAGGGAAAATGATGGAATCACTTCTGAAGGAAAGAATTGTTGAGTACCTAGAGGCCAGTGGGGCAAAGAACCCAAGGCAGCATGGATTCACAGCGGAAAGGTCATGTCAGACAAATCTAATTGATTTCTTTGACTGGGTGACCAAAGCAGTAGACCAGGGAGGGGCTATGGACATGGCCTACTTAGACTTTAGCAAGGCATTTGACACAGTCCCGCACAAAAGATTAATAAATTAGCTAGCCTGGGAGTGGGTCCTAGGGTGGTAGCCTGGGTAAAACTCAGGTTGGACAACAGGACACAGTGGGTAATAGTAAATGGAGTCCACAGTGAAGAAAGGAGGGTTACTAGTGGGGTACCGCAGGGTTCAGTACTGGGACCAGTCCTTTTTAATGTCTTTATAAGTGACATTTCAGAGGGACTGGAAGGGAAAGTATGTCTCTTTGCAGATGACACAAAGATCTGCAACAGGGTTGATACATAAGGTGGGGTGGAAAGGATGAAAAGGGACTTGGCAAGGTTGGAGGAATGGTCAAATGTATGGCAGCTTAGATTCAATGCAAAGAAGTGCAAAGTAATGCACCTGGGAAACAAAAACCCAGGGGAAGAGTACACAATGGGGGGTGAGATACTGACAACAACAAAAATGGAAAGGGACCTGGGGGTAGTCATATCAGAAGACCTAAATGTGGGCCAGAAATGTGAGAAGGCAGTAAGGAGGGCTGGGGGATACTGGGATGCGTAGGGAGAGGCATCACCAGTAGAAAACAGGAAGTTGTTGGCCCTCTGTACAGACAGTTGGTAAGACCACATCTGGAGTACTGTGTACAGTTCTGGAGACCCATCTCTGCAAAGACATAGACCGGGTGGAGGCTATCCAGAGGAGGGCAACCAAAATGATGCAGGGTCTGCATCAGAAGACATATGAAGAAAGACTAAAGGAACTAAAGACGTATAGCCTCGAGGAAAGGAGGGAGAGGGGGACATGATGGAAACTTTCAAATACCTCAAGGGAATCAACAAAGTCCAAGAGGGTAGCATCTTTCAGAAAAAGAGATGTGCAAAAACAAGGGGGCACAATTTGAAGATAGAGGGGGGACGGCTTAGAGGTAATGTGAGGAAGTATTTCTTCACAGAGAGGGTTGTGTATACATGGAACAGCTTTCCTGAGGAGGTCGTAGAGTCAAAAACAGTGGGGGAATTCAAGAATGCATAAGACAGACATAAGGCAATTCTAGTGGGGGGTAGGAGGAAATAGGCTGTTGGTTAACTAGGATCTGCAGCTTATCCATTAGGTAGGAAAATGGGCAGACTAGGTGGGCCAAGTGGTCCTTATGTGCTGTCATATTCTATGCTTCTATGTTTCTATAATATTAAAGAAATCACAGGTAAAACCTCGAAATTGCCACCTACCATACTGGACTTAGATGGGATCACTACCCTTGACACTGTAACTACTGCCGATGCTTTCAATAACGCATTCACGGACCTCAGCAGTGTTCTCCCACTGGACTTTTTTGATGTAGATGTCACCTTGCCCACCTCCGATAGCACTCCCACACCTACTAGCCACTCCCATTCTACTTTAAAGTTATCTAACCGCAGGAAGCCCATAAATACATCCTCAAGGCAATTGGTAAATCTAGACACAGCAGGGATTCCCTTGATCTTAAACTGTTGTCCCTCACACTAGAGGAAGTGCTAGTGCCTCTTACCTGGAATTTTAATCTCTCACTTAGCCTTGTCCAGTTCCCCAAGATATGGAAATCAGCCATGGTAACACCAGTACACAAAAGTGGTGACAGGTCTCTCCACGTGAACTACCGGCCCATCTCCATACTTCCGCCCCTGTCCAAGGCACTTGAACGCATTGTAGCTGACCAGCTTACAGATTATCTTGATAAACATAAGATTCAATGTACCCAACAACATGGATTCAGAAAAGGACACATCACCTCCTCAGCTCTCATGGAATTCACTGTTTCAGACACAAATCTCTGGACCATGGACAGATAGTTGGGTCTGCATTTATCGACCTCACTGTTTCAGACACAAATCTCTGGACCATGGACAGATAGTTGGGGCTGCATTTATCGTCCTGACAAAAGCATTCGACATGGTCCATCACCCCCTACTACTGGAACAGCTAAGCAACACTGGAATTTCTGCTGACTCTAATAACTGGTTTAAAAGCTATCTGGAGAACCGCATTCAACAAGTCAAAATTGCCGATGTCATCTTGGACTCTAAACCAGTTCGCTCAGGTGTCCCACAAGGGTCCATCCTGGGCCCTTTACTATTTAGTCTCTTCTTAAACAATCTCCCAAGATCCTGCCCTGAACTAATCCTACTATATGCGGATGATGCTGTTATCTACTCAAGTCACACAGACCCTACGCCTCTTGAAAGCCAGCTGCAACTCAGATTTGCATCAGTAGAGAAATGGTTCAGTGATCATAAACTGGTGCAAAACTATAAAAAAACTAAGCTCATGCTCTTCAGCAGCTCCCACAATAAACACAGGTGTAACCCCCCTGCAAATGGGGGTTCCCAAAAGTCTTCCAGGAGCTTGCCTGAATGCTCCAAGTCTGGGCGGTGTTCGGCGTCTGAGCTGTTTAAATGTGGTTCCAAGTGAGTGCTATTTGAGCCTCCACATACTGTCTCTTTAAAAGCTGTCTGCTTGCAGACTTAATTAGTTTGTATGGAGGGGGACTGTGTATTTAATGCTCAAATCCCACCCAAGCTGCTGTCAATTCGCTCCGTCTCTGCCGTCACTACATGTGCAGAGGGAGCCTTGTTGAAAGACATAACTGTTTGCAAGAAATCATTTAGAGTGACTGAGAAAATGTAGTTTGTCTAACCTGTCTTCATTTCAGCATGAACTGTTTCACTGTAGCGCTTTCATTTTGGTCCTGAATTGCTGACTTGGACCAATCAGGATGATAGAGAGACCTTAAAATGGAGCCTGTGGATGAATCGGAACTTTGACTCTCAATTTTGAGGCGGCCACTAGGGGATTGTATGGGCAGTGACTCTGGGAAATGTAGTTTTGACCTTGGCGCCTTTTTTCACCAACAGAGGGAGTCTTATTGTGAGTGACAGCTGAACCAGCCAACAGAATGGTGTGGAGCTAAAGGAAATGCCCTGCTCTGTGACTGGAAAGGTCAGATCAGTTGTGACAGTGAAGAGAGAAGGAGCTCTGTGCTTCTGCAGTGTATAGTTTCGTGCAGGAAGTGCGTGTGAGGCCCTAAGGTTCGGCCTGCAGCTGTTGTAAGTGCCAGTTCGGACTGAATCTGATTTGTGAGGAGAAAGAAGGAAGTCTGAAGAGTGGAAACCAGGCTCACCCTGTAGAAGACTGGAGAAATTGCTGAATTGCGCTCGGTCTGTCAGGAACTGAAGCTACTGTGTGTGCTCCCGGGTATTTTGCTGTAATTGCAATCGGGATCGAGGAGCAGCCTGCCTGGTATAGTACTTTCCTTTTACATATGAATGTGTGTAGTGCCTGTGGGGAATCGCTATTTCCAATTCCCTGTACTGTGTGTTGTGTGTTGAAGTTGGAAGCAAACCCCAGCTTGTCTCAGGCTAAATCCGTTTGCTATCAACTGCAGTGGGGTCCAGTCGCAAGGACCTTGTCTCCATGCTCTGTTGTTCTGACAATCCAGAAGAACATCCACCATCCGGTCCTCAGCTTGGGTATTGTGAGTACAAATTGGGGTATTCCCCTGCAGCCTGTTTTCAATCACAAGTGTGTCATCTAATTCTTGTTGTTTCACTGCTTCATGGACTGAGCCATCCGGCTCCGGATTACAATTGGGTGTTGTGCATATGTTTTCTTCTACAGGCACCTCTCCATCTGCACCTGCCGGCCAACCCCGGGCAATGGACCTGGCTAGCCCCCCCCCCAACCTCGGAACCCAGAGTGTGACTTTTCAGACCCTGTATGTGTGCACAGTACTGTGATTTAATGCCACTAATTAACCTGATTTCCCCCAAATAAATCAGAGTTGTTATTGTTATACTATATACTGTCTGTGGTGTGGGTACTTATGGAAACAGTATTGTGTTTTGCTGTGTATGTTGTTTAACCTTACTTTACAGGGGGTCCTAAGAGACGTGCTGCAGAATCAGTCTCGAGGGTAAGTGGTATCTATATGAGTGAACAGTGTGTATACGTGGTGTATTGGGGCTGTAACTCCGGTGTACTGTGTGAGCCACTAGAGGGAATAAAATGGGGTCTCAGTGTCCCAGAGGGCTGTGACCAAGCTAGTCTAACCACTACAAACCTTGACATCTGGGTGGAGGCACCCACCATAGGACCTAGGCCCCTCAACCTGTCCGTAGTCAAACTGGCAGGAGTAGTAGCCCTTGGGATAGCGCCACCTAGGGGTTACACAGGCATCATCCCCTGACTATCTCTAACCGCCTTGGGACTGCTCTTGAGCAAGTACAATATTTTAAGTATCTCAGCGTCACCATCGGCAGCAACTTATCCTACTGGATGCATATTGACAACATTGCCAAAGCAGTCAATACTTGCATTGGCCTTCTCTACAGACACAGGAACTCCCTTACACCAGAAGCCTTAAGGTTGGCTGTACAGAGCTGTTAGCTCCATTATTGACTATGGCTTGATAATCTATGGATCTGCCACTGAAACTGCCCTCCAGCACATTTCCCACTGCTCTCAACAAGGCGTGTCACCTCATCTAAGGAGCCCACCGTCTCACCCACTCTTGCGACCTCTATGCCCAAACTGGTTGGCTCCAGCTCAAAGATCGCATCAAATATCAAACATGCCTGATGGCTAAGAAAATAACCCTAGGCCTCCTACCACCTGGAATTCAAAGTCTTCTCAGCCCCTCTCTTAATACCCGCCATACCCGTGGCTCTGAATCCCAGCTCTCTCTGGTGTCTCACTGCCGTACCTCCCAGGGACAAAGATCGTTCGGCTACAGAGCCCCTCTTTTGGATGAATGCCCTCAACTGTGACATCTCCTCTGAATCCAAATTGGGCCCTTTCAAATCCAAGCTACAGTGACTACTCTCTGCCACTCGCTTATGTGACTGTTTCCACTAAACCCTCTTTGGCAATCTAAAACCCTAACACTTGATTACTGTTAAATCTCCTTAGCACCATCTCTGACATCCCCCCCTCATTACCCTACCCCTTCACCTTTCCTCCTCTCTACCTAATGCCGCCCCCTCCCCGTCTGTCCTGACAAGGCCTGTTGGCTGATTTCAACTTGCCTTATGATTTTACCAGTAACTGACAAAGCTTGTTTTGGCTGATTTACTGTATGCATTCCTGTGCATGAAACTGCTTAGCATTACTCGTTGCTATTCTTTAATTCACTGTGAATGTCAACTATTGCTTTCTTTTCTTATTTACAATTATTTTACCATACCCTGTTTAGTCTGTAAACCTGCTGATCTCCTTTCTCTATGTATACTGTTTTGCCATACTTTTTGTTCTGTTAACCTGTTATATTGTGCTGCTGACGTGGAACCTTTGTAAAAGAGATCTAAGCTCAAAGGTATTTGTAATTCGAGATCTAAATAAAAAAAAAATAAATAAAAATAGCCTGTTGCCTTGGTATAGGACCTCTCACTTCCACCATGCAGTGTGCAGCACCGTCTTCTTTTCCTTAAATCTGAAGATGTGTGCAAGGATGATACGTGGCCTGGTTCCCAGTGCTGGCCATGGGGCCGAGAGTTCTGTGAACACACTCCATTTCTAAGGTAAGCGTCTGTGGAAGAGTTAAGACTTCACCGAGTAGTTTTTGTATAAAATTAAGTACTGTATCTCTGTGTCCTCCAGGTGCTCCAGGACTCCAGACATATGTATATATTATTCCGGCGGTTCCTGCTCTCAGCATCTGTGGCTCTGTCTTGCAGGGCCTTGACATTTTGATTTAATTGTAAGATGGCCCGTTTGGTAAAGTTGACCCACTTGTGAGTTTCGGTTGCTTGGGTATCGATGTTATCCTGCCGCTTTTCCAGCTTATTTATGTTCATTTGCAGCGTTGTAGTTGTGGAACACATTTCTTTCCAAAAGTCTCTCAGTTCGGAAAGTATCTGGCTATTCTGCTTTTGTAAGATGTTCAGATCAGGCCCCTGGTACTTGGCGCGGCCACCATGCGAGGAGGAGGAGGCCTGTGATCCCTCACTCTCTGAGTCTCTATCTATGTATCTGGTATCATCTTGCTGCTCTGAGGTCGGTAAACTGCTTGGTGCCCCTCTCCTAGGCATCTTGTGTCCTCTTTTAACTGAGCTGATTTAGTTTGCTCTGTTTTAGCTGTAATTAAGAGGGTTTACTTGCCGTTCCTGGGGAGAGCTGTTTCAGCTAACATGCTGCCAGTTTCATGACGTCACCAGAAGTCCTCCAAATGTATTTCAAAGGTTGACCTATTCATTTCCAGGGCCTCTTGACAATTAATTGTATTACTCTTTATATCAATTGTTTGCAAGAGATTGAGAGGTAATGCCAGAGGCCCTCTTTTGACCTCTTCTAAAATATAAGGAGGGTTCAATAAATTCTGATGAGCAGATACCTTAATTGGAGGTTCGCACCTCACCTACCAGCACTAACAGATTTGCCTCTTTTTCCCCTAAATAATCTTGAAAGATTCTGTCTTTGCATGGGGCGGGGGGTTGTATGTTTATTTCTCATTTCTTGATTAGTAATTAAACGTGAGCAAGAGCCAGACTGAGAGTGACGTTCTCTAACATCAGTAATACTGTGAACATTCTTAATCATTTGCATTTGTTTTCAAAGGAGAAAAGGGGGAGAGGAGAGCATTCCAGAATGTTCTTACGTTGTACTCAACTGTAGCAACTAGAGCTATAATTCAGTAGTTGCACTGAACGACACCTGTGAAGGAAAGCTGCTGCAGCAGTTTATAAACCCAGGTACAAGCTCCAAATAAAGATGCCCTGTATTCAGGTGTTAAGTCCCTGAAAGTTTTAGGTTGTTTTTTTTGTTCATGTTACAGCCAGCCAGAAGATAAGTTTCGGTTTTGCAAAGCTCTTGTGAAGAAGTGAGAGGCGGGGGTTGGGGGAGCTCTTTGGCTCAGGTGTTAAGAGTCAGACTAGTGTAGCAAAATCTCTTATGGTGCCCAGTAGGTTAAATAATAATTTGCCTTTCTTGGTCTTTTCTTTCAATTCTATTTCTCCCTCTGAGAAGAGATCTGCAATTAAAGAAGGAGAGTAAAAGCTGAAACTTTAAAATAAAAGCACCATTTACAATCTCATTTACTATCTGCTCTGGTGTTAGCTAAATTTAAGCTGGATGCTTTTGAGGAATATCTCAGAATTCCCTGTGGCTTGGTTTCAATAAAAGATGGTATTTTACCTTTACACTTGGCTTTATTTAACTCTGGTAGTAATCTAATTGTAGTATGGGCCAGAGTAGAGCAAGCAACTTGATGCTGTCCACCAAATTGAGAAAGCCATGTTTGAGACAACATGGGTCAATGCCAGTAAAGCCGATAAATGCCCTCCTTTATCAAGTCACGTTTCCTGCCCACTCTTACAACTGCTTATTTACACACTGCAATTTTTCCCCTACACTTCTCTTATCCTCCCGAAATCTGCCCTCCTGATGTCTAGGATCTTAATCCTGAAGGGCACCCTATCTGCCTGCAGCTTGACTTCAACACACACACACACAGCCCTGTGATCACTTGATCCCAGTGGTTCCACCACCGTGACGTTCCCCAACTGTCCCTGTTTGTCAGGACTCAATCCAACACGACCCCTTCCCTTAGTAGGTTTCACGACCTTCTGGATTAGAAAGATCTCCTGCATTTCGTTTACCAGAGTGCAGCCCCTTGTGTTTCCTGCTACTGTATTGGGATACTCCATTCTACATATGGCATGTTGAATAACCCCAATATTGCACCTCCCTCAGTTCTACCACCCTCTTGATCTCCGCTCCCAGTTCTAGGTTGGGTTCTTTCTTCTGTGACAGGGTCCTGTACAACACCCGACCCTAATCACTGTCCTTCTTCTGCAATAACCTGCTTCAGGTCCCATATCCTCTCTACTTACTGCATTTCTGAGGCTTTGATACTATCCCTAATGTACAGTGCTACCCCACCCCCCTCTCCTCTTTTCCCTATCTCTTCTTAACATTGTGTATCCCAGCATCCCTAGTTCCCACTCATGGTACTATGTTGCCCATGTTTCGGTTACAGCTGCCATGACCGGTTGCGCCTCAGCCATCATTGCCTGAAGGTCACAGATCTTGATCCTTGGATTTCTGGCATTAGCACACATCACCCACCATACCTTCTGCTTACTTTCTATTGGCTGGTTTCCCCATTTCTGAGCCCCCAATCACCTCTGCTACTGTTCCCCCGTGCTTTCCCTGTTCTTGCTCATTTCCACTACCCCCTACCACTGCCTGCTTCATCTCTAGCCCTATCCTGCTCTGTCAGCATGTCTGCTTTCTCTCCTGTTTGATGCAGCTGTATGTCTTCACTCCCTTCTCAACCTGTCTGACCTGTCCCTTCTGCATGGTCTAATGCTGAGGGGATGTCCTCTTGGCACCCCCTTACTTGGGTAGATGTGCCTATCCACAACTGTGCTGCCTCCCCCTTTCCTAGTGTAAATGGTTCCTTGGGTTTTGTGCGAACCTATGCCCCAGCACCCTGGTCCCCTTCTTGTTGGGGTGCAGGTTATATCTTTTGAACAACCTTCAGCCTCACAAATTGTGGCTCCAGTCTCCTAAGAACTGACAACCCCCACACCATCCCTTTAGCCATGAATTGAACTGGTCTATTTTTAACTGCTCCCTGTGAATGTAGCATGGCTGTGGAAAAGGCCTCAGAGAAAGTCAAGGCTCTTGCTCTGTTCCTAAGAATCCTAACTAGGGTGCAGATGTTCTCCTTTACTTTCGGTGTACCTCTCAGAATCATTTGTGCCTACATGTATTATCTGATCCGCCCCCCACCCCCCTGCTTGCCACTGAGTTTCAACACTTTCTTCCTTAGAATATCCGCTGTTCTTCCAGGGAAAACAGTGGACCTCACTCTTGACGTTCAGCATGGAACTCACTATCTCACCTGTACCCCTAACAATGGAATCTCCCAGTACCACAGCCCTTCCCTTTCCCCCCCTTTGGGCTTTCCACCCTTTCTTGGCTTATCTCTGATGAATGTCGTAACAGAAATTTTACATTGCAATACTCTACAAAGGAAGCAATGAAGCTCAGCCCAGATAGGGAATAGGCTACCTTCAGAAAAAACACTATTTTACCCTGCTGTTTTCATGAGCTACGAACTGGTCTTACTTTACTGGCTGCTCACCCTTTTCCACCCACCCAGGGACCAGAACGCTCGCAGGAAGCTGCACCCTGAAGTTACCCTAGCAGAATCCTTTGTGGAGCTGCAGACTTTCCTGCGGATACCCTTTCAGCTGCCATTCTCCTTCTCACAGTACTCACTCTCGGGGTCAGTCATGTGAGGGGTTTAATCTGGCTCCCCAATTAATCTATTCCAGTTGCCTACTTACAGTCCATTCCTGGGTTTAATTCCTTCTAGCTTCCTTTCTATTTCCCACACACTGGATGCAGCTGCTCAGTTTAAAGTTTTCCATCAGTGAAGTGAGGTTTAAAAAAAAAGTCCAGTTTTAAGCTGTGAAGGGACCACATATCACTAGAGCAGGTATCTTTGGGCGGGTGGTTGGGTGCTCAGGGTGTGGTGCGGCCATGATACTGGACTGGGCTTGGAAGTTTGGGGGATGCCCAGTGTGCTACCAGCTGGCACAGATTAAGGAGGAGGTAGAGGGGATCCGAAGGCAGCTGGGGGTGCTGGGGGGGTAGGAGGATTGGAGAGGTAGGAGGCAAGCAGTCACCTACATGGAAGCACTAGGTGCTGGGGCCTCCCAAGCTGGGGAGGGTGAATAGAGGTGCTCACATTAGGAGGGGAGGAAGGGGTACAGGGGGCTCTAGGAAACCCTTGCAGGTGGGGCCAAAAGGTGGAAATTTCCTCAGGTAGGCAAGAATCTGGGGGTGTCCAAGGAATCCGAGAGAGGCAGTAGGGACGGGGGCACTGGGGATGGGCTAAGGCTCACAAATTGTTTTAACCCTCTACGCCCATTGGTAGAAGAGGGGTGTGTGGGGGAGGAGGAGGAGGATGATGCTGATGCTGCTGGTGAAGCTGGGGCAGGGACGGATAGAAAGGGTGAAGGGGGCAAGAATCAAGGGTGCAATAGAGGGAGTCCTGGACAGGATGGGGAAGAGGGGTAGGAGGGGAGAAGAAAAAGGTGGATCAGGGGAACAAGGAGGAGGCTGATGGTATGGAACAGGGGAGCATGACAGACAGGAAGTTGCAGGATGTAAATGGGATGTTAGCGAGCAGAAAGCCAAGTAGTCAAACGGGTAGGATGGATGGATTAGTAAGGATTGAGGAAATAGATACAGAGAGAGATACTCGAGTGGAGGGATAAAGAAGGCCAGGACACAGGTATAGGAGGTAACCAGGGACAATAGTGAAGGGGCTACCTTCAACACCCAGATTGTGGGAGGTGCGAGCAGCCAGTTGAGGGGAGAATCCGGACGAAGGGATGAGGAGGGGCATGGAAGTAGGGGGAACCCGAGGTGTGAACAGGGAGGCAAGGGGGAGGTTAGAGTACTGCTGTTGGGGGACTCCATGATCAGAGGCATCCAGTGGGAGGGGCAGGAGGAGGGAAAAAGCTGTCTGATCATAACCAAATGCCACCCAGGCCTGACGGTGCACAAGGCCAAACATGAGTTGTGTTCACTGGCAAGGGAATGCGGGGGGAACCCGGACATTCTAGTGCACTTGGGGACAAATGACATAAACGGAAATAGTGAACTAGAAATTCAGGCAAGGTTCCGGGAGTTGGCCAGGGTATGCCTTTACATAGGCTGTAAGATCTCCTTTTTGGAAATCCTGCCAGTGCCAAGGGCTAGTTGGGGGGAGATAAATCAGTGGCTTAGGGAGTGGTGTGGGGAATTGGGGGGAGACCTGGGAGGATAAGGGGCTGTATGCTAGGGACAGGCTCCACCTTAATTTGGAGGGGAAGGAAATCCTTAAGCTCAAACTAGCTGAGTTCATTAGTTAAAGGTGGGGTTTAAATTTGTGAAGGGGGGAAGGATCAAAAAAGGGGCAGTGCCAGCAGGTATAATAAATGAGGGACATAGTCTCCACTCCTCTAGGGGGCTAGGAAGATATGGAAATGGGTCACCAGGTAGGGTGCAGGAGCTGAGAAATGGGAGTTCAAGGGGGAGAAAGGAGAGGAGGGAAACCGGGTGGAGAGTGGTCCTGATAAATGCCAGGAGCTTAGGAAATAAAATGCCTGAGCTCCAGGCGATGCTAGTTGAGGGGAAGGTAGATGTGGCAGCAGTCACTGAGACCTGGGCCACTCAAAGACACGAGTGGGACTTAAATCTGGAAGGCTACACTATGTTCAGAAGAGATGGGGGGAGGGAAGGGGGTGGTGTAGCACCGTTAGTCAGAAATGGCATGGGTATTGAAGGGGTAGAGGAGGCAGAGGGGAACGTGGAGGCTATTTGAGTCACCTTGCTGACGCAAGAGAGTAAGAGAGTAAAGGTCGGAGTGGTATATAGACCACCAGCACTGGCAGAGGTCCTGGAAGAAAGTTTGGTAGCAAACCTCGAGGGACACTGTAGTTTGGGAAAGAGAAGGGTAGTGGTAATGGGGGACCTCGACATGCCATGAACAGACTGGGGGACTATGACTTCACCAGTGGCCAGAGAGCAGAGGCTGCTGGATGTCTTCCAGGATGTGTTTCTGACACAACAGGTGGGTGAGCCAACTAGGGAGGCCCGGACACTGAACGTGGTCCTGGCAGACAGAGATCAGATTAGGAGCCTAGAGGTGAGGGATCCATTAGCTGGGAGTGATCACGCCACAGTCTGGTTCTTCCTGGACCTGGGGGGGGAGGAAAGCTGAACAAGGATGGTAGTAACCGACTTTAGGGATGCAGACTTCAGGAAGATGGGAAGGACCCTTAAAGATCATCTGGACAGGATAAGGCCAGATATGGATGCTGACAGCAGGTGGGGAATCATTAGAAGGGGAATACAGGAGGTTACCAGATCCTGCGCAAGGAAAAGGCATAAGTTTGGTAAGGCCAGAAAACCCTGCTGGTGGACCCGGGAGGTATAGGAGGTGGTGAGGGAAAAGAAGGTGGCTTATAGGTGCTTCAAGTGCTCAAGGAGTGGAAGAGATCAGGAGGAATATGAGCTGACAGCCAACAGAGTCACCAGGGTGGTGACAGCAGCTAAGGCAAAAAAGGAGCAGTCCTTGGCCAGTGGGATCCGGAGGGGAGACAAGGGGTTCTTTAGATACATAGGGTAAAAAAGGAAAGTAAGGGGGCAGATCAGCAAGATAAGGATAGGGGATGGATGGGCACAGGAGGCGGGGAACAGGCAGAAGCCCTAAATGAGTACTTTGCCTCAGTCTTTACCAGGGGGGATGGAGGGGCTAGATCTTGCGAGGGGAGTGGGGCAAACCGGAGCAAGAGGTGGGACCGGTAGAGACCAGGGGCCCTGATGGGTCAGGGGAAATGGAGTGGCCACCACAGACAGGTGGGTGCCCAGCAGTGCAGGGAGACAAGGGGGAGAACACAGAGGCTGAAATCCCAATAGAGAGAGTAAGGGAAGCCCTCAGGTCCCTTCGGACAGAGAAAGCACCTGGGCCAGATGAGATACATCCCAGGGTGCTGAGGGAACTGGCGGATGTCCTGGCAGTCCCTCTAGTGGAGTTTTTCAACATCTCTCTGAGGTCTGGGTGGGTGCCCCAAGACTGGAGGGTAGCCCATGTCGTGCCAAGCCACAAGGGGGGATCAAGAGAGGAGGTGGGAAATTACAGGCCTATTAGCCTGACATCGGTGGTCGGCAAGGGGATGGAGGGTATTGTCAAGGAAAGGCTAGGGGGGTTACTGGAGCAAACTGGGTACTTGGATGATAGGCAGCATGGCTTTGTCATGGGAAGATCATACCAGACAAATCTTGTTGAGTTCTATGACTGGGTGAAGAGGGCCCTGGACCAGGGTAGGCCAGTGGACGTCCTGTTTCTGGACTTTAGCAAGGTGTTTGATTTGGTACCCCACAGTGGCCTGCTGGCTAAGCTGAAGGAAATGGGGGTAGGGAGACAGTTGTTAAGATGGATAGGAAATTGGCTCTCTGAGCATACTCAGAAGGTGGTGGTTGGAGGGTGGTGGTTGGAAGGTTAGCCTCATCCCCAAGGTGGGTTACTAGTGGGGTTCCCCAGGGGTCGGTGCTGGGGCCACTCCTGTTCAAAGCCTATAGCTCAGACATCAGGAAGGAAATGAGTCTCTTTGCAGATGACTCAAAGCTGAGTGCAGTGGTGGATGGGGAGGAGGGGAGGGTGGCCTTGCAGGAGGACTTGGAGGCTCTGGAAAGGTGGTCGGAAAAATGGAAACTAAAATTCAATGTGGGGAAGTGCAAAGTTCTGCACCTGGGAGTCAGAAATCCAGACCAGGGGTATACCCTGGGAAGAGACATGATTCAAGTCACAGAGGGTGAGAGGGACCTGGGGGTAGTGGTAGATATCAAAATGAACAACTCAGAGACCTGTAGGAGGGCAGTGACAAGGGCAAATAGGATGCTGGGGTGCATCGCCAGGGGGATTACCTCCAGAAAAGCGGAAGTGATCATTCCACTGTACAACTGCTTGGTTAGGCCACAACTTGAGTATTGTGTACAGTTTTGGAGACCACATTTAAAGAGGGACATAACACTCCTAGAGAGGGTCCAAAGGAGGGCAACCAAAATGATCTGGGGCCTGGGGAACAGGACCTATGAGGAGAGGCTCAAGGAGCTTGACATGCACACCCTGCAGGAGAGGAGGGACAGGAGGGACATGATAGAGTTCTTTAAGTACATGAAAGGGATCAATAAAGGAGGCCCAGTCAGGGTGCTCCAAAGGAAGGAGGGTGGGGCAACAAGAGGTCACGGGTGTAAGCTGGAAGGGGGCAGGCTCAGATGGGAGAGGAAGAGATGTCATTTCACTGAAAGGGTGGTGGAGCCATGGAATGCACTGCCTAGGGAGCTGGTAGAGGTGGAGACTGTGGACGAGTTTAAGAGGGGTTGGGACAGGTACAGGGTAGGGTAAATCTGACCAGGTCCAATACACATGGAATATCTGGGACTGGGGATGGTATAACCCAAGGGAGGGGGGACACCAAAATCGGCCCTCAGTGTGGGTGCCCAAAATCGAGCAGACTCGAGAGACCATTAGGCCTATTCTGCTGGCATTTTAGTATGTTAGTATGTAGTAAGAAAGGGTATACCTCAGAGTTCCATTCTGGGACCTCTTATTTTTTATTTATCAATAATCTTCCCAGTGTACCTTTCTCATAAACTATTTTTTATATGTTGGTGATACTATCATGTATACCTCTCATTAATCACCATCTACTGCTAATTATATGCTGTAACTATATTTTAGTAAAATATAGTCTGGCCTGTTTGATCTGTGTTTATTATTAAACACACACATGCACGAGCACACACACACACACACAAATCAGTGTATGCTGTTTGCTAAATCACCAATTCCTTGAACTGAGAAACTCTCTTGTAACTATCAATAACACTAAGTTGGCACTAGTCCTTTCTTTTAAGTGTTGGGGTGTGGTGGTCTTGATAGTTCTCTTTCCTTTGAAGAACCCGTCTCTTTTCTAGTGACTAAGTGGAAACATGTTCTCAGATTCTTCTTCTGCAGCTAGTTTGAGTTTTCAGAATTTGTAATAAAACAGTTGTTTCCTTCCTTTCCCTCTCAGCTATAGACTAGGTGACTGCACATATTGAACTGGTGCAAGAACTCTGCTAGCTACGTTGGATCCCAGAGTGAATGCATTTTATAACAGGTCTACCTTTTCAGCCACTGTATTGTCATCTCCACCAAACCCTAGGATGGCTATCTGTTTCATCTAGGTGATTATATAACTGGTACCTGTATGCCTTGAAGTACTGTGTACGAAAATACTCTGCTATATTACAGATTTGGTGCCTTATGCTGCCACTTCTCATACCCTCCATTCATGAAAACTTCTTTCTCTTGTCATTTTGAAGTATCATACCAAATCTGGAACCTTAGCCATTTCTTTTTCAACAGCCCAATTTTGGTTAGATCTTCAAAAGACAATTACACTGAAATCCGTTATTTTGTCCCTTGCTTCAGATCATTAACTTTCCTAATGCTTTATAAATTGTGTGAATGTTATAACTAGTTTTGTAGACTAGGTTAGATATTCAAAGGGGTTGTTCCTGGTGCAACTGTGTTGCACCAGTGCAACCCCGGAGCTGCACCCCAGGGCAATATTCAAAAATGGTAATTGCGCAGTGTCACAAACCCACTCAGCAGGTCAGCCCTCTACTCCCAAAGTGCCAACCCCTGAGCGTAGAATTGTGAACAGTTTAACAGAACAAGGTAACCCTCTTGTCTGTTTTGTGGGTTCGAGTCACCTTAGTCCCAAGTTCTGGAGGGATTCAAACTGAAAACCTCTTATTAGCGTACCCAATTATCAGGCTCAGATAATTCTGTCTTCAGGGGGGCCAGATATCTTTGCCTACAGGTACCTACCCAGGTATTTCAAAATGAACCCTTAGAACTCTATGCAAGACCTAGAGAACTCTTTTCTGTTTCCCAGTTTGGTATCACAATAAGTGCATGCACAGTGTCAACTATAACCATCTAAGCTTCACTTATATAAAAAGAAGTTTCAAGGCACACCAGGCAGTTTCTGTTTTTAAAATATATATCTTTACTTTAAAATAGGTAAAATAGGAAAACAGTAAAATACAGAACAAGATATCCCCACACATACAGTCTTAAAAACAAAACAGGTTTAAAAGTGCAAATTCCTACAATACATATATACATATACTCAGACAAGTCTAATCTAAGGTCTCCTTACCTCTTAATCTTTCAGTGCTTTGTTGTTCCTCTTTTCTCAGTCAGAGAAAAATGTCTGTCAACTCTGCAAGGTCTGCTCAGTATTTTTAAAAGCAGTCTTCAGACGGCCTTCTCTCTGAGGTCACCTAACTCCGCCTTGGTGTATTAAAATTTATATTTTATAACACAGGATGTTCTACTAAGATATTTTAAAAAATAACAGGTGACATAATGAACTGCGTCTCTTTATGTGACTGGTCAAAACTGGTCTGTGATTTGCTTCACCCAGACATCAAAAGTCTCTTTGATGTAGTTCACTGTATACTCCAAGCAAATGCTTATTGGACTTTCCTAATTTAGTCTGGGCCCTGCTTTACCCAGACATCAAAGCCTCTTTGATGTAATCACTGGCTATCTGGGGAGACACCCCAAACAAATGCATATGCCCTTTTTCTCATGACACCTAGTGCAAATCAAAGGATTTCCCTGAGGACATCATGAATGGATATTTTATTTCTAGGGCTTCAAAGAAAATTTAACAAAGTAATTGCAATTCCTATATCTGCAGTTTAAGCTACCTCCTGTCCTTTGAACTTCTCCCTGGTGGGGTTTGATGTGTCAATTTCAGCAAGCCAGCATTTCCTCCTGACAGACAGTCCCTCCTACATTTTTTTATATTTACAAAAAATGATACATGGATCAGAACCAGCTGTCCAAGTGTGACACGCAGCACAATTCCCAATGCTCCAGGGTGCAAAGATAATGTATGGGGCACAACTCCAGGGGGTGTGCCCATGCATATGTGGCACATCCTGATATTCAGCCCGGGATGTGTGGAGCATCTGCTGGCACAATCCTGAGATGTGCTGCATACCTGGGCTCAAAGTTGAGCCTGTAGAGCTTGGCTCAAGTACAGGGCACCCACCAGTGGGCTGCTGTATTGCAGTGCAGCACACAGCAGCCACCGGCCGTGGGTGGCAACCCCCCCTGACACCGTGCACAAGCACACACATTAGGCTCTGGTGGTCCAGTGGAACCTCCCACCCTGCCTGTACCTCTGAATACCATAGTATGCATAAATGAATAGCCCTGGTGGTCCAGTTGATCCCCCCACCCTGCCTGTACCTCTGATCACCGGCAAAATTGTGATGTACACTGCTCTGGTGGTCCAGTGGTACCCCCTCCCCTCCCGACTCCCCGATTGCTGCCGTAGTAACAAATGCCATATCCCTGTTGGTCCAGTGGTAACCCCCCCCTACCCATACAGGACCCTCAGCCCACCCAGCACCCCCCTGGTCATCGTCAGACAGTATACCTGCCCGCATACCACCATAGCTGCCTGCAAAATGACAGTGTACAGTAGGAGATGCAAGCTCATTGGTCCACACTGTGGACCGATGGTCTTGCAGTGCATACTGTAATAGTTCACATCTTTGCCATAATGTATGCAAGGCACAAATGGGGCCATTTGCATGTCATTATGGCCCCATTTGCATTTCACCGGCCAGCCCTGCACTACTCATGCAAATGGGGCCATAATGACATGTAAATGGACCCATTTGCACCTAGCATGTACTATGGTGCCATTTGCATATTGGTGGCTGAATATCAGGAATTTGTGCACAGTGAATCTGATGTGCTGGTGCAATTCCCATTCCTGGTATTCAGCCCTGTCTGGGGGATGCATCAGTGCATTGTATTTGTGCAGTGCACATTACTTGTAATATTCAGAAGAGCTGCGCCATGGCTCATCACTTTTGAATATATCCCTTGGTTGCTCCAGCGCACCTCAGTTGAGCCATCGCCAGGCGCACATTTAAATATCGGGTCCACCATTTATAACAGACTGTTTGATTGAAAGTATGCTATTTGTATTTTTATTATAGTTTTATCTTTTATGTAATTTAATTGTTGTAGTTATTTGGTCATAATCGTAAAAAAGAGATCTTTCTCTTAATTTGCCTATCGATAAAATTGATAAATTTATTGATTGTTTGATTTATTGCAGCTTGGCATTAACTTTAATGTTCTTAGTGTCCCAAGGTCTGGGAGCAGTGTCTGTTGCATGCTGGTTCATCTTTGTCACAAGAACAGGCAACCATATTAAACTATGGCTGTTCAAATGTTGTGCAGTTGAGAATATTGCTGAAAACCTTTCCTCAGCCTTTTTTAGGGATGCGCACCATTAATTATTTCCAGTCTAAAAATAGCGAAGCCAATTAAAGATGGAGAAAAAAGGGCACCTTTCATGACAGTAGAACAAGTCTAAAAATGTAAAATGGAATAAAAGGGAAAAGGTGCAACACTGTTCTCTTAACATGAACTGCTGCTTTAAAAATTCACTTATGGTTCTGAGACACATAATGTTTCTTTCTGCCGAATACCTCTGCACAGCACATCCTAGTGCACGCTAGCACAGTGTCTGCCGCAGGCCTGATACTTGTCATTCTTCAGTAACAGGTTCTCCAAAAGGTATCACACATAAGAACATAAGAAAATGGCCAGCAGAAGGAGACCACTTAGTCTATCGGGTCTGCTCGAACTAATATGGGTTGTTTACAGCCTTCAGCTTATGTCTGTGACCCCCCTCCCCCCCTTAATTTTCCAGTGTTTCCTCTTATGAGGCCTCCTGACATTCCTTTGTGCTTGTCCTAGGCTGTTTTGAAGGCTCCCACTGACTCTGACTCCACCACCTCCTGTGGCAGCTCATTCCATGTCATCACCACACTTTCTGTAAAAAAGTGCTTCCTTATGTCCCTCTTGAATCTACCCCCCAACAGTTTTAGGTTGTACTCTCTGGTGGTGGTGGTGGTAGCCCTTTTATTGAATAGGCTTCCGCAGTCCACTTTGTTAATTCCCCTCAAGTATTTGAACGCCTCAATCGTACCCACTCTCTGCCTCCTCTCCTCCAGAGTGTGCACCCCCAGGCCCTCCAACCTATCTGCATATGATCTATCCTGCTGTCCTTCTATCATTTTAGTCACTCTCCTCTGGGCCCTTTCCATCATGTTTATGTCCTTCTACAGGTGTGGGTGCCAATATCTTACTCCGTATTCCAAATGAAGCCTCACCAATGACCTGTACAGCAGCAGAATAACCTCACTCTTCCTACTGCTAAATCCTCTTGCAATACACCCTTACATCTTATTTGCCTTTGCTATAGCCTTTTTGCATTGAATAGAGTGCTTCTGGTCACTAGAAATTATCACCCCCAGATATTTTTCTTTCTCTGATGGCGTAACCTGAACTTTTCCAATGTAATACTCTGTTCTCGGGTTCTTCGCCCCATGTGCATCATTTTGCACTTTTTGGCATTGAACCCGAGTTGCGATACCCTTGACCTTCTCTCTAGCTTGGCAAGGTCCTCTCTCAACTCCTTTATCCCCTCCTGAGTGTCTACCCTTCTGTAGAGCTTGGTGTCATCTGTGAACATGCACATTTTTCCCTGAATACCTTCCTCTATGTCACTAATAAAGACGTTAACACCGGTCCCAACACTGACCCCTGTGAAACCCCACTGGTAACTTTCCTTGTACTGGAGACCCCCCCCACTACTACCCTTTTGCGTCCTGCTGCTCAGCCAGTTAGCATCCCATCTGACCAACCTTTCTCCCACTGCTAAGTCCTTCAGCTTTGTAATCAGCCTTTTGCGTGGCACAGAATCAAAGGCCTTGCTAAAGTCTAGATATATAATATCCACTGCCTGGCCTTTGCCCACTGTCTGGGTGACCCAGTCAAAGAACTCAGTCAAGTTCATTTGACCCAATCTGCCTGCCACAAACCCGTGCTGTTTACTATCCTGCAGGCTATTTTCCTCTAAGAACTTGACCATGTCCTCCTTCAATATTTAGCAGTGTCAGTGGCTCAGTAGGTAGCACACTGGCCGGGAGATCAGAGGGCTGTGGGTTCAGTTCCCACATCTGGCACTTGGGTTAATATCCCAGTACTGACACTGTAATGCAGCATGAGAGGGGTGCTGCATTTCTGAGGTGCCGTCTTTCGGATGAGACGTTAAACCGAGGTCCCATCTGTCTGGATTGGTGGTAGTTCAGGTGGATGTTAAAGATCCCATGGCACTTATCGAAAGAGCAGGGGAATTTCCCCGGTGTCCTGGCCAAATTTCCCTCATTCACTAAAAAATACCACCAACAGCTTAATCTGGTTCAAGGTCAGTTGCCATTCATCTGTATCCCCCTCCCCCCGGGTCGTGCCTGAAAATAGGCAGGATTTGTCTAGTGCACTTACCCGGTCAACAAAAGCTAAAATAAAAAAATAAATAAAATATTGTCTTTATTAGTTTACACACAATCGAGGTCAGGCTGACCAACCTGTAGTTACCAGGGTCCTCCTTGGGGCACTCTTATGGAGTGGCATGACATGTGCTGTTCTCCAGTCCCCTGGCACAGCCCCCGTATCAACAGATCTATTGAATAGTATTGCCAGTGGGCCTGCTAGCTCCTCTGCCATCTCTTTCAGTATCCAGGGGTGTATTCCATCAGACCCCGGAGATTTTTCCATCTTCAAATTCCTGAGCCCTTCCCTCACCTGTTCAATCCTTATGGCCCCTATTGGGTCCTCACCAGCCCCCTCCCTACTCCTCCCACTGTGTGGTATTGGGCCCTCTCTTTCTTTGGTGAAGACAGAGCTGAAGTAACTGTTTAATATCTCTGCTTTTTCCCCATCTTCCACCACTATGCTTTCCCCCTTCTTCAGCCTGACTATGCCACCCTTTTTCCTTGATATATTAAAAGATGGCCCTATCCCCTTTTTTTATCTCTTCCGCTATCTGAAGCCTCTTCTTTGCCTTTGCTGTGTTTACCTCCCTTTTTGCATAGTTTAGCCAGCCTTTGGTACTCCTCTTCATCCTCTTCCCTTGCTGTCATTCTACTTTTCTTGCATGCTGCCCTTTTATCTTTCACTACCTTAGCCACCTGCTTGCTAAACAGTCGAGTTCCTGCCCTCTTTTCCCTCATCTTTGTGCATCTGTTTGTAGCATTCTATATGGGTCCTCTGATTGCATCCCACATTTCCTCAATACCCAAGCCTTCCTCTAGGTTCCCAAGGTCTTCTTTAATCATTTCCCTCATTCTCTTAAAATTCGCTGTTCTGAAGTCTAGTGCTCTTGTCTTAGTGAGGACTTCTTCCCTTCCCATGTCCAGATTGAGCCACACTGTGCTGTGGCCACTTCCACCCATGGGATCCCCCATGTCTATGTGCTGCATGTGTTCACCATTGGAGAGCACCAGGTCCAGAACTGCTTCCCTCCTGGTGGGACTGATCACATGCTGCATCATGAAGCCATCCAGGACTGCCTGGCTTCTGGCACAGGATGTGGCTGGACTAACCCTTTCGATTTTTGGCAGGTTAAAGTTGCCTACCACTACTATTTCCCCCCTTTCTGCTGCATAAGTTGCATAGAACTGGCATTAGCCATGCGCATACCTGTGTGTTGAGAAAACTACACTTCCCATCATTTTTTGTGAGCATTTGTTTTTTTAAGCATAGTACATAGTGTGCTACCCTCAAAACTACTCTTTCCTCTGCCAGTGGTTTCAGGTTCAGGTACGCTGAAAACATATATTTACATTTACATGGTTCTTTTTTAACCAGGAAAAGAGGGCTAGACAATACTGCCTTTTTCAGCCTTATTCAGGTGAAGTGGGGAGAGGGGAATACAGATTAAAGCCACTGAAATTTAACCCGATTAAGCTGTTGTTGATATATGTTTTTGTGAATGGAGGAAATTTGGCCATTACAGTAGGGAAAACCTCTGGTCATCAATGGGTGAGGAGGCTGGAGGAATTATGGCCACTGCTGGGGAGCCAATCTCCTTCCTGCAGTTGTTAACCAGGAGGTGGCAATGTTGGAACCGAAGTTTAATGTGGAACAGGACAGTGAACTAGGAGAAGACTTGCCCTTCAAGGTAGAAGGAGATGATCACCTGTTTGAGGAAGAAGTTCACCTCTCAGAGGCAATGTCTGCCAGAAAAAAGCATTTATTTCCTTTACTTGCTGAGCAGGATGCCAAATATATTCACGAAAAAGGAAAACTACAGGAGGCGTGCTAGAGATCAAAGGTGCTGCTAGGAATCAGCTGGGATTGTCTATATCAGCTGAGCTGCTGTCATGGAAGAGTGTGAAGCAGCTGATAAACTACAGTGCAGAGGTATGGGTTGGTAGCTAGGTCTCAAAAGGTCATATGACCTTTTCCTAAACAGGCACCCTGACTGGGAAAGGCCTGGCTGGTGGAGACAGCACTACTCGGGGCTGGCCGAACAAAATCGAAAGATGGGGTAACTTGGTTACTGAATGCAGAGTAATACGGAGGCATCACGATGGAGTGGAGTGTTGTTACTACTGGGTGTAGTACAAATAATCAGGCAAGTGGGAGTGTGGAAAACCTCTGTTGTCTGGTCTGAAATGGAAAGTCCTGCGACCACCACTCTGTCCATAGTTGCAGAGTCTTCTGTAGTACAGTCTGCTGAACTGACTGTAGCAGTCTGGGATTACTGATGGCCCAGGAACTTTGAGTTCCCTTAATACATCAGCGGGGCTTGCTGCACAGGCTCTAGCTGAGGTGGAGTCAGGAGTGAACCACTGGGACAGTCACCACATGTAGGACTAAAGGGACAATACATGACAAGCCACTGACAGAACACACAGACTGGGGGAAAGGCTGCAGAAGGGGCATCAGCTGGTAGCCCAGAAGGAAGTGGTACCACATAGCCCCTACACTCCTGTGGCAGGCTGTTCCAGTTGCCAGGAAAAGTTTTCTCAGTCAGGGCAAACATCTGATTTTTGCCGATTGAGCCATGCGCAGAGTGGCTTGGACCACGAGACAAAGAGGGACTGAGGAAGAGAGGAAATGCAGAATTCTGGATGAGTACTTTTTGGATAGCTGACTTGTTTGCCAGGAAAGTTGAGCCTGCTCAGAGAAGAAAAGTGTCCACCTAAGATATAAAGGGGGTTTTCAACTATCACTGGATTGAGCATATATTGCACGGGCTCTAGTAGAACTCCATTCATGTCTTTGCTTTGGAATTTTATGCGTTAATTCATGTGTTTGAGGAGTCATATTTTGATGTTAGTAAACTGTGTATCAACGTCCTAACACTCAGTGGTGGGGGAGTGACCATGTATATCCTGTCCTCTCTGCAGTTTACTACCACCACTCCCACTACAACCCTCCCTAATGGGTTGAAGCTCCTCCACCTGAACATCTGCAGCCTGCTACCTAAAATTGACCTCCTACAAACTCTTATGATTTCCCACACCCCTGACATCCTAATTATTACCGAGACATGGCTCAAAAAAAGCACCCCTGACAGTGCCATTGCTATCCCTGGGTATTTCATCTCCAGATAAGATCGATCGGGTTGTGGAGGGGGAGTGGTCATGTATATCCTGTCCTCACTGCAGTTTACTACCACCCTATCTACATCCATCCCAGCTACCTATGAAGCCCTTGTCACCTGCATTACCCTTCCTTTCTCAATCCCAATCTTTGTGGCTGGCATCTATTGCCTCCCAAGCATTCAATCCTCAGTCATGACTGAACTCTTTGCAAATACCACCTCCTTCTCATAATCTGGTGAACTTTTCATAATGGGTGATATGAATCTAAATTGGTTGTCTCCCAAGTTAAATAAGCTGTGCAATGATGTCGCTGCTCTAAACCTCACTCAACTTATACTTGAGCCCACACGCCCTAATCGGAAAACACAAAATCACACCCTGCTTAACTGGGCACTCACAACCCACCGGCAACGCGTCATTAAATCTGGTCTCCTCCCCGATGCCCTTAGTGACCACAACCCCATTTTCATTGTATGTAAGGTTCATCGCCCCAAACCTCCACCTAAAATCATGCAGCTCCGGTCCTTTAAATCTTTAGACCTTACCCCAATCAGCTCTTCACTCGCTTCCACCGACTGGGCCACCCTCTCTACTGCCATTTCTGTTGACCAAGCACTTGACTATTTTAAGGATAAATTCATTGCCACCTGGAATGGCTTTGCTCCTTTCAGAAGGACCAGAGTCCATGGGCTTCACCTCCCCTGGATCACCCCCGAACTACTGGCCTGCTTCAGGGAACGTGATCGGGCCTGGAGAAAACACAAATCTACTGAACATTCAAACGACTACGCCGAGTACAGAATGCTATGAAATTCATGTACTAAAGCTACTAGACTGGCTAAGTCTGATTATTTCAATTCCTCATTCCTGACTAACACTAACTCTCCATCTAAATTGTGGAGGGTAGTTCATGCTCTGTTCTCTCCCCCCTCCCCCCCCCTCCAGTTCACAACATAAATAACTCCCTAGTTTCTGACCCTGGCTCCATGGCCAATGACTTTAATGCCTGCTACACCTTGTGTGCTACGTCTCTTCTAAATTCCTCCCCATTGCCACCTACTAACTTCAGCCCTTCGCCTCAGCCAGTGAATACCCCTTCCCCATTTTCCTTTTCTACTATCTTCCCTGACAAAGCTCTTAATGCTCTCCTGTCCCTCAAACCCTCTAAAGGCTCCTTACCAGATGAGCTTGATCCTAAACTTCTCTACCTTTCTGCTCCTGCAATTGCTTATCCTATCTCCTTAATCCTTAACCTGTCCTTTATTTCTGCCCAAGTACCCTCATCCTGGAAACATGCTGTAGTCCTTCCTCTCCCCAAGGGTGGTGACACATCCACTCCTGGCAACTATCGACCCATTTCCCTCCTTCCTACCCTTGCCAAACTTCAAGAACGTTTAGTTCTCTCTCAACTATCATCATTCCTCTCTGATTCCTCCTTCTTCACCCCCTCCCAATCTGGTTTTTGGAAGAACCACTCAACAATCAGGCTCACTGATTCCATCCTTTCAGGGATGGATGATGGCCTGATTACTTCAGCCATCTTTGTCTGACCTAGCCAAAGCTTTCGACACTGTTTCCCATCCCCTGCTTCTTGATTCACTCTTCTCAGCTGGCCTTGCTCCATCAGCCACCAACTGGTTTAAATCCTACCTCTTTGGCAGGACTCAGCAGGTGAGAATCCTTGATTCCATCTCCCCTCCACTCCCCATCAACACTTGTGTCCCTTAGGGCTCAGTGCTTGGTCCCCTACTCTTCTCCATTTTCCTTAATGATCTTCCCACAGCCTGCTCATCCTTTTCTATCCACATGAACGCTGATGATACTGTTTTATACAGTGCTGGCAAAAACCCTGCTGCTGTGCAAACCAGCTTACAGCATGATGTTAACCAAGTTCAGCTCTGGTTTGCTTCTCATCAGCTTTTTCTAAATGCCAAGAAGACAGTCTCAATGACCTCTGGCACCAGGCAGAGACTCTCTAGGCTCCCGGCCCTACCCACCTTTCACACCCTTGATGGGACCATTTTGGAGGACACCTCCTCATTTCGATATCTGGGAGTTTGGCTGGACCAGCACCTCAACTTCTCTGCGCATATTGATGTTATCCTGAAGAAACTGCGCTCCAAGCTTGGTGCTCTGTACAGGAATCATAGTTGCGTCCCACTGACTGCGAGGTACGGAATTGTCCAGAAGATGATACTCCCCATCTTTGACTACTGTGACGTAGTCTATGGTGCTGCTCCCAAATCTTCCCTTACCAAGTTGGACACTCTCTTTAATGCCTTCTGCCGCTTTGCTATCAACTCCCCTTCCTGCTCCCACCACTGTGAACTCTATCGCTCTCTAACCTTCCTTCCACTATCTCACAGACGCATCTCTCACTGTGCCAAACTAACCTCCAAATTCTGGTTTGGGGCTCCCTCTTATCTCATCCTCTCTGTCCACTCCACCTCCCTCCCCACCCCTCTCTCAGATCAAATGATGCCCCTTTGCGTAGTCCCTCGCCTCCACCTCATCAGTCAGACTGGTTTTGCCCGCTTCCTAAAATCTGGAATTCCCTTCCCCCAAAATACGATACTCTTCCTTCAACTACTCTCTTACCTCTGCCCTACACAATTACCTTTCCCTCAGCTGTTCCTGCTTTAACCCATCTTAATACTTGTCCCCAGTTTCTGCCTTTCTACCATGACCCCCGGCAGGGTTCTCAACATCCTGAAGGGGGAAATAAGGAAATGGCTACCCCTTCTCCTCATATTCAGTTCTTGCCTTCCCCCCTCTCTTCTCCACCTGCCCTTCTGGGTCACCAGTGTGCACAACCTAACCCCATCCTTTTTACTCCAACAACATTTGCGTACTACCTCGAGCCTGCTCCTAGTACACTCATGCACTATAATGGTTCTATAGGTTTTGTACGTTCATATATTCTTTTGTATGATTTAGGACATGTATTGTAATAATGTTCCACTACTGTTTATTGTACAATACCTTGTGTTCCAACTGTTGCACAATCTTACAATGTTGCATTGTTTGTACTACCCACATACTATTGTAACTGATTATCCTTCACAACCCTATGTAACCCCTCCCTCCAGGTCACACCGTGATATGAGCAACTTGTTGTTCAGTGTGCCCTCCTGGTGAAACAGTTCAATAAACAAACAAACAAACAAACAAATAAATAAATAAATGTTAGTTTCAAGACTATCCATTCTTTAGATACGATTTGGGCCCAATATAAAAAGCTAAAGGCTTATCTCCTGTGGACCCCTTTTGTAGCCACCCCTCTAATGAAGCCAGGAATAAAAGCTATTACTTCTCTCTTTCGTAGTGAGGGTGTTAGCATCTCTGATATTCGGTACTGTCATTGTCAGAGATATAAAGCTCTGAATTCCCCTTTATCCATTATAGATTCAAAACAATTCTGGACAGGATGGTGGAAGGTCCAGGAAAAATTGCTGCAGTCTAATGTGGGGATTCAACACTTGCCAGGTCGCTTCTATTTGGGAAAAGGCAGGGTGGTCCTTTTTGACCAGGGGGCAGCCAAAATCATGCCACAAATGTGGCTCAAGAAGTCACTTAAGCAATGCATGTGACTTGTCTAGATGTAAGTTTTGCCTAGAGTTTGGATATGTGAGTTCAAGCTGTCCCAGCCCATTTCTATGTACTTATGTGAGGAAGACTGTCATTCCTATCATTAGCATCCTTGGGTCTTTCATAATAGAGATTACACTTTAGACCAAAATACTCTGGTTACTCTGGTCACCAGGAAGGATCAGTCAGGGCATCCCAGGCTAAATTGGGGTACATATACAACTGTCCCTGGGTTCTCTACTGCTCCTACTTATCGTCCTAGACAAGTCCCGTCCTCTTCTTTAACCAGTAGGCAGCCTGAGTCTGATCAGGTAGCAGACCCCTGCCTGAAAGCATACCCTGGAGTTCTGCCAGCTACCTTGGCCCTTGATATGGAACTCCTAGGCAACAAGTTTGTACAGCTGCTTGCTTTGGTAGAGACCCAATCAGAACAGAATGATGAAACCCTGGGGTCAGGAGCGATGTTTCTCCCTCCCCCAATGTAGAAATGACGCAGATGGTAAGGAAAAAAAGAGGTTGGACCAGGTCTTCCAAGGGGATAGAGATTAAACACCACCCCCGCAACAAATAGGTACAGTATGCTGCCTTGTGGAAGCAAAAACCGTGGGGTGACACGAAGGGGGAGGAGGGTGACTGTCCGAAGCTTCCTCAGTCACCTCCTGTCATCCAGATATATCCTCAGACCAGGAAGATGTGGTGTCAGCTAACCCTGAATCAAAAAACAGGTGATGGAGAACTAGGCTGAGGACTAGATGGGAGATATCATGGTTAATAGGGGTCCCCTGTGGGGTTTGTGTCTTTTTGTACTTCTTTTGATGTAGACAGCTACTTCTCTTATACTGTAGTAACATCTCCCAGTGTGAACAGCATGAACAATTTTGAAAAGAGAGTAGTAACTTTGTCTGTGTTGCATTCTTCTCCTGGAGACATCTGTTCTTGTATAAAATGCTAGCATAAAAACACTCATGAGCTTTTCCAGGTCCAGAGACAATTGGCTGCTGGCAGCTCCTTTTGGTCTCCTGGTTTGGGTAGATGTTATGGGGGCAGGTGGGATTCTATTAAAAGGTAATGTCCTGGTGTAACCTCCCCCTCCAAGCAGGCTCCATAAATTGGGTGAAAGGCCCCCTGGCTCCATCTACAACTCCAGGCCACCCTGCCACACCGGGTGTGAGAGAAGCCACTGCCACCAGCTTGGGAGGGCCCTGACACTACCCTCCCAGCCCTGGCAACATGGGGAACACCTCCTAGGAGGCTCTAAAGGCACCTACATTTTCCTGGCCCACAAAGCCACCTACTGCCTCTGCTCCCAATGACACAGAACCTGGCTACGCATTCTTCCCCCCTACAGAGCTCCATACTCCCACTCCTCATCAACCACGATGCATGAAAAAGCCGTCTTGACTGCACTCTTTTGGGGGAATTCCCTACTGGTCCTCCTGGACTACTGAGCTCCCTTACTTGCCCACCTAAGTTGCTCCTAACTCTACGCTTTCAGCCTCCCACCTCCAGCCCCAGGCCTAATGCCTGGGCTGGAAAGGACCAGATACTTCCTGTCTGTTCCCTTTTATACTTCCCAAACCCACTCTTTGCTGCCATCTTGAGGCATCCAGCAGTCAGTTTCCCCTAGAGCACTAACCAATTCCTTAGCTTTGGGTGGAGGGGTAGGAGGGGGAAAAGGATGCCTAAAATGGGAATATAAGCCCCTCTTTTACAGGGGGCTTACACAAGTATCTAAATTAGTAGAAATATGCTTGGGCAGAGACTTGACGCTGAATGCCACTTTCAGGAGTACTCAAATCAAAATCAAATCAAACTTTATTTAACCAGGCAAAATCACCCTTGAGCAACTCATTTACAATGGACAATAGGACACATACAGATACTAAGCACTAAACAGAGTTGCTGAATAGATACATTGTACAAATAATTGCCAGATACAATAAAATGAGAGGTTTCGGGCTGGGAAATTCATACAATGCACAACTATCTGCGAATAAATACAAGACTGGGTATGCAAGGTTTCAACAATGGAGGGGCTTTAAAAAACAGCTATCGCATCATTACAAGAAACTAAGGGAAAGCAGGAAGGGAGAGTGAGGGTACCACATGAAGAAGGCCCCATGAGTGGAGGAGAAGACAAAGTGGGGGTAGGAAAAAGTGTGATTACGAGCATAGACAGAACAAAAAGGGGGTAGCTGAAAATGTGATTACGAGTATGGACAGAACAGGCAGAGGGGAGACGTGGACAGTTTAACAGAAGGTAGACATGAACAAGGCGAAGTGCTGAGGGAGTACCTGTAAGTGCCTAGTGTTTTGGGAGGCAGAGGAGAAAGATGGAATGTGGTCATCTAGGCTCAGAATGATAAACATCTATGCTTCTCAGACAAAAGCATCTCAGATTTTTTTTGTTCAAAGATATACACCCTTATTTGTATGTTGCTAGACATATTATTTTGGGGAGTGACTACATAAGCTACATGATGCTTGTCGGGTGGTCCACAAAAATGGATGGGAAAACATACATGAGAGGGGCCATGGCAACCTGTATAGATTATGTTTTTGTGTCACCAACATTAGTAGTGGTGTCACAGGCAGGTGCCATGGCAATACAGACTTCAGAACATATGCTGTTACAAGTTACGTGTTGGATGAGGGAATCAGCAAATATAAAAAAGAATAAGTAAACAGTATCATACTAAATGACCCCAAGTTGAGGGAGGCTTAGGACAAACTTTTCACAGCATGCCTTTTCAACACTGTGTGCTATAATTAAAGTTTTTTCCAAAGGTCTTGTGGATCTGAACACCAGTCGGTTTGGAGGCAGTATAGCGCAGTGGTTAAGGCTCTGAGCTGCAGATCTGGAGACCTGGGTTTGAATCCCACAGCCGCCTAGGTGCATACTGTGTGACCCTAAGCAAGTCACTTAACTTCCTTGTGCTCCTAGGTCGCATCTGGAAACAAGCTTCGGCTTAGTGTGCTACTCCTGGTTAAACAATGTTCCATTTCCCTAACTATTTAGACATAAGGCTCCAGTTACACAAACTAATATTGCTGGCGCACACACAAACACCCATGGCTATAATGTGTGGATTTCTTATGTAACCCCCCTACAAATGGGGGTTCCTGAAAAGTCGTCCTTGAGCTTGCCTAAATGCTCACTGCTAGGCTGGTGTTCTGCGTTTAGCAGTTTAAATGGTGTTGCTAAAGAGTGCCTGTGGAGCCTCTATGTACTGTCGCTTTAAGATCTGTCTAGTTTGCAGTAATATTAATATGAAGGGGGTGCTAAGTGTTTTCATGCTCGAGTCCTGCCTGGGCTGCTGAGAAATAGCTCTGTTTCTGCCATCGCTAATTGTGCAGAGGGAGCTCTGTTAACGGATGTAACTATTTGCTGAAAATAATTCAGAGTAATAATGATAATGTAGTTTGTTCTAACCAGTCTTCTTTGCAGCAAGGACTGTTTTGTTTGTCTGCATCATTTTGGCCCGGGACTGCCGAATTGGGCCATTCAGTACTGGTGGGACCTAGAATGGAGCCGGACTACAGGAGCTTTCTGGAGTCAAAATCTGTAGGAAGTGTAGTTTTGGGCCGTTGGCACCTTTTTGTAGCTCTTGCTTTGACTGACAGCAGAATCAGCCAACTGAACCTTGTGGATCTGAAGGAAAGCTCCTGAGCTGTTTGCTGGCAAGCCAGATCTAAGCTGAAACCTGTAGGAGCAACAACTCAGTAGAGTCTTGAGCAGCTGTCTGCGTAGTTTTCACATGGGAGAACTGTGGAAAGGCCTGATTCCTGGCCTGCATGTCTGCCTACTGCTCTGAGAGGGAGAAAGAATTATTTTTGGACTGAATTCGAGTGTGTGTGATTAAAGTAAGCTACTGAAGTGGGACCAGGCTCAACCTGAGGAGGACTGAAGATTGTGCTGAATGCAATCGGCCTGCCAGAAATCCCATTCACTTCAGAACTTCTGACTTATGCAGAGAACAGTGCGATTGGGACCGAAGAAGAATTGCATGGTACTGTAGAATCCTTTGCATATAAATGTGCTGTGTATTGAAAGTGGGTCGTGATTTGTTTCCCCACTGTGTGAACTGTGTCCTGCTTGCTGGAATCTGTATCCAGCTCAAATGGACTGAATCCGCGGTTAACTCCATGCGGCTGGGCCTTGCCCTGAGGGCCCTGCCAGACTACCCTACTGCACAGAGAAAAGCCATTGATGAGAGTTCTGCCTGGGGATCAGTCCCCTGCTCTATGCTTGAATGGGAATGACGCCTTGGTGAAATCGTGAGGGCCCTGCTTCTCCTGGCAATTCAGACCAACCACCAGCTGTCTCGAATTTCGTCCATCCTGTGTCCAGTCTTGGGTACCATGAGTAAGTATCAGGGTAGCTCCCTGCATCTACAATATAATCTAAGTGTGTCATCTGATTTCTTGGTTATTTCTCTTTATTCACGAACTGAGCCATCAGGCTCTGGATTACAAATAGTGTGTTGTGCATGTTGTTTTTCCATCACAGGGCCCCAACCAGCTGCAACACCAGCCTACCCTGGGCAACGATCCTGGCTAGCCCATCTACCTACTACCTGGGTACCCAGAGTGTGTGACTGTGTGGGGGGGTTCTGAACTGCATGCATAACTGTTTGATTAATGTAGCTTGTAAGCCAATCATCCTGATTATGCCCCTTCCTTGTTCACGTCCCCTGAATAAATCAGATCTTACTTTTTCTGCATATAAACTGACTGGTTCCAGTTTGTGTTAAAAGTACTGTACTATTGCTGTCTGCTCTGTTTAACCTTGTTTTACAGGGGGTCCCCAGGGTTGAACCAGAGGAGCCAGCCCTGGTAGTAAGTGCAACCAGTGTGGGTACTTGCAAAGAGTATCAGAGGTATTGTGAAAGTGATTATTGTGTACTGTTTTGGCCACTAGTGGGGAACGAGGGGGGTTACAGTGTCCCAAAGGGCTGTGCCCAAGCTAGTTTGACCACTACCAACCCTGACCTTCGGGTGGAGGCACCCGTTACAGAACCTAGGCCTCTTAACCTGTTATTAGCCAAGCAGGCGGGGTAGTAGCCCTTGGGATAGCGCCACCTAGGGGTTACATCGTGGAGGCTCACCGCTGGAATTTTGTGCCTGCTAATGGCTGAAATAACGAAGTGTTGTCAAATATAAATGGCTATCCCAACAGAAGTGGCTGTATACCAGTTGGTGGGGTGGTGTACTGGGCAGGAGATCGACCCCCAAAATGCTATACTTATACTGGATATTCCCCTGGGTACTAGTAAGGACATGGTAGAGGGAGTACTCTCCAAAGCTGAGTGTTTAAAAAACCCTGTGGTGGTGGTGGGTCGACAGGCTGATTTGATCGCCCAAACTTTTGGCCTTAGTAGAGTGTAGTGACCTGGTGGACAGCTCTAAAGTGCCATAGACTGTTGCCTCAGACATGGCCCCAGCCGCGTGGACAGCGGTAAGGTGGGGTGGAAAGGATGAGAAGGAACTTTGCAAGGTTAGAGGAATGGTCAAATGTATGGCAGCTTAGATTCAATGCTAAGAAGTGCAAGGTAATGCACCTGGGAAACAAAAACCCAAGGGAAGAGTACACAATGGGGGGTGAGATACTAACAACCACAAAAATGGAAAGGGACCTGAGGGGTAGTCATATCAGATGACCTAAAGGTGGGCAAGCAATGTGAGAGGGCAGCAAGGAGGGCAGGGGGATACTGGGATGCACAGGGAGAGGCATCACCAGTAGAAAACAGGAAGTTATTATCCCTCTGTACAGACAGCTGGTGAGACCCCATCTGGAGTACTACGTGCAGTTCTGGAGACCCAATCTCCACAAAGACATAGACAGGATGGAAGCTGTCCAGAGGAGGGCAACTAAAATGGTGCAGGGTCTGCACTGGAAGACATATGAAGAGAGACTTAAGGAGGTTAATATGTATAGCCTTGAGGAAAGGAGGGAGAGGGGGGACATGATAGAAACTTTCAAGTACCTCAAGGGAATCAACAAAGTCCAAGAGGGTAGCATCTTTCAAAAAAAGAGGTGTGCAAGAACAAGGGCACAATTTGAAGATAGAGGGTGCGGCTCAGAGGTAATTTAAGGAAGTATTTTTTCACAGAGAGGGTTGTGGATGCATGGAACTGCCTTCCGGAGAAGGTTGTGGAGTCAAAAACAGTGGTGGAATTCAAGCATGCATGGGACAGTCAAAAGGCAATTCTAGGGGGTTGGGTAGGAAGAAGTAGGCTGCTGATTAACTAGAATCTGCAGCTTATCCATTAGGTAGGGAAATGGGCAGACTGGGTGGGCCAAGCGGTCCTTATCTGCCGTCAAATTCTGTGTTTCTATGTTTCTATCCCCAAGCAGTTTATAGACTGGAGCCAGCTTCTCTATAGCAGGACAAAACTAACCCCGATTGTAAACTAGCATAAAGGGGCTGTATCTAAAATGAGAACAGAAGCGCGAAGAGGGCTGCCTCCTGAGCCCTCTGCTGCATGTGTTCTGCACAGACTCTTTACTTAGGAAATTGGAGAATGCTAAACTGATAAAAGTGCTTGGCCTCTGCAGGTGATGTCTGCTTTTTATTACAGGATAAAGATTCTGGTATAAAAGCCAAGGGGGTAGTGGATACTTTTAATAACATTTCAGGTTCAGCAATTAATTAGCTAAAAAATTGGGAGTATTGTATTCAGATTGCGAATGATAAAGTTCAAAGATGAAAGGGTTGGCAATTTGCTAAAAAGGAAAAGGTCTCCCTCATAAAGACCTTATTAGTGCCTGTGTTTATGTTTGTCGTGCACGCAAGTGCAGATGAACACATTGATATGAGAGTTGCTAAAGAGAGATGTGAGGGGTGCTAGCCCAATGGCTAGCGGTGCTGCAGGGGCTGGTCTGTGGCTGGCAAATCAGCAGGCACACTGGTTTACTGAGGGGGCTGGTCTTGGCAAACATTTCAAAGGATAGAGGCGACGCTGTGCGTGGCTCTGTCCTTTGAAATGCGAGCCCTTAAGCTGCCGCTTAGTGTGTCTTTCCTGGTTAAACATTTCCCTTTTTCCTGTGTCGGCTTAGTGTGTCTTTCCTGGTTAAACAATTTCCCGTTTCCCTTTCCGACACCGGGATGCCCACTCCCAGTGTCAGATGCACCCTCCCAACCCGTCTATATCCCTAGCCAACATCGGGGTGCCCAATCCCTGTGTTGGCATCCCCCCCCCTCCACTGTTGTGGCATACTGGGAGCCCATCCCAGTGTGCCTAATTTATATTTATTTATTTTTTTACCTGTAAATGAAGAAAATCTTCCCTCGCAGTCTTTAGTTTTTTTTCATCTGTAAAAACGAAAACCGTCCCTTGCTGTCTCCCCATCCCCCTTCCCCATCTGGACCTTCCCTCTGCGCACCCACCTCCCCTTACCCCCCCTTACCACATACTTACACTCTGAGATCAGCGGACGTGATCTTCTGTGAAGCAGAACACATCTGCACTTTTCAAAGCCCACTGGCAAACTGAAAGAATGGAAGGTAAGCTGTATAATGGGACTCAATGATGGTTTCAACTTAGGTTGATATCTCAGCCATTTTTAGGAATTTTGGCCCCAAATTTTCAACATGGGGTTCTTGGAACCCCATCTCATGAACATGTCACTGTCATTTCATTCCCCAGTCCCAAAAGGTGATTTTGTGGTCGCTGCACAGAATCACCTTTTGGGACCGAGTAACGCAACAGCAGTGCCAATGTTCATGAGGTGGGGTCCCAAAAAGCCCATGTTGTAAATCTGGTGAAAAAATTCCAAAAAATGATTGCGTTACAGGTGTGCATTGTGCAGTTTCTATGCACGCTCGTAACTTCACCAATGTTTTATATTTTCACTCCAGATTGTCAACATTGCCATTTTTTCATGCCTCCTTTTGAACAGTATAGCTGTAATTTTTCACATTCTGCCTGAAATGTGTTTTCACACCAGTTGCTCAGAATGTGCAAAATCAACTTTCGGGATAGAGTAACAAAATCACAGTGCCACTGTTCATGAGGGAAGGTCCATAAAAGCCCATATTGGAAATTTGGTGAAAAAATTCCAAAAAATAACCACATTGTGGGCGTGCGTTGCACAGTTTCTATGCACGCTCATAACTTTGCCAATTTCTCATATTTTCACTCCAGATTTTCAACATTGCCATTTGGTTACACATCCTCATGAACAGTACAACTGTAATTTTTCACATCCTACCCAAAATGTGTTTTAGGACCTGTGGCACCAAATGGTGCAGTCGCTGCACAAAATCATCTTTTGGTATTGAGTAATGAAATGATAGTGCCACTATTCATGAGATGGTGTCCCAAAAAGCCCATGCTAAAAATTTGGAATGAAAATACCAATAAACATCTGGGGCATTAGGGTTTCCAACTGAACTGCCCCACCCCCACCCTGTAGAGACTGACAGGCGTCGGGTGTGTGCTTTGTGGTCGTCAGCCATACTGCTCACACCATTCCACCCCCACCCTCACTCTGCAGCCAGTGACAGGCATTGGGGTGTGCCTTGGAATCTTTGGCCCAAACATTCACCCCATTCTCCTATACTACACCCATCTCTGCTTATTTCATTATGGAATGGGGTGAACCTTAGGACCGAAGGCCTCAAGACACACTGCAACACCTGTTAGTATCTGCAGGGTGGGGGTGGAATGGTGTGAGCATTACGGCTGATGACCCAAAGGGACACCCCAATGCCTGTCAGTCTCTGCAGGGTTGGGTGGGCCGTTAGGGTTGGAAACCCTAATGCCTGATTAAGAAAGTAATTCAGGGAGGGATGTTTGATGTCACCTACCTTGATTTCAGCAAGCCTTCCACAACATCCAATGCAGAAGGCTGATTAACAAGATGAGTAGTCTGGCAATGGGGCACAAGCTGATAAACTGGGTTAGAAACTGGCTGACGGACAGGAGACAGAGGGTGGTGATAATGGGATCCAGTTTGTGGAGAAGGGGTGACCAGTGGGGTACCTCAGGGGTAAGTCCTGGGACCAGTCCTGTTCAATGTCTTCATTACAGACATTGTGGAAGGGCTAGAGGGAAAGGTCTGTCTGCCTGTTTGCAGATGACACCAACATCTGTAACAGAGTGAATACGCCAGAAGGGGTGGAGAAAATGAGCAGGGACATGGAGAGGCTGAAAAATGGTCTGAGGAGTGGCAACTGAGGCTCAATGCAAAGAAGCACAAATAACGTACCTGAGAAGAAGGAAGCCTGTGGAGAGTTACAGGATGGGGTGGAGGTGCTGATGATCACCAAGGAAGAAAGGGACCTAGGAGTTATCAGTTCTGATGACTTAAAGATGTCAAAGCAGAGCACAAATGTTGCATGGGCAGCCAGTGGCATGCTGGGGTGCACAGGCAGAAGTATCACTAGCAGAAGGCACGAGGTGGTGATGCCATTGTATAATGCACTAGTGAGGCCTCACCTACAGTACTGTGTGCAATTCTGGAGGCCGCAAATGTGCAAGGACATTGACAGGATGGAGGCAGTCCACAGAAAGGCAACCAAGGTGGTATATGGCTTGCAACACAGAACATATCAGGAGAGATTAAAAGGACTTCAATATGTACTTATTGGAGGAAAGGAGGGCATGGGGGAACATGATAGATACGTTCAAGTACCTCAAGGGGAAAAACAAGGTGCAGAGGGGGACACCTTTCAATACATCAAATGTTCAGCATTGACAAATGCTTGTTTTTTATCCTAAAAAAAAGGAAATTATCCATCATTGCTGTGTAACCCCCCCTTCCCTGAACGGTATATGGACACTGGGGGTGCCCAATCCCCCAGTGTCCTCATCCCAGTGTCCTCATCTATCTGCTGTGTAACCCCCCCAAACAGTATGCAGACACTGGGGGAGGTCAATCCCTCAGTGTCATCTGTCCATCCATTGTTGTCTGCTGTGTAACCCCCCTCAAATAGTATACAGACACTAGGGGTGCCCAATCCCCCAGTGTCCTCATCTGTTCAGCAAACTCCCTGAAAAAAGAGAACTGTCCCTCGTCATTTTTTTCCCTGTAAAAAAGAAAACTGTCCATCGTTGTCTGTTCCACCGTTTCCCAACCCCCCACCTTCCCACTCGGGACCCACCACCCCACCCCCCATACTAACCCAGTGGAGGTCCATCGCCGTAATCTACCTTAGACTGCAGGCACGTCTTGCTCTTCAAAACCCAACCGAAATTAAGTAAATGCTTCAATGTATTTCAATGGGGTTTTCGGCATCAATGTTTTTCAATAGGGTTTTCAACTTAGTGCGATAACTTGGCCGTTTTAAATATTTTTGCCCCAAATTTTCAACATATGTTTTTTGGGACCCCCCTCACAAACAGCTTCACTGAAACAATTTTCAAACATCCCCTCCCCCCCATGACACCAGTGCACGCGATGAACATTTGGCATTGACAAATGCTTGTTTACATGGCAGTTATATTTATGCTGTTCTGGCAGGTCTTGGGCCACATATATTTAATTTGTTTTCTCTGTTTCAATTGGGATCTCGGCTGAACCCAGTCAAGAGAGAGGCCACCTATGGAGAAATTAGGTTCCACGTCAAGTGTGTGAAATGCATAACTTCGTGGCAAAAAACAGGGTGGGCAAAATGCTGCAAAGAAAGACCACACAGAGGAAATGCAGCTAAACCAAAAAGCACTGAAATTTTGGGAAAGTGCAGATTTGATATTCCCACACCACACCACCATGGATCACCACTCTAGTGCAGTTTGGGGGGGGGAGTGCGGATTTACTATTACCAACACCACCATAGATCACGACTTCGGTGAAACTGGAGGTAATGGGTAATCGTGCAGTTAAGGCACCTCAGTACTGCATACACCATGCTCCTATGTCTCTTGACATTGTAACTGTGCTTACTTGACCATTCTCCTTTTGTTCATGAGGACTTGATGTGATACCCAGAAATTTAGCAGTGAGATTTACATGGTAAACCCCATAGGTTTGCATTTAACATTGTCTGAGTGTCAACTGCAACTGCCCAAGGGTGGGCCCTCTTGCGTAAAACAAAATTGTTTCAATGGATAGAAGGTTGGAGAGCAGGGAAACCACAGCCCCTCACCAATACTAAATTTTAACAATTACCAGGGTATCTTAAAAATCCACTTACCAAGTTGCAGCAGTGGGATATTTCATGAAGGCAGATGTCTTCTCTATCAAAGAAGACATTATATAAACTGACTCTCCAGGTGATCTGTAAAGAGCTGGTACAGTTCAAGGAATGTCTGGTAAAGGACAGTGACACTGTCCTACAGCAACTTGTGAACAAAAGCACTCCTCCAATGGCTTGGGATCTGTTGTAGCTTACATCAGTTGGTAAACTTGGTATGAAGGCTCCCCACAAACACAAACAAAAAAAATATTTTTTTTTGTTAACCGGTTAAGAGCACTGAACTGAGGGTCTGTTTCCAGGCTCGGTCTTGTCCTAAAAATGCAATTCAAGTTATACAAAAACAAAAAGAAAATAAATACATCACAATACAATACAATATAGCACTTAAGTACAATTACAAATAGATTGATTATGTAAATATTGTAAAAAGTTGTTTTTAAAAACCTAGAATAAACAAGGTTACAGTAAAAAGCCACGTAAACCATTCCAGTAATGAGGGGCGGCTACAAAAAAAGCATGGGAACTGACCTTAGATTTGCATGATTTTTCAACAAGAACAACCTCTTTTGCTAATCTTAAACTAGACAACATAATCCTTTTAAAAAACAAATCCAAAAGAGCAGCCAGGACAAGGGAAAAAAAGGTTTTAAAAACTAAACAACCCCAAAAATGTTCAATATGTAAAAACAGAAATAACCAGCCAAACAAAGAATATAGGGAACAATGGTGATTATGTGAAGCAGCAAGCAAAATAAAATTACATGTTATTGTAAACAACAAAACAATTATGGCACTCTGACTACCAAACAAAAAAAAAAGACTTAAAACCTTCAAAATGTGGCAAAAGGGACCCAATAGCAATGGCTTTTTGAGTGTCAAAAAAGTTCTTCAATTTATATAATACTCCTAATTTTTGGTTAATATTCTGACAAACCATTTTGACATGATCTGAAGAGGACAACACTGGATTCAAAAGAACACCCAGATACTTTAACTGAAAACCTGCTCAATTAAATCTTCAAAATTGCCCCATAACCTAGGAGATAGCTCTCCACTAAGCATTCCACATGTACCGAAAGCATAGATTTTGTTTTTTTAGAGTTAAGAATTAAAGAGTTGCAAGAAATTCAAGTGCATACTGAGAGGGCATTCAACTCCAAGTTGCTAGATATAGTAGGCAGATCATTCACAGTGGGAAACAATAAGATCATCCGCATAAAGCAATGAATCACAAAATTTAAAAACTAATGGAAGCAGATTAACAAACAAAGTAAATATCAAAGGGCACAATATTGACCCTGCAGTATGCCCCTACATGTTTTACAGTTGATTTGAAAAGACTGAACCCAACCACACATACTGAATTTGAGTGGTCAAATAATCTTGCACTCAGGAGAATACATTAACAGAAAAACCAAGGGATTGCAACTTTAAACAAAGCATAGTATGATCAATAAGATCGAATACCTTGTTCAAGTCCACAAACACGGCCCCTGTCATAAGCCCAGAATCAAGGCTGTTAAGGATCGAGTTTGTGAACCTGATCAAGTTAGTCCCAGTGCTGTAGCCCTTTTGAAATCCATGCTGTTGTGGACAGAGGATATCATATCTCTCCAAATAACAATTCATTTGTTCAGCTACAATTTTTTCAGGTAGTTTGTTTATAGGATTTAAGATTGAAATAGACTGGAAGGAGACACAATAAATGGAGCCACCAGTTTTAAATATTGTCCATCCAGGCCATCTCCACAATCACTTTGCTTACCAAGAAGCAAAGAAATTAATTTAGTGACTTTAACTTCAGTAACCTGTTAAAAAAATGGCTGCTCTACTGGGACAGTATTCTCAGAGGGACTAGTAGAACTAGCAGATCACATTTTCAAATCATAGCAAGAAAGATAAGAACATTTAGAATTTAAGGAATTTGCCATTTCAGGAGGATCACTAATCCGCCAGACCATTTACAAATATTATCTTAACTGGGCCTCTCTCTTTAGCATTTGTAAGATAATTTATTTTGTCCCAATAGTGCTGGGTGTCAGACCAGTTTAAATCCTGTTGCTTCTTTAAAAACTCAATCTTAGCTGATCTGATCAAATATTTAACTTTGTTCCTGACTGGACAATAATTGGACAATAAACTATCTCAGGGGCAGGACTTATAAGCATCCCAAGCCAATTTCTGTTGCTTTATTCCATGTTTTATATCATCTGAAAATCACTTGTTGGGGTTCTCCAGATTTTCACCAATTGGTTAGGAAAACATTGTCTTGAATTGAAATTCACTGGTGATGGAAAAATAAATCTAAAGCTAAATCAACATAAGGTGTGAAGTCAATGTAAGACCAATCAACATTTGACAATTGGGAAAACAGGGCATCTTCATTAAACTTTTTAAAGTTTCAAGATTGATTTAAACAAGGTGGGACTCTAGGGGCCTGATTCTCAAAACTTGGCACAAGCTGCACCAAAGATTAACACATCCCACCATTCACCACCACCACGGCCAGCTGTTGACTGAGCTCTGAATGAGGATGTACCTTATACAGTTCTCACTCAGTGATTAACAATCACTGTCAGTCACTGGGTGCATACTGAACACAGTACACGCTCATTCAGAGCTCAGTCAAAAGCTGGCCATGGTGGTGAGCGGTGGGCTGTGCCAGTTGCCTGGCTTGGTTATGGGTTCAGGTGGGGGAGTGGGGTGGTAGGGCACTGTGGGGTGGGGTGTCCATTAAGCCACCAGGAATGTCAGGATTTCTTTTAATGGTGGATCAGGGCTGGGGTGATACACTAGACTACCAGTGCATATAAATATTATATCATGTATGGTACTATAAATTTTAATGGGAGATTGGGGCTTGTGGGGGGAGGGCTAGACTACCAGGAAAATTATTACTTGTTATAAGGGGATATTGGTGCTTGAGGGGACACTAGACTACTCTCGGAATATAAATATTTTAATTAATGTATATATATATATATATATATATATATATATATATATTACTAGATATTATAATGGAGATCAGGGCTTTGTGGGGGAGGGCTGCTAGACTACCAGGGAATATAAATATTTTATTATACTTATTCACCTGAGCTCTTTCCTTCTAAGACTGCTTGAAAGGCAGAGTAGAGAAATTTACCAGAGCAAGGGAGAAGGATTAAGACTTAGTTTGGCTAAGCAGATTTACTGTGTGGTGGTGTTTTTATTTTTTACTCACAGGGATTGCTGCTGTTTGTTGCTAACATTTCATTGCTTTATTTTTTCTCTGATTCAAATTGTTGTTGCTGGTATACCTTCTTCTACAAGGTGTGCCTACAGGTGTGTGCTAACAGATTACTGCTGTAATCTTCTGATTCAAATTGTCTTTTGCAAGGTATATCTTCTGTTACTGCTTTATTTTCTCTGGAGCAAAGTGTTTCTTACAGGGTATATCTTCTCTGAAATTATTACAGGTGGTGCTTTACAGGTTTTACAGTTTTATCTAACATTAGGATAAGCTTTCAGGGTTACTGCATTTGTTGTTGACTGATTGTTTCTGCTCTTACCTCCTTGTTCTTTCGTCCGTGGTTCTTCTTTTGGGCAGGGAAGGGCCCAGCCACCCACCCCATCCCCAACCACCACGCTACACTCCTTTATAGGGTACCACAGTTGTGACATATCCTGTGGCAGAGCAGGAAGGGCGGATCAGTGGGGCCTCCACAAGGTGATATCATTTACAGGGGCACTAGTAATTTAACTTGTTATAACAAGTTAAACAAAGCACAATTAAACCATTACTTGCATTTTTTCCTTTTTTTTCCTTCTAATTACTCTGACTAGGTTACAAACCCAGCAACTTATTTGGAATGGATTTCATTAACTGCAGGTACTGTGGAACAATTTTCAGAAGGACAGTCTTACAGGATTTAGGACACTGTCCTACATGCTGAGCCTTTGGAGATCTTAGGGCTCAGCTCCAGGCAGCAGGGCAGAGATTATGCGCCTCAAATTTCATATGAAGAGAAATACATTATAAGAACCACCTCCATTTCCCCAGCATCCAACAGAAAAACCTCGACCGCAGAGGATAGTTGGTCCAGGAGGTTGGCAGGTGGTTAGGAGGAGCAAATCAGGTGCCCCATCACTCTCTGCTCTCCAACACATTACCTCCAAAAACCATATAAACACTACAAACAGGTATCTGCCTCTATCTCTGAAATCAAATAAAGAGGCAGAAGACACTGCAGAGCAGGACACTGCAGCACAGGAGCTAGCACAACAAAACTCACCCAAATCAGGAACCAAAACTAAACAAGCACAAAGGAAATCCAAAAAACTTCTGATCATAGGAGACTCCATGATTCGGGGAGTTGATACCCATCTCCAGCCAGGGGTGATGGTCAGATGTCTCCCAGGTACATCAGCATGGAGAGACACTGACCGCATTGCTAAAATTGTTCACAAGGCAGGAGAAAACATTGATGTCCTAGTACACATAGGGACTAATGATCTCGCCAGCCGGTCAGTTGTGGAGACCAAGGAACACCTGACTAGGCTGGGTGACAAACTATCATCTATTTCGTCCGGCATCTCCTTCTCTGAGATCCTGCCAGTCTGGGAGGAGGGAGCAGATGGACGGAAGGTCAGAGAAGGGGAGATAGGGGAGCTAAACACGTGGCTCAAGGACTGGTGCCAGGAAAAAGGACACAGATTTGTAGGAACTGGCAACAGTTCTGGGAGCGAAAGTTCTTTAAATTTGATGGACTGCATCTGACTAAAGAAGAGTCAGTGCATTGGGGCAGAAGTTTGCGTCTTTGCAGAATATTTAAACTAGCAAATGGGAGAGGGTGCAGCACCCCATACTTGAATGGGAAGAACACCCTCCCCTCAGCTAGTGGTCAAATAGGAATTCAGCATGTTTGCTGTTCATTTTGCATCACCAGGTAAGAAAAAGGTTTGTCTCCCCATACAATGCACAGGGTAATGCCAAACTTCACCCAACAACTAACACACCAAATCTGCCAATGGAAAATCATGTACACAAATGCTCACAGCCTGGGAAATAAGATCCCAGACCTGCAGGCAATAATGTCAGAGGCTAAACTGGACATAGTAGCAATTAGTGAGGCGTGGCTTACCAGTAACCACACTTGGGAGACTTCAGTACCTGGCTATGTATTGTTCAGAAGAGACCGAGGTGCAAAAGGGAGGAGTGGCCCTGTATGTTAATGAAAATATCAAAGCTACAGAGATTCAGAATACACATAAGGAGCCAGAAGAACTGTGGGTCACCCTGGAAACAGGAAATGGGACAGCCATAAGAACTGGGGTTGTCTACAGGCCCCAGACCAGAGGAGGACATAGATACATTACTGTTAGAAGATATACAAAACATGACAGCTAAAGGGAGGTTCTGATAATGGGAGACTTCAACATGCCAGATACAGATTGGTCAATACCAGCAGGAACATCTGCCAGAACTAGACTCATAGTGGATTCCTGCAGGGAGGGCCTCAAACAACTGGTACAGCAACCCACAAGAGACAGGGCTATCCTAGATCTAGTACTGACTAACAAAGAGGGATCACAGCTCTCCAGGTAGAAGGTCACCTGGGGCCAGTGACCATCACATGGTATGGTTCAGTTTGGCTACTACATCTAAATCATCCCATTCCAAGGCAAAATATAGGGACTTCAGAGGAGCTGACTTTGATAAGATGGCCTACAGAGTTAAGCTAGCCCTGGCAAAAAGAAACACAGGTGAGGGGTACAGGCAAAGTGGGCAAGCATTAAGGATGCAATACTTGAAGCAACATCCCATGTGTTAGACAGAAAAGGAAGTGCAAAGAAGAAGGAAACCACTTTGGTTCTCAAATACAATGTAGAAAAGGTCAGAGCCAAAAGGCTGGCCTTCAGGAAATATAAGGGAACACAGCGGGATGAAGATAGGGAGGCATACCAAACTGCCCTAAGGGAAGCAGGTAAGGCAGTAAGGCAGGCAAAGTCCCAAACTGAGGAAACACTAGCACGAACAGTAAAAGAAGGTGACAAGACTTTCTATAGATACATTAGTGAAAGGAGAAAGTCCAGAGGTATTGCTAAGCTTAATGGAGAAAGGGAGCATGTGAGGAGGAGGACCCTGTAAAGGCATCTATCCTAAATAGATACTTTTGCTCAGTATTTACTGAAGGAAGGTAGGACAGGGCCCTGAGCTCAGCATCATGGACACAGGGGGGGAGGTGAGCACTACTCCCTTCACAAAAGAAAGGGTCCTACAAGAGCTTGCTAAGCTCAGGGTGGATAAGGCAATGGGACCTGATGGCATACATCCCAGGGTGCCAGAGGAGCTAAAGGAGGAACTAGCAGAGCCATTAGCAGAATTGTTTAGTGAGTCTCTGAGCACAGGAGAGGTCCCAGAAGACTGGAGAAGGGCTCATGTGATCCCGCTCCACAAGAGTGGTAGCAGGAAGGAGGCGGGAACTACAGACCGGTCAGTCTTACCCTCAGTAGTGGGCAAGATTATGGAGGCACTCCTTAAGGAAAGGATAGTGCAACACCTGGAATCCATAGGGCACAGGATCCAAGACAGCATGGGTTTACAAAGGAAGGTCCTGTCAAACTAATCTCATAGATTTCTTTGACTGGGCAACCAGAGTGGTGGACCAAGGGGAGCAGTTGATGTCGCCTACCTTGACTTCAGCAAAGCTTTGACACTGTTCCACATAGAAGATTGATAAATAAGCTGGGTAGGCTCAGGGTGGGTCAGAAGTTGGTCAACTGGGTGGCAAACTGGTTGACGGGCAGAAAACAGAGAGTGGTGGTAAATGGTATACAGTCAGAAGAGATGCAAGTCACAAGTGGGTACCTAGGGATCAGTCCTGGGGCCAGTCCTCTTCAACATCTTCATTAGTGACCTTGCAGATGGACTAGAGGGTAAAGGCTTGTCTGTTTGCAGATGACACCAAGATCTGCAACAGAGTAGATGATCCAGATGGGGTGGGCAGAATGAGAAGAGATCTGGATAAACTAGCAGAATGGTCAGAAGAGTGGCAACTGGATTTAATGCAAAGAAGTGCAAAATCATGCACATAGGGAAGAGAAACCCTGAAGCCACCTATAGGCTGGAGGGAGTTGCTAGCAGTAACAAAGGAAGAAAGAGACTTGGGCATCATCATCACTGATGACCTAAAATCATCCAAGCAGACCTCTAAAGCAGTAGGTAAGGCTAGGGGAATTGTAAGGGTGTATTAGTAGGGGTATCACAAGTTGTAAGAGGGAGGTAATAATCCCTCTTTACAAGACACTGGTTAGGCCCCATCTGGAGTACTGCGTGCAGTATTGGAGGCCACACCTTCACAAGGACATTAACCAAATTGAGGCAGTCCAGAGAAGGGCAACCAAAATGGTGCAGGGACTGCATCAGAAGACATATGAGGACAGATTAACGGAGCTCAATATGTATACCCTTGAGCAAAGGATGGAGAGAGGTGATATGATCGAGGCATTCAAACACCTTAAGGGCATAAACAAGGTGAAAGAGTCTAACATGTTTAAATATAAGAAAAATAGCAGGACAAGAGGACACAGCATGAGATTAGAGGGAGGCCGATTAAGGGGGAATGTGAGGAAATTCTTTTTCACAGAAAGGATGGTGGATGCATGGAATGGCTTACCACAAGAAGTGGTGGCTATGAATACAGTGCAGGGCTTCAAACAGGCATGGGATAGGCATAAGGGAGCAATACAAATGACTATGAATAGATAGGTCACTGACAGAGCAAAGGCCGAAGGCACATTTATAAGGTAGAAAAAGAAATTGGCAGACTGGATGGGCCTTGCGGTCCTTATCTGCCGTCAACTTCTATGTTTCTATGTTTCTATGTTTCTTAAAATGGGAGATCAGAGCCTGAGGGGGTGCTAGACTGCCAAGGAATATAAATATTTTATTATATATATATTACTAGATAATGTAACAGGGATCAGGGCTGGGGTAGGGACTGTGGCACATTGCCACATAGTGCTCAGCTCACCCAGGGAGGTGAATTTATAAGTACCATTAGACCAGCCCTAGCTGGTCTAATGGTACTTAGAAATTTGCCCTCTGGGTGAGTTTGAGAATACTGATTGAGCAGCTTTGGAAGCCTGTCTGCTACAAGCCCCTAGCACCTTGCTGCAGCCCATTTTGTGGTGCACATTCACACAAGCCCAGTTTGGTGCAAGCAGCCAGTGGACGACACAGGCCGCCTTTGAGAATCACTCCTGGTGCATGTTGTGCCAATCCTTGTAGCACAAACTCCTTGCGCTGTGCTGGGAGCTTTAAGAATCAGGCCCTAGGGGTTTAAATGTTAGGCCACAGTTAGTGTCCAGATGGTAACTAACTGCATCCTCAAGTACACCAGCAGATGCAATTTTGTTTTCCTGATTAGTTAAAATCCAGTTCAATAAGGAAGGGTTACAGCTGCCAGAATTTAATCTAGTAGGGTGTCATTAGTTAAACCAAATGGTAAGATTGCAATACATACTCATGAGACATTTCACTATCATGGAGCCAGTTTAAACGAACATCACCAATTCCAAAAAAAAATCATGCAATTTAATAAAAGGTTCAACAAACTCCAACAATTCTATCAACCTTGACAAACCACACTGAGGAGGGTTTTATAACCACCCTATAATGATATGTTTTTGCCCACCAAAAACAAAACAAAGAAGAAACCGTTCACTTGAGGAATTTTTCTTAACACGAGTGGAAACCAAGCTAACCTGTAAATTATCTTTACATAGCAACCCACACCCTTTTTTCCCCAGTCAATCATATCTAACAATACTATATACTGATGAAGTGCACAGACTATACAGCAATGAAGACTTTAACTAGGATACTGATATCCTTATAATGTCTGGATGATAAGTATTGGTAATAGTTTCAAGTACAGCCAATTTTGGAACTAAACTTTGGACGTTAAATTGGCGATTTTTTAAGCCAAGCAAGTTTTGCCATGGTATGGTACTTACATCAACAGATGGGAAAGGGCTTGGGTTAATTTCAACGTCACCAGCCAACAATAGTAAACACGAACTAAAACATAAAATAAATTTAGATTTCCTAAAAAACAGTGATCTACAGGCACCATACGTATGACAGATAATAAATCCACGTACATTTAAACCCATTTTCTTTGTTAATAACAAACAATAAAACAACCCAACCTCAAAAAAATTGCACTTTGATAAAAAAATTAGACATAGCATAATCAAATTCATTACAATCTCCCTCATACATAGCAGAGGTTATCACATAAGAAGAAGCCTCACACAAAACAAAACAACTCAGCATGATAAATACCCACCCCATGGCAATTACATATTTTACCATTGTACCAACATTTAAAGCAACTAAAATAAACAAGGAGAAAAACAGGAGCATTAAGGTAAAACTAATAACTAGTAACAAAAATGGCAGAGCCTTGTGGCCCAGGCTCCATGGCTCCCATTGACTCCCACTTACTTCCTGCCACTTTGCTGCCCACTAAGTCATCACATCTGGGCTTGTTCGGCTTTGTTCTCACTAGCCCCTCCTACAAACGCTACCACCACCAATGGGGGGAGACTAGTATAAAACAAGAGGTTAAACACTGAGGTACAGAACTTAACAGAGGGCAGGACAGGGGCACATGGAAAAATTGACAAGGGCAATAAGAGCAGGGATGGGGTAAAAAGGGATAAAACCAACATTAAATGGAGGGCAATGAGTACCAATGCCCGTAGTCTTGGAAACAAGCTTCCAGAGCTAGTAGCCCTGATGGAAGAGGAACACTTGGATATTGTGGCAGTCACAGAAACATGGTAGACGGAGAACCATGACTGGGATGTCAACATACCAGGGTACACAATCTACAGAAGGGACAGGGAGGGTAAAAGAAGAGGTGGAGTAGCTCTCTACATAAAGGAAGGGATCAAATCTACAGAACTAAAAAGTAAAGGGGGAGGACAAGAGGAACTCTGGGTCACCTTGGAGACAGGGAATGGCATCACAATCTGCACAGGGTTGTATACAGACCCCCATCTCAAGGGGAGGAAATGGACAAGAAAATGATAGAAGGCATTTTCAAAATGGCTGAAAAAAGGGAGATACTGTTGATGGGGGACCTGAATATGCCAGATGTTAACTGGGTGACATGGACTGCAGCCACATCCAAGAGCAGGGTCATTCTCGATGCCCTACAGGGAGCATGCCTTAGACAGCTAGTGGTGGAACCCACTCAGGAGGGAGCAATATTAGACCTGGTACTCTCAAATGGAGAGAGGAGTCAGTAGACATCTGGGAACAAGCGACCACTGCACAGTGTGCTTCACGATAAACACAACCATGGAGACAAGCCATACAAAGACAAGGATACTGGACTTTAGAAGGGCTGAATTTGGCATAATGGGTGAATACCTGAGGAATGCATTAGCAAATGGCCAGAAAGGAGGGGTGGAAGAACAATGGAGAAAAATCAAAACTGCCATCAGGGAGGCAACAAGCCTTTGTGTGAAACAAAGAAAACAAAGCGGAATAAAAAAACACTATGGCTCTCAAAAGAGGTGTCAAGAAAGGTTAAGGAGAAAAAGGCTGCATTCAAAAAGTATAAGGAATCACAGACAGAGCACAACAGGGAACTGTATTAATTAAAGCAGAAAGAAGTGGGGAAGGCAGTCAGAAAAGCAAAGGCCCAAACCGAGGAAAAGATAGCCAACTCAGTTAAGAAGGGGGATAAAACCTTTTATAGGTACATTAGGGAGCATAGAAAGGTTAAGGGAGGGATAGTGAAGATTAATAAAGGAGAGGGGAGGTGGGCAGAGGGAGACAGTGAAAAGGCAGAGATACTGAATGAATACTTTTGCTCAGTATTCACAAAAGAAGAAGAGGAGGAGTTACCTAAACCAAACAGTAGAAGCACTCTGGATAGTGGGGTTGACACCAGTCCATTTACAGAAGAAAGAGTACTGAAAGAACTCCTAAAACTCAAGGTGGACAAAGCAATGGGGCCTGACGGATTCACCCTAGAATCCTAAAAGAGCTAAGGGAGGACCTAGTGACACCACTAACCACACTTTTTAACAAATCATGGGAAGATGGGGTGGTACCTGAGGACTGGAGGAGGGCAGATGTGATTCCCTTCACAAAAGTGGGAGCAAGGCAGAAGCAGAAAACTACAGACCTGTTAGTTTGACCTCAGTGGTGGGGAAAATGATGGAATCAATTCTGAAAGAAAGAATTGTTCAGTACCTAAAGGCCACTGGGCACAGGACCCAAAGCAGCATGGATTCACAGCAGGAAGGTCATGTCAGATGAATCTAATCGATTTCTTTGACTGGGTGACCAAAGTAATAGACCAGGGAGGGGCTGTGGATATGGCCTACCTAGACTTTAGCAAGGCATTTGACACAGTCCCGCACAAAAGATTAATAATCAAGTTAGCCAGCCTGGGAGTGGGTCCCAGGGTAGTAGCCTGGGTAGCAAACTGGCTTCCAACAGGACACAGAAGGTAATAGTGAATGGAACACATTCTGAAGAAGAGGGTTAGGGGGTACCTCAGGGCTCAGTACTGGGTCCAGTCCTCTTTAACGTCTTTATAGGTGACATTGTGGAGGGTCTGAAGGAAGGTATGCCTCTTTGTGGATGACACAAAGATCTGTAACAGAGTTGATACACAAGGGGGCTAGAAAGGATGAGAAGGACTTGGCAAGATAGGAGGAATGGTCAGACATATGGCAACTTAGAGTCAATGCAAAGAAGTGCAAAGTAATGCACCTGGGCAATAAAATCCAGGAGAAGAGTACACAATAGCAGGAGGTACTACAATGACAACAATAATGGAAAGGGATCTGGGTGTAGTCATATCAGATGACCCAAAGGTGGGTAAGCAATGTGAGAAGTCAGTAAGGAGAGCCAGGGGGATACTGGGATGCATAGGGAGAGGCATCACAAGTAGAAAAAGGGAAGTGGTTATCCCTCTGTACAGACAGTTGTTGAGACCCCATCTGGAGTCCTGTGTGCAGTTTTGGAGACCTCATATACACAAGGACATAGACAGGATGGAAGCAGTCCAGAGGAGGGCAACTAAAATGGTGCAGGGTCTACATCAGAAACCATATGAAGAGAGACTGAGAGAGCTTAATATGTATACCCTTGATGAAAGGAGGGACGGGGGACATGATAGAAACTTTTAAGTACCTCAAGGGAATCATCAAAGTCCAGGAGGGTAGCATCTTTGAGAAAAAGAGATGTGTAAGAACAAGGGGGCACAATTTAAAAATAGAGGGAGCAGCTCAGGGGTAATGTGAGAAAATTCTTTTTCACGGAGAGAGTGGTGAACGCATGGAACCGCCTTCCTGGAGAGGTTGTGGGGTCTAAAACAGTGGAGGAATTCAAACATGCATGGGACAGACATAAAGCAATTATAGTGGGGAGTTGCAGAAAGTAGGCTGTTGGTTAACTAGAATCTGCAGCTTATCCAATAGGTAGGGAAATGGACAGACTGGGTGGGCCAAGTGGTCCTTATCTGCTATCAAAGTCTATGTTTCTATGTTTCTAATGTATGTTCTAAACTAGGGAGGCTCAGCTGTGGTAAGGTAATTAGGTTACAGCTGGGGGGGGGGTGAACAAACAGAACAGCAGCAATCACAGAGAACAGTTCCAGGACCAGTTACTGCAGCACAGTCAGAAATGGTGACACAAAAACAATTTATTTGCAGCAGTCACTCATGGGACTAGTGATACACACAACACAGGATGACACTTCTCAGGTTCATTCTCAGCATGGCAAATCTTGCACAGTGGATGTTAATATATAATTCCCAGGCAGACATGACAGATATTCCACAAGAAAGCTGACAGTCCTCAGCAAGAGCCTGCCACCCTCCCACTGACTCTTTGCAACTTTGCCACCACTTTGCCGCCCACTGAGCTGCTGCTACAGATATTGCCTCATCTGGGCTTGCCTGGCATTGTTCTCACTAGCCCCTCCTCCAAGTGCTGCCACCACCAGTGGGAAGTAATTTAGTAGAAAGTGGGAGATTCAGCCTTGGAAAGCTCAGCTGTGGTAATTAGGCTGCAAGCAGGAGGTGGCCAACAAACAAAATAGGAGCAGTCACAAACTGCAGTTCCAGGACCAGTCAGTGCAGCACAGTCAGAAACAGTGACAAAAAAAACAATTTATATGCAACAGTCACTCACGGGACCAGCAATACACGCAGTTTAATGGACAACATTTCTCAGGTCCATTCTCTGCACAGCAGATCTTGCACAGTGGATGTTAATGTAGAACTCCCAGGCAGACATGACAGATACTCTACAAGCAAGCTAGCAGTCTTCAGCAAGAATCTGATACCTAATATGGTATGTATTTACCCTGCAGGAAAAAAGTACTACCCATCAGGAGTTGCTCAGGTCCATAGAACGAGCACTTCATTTGAGTTTATAGAAAGGAATCTCTATATGTGTCACAGAATCAGTTAGCTGCCTTGTGGAGGCACTGCTCTTGGTTGCACCATCTGCCTCAAAATTACACAAGCTAGATGACAATGGTTTAATGTGAGTCCATTTGTTATGATAATGTGATATCTATCTTGCTGTTTGTTACATTTGATGCACAATTAACAAAATATTTTGGGAGGAGTACAAGGGGATTTGGGAAGTGTGTCACTGCTGCCAAGCCCAATACAGTTCACAATACCAGGGGCTCGGCAGTCTACACCAATGACCATATACTGTGGTCTGACGCAGCTCTCGGCTTTGTGGTCAGAAGCTTCTTGTACTTCAAAGGACCAAAGCTGCTCCAATCAGAGAGGACTTTGGTCCTTTGATCTGCATGAAGCCGTGTCAGCAAACAGCTGAGTAACTTTCGATGTCAGGAGCCAGTGTTTGGATCTGTGACTTTGGCATACGCCATTAGCATCCATGTTAATGTGCATGTCCAAAGTCACGGACATTCCTAACATTCCAACAACAAAGAGAACCATCCTTCGATGTCTGTTGCTGGTGCTCCATAACTGTTCTTCACCCACCGACCCTCCCTCTAAGCATCCACGACCCCACCCCAAAGGCGATGGTGTAGATTATCGGGTATGCGTAGGATGTACACTATTAGCGTAGAGCTCGGGTTATGCTATTTGGTCCAAATGTCGGTTCCTTTACAATTTATTAGTTTATTTGAGTCGGGGGACTTTGCGTCCCCACACCCCCTCCTGTAAAAAAAAGGGGTGCGTGTGGGGGGAAAAGCTCCCCAACTCAAATAAACTGACCAAAATAGTGCAGTATTCAGGAAGCTTTTATGGCAAGCTTCCTACGCATACCTGATAATCTACACTATCACCCCCCAACAAACATAACACTGACACTGGGGGGTGCCCAATCTCCCAGTGTCTTTTCAAATATATGGCCTGTAATAAAGAAAAACGTCCATCAAAGTCTGTTGTTGGCACCCTGTAACTGTTCTCCCCTACCTAACCCTCCCTCTAAGAAAGCACCCACCACCACACACCCCAACAAACATAACACTGACACTGGGGGTGCCCAATCCCCCAGTGTCATTTTTATTAAATATATTGCCTGTAATGAGGAAAACCATCCATTGATGTCTGTTGCTGGTACCCCCTAACTGTTCTCCCCACATCCAACCCTCCCTCTCTGCACCCCCCCAACAAACATAACACTGACACTGGGGGTGCCCAATCTCCCAGTATCAAAACCTGAAATAAAGAAAACCTTACATCTGTGTTTTTTTTTAAATATCCTGCAAAAAAATAAATGGTCCATCAATGTCTGTTGCAGCTGCCACCATAACTTCAACCTCCCACCCCAATTTTATTATTTTAAATACCTGTAAAAAAGAAAACAATCCATCGATGTCTATTGCAGCAGTCACCGCCCTCCACCCCCTGCCGTTTATAACACTGACATGGGAGGTGCCCAATCCCCCATTGTCCATTGCTGGTGCCCTGTAACTGTCACCCCCACCCGACCCTCCCACTCAGCACTCACCACCCTCCACCCCAAAACATAACACTGACACTGGGAGAGCCCAACCCCCAGTGTTAAAATCAAAACTTGAAATAAAGAAAACCTTACCTCAATGTTTTTATTTTTTTTAAAGCCTGTAAAAAAAAAAGGGTCCATTGATGTCTGTTGTGCCGTTAGTTCCCCCCAATCAAACCCTCCCACTCAGCACCCCCCCAGCACCTTACTTTACTCACTGGAGGTCCAAAGCCGTAATCTTATCTGGACCGCAGACACGTCTTCACTCTTCAAAGCCGGACCACAAACTGAGGAAATCAGGTAATCTGCTCAATGTATTTCAATGGCTTTTGAACTTAGTAGCATAACCTGGTCATTTTTAAATATTGTTGCCCCAAATTATGAACATACCTTTTTTGGGACACCACCTCATGAACAATGCAAGTGACATTAAGTAAATCTATCCTGAAAGGTGATTTCACAGCTGCTGTGCAAGATCACCTTTTAGGCAGGAGTTGAAAATTTTCTCTGCCCTTGTTCATGAAGTGGGGTCATAAGAAGGCTATGTTGAAAAGTTGATGTAAAATATTTAAAAACAACAAAGTTATGAGCCTACATTGAAATTTGCAAACGTAGGTTCGTAACCTTGGTAACTTTCAATATTCTGACCCCGAATTTTTAACATAGCTATTTCTTTACAGCACCTCATTAATGTGACAGCTGTTGTTTTTCAAATCCCGGCCAAAATGTGTTTTCATGCCCCAAAAAGTGATTTTGCAGTCGCTGTGCAAAATCACTTTGTGGACAACAGTTGACTATCTTCTCTGCACTTGTCCATGAGGTCGGATCATAAGAAGGCTATGTTGAAAATGTGGGGCAAAAATATTAAAAAACAACAAAGTTATGAGCCTACATTGAAATTTACAAATGTAGGCTTGTAACTTCTAGTAATTTTCAATATTTTGACTCCAAATTTTAAACATAGCCATTTCTTCACAGCACCACATGAATGTGTCAGCTGTCATTTTTCAAATCCTGGCCAAAATGTGTTTTCAGACCTGTGGTGTGGAACGATGCTTCAGTGGTGTGGAAAGACATTTTGGTGGGGATTTGAAAATGTTCATCTACCGGGTTCATTAGGTGGAGTAATAAGAAGGCTTTGCTGAAAATTTGGTGTATAAATACGGTAAAATGCCCAGGTTATGACTGAACATTACACTATTTCAGCGTTCACACATAACTTCGCTAATTTTCAGTATTTTGACTCCAACCTTTCAACATAGCCATTTTTCCACACCACCTCATAAACATGATGTGTCATTTTTAAAATCCTGGATTAGATGTGTTTTCGCACCTCTGGTGTGAAATGACATTTCAGCCAGTATACTGTACTATAAATGGTACATGTCATGTCTATAAGGGGAATCCTAAAACAAGTATCTATAAAATTTGGGCTCAGAATGGCAAAACACAAATTGTTTACCAAGCATCAAACGTTCAGCTTTGACAAATGTTTGTTTTTTCATTATAAAAAGGGTCTGAGAAATGGAGCTTTCTGATTGGTTGCCAACATTCTAACAGCCTTATGTTAATCTTTTATTAACATACATGTAGAGTTTAGCCATATGCTGAACAAGGTTTAACACTGTTTAAAAACATTGTTTTATTATAATAGCAATAAGGCACTCCCAGGGATTATGTTAATGGTCAGTTAATCACCCTCTAGGGGCATGTGGCACTCGGCTACACCTCGTGCCACAGTACATCCCTAGAAGGTGATTAACAGACCATTAACATAACCCTAGGTATTGTGGTAATATGGGATTTTGGGGGGGTGTCACTGCCGAGCCCACTGCAGTTCACAGAACCAGGGGCTTGGCAGTCTACCCTAATGACCACTAGGTGTGGTCCTGATGCAACTCTCTGCTGGGTGGGCTGAACAGTCATGCAATTCATAGGACTGAAGCCTCTCTAATCCAAGAGGGTTTCGGCCCTTTGATTTGCATGACCGTTCAGCACACCAAGGGTACCCAATACCCATGTCAGTGATTCCCTCCCCCAGTAGTGTCCGACATCAGGGTGCCCACTCCCCGTGTTGGTGATCCACCCCAGCACTGTCCAACATTGGGGTGCAAAGTCCCCATGTTGGTGATTCCCCCAGCACTGTCCGACATTAGGGTGCCCAATCCCCATGTCCGTGAGCCCCTCATAGTATGGGACACTGGGGAGCCCCACCCCAGTGTCCCCAGTTATGTTGCTCCCTCCAGCACTCTGGAATACTGAGGAGCCCACCTCCACTGCCTCCAAACATTTTTTATTCCTGAAAAAAAGAAAACAGTTCCCCAATGTCTTTTTTTTTTAAATTAAACCTAAAAAGAAGAAAATGGTCCCTCATCATCTCCCCCATCCTGACCCTCCCTCTGTGCACCTACCTCCCCTTACCCCCTTACCCCATACTTACCTCTGGAGGTCAGTGGCTGGGATCTTCTGTGGACTGGGACACATCTGCACTCTTCAAAGCTGAATGGCGAACTGAAGAATCAAGGTAAGTGCCATATAATGGCAGTCAATGGCGTTTTGAGCTTATGTTGATATCTCAGTCATTTTTATGTCTTTTTGCACCAAATTTTCAACATTGGCTTTTTGGGATACAACCTCATGAACACTGGCACTGTCATTTCGTTACTCATTCCCGAAAGATGATTTTGTGGTCCCTGTGTGGAATCACCTTTTGGGACAGAGTAACAAAATGACAGTGCCACTTTTCATGAGGTAGGGCCCCAAAAAGGCCATGTTGAAAATTGGGTGAAAAATTCCCCAAAATGGCCACGTTATGAGCGGGTGTTGCGCAGTTTCTATGCAGGTGCATAACTTTGTGAATTTTTAATATTTTCACTCTAACTTGTCAACTTACAGATTTTTTCACACCACCTCATGAACTGTACAGCTGTCATTTCTTGCATCCTGCCTGAAACATGTTTGCGCACCTGTGGTGCAGAATGCCATCATCCTTGCACAAAATCACCTTTCAGGGCTGATTTATAAAATGGCAGTGCCACTGTTCATAAGTTGGGGTCCCAAAAAGGCCAGGTTAAAAATTTGGAGCAAAATTAAAAAAAACACCTGAGTTATGCGTACTCGTTGACATTTTCCTATGCATGCGCATAACTTTGCCAATTTCTCATATTTTCACTTCCAGTTTTCAACATAGCCATTTTTTCGCACCACCTCATAAACACTACAGCTATCATTTCTCACATTCTGCCCAAAATGACTTTCCACATCTGTGGTGCAGAGTGGCGTTTTGCCATGGATTAAGAAATTTTCACCTATGGGGTTTATGAGGTAACGTGATAAGAAGACTATGTTGAACATTTGGGGGTCAAAATGTGAAAAAATTACAAAGTTATCACAGCAACATACAAGCATCTGCTTGCTGCGCCTACATCCTGGGTTCGGAGATGGACTTGGGAGTTGGAGGGTCGGCCGGGACAATAGGATTGAGTGTCCCAGGGACTGCTCTCCTTCTATGGGGGGGAGTGAGAAGAGTATATGGTGCATTGTGCACCTCTGGTGGAGGCTCGGGGTACCACTGCTACCAGTGCCTCATGCAAAGGGGGCAAGGCAGATGCTAGCATCATTGCACATCCCTGTTCCCAGGGATCTTCAAAAATTAGCATTCAAAAAATTCTGGCCCTGTTCCTGACTCCCCCGCCTCCACCGCTGCTCCTATAGCAACTAATAAAAGAGAGAGAGAGAGACTATTGGGGGCCAAAGAGAATCGTTATAGGTATAGAAATCACAAATAAAGTTTATTCTTGGCCCCAGTATGGCAGTGTGTGTACACAGGGCAAGAGCAGGCTGGCAAAATAACATTTTGTCTTGTGCCACCATCCAAAGGTGGAAGTGATATCAAATGGTTTCTTATCCAATACTTTTGAGCTTCATAGGGCAGGGATGTCTGCTCCCTCCTTACTTGTTTATTTTGGCCTTGGAACCTCTTATATGCAACCCCCAACCTGCGCCTGCACAACTTTGAGCCAAAAAAAAAGGCTTAAGTTGAGGGCCACCGTTCACAAATCTGGACTGTCATGTACAGTATGGGCTGCACACCCATTGGCTCTAGCTCTGCACCAATGGGCGTGCAGCCCTAGCGGACAATCAGTCGGCGAAGCCGGGGTGGCAGGCGGGTGGGATGCTGCCGCCCGCCGGCTGCGGGGAGAGCGGGGTGGTGGGGCCTGTGGGTGGGGTGGGGGACACTAGACACCAGGGAGATGTTTGGGAGGGTTGTCAATATACATTCTGCCCGCAATCGGGCATTACGTCCACTGGACCACCAGGGAGATATTCAGGTTGGGGGTTCCTATTACATTCTGCCCACGATCGGGCACTGGGGGTTCTTTTCATGTTCTGCCCGCGATCGGGCATTAGGGAGATGTTTGGGCAGGGGTACTTTTCACATTCTGCCCGCGATCGGGCACTGGGGGGGGTTCTTTCTACATTCTGCCCGTGATCGGGCATTAGGGAGATGTTTGGGGGGGTTCTTTTCACGTTCTGCCCGCGATCGGGCTGCAGGGTGCGTCGGTCCCCGACGGCTGCTGCCTGGCAGGGCGGCCAGGAGCAAGTCCTCGGGGATCGGCGCACCTACATGCTAATGGCATGCAAATGGAACCATAATCAGATGCAAATGGCCCCCCCTGCGCCTTGCATGAATTATGGCCCCATTTGCATGTCACCTTTTGAATATCGGTGATTTTGCGCATGGCGCAATGGTACTTATGCCACCGAAGTTGAATGCTCCCTCTGACAACTTGCGGTGGCGCCAAGTTCCACTGCGCCATGCACAGTGGCTGTGGCTGGGGTGATATTCAAGCGAGCGTTCAACAGCGCAACTCTTTTGAATATCACCTCAGCCACACCCCTGCGCAACTATTTTGCGCAGCTCAAGGGCTTGCACCTCAGAATGGCGCAGTTTGAATATCCGGGCCCATACATTTTATCATAACATTTTCAGATACAGTGAAAATTCAAGAGATATAAATTGTTTAATGAAGTTAAATAATTAAGTGTGTGTACAATATTATTCTTAAGAATGTTGATCAATTAGAAAAGGAAATGCTTTTTTGAAGACTTGTATGTATATGAATATTTTGGAAAATCAAATCAAATTTTCATGGGAGGAAAAAAAAATAAATCACAAATAAAGTTTATTCTTGGCCCCAGTGTGGCTGTGTGTGTACACAGAGCAAGAGCAGGCAGGCAAAATAAGTCTTTGACTTGTGCCACCATCCAGAGGAGGTAAAAGAGGTGGCAGACCTACTGCTACAACTGGACACCAGAAAGGGAGCAGGCTCCAACTTCATAGAGCCATACTATCTGAAATGTGCCTACCATGTGCTTGCGGTGCCAATCACCCACCTATTCAACATGTCACTCTCCCAGGGTAGCCTCCCCCCTCAATGGAAAATAGCCCATGTCATCCCGCTATTAAAATCAGGTGACCCCTGCGATTTAAATAATTACAGACCAATCTCCCTCCTCCCCATCCTGTCTAAATTACTAGAAAAAATAGTGTGTGGCCAGCTAGGGGTATACTTAGAATCCAGAAGCCTATTAAACCTGGTTCAGTCTGGATTCAGAGCAAAGCACAGCACCACAACAGCCCTAGCTAAGGTGACTAATGATTGGCTCCTAGACCTTGACAGCAAGAAGCATGTCTGTGCTGTTTTCTTGGATCTTAGTAAGGCATTTGACACAGTCGATCACAGCCTGCTTCTTTCCTCCCTAAGCACCTTAGGCCTGGAGCATAAATCTATGTGCTGGTTTGCAGACTACCTCGGAGAACGGAAACAGCAGGTTAAAGCTGAAGGTGATCTTTCTCCATTAATACCTATGCTGAGGGGCATGCCCCAGGGCTCTATCCTTGGTCCCCTCCTCTTTGCAGTCTACATTAACAACATCAATGACCCAATCAAAAAAAAGCCAACATCCACTTATTCGCGGATGACACTGTACTGTACTTGAGTCGTCCCATGCCGGAAGCAGCCTGTGAAGACCTCTAAGCTGAATTTAACCTTCTACAATACCAGCTAATAAACAAAAAGCTTTTGCTCAATGTGAAAAAGACAAAAGCCATACTCTTCTCCCCCTCCTTGCATGCGGTAATTCCTGCTGGGGGGGAGCTATCCCACAAATTACCACTGTTCTTGGAGAAACACTAGAGTATGTAGCTAAATTCAAATATCTAGGAGTTTGGCTCGATCATAAATTTTCCTTCGCCGACCATCTCGAAGAACTACAGAAGAAACTAAGGCAAAGATTAGGACTATTCTACACAATCAACCACCTGCTCACAAAGGAGGCCAAGATTCAACTGGTTCAAGCTACCTTCCTACCTTTAATAGATTACACAGGCAATAGATTTGTCCAAAGTCTACTGACAAACCACTACGCCAATGAACCAGGCCAACATCCTCCTATACTTTCAAACTCTTACCCCTTCCTCCCTCCTTCTCTGAATTAAAAAAACTTTCTACACTCTGTCCCTGAGCTGTGCACAAACCCAGTACCCTGGGTCAGCAGCTTTACCTCTGGACCACATTGCCTACCTATTTTATTCCTACTTTCTAAGCCTTTTAGTCTCTTACCCCCCCCAACCTGCCAAAATATAAGTTTACCACTTCTCTCTTGCTGCCTTTGAACACTGCACCCTCACTTTCAAAGTCAGCAGTCCCACCACTCAGCTAGCACACCTGTCTATTATTACTGCAGGATTTCAAAACTCTAAAAACGCTCTAACCCTCAGACACTGCTGAAGTGTTATCTGAGTGCTTCAGCAGACCTTGAACCTAACTCCTTCCTGCTACTCTGGTCAAGACTTGAACCTAGTATCCTGTACACTTCAGGCACCAGCCCAGCCACAACACCATAGCAGCAACTAGGCTTAAAAGTGACCTTTCACTACTATCTCCCCGCTATCATCCTAGTACCCCATTCTTTCTTCACTTCAGCCCCCCCCACCCTTACCAACTATGCATGTGCACCCCCTGCTCGCCAGCCTCTCTCTTCTCCTCCTCCTCCTTCTTTTGCCTTCCACCAACCCTATTGTCCCTACTAACCCTCAGCCTCACTATTCCAGTGTTCCTACCTACCCTCCCGTTTTCCCCTCCTCCTTTACCACTGCTCCTCCCCCTCCCTCCTCCTCCACACACCCCATATGCTCCTCTCCACCTCACCCCCATCCAGACATTACCTTTCCTCCCCCCCAAGCTCCCTTGCGCTTCTGATCACACAAGCCTTCTCTGCCTGGGCTGCCCTACCCACCCCTGTTCTACTAAACCCCTTCCTCATCCTATCACTCCCGTGTAAACTCTCCATCTGGCACCTCTGACCAGAGCACTTCTCCTCCTTGTACTCCCTAACAGGGAACATACATCCCAACCCAGGCCCTGCCCCTCCCACCCACCCACCCAGCCCATTGGTCTTCAAGTAGCCTCCATGAACATATGCAGCCTGCTGAAGAAATTTGACACCCTACAGTGCTGGGCCTTGGCTCATCAACCAGACATCATAGCCCTGGTTGAAACATGGCTGTCCAAATCCACCCCTGACTCATTTGTTTCCCTCCCAGGCTATACCTTATACCGGGAGGACCGAGTAGGCAAACGAGAGGGTGGCTGTGCAATCTACACTAGGGACACAATACTTGGACATGCACTCCCCACCCCTGCCCTTGTAAATGGGGCCCAGGCTCTTACCCTCAAACTCACCCCGGACCCCTCTAGGAGCCCTCTCTATCTCACCACAGCTTACGTTCCTCCAAAGAACCAGCACCCGGCCCTGGTATCTTTAACGGACTACCTGGCAACCCTCCACCATAAGGCGGAGCAAATCCTAGTAGGGGACCTTAATGTAAATTGGCTCAGCACCTCCTCATCTGCGAACAGAGACTCATTTGCCGCCCAAGACCTGACGCAACTTGTCACCCAGCCCACAAGAATAAACCCTAAGAGAGGTACCAGCACCCTTCTGGATGTTATTATAACTAACCGACCCCATAAAATCCAAAACATCCAGGTCCTCCCAGACTCCCTAAGTGACCACTCTCCTATCCTATTTCATTGGGCAGTCTCCAATCCCAAACCCAAAGCCCAGACCACCCTCCGCAGGCGCCTCCGCCCTGGTGGGCTGAAAAAACTTAAAGTATTCCTCACCCAGATAAACTGGTCCCCCATTCATCATGCTACTGACATTAACACTGCCCTCGCCTTCTTCACTCACACCTTCAACATGGCCTGTGATCTCTTTGCACCCCTCACCAAAATCCGGTCCAACAAACAGAATGCACCTTGGGTTAGCCCAGCCCTTCTACAATTACTAAGGAATCGGGATAACCTCTGGCACCTTGCCACTGAAACGGGTCGTCTGTCTGATAGGCAGGCTTACAATGCAGCCGAATAAGTGCTCATGGGCCATCAGGAAAGCAAGGCTGACCATTACCAGGCCCCCTTACCTCCTCCTGGGGCTCGGCCCGACTTTCTGGGATAATATTAAGCAACTTAACGGAAAAGCTCGCTCCCCTGCCCCATCCCAGCTCACTAGAAATGGCACTACCACCACCGAGTCTGCCACCATAGCTAACTGGTTCAACACCGCTTTCACTGACCTTAGCTCAGTCCTCCCTAGTAATTTCTTTGACCCTTCCCCCAACCAACCTCCCCCTGTCCTCCAGTGCCCCAGCTTCCACCTGCGCAAGATTTCCACCCGGGAAGCCAGACCCATCCTAGTCAAAGCTTTGAATGGCAACAGTCCCGGCAGTGACTCACTGGACCCCAGTATCCTTAGGCTGGTGCTAGATGAAGTCCTTGCCCCACTCACCAGCCTAATTAACCAGTCACTCTGCCTGGGACAATTTCCCACAGCATGGAAAATAGCCATTATCACACCAATTCACAAAGGGGGCGACAGGTCATCGGCCAACAACTACCGGCCAATCTCCATCCTCCTCCCCATCTCTAAAGCCCTGGAGAAAGTGGTGGCCATTCAAATCACTGATTATCTGGCTAAGCATAACATTCTTTGCCAGAGCAACATGGCTTCCGTGCTGGTCACAGTACCAGCACTGCCCTAATTGAATTCTCCAACTTCCTACACTCCTCCTTGGATACCAGCTCCCTTGCTGGTGCAGTGTTCATTGACCTCTCAAAGGCCTTCGACACCGTCTCCCATCCACTTCTGCTGAATGCACTCTGCCACACTGGTCTCTCGGCTGGCCCCTAAGCATGATGCACAAGCTATCTTGATGCTCGATTGCAGTGTGTAAAAATCAATAGCACAGTCTCCGATACCCGTCCCATTCACTCTGAGGTCCCCCAAGGCTCCATCCTGGGCCCCCTTCTCTTCTCGCTCTATCTGAACACCCTGCCCAGTGCATGCCCTGGCAAAATTCTACTGTATGCAGATGACGCTGTCGTTTTTGCCCCCAACCGCAATCCCGTCTCCCTCCAGGGCACCCTACAGCAGTCTTTCAACAGTGCCGAAGCCTGGTTTAAGGAGCGCAGACTCATCATCAATCTTAAAAAGACCAAAGCTATGCTCTTTTCCCACCCCCAAAACAAAGCTAGCAACCACCCACTCTATATCCTTCCAAGTACCAATCAGCCACTGGAACAAGTCTGCTCCTACAAATACCTTGGGGTTACCTTCGACTCAGCCCTCACATTTCACAACCACATCGATGCCCTAACATCCACCACTAACATACGGCTGGGCATTCTCTTCCACCATAGAACCTGCCTTCCTCCAAATGCTCTCCGGCTCGCTGTTACATCATCTGTTCTGTCCCTTGTAGACTATGGCCTACCAGTCTATGGTGCTGCCGACACCACTGCACTCAAAAAAATTCACTTAACCCTGAACAAAGCCTACAGATTGATTACTGGTGCCCCCAGGCTCACTCACACCTGTCAGCTGTATGTTGAGACTAAATTGCTTACCCTGGATGAACGGCTCCAATACCAAACCTGTCTCCTCACAAAAAAACCCTACTCGGGCTCTCCCCCCCCCGGGGTAATGGCATCCATCCACCAGAGCCCTCCCACTATTGCAACACAGTCTTCCAACAAGACCACTCTAATGGTCACCAGATCAAGAACCAGCCGTGGCCAGAGGTCCTTCTGCTATAGAGCCCCAACCTGGTTTAACTCTCTCCCTGCCCCCATCTCCAATGCCATCACCATCTCTAAGTTCAAAACCACCCTTCGAAACCACATCAACACTCGTAACTGCTCCTGTCTCTGAAAGTAGCCTCCACCTCTACTTCTCTTGACAATGCCCTCCGGGCAGCTCTCCACCTAGCCATCCCCACCACCACTTCCCTGTACACCGTGCCTATGTTTAACCTGGCCAGTACCAGCTGTTTCAGTGTTTACCTACTAGATTGCTCCACTATTGATACCAACTTGTGTTAACACCTGTTCTCAACTTACATGTACCCTGTAACCCAAATGTATTTGTCTGACCACAGTGTGACGTGGCGCCTCTGTTGAACGCCTATTGTTTTGCAAACCTACGCTATGTAACCAAAAACACAATGTATGTCTTTATGTGACGAAGTACCTTTGGAAACGAGCCTCTGGCTCAAAGGTTGTAAACTGATTTTACAAATAAATAAATAAATAAATAAAACACAGACCTGCTCTACAGCCACTGCACTGCTTCTGCACTGGCTAAGTTGGACACCCTGTACCACAGAGCTATCAGGTTCATTACTGGCCTTCCACTTTCCACACACCACTGCTCCCTGTACTCATCGTTAGGCTGTACTTCCCTTCACTATAGAAAGAATAGAAACGCCGCCCTATGGGCCTTCAGAGCGGTGACCAACAAGCTCCCCTCATATGTCTCGGATTGTATTCCCTGGAGTGTGTTAGGCACCTACGCTCTAAGGAGCTATTCCCTAATTGCCCTCTAAGTTCCAAAGGTCAAAACCTTGCTTCGCAAAGCTGCTCTAAGCTTCTCTTTACCCACATTGTGTAACGGTTTACAAAGGAACTTGAAGCTCAGCTGCCCTATTAGCCTGAATATCTTCAAGGCACTCTACGATCGCTACATGAAAGCACCTTGCAAATGTTTTCCTCACCGCTAGCCCACTAATTCTGCAACTCCCGCTTTCCATCCTGACGCTCGCCATGTTTCTACCCCTGGCTCTCACTCTTTCCCTATTAAATCTTCTTGCTGCGCCCACCCTTCCCTGTCCACTCCAGCCTGGCTAAAGTCCCGCCCCATCCATGATAGTGTCCCAATTATCTACCCCTCCTCTGTCATTATCATAATAAACAAGTACACGACAGCCATCGTCACTTTCTGTGGTTTTAGCTCAATTTTTCCCCAAGTCATTGGTAATATATCCCTCCTCTTCTTTACCTCTCTGACTTGTCACCCCATACACAACCTCTTTCCCCCATAGGTGTAGTTGCCAGCTGCCTCACTCAGAAGATCTCTGCTTATAACCCTTGTATGCCTATGGTTGATTGTACATCTGCTGACTTCTTCAATTGTACAATAATGTTGTTGTTTTTTTATTTCAACCTTGTACTATACTGCATACACTGTATATACTTTTTCTTCCTTGTATATTATTGCTCTTTGTATACCTGTTTCTGTACTGTACTTTGATGTATTCATGACCAGGTCCACCTTGCAAATGAGCCTTGCTCAATGATGCCCACCTGGATAAATAAAGATTTTGATTGATTGATTGGTTGATTGATTGGGGGGCAAAGAGAAATGTTATAGTCACAGAAATCACATACACAGCAGAAACCAGATGCCCTCCCCCCACAGGAGAGCTGCCATGTAGTAGCACCTCTTTCAGCCCTCAGGGCTCCCAACCAGCTTCTGAAACCTGTCCACCAGCACTGGAGTGCACAGTGCTAACCACTGGGCCACTGGATTTTTGGAGTGGCTGATTTTCATACAGAACAAGACCTGTTCTATTAACTCTTATAATATGATTGTATTGAATGGAATGATAACTGTATATATGTTATGTGAATATAGAATTAATGATACTCAACTGTGAATTATAAAGGGGAGCAACAAAAGATGGCCGCTTCACTAGTGGTAACGGCAGTTCTACCATGTATACACGATCACTACTTTTAAGAACAGGTGCATCCGCCAACCCCACTAATCCTTTAGGCACTATTTATTTATTTAGTTTTTGTTAACCGGGTAGGTACACTAAGTAGAAACTGCCTTTTTTCAGGTGCAACCCAGGAGATAACAACATTGACAAATCATACAATGCACACTATAACACAGAGAACAGTATTAACAATGTACAGAGGTAAGGTATGCAGAAACAATGTAAAATATGTGACATAACTGTACATAGCAAGAGTCAAAAGAGAAGCATGCAAGCATTCAGGGAAACAATACCATAGGTAATTAATACACAGGGTACAGTTTGTAAAGTGCAATTTGTAGCAACAAAATAGAAGAAGACTCAGGAATCCATGAGACAGTAGTGCAGGGTATAAACTAATGTGTGCAAGGTATAATCTAAATTGTCTTATAGCATTTATATGCAGAGATGTTCAGAAGGTGTTTGTGATTGGCATTACGGAAACCTACTGATGTTGAGCAAGCAAGTAATTTGAGAGGAAAAGCGTTCCACAACCTAGGGGTGAAGTACTGAAAAGCCGCTGCCCCAAGATTAATCCTTAGTCTAGGGACTGCAAGCAGGGCAAGATTCAATGACCTTAAGGGGTAAGTGCTATGTTTGAAGGGGTTACTCCCTGCAGAGTGCTAATAGGGGGCCTGTACTGTATCAACTAACTATACCGTTAGTACTGTAGGTAGTTAAAAAAAGTGATTTTTATTTTCATTCTTTTATTTATTTATAGCATGTGTAGGCAGTAGCAAGTGTTGAGCATTCTGTCTTTGGGTGCCAAGTTGTGTGCAGCAAGGGGGCAGGAGGGAGGTTGGGTGAGCAAGCAAGTTAGGGGTAGGAGGCAGCTTGGCTGAGCAAACGACTCAGGAGGTACTTTGGGTATGTAAGCTAGTGAGGAGGTGTGAGCCAGCCAGCGTGAGAATGTGGTTGTGATCAGAGGCATTAGTCTGCTAACTGTGTGTCTTTGGGTTTTCTTTTTTAAAACTGTGTATGTACAGTAACTGCCACAATGCACTTGAACTCATGGAGATAGGTTGCAGTTTAATAACAAAATGTTAGTCTGAGTAACCACGTGGTAAATGCAAGTCAGCATGAGGATTTAAGAAGTTGTTTAACACATGAAGCTGATAATCCACAGTTCAGAACACAGTGACCATGAATTATCATGCGTGAACATTCTGAACTGTGAATTATTAACTTTGTGAACTGTATTCTTTTTGTGGCTTATTTGCCTTAGCCAGATATTACTTTTCCATGTATGTCATACTTTATTGTAATTATGTATTACGTAACCTTTTGTAACACAAATAAAAGCCCCCCCCACCCCACCACAACACAGTCCACCAGACCCCACACAGGTTACACAAGCAATACACCCATTTCCAGGAAAAATTACACCTGGGAAAACCAGTGAGTCTGGAGCCTATGCTTCCCCGAGGTTTCTGCCAAAAGTGTTTATTCCTTTCTTCCATTTCTGGATTTGCAGAAATTATTGTGCAGTCTTTTATGATCGCCATGACATACAGTACATACAATATTTAAGGTGATAGGAGATTATTGTTATACCATTAAATGACATTTTTGTTAAATTAGTGATCAAGCTTTGTAGTTCCCCTTAAACAGGAACTGACATGTTACAGGGAGGCAACTCATATTAAGAAGCTACCTGCTCGAGGAGCAAATTTAGCCCCAAATAGAAATTTGTTGTGTAGTGCTGTGGAGGCACATGTCAGGAAGCATAGAAACATAGACTCTGACGGCAGATAAGGATTGCTTGGCTCACTTAGTCTGCCCACTTCCCTACCTAATGGATAAGCTGCAGATTCTAGACAAACCAACAACCTACGTCCTCTTACCCTCCACTAGAACTGCCTTATGTCTGTCCCGTGCATTCTTGAATTCCCCCACTGTTTTTGACCCCACAATGTCCTCAGGAGGGCTGTTCCATGCATCCATAACCCTCTCCATGAAAAAATGCTTCTTCACATTACCTCTGAGCCTTTCCCCTCTATCTTCAAATTGTGCCCCTTTGCTCTTGCACATCTCTTTTTCTGAAAGATGCTACCTTCTTGGACTTTGTTGATTCCCCTGAGGTACTTGAAAGTTTCTATCATATCCCCCCCTCTCCCTCCTTTCCTCGAGGGTATACATATTAAGCTCCTCTAGTCTCTCTTAGTATATCTTCTTGTGCAGACCCTGCACCATTTTCATCCTTTCCACTCCACCTTGTGTATCAACCATGTTGCAGATCTTTGTGTCATCTGCAAAGAGACATACTTTTCCTTCCCAGTCCGTCTGTAGTGTCACCTATAAAGACATTAAAGAGGACCGATCCCAGTACAGAACCCTGCAGTACCCCACTAGTAACCCCCCTTTCTTCAGAGTGGACTCCGTTTACTATTACCCTCTGCGTTCTGTTATCCAGCCAGTTTTTTACCCAGGCTACCACCTTGTGACCCACTCCTAGTCTGGCTAAGTTGTATATTAATCTTTTGTGTGGGACTGTGTCAAATGCCTTGCTAAAATCTAGGTAGGCCATGTCCACAGCCCCTCCCTGGTCTACTACTTTGGTCACCCAGTCAAAGAAATCTAACAGATTCGTCTGACATGACCTTCCCGCTGTGAATCCATGCTGCCTTGGGTCCTATGCCCCACTGGACTCCAGGTACTCAGCAATATAGCCCAGCAGTATAGCCTAGAGGTCAGAGGAATGAGGTGTAAATGAGCTTAATACATCCAGAAGACCAGACCTGAGTTTGAGTCTCACAACCTCCACTTGCATACTGTGTGATTCTGAGCAAGTCACTTAACCGCCCAGTGCTCCCAGGTCGCCTCTGAAAACAGGCACATGTGCCTAGTGGGCCTTACCCGGTTACCAAAGACTAAAATAAAAATAAAAATTATTTCCTTCAGAAGTGATGTCTTTGTGGAGATGGGGTCTCCAGAGCTGCACACAGTACACCAGATGGGGTCTCACCAACTGTCCGTACAAAGGGATAACAACTTCCTGTTTTCTACTATTGATGCCTCTCCCTATGCATCCCAGTATCCCCCAGCCTTCCTTACTGCCTTCTCACTTTGCTTGCCCACCTTTAGGTGATCTGATATAATTGCACCAGGTTTCTTTCCATTTTTACTGTTGTCAGTATCACACCTCCATTGTGTACTCTTCCCCTGGGTTTTTGTTTCCCAGGTGCATTACCTTGTACTTCTTTGCATTGAATCTGAGCTGCCATACATTTGACCATTCCTCCAACCTTGCCAAGTACCTTCTAATCCTTTCCACTTCATCTTGTGTATCAACCGTGTTGCAGATCTTTGTGTCATCTGCAAAGAGACATACTTTTCCTTCCAGTTCCTCTGCAATGTCACTTATAAAGACATTAAAAATGACCGGTCCCAGTACTGAACCCTGTGGTACCCCGCTACTCACCCTCCTTTCTTCACTGTGGACTCCATTTAACTGCTACCCTTTGCATCCTGTTGTCTAGCCAATTTTTTATCCAGGCTACCACCTTGGGACCCACTCCAAGGCTGGCTAACTTGTGAATTAATCTTTTGTGTGGGACTGTATCAAATGCCTTGCTAAAATCTAGGTAGGCCATGTCCACAGCCCCTTCCTGGTCTACTACTTTGGTCACCCAGTCAAAGAAATCTATTAAATTCGTCTGATATGACCTTCTCATTGTGAATCCATGCTGCCTTGGGTCCTGTACTCCATTGGTCTCTAGGTACTCAACAATTCTTTCCTTCAGAATTGATTCCATTATTTTCCCTACCACTGAGGTCAAACTAAATGGTCTGTAGTTTCCTGCCTCTGTCCTGCTCCCACTTTTGTGAAGAGGAATCCCATCCACCCTCCTCCAGTCCTCAGGTACCACCCCATCCTCCCATGATTTGTTAAAGAGGGTAGTCAGTGGTGTCACTAGTTCTGCCCTTAGTTCTTTTAGAATTCTGGGGTGAATCCAGTCAGGCCCCATTGCATTGCCCACCTTCAGTTTTAAGAGTTTTTTTCATAACCCTTTCTTCAGTGAATGGACTAGTATCGACCCCCCTATCCAGAGTGTTTTGTTTGTTTGGTTTAGGTACCTCCCCCTCCTCTTCCTCTGTGACTACTGAGCAGAAGTATTCATTCAGTATCCCTGCTTTTTCACTGTCACCCTCTGCTCACATTCACTCCCCTTTATTAAGCTTTACTATCCCTCCCTTGGTCTTTCTTCACTCCCTAATGTACCTATAAAAGATTTTATCCTCCTTCTTAACAGAGTTGGCTATCTTTTCCTCAGTTTGGGCCTTTGCTATTTTGACTGTCTTCCCTGCCTCCTCCTGCTTTAACTGATATAGTTCTCTGTCCTGCTCCTTCTGTGTTTCCTTATATTTCTTGAATGTTATCCTTTTCTTCTTAGCCTTCCCTGCCACCTCTTTTGAGAACCATAGTGGCTTTTTTCTTCATTTTGTTTTGTTGATTTGCTTTACACAAAAGCTTGTTGCCTCTGTGATGGCAGTTTTGATTTTTCCCCATTGTTCCTCCACCCTTCCTTCTTGCCTGCTTGCTAGTGCTTTTCTGAAGCACTCTCCCATTTTCCCAAAGTCAGCACTCCAAAAGTCCAACACTCTTGCTTTTGAATGGCTTGACTCTACAGCTGTGTTTATTGTGAACCACACTGTTTGGTGGTCGCTTGTTCCCAGATGGCTACCCACTTCTAAATCTGAGATCCTCTCTCCATCACCATTTGAGAGTACCAAGTCTAATACTATTCCCTCCCGGACTTCTGGTTGGGACACCTGTCTAATGGCAGCCTAAACAACCCTTTCTGCCAATCGACTTTAAAATCTACGGGCATCCAGACTTAAACCTCACATCCTGTCAACCAAAGGAAGAATATCTGATTACCTGATGCCTCCGAAGCACCGATGGAGGGATAATTTCTCAAACCAACTGAATAAAAGCTTAAAAATGCCAGCTTCACTTAACAGCGAGGAAGCCTTGGAATCCATGAGTCTTGCACCTGGACAAACTCCGGAGGCTCCTCCACAGGAATCTGAATGTACAATTACGTCTAGAGAACTCTGCCAAACCCTCAAACAAATTAATGAAACCCTTCAAAGGCTAGAAGCAAAGGTTTCAGATCAATGTTCTGAAATTACCATATTAACCAAACGGACTGGGGAGATTAAGGAGGTTCTAATGGATTATACTGCTACCACTGATGTGCAAAACTAAGCCCTTCTGGACCTACATTACCGTTCCCAACAACTTGAATCCCGCCTTGAAGAATTAGAGAACAAAAATTGGAGGAACAACCTCCAGATACATGGGCTCCCCGAGGACTCTGAGACTGGCACAATGACTAGCTTCATTGACTCATTCCTCCATGAGATCCTAAATCTCCCCCAAGACAAAGTTCTTAACATAATTAGGACTCACAAATCGCTGATCCCAAAACCTTGGGACCCTAAAGCGAAGCCACGATCTGTAGTTCTTGCTATTCTGGATTATAGAGAAAAGGAGGAAATATTACAACTAGCATGGTCAAAAAAAGCAATTCATTTTGGGGACACTCATTTGTATTTTGACCACAATTTTACACCACAGCTGCTCTCCCAAAGGAGAAAGGTACTCACAGTAGTTAAACAATTGCAACAGCAGAACATCAGGGCCTTTGTCGAGTACCCAGACAGCCTGATGGTTTAGCTGGCTGAAGCCCTGAAACATTTTTCTGATCTACAAATGGCAGAGGACTTTTTGAACCCATTGGGCATACAACTCCTGTGTGAGGAGGTCAACTTACCACAGCGCCGGCAATTGGAATCCAGGGACTGGGCTTATGGTGGAACTAAAAGGTAAGGTGCAAAGGGCAATACGGCCTCTTCCGCTATGTGGGACTCCCTACACAACAAGAAATGCTTGAGAGGCCTGAATAAGGAGCCAACAAAGGCAAAATTTGAAACATAGAAACATAGAATTTGATGGCAGATAAGGACCGCTTGGCCCACCTAGTCTGCCCATTTTCCTACCTAACAGATAAGCTGCAGATCCTAGTTAACCAACAGCTTACTTCCTCCTAACCCCCCACTTGGACTGCCTTATGTCTGTCCCATACTTTCTTGAATTCTTCCACTGTTCTTGACTCCATGACCTCCTCACAGAGTCTGTTCCATGCATCCACAACCCTCTCCGTGAAAAAATACTTCCTCACTTTACCTCTGAGCCGTCCCCCCTCTATCTTCAAATTGTGCCCCCTTGCTCTTGCACATCTCTTTTTCTGAAAGATGCTACCCTCTTGGACTTTGTTGATTCCCTTGAGGTACTTGAAAGTTTATATCATGTCCCCTCTCTCCCTTCTTTCCTCAAGGGTATACATATTAAGCTCCTTTTGTCTTTCTTCGTATGTCTTCTGGTGCAGACCCTGCACCATTTTGATTGCCCTCCTCTGGATAGCCTCCACTCTGTCTATGTCTTTGTGGAGACGGGGTCTCCAGAACTGCACACAGTAGTCCAGATGGGGTCTCACCAACTGTCTGTACAGAGGGATAACAACTTCCAGTTTTCTACTATTGATGCCTCTCCCTATGCATCCCAGTATCCCCCCAGCCTTCCTTACTGCCTTCTCACTTTGCTTGCCCACCTTTAGATGATCTGATGTAATTACCCCCAGGTTCCTTTCCATTTTTACTGTTGTCAGTATCTCACCTCCATTATGTACTCTTCCCCTGTGTTTCCCAGGTGCATTAGCTTGTACTTCTTTGCATTGAATCTGAGCTGCCATATATTTGACCATTCCCCCAACCTTGCCAAGTACCTTCTAATCCTTTCCACTCCATCTTGTGTATCAACCGTGTTGCAGATCTTTGTGTCATCTGCAAAGAGACATACTTTTCCTTCCAGTTCCTCTGCAATGTCACTTATAAAGACATTAAAAAGGACCGGTCCCAGTACTGAACCCTGCGGTACTCCGCTACTCACCCTCCTTTCTTCACTGTGGACTCCATTTAACTGCTACCCTTTGCATTCTGTTGTCTAGCCACTTTTTATCCAGGCTACCACCTTGGGACCCACTCCAAGGCTGGCTATCTTGTGAATTAATCTTTTGTGTGGGACTGTATCAAATGCCTTGCTAAAATCTAGGTAGGCCATGTCCACAGCCCCTCCCTGGTCTGCTACTTTGGACAAGCAGTCAAAGAAATCTATTAGATTTGTCTGATATGACCTTCTCATTGTGAATCCATGCTGCCTTGGGTCCTGTACTCCACTGGCCTCTAGGTACTCAGCAATTCTTTCCTTCAGAATTGATTCCATTATTTTCCCTACCACTGAGGTCAAACTAACTGGTCTGTAGTTTCCTGCCTCTGTCCTGCTCCCACTTTTGTGAAGAGGAATCACATCCACCCTCCTCCAGTCCTCAGGTACCACCCCATTCTCCCAAATTTGTTAAAGAGAGTAGTCAGCGGTGTCACTAGTTCTACCCTTAGTTCTTTTAGAATTCTTGGGTGAATCCCATCAGGCCCCATTGCTTTGTCCACCTTCAATTTTATTAGTTCTTTCAGAACCCTTTCTTCTGTAAAAGGACTGGTATCGACCCCTGTCTTCAGACTGTTTCTCTTCTTTGGTTTAGGTACCTCCCCCTCCTCTTCCTTTGTGAATACTGTGCAGAAATATTCGTTCAGTATTCCTGCTTTTTCACTGTCACCCTCTACCCACATTCCCTCCCCTTTATTAAGCCTCAGTATCCCTCCTTTGTTCTTTCTTCACTCCCTAATGTACCTATAAAAGGTCTTATCCCCGTTCTTAACAGAGTTGGCTATCCTTTCCTTGGTTTGGGCCTTTGCTATTCTGACTGCCTTCCCAGCCTCTTTCTGCTTTAACTGATAAAGTTCTCTGTCCTGCTCCTTCTGTGTTTCCTTATATTTCCTGAATGTTATCCTTTTCTCCTTAACCTTCCCTGCCACCTCTTTTGAGAACCATAGCATTTTTTTCCTTCATTGTGTTTTGTTGATTTGCTTTACACAAAGGCTTGTTGCCTCTGTGATGGCTGTTTTATTTACTCCCCATTGTTCCTCCACCCCTCCTCATTGCCTGTTTGCTAGTGCTATTCTGAGGCACTCTTTCATTTTCCCAAAGTCAGTCCTCCTAAAGTCCAATACTCTTGCTTTTGTATGACTTGATTGTACGGCTGTGTTTATTGTGAACCACACTCTTTGGTGGTCACTTGTTCCCAGATGGCTACCCACTTCTAAATCTGAGATTCTTTCTCCGTTCCCATTTGAGAATACCATATCTAAGATTGCTCCCTCCTGAGTGGGTTCCAGTACTAGCTGTCTGAGGCATGCTCCTTGTAGGGCATCAAGAATGACCCTGCTCTTGGATGTGCCTGCAATAAAGGTGCTCCAGTTAACATCTGGCATATTCAGGTCCCCCATCAACAATATCTCCCCTTTTTCTGACATTCTAAGGATGCCTTCTATCATTTCCTTGTCCATTCCCTCACCCTGAGATGGGGGTCTGTATACAACCCCCCATGTGGATTTTGGTGCCTTTTCCTGTCTCCAGGGTGACCCAGAGTGCTTCATCTGCTCCCTGTTTACTGTTTAGTTCTGTTGCTTTGATCCCTTCCTTTACACAGAGAGCTACTCTTCCTCCTCTTTTACCCACCCTGTCCCTCCTGTAGATTGTGTATCCTGATATGTTGACATCTCAGTCATGGCTCTCTGTGTACCATGTTTCTGTGACTGCCACAATATTCAGGCAACCCTCTTCCCTCAAGGCCACTAGCTCAGGGAGCTTGTTACACAGACTATGGGCATTGATACTCATCACCCTCCACTTTTTGATGGCCTTACCCTTTTAGCCCCATTCCTGTCCTTACTGCCTTTGCCTTTTTTTACATTTACCTCTGTCCTGCTCCCTAATGATTTCTCTACCTTGGTGTTTACCTCACTAATTACCATGTTTATGGGGGAGGCTGGGATTTCCCTGCTCCTTTCAGTGCCTCCTTGGCTGTAGTATAAATGCTTGCCAATGAAGCATTTAAACCTCTCACCTAGATTCTAGTTCCCCTGGACAGATGCAGACCATCGTGCTCATATAGGTCTGCATTCTCCAGGTGGCTCCCCAGTCCCCAGTGAAGCCAAAACCCTGAGCTCCACACCAGTTTTTCAACCATTCATTGAATTCCCTGGTGGGGAGTACCCTAGCATCATCCTTGCCATAGACAGGCAGCACCTCCGGGAAGGTTACCATATGCGCTACTTGTCTAAGGCCCTTCCCCAACTCTACAAATGCCTTTTGCACTGCTCTGATCCCATTCCTAGCCAGGTCATTTGTCCCTAGGTGGACAATGCATCCAGCTCCCTCCCTCATGCAGCTGTTCCCACGATCCTGAGGATTCGCTTCCTGTCCCTCCAAGCCATAGCGCAAGGCAGGCACCTTACCTCCCTCTCCCCTTCCTCACCCATTTCTACCACCTCAATGATGGAGTCCCCCACCAGGAGTTGTTTCCTTCCCCTGTGGGGTCCCATGACACCCTCCTGTGGGTCTCCTTTGTGAAGGTTCCCAGCATCCTCCTTGGTCTCCACTGCAGGTGCCTCCATAGAGGAACCACTATCCACCAGAAGATTGTATGAATTGTGGAGAGGTACAGCTAGAGAGATGCAACTCTGTTCCACCACTCTCTCCCTCCCTGTGCCCACCCTGGTCCAGCCTCTCCTCTTTCTTGGCAACCTCTGAGGTAGTAGCATTGGCCCTGGTGGTCCCTGGGTGGGGGGGAGGTTTCATAAATCCTAGCCAGGTCAGCCTGGAGACGGGCAACCACCTCCCTCAGACCAGTGAGGTGCCTGCAAATAGGGCAGCATTGCAGCCTTCCAGAATGTCTCCTGGAACACTGCTGCCCCACAGCCATTGCACTGCACCACTCCTAGCATGTCTTATTTTGTGTCCCCTCTCCTGTTTCTCTGTATTCTTACTCTCTCATCTCCTTACAACTCTCACCCTTCCTGTTCTGGGACAGCAACTTCCTATATTCTTCAGTAGCCTCCTTCTTCCTTGCTCAGTGTCAGACCACCAGCAGCTGGGGGGGAGAGCGAGCTACTTTTTTCCTTTAGGGTTGACAAAACCATTGTTTCTCTATGATCCTTCCCTTCCTACTGCCAAACAGGAAGTTTCCGTTGTCAGTCAAATCCAGTGGCTATAAAAGTAGAACTGGCTTAGGGTGGGTGGGTGGAGGGGTGGTGTGAGGTGACACCACGGAAGAAACATCAAACTCTCAAACTAGCTGAACAGTGCCAGGTGCAGTATCTTTCTTAATAACTCAACTTTTGTGATTTCCCCCTTTTTGGCTTCTCAGGATGCATGTTGTGGCTTTATTAGGGTGTTTAATGGGTCTCAGAGTGTTACCCCACCTGAAGCAGAAGACAGATTGTTTTATTTGGAACATTTGAAAATGGACAGTTAACGTGTTTACTTTTCTCAAATAAGGGGGAATTCTTCTTGACAGGATGTGTATGTTTTTAATATACCATAGGTATGTTTAAAGCTGGTGGGTCGATTGGTTGGGGGGGTATGTGGAGGTTTCCTCACTGTGGGGCTGGGGGGGTCCTGGGGTCACCATGTTTGGGTGGGGAAGCCATATCTAGGTCAAGTCAGTCCTCCTTGTAAATTGGAAATGCCAGTGGGGTTGCCTGGGCTAAGGTGTGGTTGAATATAGCACATAGTGTACATGCTTAAACAACTGATCATAAGGGACTCATTGGGCCTTTACTGGTGGTCCCCCGAGGGGTGTCCTCAGGGCTGTGCCCTTTTCTGGGCAGACATCTTTTTTCTGCTTTGGGGGGCCTGGCTGGGGGCACTCTGGGGGGTGCTACTGAGGTTCGGTCCCTCAAAATTGTTAAAGGTACCTGTGGCCATGCTTGCCAGGTCTCCCACTGCTAACCTAAGAACTTGCTAACATGATAAAAGTGGGGGCTTGCTGTTGGTTGCAATAAAATATTAAAATGTTTTACTTGGCTTCCCTGCTTGGGCCTGGATGGTGAATTGGTGCCTCTCACAGGGCCTGTTTACTAGTCTCCGTGGGGGGGGGGTGACTGTGTTCCCTGCTGCTCTATCACCATGGATTGGGATTTAACTGATTTTTTCAACATTTCTTTGCATTGGGTCGATTGGCTAACTGCCTCACGTGTCAGTGATAGAAATAACTTGACTAAATAATATTTTTGTTTTCTCTTAATGGTGTCCTACCAACAGGAGTGTCAAGGGCGGTTCAGGCTCAAGGTTGTTAGAGCTGGCTCAACTGCTGGCACTCACTGCAAGGAGTTAAGAGTATTTAACATCACTGAAGCTTGGGGGGAGGGCCCTCCAGTCATAGAGCAAACGTATTCCCACCCTCTTAATTCTCTTTCCACAGTGGGGAGGAGAGTTCAGACAGAGATCCTTTAAAATTTTATCTTTTACCTAGAAAGTCATTTATGTTTAATCAGATATGTTGTCGCCCAGTTGGCATTGATGGTTATTGTACAGTTAATTTGCTGTTCAAAGATGGAGAACTACTGCACTGCTTGGGGGGGGGAGATGGATCCTGAATGGGGGAGCAGGGGAATGTGCCACAGTTGGATTTTATTTTTGTGTAATACATAATGGCTAATTCAGGTACGCTAGTATGCTGATGTAATGTAAAATGGTCTTACAAATCCAGTTAAACTCAGTAAGATTTCTGGCTTTGATTAAGAAGTCAGCAGCAGATTACGTGCTTCTACAAGAAATTCACCTCTCTGAGAGGGAGCATAGTAAGTTTCTGAAATTGGGGTTTAGGGAGGTAGCTGTCTCCTCGTATAAAAAGGGTAGACACAGAGGCACTATGGTGCTTATTCTACATAAGTCTCATTTTGAAAAACTGTCTGTAAAGGTAGATAAAGAGGGTAGGAATGCCCTCATGAAGGGCAAACTTGAGGGGCAATTAATAACACTTGCATCAGTGTACTTCCCACCAGATACCCCCTTACCAGGATTATAGATCCTTCCTTCTCCTACTTCAAGAATGGGTGGAGGGAGTTTTGATCTGTGGGGGAGACTTAAACCTCACTTTTAACCCCACCCTGGATACAACTTTCCAGATTCCAAGAAAGTCATATCAAGTGGCAAGGAGGGTCCATAAATTGTTGGGAGAGTTGGGTATTCTTGATGTTTGGCATCACCAACATCCTAGGCAGAGGGATTATACCTATTTTTCTGCAACATATATTTACTCCAGATTAGACTATTTCTTGGTACCGAGGGACGAGGTCTCTAGAGTACAGGAGACTTGGGTCGGGGACTTCGTCCTCTCGGACTGTGCTCCACTCTTTATGCATTTGGATGTAGGGGGATTCCATAGAAACACCTTTTGGAGGCTGAATATCTCCTTGCTCAAAGACAAGGCAGTTAAAGATCAGATTCTAGATACATATCAACGTTTCTTTACAGAGAATAAGGGACAGGGTACATCGTGTGCCACCCTTTGGGATACAGCCAAGGCTGTTCTCAGAGGGAGGTTTATGCAGTTAATGATGCAGAAAAAGAGAGAGAGTGAGAGAAAGGAGAAAGAAAACACTTACTGAACAAATCCAGTCATTGGAAGAAATGCAAAAACAGACATTTTCCAGGGCAATACAACAGCAGCTTAAGACTCTTAAAGGGGAACTGGGACAGTTATTGGACTATAAGGTGAACAGAAATTATTATTTTTAAAGCAGAAGTATTATGAAGGTGACCTAGGGTCACTTAGATTATTAGCCAGTAGATTGAGAGCACAAAGAGCTAGGGCCGCAATCATGAATCTGTGGCACCCTGGGCACCAGAAAGTGGTGTAAACAACGACTGAGATAGCTGAGACTTTTCAGGAGTTCTATGAACAATTATATGAGATAGAAACCTTTCCACCTGAAGGGATAATAAGAGACTTTCTTACAAAAACTGAAGCTGCCAACCCTATCTCCAGACCAGACCAAAGAGCTGATGTGCCCACTAACTGTAGAGGAATTTAAGGTAGAAGTGGGAGCCCTGAAGACAGGGAAATGTCCCGAAAAAGACAGGCTCCCTGGGGAATTTTTTAAGTGTTTTAAGGATCACCTCCAACCTCTTATCTTGAAAGTATTTTCTGAGGTCATGGGGGTAGCGGTCTGGCTACACCCTCCTGGGCCACAGTACTGATATCGGTGATACCCAAGTCAGGGAAGGACCCCTTTAGATGTGCCTCTTATCGTCCAAGTTCCCTGCTAAACACCGACTGTAAGATCCTTTCTTCCATTATGGCAAAAATAATTCAACAATATCTCCCCCCAGTCATACAATTAGACTAGAATGGGTTTGTACTGGGCAGACAGGCCCAAGACAGTTTGAGAAGGACCACCCACCTCATTGACCATATCAATAACTCTTGTACCCTGGCTTTATTAATGAGTCTTGATGCTGAAAAAGCATTTGACAGGGTTGCTTGGAATTTCTTGGGAGTGGTCCTTTCCTGGTTTGGGTTCCCGAGAGAATTTACAGAACTTTTAAGTAAATTGTATGACTCCCCTTCCACCTACGTTAGAGCAAATGGCCATATTTCTTGGCCTCTGAAACTTGGTAGAGATATGAGACAGGGTTGCCCTTTATCACTGCTGCTTTTTGCTTTATATATAGAACCTCTTGCTCAATCTATTAGAGAGAATGGGAACATATGGGGAATACGACTAGATGGGTTTGAGCACAAGTTGGCCTTATACGCTGATGATGTACTCATGTATTTTACAGAGCTGGACTCCTCCCTCCCTGCCTTATTTGGGCAGCTGGAGGAATATTCCTCCCTTTCTGGATATAAGCTGAACTGCAGTAAAACAGAGGTACTTAGTTGTAACTATACCCCCCCAGGTCTGAGGACTAGATACCCTAGGAGATGGGACCTAGATCAGATGAGTTATTTAGGGATCAGGATTGGTATCAGCAATCAGCAGTTGTGGGATCTTAACTACCCCCTTTTGATTACACAGTTAAGGAAGGACGTTCAGAAATGGACCCTCCTGCCATTGTCTATATATTCTAAGACACAAGCACTGAAGATGAATGCTTTACCAAGGTTACTTTATTTATTCCAATGTGTACCCTGCCTGGTTTCACAGAAAGATTTAAATATCTGGCAGAACATGTTTTTTAAATTCCTGTGGGCTAAAGACCGGTCTAGGATCTGCAGAGCTCTATCTTTACGCCCCTAAGGCCCAGGGAGGTTTAGCTTTTCCTAAGTTGCAAGGTTGTTGGGCGGCAGCCCAAATGCGGGTGGCACTAATATGGGGCAGTCTGGGCTTTGATTCCCATTGGAAGAGAATGGACTTGGCAGTTAGGACCGAACCACCTCTCCTAGCCATTTTGTTTCAGAGTGGCACTGGATTCCCAGAGATGTGTTATACGGGGACGAGGGCCATCCTGGAGGGATAGAAGTGAGGTGTAATTCATGATCCCATTAGACACCAATTGTGGAGGTTTCGATGGTGGGCTTATGACCCTCTTTTCCCAGCAGTCACTTTAGACCCCTGCTTTAAGAAAGGGCCAAGAAAGGATTCCACTCTCCTCATCAGGTCTTAATAGCAGACAATATTATTTCCTTTGAGCAGCCAGGCAGACATTTGGTCTGCTCCCACAGGATAATCTGAGATTTTACCAAATCAGAGATTATGTCCACACCCTTCAGAGAATTTACACCCGAATGCGGGAGGACACCATAGATCCCCCTTTTCAAGGCATCTGGTCATCGGGGGAGGCAGAGGGGCTATATCTCTATCATATCAAAGATATTTATTGGATATGTTCCTACCCACAGAACAACTCAAACTCAAGAGGGAATCAGATCTGGGGATTACCCTCCTAGAGAAGCAATGGGCTGGCATATGGCGCATTACATGGCAAACAACAGGGGCCCCGCTTTGACGAGAATATGGCTGGAAGGTGAGGTCTCGTTACTTCTGTGTTCCTGCACTGGTGGTGCACTATACTCCAGCAGGTGGTTCGGCCTGTTGGAGGGGGTGTGGTCATGATCCAGCCTGTCAGGTCCATATTTTCTGGACATGCCAGATGCTTAAGGAGTACTGGATGCATATAGAACATCACCTTAGGGAGATTTTTCAATTTCAGCCTCCTCTGGGTCCGGAGCATCTTGTTTTGTGTCTATGGCCAGGGGAGGAGAGGGGAAGAGAAGCAGCATATTAGCTGCTCTTAAGGCCATTACCAGGAAATGGGCGCAAAGGACGCCCCCCCCCCCGTTGGAAGACTGGAGGGCTATTATGGAGAGTATTCATTTAATGGAGAGAATTACATTTGGCCTTTGCCAGCAAACCCATTTATGTCATAATAGGTGGGCCAGGTGGCTCTTGTATGAGCCTAATTGAAATGGAGATGCTTAGACACTGACCTTTGTGCCCCCTCTCCCCTCTGTCTCTCTCTCTCGTCCCATAACATCAGAAGCATTTTCTCAGTCATTGCAGTGCATATTTTTAAAGTTTCTCCATCGAGTTGAAATAGATAGAACAACTTATAAAGTTAGCTGATAGATCTATAGGGTTTGTCAGGTCTGTTTATTTAGATCATCATATGCTTTATTCAGTAGAACGCTATCTCGTATGTACACACTGTGTTGTCATCAAGATTGATCTTATGTACCTATGTAAATGATGTATGCTCTATATGTCTGGACATGATGTAATAAGCCTCTTGTGGCCTACCACAATAAAGGAAGTATAAAAAAAATTAAGACTGCTCCCTCCCGAGTGGGTTCTAACACTAGCTGTCTGAGGCATGCCACCTGTAGGGCATCAAGAATGACCCTGATCTTGGATGTGGCTGCAGTAAAGGTGCTCCAGTTAACATCTGGCATATTCAGGTCCCCCATCAACAATCTCTCTCCTTTTTCTGCCATTCTAAGGATTCCTTCTATCATTTCCTTGTCCATTGCCTCCCCCTGAGACGGGGATCTGTAAACAACCCCTGTGCAGATTGTGGTGCCATTTCCTGTCTCCAGGGTGACCCACAGTGCCTCCTCCCCTCCCTGTTTACCCTTTAGTTCCGTTGCTTTGATTCCTTCCCTTATGTAGAGAGCATCTTGAGAGCTCCTCTTCCTCTTTTACCCTCCCTGTCCCTCCTGTAGATTGTGTACCCTGGTATGTTGACATCCCATTCATGGTTGTCTATGTACTATGTTTCTGTGACTGCCAAAATATCCAAGCATCCCTCTTCCATCAAGGCTACTAGTTCCAGGAGCTTGTTACCCAGACTACAAGCGTTGGTACTGATTGCCCTCCATTTTTTGATGGCCTTACCCCTTTTAGGCCAATCCCTTTCTTTACTACCTTTGCCTTTTTCTGGATTTACCCCTGTCCTGCTCTTTATTGACTTCTTTACCTTTGTACCTACTTTGCTAACTACCCAGTTATGTGGGGGCTGGGATTTACCTGCTTCCCTTCAGTGCCTCCCCCTTGGTTAGTTTAAATGTTTGCCAATGAAGCATTTAAACCTATCACCTAGAATCCTGGTTCCCCTCCCAGACAGATGCAGACCATCACGCCGGTATAGGCCTGTATCCCTCCTGGTGGACCCCCAGTTCCCAGCGAAGCCAAATCCCTGAGCTCCGCACCAGTTTTTCAACCAGTCATTGAATCCCATGGTGCAGAGTACCCTAGCCTCACCCATGACACAGAAAAGTAGCACTTCCGAGAAAGTTACCGTGTGTGCTACTTGTCTAAGGCCCCTCCCCAACTCCACAAACTCCTGCTGCACTGCTCTGATCCCATTCCTAGCCAGATCATTTGTCCCTAGGTGGACAATGACATCCAGCTCCCTCCCTTGTGCAGCTTCTCCCACAATCCTGAGGATTCGCTTCCTGTCCTTCCAAGCCATGACACCGGACAGGCACCTTACCTCCCTCTCCCCCCCTTCCCCAGTTCTACCCCCCTAATGATCGAGTCCCCCACCAGAAGCAGTTGTAGAATTCACCAAAAATATTTATTTGTACTAGTAGTAACATATAAAAATAAACTTGTTCAGTATAACTATTTACAAAGGTGAAATAAAATAGAGAAGATCCATCAAAGTTTTCCTTCAATCTCTGTGTCCCTTTTTTTTTCAAGCAACTGCAGCTCAGCTGTCTTATAAATCCTTCCAATCCCCATTCTTAACAAGCATCCTGTTTCTTTCAAATTGTTCTTGTATGTTTCAGGCAGTGCTGGCAGAAACACAGTGTCCCTGAGCTGAGGCCCCTATTTCACAGCTCTTCTGCGAAAGGCTTAAAAATTGCACTAAGGTAACCTCTCGAGTTTCCAATAGCTTTTTGCAATAATCTCAAACTATAATTATATACATTTCAAAAATCAACACTATGTAATTTCTAAACAAAGGATCCCAATATCAGTTACATTTCCACATAATGATTTGCATATATTTTTATATCCGCAGATATGCTCTAAATGTAATAGATCAACCAGAATTAATTGACTCTCTGTATTCTCAGCTGAATGGGAATGTTCCCCACACCAGATTAAGAATCTCTTCCATTTAGAATTATATGTTTACCTTATTTCTGGCTTTCTGGCCACTTTAAGGTCCTGTAAACCCTTGGCAGAAAGATTCAGATCTGAGTGCTCTGTCCCTTTAAGAACCATGCCTTCAGGTGAAGGGACTCCAGTCTTTCAATGTTGTTAGAAGGCCGTGATATAGAGGTAGAGTGTAAGTCCTTTAGGACATTTGGAGTAATAGTGGTTTCCAAGGCTGTCTGAGTTAGTTTGGTGCTACCAGAATCATCGTTACCCATCTCTGTCTCTGTCTCTGTCTCTGTCTCTGTCTCTCTCTCTCCCTCTCCCTCCCTCCCTCTCTCTCTTTCACTCTCTCGCTCTCTCTCGCACTGGGAAAGCATAAAGGAACCTATCTTCCAGTGCATGCTACGAGCATCTTCTGTGAGGGTGATCTGTTCCTAACCATGGGTCTCTGCAGCAGAAAAATTATGGCTTGTTTTTCTCCCATGAGGCAGGAAGATCCACCTCTGGAATGCCCAATTTCCTGAAAACTGGCCACAGAACAGTTTGTTTCAGGGACCATTCCTATGTGACATGACATATCCTGCTTAGTGAGTCTGTCAGAACATTGTCCTTCCCTGCCACATGGATGACAGAGATATGTACTCTGAGAATATTAGCTAGATCCCTCATTTTTATGTTTGCTTGCATGCATGTACAAGAAACATAGTGCCATCATTGGAGTTTTCGAAGGTGTGTCACCCCCTCTTCCAATTCAGTCAGTGTGTTGGCAGGCCCGGCCCCTGTCCGCCAATGCATGCTGGAGCTGTCTATGACAAGCTCCAAAATGCAGTGGCATACAGTTGAAAGGGGGAGCTACGCTTCAATGAGCAGCGATAAGATATCGCCTGCTCATGCGCAGCTCCCCCTACACATACACACACACAGAAACGAACGCACGCATACTGCATGCTGCCCCCCACACACACTCTATAGCCGGCCAGAATTGCAATCCCTAAATCGGCTGTGCTACGCCCTCCCCAGCCTTCAAATGCCACGCTGGGTCCCACCCCAGCGTGGCAACTCAATGGAGCCAACGGGTGCCCAATCCCCGCCGGCTTCACTGTCTCCCACCCAGTACAAGGTGCCATGCTGGGAGCCCACCCTAGCGTGGCAAATGTCCTCGTCGTCTTTTTTTTTTTAAATACCTGAAAATTAAAAATGGTCCCATGGCGCTTCTCCCTGCCCCCCTCCCACAACCGCACCCACCCTGCGCACCTGCCTCCCCACACCTCCCTCACCCCATACTTACCTCCGGAGCTCGTGGCGGCAGTCTTCGGTGGACAGGGCTAAAATGCACTCTTCAAAAGCAGGCCGCAATTTGAAATGCGGTAAGCTGTATAATGGGCTAGCTAGGGTTTTTTCAACTTTGTTGCATATCTCAGGCATTTTTGGGAATTTTTGCACCAAATTTTCAACATGGGGTTTTTGGGACTCCTCCTCATGAATTCTTGCACTGTCATGGTGTTATTCAGGCCCGAAGGGTGATTTCGCAGTCACTGTGCGATATCACCTTTGGGGACTGATTAACAAAATGACACTGCCAGTGTTCATAAGGTTGGCTCTCAAGAAGCCTATTTTGAAAATTTGGTGGAAAAATTCCAAAAAACGACTGTTTTATAAGCGTGCGTTGCGCAGTTCCTACGCACGCTCATAAGTTCGCGAATTTTCAATATTTTCACTCCATATTTTCAACATTGCCATTTTACCTCACCTTCTTATGAGTAGTACAGCTGACATTTTTCACATCTCACCCAAAATGTGTTTCCGCCAATGTAGCGCACAATGCCGCAGTCGGTGTGCGAAATCAATGTATGGGACAAATTAAGAAAATCACAGTGACACTGTTCATGAGCAGAGGTCTTAAAATGGCTATGTTGAAAATTTGGTGAAAAAATTCCTAAAAATGACTGTTTTACAAGCGTGCGTTGCGCAGTTCCTATGCATGCTCATAAGTTTGCGAATTTAATATTTTCACTCCAGATTTTCAACATTGCCATTTTATTACACTTCCTTATGAACAGTACAGCTGCCATTTTTCATATGCCGCCCAAAATGTGTTTTCGCACATGTAGCGCACAATGGTGCTGTTGGTGTGCGAAAGCAATGTTTGGGACAGATTAAGAAAATCACAGTTACACTGTTCATGAGCAGAGGTCTTAAAATGGCTATGTTGAAAATTTGGTGACAAAAGTCCATAAAATGACCGTGTTACGAGTGAGCATTGCGCAGTTTCCACGCACCCTCGTTAGTTCATGACTTTGTAATATTTTAAGTCCAGATTTTCACCAGTGGCATTTTTCCACACTTCCTTATTTACAGTGCAGCTGTCATTTTTCACAACATGGCTGAAGTGTATTTTCACACTTTCAGCGCAGAGATGCGTGGTCGCTGTGGGAAATCATTGTTTGGGACAGATAAAGAAAATCACAGTGACACTGTTCATGATCAGAGCCACCAAAATGTCTGAGTTGACAATCTACTGTAAAAAAATCCCCAACCTAATTATATAAAGGGTGTGCATTGCACAGTTTCTATGCACGCTCGTGACTTCACAATTTTTTTAAATATTTTTACTGCAGATTTGCAACATTGCCATTTTTTACACCTCCCCATGAACAGTACAGCAGTCATTTTTTACATCCTGTTCGGAATGTTTTTGCACCTGTGGTGCTAAATGCCGTAGTCGCTGTGCATAAGCAGCTTTCGGCTAACAAACTGATATTCCCCCTGTTCATGAGGTGGGGTCACAAAACATGTTGAACATTTGAAGTGAAAATACCAACGAATGCCTGAGGTATTAGGGTTTCCAACCATAACGCCCAACCCTGTAGAGAATGACAGGCATCAGGGGTGTGACTTGGGATTCTTGCCTGTAATGCTCATACCATTCCACACCCTACAGCCAGTGAGAGGCATCGAGGTATGCCTTGGACTCTTCGGCCCCAAAGTTCACCCCATTCTCCTATATCACACCCATCTCACCGTATTTCCTAATGGAATGGGGTGCGCATAAGGGCCAAAGACCCCAAGGAACACCGTGACACCTGTCAGTGTCTGCAGGGTGGGGTGTGGTGAAATGGCATGGCCCTTATGCCTGACGACCCAAAGGCACACCTCAATGCCTGTCACTCTCTGCAGGGTGGTGGTGGGGTTGGCTTCAGTTCAGTACTTCACTGCCATTCCTATTACGCAGCTCTGTAACTTCTACACTACCACTGCCAATGCCAGCAAGCAAACATTTGGCATTGACAATTGCTTGTTAATGTTTCCTTTCACAGTTTTGAGGCTCTTGCGCCACCTTACTTGTTGACGTAATACATCATTGTGGTACTGAATGTCCTTATCTGTAGAACTTTGTCCCTGACCAGTGTTGAGAAGGACTTTAGGGAGAGAAAAACTGCTCTGAGCCCCAGCAGACTGATATATTCCTGGCTGTCAGCTGCTCCCTTTACTGTGTGGTGTGAAATGTGTTCTTTCTCTCCTAGGAGGGAGGCATCTGTGGTCCTGGGTCACCCATGAAAACAGGCACGTGTGCCTAGTGGGCCTTACCTGGTTAAAAAAGAATAAATAAATAAAATAAATAATAAATAGAATTACATTGTGCGTTGTCGGTATCAAATAATCTCTTTTTCTTAGGTGCTGCATCTGCTGCCACCACTACAGGGAGCTTACAAGTCTCTTTATGTTGATTGCGTGCAGCGCAAACAACATATTGCGGTAGCTTTCTCAGTAGCAGACTGTGGAGGCATGGCACTGTTGTGGCCAATGCCCCCACAGCCTGCAAAGGCTTGTCCCCTTTCCCCCAATGTTGTTGCAGGCTGCTGGTGACAGTAGTTTGGAACGTTTGCACCAACTACTGACAATTTTGCTGCTGCAATCAGGGGCCGCCTCGTCATTGCAGCGTCAGCCATCCGCTGCAATGAGGGAGCAACCCATCATTGCAGGGCGAGATGTAAAAACTCTGATATTATTTGTGAATATGGTGGCGGGTTGCCGTCGTGTTCACAAACAATATAACCGTCCCCCACCGTGTTTATCTGCAGACGGGGCCCCCAAACCCCGTCGGCCTCGGTGCCCCATTGTTTCTGATGCCGACACCCCCCCCGCTTTTATTCCTGCTGACGGGGTGCCCAATCCCCATCAGCATAATGAATCTCCCCCCCACCTTTGTGTGCCGACGGGGTGCCCAATCCCCATCGGCTACTGCTGCCCCAAAAGCTAGCGGTGTGGCACCCTGGGAGCCCACCCCAGTGCGCCACATGCCCTGTAAAGGAAAACGGTCCTGTGAAGTCTTTTTTTTTTACCTGCAAAAAGGAAACAGTCCCTCATAGTGTCTCTGGCCCCACCCGCAACCTGCACCCACCCACTGCGCACCCTGCCTCCCCACCCCCACACTTACCTCTGGGCTCGGTGCGGCGCTCTTTGGTGGACCAGGAACACGTCTGCACTCTTCAAAGCCGACCACGAACTGAGGAAATGCGGTAAGCTGTATAACGTAATAAATAGGGTTTTTTCAACTTTAGTACATATCTCGGGCATTTTTGGGACTTTTTTCACCAACTTTTCAACATGGGGTTTTTGGGACCCCTCCGCATGAATTCTTGAACTGTCATGGCATTAATCGGCCCCGGAAGGTGATTTTGTGGTCACTGTGTGAAATTACCTTTTGAGGCCGATTAATGAAACGACAATGCAGTGTTCATGAGGTGGACTCTCAAAAAGCCTATGTTGCAGATTTGGTGGAAAAATTCCCCAAATGACTGTTTTACGAGCGTGTGCTGCGCAGTTGCTACGCAAGCTCGTAACTTTGCGAATTTGCAGGATTTTCACACTGGATTTTCAACATTGGCATTTTTTTCACACCTCCTTGTGAACAGTACAGCTGTCATTGTTCACATCCTGGTGGAAATGTGTTTTCGCACTTCTGGCGCAGAATAGCGCAGTTGCTGTGGGAAATCAGTGTTCGGGACAGATTAAGAAAATGACAGTGACACTGTTTATGAGTAGAGGTCCTGAAATGGCTGTGTTGAAAATTTGGTAATGGTATTCCATAAAATGACTGTATTCTGGCGTGCATTCGCGTAGCTGCATGCATCTTTCGCTAAAATTTATATTTTCACTCCAGATTTTCAACATTGCCATTTTCCTACACCTATTTATGAACAGTGCAGCTGTCATTTTTCCCATCCTGGCTGAAATATGTTCTCGCACTTCTGGCGCAGAATAGAGGAGTCGCTGTGGGAAATCACTGTCTGGGACAGATTAAGAAAATGACAGTGATACTGTTCATGAGCAGAGGTCCTAAAATGCCTATGTTGAAAATTTGGTGATGATAGCCCATCAAATGACTGTGTTACAAGTGTGCATTGCACACTTTCCACACACCCTTGTAACTTCGGAAATTTGTAATATTGTCATGCCAGATTTTCAACAGTGGCATTTTTTCACACCTCCTTATGAGCAGTACAGCTGTCATTTTTCACATCCTGACTGAAATGTGGTTTCACAGTTGCGGCACAGAATAACGCGGTCGCTGTGGGAAATCAGTGTTTGGGACAGATTAAGAAAATGACAGTGGCACTGTTCATGAGCAGAGGTCCTAAAATCCCTATGTTGAAAATTTGGTGATGAAACACCATAACATGACTGTGTTACAAACGTGCGTTGAACTGTTTCCATGCACCCTTGTACCTTCGCACATCTGTAATATTTTCACACCAACATTTTCAACAGTGGCACTTTTTCACACCTCCTTATGAACAGTACAGCTGTCATTTTTCACATCCTGGCTAAAATATGTTTTTGCACTCCTGCTGGAGAATAGCATGGTCACTGTGGGAAATCAGTGTTTGGGAGATTGAACGAGTGAGAGGGGGAGTGACCGAGCTCAGCTGAGCTCTGTCGGGACTGCTGCGGATTTGTTTGTGGGCAGAAAAAGGCCCCAGCGCAAGAGCCCAGTACAAAAGGGCAGCCTGCAGCACTGGGAGAAACAGAACAAGAGAGCGAGTGAGGGAGGCGGAGTGAGCGAACTCACCGGAGCGCTGTCAGGACTGCTGCGGACTTCTTTGTGGGCAGAAAAAGGCGTCAAAGCAGGCAGGGGCCCAGTAGAAAAGGCCAGTCTGCAGCGGTGGGAGAAACAGTACGAGCGAGTGAGACAGGGGGACCAAGTGAGCTCAACGGAGCTCTATCAGGACTGCTGCGGATTTCTTTGTTGGAAGAAAAAGGCGCCAATGCAGGCAGGAGCCCCGTACAAAAGGGCCACTTGCAGCTCCAGGACAAACAGAATGAGCGCGTGACAGAGGGAGACTAAGCAACCTCAATGGAGCTCTGTTGGGACAGCTGCAGATTTCTTTGTGGACAGACAAAGGTGCCAATGCAGCCAGGAGCCCCGTACACAAGCACAGCCTGCAGCACCAAGAGAAACAGAATGAGTGAAGTGACAGCGTGGTAGTGAGTGAGCTCAACAGAGCTGTATTGTGACTGCTGCGGATTTCTTTGTGGGCAGAAAATGTGGCAACACAGGCAGGAGCCCAGTACAAAAGGTCAACTTGCAGCACCGGCAGAAACGGAATGAGTGAGTGAGAGAGGGGGAGTGAGCGAGCTCAATGGAGCTGTGTCGGGACTGCTTCAGATTTCTTTCTGGCCAGACCAAGCCGCCAATGCAGGCAAAATGGCAGCCTGCAGTGGCAGGAGACACAGAATGAGTGAGTGAGGGAGGGGGAGTGAGTGAGCTCAACGGAGCTCTGTTGGGACTGCTGCAGATTTGTTTGTGGGCAGAAAAAGACAGCAATGCACGCAGGAGCCCAGTACAAAAGGGCAGCCTGCAATGGTGGGAAAACCAGAATGAACGAGTGAGAGAGGGGGAGGGAGTGAGCGCAACGGAGCTCTATTGTAACTGCTGCAAATTTCTTTGCGGGCAGACGAAGGCGGCAACACAGGCACGAGCCCAACAGAAAAGGGCAGCCTGCAGCGCTGGCAGAAATGGAATGAGCGAGTGAGAGAGGGGGAGTCAGCAGGCTCAACAGACCTGTGTTGGGACTGCTGCAGATTTCTTTGTGGGCAGAAAAAGCCACAAACAGAGGCAGGAGCCCAGTACAAAAGGGCAGCCTGCAGTGCCAGGAGAACCAGAATGAGCGAGTGAGAGAGGGGGAGTGAACCACCTCAATGGAGCTCTGTTGGGACTGCTGCGGATTTCTTAGTGGGCAGAACAAGGTGCCAATGCAGGCAGGAGCCAAATACAAAACAACAGCCTGCAGCACGGGGAGACGCAGACTGAGCGAGTGACAGAGGGGCAGTGAGCGAGCTCAACACACCAACACAGTCAACATTCGGCATTGACAAATGCTTGTTTTGCACTGGTATCAAGGCAGTCAGAGAATCTGTGTGTTGAGATCAGTACTCTTTCAGGTACCATTGAACTTCTTTCATGTGCTGCCTTACCCATGGTACCACAGAAGTTGTGGCCAACATGAAACCTAACAGTCTGAGAAAATCTTGCTTGATCCTCCTTGTTCTCAAGCAGAAGGAGGACGCATACTGAAACAGTGTCTGGACCATTTTCTGTGCTTAAAACTGCATCCAGTGCTGCTGCAGTGAAGTGCAGGTTTGTGTGGGCTCCAGGCTTGATTTTTTTCTACATTCAGGATGAATCCCAACTTTTCCATCATCAGTAATGACTGCTGCATTGATGAGATTGGATCTTCCCTGATCCTTCCACACACTAACCAGTCATCTAAGTATGGATAGGCTGTCACTTCAGTCATCTATGTGCTGCTACTACGACAGACATGTGGTTTATGAACACTCTCAGGGCAGAGGTCAGGCTGAAAGGCATTGCCTTTTATTATTACTGACCCATATCTACTCTAAAACATAGTTCAATGTGCTTACACAACTTGGTATGATGTACGCTTGTGTGACTTAGATACATTGTGGCTGTTCGCCTCTCTATCCATAGGATATACCACCCTATAGGGGTACTATGGCGAGGAACCCAAGAGGAGGGTTCCACCCCTATAGGTGCTGTGGGAATGATTACCTTGGCTAAAGGTAGCTTAGGAAGAAGCCCATGGGAAAGAGAGATGTACCACTGGAGGAAGAGGGGAGGAGGATGATGGGGCAACAAAGAAATTAATCCTGGAAAAGTCCAGGAGCAGTGGGCTTTAAAGGCCTGATGGGGGAGTGGTTAGTTGCTCTGCCTATTGAACCACAGGCATAACCTTGCAATTCAATGTGCTTACGTAACTTGGTATGATGTATGCTTGTGTGACTTAGATACATTGTGGCTGTTTGCCTCTCTATCCATGGGATATACCACCCTACAGAGGTATGACGGTGAGAAACCCTAGAGGAGGGTTCTACCACTATAGGTGCCATGGGAATGATTCCCTTGTCTAAAGGTAGCTTAGGAAGAAGCCCAAAAAGAATACGCAAAAGGGCGTAGAGCATCGAAGAGGTGAGAAATTAGAATATATCGAGACCGAAAATTAAGGTGATAGACGTAGATGGGAAGGACAGGAGAAGAATGATACATGACGAGGACGATGAACGGAAGGAAGGCTGACAGGATGTAGAAGGGTGGACTTCCTAAGGTGAGAGGCAACAGCCGGGGCCACCATCTGACTTCATCTAACAGTGGAACCTAACTACGGAACCTATGAAAGCACTAACCCTGACTAATATTATGACCACTGGCATGGAGGAGAGGAAAAAAACTCTTTGAGGAGGAAACCTCTGGGGATCCAAGGCCTAGGTCACCTTCCCTCCAGGCTGAAGGACAATTTGGTTAGTGACAGCTCAGCTATTGCAATTTAGAGTCGATATTGAGGGAAGAGGAAAATATTCCAATTTAGATGAAGCTCCTGGTCTGTCCTTCTAACAGAAATGCTGTTGAGGGTTGCAAGTGATGTCTCTGCAACTAGACGCCCAAAAACAAAGGAGGAGAGAAAAGACCACTGAGTCACTCAGCCAGCCTACACGAGCCTAAGAAACAGACCAAGTGAATCAGAGGCGGTCTTGAAGGAGAATAGCGTAGATGGTGCCTCCGAACCCACTCGGGCAGGCAAAGGGGCCCTGATGATGAGAGCCCCACCCCTCACAGCTTGAAGTGATAAATTCTACATCCAGAGGTGTCACCAAAATGAGAGAAGACTGAAGATCCACATGGAGCGAAGACATTCTCACTATGGGCAAGGGAGAAGGACCCCGCACAGAGCTTTGCGTGCTCTAGATGCGGACTTTGTAGATGCAGAGTGAGACCATCGGCTACAGGCTAGCCCTGAGCCATGGAGCAAACGACATGGAAGGCATGTCTCTGAGTGGAGAGCAGGTTGATTCAAGGTTGCATAGTACTCATATGAAGGGTGTGCTCGATTAGGTGATGTGAATGAGTAGGCCTACTGAGAGGTCAGATTGAGCGAAGAAAACCCCAACATAGATCCGGAGGAGACAGGTCATAGTAGCAACCATGGGAGTGTATGTCAACTGGGTCCACTGAGAAGCCAAATCAGGAGTGGAGCAAACGTGATAAAGGTAGGAACAAGAGTGACCAGGCAAAGCCCACAGCCGACGGGGAAGGTAGAAAGAACAGGAGTAATGAGATAAGAACTACAAAGTCAGAATGGACGAGTGGAGGATCAAGATTAATATATGAGGTTCACTGATGGAGGAAAGCCCAGGAGGTCATCATGGACTGCAGAATGGGAAGGGAAGGGAAGATGCAAGGGAAGAGACGAGGATGGACAGATGAAGCCCGCAGCCTATGATGAGTGGAGAAGTCGATGTGGGAGGAAAGAATGGTTGAGAATGAATGAGCGATACATGATGATGGATTGTAAGCCTTGAAGGCCTGAATGGTTTAAGGTGAATTATGAGATAGATAATGTATGAGGATGAAATGGAGCCTGGAAGGCTGGTACGGTGAAGGTGAGATATGAAATGGACAATGTATGGAAATAGAATGAAGTCTTGGTGGCTGGTATGGGTAAGATGAGGTGTGAAATGAATGCTGTATGATAATGGATGAAAGTCTTGAAGGCCAATACGGTTAAGGGTAGGTAAAAAGGCAAGTAGGGTATAGGAAAGATGCGATTTGATAATGATGGTGGTTTGACACAGCGTGGAGGATATATGAGTCGAGTGGTCCTGAACGCAGGATAGGGACACAACACCAAATAGAAAGCATGAGCAGGGAAAAGAAATGATACGATGCCTGTAGTAAGGGAGAGGAAACGAAGGCTGACCATGGAGTTCGAGGGACTCACCTGAACTGACTCCGGCAGGAGGTGGTACAGCCAAAAAACAAAACTATGTCCACTACTGGTGGGTAGTCAGAAATGGCGAAGCCAGGTACAGTCGGCTAGAGGATGGAATTGCCAAAGCGGTGAGGGAGTGGGAAACGAGGGTCAGAAAACTAGAGTGCAAAGAAAAAGGGGCAGCGGGCTAGCAGGGAGAGCCCAAAATAAGGACAGAGAGCAGGTGTGAAAGCAGATGGACGAGGCAGAGGGAGGGTTGAGAGGGAGAAAGCAGGAGTGCCAGGGAGGAGCAAGAAGGTTCCAGCGGGAGTTAGCCATGGGAAGGCAATGGCAGCTGCAGTGCACAGCAGGATGAAGGTGCAGCACTGTACAGTAGAGGTGGCAGGACAAAAAACTAAATCTCACAAGCCCACCACTGAATCACCTACTTAAGAATTACTGAATATAAGTGCTCCTCAGATACTTCCTGATCTGAGCTTGCACCTCTCCCCAGGAATGTCCAGTGCCAGTGATGTCACCCAAAGTGTAAGCAGCATAGGTGAGGAAAGCAATTCGATGAGCTGCAAGAGGTGCTGGAGTAGCAAGGCCAACAAGTGGCACCCACACAGTGGATGGCCAATGACTGTGAGATCCCACTGAGCAGGAGAGCAATGCACCCCAGCGACGACGGCCAAGGCGGCCAGGGAACAGAATGCAGCAGAAGCTGGAATGAGCCTGCACCTCGGAGCAAGCAGACAACCATGCGATGAAAGAGTGACACCTGGGGAAGGACATCACACTAGGAAGCACTGGTGAGGAATGAAGCTGGAGCCCTGTAGGAGAAGCCAAAAAGAAAAACAATGATGCCAACGACCTATAGGAGAGAATGGACGGACAAGGAGCCACGATGCAGAGGTAGGGGAACAAAGCAGCAGAAAAAGTAAATGGAGGAGTTGGAAGGGAAAGGACAGGAAGGGTAAAATGAGGGGGGGAGGCACAAACAGACAGCATCCCACAGAAAGGAAAGCCACTACCCCCAGAGCAGGCTGATGCTGAAGCTACTGAGAGGGAGGGGGGCAAACGGGGAGGGGAATGTACAGTCATGAGCAGCAGGGAGAAAGAAATGGCAAGGAGAGGAAAGGCCGATGGAGAGGCAAAGAGGATGGCCACTGAACAGTGTGGCAGGGGAGGAAGGGGGAGCCAAAAACAAGCGGGTGGCTGAGGGGAACGAACAGAACAGCAGTGACAGAATGCTGCAGAAAGAACGAGGGACACGAGGCAACCCAGATGGGACAGCGAGCTGGCGGCCGGAGGCGACTGCAGGGACAGAAATAGGAGAAGCTGGGAGTAAGGAAGAACGGCGCCTCTGGCTGCAACGCAGAAATGAATCCTGGAATAGTCCAGGAGGAGCGGCTTTTAAAGGCCTGATGAGGGAGTGGTTAGTTGCTCTGCCCACTGAACCACAGGCATAGCCTTGCCAGTATTTACTGTGGCTTGCTCTCATTGGAGTGTACTAAAAAGTATATTTCACATCCAGAAAGCAAAGTCAGTCCCCTTGCTGAAGAGATAGAATTAGTGATTGCAAGGTGACCATTTTCGAACCATTATCTAGTGATAATAATGATTATTATGAGCGACCGTCAAAACAGCGACCCATATTATGGTGCCATTATTATGGGTGACCTACAAGGGTAGCTTGAACTGTGACTGCGACGGGAAGGAAAAGTGAACGGAAAAATAAAATAGCGAGGGGAAGGGGAGGGATAGGGAAGAAGGTTATTACCCTCTAGTGTGCCTGCTCCGCTGAGCCAGCCATGTGGTGTGGTGTGGTGTGGTGTGGTGTGGTGGGTAGGGAGGCTGGCTCCGATGGGGCAGGTACTGGGTTTGAGGCTGAGGGCTGGGAAGATTTTTTTTTGTTCCCGTGGCTGCGGGACTTACATTTTTTGGTTTTAAACCAGGCTGTGCCCCCTTCCCGACATGCACCCCCTTGGAGTTAACAATCCTTAATCAAGGGGGGTGCAGGGGGCAAAGCACCCCACAAACACACTTAATGTATTGTGTGTGTCCAGTCGTCTGCAAGTGTATATCACCAAACTGCTTTTCGGCAATATGCACTCACCATAATAGTGATTGCCATAACGCGTTCACTATTATGACATAGAACCTTTTGAACCATTTATTTTCATCTGTCTATTCAGATACCTTAGGTTTCATATTGTCTACCACTATTCTGATTTTTACGTTCGCTTGCGCGCATGCGCAAGGAATGTCTTGGGAGAATAGGACACTGTGGAGGTGTGCTCCTCCCCTGCAATCCCCTGCTCCATTGAGCAGGCGTGGCAGTCCTGCACCAATCCGATGCGGTGCTATGTATGACAGCGGTGGTCTTCTCTTCAAAGAAAACCACCGCTGTCATACACAGCACCGTCACGCCGCCCCAAATCTTTGCTGCCATGCTGAGGCCCACCCAGCGTGTGGCGTCCAGCACGTCTGCCGACAGGGGTGCCCAATCCCCGTTGCTCCATCGGCCCCCAGTCATCCTTCTGCCACGCTGGGAGCCCACCCCAGTGTGGCAAACGTCCCACGCCGCTCTTTTTTTTTAAAACCTGTAAATTGAAAACGGTCCCACGGTTGCTTCTCCCAGGCCCCTCCCAAAACCCGCACCCACCCACTGTGCACCCTGCCTCCCCACACCCCTCACCCCATACTTACCTCCGGAGCTCGGCATGATGATCTTTGGTGGACCAGGAACACGTCTGCACTCTTCAAAGCCGACCCGCGAACTGAGAAATGCGATAAGCTGTATAATGGGCTAGATAGGGTTTTCAACTTTGTTGCATATCTCAGGCATTTTGGAATTTTGCACCAAATTTTCAACATGGGGTTTTGGGACTCCTTCTCATGAATGATGTCACTGTCATGGGCGTTATTCGTCTCAAGGGTGATTTCGCAGTCACTGTGCAGTCACTGTGTGAAATCACCCTTTGGGCCTGAATAATGCCATGACAGTGACATCATTCATGAGAAGGGGTCCCAAAAACCCCATGTTGAAAATTTGGTGCAAAAATTCCAAAACATTATTGTTTTACGAGCGTGCGTTGCGCAGTTCCTACGCAGCCTCGTAAGTTCGCGAATTTTCAATATTTCCACTCCAGATTTTCAACATTGCCATTTTACCACATCTTCTTATGAGTAGTATAGCTGTCATTTTTCACATCTCACCCAAAATGTGTTTCCGACCATGTAGCGCACAATGGCGCAGGTCGGTGTGCTAAATCAATGTATGGGACACATTAAGAAAATCACAGTGACACTGTTCATGAGCAGAGGTCTTAAAATGGCTATGTTGAATTTAATTGAAAAAATTCTAAAATGACTGTTTCTGAAACTGCGCTGTGCGGTTCTGCAGCATGCTCGTGCGATGCAATTTTCAATATTTTCCTCCAGATTTTCAACATTGCCATTTTACCACACCTCCTCATGAGCAGTACAGCTGTCATTTTCACATCCTGCCCAAAACGTGTTTCCACCCATGTAGCGCACAATGGGCGGTTAGTCGGTGAAGCGAACTCAATGTATGGGACATATTAAGAAAATCATAGTGACACTGTTCATGAGCAGAGGTCTTAAAATGGCTGTGTTGAAAATGTGGTGAAAAATTCCTAAAATGACTTGTTTTACCCAGTCATTGCGGTTCCTATGCATGCTCCGTAAGGATTCGCTAATTTTCAATATTTTCACTCCAGATTTTCAACATTGCCATTTTACCACACCTCCTTATGAGCAGTACAGCTGTCATTTTTCACATCCTGCCCAAAACGTGTTTCCGCCCATGTAGAGCACAATGGTGCAGTTGGTGTGCAAAATCAATGTATGGGACACATTAAGAAAATCACAGTGACACTGTTGATGAGCAGAGGTCTTAAAATGGCTATGTTGAAAATTTGGTGAAAAAATTCCTAAAAATGACTGTTTTACAACTGTGCGTTGCGCAGTTCCTACGCACGCTCGTAAGTTCGAGAATTTTCAATATTTGCACTCCAATGACTTCCAGATACCTAAACAGCACATAGAAGCAAGCAACATTTGGCATTGACAAATGCTTGTACTTCTCTGTCACTGATTTTTTTAAGCCATGTCCAAGTGCCAAATACCACTGCAAATACCTGCAAGCGAACGTTCGGCATTGACAAATGCTTGTTTTCCTTGTGATAAAATACCTTTAGAAAAAAGACATTTCCAATTTCTTTTACTGGTACCTTCTCCACAGCATTCATAGCTTGCAGCATTTGAACTTCCAGTTTTAATTGCTTTATATTAGCCGATGAATTTGGTTTGGAAATGTTAAATCTCTTTTGATTAGGACTTGCAGCAAAATATAGACTGAGACAGTCTCTCACAATCTTTAGCAGCCACTTGTCTGTTGTGACAGACCGGCAGTGCTGGAAGTGGTGACTTGGGAGAGATGCCCCCCCCCTTACTGGAGGTTGAGATGTCACAACCTGTAACTCGTCAGTGGTTTATTTTTGTTTGTGGTGGGTGAGAGGGGACTGATGCTTGCCTTGTGCCTCTTCCACCTCTGGGTGCATTCTATTCTTAATAGTGGTATTGCTTGTGATAGTACCTCCTTCCCTTGCCCCCCCCCCGCCATAAGGTCTGTAGCACCCTTTGGATTTTTGATTATCTACAAGGCTTTTTTTTATTTACTGTTTTTTCTGCCCCTTCTCTCCATCACAGTGGTTCCCTTCTGGGCACCCTAAGCTGTTGATCCCCTAGTCCCTCCCTGGGTAACTCCCGTATGGAGCCACTGGACCTACCTCCATCATGCCTCAGCCTGCTTCCCCCGGAGGGGAGGGAGGGGGTCCCCCAATTCCTCCCAGTGCATCTTAGTGTGTGTCAGGAGGGCCTCTGTGGTCTCCGTAGGATCCAGAGCAGCTGGGTCCCATCTACAACTGCCGCGATGGGGTGTTTTTCCATGTTCTGGTGCCACCCCTCAGGATTGCAGCATGCTAGGGGAGCCAAGGAGTGGAGCACATCACAACTTGCAAGCACTTCAGCTCCCAGCTGACGTCCTCCTGCCTGCTTTGTGCCATCCTGCTGCACCTCCACCCGTGGTCACCCAGGTGGTGGTAAAGCATCGGGGCATGCAATCCACCCTCCTCCTTGGAGGAGAGTGGCCCATGGGCATTCGATCCTCCTCCCCCCGGCTGGCCCTCCAGCAGTCTGAGTCCATTCCTGAACCCAGTTTGCTGGTGCTGCAGTGGTAGCCCTACTGCTGTGCCAGCAGGCCGGCTTCTACAAGGCTTTTGAATTTTTTTTAATTAATCTTATTCATGTAGCTCTGTCTGATCTCCAAAGAGATCTCTATTTTCAAAAGGGAAATCAGTAGTTTTGTTCTGTACATCCACAGATAAACCTGTGGTTCTTAACCATGCATGCTTTCTGGCAGATACTGTGTTTGCCATGGTCTTGGTTGCTATATCATTAATGCCCACAGCCATTTGCAATTGGTGTTCGTTGTGTCCAGACCTGCTTTTACATGATGCAGCAACTCCAGCCACTCATCAGAGGGTGGAATGTCAAAAAACAGTAGCACAGCTTTCCAGAAGACCTCCTGTTAATGCTCTGTGTAACTCAAAAAAGCTGTCTCCCTAATGATGAATGTAGTAGAAGACTATGATTTTTGGCCAAGTGTGTCAGTTTTCTGGAATCCTTGTCAAAGGGTGCAGTAGAAAAATTGTCCTTGCCTTTTCACATGTAACAGTCTGTATTAGACCCTCATAGTTAGGATGTTGCTAAATATATTCAGAACCAGTCCTGGTTACTATTTATTTTTTCTCTACTTTCTAATCAATTGCTTAGGCAGATGCAGGCACTTGTAGATTCTTTTCACTCATCTTTTTAAAAGTGTCACGAATAGAGATACCAGTCACAGCATGCTTAAAAAATTTGACTCCCCCACCTCAGAATTGGTTTCCACAGCAGGGACATTAATCATTGCTGCCATGCCCCTAAGGAAGGCAAATATGAATAAAAATCCTCCGGAGAATGTGTGGGTGATTCTCTCTCCTCATTAACTGTGTCTTCAGGAGTAATAGGTCCCTTCTCCACTCGAAAGCAGCATTCCTCATCAGTGACACTGGATACATCCAAGCAGGAATGTCTGATGCCTGCGCCTTCGAGGTCTGGAAGAATTGATACATTTGTTTGAATTCCTCCATAGAGGGCATCTGGGCAGTAACAGGCTGGATGATGGTTTCTTATTTACGTTTTCTTTTTCAGGCTCCAAATATTTTTCTTTTTATCTCTTTTTAAGGTAATTGGTAGAGGATGCCTCCTCTGTAGGGTTACCACCTTTTAAGAAGCCCAAAGTGGGACATTTCTTACTGAAACATGATTTTTCACAGGACAGTACCTAACCACGACCGATGCAACAGACTTGTTTTCTGTATATAATCAGAATTAAGGCTAAGTAATGTAAAAGACAAAGAACCTCTGTGCGTAAACACTGAGGTAAGGGTTACCCCAAAGGGCATTTGGCTGGGAAGCCAAGTTTCAAGAAAATACAAAATCACACATGCCCCCACAATGCAAAGCATCATGGGCTGCATATGCAAATCACCACAGAATGTTATGCTGGTCCAACTTTAAGCAGAATTGCATGGTGCCGAAAGGCCTCTCACACAGTTTGCAAAGGGTGCTAACAGAAGACATAGACACGTGTTTCGTCCTACCAGGACTGTCCATTCCACTGGGGTGTCAAACAGACGAGGCATACTGATGAGTCCTGGTAGGACGAAACACGTGTCTATGTCTTCTGTTAGCACCCTTTGCAAACTGTGTGAGAGGCCTTTCGGCACCATGCAATTCTGCTTAAAGTTGGACCAGCATAACATTCTGTGGTGATTTGCATATGCAGCCCATGATGCTTTGCATTGTGGGGGCATGTGTGATTTTGTATTTTCTAAGTAATGTAGTTTCTTAGTTGCTTCTATTGTTTCTTATCATTTTAAGGTATTTTAGTTAAGTTATTGTAGTTTTCTAGAACATTTAGTGGAAAGTTAGAAAATATTTTTACTACTGCAAAATCAGGACATTTAGTATTTTTCATGTTTTTTTGCAGGACACATCTGCCCAAATCAGGACTGTCCTGCGAAAATCAGGACAGGTGGTAACCCTACTCCTCTGCCTGTCTTAGAGACTTTTTTATCTGAGCATTGCCCAGCCGAGGATTTCTGTTCTTTTGTGAGCTTTCTTGTAGATTCTGCTTTAGACTGGTCTTTCAGCCAGCTGTGTCAGCTGACACTTTCACAGAGATGTTATCAGACTTATTCGGGTAACATGCTTTGAATCTAGACAAAGAGGCTGGAGCTGATAGCAAGTGCCTTTTTGCTTGTCTCTTTTTCTGTGTCTTAGGACAAAACACTTAGCACACATCACAGTTTGGATAATTGTGATCTAGGCCCAAACACTTGTAGCACTCTCTATCCTATCTGCTTAAGGCAATGGCCACACTTTTGGCACTTTGTGAAACCTGTGGGCTCCATTCTTTTTTTAGGTTTTTCTTTAAATTCGTATTCAGATATGAGACTGGGGGAAGGGAAACAAAAGGGTTACAAAGTAGCAGTGAGTGAGTAACAATGTGCAATAATGTGAGACAATAAACAATATAATTATGAATAAAGGTACAAAATGTTAAAGGGAACAGTGTACCCGACTATGCCAGTTTGGAATGGAAGCAATCATGGTCTCTTATCTTATTACTAAAGCCTACCCCATTCTCCATGTTCCGGCACCCCTGGAGCAGGGCAGAGAGGAACAGGAATTGATGTATATTACCTTCTCCTTCAGCAGTGGAGTTTCATCACTCACTAGTAAGCATAAGATCTCTGCTGTTTTGTGTCTGTCTGTATCCCCATCCCTCTCTCCCTCCCCTTACTCCATCCAGATCTTCTTTATTCATGAATCTATGGTTGTGGCACTTTTATTCTGTTTACTGTGCCACCTCTGTGACTGGAAGAATGCTGCTCAGTACACAGTACTTAACACAGCAGGGGCAAGTGTCAGTCATGGAAGAATAATTCTATATATTAATACATTTCCTGGAGCCACTCGTTGTGGAATAAGAGTGGTTTCATGTGCATTTTACATGAGCGAGGACAGAAAAGCAAAGCTGAGCTGTTCTGGCTCAAGCAGAAGGCATGTGAAACGACTCTTACCTGCAATGAGTGGTGACAGGGGACATATTGAAATATTATAGACTGATGAGTGCTCAATGCAATTTAAAAGAAAAAAAGCTGTCCTGGAATGTGCCCATTTCCAGGGCATCTGTGCATGAGACTCTCTTCACAGAATAAGAGTATCTCACATGCAGGAGAAAAGAGCACTCCGATTGGTCAGGAGCTCTCCCTCGATCTATAATATCATCAACTAATGTAGATCTTCATAGTGGAAACTGTTTGCTTTTTACCATCATAGTATGTATTGTACTGACAGAACAGACAAATGGTGGAGAGAGACTAAGACAGACCATTAGTCATTATCATTATGCTGATGACTCCAATTTACATAGATATGCAGAGAGTGACAATATAAACTGAAACCTGAGCTCTGGATTCCTCTGCTACTTATCTGATCACCAAGGAACACTGCCACTTACAACTAATGTTAGTCAGTGTGAACTGTGATCTGAGACTGTGATCCCTACCAGCAATGAACTGTACCAATCCAAGACAATTAAACAAGCAATTAACACTGCTTTGCACCACAATAGATGAAAAAAGAACACATCTGTTACAAGTGGGTGATGCCTTCTATTGGACTTGTAACTCCTGACAGCTAGTCTCAAAAACAAGTTTGTTAGTCCAAAGACAGGTATCACTTGCAACGTATTTTTAGTTTTTGTTCTACATCATAGACTGGACTAACACAGCTGTCATATGTCAGCACCAGAATAGACCAAACTATATCCACATGGTTATGCACGATGTCTTCTGCAGAAATTAGTGGTCATGGGGAGGGTGAAGAAAGCATGCGGAACAGCGTTCTACCATACATAACAAAGTGAGTGCAATAGTTTTGTTGGGAAAGTGCACTTCAGCTCTTGCTTCTTAACGGAAGAGAAGCAAACTTCACTTAGCCTGTTGCAAAACCCCACACTAATTCCTGATACCTCATGAACCATGCACTTACACTTGACTACTGCAGTTTGCTCGGGATCACAGTGAGTAAGTGGTTCTGGTGGGATTTGAACCTGAACTTGCTGCTTCCCTAGTCTGAGCTCTTACCACTAGACCCCAATACCATTCCATTGTCACAGTTTTAAGGCTGCTTATTCAAAGCAAACAATAGTGGAAATGGGAAGGAACCTGGGGGAACTTAGTTACGGCAGTGAAATTAAATGTCTGACTCAGTTCCAGGATTAAAATGAGGAAGGAATGCTTTGATGTAAAATACATACCCCTACAGGCATACAACTGACTAAGTAAAGTGTGAAAATGAAATATGTAATGAAGAAACAGATCACCAGACCCATGTCAGATATGTTCAGTACTAGATCACAGGTGACTAGTTCTCACAGTGAATCCTTCCCATTTCCAACACCAAAATCAGACTTCTTGCAGGCATTTTGCTGGATGTGGACAAAATGGGAAAATATGAACTTTGCTGATTTAGTCCCTCCAAGGGAAAATGTCAGCAGGATGCTGACCACAGCAGAGCTGTAATGCAATGCCTTAGACTGTGTAGAAATATACACCACTGCATACCAGCTGCTTGACCACCTCCCATTTCAAGTAGTTTCCAGAGGGTAGCTGAATCCATGCCCAATAAACTTTTTCCCTATTGTACAGTAAATGTGGGATGTTTTCATCACAATGATACACCAAGTAAATTAAAACTAAGCCACACTTTATTCTACATCCCTTATCAGATTACTATATCAGCAGCCATTTTGTCTCTGACCCGAACTTGTTATAAATCGGCATGATAATGGTGCCTCTCCATGACAGCAGTACCATTCCTGAGCCAAACAATGTGATAAACAAATGCGACAGAAGGGGTAACCACTAGCGATGTTACAAATTTTTAATATCAAAATCAAATCAAATCAAATCATCTTTATTTATAAAAGGCATCTTTCCAAACCAAGGCGCCTGTACAATAAAACATATAAAATATTTATCTCAAAAGGAATAAAAGCACATGAAATACAGTAGCAGCTTCAGTAATCAACAAATGCCAAACCGAAAAGGTACGTCTTTAAAGCAATCTTAAAACTCTGTCAAAAATATGACAGCAAAGATGGTGCAAATCTGCAAAAATTCACAATTCATAAAATTTGCAAATTCTGCGGCAGACACATCAACTTTACAGAGATTTTTTAAATTAAAAACCTTAACAAAACCTCCCCCACCCACTGTGTTGCAAAAATCACCCACCACCAAAGGGCAATAGAAAATGTTTAATACCATGACACCCTATTCCATCCCACTGCTGGCACCCTCCTCCCTCCTCCTCCTCCCTGCTCCTTGGAGAAAGGCTGTTCTGTATGAGTGACTGTGCTTGAAAAGTAATCCCTTCCCCCACCAACATGTGAAACACACTCCACCCACCTCCCTCAACAAAGTCCATTGTCTTTATTAATCATCACTGAACCAGTCCTCTGACCTCCACTTAACCCCCCAGTTCCCACTACCCTCCTCCCCCCACCAGCATCAACAAAAGCAATCTGTAATAAAGAAAATGGTCCCCCAGTGCACAGCATCTGATCCATTCATTCAATGTCCATCTCAAAATGGCAAGAATGAATGAGTAGTGACATCTTTGCTCCTTGTAAATCCTGATTGGCTGAAAAAACATTCAACTAATCAGGTTTTACTAGGAGCAAAGATGTCACTATTCATTCTTCACTGAACAGAGCAGAGCAGACACTCTGCACTGGGGGGACCATTTTCTTTCTTCCAGGTTGACTTGTGGGTGCTGGGGTGGGGGAAGGAGGATGGTGGGGACCAGAGGAGGGTTGGGTGTGGGGGGGTCACATGATTTGGTCTGTGATGATTAATGATATAATTTAATAAATGCCTGGAGGAGATCCAGACTTGGATGACTCACAACTGGCTACGACTTAACCCAGACAAGCCTGAGGTACTGGTGGTGGACACAGGTCGTTGTGGTGGGGGAGGTAATTTGGGAGACCCCCCCTGGTCTTGTACAGGGAGGGGGCTCATTGACCCCTCCACACGGGTGCAGGATCTGGACATGATCCTCAATGATGGCTTGACACTGGATGCTCAGATGTCTGCTGCCATAAAAGCTGGATTTTACCATTTGAGGAATCTTGGCTAGATCTGGAACCCTATACCATCTGAGACCTGACCATACTGGTACATGCTTTTGTCACATCCAGGTTGGATTACTGCAATGCCCTGTACCTAGGGCTATCTGGAGGCAATCTACACTGGCTGCAGCTGGTGCAGAATGCAGCGGTGAGGTTATTGATGGGCATATGAAGGTGTGACCATATCGTGCATGTCCTCTGCAAACTACACTGGCTGCCAGTTAGGTGGAGGATTGTCTTCAAGGTCAGTCTGCTAACCTATAAAGCCCTACACGAAAGGGGACCAGTCTACTTGCAAGATCTCCTCATTCCTCATCACCAGTCCTGGGCTCTCCATTCTGCCAAGGGTTGCCTCCTTATGGTTTCCAGGGTTAGGCTGCTGCATTCAGGCGACCATGCATTTTCTGTTCCTGCAGCTACCCTGTGGAATTCGCTGCCTAACCATCTTTGGGAGGTACCCTCAGTGGAAACATTTAAAAAGGGTCTTAAGACCTTTTTATTTAACCAGGTTCTTAACCTATAAATAAATATATAGTATTTTAGTGATGTATTTTAAAGTGTAAGATAGATAGATTTTAAGTCTGCTGCTGTTAGCTCTATTTGGATCTGCTTTATGGTATTGTTTATTACTTGTATGTGCACTGTGTTTAATTGATATGTGAAGCACTCTGAGTCGGTTACCAAAAGAATAAAACTTAAAAAAAAAAGTCTCCAGAAAGGGGCGCTATATAAATAAAGTATCTTTATCTATCTATCTATCTATCTATCTATCTATCTATCTATCTATCTATCTATCTATCTGTCTGTCTGTCTGTCTGTCTGTCTGTCTGTCTGTCTGTCTGTCTGTCTATCTATCTATCTATCTATCATTAATACAAGCAGTGGGACTCTGCTGGGGGGAGTTGGGTTGGTTGTACTGGTGTGGAGAAGGGATTACTTTTTCAATCATGGACCACATGGAACAGCATTTTGCCAAGGTGGGGGAGGGAGACAGTAGGGGTAGTGGGAGGGGGTATCATGGTTTTCATCCTTTTTGGGTGGGGGAGAGGTGTTTTTATTGTTTTTTTTGATTGGGGAAGGGGTGTAGCATGCAGTTCATGTTGCTATTCACAGGTGAATAGCGATGCAAATTGCAGTCCTTAGCTTTGTGAATTTACTGAAATTCATGGATTTTTTTTCATGGAGCAAATTTTGGCGACTTCACACACCTCTAGTGACTACCAGTCAGGGTTGGCCTTAAAAACATTTATAGGCATTAAACCAGGGTCCTGTGACTTATTAGATTTTTCTGCTTTTTTTTGGGCCAGCCCCAATTTTGGACAGAAGTTCAGCCACTGCCCTGCACACCATCCCACCATGTCCAGGCTTACTCTCCTGGGTGGGGCCACCGAGCAGGCACCCCCCAACAGACACTGGTAGCGAGCTCTGGCTTACTCCCAGGGCAGGGTCATGGGAGTGTGACCACCCTGGTGGACAATGGTGGCAGCAGAAGTGGCAGCAGAGGAGGGCATCATACCGGGGGGCTGGATTTTTATTATGTTGAGATGCAATGGATGTGGGACATGCAATGACGTCTACAGGACAGGCTGACGTCTGTCCTGCCTCCCACGTAGCTAGGCACTGGTCTTTTTTGTAGATCCCCCAGCCTGCGCCAGGTGTCACTAATAGGCCTGACACTCACCCCCCCTCCCCCTCAGAGAAGGAGAGCTGCTCCTTGGATGCTCAGTCCTTCTCCGGCTGGCCCTCTGACTCACGGGTCTGTTCCCAAACCCGGGATGTCGGCCGTGCTGGTAGGCCAGTATAGATTTTTATGCTTTTGAAACAGTCACATCCTCATAGCTGCCAAAACTGAGACTATTTGTCCAATATTTTGCTTGCAGAGGGGTTATTCTACATTTCTGATGCTGAAAAGAAAGTATTATAAAAAAAAGTGTACCCAAGTTTCAAGGGGAGATTTGAGTTGCAAACTCAGACTTCCAGATCTTCATCCCTTTACATACCATATACCAGTATAACTTATTATCTTTATGCAGACCGCCTTTAAGCCCCTCCAGAAACTGCTGAAAATTGACTTTCTCTCTAATATCTTGTTATAAGTTTTCTTCTGAGCACTTAATTTCTTGATATTCTCCTTAGAATGAGCCCTTTTTACTGGTGTTGTCTACACTATGAACTGAACCAAGTTTTAGGAGGTGGATTGATTTTTTTTATAGATTTGTAAATTCTCTACTGTAGCAGAGCTAACATTTTAGATATTAAAAAACAATCAGCATCTTGTGTGTTATCCCAATGCAAACGTCCCCACAGGTTTGTTGCTGTGTGCACATTGATAGAAGTTTGGTGCAGTGAATGGGGGTTGCTAACCCCTGTACTCACTAATTGTCTAGGATATCACTACACTCCAATGTAGAAGTAGGATGAGATACTGTTAGCTATTCCAAATCCAAAACTTTTATTTATTTATTTGAATTTTGATAACCAGGTGGGTCCACAGAAACAGTAATGTCCCTTTTTCAGGGGTGACCCGAGGAATAAAGTCAATTCCTTGAGAGAGGTACACTATACAATATGGTACAAGAGCTAAAACACATACATAGAATGAGTACAGTCAGTGACAGGATAACAATACACATATAAATATATAAAAGCCACAGGATGTTCATCAGCAGACAGTCAGCTTCCACAACTTCAGGCGATGATTCCATGATGGTCTGGAAGGGTCCAGTGTTGATAGATCTGTGATTGGGCTTGGGTCCAACTGGGAAGGAGGCTTGAGATCGCTGAGATCAGGTGGGGTATTTTGTACGGTGGGCAAAAATCATAAAACCATTCCTAATACAAAAGTTTGCAATTTGTACAAGTATAAGAGAACTACTGAAAATTTACATAATTACAAGATATAAGAGAGGGAAAGAAGTGGGATCAGGGGAGGGAGGGGGCTAAGTAGAAGAAAGGGAAAGCTAGAGAGGAGTATGAGAGAGGCAGAGGGAGCTCAAGACTTAAGGAGAGGGGAATATGTGGAAGATAGGAGAGAGACTGAATGCAGGTGAAAGGTACATGGAGGTTAGCGGAGGGTGTTAAGTACAACTGCCACAACAGGTTGGGGATGGAAAGAAGATTTCCTTGTATCTTATTTTAAATTGGGGAAGAGACGCACACGAGAGTAAACTATGTGGGAGGGTATTCCATTTTAAAGGTGCAGAGAAAGTGAAGGATCGCCTACCAATGTCTAGGCAAATCTTTGGAAGATTCAGCAATTGGAGGTGGGAATATTGAAGGGTCCTGGGGAAGGATTTCAGGATGAGTAGCCCGTAGAGAATGGGTGGAGGATGAGGTTGGGTTAGTTTGAACGTGGTGCATAGTACAGGGAAGTCCATTTTTGGCTCAAAGGATGGCCAGCCTAAAGATTTAAGAACATCACAGTGATGTGCCCAAGCTGGTACAGCATCTTCAAACAGATCTATCCTATGGTAGGCCTGTTTGATCTTGGCCAGAGTGGTGATCCTGGCTGAGTGAATTATGGGCGCACCATAGAATAAAGCCAGGAGGAGGGTAGCAGAGGCAGTGATTCTCCTAGCACTAGGAGTAAGATAAGGGGAAGTATGATGGAGGAGGCCAAGCTTCTGATTTGTAGTTTTGATAATGTTGTAAACATGGAAGTTGAAGGATAAGTGTTTGTCAAGAGTCATACCTAGGTATTTGAAAGAATCCACCCTTTCAAGAGGCTGACCCAAGGATGTGCTGATGAGCAAGGGGGGCTGAGAGGCTAAGTCATAGGATGTATGTCAGAACAGCATGGATTTAGTTTTCTTAGTATTCAGGACCAGCAGGTTTCCTTTGAACCAGTCTTCCAATTGATGGAAGTCCTTTTCCAGGTTTGACCTGATAGAGAAGACATCAGTGCTGTGACAGTATAGGATGGCATCATCAGCGTATAGCTGTATCAACCCCTCCCTCCCAACAATTAAGGGGCAAGTCATTAATAATGATAAAGAAAAGTAGGGGCCCAAAAATGGATCCCTGGGGGACACCGTCTGTGACTGGAGATAGGGAAGAGAGGGCCCCAGCCCATTTGACACACTGGAAGCAGTTGGACAAATAGTTTGAGATCCAGGAGAGGGAGTTGGAGTTGAGACCTAATGAATGTAGTTTGGAAATGAGGAGGGGGTGGTTTACAAGGTCGAAGGCCTTTGTGAAGACAGCCCCCGTGGCATTACCATGGTCCATGGCATGGAGAATGTCAGTGGTGACCTTCAATAGAGCAGATTCAATGCCGTGTGATTTTCTGAAGCCATGTTGATGTATTGTAAGGGGGTTAGTTAGTTCAAGGAAGGAGTACAGCTGATTATATAGGATTCTTTCTTGCATTTTTGCTATAGGACACAAGATGGAAATAGGCCTGTAGTTTTCAACGATGTTGGTTGGGCCCGATTTGTGCACTGGGACAACAGTGGCAGTTTTCCATTTGTCTGGGACAGTATGTGAGAGGAATGATCGATTAATCAACAGGGCCATTGGGTGAGCCAGTGCGGGGGCACCAAACCTAAGGAATCTGAGAGACAGGGTGTCAAAACCAGGGGAGCTATTAGGATTGAGGCCCATAAGGAACTTAAGGACTTCCTTATGAGAAGTAAGCTTTAAATGATAGAGGGGGTGGTGAGTTTCAGCATGAGGGGATTGTGGCATGGGGCTGGTATCCGGGAGATCTACCTTGTAGACCTCGAGGTTGGTGAAGAATAAGTTTATTTCTGCAATGATCTCTGAGGGTGAGGATAGTTCTGAGCTCTTCAGTAACATGACCTAGGGGGTGGTCCTTTCATGGCTCTTAAGGAGGGTGTTTATTTGCTTCCAAAAGCATTTAGGGTTGCCAAGGTTATCTGTTTGTAGGGACTGTAGACAGTGCCACCTGGATTTGGATACTTTAGTTTTGCAGGCATTCCGCAATTGCCGGTAGGAGTTCCAATTAGTGCGGAGCTCTGTCTGTTCGTAGGAACATTATACTTTGTCTCTGGAGTGCATTAGGAGCCAGGGTTCCTGGGAGAGGCAGGGGGAGTGAAGTCCTTTAGCCTGTCTTATCTTGAAGGGGACATGGAGGTCGAGAATGGAGGTGAAGGTGTTGATAAAGTAATTTAGAGCCTGATTGATGTCAGGAAGGGTGGTGATAAGTGTCCAATCCGAGGAAGCAGGGCTATGTATAAATTCAGAGGTGTTAAAGTTAGTTAGGTCTCCGGCTTTGAAGATCTTCGGATGGAGGGGTTGGGGAGATCATTTTTCTAGATACAGTAAGTTGGGGAGTGATCTCTTAGAGCATCAGGGAGGACACCAGTAGCCCTGACATGGGACTTGTTCTTTGTTAACACCCAGTCGAGGAGAGTGTGATTCCCAGATTTCATAATGAGCCTGGTTGGTTGGTCGATAAGTTATTTTATCCTTGCATCGGATATAGCCGACAGGTAGAGAGCATGTTTTGGGCCATGCCAGTCTAGGTTGAAGTCACCACAGATAATAGTGTCACTGTGATGGAGGGTGTTGAGATTGTCACAAAGTTCTGTATAGGAGGTAGGTACATGTTTGAGGCTTAGGTAGATACACCCTAAAGTCAACCGTTTGGTTTTGCTGAGGGTGATTGAGATGAATAGGTGATCAATGTCACGGTCAATACCTATGCCGTGCAGTTCACTGACATCCAACCCAGCCCTGGTGTATATCAGTACACCCCACCTTTCTTTTGGGGTCTGTCCCAATGGTAGGAGGAGTATCCTGGGAGAGCAATTTCTTGGGATTGTATAGAGGGTTTTAGCCAGGACTCAGTTAAGTGTAACCCCCCTGCAAATGGGGGTTCCCAAAAGACTTCCAGGAGCTTGCTTGAATGCTCCAAGCCTGAATGGTGTTTGGCATTTAAGCCATTTATCAGTGAGTGTTTTAGAGCCTCTGGTACTGTCTCTTTAAGAGCTGTCTGCTTGCAGACATAATTAGTTTGTATGGGGACTGTGTGCTTCTCTGAGTACCACTGAGCTGCTGCCAATTCACTTCATTTTGCAGTCACTAGGAGTGCAAAGGGAACCTATCTGAAAGATGTAACTGTTTGCCAGAAATTATTTAGAGTAATAATAAAATTACAGTTTGTCTAACCTGCTTTCTTTGCAGTCAGAACTGTGTCTGCTAGTTCCCATTCTAGTTTTGAACTGCTGAACTGGACCAATCAGTGTGGGGTAAGCTAGCTCTAAAATGGTGCCTTGGACGAATCAGAACTTGGACTCATAATCTGAGCCAGCCACAAGAGGATTGTATGGGCAGTGACTCTGGGAGATGTAGTTTAGACTTCAGTGCCTTTTTGGACCAACAGCAGCAGTCTATTGTGAGTGACAGCCAATCCAGTCAAGAACTGGGAGGAACTCAAAGGAAGTGCCGGTTTTTGTCGGTTGGAGTTTGAGTTGAGCTTTGGCAGAAGAAGGAAGGAGCCCTGTGCTTTTCAGTGTGCAGTTTTAGTCAAAAACGTGTGTAAGGCCCAGAGTTCGGTCTGCAGCTTGTTAGGACTGAATCCGTCCTGTGAAAAGAATCAAAGGATCTCTGAAGAGTAGAAACCAGGCTCACCCTGTAGAAGACTGGAGGAATTGCTGAAAATTACACTCGGTCTGTCAGGAACTGAATCTGCTGTGTGTTCTCCGGTATTGTGCAGTAATTACGATCGGATACAGATGCAGCCTGCCTGGTATAGTGCTTTCTTTTATATGGATGTGTAAGAGGTTTGTGCACCTCAAGTGAGCCCTGCTGACATTGAAGGACCCTATCTTATTTGGAGGTCGTGAGTACTAATTCAGGGTCGCTCCCTGTTGAATTGCCACATTAAATCCAAATGGAATTACTGTACTGTTGACTGTTTAATTCTCCTTTCTCTGTGTGAAGGGCCCCTACCAGCTGCCACGGTTTGGACTAGCCACTAGGGCTTAGGTACCCAGGGACAGTAACTGATAGGGATAGGCCTGTGCACAGAGCCATAGGTAGATTATTAGAGTGATAAGCTAATTAACCTGATTTCCCCTGTCCTTGTTATATCCCTAAATAAATCAGAGCTGCTTGTTTCAGCAAAGTTATACTGCCTGAGGTATTTGTCTATGTTAAAGTACTGTACTGTGATTGTTGCACTGTATCTCATTTCACAGGAGGTCCCAGTGCGGAACCAGACCTGGGGGTAAGTGTATACTGTGAAGGTAATTCTGATATATTGTGTGGGCCACTAGTGGGAAGAAAGGGGGGTTGCAGTGTCCCAGAGGGCTGTGACCAAGTTAGTTTAACTATTGCAAACCCTGACCTCTGGGTGGAGGCACCCGCCATTGGATCCAGGCCCCTCAACCTGTTAGTGGCAAATCAGGCAGGGGTAGTAGCCCCTGGGATAGCGCCATCTAGGGGTTACATAAGCAAAGAATATTTGGCTTGTATTGTTGAGTCCAACTTTCAAGTTCAGCCATTTAATGTCTAACACTTTGGATGTTCATATGGGCTAACTTGAGTTCTTTTATCTCCGACCATGTAGGACAGGGAGATCGGAGGTGGTGCAGAACCTTCTTAGAAGGTCCAGGGTTTAATTCGATGTCACCAGAGAGCATGAGTAAACAAAGCTGGGAACGGATAACAAGTGGTTTTAGGAATGGAGTCTTAAGCCGATTCCATGGCCGGTGCATACTCATGGTTGTTTTAGCACACAGGGTGAAGACTAGATATCTGAGGTTAAGGGCAGGTGTGCTTGAAGTAAGAGGTGCACAGTGATGAGGAGGAGACAGAAAGAGAGAGAGAGGACCAGGAGGAGAGAGGAGAAGCCAATGCCCTGTCCTTATATTTTTGGTCATGCTGGGGACTGGCCAGGAGAGAGCAGAACAACAGCAAACTAGTTGTCCTAGGGAGGAACATGCTTGCTGGAGAATGGCTTTAGGAGTTAGAGAGTGCAAGTTCTGTGATAGGTTATCTTAGAAGCTGGGAGCTTTGATCCTGGGAAGGACCAACCAGGAGGCGGGAAGGATGAGTCTCTTAAGGTTATGTATGCACAGCGAGGGACCACAGGCTTCAGGTGTCAGGAGCTCATGTACTTGTAAAGCTTTAGGCTAATTCAGCAGCAGGCCAGAGAGAGGGAGAGACATCACTTTAATTGTGAAACAGTTTTATAACAGAGAGATAACTCATCTCACCAAAATGGAATGTACTCTCCTACCTAGCTTTCCCCAGTGCTTCGTCCAGGGAGTGGTCTTCCTCAGGCCTGATGAAGACCACTCCCTGGTTGAAGCGCTGGGGAAAGCTGGGTAGGAGAGTACATTCCACATTGGTGTGACACGTTATCTGTCTGTTATAAAACCGTTGCACAAAATAAAAGTTTTGGATTTGGAATAGTTGATAGTGTCTCATCCTACTTCTACATTGGAGTGCAGTGATATCCCAATGCAAAACGTGCATTCATAAGTCACGTGAAGTACCCTGATCCAGGACCTCCTTGCAAATAAGCTTAGCTCAGTGGAGCTTTCCTGGTAAAATAAAACAAAGAAATAAATGATAAATATTTAACCTAGGAAGATTGGCTTCTGCCGAATTCCACTGAATTCTTCTACAATTCTTTTACAGTGAACTTTATAAGTATTTCATTGAATTCTTTTACATTTAACCACTACTGGCACCAAGGAGTGTTTATCATCTTTATGAGTCACTTTAAGTTTCACAATAATTGTTAATGATAAGGGACATGTTCACTAGCTGGAAAGGTAATGGTTTTTAAAGCAGCAGTACTTGTTAGCTAAAAAAAAAATGTCATCATATAGTTTCATAGTAATGTTGTATGTCTGGCAAAAACATTATTATATTCATTTTTATGGCTGCCTGAGCGGAGCTCCTCAGACATATTGTTGTTATCTGAAAGGGGCACTGTGGAAGCACGTGACTGGATATCTCTCCGGTGTGCTTCCACAGTGCTCAGGCAAAATTCCACAGCATTTTTTTTCATGGCCCTTCTACTCCACTGGCTGCATAAACACATCTCCTTCACGGGGCACCACTCTTTTTTTCAGCAACTGTGGATGTTACTGCCATCATGTCCAAGATGGCAGTTGACTCTAATTGCACATGCGCGAGTAGCATGCATGCGCACTGTTGTCAAGGTAGCCATCTTGGATATGGCAGACTCAGGCTCGGTGAGAGCTCTGAGTATTCTTGTCCTCACTCTCGCTACTCTAAGCCACTATATCAGCTCTGACCAGAGTTTGTTTTCATTGTATTCCATTCCTGAATTGAGATATGTGGTTTTGACATTTTTAAGCATGCTGTAACTGTTCTTTGATCATGCCCACGGCAAATAAATTAAACCTCTAGGTGTAGTGTGCTGTTGACCATCAGAAATGTATGCCTTCACCCTCCTACTACGTCCACAGTACGAATCCAGCATGTAAAGTCAAAAAATAACCTTGAGAGAAGGGATTTTTTTTTTGACTTTCTTGTTATCCCTTTCTCCTAGTCTGCCCTCTTTGTTCCACTCCTTCAGGCCGCTCATGTCCCCATGTCACAGATGCAAAGTCTACCCCAGAGTGCCCTGGTGACTCCTACCTTTTTCCTCCTCCTCTGTGGAGCATCTACACAGCAGGGTCTGCTTGTAAGTCCATGGCTGGATGATGTGGAGTGGTCATCATCTAGGACCGCAGAGGGTTGTTTTCCATTATTCTGTTGTGGTCCCTGTCCATCCCCCTGAGTACGCCTGGCTCAGGCAGGTTACGTTCTTATGCACTACACCTGCCAAGTGTCTAACAGTGTCCCCCCCCCCGGCTCCAGCCTTATGGAGCCGCCATTGCCCCAAGAGTCTGTATTCCTACCAACCCCAGGGATGTCAGATGCGCAGAGCACCCCTGGTATCCCACCCCTGAAGGAGGAGAGTGTCCGTTGGGATGCTCAATCCTCCTCCCCCCTGCTGACCCCCTGGTGACCCGAGGTCATACTCGAACCCAGGTCACCAGCGTAGTGTGAGGTGTGGCGTCCAGCGCCTCCACCCTCAGTGCCACCGGGCCGGCAGGGAAGAGAGTTTTAAAACTTGGTAGTGGTGGCTATCTTTCATGACTTGAGTTATCCATTATAAAACATAGAACATAGAAACATAGACTTCAATGGCAGATAAGGTCCTCATGGCCCACCTAATGTGCCCATTTCCCTATCTACTGGATAAGCTGCAGATAATAGTTAACCAACAACCTATTCCTTCCCACCCCTCACAAGAACTGCCTTATGTCTGTCCCATGCATTCTTGAATTCCACCACTGTTTTTGACCCCACAATCTCCTCAGGAAGGCCGTTCCATGCCTCCACCACCCTCTCTGTGAAAAAATACTTCCTCACATTGCCCCTGAGCCGTCCCCCCATCTTCAAATTATGTCAAATTGTTCTTACACATCTCTTCTTCTGAAAGATGCTACCCTCTTGGCCTTTGTTGATTCCCTTGAGGTACTTAAAAGTTTCTATCATGTCCCCCCTTTACCTTCTTTCCTCATAGGTATACATATTAAGCTCTTTTAGTCTCTCCTCATATGGCTTTTGTTGCAGACCCTGCACCATTTTAGTTGCCCTCCTCTGGTCTGCCTCCATCCTGTCTATGTCCTTACAGAGATGGGGTCTCTAGAACTGGACACAATACTCCAGATGGGGTCTCACCAACGGTCTGTACAGAGGGATAACAACTTTTTGTTTTCTACTGGTGATACCTCTCACTATACATTCCAGTATCCCCCCAGCCATCTCTACTGCCTTTTTACATTGTTTGCTAACCTTTAGGTCACCTGATATGATTACCCCCAGGTCCCTTACCATTTTTGTTGTTGTTACTACCCCCCCACCATTGTGTACTCTTCCCCTGGGTTTTTGTTTCCAAGGTGCATTACTTTGCACTTCTTTGCATTGAATCCAAGCTGCCATACTTCTAACCATTCCTCCAACCTTACCAAGTCCCTTCTCATCTATTCCCACCCTCTTGTGTATCAACCCTGTTGTAGATCTTTGTGTCATCTGCAAAGAGGCATACTTTTCCTTCCAGTCCCTCTGCAATGTCACTTATAAAGACATTAAAAAGGACCAGACCCAGTACTGAACCCTATTGTACCTCACTAGTAACCCCCCTTTCTTCAGAGTGGACTCAGTTTACCATTACCTTCTGTGTCCTGTTGTCCAGCCAATGTTTTACCCAGGCTACCACCCTGGGTCCCACTCCAAAGTTGGCCAATTTGTTTATTAATCTTTGTGTGGGACTGTGTCAAATGCCTTGCTAAAGTCGAGGTAGGATATGTCCACAGCCCCTCCCTGGTCTATTACTTTGGTCACCCAGTCAAAGAAATGGATTAGATTTGTCTGACATGACCTTCCCGCTGTGAATCCATGCTGCCTTGAGTCCTGTGCCCCACTGGCCTCTAGGTACTCAACAATTCTTTCCGTCAGAAGTGACTCCATCATTTTTCCTACCACTGAGGTCAAACTAACAGGTCTGTAGTTTCCTGCCTCTGTCTTGCTCTCACTTTTGTGAAAAGGAATCACATCTTCCCTCCTCCAGTCCTTAGGTACCACACCATCCTCCCATGATTTGTTAAAAAGGGTAGTCAGTGGTGTCACTAGTTCTCCCCTTAATTCTTTTTGAATTCTGGGATGAATCCCATCAGGCCCCATTGCTTTGTCCACCTTCAATTTTAGGAGTTCTTTCAGAACCCTTTCTTCTGTGAAAGGACTGGGATTGACTCCCCTATCCAGAGTGATTTTATTGAATGGATTAGGTATCTCCCCTCCTCTTCTTTTGTGAATACTGAGCAGAAGTATTTACTCAGTATCCCTGCTTTTTCACTGTCCTTCTCTGCCCATCCATCATCCACTTTATTCAGCCTTACTATCCCTCCCTTCATCTTTCTTCGCTCCCTAATGTACCTTTAAAAGGTGTTATCCCCCTTCTTAACTGAGTTGACTATCTTTTCCTTGGTTTGGGCCTTTGCTAGTCTGACTGCCTTCCCTGCTTCCTTCTGCATTAATTGGTACAGTTCTCTGTCCTGCTCCTTCTGTGTTTCCTTATACTTCCTAAATGATATATTTTTCTCCCTAACCTTCCCCTCCACCTCTTTTGAGAACCATAGTGTTTTTTTCTTTCACTTTGATTTGTTTATTTGCTTCACACAAAGGCTTGTTGCCTCTGTGATGACAGTTTTGATGTTTCCCCAGTGTTGCTGCACCCATCCTTCTTACCTGTTTGCTAGTGCTTTTCTGAGGCACTCTCCCATTTTGACAAAGTCAGCCCTCCTGAAGTCCAGTACCCTCACTTTTGTATGGCTTGACTCTGCAGCTGAGTTTATCGTGAACCACACTGTTTGTTGGTCACTTGTTCCCAGATGGCTACCCACTTCGAGATCTGAGATCCTCTCCCTGTCCCCATTTGAAAGTACCAGGTCTAAGACTGGTCCCTCCTGAGTGGGTTCCAAAACTAGCTGTCTAAGGCATGCCACCTGTAGGTCATCGAGAATGGCCCTGCTCTTGGATGTGACGCAGCAAAGATGCTCCAGTTAACATCTGGCATATTCATGTCTTCCATCAACAATATCTCTCCTTTCTCTGCCATCCTAAGGATGCATTCTATCATTTCCTTGTTCATTTCCTCCCCCTGAGACTGGGGTCTGTATACAACCCCTGTACGGATTGTGGTGCCATTTCCAGTCTCCAGGGTGACCCACAGTGCCTCCTGTCCTCCCTGTTTACCCTTTTGTTCCGTTGCTTTGATCCCTTCCCTTACATAGAGAGCTACTCCTCCTCGTCTTCTACCCTCCCTGCCTCTTAGTAATAAAAGCTATTTAAAAACAGCAGAGAGAAATAAAAATATACAGATGATGAATCTAACAATGTTATAAACATATTATTGCTTAAAAACGATATGATGAATATTTTAGCCGACTAACAAATACTGCTGCTTTAAGCTTTCTAATATCAGGAAGTGTAAATAGGTTAGTCCAAATTAGGTCAATGGTAGAGAATCCCCACGCTCCCACAAATGTAAAATTTGCAGGAACATCAGCCTCAGTTCTCCCATTTGGCTTACAGTAATCCATTTTTAACATCACCTCATTCATCATCCAGCCTTAATTTGTAATGTTCTTACTTTTCAACTTGCCTCACTATGCCGCTGGGTGTGCATTACATCAGCATAATCAAATAATAGAATAATGCACGCCCCACCCTGACTCATTGCTTACATGAGGAATCTGCATTCTAGCTTTATACAAGGGCTATCAAAATTTTATAAATAAATATTCAGAGCTAGCCACAAGTGTAGCACAGCCTCTAGCGCTGAGCTAAAAATAGCACAGGGCTGGCTCTAAGCTATATTCAGTCAGTCAGCGTGATCTGATAGAGTGCACTGACTGGCTGAATATTGAGCCCTGTTGGCACAGCACTAAGTGGATATGGGCTGTGCTGACACAACCCAAGGCTGCATATGTCCCACAGGAGATAGCACTGCTTGAAACAGGCTCATGTCAGGGCTCCTGTGAACCAAATTCATCCTAGACATGCAATTAAGCTCACAGGGCATGCAAGGTACTAACAGACCCCCTGTATTTACATTATGGGCTCATTTGCATGGGCGTATAGGACCCCCAGCACCGATGCAGGGTGGCACTGGTAACACTTCCCAGGTGTCTAGTGATTCCCCCTTCCCTTGATCACACCCCTGTATTATGATAAATATAGCCCTCTCTGGTGTCTAGCAGTCACCCCTCTTGCTGATCACCACTGTATTATGACAAGTATTTTATTTATTTATTTAAAACTTGGTAATTGGGAAAGGCACGCTGAGCTGAGGCTCATTTTCAGGTGCGACCCAGGGATGTCAGGGAAACCATACAGACAAGGAGTGTAAAACATAATAGCAGTTGTACAAAATAATATAGGCATAGGATAAAATACAGCCCTCCCTGATATCTAGCATTCCTCCTCCCCCCGATTATCCCCATATTATGATAAATATAGCCCTCTGTAGTGTCTAGTGGACACCTGTCCTCCCAATCACCCATGTTCCCATTTAGCATTATGTTTACATGATGGGCTAACTTACCAGGTAACCTGTGTGGGTCATCAATATGACTCCGGCTGAAGTGGTCAGTGGTGACCAAGGGAGGGGAGTGCAGGGCGAAGGTTATCAATGGGTAAGAGGGTGTCGGTCGGGAGGGGGAATTAATGGCACATGGTTTGGGGGCAACAATAGCCTCCAGGGAACTGTGCTTTGGCATAGAAGGGAACCTGGGTGATCAGGGGTGGGGGGACTGCAAGACACCACGAAGGGCTCTATTTATCATAATACAGGAGCAATTGAGGGACAGAGAGAACTGCAAGACACCAGGGAGGGCTATAATTATTATAATAGAGGTAAGATTGGGGGAGGTGTCCACGGGATACAGGGATGGGCATCTGCAGTACAGTCGCCCTGCCTTCGGGGGGAGGGTGCTCTTAGCGTTGCATTAAGATGTTTATTTTTTCAGTGACGGTAAACAGCACCACTCTGGGGGCCGCTTAGCACCGCTAAAACCATTTGAATACACAGCTGTGCCATCATGCATGAGAGATTCCCTCATCTGCATCCATACAGGGTTATGGTTAGAGCAATCACACTGCTGGGTTTGGGTAGTGTTTGGGGGACCCCTCAATATGACCCCGCCCAGAACAGCAGAGCTAATCTAGGATAACTCAATTATACAGTACCTGTGCTAACCTTTTGAATATGGGGCCCAAGGAATCTTAATAGACACAAGATACTATGCTTTTGCACTACAATTGTAACATAGCTGATGTGGTACAACAACATTTTGACATCACTGCTGTGGCACAACAGCATATGGAAGTGCTTGACTTTCCATATGCAACAACCTTGAACCAAATACAATAACAAAGTTATACATTAAAACAGTACAGTCCATACAGGAGGTGGTGGGATAACATTACAAAAATAACCAACAATAAGAACTACATCTTAAATACATTAAGTGCATAAAAAGTGCAGTCATTTACAAAATGATGAGAGAATAAAACTGACTGTAAATATTTAAGCAACATGTTTAATATCCTTCAGGAAAAGCTTGCTCCATTAGACATTTCTTTAGTTTAAGTATGTAAGTAGTAGTAAGTAAAATTTATTTGTCAAGCGTCCGATTCCAGAGGCTCTGGGTACTGTACAGGTTGGCAGGAATAAGAAACCATACATAGATATAAAAACATAATGCAACAGCAATGATAATAGTAATTAAACATAAATAATATTGAATTAAAATAAAAACAATGCAGCAGTTTATTGTTCTAAACTATAGGCCAGAAACATTTCTTTAAAAAGGTGTGCCTTCAGCCCCCGCTTAAAAGATTCTGCTGATGGGGCCTCCCTCAAGGATCTTGGGAGCGAGTTCCACAAAACCAGGCCCACCACCTCAAAAGAATGGCCTTCACAGGACTTCAGGTGGGCCCTGGGAACTGCTAGGAGGCCCTCAGTAGAGGAGCGGAGCAAGCGCATATCACGGACAGGAGTCAGGTCACTCGGGTAGCTAGGGCCCAATCCATGTAGGGCCTTGTAGGTGAGCAAGCCCACTCTGAAGAAGATTCTCCATGTAACTGGCAGCCAGTGAAGTTCGTGCAAAACCGGGGTCACATGACAGCACCTTGGAAGGCCCATCAGCAACTAGGCTGCAGCATTCTGCACCAGCTGCAGGCACCAGAGAGCCCCTCCATTGACCCTGAGGTACAAAATGTTGCAGTGGTCAAGCTACAATGTCACAAATGCATGTACCAGTGAAGGCATGTCATCAGCGGAATCAAGGTTTTAATCCAAGCGACACTCCTCACATGGTGAAAACCACTCCTGATGACAAATGACACCTGAGCTTCACGTGTCATTCGATCATCAAGGACAATGCCCAGATTGTTCACCTTGGTGGATGCTGCCAAGGGAATGGGGCCAAGGAATAACACTGTTCCCATCCCAGCAGCACCCACATCCTACTGATGACCAGGCTGAATCACTAGCTCCTCCGTCTTGTCAGGAATGAGTCTCAGCCAGCTAAAGAACATCCAGTCCTGAATCTCAGCCAGCCATTTATTCAGCACCTCCATGGTATTACTCATCCCAGGTGCAAATGACATACAAAACTGAGTGTCATCTGCATAACAGTGAAAACCCAAGCTGTACTGTTTAATGTTCTCACCCAGTGGAAGCATGTACACTGCGAACAGTGCATGCGACAGAAACAAACCCTAGGGAACTCCACATGGCAGGGGCTTTGGGCAGGATGAGAAATTCCCCATCACTACCTTCTGCATCCTGCTGTGAGGAAGGACTCAAACCAGCTGATGACAGTACTGGTGGGTTCACACAGCTCCTTTAGGCAATCAAGCAACGCTACATGGTCCACAGTGTCAAACGTTGAGGAGAGATCTAGGAGAACGAGTACTGACTGCTCCCCCCATCTCTCACCCTGAGGAAATCATTTTGCACTCTAGCTAGTGCCATTTTGGGGGTATGCCTAGACCTAAACCCTGACTGGAAGGGTTCATAGATGTCATGGGCTGCGAAGTGTGCTTCCAGCTGCAGAGTCACTTCTTTCTCAATAACCTTACACAGAAATGGGAGAGTAGAGATAGGTCTGTAATTCACCAAGATGTCATGGTCAAGCGATGGTTTCTTTAGGAAGGGTCTCACCAGTGCCTCTTTCAAGTGCCGGGAAAGCATCCCTCCAAAAGTGAGCACCAGACAATCTTGGCGAACATTGGAACAACAGGCTCAACACATTCCACTAAGAGGTTAGTCGGACCTGGGTCCAGTTCACAGTATGTGGTCCACAGCTTCGAAATCTCCTCACAGACCCCTGTCACCCCAACAGGCCTAAACTCGTTCCAGGCAATAGGAGTGCCTCTGGACACTCATGAATCGCCACTGCAGGGCTGCAGTTGCCTCATTGGAGAGATCCCAGCCCTAATGAAGGACACCATATCAGAGCAGAACAGAGAAAACTCCTCACACTGAGCGACTGAAAATGCTTGTTTTGGCTGCAGACAGGCAAGATGGAGAAGCCTGTCTACAGTATGAAAAAGCAGATCTGGTTTCTTCCTCCCTGCAGCAATCTCCTCGGACAGGAACACTGCTTTCTAATGGTTGGTTGCCCTTTGTTATTCACTGTAGTGAGTTCTCAAAGCCAGTTTGTCCTCCTCAGACCCAGACCTCTGCCAACAGTGCTCCAACCTCTGACCCCTGGTCTTCATCTCCTTGAGAGCCCCATCAAACCATGGGGGTCTCAAGCAAGAAGACCTGGGTCATACATGGACCGGTGCAACAGAGTCGAGTGCCTTGGAAACAGACACATTATAGGATGCAGCCTTCTCACCCACAACGACTGCACATGCAGCACTCACACCAGATAGATCAAATACCGCCATCAGTCCCTCTGGGGACGACCCCTTCAGAGGGTGGCAGTGGACCATCTCCACAGGGGAGGAATGAACAAGGAGGGCCCTGAATGAAAACTTTACCGTGCAGTGATCCGACAAAATGATTTAAATTTGAAGGATCCCAACAATAATATTGGAAAAAAAGGAATACATGTAAAGATTTAAAAATAGTTTCCTTTACATGCAATATACACGAACAGCTGTTTTAAAATGATCTCTCACACGTTTAAAAAATATATACGGTACTGTATGTGGTTTTGATACTGAGCCAAATAAGTTTGGTGCATACAAGGAGCACCACAATAAGTGCTATACTGAGTAGTAGAAATGGGGGGCACAAGTTCATTTCCAGAGAAGGGACTTCAGAAGGGACTTGCAGCTCTGAAGGTAGAAAAGGATATGGGATCAGGTGGCATATACCCAAGGTACTAAAAGAACTCAGGGAAGTTCTAGTTGTCCCACTGACAGCCTTGTTCAACAGCTCACTGGTAAAAGGCATGGTTTCCGGATTACTGGAGAAGGGCTGACGTGGTTCCTTTACATAACAGCGGCAGCAGGGCGGAAGCTAGCAACTATAAGCCAGTCAGTCTTATGTTTGTGAAGGGGAAATGAATGGAAACACTGTTAAAGGAAAGACTGGTATCTGATTTATTTATTTTTATTTATTTAGTTGACAACTGGGTAGGTACACTGGCCCAAGGGACTGTTTTCAGGAATGACCCAGGCCATCTAGATGGCATATACAATACATTAGGATCAGCATGCAAGTGGAGGTGGTATATAAAGTCATAGTAGATAAACAATTCATACAAATAGAGACCAGAGCAGAGGCAGAAATTAGGAAAAGTCAACAATGATACTAGTAGGTTGGATAATTATTTTCCGGCTAAGAGAGGCAGATGGAGCCACAGGGCCCCATTCCATGTAAAGAAGGGCACGTACAAGCAGTGGTGTCTAAGAGGACATTTTTAAAATGGGATTTGAAAAGGTTGGAAGTGCCTAGTGAGTGAAGTGTGGACAGTAAGCCATTCCAGAGTCCGGGGGCAGTGATTGAGAAGGCTCTCTGTTCCATCTCTGTTGCAGTCTGGGGATGGTCAAGGAGGTGTTGAGAAGAGGACCTCTGTTCACATGAACCTGTTCTTATTCTTATTCTGAGGAGCCTTGTTAGTGGGGAGTTCACCCCATCATGAAGGGACTTATCAATAAGGGTACTTAAATGGTAGTCATGGCAGGCCTGCAGAGGCATCCAGCCAAACGTCGAGTAAAGGGAGCAGTAGTATGTGTTGATTGGGGCCAGAGCAACAAACCTGCAGATGCTAGGGTAGGGTAGGGGAAAATGGTCAGGCTAGGAGGGAAAAGCGGTCCTTATCTGCCCTCAAATTCTATGTTTCTATGTGTAACCCCTAGGCAACGCTATCCCTAGAGTTACAACCCCTGCCTACTACCCGGGATGTAGGTTGAGGGACCTGGGTTTCCAAGATCTAATTTAAAAACTGGTTCTTTCCTGGACCTCTGTGACGGTGGACTGTTCCACCGTAGTGGGTCAGTCAATTGATTTATCGGACCCCATGCTTCTCCTGGTGACGCACTATCCTTATGTCAATTGCCCCCTGCTCATAGGGACTGGATCTTGGTTGCCCTTCTGGAGGCCAGATGACTGCTATTACTGAAATGGAGGCAGCCCACACCCTCCTCAGCCACTGCTTGGCATGCTGCACTGGTTAGGTTGGCAGTCCTGAAAAGGCTCACATATGTAAAGTGTGGTCAGCTTACCAATTATTACTGCAAATGGAAGCCCTATCTTAACTCCCCTCTCTGTAAGGTGCCTCTGCCTCGGAAATGTAACCCCCCCAGCATAAACCCCCTTTTTTTTTTTTTTCTCTTTCCTTCTTCATCCTCATACACTCGGTTCCACTACCCCTTTACACAGTCCAGCACAATAGTAGTTGGATGGACTGCAATCATATGAGACGCTCTCAACCCTCCTTTCTGGTACTCAACCCTGTGCTTCCTTTTCACTACATCTGGTTTCTCTCCTTTGCTTTCTCCTTTCTCCCTGTCAGCTGAGAACTGTGCTTACGTTGTACTTTATGTTGGGCATGGCGTGTGATGATATTTTGGAGTCATCCTCCTTCTCCAGCTAAGATGATAGATGAGACCTTCAATTTTTCTATTATATTAATGTCCTCTACTGTTGTCAATGGCATGTTACTTTGCCTGTGTATACTCCTGCCTGCTTGTTGCTTATTTATCTGGATAAGTGAAAAATCAATAAACTTTTATATGTTTAAAAAAAAAGAGTTCTTTCCTAGGAATTACATTGACACAGTGCCTCCACCCAGAGTTTAACTTTAAGTGGGCTAGAATGGTACATGGCACAACCCTCTGGGATGCTGTACCCACCCACTGTAACCATAAGCCACCCCAAAACATGACCCGATAACATTTTCCCACATTTTAATACCTTTTACCATTCATTGACTGGACCCTAATAATATGCACACAACACAGGTATCTGCAAAAACAACAGTGAACACTTTATTTGCAAGAGGGAAAGGCTTAGGAATGGGGGAAGAAAGGAACAGAGGTTATGCAGCACAGTATTTACAGTATTTACATTAGATTAAATGGTTGTGAATTTGTGCTGGTGAACTCCTCCAGCTGGGTAGATAAGTTGCATTTCTAAATCGAATTGTAATCACATATTATACCAACCTCTAACATGACCAGATCCCTGACTATCTAGCTAAACTGCATAAATCAGATGACATAGAAACATTTCTTTTACCCACACTGGTACCAGTCCCCAATAGTTGGAATGAGACCCCACGATCCCAACCTTAAACCTGGGTACCCAGTAACCAAAGTCCAGTTAAAGGTGCAGCTGTGGTTGGCCGGCTAAATTATACAGATTAAAGCTTGGACTTGAAAGACATTAAACTCTTGAATTATTTACACTTTCTGAGGCTTGTGTGTGTGTGTGTGTGTGTGGGGGCTCATTTTGAAATTGGTGCTTCTCTTTCTGAGCTAAAGCACCTGCGGTGTATGCAGCCAGTTACTTTTTATTTGACACATTTTGCATTCCCTGAACATCCAGCAAATTTATAATTCAAACACATTCAGCACCTTTAGTACTTTAAATTCTTCTGATGGGTACTTGTTCCCAAGGGCTAGGGTGACCTGGTTCTCCACGTCCCATATCCAGATGAAATTATTTTTCCAATACCATTTCATTCACTTTAACAATTTGAGCAATTACTGCAGTTCTTTTACAACAAATTTGATGTCTCAGACCCACTTGGCAAATGGCTGAGATTTACAGCTTCCAAAGGAGATCTTGACAATAGCAAACAAATACTGGACCTCACAGGCAAAGTTAGGACGAGCCCCGGATCTGAGTGCTCCCCTTTCAGACCTGTAGGCACTTTAGCAATTTAAACACATTTCAACACATTTATATGATTTGGACCATTCCATGGCTCCTTAACTTATACAGGTCCACCCTCGCTGGGCAATGATTAAATGCAGCAGATGCAGGGTGCAGATGAACGAACAGTTCCAAATGGTTAACAAGTCTTTAGGGCTTGGCAGCTCCAATAAGCTTTCCCTTTACTTGCACCGGGGGGTACAAGATTACTCACTCAGTCAGGCATCCTCAAGGAATGGCTTTTCTTCATCAAAGGTTCCTGAAGTCTTCAGTTCTCTCACCACTGAGACTGGTTCAGCTCTCTCACAGCTGACTTATCATCAAGTTGCAGGCCACACATTTTTCCCAAACGCAGAAGGGTTTGGCTAGCTCCTGGAGGACATCTTCTGGCAACTCACAGATTAGCAGCTTTTACTTTAACTAACTAGTTTAGCATTCTGGCAAAAAAGAACAAAGCCCCCTCCTTTGCGGAGAGGCTTACACTGGATCACCATGCCCATTTGCATTGCTGGGGGCCTAAGCCCCCACTTCCATAGGGGACTCCCACTCGAATCTGAAAAATCTGCTGAAACACAGTCTCTTATAGGGCTCTTCTGAGGCTACCTATTGGCTGAAGCTATTGGTTGCTTTGGTTCTGATTGGCTGGCAGGCTTATCAATCAAGAAAATGAATTATTCATAAAGCCTCCTAGATGCACAGTTGGTTTGTTGTTTTGGCACCTGAATGTAGGTCCCTGCAGTTCCCCATAAGCATTTGAAAGTTTCCCATGAGCTTTGACAAAAGTCCCACAAGTCCTGGCTTAAAAATCCCAGCTTTCCGATTGGCTGTTGCTGCTCTGTAATGGCTGCTTAACACACAGTCCCGTAAGCAGATTTAACACAGTCCCAAATAAAGTACTGGTGCAGCCAGAATAATTAGAATAATTACCCAAATGCCCCACAGTTCAATAGCCATATGTGTGTCCTTAATGTCGCCGCCCAGTTTAGTGATTTGTTTGGTCCGTTTGCCTGTCACCACATCCAATATTTTGTAAACCCCTCCTGCAGCAGGCAGGCTGTCATCTGAGTCCCAACATTACTGGTGCTGCCAGGATTTAGTTATTTATTCATTATTTAATCATTTTTTCCCCTTTTATTTTTTTTGAAATTTATTTTTATTATTTTAACTGTATACAATACACAGTAAGCCACCGTCATAGGAAAGCTTGTAGCAGTATTATACATTCATGAAGAATGAATACATCAGTTTTACAGGAAGGATTTGCTACTCTCCTATACATAGGTACAACACTGAGGGGAAATTGTTATAATAATATATATATATATATATATATATATATATATATTCCCAAGAACAATTTTACTAAAGGCTAATTACTGCCATGAGCAGGGATTTTTAGTTAGAAAGATGTTTGTATGATATCTAGCACCCAGATTGTTGGGCAACAAAATCCCAATCACCATTAACAGAGGCAAAGAGAAACATATATGACAGTGCTCCCAATCGGTTATAGCCCAATACATTCCTGCTTTAACGAAGTGTTCAGAAGATTGCATAATGTGCATGTTTGCCAAGTCTAAGGCTCCAAAACTTCAACTTAGTCCGGCGAAGAAATGGGTTCCTATAGTTACTGTACTTCATCAGTCACCACTTTATTTACTAAATGAGCCTATCCACCCTTCCAGATCAATTGTAAGAAAGTCTTAAATCTTAAACATGGCTAAGAACTATTATTGTGTCCAACAATACTATTCCAAAGCTGAGCAGGGAAATAAACCTAGTCCAAATGTGCATGGGAAGAAATGAGAGAAGTATTTCTGTCGTGCATAGCCCAGTGAGATAGAACTGTCCTGAAGGTATTTGCTAACTGTCCCCGATATCACTATCCTATGTGTCCTCCTTCATTCTAAACTCCTGTTCTATGCGATCAATCAATTTAGATGCTGTTCCAGGGTCAGAGAACTGATAGGCTTTTTCCCCATACACTATCTCAAGCTGGATGGCATTAGTAGGACTTGATGCACCCCCAGACCCCGCAAACAGGCCCTGATGCCATCGAAGCCCTTCCGATGCTGCCTGGTAGAGTAACTTAGGTCCGGAAAAATATGTACTTTTTCTCCTCCCCAGTCCAACATGCCTCTTTTTTTTGCTTGTGTGATTATTAGATTGCAATCTCTAACTGAGCCCAGGTCTACAAAAAGAGTTCTAGGTAGGGTTTGATTTGTCACTGTCTGCTTTCCAACACTTTGAGGAGTGATTCTGTTCCATTTTAGGATGCTCACTGATTCTTGTATCTGAAGGGTCTCCTCGAAGAATGTGGACAGAAAGGGTAACGAGTCTTCTCCCTACGCTCCCTCAGGTAACCCTAAGATTCGGACATGTGAGGCTCGTGAGGCATTCTCAAAATTTTCAAGACATCTTCTGAGCACCTCATTTTCTTTAGTTAGACCCGTAGTAACTGTAAGTGCCGTTGTGGCCAATTTAACTGCCTCCTTCGTTTGTTCTTCAATCAAACCCACCTTCGTGTCCATGATTTTAAATTGGGAGGTAAATTCTTCCATTTTTTGATCAATTCTCTGGATCTCTTTTAGAAGAGCTGCATTGGAGGGTTATGGCATTGGGTCTTCTGCTGGCCCCGTACTCGATTCCTTGCCAGCGGTTGGCTTCGGGGCCTTTTGCCGGGCCCTGTCTCCACCAGCACCCGCTTTGTTAGTGTGTCCCATATCTGCAGTGTCCACACAAGTATCTCTTCTGGAGTTGTTTTAAAATGTTCACCAAATCTTCCATAGTCAGACCAATGAAAAACTGCTTTTGAAATGTAAACTTTTTAGCATATTATTTAAGTATTTAGGCTTTCTCCAATAGAGCTCCACTATTCTGCTGCTGCGAGCTTGGCTGCTAGCCAAGCCCCTTTTTCCCCCCCTTTTAAACATTTGTCCCCTCTTACAAAAACCCAAATGGTAGCTGTATTATTTATTTACCTTTATTTTTCTTTTACGTTTGGCAGCCGCTGAACTAGACTGTTCCCCAAGGGTAGGTAGACCCTCATGAATATTCATAAGGGACTGGTGCTCTAGTTCATTAATATTCATGAGCCACGACCCTAATGTTCTGTGGATCTCTTTATTTAAATAGAAAAACGGGCTCTCCTGCCCTTGCTGTGGTCACTGGGTCCCAACTTGGCAGACAGGGACACCGGAACTGCTGAACTCTCTCCTGCTCGACTGCAAATTAGGCGATTTGGAGGTTAAAGGCACAGCACTGCACATGCGCGATCTCCGCGGCACCGGGAGTGCTGAAAACCAGCAGAGGGGAAGCAGGGCTGAGCCCAGCTGGGCTCGATTACACATGGGGGCTGGTTTTGGGGGCAACACAGGTCACAGCAAGACTTGGGCCACAAAAGAAAATGGCAGGCATTTTGGGAGGTGCTGGAAGAAGGCAGAAATGGGAGCTAAATGGGCTAAAGGTAAGCCCTCAAATTGGGGGGGGGCGTTACATATGTTTCTATGCTGTTAAAGGTGGTATTGATTTGTGAGAGGTACCAGTTTGAGGTCTGGGTAAAAATAGGGGAGCAGAAACCCAGAAGGGATAGAAGTGTCTCTGGAGTGATGGCTAGACACACCTTAGGGATCATGAGTTGTTTTAGGTGGAAGCAGACTTCCAGTTTCTGGTTTACACATTTGACCAATTGCTTGATGTGATCCATAGAAACATAGACTTTGACAGCAGATAAGGACTACTTGGCCCACCTAGTCTGCACATTTCCCTACCTACTGGATAAGCTGCAGATCCTAATCAACCAACAGCCTTCTTCTTACCCCCATAAGAATTGCCTTATGTCTGTCCCATTGATTCTTGAATTGCCCCATAGTTTTTGACCCCATGACCTCCTCTGGAAGGCTGTTCCATGCATCCACCACTTTCTCTGTGAAAAAATACTTCCTCACATTGCCCCTGAGCCGTCCCCCTCTATCTTCAAATTGTGTCCCCTTGTTCTTGCACATCTCTTTTGCTGAAAGTTGCTACCCTCTAGGACTTTGTTGGTTCCCTTGAGGTACTTAAAAGTTTCTATCATGTCCCCCCCTCCCTCCTTTCCTCAAGTGTATACATATTAAGCTCCTTTAGTCTATCCTCATATGGCTTCTGTGTAGACCCTGCACCATTTTAGTTGCCCTCTTCTGGACTGCCTCCATCCTGTCTATGTCCTTGCAGAGATGGGGTCTCCAGAACTGGATGCAGTACTCCAGATGGGGTCTCACCAACTGTATGTACAGAGGGATAACAACTTCCTGTTTTCTACTGGTGATGCCTCTCCTTATACATCCCAGTATCCCCCCAGCCATCCCTACAGCCTTCTCACATTGCTTGCTAACCTTAAAGTCATCTGATGTGATTTGCCCCAGGTCCCTTTCCATTTTTGTTGTTGTTACTACCTTCTCCCCCATTGTGTACTCTTTCCCTGGGATTTTGTTTCCCAGGTGCATTACTTTGCACTTCTTTGCATTGAATCCAATTTGCCATACTTCTGACCATTCCTCCAACCTTGCCAAATCCCTTCTCATCCTTTCCACCCCCCATTGTGCATCAACCCCGTTGCAGATCTTTGTGTCGTCTGCAAAGAGGCATACTTTTCCTTCCAGTCCCTCATGAAGGTTAAGGAGGGATCAATAATGACTCCCAGGTGTTTGAAAGTAGTTACTTGTTTGAGGTGGGATCCATCTGGGGCTAAGATGCTCCGAGGGTTATTTTGCCCTGCAGTGCATCTGGCAAGCCTTTGTTTGGACCCCAAAAACATTGCCTTTGTCTATTTGGCATTTATGAGTAGACTGTTTGATGTAAACCACTTTTGGACAGCCCCAAAATCCATAGATAGGGAGTGTGGTAAATTCTTTGGAGTCTTGTCACTCCTGTAAAGGATAAGATCATCCATCTACATAATCATGTGGCAGTCTGTGCCATCCTTGAGGAGGTGGTTTATGAATATGGAGAACAGAATAAGTACTAATATATACTCTTTTGGAACTCTGGTATATAATCCTAGGGTGCTGGATGTGGTCCCCCCAGCACAGACCATTTGAGATCTACTGGTGAGGTGATTGCTGAACCATGCCATGATTGATGCCGAGAAGCCATAGTAGTGGAGTTTACCTAGTAGGATGTTATGATCAACTAAGTCATAGGCCTTGGAGAGATTCATGAAGATGGCACCAGTAAGGTTGCCTTTGTCTGAGTTAATTAGGACATGATCAGTGAAACTGGCCAGTGCAGTGACAGTACTGTGTCCATTTCTAAAGCCATGCTGTTGGGGGGAGAGCAGGTTATACTTTGCAACGTGGTCCAAGATTTATTGGAAGACAATTTTTTCCAGAATTTTGCTTAAATGGGAGAGGATGGATACTGGCTTGTAATTATTAAGGAGCTTAGGGTCACCTGATTTGAATATGGGGACAACTCTAACCTGTCTCCATAGTGAGGGGATAGACAAGGAGGTTAGGGACAGATTAGATAAGGTAGCAAGGGGATTTGAAATAAGGTCAGATGTTATTTTAGGGAACTGGGGGCACAGACTATCACTTCTGGCACTTCTAGAATTAGGGAGGGTTTTGAGGGGATGACGGACCTCTGTGGGAGAAGTGGCCTTGAAATAGATGTAGGAGTGCCAGTCTCAACCACATTCCCCACACCAAGGGTGGTATTGTGTCCTTGGGTGGGAGCTCAGCCAGGTGCTCAGCAAGGTTGGTGAATTTATGGGTCAGAGATCAAAATACAACAAATCCAGCACTCACCACCACATATAATGAAGGACGCTGCTCTTTGAAGTGTTTAAAAAATGCCCAAATTTATTAAAGTGTCACAGTGCCTTGACGTGTTTCGGATACAAATGGATCCTTTACCAAAAGGCTTATGGGTCAGAGCTTCTGTGATCTGAAAGGAATTGGTCAGGACACCTGCTTCGGTGCTCAGGTTGATTTGGCTCTGCGTGGTGCCCAGCTTAATTAGGGAACTTACCGTGACCCAGAACCTATGAGGATCATCCAAACTGCAAGTTTGTTGATTTTTTAAGGAAGGAAGCCTTGATGGATTTGAATTCTTCCTTACAGAGGTTCTAGAGCCTTCTGTAGTTGTTTCATTTTTGTAAGGAGTACTTTTGTTATCAACTTGGAATTCCCACCCCTCACTCTCCAGGTGGTAGTTGGGTAGTGTGTATCCTGGGTAAAGGACAGGCAGCAGTAAAGAACCCAAGGATAGATGGTCTGAAAGACCACAGGCTGCACAGATTCACAGGGAGATAGTCATGCCAAATGAAACTGTTAGAGTGCTTTGACTGGGTGACCAGGGAAATGGATCAGTGGACGTGGCCTAGCTGAACTTGAGTAAGGCCTTTGGCACTGTGCCACACAGAAGGCTGATAAAGAAACTGAGCAGCCTAGAGGTGGGATTTCAAATGGTGAATTGGGTTAGAAACTGGTTAACAGATAGAAGGGTGGTAGAACATGGCACTCACCATAATAATGGGGCAGTGACCACCAGGGTACCACAGGGAACAGTTCTAGAACCAGTCCTCTTCAATGTCTTCAGAGGTGACAATGCAGAAGAACTGTAAGGGATGATATTCCTTTTTGTGGATTATACCAAAATCTGCAATAGGGTAGACACTAAGGAGGGGTGGAGAGAATGTGCAGGAATTTTGGGAAACTCATGGACTGATCAAAAGCATGGCATTTGGGGTTCAATGCCAAAAAGTGCAAAACCATGCACCTACTGTAGGGCATAGGAACTCAGGAGGTGAGTATAGGATGGGGAGAGAAGTACTGACTGTCATTAAAAAGGAAAGAGATCTTGGGGTTATCATATCTGAGGACCTCAAAGTAGAAGGGCAATGTGACAAAGCAGTGAGTAGGCTAGTGGGATGCTGGAATGCATAGGGAAAGGGTATCTCCAGCAGGAGGAGGGAGGTGATGTTGTCTCTGTATCACTCACTGATTAAACCCCACCTGGAGTCCTCTGTCCAGTTTTGGAAACTGCAGCTCAGAAAGGACATAGACAGGGTGGAGGCAGTCCTGAGCAGGGCAACTAAAATGGTGCAGAGATTGCATGAGAAGCCCTATGAGAAGAAACTGGAGGATCTTAAAGAGCCACTGCCAATCTGTGTATCACTTAAGAAATTCAGAAGGCTTTTTGTCCCCTTTACACCCCTTGGTATCATTTATGTTGATTCTTGATGTTTAAAAAGGCTAATATTACCTTTTCCTCCTCTGCGCCTCCTATGTGCGCTCCCACTGCCAATCATCATATCAGTGCATGTTACTGTAGCGCTTTGACGTCATGTTGTGACCATAAATGTGAATCCCTCTCCTGCTCGTAATGCTGCACTGTGTGGCGCGAAGTTAGACATCACTACCCCCGTGAAATTTCATCTCCTCGGACTTTGTTTCAATACTCTAGTATGTGTTGATGCTGTTTAATCGATTTTTCAGTGGATGCAATGTTTATTTGTGGAGCAAGTATTTTATTTTACTGCGTCATGTGATGCACAACATTCAATGTGTCAGACTTGACGTCCCAGTCAGTAACAGTCCGTGACTGCAGACTCTTACTTATAAATAGCATGTTTCCTATTTTGACTTTTTCATTTATTTTATATTTTGTAAATTGAACAGTGGTTAGTACTGGTTTGCTGTTATTTCGTATGTGAGATTTGAAGAATGGTGTAATACCTGTCAATGGCTGTCGTGGGTTGTCATATGGTGTGTTTTACCCTGACAGGCCTATGTTTCTTAGAACACTTTCTGACATTTCTCAGGGTGTATTTATGGCTGTTTACAGAGGGTTTTTTTTTGCTGTGTGGCTGTGGATTCCTATCATCATCTGTATGCCTCTATACCCTTTATGTTTACATATAATGCAGAACTATATAACAAGAATGACAGCTATCTCTGGGTAGTTTTATGTTTTGTGGCAGAGGTATATGTGTGTGGTACTATGCATTTATCTTTTATTGCTGCCTAATGACATTGGGTATGGTGGTGTACTACTTCTGAGGTGAATGTTACAGCATCGACTATATGTGACCTGCCTTTTGTTTGTCCTTATATGTAAGGCTTTCTCCTTGTGTGTACACACTGTTCTGTATTATGGCTACACCCCCTCACCTGACTTATCTGTCATGCACGTCTTTAGTACCCACATTCCCATCGCCATTCCCATCACATCTCAGAGTGTTTCATCGGCCCAGCCCATTGGATTACAGTATATTTTTAGATGTACATGTTATCTGTTACTGTCTTTGGGCTGCCTACTGCATTACCTTGTATAGTTGTATTGAATGTTACTTTTTACAGCATACTGTCAGTGCAAGATTGTTGTTACAACAAGATGTGTGTGCGTAGTTTACTAATGGCAAATAATTGGCATAATAGGGGAGGGAGTAGTGCCAGCACAGTGGTGTTGGTGTTTGGGGTAGGGGGGTGGTTTGTTGACATGATGTGGTAAAATCACAAACAGCAGGGTACAGTATGTCTTGCTTGCACTGAATGAGGAGTGTTACCCTGCATGTCAGTTTGCTGCCTTAGAAAAGTGTTGCATGGGTTTAGGGAGATGGGCATGGTGTGGGTGATGGGATGGATGGCCAGATGTAGTATAATGGTTGCAAGATGCACATCTAAGTTGACTGCATATGAACATAGGGATTGGGCAGCAGATACAGTTATCATTGTCTATGAAGTCTGCAGCTGCCAACACCTCCACCATTAATTTCTCCTTAATAAAGTTCTCAGCAGTCCCTACCCATACACTCACTTGTTCCCTGACAGTTGTCGTGACAGTGGTGCTGCGATCCACTCCTGGCAGATTGGAGTCTACCCACAATCAACAAGGGGGGGGGGGCAGGTGTAGGGTGGAAGGCAAAGTCAAATATGGGTGGAATAGATACCAGGCCTGACAGCTGACAGGGCTTGATAGGCCTTGATCAAAATGTGTAAGTAGATGTAAAAACAGACAAGCAACACTGTATCTTTCTACATACACGCATGTCTGTCACTCTAATTCCTTGTCAAAATCCTCATCATATGCATGTGATCCATACACCACCTCCACCTTCAGCTTTGTAACTTTTGTGTACAGGAGTTGCATCAATAGATCCACTGTTCTACCCTCCTCTCCCTGGTCCCTCGTGCACCTAAACCCCTCCCTTCCATTGCCCTGTTTACCCCTCCCATTCTCTCTGCGCATTCTATGAACCTTGTAACCAGAGTTTGGTGCATCCCAATCAGGGAATGACTGGAACCATTCGAATTGATAGCAGCAACGTCCACCCTCACCTCAGGTAACAATGCCTGAAATTCAGGTGATGTGTTACCCATGCTACTGTCATTTATGGAGAACAGTCTACACCCATTACCATCTCTCCACCATCCTATTGACCCATCTATCTGCCCTTTTTCTCTCTGTCTACCCAGTACTCCTTCAGTGTCATCCTGTTCTTGCAGCTCCCTCGGCTTGCCTTCCTGGTGACCTCACATGCCAGCTTCTGTGCGTCCTCCTCCACCTAAATATTGTCAAAACCCACTACATATTCTATATAACCCTCCAAGTTACCATTCATGATCCACTGCCCTTCCCCATTAATGTGCAATCTATCCTTCCTGAAAAGTTTGCTTTTGATCCATTGTTGTGCCAGACATCATTGGACCAGCACATATCCCTGTGGTGTACACCACTGTCCCAGACAGGTGTTGCACTGTACAATTTTTCCCTATCTGCAGTGTTTGCCCTTGGAACAGGTCCCTCTTCTGAGAAGGCTATCGACCATCCTGTTTCAGAACATAGATTCCACATTTCCTCAGATCTCCCTTGAACTAACTCCACCATGCAGTCCCTCATGTTATTTGTGCGTACGTGTAACACAATGTGTGGTATCTTTCTTCCTCCACTTACACATTCGATCATGGCCTATCCAGCCCTGTCAGCTGTCAAGCCTGGTATGTATTGCACCCATATTTGAATTTTCCATTCACAATACCCCCCACCCACCCTCGTTCCCTTACAGGATGTAATCCAACCATGAATGGGACTTTGAAATTACAGGATATAAACTATACTTGAGAGACAGGGTAATTGGGAAGGGTGGAGGGCTTTGCAGTTTATATCATGGACGCAATAAATTGCATGAGAGAGGAGTCAGAGGAAGGGCAGATGGAGGCATTATGGGGTCTGGTGAGGTTGTGGGTGGTACACATACCACCCAATCAGGATTGGGAGAGGGACAGGGAACTGAGCATACAAATATTAGAAGCTGCTGGTAAAGGAGAGGTGGTAATAACTGTGGACTTGAACCTGACCAAGGTGGACTCTAGCATACCACCCACAACATGTGCTAGGATCCAGGTCAGCCTGTAGGTACGGCAGAGTGGGTTCCAGACTCAGGGCATCACAGAACCAACAAGAACTAAGGCAATTCTTGATATTGTTCATACAAATGTGTATCATGTGCATGAAATAATTGTCAGGCAGAAACTCAGTGGAAGTGACCTTTGCACAGTTTGGCTCAAGTTGGACATAGGCAGGTAAATAATCTCGACTAATACCGAAATGGTTGATTTCAGGAGTGCAGAGTTTAGAAACATGTGCAAAGTGCTGAGGATCCATGTGGCAGGCACCACGGCAGATATGGTGGTGGACCAAAGGTTGTCCATCATAAAGGAAGGAATACTGTTTGCCAGTAAGGAGCGTGTTAGGCTCTGGGTGAAGAACACAACAGGCAAATTGCACAGCTGGTTCAGTTCTGTGGTTGCACAGGCAGTAAAGAAAAATAGATTGGCCTATCAAAAATTCAGGAATACCAATAGAGATAGCTGAATATGGAAAATGACAAAATGTTGGATGATGAGGCAAGTAAGGAAGCTAGGCGAGCAGAGGCACAGAATGAATTAACAATGGTGACAGTGCTATCTTTCGCTATATAAGTGAGAAGAGGGTAAAGAAGGCAGGGATTGTTAGGCTTAAGAAAGTGGTGGAGTTGGTGGATGATAATAGGAAAAAAGGAGACCTGCTAAAAGAATACTTCTGTTCCATCTTCACCGTAGATATTGACAGACCAGTGCCTTCAGGAGGAGTCTTCATCTGGAATGTTGGAGTTGTATGAGTGAGGTTAGGAAGCACTTCATCACAGAGAGGGTGGTGGACATTTGGAATGTGGTGCTGTAATCGTTAATCTCATTGAAGACAGTAGGCCTCTTTAAGAGAGGCAGGGATGTTCATGGGGGAAGGTTAGGAGCATGTGTAGGGAGGTTCAGAGGACTGTGGAATGAGGAAATGGACATTAGCTCAAGCTGTGCACCATGCAGTATGAGCAGACTTGATAGTCTAAATTGTCTTCAAATGCGGGCTTCTTCGTATGTTCATATGTTTGCATGAATCTCCTATCACTACGACTGACCATTCCAAACATACTACCTGTGCCTTTGTCCTCAGTCACACCCTTCACTTTCATGTCCATTGGCCCATATTTGTACAGCATCTGTGGGACCTTGCCCCACCCTCTTCTTCCCTCTCCCTTTTCCACCCTGCAATGATTCCAGTTCATTTCCTTTTCATTGTGATGTCACTTGTGACCATGAGGAACTACTGATCATTTTTCTTATTTATTTATTACAGTATCAGAATTACAACCCTTTGAGTCAGAGACTCATTTACAAAGACTCATCGTCATAACACAGGGTAGGACAAGGAAGGAGAAACATACAGTGAGTGGCGAACAGACCAAAACAGACAATAGTGCAGGTGCAGGCATGGCAGACTATATACAATTTATGGTTTGTACAAATTGAATACAAATGGAGAGGTCCATATCAGCAGGAGAGAGGCCCCTTCTAGCCAGATACAGGCCTATATATGATGGTAGCTAGGCAAGAAGGAGTGAATCATTGGGCATATAAGCTTAGAGGACAGTGGTAGTATATGGTGGGAAGGGTGGTGCTGAGCACAACACTGCAGGTTTAAGCTTGCACATGATTGTAGCTCAGCATAGAGAGAGATGTACACTGGAAGAGTAAATGAGCAGAGTGGGTGGTGAGGGATTAGTGGGTTGGATGCGGACACATGGTGGAGCAATTATTTACAATTGCAGTGACAGGAGCTTAAGAGGTGGCTGTGTAGGGATGACTTGAAAGGACCAATTCTGAGCTCAGAGGAGGTATCAGGAGGGAGGGTGTTGAACCAGGAGGGTGCCCTGTATGAAAAGGATCTCTACGTGAGGGACGTCCTAACCCTGGGGACTACTAGCAGGGTCTTAGTGGAGCTACAGGTGTGGACAGGAGGGGTGGCCATGTTGATCAGTGCAGACAGACTGGGGGGGGGGTAGCCCAACACGGATTTTACGGGTGAGCAGGCAGGTCTGGTACAGGTGCCATTCTTTAAGGGAGAGGATGCTGGACCAGGCATAAAGTGTGCATGTGTGTGTTTTCCTGTCAGCCCCAGTGAGTAGCCGACAGGCCTTGTTGATTGAGAGTTTGATTTTGCCCAGTGCAGTGTTGTCTGCAGCGCCGAAAATTAGGAGTCCATAGTCCACGAGGGACAGGACCGATGAGTCAATGGCGAGTCTTAGTGCTTCTGGGGGGAGACAGACTCTGTGCTGATAAAGCAAGCCTATGCAGGAATTTAAGGTGGAGCAGAGGGTCTGCATGTGTTCATGGAAGGCGAGAGAGGAGTCGAGGATGATACCTAGGTATTTGTATGAGGTAACCTGCTCAATAGGGTGGTGAGATAGGGATTGAATGGACGGGGCAGAGCTCTTGAGTTTGTTCTGATTGTGGGTGAAGAGCAGAGATTTTGTTTTTTGTTAGGTTAATCACAAGCCTGTGGTCAAAGAACCATTGCTCGGTCTGAGCAAAAGCAGATTGTAGTGCCAGCTGGAGTTGGATGGGGTCAGGGTGGGATGAGAAGAGGACTGCATCATCTGCGTAAAGCAGAATGTTTCCTGATGTGGCATTGGGTAGTGTGCATAGGTATAAGTTAAAGAGTAGTGGCCCCAGGATAAAGCCTTGGGGAACACCGGAGCAGACCTGACGAGGGCTAGAGAGGATATTGTTAATTTTTACGCTCTGGGTTCGGGCAGCGAGGTAACTGGCAGACCATTTTACAGGGCCCAAGGTGAAACCAAGCTGGGTGAGGGTGTTAATGAGAAGGGGGTGGCTGACCATGTCAAAGGCTTTTGACAAATCGATGAAGACTGCCCTGGCAGGATGTCCTTTGTCCAAGGCAGAGTGAATGAAGGAGGTGAACTCAATGAGGGCAGTTGTGGTGCTGAAACCTTGGTGAAAGCCATGCTGTTCCCTGCAGAGGAGGTTATACATAGTAAGGTATTCTGTTATCTGGTCAGCCACGATCATTTCTAGGGCTTTGGAGAGGGGAGAGAGGATGGAGATCAGTCTGTAGTTGCCTGGAGGCTTTGGGGAATTGACCCAGTCGAAGGGAGAGGTTGAGAAGGTCAGTAAGGGAGGTGCGAACAAGGTCCAGGGTAGAGTGGAGAAGGCAGGGATCAAGTGAGTCAGCACTGTGTCTGGCACCCTTAAGGGCTTTGACCAGATAGGGTTTGGCAGAAGATGGGGAGATGGCTCGGAAATAGAAGGGTGGGTGTTGGAGAGTAGTGGTAGGGGCATCAAGGGCTGGATCAAAAAAGTTGGTAGGTAGGGTAGCGGAGAGATCTGAGAAGGCATCATTTGGCCCATATAGCATACCTGTAATGTGTTTGGTTGTCTTACCAGTCTTCTGTTATTTACACTCCATCATATTTTTCAAAGTTGAATGTGTGGTTTATCCTGACATGCAGATTTTTAATGTTTTGTTTTTTTTCTCCGGTTGTGACACCTCAGTGTGTGAAATGGTCCATATATATATATATATATATATATATATATATATATATATATATATATATACAGTATATATATATGTCACCTACGATTGTGGTAATACCTACAAGAACAATGATAGCATGCACCGTTTCCCATCAGACGCAACCTTACTATAGTGTATGGTGGAATGCGGTGGTATATGAAAATCCATACACCGCAAAAAGTCATTCTGCTTCAGTAGTGACATCCTCACTAGCGCAGAAAGACTTTTCATTCTACGTTAGTGAGGACATCACAATACAATCACCCCCACCAATGCTGTTCATAGGACAGGGGGCGGTTGGTGACTCCTGCGTGCGAGCTGGCCGGTGAGCTGGAGAGACCAGGAATGTGGGTCTCCAGCAAGAGACGCTGGCCAAGAAATGAAAGTGATCCTGTTTTGGGGCACCATACACTATACAGAACAGTGTATGGCCTCCCAAACAACTCAACAACTCTTCCCCCTCATGTTTTCTATGACAGCAGAGGGACCTCTCGAGCTTCGCTCTCGAGGTCATCAGCCGTCATAGAAAACACCCGGGTGAAGAATTGCCTTGTTGTGTATGGGAGGCCATACACTATCCTATATTTTTCAGAATCGTGCAGTTTCAGCAACAAGGCAGGACTGGCAGGGACCAACTAAATACAGCGTGTTATGTAGCAGTCATTTTAGTCCCGATAGTTTTGAAGCTATGTATGCCTTCCAACAACAATTTGGGTTGAACAGTAGACGTGTATGTAGATGACTGAAGCCAGATGCTGTTCCCGCCATATTCAGACATCTGCCTTTGCCTAGAAGCGTGGGCAAGGTTACAAAGAAACCTTGGGTTTCAAAAGCAGTGGAGAAACGTGACAGACAGCGGGGTATGTATCTAATATGAAAATGATTTGCACAGCTGTAGGCCGTTGTCATTGTACTTTTGTAACATATGCTGTCATCTGTATATTCTCATGATATACAGCCACGTGAGCAATAAAACACAATGGTTTAAGGGCACAATGTAGAATACACCAACCCATTTTATAAAATGGGTTATAAAATGGATTTGTGTATTCTAAATTGTGTTTCTAGTTTTAGCTGTGCGTAACATCAAAGCAGATTGCTTAGAATCATTTGCCAATTTTATAGATTCAATATATTCACAATCAATCAGTTAAACATAATGTACTGCGACAGTGACATTCCAAAAATAGTTATTGTAACGACATCCCCAACCCATGGAGGGGCCTTGCCGTGGTGTTGGGCTTACGTAATGATTACATTTGTTAACCATTGCAACTAACAACTCTGTCTTTTTAAAATGATAATACAGTCATGGAATGTTATCTGCGCAGACGGCACTGTACTAGTAGGCCTTGCTTTTGAAATCACTTGCTGTAATGTTACTTGCTGTAATATTGCCTTAATGTTGAACACTGCAATTCCTTTACTGTTTTCTCTGTTATTTGCTTATGTCTATATTCAACATGTCACACCGCATACTGGTATACAGGGTGAATATAACAGGAATGTGTTGTCTGTTGCAGTGTTTGGTTTTCCTGTAATGTCATATCTAGAGTACAAAATTGCAAATATTGCTCAATCAGTGGTTCTCAATTCATGATGTGTTGCCATTTGTGGATTCAATTAGTATCCCTGGTGTGTAATTGTAGTGGCCCACAGGCTCTTCCATGACTCAGTTTCTTGGTGTGCAGTGACCCCTACAACACCTCTCCAGCCACAACTTGAACATAATTGATCTCAAAAATATACCTTTTGTTAGAAAACACCTTCACTGGTGTCTAGTGTTACCCCCGGCCCCAATCCTGCTGCCAACAAACATGGCCACAATCAATCCCCCCCCAACCATGCCTGCTGGATCTCTTTCCTTGTGTAAAGCTTTCCCCTGACGTTGCCAATTGTCGCACGGTCGGAACACATTCCATATCTCTTATCACAAACTACGATTATTTAAAGTATGGTTGTTGTTGACACAACACCACCCATCCTTTTCAGTCTGCGCCCAAACCACACTCCCCTCCTCCAGTATACCACAGCTAGAGGGTGCCTCTGGCACAGCCATCCAGTGACCTCCATGTCAGACAGCCATGTCCAACTGAAATCAATGAGTTATACTATGGTGTGTGAAAATCCTGTAATCTCATTGTTTAAAACATGTCACATGACCATGTGTAAATCTTGCATAACCCATGGCTGAGAAATGGCATTTATAAATAACATAATTAAACACATTTAAAATTTATTTTACACATGGGTCCATTGTATAATCGCAAAAATGCAATCCAGGGTGTGACTTATTGGGTGATTTGCCCACTTCTCGTGTGGATAAGTCACTCTGCTGTGCCTCATGACACACCACGCAAGATGTTGGTAAATCCACAATAACCCACACCCTGTTGTGCCTTATTGCTTAATTGTCACATGCTTGTACAAGCACATGATAACTCATTGTCTTCTCATGGTCATGATTGTTCAGGTGTGCTTACAAGCGGAGGTGTCTGCTTTGATTACCCATGGTAGGTTGTTGCCTGATGTCATGGTGACTGTGTTGTGGAACCATCTGGGTGCCACAACGTAATGCCCCCCCCCAAACCCCCACAATCCCACTGCACATGTCATCGACCATTTCAGATTCCACTGACATTGTTTGACTGATTTTTATATTTTTTTTGGACTCCATTTTTGCACCTCCTCAGCCCGGGCATCCTTCCAGGGTGCTCACTCAACTGGAGCCTCTACTCCCTGTCTGAACACTACTAACCTCGGCTGGACTCCCCCAGCCACCCAGGCAGGCCTAGCCCCCCCGGATCATCCCCCAGGGTGGGTCTGTCCTCCCCCAATGTCCTATCTGAAATTAGAGAGGCCTTACCTGGGTGCCAGGTCAGGCGTGGAGTCCCCTGAGGCATTGGGCTGATGTTGGGGTGTGGGCTGCATCACTGGAGCCCCCTTCATCTCGGCGAGCTGAGGCAGGGATTTTCCTTTTGTTGTATGTCCCTCGTCCCGCCCCCCCTGGAGTTCGGTCGTGCAATGGTGTCTCGAGACATCTGCCACAACTCTGCCCCTCTACTTTGTGCCCAGACATGAGCACGTCCCTCCAGCTTCCATCAGGGGCCGCTGTTGCACTGAGCAGTCCATGGATCCCTCCCCAGAGAGAGGAGAGCAGTCTACGGATGCTCAATCCTCTCTCTCCCGTGTCGACCCCTGAAGACCCGAGCTCGTTCCGAACCCGGGTTGCCGGCATAGCGCAAGGTGTGGCATCCAGCGCCTCAACTCTCAGCACCACTGGGCCAGCTGTTTGACTGATGTTTAACTTATGGGCATGTGCAACATTATGTGTGTCCAACTTATTGCTTCACTGGCTCACATGCCTGTGTGACATGTTTATGCACCCATGGCACACCTACATTGATTGGCATTCATCATGACAGAAGATGAAACAAACTACCTAAACACCACCAAGCTACAGATACCAACAGTGGCATGACATCACACATATGGATTTAATACTGGGAAGCAATCTTCACTTACCAGCAGTCTGTTGCACCATTTTGGAGAAAATTCATGGAGTGGTGAGTATTTTACAGCATATCTACATTTACTGTATTGCATGATGACATATTATGTTGCAGTCTCACTACGCTTGACCTTATTAGATATAAAGGTTGTCAATTCCAAATTCCTGTTTTTTTCTTGCAGCATGACTGTAACACAATACTGCAATGTAAAATAAATATTCTCGGTGTCTGTTATTTTGGGTATGCGCATACTTTATTGGTATGGTTGATGTAACATGCATGCAAATGCATGAGACAAAATGCATGGATAGCATATCTAAATTAATAATGTACTTCTGCAAAGCAGTCTGTTACTATACATCTCAATTTGTTCATTTTCAGGTCATCTCAATGCTTTTGGCTCGATCATCCACCAAGTCTCACCATGATCCAATCGCAGATGAAAGAATATGTAGCCAACAAGAGGATGAAGATATGACAAGCGTTGTGATGGATGCTGAAGATGCCGTGAGTTCAAAAAATGCAGAAGTTCAGGTGACACCGGCTGATCTACAGTTACACTGCAACAAAAAAATACAGGTCCATGTCTGTGGTACTAACCAAGTTAAGTAAAGTCAGTCTGACACCTGGGGTTACACAAATGGGAAAAGGATCACTTCTGTGAACATCATCAAACTGTAGTTGCATCAGACATTGTCAGATATTTCCTTATGTCTAACAAAATTACTTACAAGCTTCTCTCTGTTGTCAGTGCTTGAGAAATGCAAAAATGTGGTGCTTTCTATATATGGAAATATCACTTAAATTGTAGCAAATATAGAGAACACTGGATGGGCAACTATGCAGAACCAGTGTCTTCTGCCACAGAGGAGTTCTGATTCACCCTGACCTCAAGAGCGAAGATCGAGAGTTCTGTGGGAATCATAACCATGAGGTGGCAGAACACATTGGTTGTGCATAGAGTTGTTCATTCTGTATTTTTTTATAGTTTATAGTTTTTTTTATTTAATCTTTTATTTAAGGAATTCTGGTCTTTGCAGGCAGGTTACATCAGAAATGGGTACAGATCATTCTTAGTACATTTTACACTTACAGAGAATGACATACAGGGTGTAGAGAAATGTCTTAACAGCATTAGTTCATCAATGTCCAGCTTAAGATTGTAACTTATTATAATATTAATTCCCCTTTCTATTGTATTGACTTTTGGCAAGGCATAATGAGACACCTCTCCCTAGAATGATCAGATTATGTCTTGTTTTAATTATTTCTATAGAATGGAACACTTATTAATGTACTAAAAAGCAATACTCCTTAATAACCTCATGTCCCTTTATGGGACGAAGTCAGAATAGTGATCTAATTGATAGGACACCCATTTTCTCCAGTGGATGTTAAATTTCTCAGTTCTATCTAATATTCTGGCTGAGAGGTGCTCGAGGGCATATATCTCCCTGGACAAGGTTAACCAGGCCTCTTTGGTGGACATTTTATTGGTAAACCACAGTCTGATAATGGTCTTATGTGCTGCTATAATGAGTTTTGAAATGTAAGTATCTTCTTATCAATTCATAGCCCGTCAGGTTTAATGAAAGTTAAAACATACATTGGGGTAAATAATTCTACTGTTTCATATATTGTCCCCAGTTCCTCGAAGACCTCTGACCAAAATTTTGCTACCCTTGGGCAAAACCAGAGGACATGGCTCTGGTTCACTGAGCTGCACCCGCAGCCTCTCCAGCACTCCCCCACTGCCAATTCCCCATTTTTTGCCAAGATGGCTGGGGTTCTGAAAAAGCGAGACCGAAGTTTTCATATGTATTCCCTCCAATATGGGGAGGGGAAGGTTTTAAAAGCTGGCAGTGCCGATTCACTCCAAGCTGTCTCATTTATTACTACTTGCAATTCCTCTGACCATCTAAGCCTGACTGAGTCGGTCAAATCTCCCTTTCTGTCACTTATTGCCTTATAAATTTTATTAATTAAGTGTTCTTAGGTAGTTCCCCGAATGTGGGTTTGTATTAACTGCAATATCTGAGAGGGACATTCAGTCAAAGCAGCTAGCAATTCCTCATTCGGGAGTAGTTATGATTTGACATGTAGGTAAGAAATAAAATACTTATGGGGCAAATGGCATCCCATTTGTAAGGAAATGAAGGGGACAATCCCATGACCCCTACCGGTTGGAGAATATAATTTACCCCACATGCATTTGCCATTGTGCCAAGTAGGGACCTGCTGGACCCTCACCAAGATCAGCATTACAGGACAATGTCCCCAAATTACTACATATAGATTCCTGCCAATGTACTGTCATTGCTGAAAATTTTGTGTAAGTGTACTGTGTCTGACTTCTACTTGTTCCCATGATGTTTTCTTTTATCTACTATTGTCTACATACCCTTTGTTGTACCCGAATATAGGCAGCTATGCTGTCTAATGTACCTACCCGGTTAACAAAAACTAACTAAATAAATAAAAACCTCAATCTCTCCGCAGATGTTAACAGGTCATTGCAGAGTTTAAGCCAGTTTTTAGGGGTTCTCTGGTATATTTTGGGTAGTCTTCTAACACTTGACATTTAGGAGGATTACCAAAAAGCTGTTCCTGAGTGTTGAATATGTCTCCCCAAGTTAATTCTATTTTTTTCCAGTGGGCTTTATACTGTGTATTTATCCAGCTTAAGACAACTTTTAACTGTACCGCCGTCACATATTTTCTAAGGTCTGGGAGATTGAGCCCTTCCTTTTCCCTGGTCAGTTGCAAAACAGTGTATCTTATTCTAGGAGGCTTGCCATTCCAAAAAGAACACAAGATCATTCTATCTCACACCTGAAAATAAGTTTTGGTTGGGACAAATGGCAGTGTCTGAAGAAAAAACAAAATGCAGGGAAATACATTCTGCTTGATTGTTTTTATTCTACTTAAAAAACTTAAAGGGAGGTGAGACCATCAAGACAGATCCTCTTCCAATTTTTGAGTCAAGGGTTCTAGATTTAACAATTCAGCATGAATGGGGTTTCTTGTCGGCTTTATTCCCAGGTATCTCATCTCTTGCCTATGCCATTTAAATGGAACTTTTTTTTAATTTAGTGGAGAGGGCATAATTATAGGACAACACCTCTGTTTTTGCTTTGTTTATTTTATATCCGGCTATATTACTAAATATATGGAGCTGTTCCAACACCACTGGGATTGATAGTTCAAGATCTATTATTGTTAGAAGGATGTCGTCCGCAAAGAGTGAAATCTTCTGCTGTCAACCACCCAGATGGATGCCCTCTATCCTCTGGGTAGATCTAATGGCTATTGCCAGGGGTTCGAGATACAGAGCAAACAAAATTGGGGACAGGGGGCAGCCCTGCCGTGTTCCCCTGGATAGTTGGAACATATCTGAGAGTGCCCCGTCTACCCTAACATTTGCTTTGGGGAAGGTGTATATGTTTTGTAATTGTCTTATAAATTGTTCCGAGAATGCAAATTGGCAGAGGGTCTACCACAGGAATGGCCAGCTGACCCGGTCAGATGTCTTCTCGGTGTCAAGTCCTAATAACACTAGTGGGATTTTCTTGCTAGGGCATAATCTACTATCAGGTGGGTACATTTGATGGCATCATGGGCTTGCCTGCCTTTAATGAAACCCTCCTGATCTGGGTCTATAATACTTGGAAGATGGTGATCTAGTCTGGATGCCATAGCCGACATAAACATCTTGTAGTCATAATTTACATTGAGATGGGATGGTATGAGGCGGGGTATTTAGGGTCTTTCTAGGGTTTGAGGATAGCCATTATAACTGCATATTGCCAAGTGGGGGGTTCACTATCTTGAACTGCGTGGAGGGCCTGGATTAATATGGGGAGGAGCTGTTTCTTGAATTTATTATAAAATTCTGATGGATAGCCATCAGGGCCTGGGGCCTTGAGAGTCAATGCTTTTTTGAGCACTTGAACTAATTCTTCTTCCCCAATTGGAGCCAATAGGGCCCTTGCTTGAACAGGGCTAATACATGGAATAGGTAGGTTAGCTAGGTAAGATTTAATCCTGTTTAAGGGTGCTTCCTGATCCATGGTGTATAAATCATGATAACATTGCATTAAAATGCATCTAAACTCCTGTGGGCTCTTTGCTGTTCTCCCTGTTTTGGGGTCTATCATGGTCATTATACACACTTTGGTGCTATGCTCCCTCAGTTTTCTTGCTAAGTTTCTCGAGGCTTTGGGTCCCCCTTCATGAAACCGGAGTTTTAAGTAAAACAGTTTTTGTTCTGTTTGCAGATCCAAGATCTTTTGAAGTTTTTGTTTTGTGGTTCTTAAGCTTAGTCGGATCTGAGGTCACTCTGGTCTGCCCAGTGTTGTAGGCGTAATAATTCCTCCTGTAACTCCTTGACCGCTTTCTCCCTTTGTCTTTTTTCCCTAGCTGAAAATCTTATAATTTCCCCCTTAAAACTACTTTTAGGATATCCCAAAGAATTGTGGGAGCAATGTCTGGTTGTGAATTGTCCTGTTTAATTCTCGGAATAGTCTCTTGGATCAGCTCTAAGAACTCTGGGTCTCTAAGATGTGCAAGATTTAGGCGCCAATTGTTTTTTTTATATTGGGCCCCCAAATCCATTTTGACATATAAGGGTGTATGGTCTGAAAGGAAAGTGGCTCCATTCCACACATCGTATAGGGAGTCTAGATGTTCCACTCTGGTGATAAAATAATCGAAACGAGACTCACCCCCTGAATGTGGGGTCCGGTGGATATATTCCCTCATTTTTGGGAAATAATGTCTCCAAGCGTCCACAAAGCCCAGAGAAGAAATGGTTTGTTTTGTGTATTTTTGAAGTTCATTCGTTCTGTGGGCTAGTGGTGTGGCTGCATCCATCGAGAGGTTTATTGTAATGTTCAGGCCCCCCCATCAACAATTGCCCCTCCAACACTGACAACAAATGGGAGAAAAATCCCACTGCTAAATGTGTTGATGACCCCGGTGGGAAGTATACTGATGCCAACGTGATGGGTCTTGAGTACAGCTTGCCCGTCACGATAGCATAGCGGCCATCCGGGTCGATGATCTCAACTTGTTTCTCAAAGGGCACTCCCCTGGACAACATTATCATCACCCCCCATTGTCTCCCTTTCTTGTAGGCTGATTCAGCCACCACGTTGTACCCAATTGTTATGCTTGTCCGAAGACAAGTGTGTTTCCTGGAGTAATATGATTTCCAGTTTATCTTTTTTTAAAAACTGAAAAAGGCGGGAGCGTTTAATTGGTTTTCCAACCCCATTTATATTAAGGGAGAGTATCAAGGATTTCCTATCCATTTTTACTACCGGGAAAGAGCTGTATGAGGGTCCCATTGTCTTCGCTAGCTGGGCTCTTCCAATCCCCACCATGCCCTGCCATCTTCACAATTAATGGAACCTATATTGTTGATATCTGTAATTTCTTTGTCTGTCTTTATTTGCTTTAGTTGACTGCCTCTTTCACCATGTAGAAGCCATATACTAATCCAACTACTTGCAACAACAGAAAAATACACAAGTCCTATTAATAATCTTAGAACATTAAACAAAGTGTAAACCATTTGTGAACTATTTTGTTTCACCTCAATCAATACCTCGAGGCATTCAAAAGTAACTGACTGCCAACAGGGCAGTATCTAACATAAAACTTTTAGACGTGTCAGATCCAGAGTTCCTCTGGCCATCTCTAAACTATTAAACTGCTCCCAAGGTAGAGAGAGGAGATATACCACTCTTGTGTTAGGGCGGATGGTTTGCGCCCTGTGGGGGAATTTCAAAGTGATGCCAAGGACCCCCAGCACCACTGTTTCCCTGGTACCTAGTGGTGCAGTAGGCCACACTGGAGATAATTAATAGGAGCACAGACCCCCAGGGAATGGTCTCTGCATTCCTCATCTCCAGTGGGGTCATATAAATTTGTCAGCCGCACAGAGATGGTTCTCTGACCTGCAGTGGGTCAAGAGGGTAAGTAAACCTTGAAAAGCTGCATTAACTTGACCCTCCTCTCCTGGGCTCATGTGCCTATTCAGTTTATAATAGGAGGGCGCCTGTAGAGTTTTGGGGGAGGGCGGGGAGGGAGGGACATGGAGGCAAAGTCCAACTCTCAGACCTTCTTCCCACAATCTTCCTGGGAACATTAAGTGATCTTCTATCTCCCCATTATAGCCCCAGTAGACAAAGTCCCCTGAGTACTAGTGCTTGCCTCCCATTAAACAGGTTAATATCTGCCAGAAGTAGACATTTTTAAGGTCTCTCCTAGATCCATCTCACCCATCACATGGGTATAGATCTTTGAAATCTTTGCAAGAGTTTTTTCACATCTTCTATAGTTGCCTGGCTCTGTCTCTTTTACCGAATTAGAGTCTCGAGCAGTGTCCCAAGTACCATCGTGCAGATCTTGATGTAGCTTTCTGGTCGAAAGGCCCTCAGTGGTAGGTAGGGCAAGTCCCTTTTCTTGAAGTACTTTTATGGCTTCATCTGGGGTCTCAAATATTTGTGGGCCATCCGCGAACATGACTGTTAGTCGAGCTGGGTACGGGGTTGTGAATCTTAGTTGCTGTTGCTTTAAGAGGTGTAGTAGTGGAGCATAGACCTTCCACTTTGCTGAGACAGTCGGGGAGTAATCGTTGTCAAAATATATGCATTTTTCCTTATACCTGGTTTCCTGCATTCTCCAGGCTCTGGTAAGAGTTATTTGGTGGCATAGTTCAGGAATTTCAAGATGATAGATCGGTGCCGTCTGTCTGGTTGTGCCGGTTTTGGCGAGAGAGCCCTATTTACCTGTTCAATTTCAAGCTTGAATGCTGGGTAAAGTTGAAGAGAGTCCCGGAGTAGCTCTTCCACAAATCTTGGCTTATCTTTCCCCTCTTCATCCTCAGGGACCCTATGTATCCGCAAATTATTCCGACGTGATCTACTTTCTAGATCTTCACATTTCTCTTGTAATGTGTGCTGCTCATCTAATAGGTGTATGACCATGCATTCCAGCCTGTCAGTTTGGTCATCTATATCTGTATGGTGTTCTTCTATCTCTGTTACTCTTGCAGTGAGCTTACTCATTTTGGACGTTAATTCTGTGCGAAAAGTACGGACTTCTGTTTGGAGGTCCTGCAGTTCAGATAATATTGTGGCATTGCTTGGTTGTAGGGCCATGGCCCCGTTAGAGACCACCATGTCAATGTGGCTGTCCGCAGAGCTTGCAGGAAGGCTAGTGAATCCATTTGAATCCTTAACGCTGGAGGTACGTGCATTTCTCTTTTTATCTCCCATTCACTGCTGTGACTCCCTGTTTTTTTCTTAGCTTATTTTTAATTTAGTAGTTGTGGGAGAGTCTGTTTGTAACCCAAGATACTCAGAGCTCTTCTTCACCCTTGCATCTCAGGTGGTGATATCACCGGAAGTCCTTTTTTACAGTCTACAGTACTGTATGAAATATGTGTCTGTAAGTTCTTTTGCTTTCAAAATGAAATTGATTCATGCTGTCTCTGGAGGTTCCAGAATGCTGTTGTGCCACAATAGGGTACATCCACATTCCATGACCTTTGAACTGTGGTACAACAGCATTTTGAAAGGGATGGAATTCTATACAGAACCACACTCCACTGTACACTATAAATATGTATTGGCCCATGAATGTAAGTGAGGGTTTAACATGATTTCAAGTAATGTTGGTTTCTGTCTTGTAGTGAATGATAGGTTGACTTGAATTAAATCAAGGTTTGGTTCATACAAGGACACTATTATACATCTTACTTTGAGCTGGAGCACTTGCAGCACTCAAGGCAGTAATGACTCTGGTGTCAGTCAATATGAATGCATGGAAATATTCTAGTCAGCAGTACACATCGGGACACCCCAACCACTGTATGGCGGCCCCCAACAACACTTGGTATAAATGTGCAGTCCTCATTTCCATCTCAATTATTTTTCCAGCCTGTGCCAATGCTCATTATCTGTATGGATGTCTCATTGCTACTGTAGATCATCATCATCTACGCCTCGTCTGTCCTTCAAATTAGAATATTTGTCATTGATGTATCTGGTGTATGCTTACGCCATCATGTTCTACAGAGCGGCTGAAGTCTAAGTGAGCATATGATAGGTGTACAGTACACATGCCTCTTTTGCATGTGTCATGACCACAATGCATACATCTTTCCACAGTGTCACATGTTCAAGAATTGCACATGGACCAGGCACAATACTATCATGGCATACGTCATGGAGCATTAACTTTCTGCTCAACAACAGAAAGCATCAATCTCCTTGTCCTCTACCTCTAACACGTCTCTGTGTCTATCTTACAATAATGACAAAAGAGCAGCAGGAAGCACCACCCTGTGGTGAGGACGTAATGTACAGTATGTCCGATTCCAGTTCACTTTATTTGACACAGACAGGAAACACTGTCTTTACCAAGGCCCGCATGAGGGTAGAGTCTCACACCTGCATGCCTGTCATCCTCATTGCTGCCACTAATTAATGTCCATGCCCTTATCCTGATGTTGGCCCCACTTAAGATGGGATGTGGACCACCTCCTTTATACCATCTGTGGACGTCAATTGCATTCCAACATTCTGACGCTGGGTGTAGTCACACTCTGGGTACTGCTGCATAAAAGTTTTCAGTTTACACCTACTACCTGATGGCATACTCCTTATGGTGTTTCATGCTGCAAGACATCTGCTTTAAGAAATTATGTTGTTATCCATCAATGAGTCACATGGCAGTTGTTTATTCACTGCCACTTTCATTGATGATGTCAGTGCATACGGGTTAAATGTCCACGCTCTGCTACTGACATAAGCCATCAGACCATGACAGATTTCAATCTGTCTGCTTTATCCTGTGACCTGAGATTGTTGTGGTGCATGAATCAAAAGCATGCGTTACCTGTTTTGAATCCAAGTTCATTCTGTTATGTCCCCATCATGACCAAGTTCATTATTGTCTTTTTCATGTTTTTGTCATGCACAGGTGTACAAGTGAATCCAATGAGGAGAGACGTGTGTATCCAGTGCACACTGCTGGAGGATAAAGCACCTGATGACTGTGTGGCTATGATTTTGATCTCAGTGAGATGGAAACCGAGAATGATCCTCTAGACGATGATGACTACATTCCATCATCTCCCGGCTCAAGCCAAAGTAGTGACATATTTGATGATGAACATGTAAGTGATCTTGATTCATCTTTTACTATGAAGGCTGGTGAGACCATTCATAGTGAGTCCAAGTTTCTTGTATTTCAGTCTTGCCTCCTGAATCTGCTCTCATGGTACCACTGTCAACACTGTGGCAAAACTGGACTTGTGTTCCGTAAAAGAGTTATTGGCAGTCTTCTGATTTTGACAACGACTTGTGGAGCTTGCAATAAGAGCTCGGTGAGGCACAGTCAGCCATATGCCAGGTCTGTCCTGGCTGGTAACATCATGATGTCTGCTGCCATTCTATTCTCTGGCTCAACTGCTGCTTGAGTTACAAGAATGCTGAATTTTATTGGTGTGAAGTGTTGCTCCACTAGAATGTTTTTTCACCATCAAGGTGAGATACTGCTCCCCACAATCCAAAAAGTATGGCAACACAACCAGGAGTGGTTGGTAGCGGCGCTTCAGGCAGAGAGACAGGGCTTGATCTGTAGTGGCGACAGACGAGCAGACGGTCCTGGTCACTGTGCTAAATATGGCACCTACTCTATCATGAAGCTGTCAGCAGGGATCGTTCTGGATGTGCAGGTGGTGCAGGTATGCATGTTCATAGGATTACGCAGACCAGTAAGCTATCATTGCTTTTAGATATGAAGATTGAAAATAAATACTAAACGTCTGCACAGTGAGTTGTTGGTTCTCTTTCATATCATGCATTACTATTGTAAATGCATGTACTTTTATTGCATGTAATACTTTATGGACAGTGTAGTGACATGTACTACAGATGAATACTTGCCTAATGTTCTGCAAGTGAAAAGAAATGTCACGTCTGTGTTACACTACCTCCACAGAGCAATGAGTGTGGTGGCAGCACACACACGGCACTCTAAGGGTTAAAGATGTGTGTGTGTGCAGAACATAACAAACTGTGACTTGCACAATGAAAAACTAATCACTGATCAGCATTGCCAGATCAACAAATGGGTGAGAGAAAACATGCCTAATACAGACCACAGATATGATGTTTGGCATGTCTCAAAAGGTATGTTGACACTAACCAGGTTTTACTGAAAAGAGAAATGTTTAGTTCCGTAATATGATTTTATTTTATCATTAATTCTGAATTTAGAAATTGTGGTCTAATGCATGTAGCTTTCTGGCAGGTATAGGTGGTTTAGCAATGTTGTTTTGATTAGCATATATATGTATTCCATGCATGAAAGGTTCTGATATACTGCTTCCAAGGTCTTACATGTAGTGTCAGTAGGATTCAGTTATGAGCGGGTTTTAGTCTTGTAATCTCACTGACTGATATACATACAATTATAGAATGAAATAAAAAAGCACTGGATTGTTATTGACTGTATGGCACCATGTACAACGTGTAAATCCTGCCATCACCCCACGCCACACAGTCACCAACCAAACTTCTAAACTTCCGGGCACCATGTTGTTTTCTCTCGGTAACCAGAACATGGGGAAAGTAAAAAATAATGCTGTCTGCTATGATGAAAAGTCACAAGTGAGCATCCATTTAATCTGTTGTACCTTTGTAATAGTCATTCCTTTACTGTCTGCATAAATGTTTCTTATTGCCGCTATACAGGCATAAAGAAGAAGCTGACGGTGATGTCAAACAACAAGGACTGCACCATGTTACAGCCTTTGATCACTTCCATTCTTAATCACCTCTACTGGTGTGTGGGATCAACTCAAGATGATGATGCGCAAACTGTGGTTGCCAAATGGCGCTCGGTGTCATCACAGGTGCAGAGCATACACCACCATAATTTCAATGAATTCCCAGAATGCGCACATGGCTCTTTGTCAGAGACTGACAGAATGAAACGCTGGATCCTGGCATGTAAGTGATATCATCCTAGTAACACAAATTTCAGTCATGGTGACACACAGTGCACAATGTCCACTTGAGAAGGACAGCGTGCCCATCAAACAGTGGACATGTCAGACATTAGAAGTGGTATCAGGAGCGGGATGAGCCTCTTTGCGGATGACTCAAAGCTGTGTGCGGTGGTGGATTGGGTGGAGGGAAAGCTGAATCTCCAGGTGGACCTGGAGATCCTTGGGAGATGGTCACAAGCCTGGAAGCTACAGTTTAATGCTGCAAAATGCAGGGTTCTGCATCAGGGGGAGGCTGAGGGGGGAAACAAGGAGGCACTACTTCACCGAGAGGTTTGTGGAGCCATGGAATGTGCTGCCCAGGGAGATGATGGCTGCTACTACTGTTGAGGTTTTCAAGAAAGGCTTGAATAGGTATAGAGGTAGGGTGCATCCTTGAATCTGACAGGGAAATGGGTGACCTTGTAGGGAGGATGGGGGGGGTCAGCTACTAATGGTGCCCCAGGAAGGCACTGACCATCAAGCAGACTTGATAGACCATAGGACATTATCTGCTGGCTTCTTAGTAACCAAACACCCAGATATTCACAACAATGTGCTATAATGTGTTTTTGAACAGGCAGTAGATGCGACACAGCAATTGAATGTAATGACACAGTATTTCGTAAACAAGCATGCTCCCATAGCCTTCAGTTCACCTCCATTGTACTGTCATCTGCTTATGTGAAACAGACGTAGAACTATCATTGTATGTGTCTAACTGAATTATGGGACACCGCTACAAGGGGTTAGTAAAACTTACTGTACTGTATGACATGCTATTTCTTGCTGTGTATCCTTCTTAGCATCGAAAGCTTCCATTGAGTTGGATAAGACTGTGAACAACACACGTCTGTGTGGAGACATAGCAAAACAGTCAATTGGATTTCAGACTCCTGACTTGGAGGTATACCCTGCCCTACTACTGCAGTTTGCACCAAAAATGATAGTGTTCTCCTATGAGGGAATGAAGTGCAGGTAACATTGGCACAATGTTTACCAGGAGTACATACATATATCACATGAAATGTTTATACTTTGGTTGTGCAAAGCACAATTATTTGTCCGGTTACTGTATAGTTTGTTGCATCATATGACCTGAAAATCTCAATGGGCCAGATATTCAAAAGGGTTGCGCCATGCGCAATAGGGTTGCGCCTGCACAAGTCCAAAATTGCTCCATTCTGCGATATTCAGCAGGAGGCAGTTGCGCCACTGAAAACATGCTAAGCAACAGCGCAATGCAAATGAATGCATGCTGAACTGGAGGGGGGAAGAACCATGCATAAACTGCACAGCCCGATATTCAGGCGGGCTGTGCAGAGTTGTCAGGCGCAACCCCAGCCTGCGCCTGCACAACTTTGAGCCAAAAAAGGATCAAGTCGAGGGCCACCCACAAGTGAGCTGCTGCATTGCAGGGTGCAACACAGCAGCTGCCACCTGTGGCTGGCCCTCAACCCACTCCTGTGCCCCCTGCAGCCCGATCACGGGCAACAGAGTCTAAAATCCCCACCACCACCCCCACTGGCCCAATGGCGGGCATGGCAATCCACCCCCACCAGCCCGATCGCGGGCAGCAATGTGTCTCCTCCCCGAACATATCCCTGGTGGTCCAGTGGACCGATAATCCTGATCACGGATGGAGTTGTAACCCCCACCTCCTGAATATATCCTGGTGGTCCAGTGGACCGATAATCCCTATCACGGGATGGGTTGTAAAACACCCCCAACACATCGCTGGTGACCTAGTGTCCCCCCCCCACCCACCCACGAGCCCCACCACCCTGCTCCCCTCCTCGCAGCCGGCAGGCGGCAGCATCCCACCCGCCTGCCGCCCCGCCGCCCGCCGACTGACTGCCTGGTAGGGCTGCACGCCCATTGGTGCAGAGCAAGAGCCAATGGGCGTGCAGCCCATACCGTACAAGACAGTCCAGATATGTGAATGAATGTTTAACTACTGCAGCCCGCGATGGCTTATCGTCCACTGACCACCAGGGATAAGTTCGGGAGGGGAGACACTTTGCTGCCCGCGATTGGGCTGGTGGGGGATTAAAACCTGCCCGCGATCGGGCCAGTGGGGTGGTGGTGGGATTTCACTCTTTGCCCCATACGGCTGCAGGTGGTGTCAGTCCCCTCGACGGCTGCTGCCTGGCAGGGCGCCAGGTGCAAGTCCTCGGGATCGCGCGATCTGCATGCTAATGGCATGCAAATGGGGCCATAATCAGATGCAAATGGCCCCCCCTGTGCCTTGCATGAATTATGGCCCCATTTGCATGTCACCTTTTGAATATCGGGATTTTGCGCATGGCGCAATGGTACTTGCGCCACCGCAAGCTGAATGCTCCACTCTGACCACTTGCAGTGGCGCAAGTTCCACTGCACCATGCACAGTGGCTGTGGCCGGGGGGTGATATTCAAAGGAGTTGCTCAAGGGCGCAACTCCTTTGAATATCGCTCTGACCACACCCCAGTGCAACTATTTTGTGCAGCGCAAGGGCATGCTCCACAAAATAGCGCAGTTTGAATATCTGGCCCAATATATTCATTTATGGTAAAACTTGTAACTTTCACTTGTTACTCTTAGTGAACAAATGGTGCTGTTATAGTTCAGAAAAAAAGATGCAGTTACCATACAGTATAAAATACAATTCCTAGCTTGTGGTTGTTAACCATGAGTGTAATCACCTCTTGCGGTTGCCATGCCAACTATAAACCTCTTGAGCTGCGCTCGAGGTTTATGTGGTTGCCCTGGCAACCGCTTGAGGTGATTACACTCATGGTTAACAACCACAAGCTAGGCATTATCCTCTATGTTAATCCCCCCAAGGGTGTAATGTGGCACAATGCACAGCCAAGTGCCACATTGCACCCGGGGGGTTATTAACTGTCTCTTAATCTAACTTCTGTGACTACCTTATAGCTATTATAAAACTTATTCCAAAAGAACCGTGTTAAAATTCTGTCACTTGAATGTTTTCTTCGTTGACAATAGGTCTTCCAGCAACTGTTTAACACTACAGATTCAGAATCAGATTGCATAATTCCACTCATTGAGCAGTGATAGAGGGTAGAATGCTGACAGGAATAATTCATGTGCCATGATGATCACACCATACATGACATTGTTACAGGGATTAAAGAGCAGCTGACGCCTTCAGAAGAACTTTAACAAAACATAATAGCTAGACACAGTATGGCTGGTATGTCACATTACTTCTGTATTCCTCCTCCCCATTATTTGTTACTGGTGTAATTTTCATGAAAACACGATATTTGCTCCTGAATACTTTACCTATTCCTGTTGCTTTCTCCTCACATGATGTCATAATGCACTCATTGTTACATCACAGTTAATCCCATGGCAACAGATTGTGATGTCACAGCAGAGGATTATGACTTGAAGTAGGGAGTAAACTAAAGAGGCAGATGAACTGTAAGGAATAAAGATCATGCATTAATGCAGATTTTCTCAGTAATAAATAACAGGGAGGTGAAATCTATAGAATATATATGGAATGCACGCTGAATTGTACCTAAATACCATGTTTTTCAAAGTTTTCTTTCAGGCATCAGCAGCTCTTTAAAATAAGGCAGTTAGAATGCAAACAGCAAATCAGAATACTGAGTGGCACTCCAACATCGTCCTACAGTGTTGCCACCACAGCAGACGTAATACATGGCCCTCATGCATGGCTGAGCTTTGGCTCGCTCCCCCTACTTCAGGGTTTCACTCTAATGATAGAACCCCGGTTTGGTCCCCTAATGCCTTCCCTGTCCATCCAACCTCTTGAGTTCCTTTCCTCCCATGTGGTGTCCTCATGTTCTATGCGTTCATTCAAGGACATATCTCATGGCACCACAGGTTATGATATGTACCTCATCTATCCATGTGCTTGGTTGATCAGGCAGCACATGACACTGAGACATGAACATAAGTCAGTTGGAATCCTAAGTACCTGTAAAATATATTTTGTCAGACACTTGCTGTATGTTGTACTTTTATTACAGGTGTATACTAGCTGCGATGCATTATAATGAGAATTCTCACAGTAAACAGGCAACAACACAAGCTGGAGACAAATGATATGCGATTCACTATCCCAAGTACAAAAAGGGTGGATACATAGTGTGATCCATCACAGTAGCATCCACATATGATAAGTGTAAAAATGCACTGTTATGAATCAGATCATCACTGAACGCAAATGAAGTTCAAAGTAACTTCTGGCAATGTTTGACTGGTGGAGTGCGGGACATATGATGGCTAGCCTGACAACATGAATATAAACACCACTTTTCTGGGGTGTGTGGTGGGGGTGACTGAAAAGTGACTCTATGAAAAGAAGCAAAAACAGTGTTTGTGGAGCAAGCATGACACTGCTGAATTGTGTCTTCACCCACTCCCTCATGGACTCTCATAGAAATGATTTGCACATGGGGATAAAAAACAATGCCTGCATGTCTGAATTTGGGGGGGTGCACCGAAAAATGTCTGAAGGAAGAAGGAAAAATGAGTGTTCCTGGTGTCTGTAGGAGAAAATGTTTCCACAATCAACCAACCATAAAGGAGAGCAGTGCCATTTTCAAATGGTAGGGACTATTTTTCACCCCCAAAAAATCTATACAACAATATATATAATTTTCTTATAGTTTCCTAAACTTTTTTCTTTTACATAAAAAAAGACACATTTGGGCCATTTTCTAAGTGCAATAATACCTGACAGGGTGGGTGGTTTTGGGAAATGCCAGACCTTCCAGGGGCTATAAGGCCCTCTGCCTGTGGTGTCGGGCATTATTACGCCACTGGGCAGTCTGGTATTTCCCAATACCGCCCACCTTGTCAGGTATTATTGCTTACTTATAACACTGGTTGAAGGTCTTCAGATGTGATTCAACTCTAGTACGGTTCAACAGCATTATGTAACCTCTACAGACTGCACAAGTGCAATTACAAACACTGTGATCTTTAGCTGTGTGAAGTGTTGCTACTTATGGTAACTAAAGCAATGCATTTACATGTTATATGTTGTGTACTGCAGAATACATCAAAGACCTGATGAATGAAGTCCTGCAAGTCTATGAGATCCCAGTGAGGGATCGTCATTTTGCAACCTCCGCTACGCAAGAGGCACTATGTGCTAAGTACCCCCACCGGGACAAAACAGAGTCAGTGGATGGACACATGTCCAGGTTTATTAAGCAGCTTGGTGTTAGAACAACAGATAAGAATCACATCATCTGAACTTTATTCTAAAATGAATGAAGTCAATAGACATGTTGTGGGACTACTACTTGATACAGAAACTGGAACAGCATGAACAACTACATAGCTGTGAACTAAATATTGAAATTTCACATTTAATGGCAGTAATATTAAATACAAATTTTGCAGTAACCAATAAACAGCAGAGCATGTACAAGAATGGAATGAGTTACCCAGTACTATTGATAATACTGTAAATGAACACCATTTTTCAACTATATGAGTGAACTGTTACATTAATCATTATGAATGGGTATCATTACATCAGTCTAATGTAGGGTACTTGAAACCAACGTATTCCTGAGACTGGAAAGTAGAACGTATCTGATGAACTGCACATGAAGGCAATGGGACACAGACATGATGTCCAAGATAACCCCAACACCATCTTATCAACTGCCTATAGGCAGAATATCGAAATTGCCTGCAAAGAATAAATTACCATTGTACAGTTACTGACTTTAGACACATTGGTAACTGTAATCACTATAACTCTGAATATGCAAGCGTCAATGGCATGTATCTAACAGGGCAGTTTAGCTGTAATGAAACTAAGGGTGGCTGCTAAACTTCATTTGTGATACTATTTTCGTTTCAGCACACTGTCACTTATATGTGTAACCCACTCTACCAAAACACAGTTCCACTATGGTATTTGGCCATCATTAGTATTGGACTGAACAAGACACCAAAAACCGAGTGCCAATCCTCATAGCAAGCAAAGGGTTTCACACAGGCATCTAGGTAGGTAAGCAGTGCAGTCAGTACAGACATGGCATCAAATTGATATGTAATGGTGCAATGTGATCAGAAAGAATGATTAACAGCACTAATAAATACAAAAGTGGGAAGAGTACTTGTACGGCTGACATTGTTAGAATCAGAAAGTGATACAATTTCTTCTGAATACATTGAATATGAGGCAGAGGCAGTCAGATGTTATTGATGTTCACTATGTTAGAGAGTGTTCAAGTTCTGAAGGAAGGCAAACCTCTTCAGACTTCATTTTGCCGATTACTTACCGGAGCTATGACAACCACTCATTTCAAACTGCAAGATGAATGGTGACATAAGCATGTCATGCAGGTATTCGGAATTTTTTATAATAACTTCACTATATGCATCTTAATTATTTATTAACCAACAGGGCATAGCCAGGGGTTACACTAAGATTCTGTTAATAACCCCAAAGCAGTGTAATGTTACACGAGGCGCAGCCCAGTGCCATATTGCCCAAAGGGGTTGATTAACTGACTGTTAATCAAACTCCTGGGAATGCCTTATTGCTATTACTAAAAAATGTTACAAAAGAAGGGTGTTATAACAATACTGTTGAATGTTTTCCTCATTTAGAGGAAGATTTTAAATAAAATAGTACTTCCACCAACACCAGCAGTTTAAGAATGGTGGTTCAAAAGCAGAGTGGTGCATTCCAGTCATTCATCAGTGTCAGAGGATGGAATGCTGACATAATTATGACTGCATATAAGGTGTGACACTTATTCATGACTCTGCACCATGGATGCCTCCATGGTGCTGTCTAAAGGAGAAGTAGGCAGCCTGTAACACAAATCTGTCAAGACACACTGTTGTGAATCCAGGATGGAGCATGATGCAGTTGTACTCCTCACTACGGTTCACTATCTCCACGACCTCCCTGTAGCCGTTGTCATAGGAACACAAGAGTCACAGGAACATCTGAAAGTTGACAAGATGGCAGGATTACAAGGGGGGCCAAAAGGTTGTTCAGGTATATCAGGGAAAGAACAAGAGGGAAAGAGCTGATTATTCAGCTTAGGATAGGAAGTGGATTGGTGGGGCAGGTGGGGGATAACGCAAAAGTACTACATGACTTTTTTACCTCGGTCTTTACTAAACAGGATTGGGAGGTGGCACAGCTAGGAGAGGGGGTAGTGAGACCGGCAGATGAAGTGAGAGAAGTTGATGTTCAAACACCCAGAAGTAGGGTGTGGGAAACCCTCAAGGCACTAAGAAGGGATAAAGCACCAGGCCAAGATGGGATCCATCATAGGGTGCTCAAGGACATGGCAGATACCCCGGCCACACTTCTGACGGTCTTTTTTAACTCCTCCCTGCAGCCAGGGTGGGTACTTCAGGAACTGAGGATGGCCCATATCATGCCTATACACATGGGTGGCTCATGAGAGGAGCTGGTAACTATGGACTGGTTAGCCTGATGTCAGTAGTGGGCTAAGTGATGGACGGCATCCTGAAGGAGAGGATGGAGGGGGTTCTGAGGATGCAGGGTCACCTAGATGATCACCAGCGCAGCTTTGTTTAGGGCAGATCATGTCAGACCAATCTGGTTGAGTTCTATAAAGGGGCAACAAGGGTGCTGGACCAGAGCAGGTCACTGGATATCCTCTTTCTGGACTTCAGCAGGGCATTTGACTTGGTGCCACGTCATGGGCTACTGGGGAAACTGGAGAATATGGGAGTGGGGGGGCGATGGTTAGGTGGATAAGAAACTGGCTAACGGGGCATGTACAGAATGTGAGAGTGGGGGGGAAGTCTCGACCTCCAGATTAGTCAGTAGCGGGGTCCCACAGGGGTTGGTACTGAGCCCACTCCTGTTTAACACCTATGTCTCAGACATCAGAAGCAGTATCGGTAGTGGGATGAGCCTCTTGGTGGATGACTCGAAGCTGTGGGCAGTGGTTGATGGGGAGGAGGGAAAGCTTGATCTCCAGGAGGACCTGAAGACTCTGGGGAGATGATCATGAACCTGGAAGCTTAGGTGTAATGCTGGGAAATGCAGGGTTCTGCACCTGGGAGCCAAAAATCCAACTAATGAATACACCTTGGGGGTTGGGGTGGAAGTATTTCAGGTTTCTAGGGGGGAGAAAGATCTCAAGGTGGTGGTGGATACCAAAAAGAATAACTCAGAGCAGTGTAGAATGGCTGCGGCACAAGCAAACAAAATGCTGGGGTGCATAGCCAGGGTGGTAACCTCAAGGAGTCGTGAGGTGCTTCTTCCACTGTGCAATTGCCTGGTTAGACCACACCTTGAATACTGCATGCAGTTTTGGCATCCATACTTAAATGGGACATTGCATTACTGGAGAAGTTGCAGAGGACAGCGACCAGGGTGGTACTGGGTCTAGGGGAAAGACCCTATGAGGAGAGAGTGGGGGAGCTCAACCTGTACTCCTTGGAGGGAGTAACTACAAACAAAATGATGAGTTGCACCAGACATGTACTTCAGTTATTAAACCTTAGTAGGAACCCCACGAATAATCCAGTGCATCTATGCAGCCTTCATTCATTTACAAAAAGCCTCAATCCATGGAATACTATTTAAAAGGATATATTTATTTGTGATTTTACCAAACAGCATTTTCAACAAACTTGCCTCGGCTTGGCACTTCAGGTTACACACCCTTCCTCAGGGGCGTGACTTAGTGAGGACAATATTGCCATTTATACATAAACACCCAGCACACCTGTTACATATTAACATGTGCAAAATACCTTGTGTCTTTTAATTACAAAAAGTGTTATTATTTAAAAACATCAAAACACAGCTAACATAGAGGAGATACTTAATTCCATGACTTCTATTAATTCATCTATTCATAACAATACCGAGTGAATTCATATATTTATTCATACAGATTTGCACTCAAAATCCTCTATCTTTAGCATCACACAAGATGCACCTCTCTTATTTGAATTCCTTTTATCATAAACTCATTTATATTATTCAGATGCATTCATTGCATATTTCAGAGTGAGGATAATCTCAGGAACAAGCGACTATAGAGAGAGTGGATATAAATAAAAACTGACTGAAGCCAAGGCAAGGTCTACATCACCAAAGAAACAAAAAGAAAATATTTAATATAAAAGCAATCAAGGAAAAGAAAAATAAAAGAGAAAGAAAAGAAAAAGGAAAATGAAAAGAAAGGGTACGGGGAAAGGAAAAGGAGGGAGGGATAAGGTAAAGAAAAAGAAAAAGATAAGGGAAGGAGGGGGGAGGGAAGGGAAAGGAAAAAACAGAAAATTATCACAAAATCTAGTATTAAAACACATTCATAAAGAGAATTTAAGGTGGATCAAGTCTTCATGCCAACCTTCATAAATCAATCACACTAACACTTCAGAACTTCACTAACTGTGTGACTATCTAGAAAAAAGAGAAAAAGAAAATCAAGTATTTAGAACTTTCAACTCCTAACTACAAAGGTTCTTCCTTAATATTATATCAAATTAATTAACCTTTCACTGTATTATAAATTTGCAATATCAAAGGAAAATAAATATTTTTAACATGACATGTCCACCACCAGGAACTCAGGGAGGTCACCCTCCTTGCAAAAGGTCAAGTTCTTTTATATATCAACCAATATCAGAAGAGATGGGCGAAGTGGCCCCAATTCGCTCCGTGAAGTGATTCACGGAGTGAAGGCGAATTCGTGGAGTGCCCCGGAAAGCGAAACGGAGTACTTCACGTTATAATGGGTAACACGAAGTCCATTGAAAGCAATGACTTCGCGATACTCACCTTCCCAAACCACTACTCCACCAATTCTTAAGGCGAAGTACATTGAAAACAATGTACTTCGCCTTGTTTTGAAGCTCCAAAGGTGAATTTTGCAGTGATTCATGGGATTTCAGGTCACATGGGCTCTAGATTGTTCTGCACAGCCTCAGTTTGGGGTAGTGTGTAGGAAGCTGTAGGAGACAATCTGCTCTGAGAGCTCTCTGCTATTCAAACCTTCTAAAAGCTGTTAAAAAGCCTTTTAGAGTCATTTTTTTTGGCTGAAACTTTAGTTCATCGATTATAGGAAACCCTCCTGTGCTCATATCATCGAGCGTTTATTGTTTGTGTGTGGATTTTGAATGTTAATGTACAACATTCAGTCTGTATACTGAGACAGTGGAAGTGCTTTGGGGAGGCTGATCTGTGGTGTAGGTAGATTAACTTGGAGAAAAGACAGTGCTTTCTGTTTTGGTGATATTTTTCTTGTATAGCTGTGTTAATGTACACACAGTAATATTTTCAATAATTCTTGCCATTTTTTGCTGATTGTTGTGGTGCAGCAGTGCATAATTTTAGTTTGTTTAAAATATGTGGTTATATTACTGAAGTTTTCAGTTTGCTATGCATTGCTTAGTGTGTGTGTGTGAATATGTGTGTGACGCATGTCATCAAATCAGACACCTTTTATTGTGCCACATAATTTCTGCGATGTGAACCCGCGATCCATTGCAGCTGTCTGAGTTTTGTACTTCTTTGTGGTATCTTTACTGGTACTAGTACTAGTGACTGATACTGCAGCAGTGCAGTACACTGCCCCCCCCCCCGTGGCCTGCCCAAAAGGGCAAAGGTATTCTTTTCCAGATTTGAATTTCTGATGGTGAGCACTGTTTTTTAAGAGAGAAATCAGAATTACAATCCTTTAAGTCAAAGACTCCTTTGCAAAGGCTCCACGTCAGATAGACACATATACAAATAACAACAGGATACTTACATAGGTAATACAGTACAGGGAATATTTACAATTGGCGGGTTACAGCTGTGGTGGTCATTAACACTAGACCCCATGTCATTACATATGGTAGGTTACAGTTTCAAGGGGTCTTAAGTGGATCCTGAGTCATAATATATACACAGTGTGAGAGGAGTAATGAGGAAAACAAACAATATACAGCTATGGTTCCCCCTTTGCAGTGTGTATCCTAAGTGAGTAAACTGACAAGTTATGAAAATATTCCTCCTAGAGATTAAGCTATGCAACCTCTAGAGATGAAAAGTAGAAGATGGAGTATTATGTGCAGTTGCATGCTGTGGAGGCAAGGAGGTGGGTCTTGAGGCCGGTTTTAAATCAACTAAGGCTGGGTGCCATGGAGATGGAGGGTGGAAGGTTGTTTATCCACAGGGAGCCTGATACTGGAAGGATTGTTGACTGAGGGAGGTCCTACAGTGATGGACCAGGAGGGTGTTATTGGGAGAAAGCCTGGGGGCTCTTCTGTTAGGGACTATTTGGATGAGGTGGTGAAGATCTTGAGGGGCTTGCTTCTGGAGTATCTTTTTTACAAGGATGCAAGTGTGATATTTGAGCCTGCCTTCGAAGTTTAGCCAGTTCGTTAGATTGTACAGCTCACAAGTGTGAGTAAAACGTTCACATCCAGTGATCATGTGCCAGGCTTTATTGAGAGCTAAGTTAATGCGTCGTAAGGCTGTTTGGTCTGTAGTCCCATAAATCATTATGCCGTAATCCACCAAAGAAAGGACTGAGGAGGACACTGCTAGGCGGAGGGCCTGTGGGGGTAGGCAATGCTTATGTCTGAATAAGATCTCTAGCCCGGAGTTAATGGAGGATGAGACGTGTTCGATATGTGTATGGTAGGTGAGACAAGTGTCAAGGTTAATACCAAGGTACTTGAAAGAGGAGACCTGTTCAAGTTTTGTGCCTAGTGAGTTCATGATAATTAGCGGGGTGTTGCAGAGAGGACTCTGACGGTGAGCAAAGATCATAGACTTTGTCTTGTGGTAGTTGAGCAATAAGCGATGCTCAGAGAACCAGGCTTCAAGTTCCCCAAAGAAAGCCTGCAGGGCGTTTGGAGGATTTAGGATGGGAAGTGTTTCAGAATACCACAGCGTCATCCACATAGAGCAGTAGTTTACCATTGCAGGATTGGGGAAGGGAGTTTAGGAAGAGGGTGAAAAGTAGTGGACCAAGAATGGATCCTTGTGGGATCCCGGCAAGGACTGGTCTACTGGAGGAGAGAGTGGTATCTATTTTGACCTGTTGAGTGCGGCTGGATAGATAGTCTTCAAACCAGGAGCTGGCTTCCGGGGAGAAGTTCAGAGCACTGAGGGAGTGGAGGAGCAGCGTGTGGTTGACACTACTGAACGCTTTTGTTAAATCAACATAGATTGCCCCAACAAGGGAGCCTTGTTCTATTGCCTCATGTATGTATGATGTGTATTCGACGAGGGCGGTGGTAGTACTATGGCCCCTCCAGAAGCCGTGTTGTTCACAGTTGAGTAGGTTATGTTTGTTCAGGTACTCTGTGAGTTGGTCTGATACGATTTTTTCGAGTGCCTTGGAGAGCAGAGGTAGAATTGAGATGGGCCGATAATTGCTAGTGGAGGTGCGATCACCACTCTTCAGAATAGGGGTTATAACTGCTTTTTTCCAGGGCATGGGGAACTGGTTGAGACATAAGGAGAGGTTAATTATTTTGGAGAGCTGGGGCAGGGTCACATCCAGGGTGAGCTGGAAGAGTCTGAGGTTCAGCGAGTCGTTGCCATAGCGGGCATTTATTAAGAATTTGGTAAGATAGCATTTTGCTTCACTGCAAGTGAGGACCCATAGCCGGAAAGGGGGGTAGTCAGTGATGGCCAGTTTGTAAGCAGTGGGACTTGGACTCTGGCTGAAGAAGTTATGGGGGAGGATGTTACTGAGGTCTGAGAAGGCCAGATTGAGAGCGTTGGAGATATCTGCAGGGTCCTGGGAGATGACCCCATCAATTTGTAGCTGGTCTGGTGTAGGGGATACAGTTTTCCCCACAGAGTTCTTTTATATTGTCCCAATTTTTTTCCCGGTGCCCCAGGAGGAGGTTAGGGTTTGCCTATAGTAATTAACTTTTGCTTGCCATATAGTCCAGGTACATTTGTTCCTGGCCTCTCTGTATAGCTGTCTGTCATGGGGGAGTTGTGAGTCCAGTGCCCTGTGCCAGAGGTTGTCTCTGTGGTGCATTTGGTCCAGCAATGATTGGGAGATCCAGGGTGTGTCCCATTGTTTAGCCATATGCTTGGTGATGGGGGTGAAGTTGTCGCAGGCCGAGTTAAAGGTAGAGTTAAAATATGTGAGGGCAGCATCCGCAGAAGGAGCAATGTGGAGAGGGGTCCAGTCACAGGAAGCGAGGTATGATTTGAGATGGGGGAAGGATCCTTTTTTGAGGTGCCTGTGGGCATGAACTTTAGGCAAAATAGGGGGCTGTTTATTTGACCACCAGCAGATGACAGGGGAGTGGTCACTTAGTGAGTCTGGGAGCACTTGGACCTTGGTGAGGTCGTTTGGGCGGTTTGTGAAGATGAGGCCAATAAGAGTGGAAGTACCAGATTTAGTGTCTACTCTGGTTGGTGAACGGACCACTTGGGTAAGGTCATAAGCTAGGATGGATTCTTTGTAGAGGGAGGATGTGGTGGTTAGCCAATTGACATTGAAATCTCCCAGAATAATGATTTTGCTCTTGGAGGGGAGTTGAGCGATGTTAGACAGAAATGATTCAAAGGCAGGTTTGTGGTTACCTGGAGAGATGTAGACAGCCATGATATATAGTGTCTTTCCGGTATTGCCTAGTCTTAGTTTGATGGTTAGGACTTGGCACCAGGTGTAGTGTTAGGGAGGGAGACCGGGGTTGCATGTAGTGAGTTTCTTACATAGATGGCACATCCACCTCCACGCTTGCTCAATCTGTCAGCATGAAAAATGGTGAAGTCGTGTAAGGTGACAGATCCATCAGGGATGTTATTGGATAGCCAGGTCTCGGATAGTGCTATGATGTCCGGAGAGTGTTGTGCGATCCAGCCCTGGAGGGGAGTAAAATTCCTCTGGAGACTGCGGATGTTGATGGAGGCCAGTAGAAGGCTTCCAGGTCTTGTCTCCAGGGTGGGACCAGGTTCTGATGGCCCCAGGTTGGAGCGCATGTTACCTGATAGGAGTAGGAGAAGGAAGAGGTCATGCTGGAGCAATGTTAGCCTCAGCAATCTTGGTTTGGGGAGAGAGGATAACAAAGAGCGGATGTTTTTTGCAGGGGTGACAGGTATAGGAAGAGCGCACATGTGGTGTGCTAGCAGAACAGGGGATATGAAGGGATAGGGACCGAGGGGGAGGTGATTGACAGGGGTAATGGGGTGCTGACCAGTGGAGGTAAGGAATGTTGAGCAGTACAGGCAATAGGTATAATGGTTCTTCACCGGATCAGGGTAGTGATGTAGGTGGATGTGGTGGAGTTGTAATGGGGGCAGGAAATTTTGAGGTCTGGTGGGGAGATGGAGTGCCCGGGATAAGTGAACAAGTAGTATGTCCTATTATGTGGTAGGCTGGATGGAGGAAGAGACTGTGATGGGAGGAGGGAAGCAACTGCGAGAAGCACCAGGAAGTGGTGATCCATGTTAGACTTTTTTTTTTTATTAGAGAATGGGAAGAGCTAGAGTCAAGCCATACAAAGGCAAAAGTACTGGACTTCAGGAGGGCTGACTTTGCCAGAATGGGTGAGTGCCTAAGTAATGCACTAGCAAATGGGCAGGAAGGAGGGGTGGAAGAACAATGGGGAAGAATAAAAACTGCCATCACAGAGGTAACAAGCCTTTGTGTGAAGCAAATAAACAAAAGAAAACAATGTAAGAAACCACTATGGTTCTCAAAGGAGGTGGCAGTGAAGGTTCAAGAGAAAAAGAAAGCATTCAGAAAGTACAAGGAATCACAGAAGGAGCAGGACAGAGAATTGTGTCAGTTAAAGCAAAAGGAAGCTGGGAAGGCAGTCAGAACAGCAAAGGCCAGAACCGAGGAAAAGATAGCCAACTCAGTTAAGAAGGGGGATAAAACCTTTTTTAGGTACAACAGGGAGCGAAGGAAGACCAAGGGAGGATAGTGAGGATTAATAAAGGGAGGGGTGGGCAGAGGGTGACTGTGCAAGGCAGAGATACTAAACAAATATTTTTGCTCAGTATTTACAAATGAAGAGGGGAGGCACTAAAACAAACAATAGAAACACTCTGGATACAGAAGTTGATACCAGCCCATTTACAGAAGAAAGGGTTCTGAAAGAACTCTTAAAACTGAAGGTGGACAAAGCAATGGGGCCTAATGGATTCATCCCGATTTCTAAAAGAACTAAGGGTAGAACTAGTGACACCACTGACTACCCTCTTTAACAAATCATGGGAGGATGGGGTGGTACCTGAGGACTGGAGGGGGGCAGATGTGATTCCCCTTCACAAAAGTGGGAGCAGGGCAGAAGCAGGAAACTACAGACCTGTTAGTTTAACCTCAGTGATAGGGAAAATGACGGAATCACTTCTGAAGGAAAGAATTGTCGAGTACCTAGAGGCCAGAGGGGGCACAGGACCCAAGGCAGCATGGATTCACAGCGGGAAGGTCATGCCAGACGAATCTAATAGATTTCTTTGAATGGGTGACCAAAGTAGTAGATTAAGGAGGGGCTGTGGACATGGCCTACCTAGACTTTAGCAAGGCATTTGACTCAGTCCCACACAAAAGATTAATATACAAGTAAGCCAGCCTGAAGTGGGTCCCAAGATGATAGCCTGGGTAAAGAATTGGCTGGAGAATAAGACACAGAGGGTAATAGTAAATGGAGTCCACTCTGAAGAGGGGGGTTACTAGTGGGGTACCGCAGGGTTCAGTATTAGGACCGGTCCTCTTCAATGTCTTTATAAGCGACATTGCAGAGGGACTGGAAGGAAAAGTATGTCTCTTTGCAGATGACACAAAGATCTGCAACAGAGTTGATGCACAAGGTGGGTGGAAAGGATGAGAAGGGACTTGGCAAGGTTAGAGGAATGGTCAAATGTATGGCAGCTTAGATTCAGTGTATATGAAGTAATGCACCTGGGAAACAAAACCCAGGGGAAGAGTACACAATGGGGGGGGGGGTGAGATACTAACAACAACAAAAAGGGAAAGGGACCTGGGGTAGTAATATCAGATGACTTAAAGGTGGGCAAGCAATGTGAGAGGGCAGTAAGGAGGGCTGGGGGAGACACTGGGATGCATAGGGAGAGGCATCACCAGTAGAAAACAAGAAGATGGCATTCATCCGCGAGTACTATGGGAATTGGCGCACATACTGGCTGCACCCCTGGTGGAGCTCTTCAACAGGTCACTTGAGACAGGGAGGGTACCTAGGGATTGGCGAGAGGCACATGTGGTTCCAATCCATAAAGGGGGGTCGAGGGAAGTACCAGGTAACTATAGACCCATCAGTTTGACCTCGGTGGTGGGAAAATTAATGGAAAGTATACTAAAGGAACGATTGGGGGTGTACTTGGAAGAGGTGGGAGGTCTGGATAGTTGGCAACATGGGTTTGTGCCAGGTAGATCATGTCAAACCAATCTTGTGGAGTTCTACGAATGGGTAACATCAGAACTGGACAGGGGAAAGCCTGTGGATGTATTATTCTTGGACTTCAGCAAGGCATTTGACTCTGTGCCCCACAATGGTCTGGTGGAGAAACTGATGGGGTTAGGAGTAGGCCCTTCGATGGTCAGATGGATTGAAAACTGGCTAGCTGGACGCACCCAGAGAGTAGTGGTCTGTGGGGAGCTCTCGAACCCTAGAGAGGTTGGTAGTGGGGTACCGAGAGCTCGGTCCTGGGTCCGATCCTGTTAAATGCATACATCGGACACCAGGGAGGGTAGAGGGTGAAATGAGTCTTCGCTGATGACTCCAAGATGGGAGCAGTAGTTGAGGGAGAAGAGGAGGTTGGCCTGCAAGGGACCTGGACACCCTGGAAAGCTGGGCTCACACATGGAAATTAAATTTCAGTATCACCAAGTGCAGGTGTTACATCTTGGCGGAAACCCTAAACACAGGTACACCCTGGGAGGAGGCACTGGAGGCCTCAATAGGGAAAAGACCTAGGGGTCATGGTGGATGCATGTATGAATAACTCTGAGCAGTGCAGGACAGCTAGCAAGGCAAACAGGATGTTGGGATGCATGTAAGGATCACCTCTAGGAGCAAGGAAGTGATTCTGCTGCTGTACAATGGACTGGTTAGACCACACCTTGAGTACTGTGTACAGTACTGGAGACCACACTTGAAGAGGACATACAGCTCTGAGAGGGTACAGAGGAGGGCAACTAAGATGATCACGAGGGCTGGGGATTTGACGTATGAGGACAGACTTGAGGAGCTCTGCCTGTTTTCATTGGAGGAGAGAGAGACAGGGGAACATGATTGAGGTCTTCAAGTACCTCAAGGGAATAAATAGGGTAAACATGGAGGGATCTTTAGACTAAAGCAGGGAGGTATCACCAGAGGGCATGGTTTGAAGTTGGAAGGTGGAAGGGTGAGGGGGAAGAGGAGGTTTTCACTGAGAGGGTGGTGGACCCTTGGAATGCACTGCCTGGCGAGCTGGTTCAGAGATCCACAGTGGAGGGCTTCAAGAGAGGGTGGGACAGACACAGAAAGTGGATGTATCAGATGATGGCCTGTCCCGGGGGGGTGGGGATGGATGATAGGGGTTTCTGGAACACAAGGGAGGGGAGGGCCTCAGAACCCAACTAGGGATCTGAGGTTCAAGCAGACTTGATAGACTGTAAGGCCTAATCTGCTGGCAAATAGTATGTTAGTATGTAAGTTGTTATCCCTCTGTGCAGACAGCTGGTGAAACCCCATCTGGAGTACTGTGTGCAGTTCTGGAGACCCAATCTCCGCAAGGACATAGACAAGATGGAAGATGTCCAGAGGAGGGCACCTAAAATGGTGCAGGGTCTGCACCAGAAGACATATGAAGAGAGACTAAAGGAGCTTAATATGTATAGCCTCGAGAAAGGAGGAGAGGAGGGGACATGATAGAAACTTTCAAGTACCTCAAGGGAATCAACAAAGTCCAAGAGTGTAGCATCTTTCAAAAAAAGAAGTATGCAAGAACAAGGGGGCACAATTTGAAGATGGGGGGGCTCAGAGGTAATGTAAGGAAGTATTTTTTCACAGAGAGGATTGTGGATGCATGGAACGGCCTTCCAGAGGAGGTTGTGGAGTTAAAAACAGTGGTTGAATTCAAGCATGCATGGGACAGCCATAAGGCAATTCTAGGGGGTTGGGGTAGAAAGAAGTAGGCTGCTGGTTAACTAGGATCTGCAGCTTATCCATTAGGTAGGGAAATGGGCAGACTAGGTGGGCCAAGCGGTCCTTATCTGCCGTCAAATTCTATGTTTCTATGAGCTACTGACCCCCTAGTGGTAGGAGCATATGAGCTGCAAGTGGGAAAGTGGGCTGATAGTTTCCAGCCAATCATAGACGCTGGCCTCTCCTATAAAAGGCAATGCTCACCAAGGGTGGGGCATACAACATTCTATGTAAGAGCCATTGGGTCACTACATCTACCGCCTCCACACACACAGGAAAACACTGGCTGATTGGGATCCCAGTTTAGTGTGAAAGATGTACCTGCCTGGAAGTCTGCTGCTTAATTCGGGGGGAGGGCAGGCAGCTCTGTGTGTACCCTCACAACCTGCTGCACGACTGGGAGCAGCTGTAGGTGGAGAAAGGAAGAACAGGGTTAAATACAGGTAAGGGAGGGTGAGATTCTAGGGGAGGGTCTAAGGTTACTCCAGATTAACGGTGCTGTAAACAGTGGATAATTATTTGGCTGCCCAAGTACAGACTAATTTAAGATGGCACACTCACTGATAGGCAGCAAAATTAAAGTAACTGTTAACTGTCTAAGCAGCAACTGCCTATGCACAGACTGATTCAAAATGGCACACTTACTAAGCAGGCAGCAGAATGAAAGTAACTGTCTAGGCAGCAAACAGATATTAAAGTATCAGCCAGCACAATTGTTAGTAAATTAAAATAACATCCAGTGCAGTTTAAAGTCCATGTGTTCTGTGAGGAGAGTCACGGTAAAAAACTATCTCCATATCTGTGCTGAATTTATATGAACAGAAAAGGCACCAAAACAACAGTCTTTGTTCATACAGCATTCTATGTAAGAGCCGTTGGGTCGCTACATCTACCGCCCCCACACACACACAGGAAAACACTGGCTGATTGGGATCCCGGTTTAGTGTGAAAGATGTACCTGCCTGGAAGTCTGCTGCTTAATTCGGGGGAAGGGCAGCTCCGTGTGGACCCTCGCGACCTTCTGCACAACCGGGAGCAGCTGGAAGTCTGCTGCTTAATTCAGGGGGATGGCAGCTCCATGTGGATCCTTCCGACCTGCATGACCAGGAACTTAAGTCACAGTTGTTTCTTTGGCTTCCCTTCAGAGTACTGGACAGGTGTGGTGCATAATTCTGCATGAACATTGTACTCATTAATATGTGTTTTTAACTCAGGACCATCATCACGAGTCACTCGTGATACAAATCACGTTCTTCATCATCATGGTCACAAATGCAGTCACAAATTACTATTCACAATCACGTCACGAGTCACAACATTAATTTTTTTACTAGTTACTTGGATGTATTGTAAGCCTGTTTTGTAGTATCTCTCCAGGCTTCACCACTCCACCATTGTACTCATTCCTGAGCATTTTTAAGTCAGGGAGTTTGTGCTACAGCTCATCGGGGAAGTACAGCCCTAGGCATTTGCGTTCCCAATACAGTTTTCATATTGGTTATGTCACACCGTCGACACTGAATCATGTTCTTCATCATCACGGTCACAGATCCAGTCACAAATCATGATTCACAATCATGTCACGAATCACAACATTCATTTTTATGTTGGTGCGCTTGCACAGCCCACATCTTGCGGTAGTGCAGATTTGGAGGTGCGGTCACTGTTGGGCAAATGCAGGGCACACATCAGTAGGTGTGTCCATCATTCCCCAATCAGTCTGCATGCTGGCACCACACCATGCATACATAATGTGGTGAGCACATCTAATGAAAGGTCCACTGCAATCCGAGCAAAGCTTGTCAGACATAGCGGACCTCCCAACGTGCTCGGTCACATTGTAAACATGGTGGCCGCCCAACTGTCGACTTCGGGGGTGCCCAATCCTTCTGCTGGCTTACCGTGGCCCCATAATGATAGTAGCCAATGGGGAGCCCACTCCCTGTCAGCATAAAGCACTCTCCATTTGTTATATGCAGAGGGGATGCCCAACCTCCTCAGCCTCTTGCCCCCCGCTCTTATGTGCCGATGAGGGTGCCCAACTCACGACGATAAATGAACCCCCTTTGTTGTGTGCCGATGAGGGTGCCCAATCTCCTATCAGCTGCAGCACCCCTTCCAACAGTTAGGTGGCATGCTGGAAGCCCACCCCACCCCGGCATGCCAAACCCTGAGAGAAAAAAAACATCCTGTGATGTTTTGGTTTATTTAACCCTGTAACACAGATACGGTCCTCGTAGTCTCTCTCCCACAACCCGCACCCACCCTCTGCGCCCCTGCCTCCCCACACCCCCACCCCATACTTACTCGCGGAGTCCTGCGCGACAATCTTTGGTGGACTGGGAATACGTCTGCACTCTTCAAAGCCGACCGTGAACTGAGGAAATACCGGTAAGCTGTATAATGGAATAAATAGGGTTTTTTCAACTTTGATGCATACCTCAGGCATTTTTTTGAATTTTGGCACCAAATTTTTCAACATTGGGTTTTTGGGACCCCTCCTCATGAATTCTTGCACTGTCATTGCGATATTTGGTCCCGAATTGTGATTTCCCTGTCACTGCATGGAATCATCTTTCAGGAGTGAGGAACGAAACGACAGTGCCAGTGTTCATGAGGGGGGCTCTCAAAAAGCCTATGTTGTAAATTTGGTGGGAAAAATCCAAAAAATGACTGTTTTACGAGCGTGCGTTCCGCAGTTGCTATGCACACTCGTAACTTAGCGAATTTGCAATATTTTCACACCACATGTTCAGCATTGGCATTTTTCCACACCTTCTTGTGAACAGTACAGCTGTCATTTTTCACATCCTGCCCGAAATGTGTTTTCGCACTTCCGGCGCAGAATAGCATGGTTGATGTGGGAAATCAGTGTCCAGAACAAATTAGGAAAATGACAGTTACACTGTTCATGAGCAGAAGTCCTAAAATGCCTATGCTGAAAATTTGGTGACAATACTCCATAACATGACTGTGTTACGAGCGTGCGTTGCACAGTTTGCACGCACGCTCATCAGTTCACAAATTTATATTTTCACTCCAGATTTTCAACATTGCCATTGTTCTGCACCTCCTTATGAACAGTACAGCTGTCATTTTTCACATCCTGACCAAAATGTGTTTTCGCAGTTCCAGCGTAGACTAGCGCGGTCGCCGTAGAAAGTCCGTGTTTGAGACACATCATAAAAATGACAGTTACACTGTTCATTAGCAGAGGTCCTAAAATGCCTATGTTGAAATGTGAGACGAAAGTCCATAAAATTGATGTTTCTGAAAGTGCGTTGCGCAGTTTGCACGCACGCTCGTGACTCGTGCATTTGCAATATTTTCACTCCAGATCTTCAAAACTGGCATTTTTAAACACCTCCTTATGAACAATACAGCTGTCATTTTACATATCCTGGCTGAAATGTGTTTTCGCACGTCTGGCGCAGAATTGCATGGTTGTTGTGCGAAATCAGTTTTCGGGACAGTTTGAGGAAATGACGATGGCACTGTTCATGAGCAGAGGTCCTAAAATGCCTATGTTGAAAATTTGGTGCCGAAAGTCCGAAAAATGACTGTGCTGCAAGCATGCATTGCGCAGTTTCCACGCAGCTTTGTAACGTCGAAAATTTATACTATTTTCATGCCAGATTTTCAACACTGGCATTTGCGCACACCTCCTTATCAACAGTACAGCTGTCATTTTTCACAGCCTGCCCAAAATGCATTTCTGCAACTGTGGCGCACAATGGCTTGCTTGCTGTGGGAAATCACCTTTTGGGACACATCAACAAAATCACAGTGCCACTGTTCATGAGGGGAGGTCTCAAAATACCTATGTTGAAAATGTGCCTAAAAAACTCCCACAAATAACTGGGTTGCGGACGTCTGTTGTGCAGTTTGTATGCATGTTCATTGCTTCACCAATATTTCATATTGCCACTTCAGATTTTCAGCGTTGCCATTTTTTATGCCTCCTCATGAACAATACAGCAGTCATTCTCCACATCCTGCTCAGAACTGTATTTTCATCCCTCTGTCGCTAAATGGCACAGCTGCTGTGCAAAACCACCATTCAGCTAACAAAGTGATTGTGCCGCTTTTCATGAGGTGGTCTGAGAAGGCAGCCCATGTTGAAAATGTGGAGTGAAACTACCACTACACGCCTACGGTGTTAGGGTTTCCAACTGTAGCACACCACCCAGTATAGACTGACAGGCATCAGGGCTGTGACTTGGGATCATCGGATGTAATGTTCACACCATTCCACCCCCCATGCCCACCCTGCAGCCACAGACAGGCATCGTGGTGTGTCTTGCACTGTTCGGCCACAAACTTCACCCCGCGCTCCTACACTATGCCCACGACAACGTATTTCCTTATGGAATGGGGTAAGTATAATGCCCAAAGACCCCAAAGCACACCACGACACTTGTCAGTGTCTACAGGGTAGGGTGAGGTACAATGGCATGAGCATTATAGCTGACGACTTAAAGGCACACCGCAATGCTTGTCGTTCTCTGGGTGGGGGTGGGGTTGGCGTCACTTCAATACTTCACTGCCATTCCTTTTATGCTTCTCTAGCTCCGCCACTGCCAGTGCCAGCGCGACAACATTCGGCATTGACAAATGCTTGTTTCACTAGCTACTTGGATGTATTGTAAGCATTTTTTGTAGTATCTCTCCAGGCTTCACCACTCCACCATTGTACTCATTAATAAGCATTTTTAAGTCTGGGAGTTTTGTGCTACAGCCCATCGGGGAAGTACAGCCATAGGCATTCGTGTTCCTTCCCGTACAGCATGTGAGTTACAGTACTGTAAGTAGTGGTGGTGGGTGAAGTGGTCCTAATTTGCTCTGTGAAGTGATTCACTGAGTAACGTGGAATCCGCAGAGAACTCCACAATGTGAAGCGGAGTACTTTGCTTCATAATGAGGATCACGAAGTCCATTGAAACCAATGACTTTACATTATTCCGCCTTCCCCAAACCACTTCTCCACCAATTTAAAGGCAAAGTACATTGAAATCAATAATTCACCTCACTTCGCCCTGTAATTGAGCGCCAAATGAAATTCTGCAGTTATTCATGGGATTGCAGGTCACATGGGCTCTAGATTGTTCAGCACAGCCTCAGTTCTGGTCTAGGTAGTGTGTATGTGCAGTGGTAGCTGGAGACAGTTTGTTCTCAGAGATCTGAAATTCAGAACCTCTAAAAGCTGTATAACATGCCTTTTTGAGTAATATTTTTTGCTCAAAATTTAGTACGTCGATTGTAGGAAACCCTTCTGTGCTCATATCATTGAGTGTTTATTGTTGTGTGTGGATTTTGAATGTTAATTTAGAACAGTCAGTCTGTGTACTGTGAAGTGTGCTTTGGGGGAGGGGCGTATTTGTGGTGTAGGTAGATTAACTGGGAGAAAAAAGCAGTCTTTCTGTTTTGGTTATATTTTATTTGCATAACTGTATTAATGTACACAGTAATATTTTCAGTAATTCTTGGCATTTTTTTGCTGATAGTTGTGGTGCAGCAGTGTACAATTTGTCTTTAAAACATTTGGTTATATTACTAAAGGTTTTCAATTTGCTAGGCATTACTTGAGTGTGCGTGTGAGTGTGTGTGCAATGCATGCCATTAAACCAGACACCTTTTATTGTGTTACAGAGTAATTGCAGCAGTGTGAACCTGCTATCCACCGCACCTGCATACATTTTTATGTTGATTGTGCGCATGCGCAAGAAACACGTTGCGACAGATTTCTGCAGAAACAGGTTGTGGAGGCATGGCACTGTTATGGCCAGTGCCCCCACAGCCTGCAAAGGCTTGCCCCGCTTCCCCCAGTGCCGTAGCGCTGCTGCTGACACTAGTTCAGCCAGCGTGCCACAACTTTCTAAAAAATCAGCCGCTGCAATCAGGGGCCGCCTCGTCATTGCAGTGTCAGCCATCCGCTGCAATGAGGGATGCGAAACCTTTGAGATTGTTTGTGAACATGGTGGCGGCTTGCCGCCATGTTCACAAACAATATAACCCCCCCCACCACGAGTAGTTGCCGACAGGGGCCCCAATCCCCGTCGGCTTTGGTGGTCTTTTGTTGCTCACAGGGGAGCCCAGTCCCTGTCGGCATTCTGTGCCCCCCCCACTTTTGTTCCTGCCGACGGGGTGGCCAATCCCCATTGGCTGTAGTGTTCCCCGTTTGTTTTGTTGCAGATGGGGGAGCCCACTCCCCATCGGCATTCTGTTACCCCCCCCTTTTTGTTGCTGCTGACGGGGTGCCCAATCCCCATCAGCATACTGATACCCCCGGCCCCGCCCGTTTGCCGACAGGAGTGCCCAATCCCCCATCAGCTACTGCTGCCCCGGTCAAGAAAGCCTCTGCTGGCACAATGGGAGCCCACCCCAGTGTGCAAGATGCCCCTGCAGATTAGAAAACGGTCCCGCGACATCTGTTTTTTTTTTTTTTTAATCCTGGAAAAAAGGAAACCGCCCTCGGCGCCTCACCCTGCTTCCCACCCGCAACCCGCACCTACCCACTGCATGCCCTGCCTCCCCACATCCCCCCCTCGCCCCATACTTACCTTAGCAGCTTGGCGCGACGATCTGCGGTGGACCGGGAACATGTCTGCACTCTTCAAAGCCGACCAAGAACTGAGGAATTGCTGGTAAGCTGTATAATGTAATACATAGGGTTTTTTCAACTTTACTGCATATCTCGGGCATTTTGGGGAGTTTTTCAACCAAATTTTCAACATGGGGTTTTTGGTACCCCTCCTCATGAATTCTTGAACTGTCATGGCGTTACTCGGCCCAGAAAGGTGATTTTGCGGTCACTGCGCGGAATCACCTTTCGGGGCCGATTAGCGAAACGACAGTGCCAGTGTTCATGAGGTTGGCTCTCAAAAAGCCTATGTTGCAAATCTGGTGGAAAAAATCCAACAAATGACTGTTTTACGAGCATGCGCTGCACAGTTGTTACACACGCTTCGTAACTTCGTGAATTTGCAATATTTTCACGCCAGATTTTCAACATTGGCATTTTGTCACACCTCCTTGTGAGCAGTACAGCTGTCATTGTTCATATCCTGGTGGAAATGTGTTTTCGCACTTCCAGCGCAGAATAGCACGGTCGCTGTCGTAAATCAGTGTTCGGGACAGATTAAAAATGACAGTGCCACTGTTCATGTAGAGGTCCTGAAATGGCTATGCTGAAAATTTAGTAATGATACTTCATAAAATGACTGTGTTCGGCGTGCGTTGGTAGCAGTTTGCACGCACGCCAGAATTTCGCTAATTTATAATATTTCACTCCAGACACTAACATTGCCATTTTCCTACACCTACTTATGAACTGTAGTTTTGTTATTTTTCCCATTCTGGCCAAAATGTGTTTTCACACTTCTGGCGCAGAATACAGCGGTCACTGTGGGAAATCACTGTCCGGGACAGATTAAGAAAATGAGAGTGATACTGTTCATGAGCAGAGGTCATAAAATGCCTGTGTTGAAAATTTGGTGATAATAGCCCATAGAATGACTGTGTTACAAGTGTGCGTTGCACACTTTCCATGCACCCTTGTAACTTCGCAGATTTGTAATATTGTCATGCCACATTTTCACCAGTGGAATTTTCCCACTCCTCCTTATGAGCTATGCAGCTGTCATTTTTCACATCCTGACCGAATGTGTTTTCACAGTTCCGTGCAGAATAACGAGTCGCGCTGGGAAATCACTGTTCGACAGATTAAGAAAATGACAGTGGCACTGTTCATGAGCAGAGGTCCTAAATGCCTATGTTGAAAATCGGGTGACGAAACTCCATAACATGACTGTGTTACTAGCGTGCGTTGAACTGTTTCCACGCACCGTTGTAACTTCTCAAGTTTGTAATATTTTCACCCCACATTTTCAACAGTTGCATTTTTCCACACCTCCTTATGAACAGTACAGCTGCCATTTTTCACATCGTGACTAAAATGTGTTTTTGCACTCCTGCCGCAGAATAGCATGGTCGCTGTGGGAATGCACTGCGTGGGACACATTAAGATCAAATGAGTGGGGGAGAGTGACTGCGCTCAACTGACCTCTGTCTGGACTGCTGCGGATTTGTTTGTGGGCAGAGGAAGGGCCCAACGCAAGAGCCCAGTACAAAAGGGCAGCCTGCAGCACTGGGAGAAACAGAACGAGAGAGCGAGTGAGGGAGATGGAGTGAGCGAAGTCACTGGAGCTCTTTCAGAACTGCTGCGGATTTCTTTGTGGGCAGAAAAAAGCATCAATGCAGGCATGGGCCCAGTAGAAAAGGCCAGCCTGCAGCAGTGGGAGAAACAGTATGAACGAGTGACAAGGGGGACTGAGTGACCTCAACAGAGCTCTGTGGGGACAGCTGTGGATTTGTTTGTGGGCAGAGAAAGGGTGCAACATAAGAGCCCAGTACAAAGGGGCAGCCTGCAGCACTGGGAGAAACAGAATAAGAGAGCGAGTGACGGAGGGAGAGTGAGCGTATTCACCAGAACTCTTTCAGGACTGCTGCGGATTTCTTTGTGAGCAGAAAAAGGCATCAATGCAGCCAGGGGCCCAGAACAAAAGGCCAGCCTGCAGCAGTGGGAGAAACAGTACGAGCGAGTGAGACAGGGGGACTGAGTGAGCTCAACGGAGCTCTGTCAGGACTGCTGGGGATTTCTTTGTGGGCAGAAAAAGGCGCCAATGCAGGCAGGAGTCCCGTACAAAAGGGCCGCTTGCAGTGCCAGGACTAACGGAATGAGTGTCTGAGACAGGGAGACTGAGCGACCTCAACAGAGCTCTGTCATGACAGCTGCGGATTTGTTTGTGGACAGACAAACATGCCAGTGCATGCAGGTGCCCAGTACAAATGGACAGCCTGCACTGGCGGGGAACCCAGAATGAGCGAGTGAGAGAGGGGGAGTGAATGAGCTCAACAGAGCTCTATTGTAACTGCTGCAAATTTCTTTGTGGACAGAAGAAGGCGGCAACGCAGGCAGGAGTCCAATAAAAAAGGGCAGCCTGCAGCGCTGGCAGAAATGGAATGAGTGAGTGAGAGAAGGGGAGTGAGCAAGCTAAACGGAGCTTTGTCGGGACTGCTGCAGATTTCTTTGTGGGCAGACAAAGGCGCCAACAGAGGCAGAAGCCCAGTACAAAAGGGCAGCCTGCAGCACCAGGACAGACAAGAATGAGTGAGTGACACAGGGGAGTGAGGACCCTCAACGGAGCCTGGTCGTGGACTGCTGCGACTTTGTTGGCAGAAAAAGGTGCCAACGCAGGCAGGAGCCCAGTACAAAAGGCCACCCTGCAGCGGCGGCAGAAATGGAATGAGTGAGTGAGAGAGGGTGAGTCAGCAGGCTCAACAGACTTGTGTCAGGACTGCTGCAGATTTCTTTGTGGGAAGAAAAAGCCACCAACAGAGGCAGGAGCCCAGTACAAAAGGACAGCCTGCAGCTCCAGGAGAAACAGAATGAACGAGTGAGAGAGGGGGAGTGAGCCACCTCAACAGAGTTCTGTCGGGACAGCTGCAGAATTCTTAGTGGGCAGAACAAGGTACCAACGCAGGCAGGAGCTCAGTACAAAAGAACAGCCTGCAGCACCGGACGAAACACACTGAGCGACTGACAGAGGGCCAGTGAGCATGCTCAACAGACCAACGCAATCAACATTCGGCGCTGACAAATGCTTGTCTATACTGCTTTGTAGTATCTTTACTGGTAGTGGATTGTTACTGCCATGCACTAATCCCCCAAATGGCAAAATGTATTCCTTTCCAGATTTGGATTTGTGACTTGTGAGCACTGGTTAGGTGGTGTTGTGTCTTTTCGTATGCATTCCTTGAGTGTGCAGCGCAGTCTTAATCTGTGCGTTTGCATGGCACCATTAATTCTGGGAGACTGCATTTCTTGTTATGCTCTCATTTCACTTCGTCAGCACTGGGAAATTTTCTGGACACCAGACAGCAGCATTTTGGGGATACACATTAATTCTGGTGACTCTGTGTGTGACCTGACCACTGTGCGCATGACTGAGTGCGCCATTAATTCTGGGAGACTTTGCATTTCTTGTTACGCTCTCATTTCACTTCATCAGCACTGGGGAGTTTTCTGGACACCAGACAGTAGCATTTTGGGGATATACATTAATTCTGGTGACTCTGTGTGTGACCTGACCACTGTGAGCATGACTGAGTGCGCCATTAATTCTGGGAGATTTTGCATTTCTTGTTACACTCTCATTTCACTTCATCAGCACTGGGGAGTTTTCTGGACACAAGACAGTTGCACTTTGGGGATGCACATTCATTCTGGTGACTGTGTGGGTGGGATGCTGCCAATATTGTTGTCACTCTGCCTTACGTCACATTTAAGGCAGAATGACACCACAAAGTAATAATAACAAGGCGAAGTGAGCCTTTCCTATGGGGCACTCCGCGTAGCGAAGTGCCAACGCGAAGTGGTTACTTTGCATTCACTTCGCCGGCGGATTTTAAATTTGCTGCATCTCTAATACTAAGTAAATTTACTTCACAAGTGTGGTTTCAAAGGCCAATAGTCATTTAATCCTAAGGGTCTCACTGTCTTTAGAGTGTAGATCCAAAAACTTTCTTTCTGCAACAACATATCTTTTCTACTACCCCCATATCTCGGGTGGAAAACATGTTCTAGACCCACAAACTTCATTTGTTTGGGGTCTGAATTATGGCGACTGACAAAATGTGTCCCTATAGGGGTATCTGACCTCTCATTTACAATGGACCTCACATGCGCTTGTATTCTTTGTTTAAGTGGACACACAGTGCATCCCACATAAGTGAGACCACATGTCCACCAAAGAGCATTGACACAAAAAGGGGTATCACAGGTGACTGTCTAATTTCAACATTAAAGTTTTATAGCATAGGGTGGTAGAATTCTTTCGTTGTTTCTGAATGTTTACAAATATTGCATTTTGCACATTTAAAAAACCTTTTGGTTTTGCTGGAAACCATTCTCTGCCTGGATGAAAATCCAGGCCCTATATTGGCTTCGGCAACACTAGCCAGGTTCTTGGTGATACACCATCCAAGGTTGGATGGTAGGGGCGGGGGTGTAGCCATTATGTTTAAGACTGAGCTGGGCCTTGTGGATGTGCAATTGGGAAGTACCAGATCCTTTGAATATATCCTGGGAGAGGATGTAGGTTGCGGAATTCTCCTTGTCTACCGTCCACCAGGAGATGGTGGAGAATTCCTGCAGGAGATAGCAGACTTCATCGTCGACATGGTGTTGCGGTTCCCCAGATTGATAATTCTGAGGGACTTCAATGCCTGGATTGACGATGAACTCTCGCATTTTGGTCAAAATCTCCTCCAGTTGATGACATCACTGGGTCTAACACAGGTAGCTACCTCCTCAACTCATATAAAGGGTCATTCATTGGATCTGATCTTTCTTCTGGGTATGGAGATTACTGATTTGGGGGTGGAACCAGTCAGCTGGTCTGACCATCACACCATAAGGTTCAATTTCAGGGCTCCCACTAACGGGTCTGCCCCTATGGAGATGGTTCAGTACCGCCCGTTAAGGGGTATTAATCCCAGTGACCTAATGGCAGTACTGGATCTATCAAGCTTGTCTGGTGAATGCATGAGTCCAGATGATCTTGTGTTAGCCTATAATAAGGCTGTGGGAGATGCTCTGGACAAGATTGCTCCTGTTCGTGTTCGGTCTCTCACCCTCCGTTCAAGGAGCCCTTGGTCTGATGGCTCCTTGAAGGAGTTAAGGAGAGTTGGCTGAAGGTTGGAGAGAGCCTGGCGGAGGTCTGGCAGTGATGCTGACAGGCTTAGGTTGATGGCACATTATGATGGCTATCAATCAGAAATCACCCGTAAGAAGGCAGAATTTCGTCCAGGGAGATTTCTACTGCACAGAATCGACCAGCTCAGCTTTTCTGGACTGTTGACAGATTGTGCAATCCAATCTGTCTCCAGCCCAGAGAAGCTTTTTCTCAGTTAAGATGCGAGGAGTTCGCTCGATTTTTTTTTAGATAAGGTTGCCAGCATCAGGTCTGGCATCGGTCCGACCTCTCCTTTGAGGGATTGCAGTGGTCAACAGGAAGTGTTATGCACCTGGTCTGTCTGGTCAGATTTTCGCCGGCTGGAGTTCACTGACATTGTGAAGATCATCCAAACACTGCGACCAACCAGTTGTAGTATGGATCCAGGTCCTACACTCCTTTTAGTAGGATGTGTAGAAGTTATCTGCCCAATCCTTACTGACATTGTCTGGAAATCCTTGGAGAGGGGGGGTCTTTCCTGACCCCCTCAAGGAGGCGGTAGTTTGACCACTCCTTAAAAAATCCTCCTTGGATCCAGATTGTCTAGTTAACTACCGCCTATCTCTAACCTGCCTTTTGTTGGTAAGGTTATTGAAAAGCGGTTAGCGTTACAATTGGATGATCATCTTACAACTCACAATGTCTATGATACTCTCCAATCTGGCTTTAGGAAGAAGCACAGCACGGAGACTGCCCTTGTCCGGGTGTTGAATGATCTCCTAATGGCTAGAGATCGAAAGGCACGTACCATTCTGGTCCTTCTCGATCTCTCTGCTGCATTTGACACTGTAGGCCATGGTGTGCTGTTGGAGCACCTGCGGATTTATTGTGGGCTGTCTGGAACAGTTCTCAAATGGTTCCAGTCTTACCTCACGGACAAGTCTCAGAGAGTTGCCACTGGAATTTATTCCTCTGGCACTCACTCCCTGCCTTGTGGGGTACCACAGGGTTCCACTCTAGCACCCATGTTGTTTGCAGTATTTATGCTGCCATTGGGAGATATCATCAGGTGATACAGTCTGGGTTTTCACTGCTATGCAGATGATACTCAGCTGTATTTGTCTTTTCCGCCCGGGCAAGATGATGCTCTCTCCGTGCTAAATAATTGCCTTGCTGAAATCAGATTATGGATGAGTTCTAGCTGGCTGAGACTGAATCCGGATAAGACTGAGGTGTTGGTAGTGGACCCAGGTCATCTGGTGGTGGGTTTGGGGGCTGGACAACCATTGGGCTTATTGCTCTGTGGTATGTCGCTCGCTGCCTCTGATCAGGTATGTAACCTGGGCATTATTTTTGACGATGGCCTGACCTTAGAATCTCAGGTATCAGCTGTCATCAAATCCTCTTTTTATCATCTGAGGAATATCGCCCGGGTGAAACATCTGGTCCCACTGGGTGATCTACCAACACTGGTCCATGCCTTTATCACTACCCATCTCGATTACTGCAATTCCCTCTTCCTAGGGCTACCTGGGATCGATATCTGCCGCCTGCAGCTGGTGCAGAACGCGGCAGCCAGGCTTTTGACTGGAACTTCCGGATCCAGCCATATTACGCCTGTGCTCCGCGAACTGCACTGGCTGCCTGTTAGGTGGTGGATCACCTATAAGGTTGGTTTAATAACCTTTAAAGCCCTACATGATCAGGGACCTGGCAACCTGAAAGATCTCTTGGTACCCTATTGCCCCCTCCGTCCTTTCCACTCTGCCAGCGAGGGATTGCTGGAGATTCCCAGGGTTCGATTAAAAACATCAAGATCTCATGCTTTTGCTTTCTCAGCACCAGCCCTGTGGAATTCTTCACCTCGTTGGTTAAGAGAATGTCCAACCGTCGAGAGATTTAAAATGGAGCTAAAGACTCATTTAATTAGTTTAGCATATCCTAGTTATGGTTGATTAATTTATGTCTGCTTTTAAAATTTATATGTATGTATGTATGTATGATTTCTCTGTACAGCACCTTGGTTTTGAAAGGCGCTTTAGAAATAAAGATGATTGATTGATTGATTGATTGCCTGCTTTTTTTTTATCTTCTGTTTTTTTCTTTTCCACCTCCCTCCCTCCCCTCTTCCTTCCCTTATCTTTTTTCTTTTTTTATTTACCTTATCCCTCCCCCTTTTTCCTTCCCTCTGTACCCTTTCTTTTTCCTTTTATTTTTCTTTTCCTTCATTGCTGTATATATTAAATATTTTCTTTTTGTTTCTTTGGTGATGTAGACCTTACCTTGGCTTCAGTCAGTTTTTATTTATATCCACTCTCTTTATAGTCGCTTGTTTCTGAGATTATCCTCACTCTGAAATATGCAATGAATGCATCTGAATAATATAAATGAGTTTATGATAAAAGGAATTCAAATAAGAGAGGTGCATCTTGTGTTATGCTAAAGATAGAGCATTTTGAGTGCAAATCTATATGAATAAATGTATGAATTTGCTCGGTATTGTTATGAATAGATGAATTAATAGAAGTCATAGAATTAAGTATCTCCTCTATGTTAGCTGTGTTTTGATGTTTTTAAATAATAACACTTTTTGTAATTAAAAGACACGAGGTATTTTGCACATGTTAATATGTAACAGGTGTGCTGAGTGTTTATGTATGAATGGCAATGTTGTCCTCACTAAGTCATGCCTCTGAGGAAAGGTGTGTAACCAGAAGTGCCAAGGCGAGGCATGTTTGTTGAAAATGCTGTTTGGTAAAATCACGAATAAATATATCCTTTTAAATAGTATTCCATGGATTGAGGCTTTTTGTAAATGAATGAAGGCTGCGTGGCTGCACTGGATTATTTGTAGGGTTCCTACTAAGGTTTAATAGCTGAAGTACATGTCTGTGTGCAACTCATCTTTTCATTTGTAGTTACGCTTCTGGGTTTGCTCCCCATTGCTGTGTAGACCCGAATTGTTGCCGCTGGCTCCTTGGAGGAGATAAGGAACAGAGGGGATATGAAAGAAGTCTTCAGGTATCTCAAGGGAATGAATAGAGTAAGCCATGAGGGGGTATTTCACCTGAGGGAGGTGGAGGCCACCTGGAGACACTCAATGAAGCTGGACAGGGGGAGGCGGAGGGTGAATCAAGGAGGTGCTACTTCACTTAGAGAGTGGTTAAGCCCTGGAATGCACTGCACAGGGAGCTGTTGGCTGCTACTACAGTGTAGGGGTCCAAGAAAGGCTGGGATAGGTATAGAGGGTGGATGCATCCCAGTGCCCCACTGGAAAATGGAGGACCATGGAGGGAGGGAGGGAGGCTACAAACGGTGCCCTAGGAAGGCGCTGACCATCAAACAGACTCGATAGACCATAGCGCCTAATCTGCTGGCTTCTTATTATGTTACTATATTACTACTCCCTTGAAACAAGAATGGATGGGGTGACAAGATTGAGACATTAAAATCTATCAATGGTATTTACAGGGTACCAGTGGGGGACATCTTCCAGCTTACATAGCAATAAAAAACAAGGTGGCATCATTTGCAGTAAGTAGGAGGGAGGTTCATGGAAAATGTTAAGAAATTCTACTTCATTGAGTGGGTGGTAGAAAGCTGGAACAGGCTACCAGATAAGGTGGTGGGGTCAAGATATTTGGGGGGGGCGGATTCAATACAGCGTGGGACACACACACAGTGGTATGTTTGTTCTGGAAAGGGAGACAAGTGGAAGGCAATATGCAAGTCATGGCAGCTTGCTAGGCTTCATTGACACTGGCTTCCTCTTTCAAATGAATCAAATAACAGTGAGCAAAAAAAGAACAATAACCCCCTGCCTTGACGTGTAAATGTTCTAACTTATTCTCAAGTAGGTCTTATGTAACAATGATCATCTCCCTCACTTGTCTCACCCATTGTGTTTCAGTGCTAGTGTGCATATGCAAATGAGCGCATGAATATCAACACAAAAAACAGTGAGACCTTTATCTGGTAGGTGTAAAACTGTTTTAGCATACATTAGTTGGCTAAAATCTTTTTGTCTACATATAATCTTGATTTCTCTAACTTTAATACATACAAAGAAAAAAAATTATTGGAGCCCATTTTGTAAGCACAATAACACACGACAGGGTGGCATGTAACATATTGGACTTCACTGCCAGTGGCTGAAGTCATCCAGCCTGCAGCCTCATGCTTTATTACACCCATGATCATGCGGTAATATATGTTCCATGCACACCTTGTTGTGTCTTATTGCTTACTTGGCATAATAAAATTTTTTTGATCAACATACAAGCAGGATTTTTTCTGTAGAAGGGAAGCAAAAAATGGTGAACACCATTTTATAAGTGCAATTAGACACTACAGGGTGTGCATGGAACATATTTTAATGCATGGCCAGTGGTTAAAGTAACTCAACTGGTGGACTCACGCCTTATAATACCTATGGCAGTGGGGATAAAATGTGTTCCATGCACACTCGGACATGTCTTTTTACTTACATTTCAATCAGAACTACATATATTTTTTTTATAAATAATCCCAATAAAACAGCATTATTACAGGGAATTGTCATCGAGGCACAGGTCAGGAAGCATAGGGAAAACCAGGGGCAGTTGTAGAATTCACCAAAAATATTTATTTACAGTATCAGTAACATGACAAATAAACTTGTTCAGTGTTACTATTTACAAAGAAGAAATAAAATCAAGTTTTCCTTCAGTCTCTGTGTGTCCATCTCTGTTTTTTAGCAATTGCAGCTAAGCTCTCGTATAAGTTCTTGCAACCCCCATTCTAAACAAACATCCTGTTTTTGTAAATATCAAGCAGGAACAGAGCAGGAACAGAGTGTGCTTGAGCTTGAGGCTCCCTTTTGCAGCTTTTCCAAAAAGGCTGGAAGATTTGAAGAAGAAGAATCAGCATTTATCTAGCAATTTTCATAAGCAGTGTATAACAAAGCACTTTACAAACAATGCTAAACTGGTAGTGAAGTAACTGAATCTGTAGTGGACGGCATATCGCACATCATCACCCACACACAGCCTGGATAATTGCATGAACTGGTTTATGGGAAGGGGAATGTTGGCCAGGACACCAGGAATGTCCCCTACTCTTTTGCGAAGAGTGCCCTGGGTTCTTTTACTTCTACCTGGACACCCACCAGGACAACACCAGGATGGGTAGAAGGGGCCTCAATTTAACATTTCATTCGAAGGATGGCACACTCCAGCAGTACAGCACCCCCCTAATACTGCACTAGGTGTGGGACGAGAATCCATGACCTTCTGGTCCACAGACGGATGTGCTACCAACTGAGCCACACTGACACCAAGTAACCTCTCGAGTTTATAATAGCTTTCTGCAATCATCTCAAAATATAATTATGTACAATTCAACAGTAACACTATATATTTTCTAAACAACGGAATCCCAATATCAGTTACATTTCCATACAATGAGTTGCACATATTTTTATATCGGTAGATCTAAATATGCAAGGGAGAAAAACAGACAGCAAGAGAAAACTGAGAGAGGCAAAGAAGTGCGAGATTGTCTGGTTAATCAAATCCGAAGTCTCACAGGAAAACTTGGTCACGCAACCAGACAGAGAAGAGACAGAAAAGGAAATATCCTTGCATTTAAACACTTTCTCCATAACAACTGGGACAGGGTCCTATTCTACCCTGTCACAGGAATGTAAGAATTAATTGCTATTCACACAAACTGATCATCTGATGTTGTTCAGGGTTATGGAGTGCTCCAATACATATCCAGCTCTACGTCCATGTATAACTGCTTCCATCAAGGTACAAAATTTACCAGTTGTTATTCCCAATTCTTTCATCATCAGCTTGCTCTTTGGGCACATGAAGTGAGTTTGAGTAAACAACATACTCTTCATGGGTCATAGTAGGTTCAAATTGGTATGGTTGTAATCATAGATACATACATAGACAGTGTCGGCAGATAAGGGCCTATGGCCCACCCAGTCTGCCCATTTAAGTTTGTAAGTTCAGTTTATGTTTTCCGGGAAGTCTGTTGCCCCTTACCCCTTACCCCTGACCTCCAGAATTCCTTTATGTCTATCCCATGCATTCTTACATCCAAACACAGGTTGTTCAACTGCAGAATAGGAGTCATCATTATCCACTTCATAACCATTGGAGGAAGCATCCACAACATAATCACTGACACTAGAGTTGTCTTCCTCCGTGACCGCACCTGTACAAAACAAAAAAGTTGTAAATTAAATAGCAGTATGAAACAACACGTTACTATGGCATGCAAAAGTTAGCAGCATGCAGCAATACAAACATGCATGAAAACAGTGAAAGCAGTGGGAAAACAGGTTTTGGAAAGCGGGGTGATGAAGTGGGGCATTCAGTCAATGACAAAATAATGGCCAATAAACAGTGAATAAAGATGGTGGATGGGAACCGCTACTCAGAGTGGTGAAGACATTGGGGGAAACTGCACCCCACAGCTCACACCATAGATCCACCACTGCGTGAAAAAACATAAAGAAAACCAATGAAATATTGTTTGACACAAATGAAGGATGTGTGAGTAATGCATTTCCACAGGAGGCTGTGCTTCATAAGTTTAGGACTTATACATGTGAGACATCACATTTACTGGGGGTCAACACCACAATGTGGATGTCCAGAGAAGGGCAACCAAAATGGTGAAAGTGCTGCAAGACAAGTTATATCAGTGAAGACTGGGGGGAGCTATACACATTGGATGACAAAAGGGTGAGATACGATTGAACCATACAAGTACATGAAGGCCATAGAAAGGGTGACGGTTCACAACATCTCCAGAAGCAGTTACAACACATCCACTATGGGACATGCATAAAAAGTGGAGTGGATCAGATGTAGAGGTGTCATCAGGGTAAATTTTGTGACATAAAGGGATGTGGAGCCACTGAACTGACTGCCGGATAGGGTGGTGGTGGTGGTGGTATTTTATATTGTTCAGGGACTAGTACAAAATGCGGGCAGGCAGAAAATATACAGATGATGCCATCCTAGAGGAGGTCGTTTATGGCACACTGGAGTGCCCATGGGGTCCTTTCATACAGACAACTGTCTATGATTCGATGTTTATAACATCTGCATATGGGTTGGAATGTAAAAAAAAAAAATTATGAAAGCATTGTACACAATTCACTTGCCATGGCATTATTGAGAACATGCTTAAAATGGGGAAGCGTTAGTGACAAGCAGTGCCGCCATGGCAAGGCCCTTCCCCACAGGCACTGGATAAACTCAAGAAAGAAATGTTAGTCAAAGTAAATCAATAGACATCACATAACAATGTAATAAATGACAATAAAACAGTAAATATCATGACAAAAGACAATTGCAATAAAAACTGACAAGAATACATAGATAACATCAAGAGCAAAACAATACAATTCTGTTTAAAATAGTAACAGATACAGGGGGTGTGTTGTGGCATGCCAGGAAAAGCAGTCTTCCCTCTCAGAAACCAATTGAGTTGAATGACTACAAATAACACCATGCAATGTAGTACGCTGTAAAACATGTAAGACATGATAACTATAGAGGCATGAAAATAACATAGTTATGTACCATTATGTAACAAAAACATTTTAAAAGTATAATTCGATGGACAAAAAGTAATGCTAATGTTGGGAAGTAACAGGATATGCAACAGTGAGACCAATCAGTCAGAACAATATTACTTTTCATCTGTGTGAATTCCAAATATGTGAGTACCTCAATACCCATAAACACACTTGTAGTGAAAAGGTTACACACAGCAATCAAATATGTTCAGGTGAAGTACAGTGTGATTACACTGACTGCCTGCTGGATACTTCTGGAATGTAATGAAGATCTGATGGAGGAAGTCATAGTCAATATAGGGATAGGTGACATATAAGTAAAGAGGCCAAGCATTTCAGGAGGCTGGTACCGTTATCAATATAAAGCACTGTCCTCACAACACAAACCTGAGACATGTAGTTGTATTTCGTCACGGATCCAACAGGATAAAGGACGGCAGTGAAATCACACTGCTTACTTGAGTATTGCCCTTCTCAAAGAGCTCTGAGTAAGCCCTGTGAGGAGGGTGATATGTAAGCAAGCCGTATGCCTTCACTGCCATCCTTTATCCTGTTGGATCTGTGTCAAAATACAGCTAAAAGACTGGTGAAGACGCACTGGGGCGAAGTGGATTTGAGAGCGAAGTTCTCCTTGTCTGGTTTCCATACCCAAGGGCACCTTCTACTATTAATAGTATTGGGCAAGTGGTTTGTTCCACTTCAGTGACCTGTTCAACCTGAGTGGTGCCAGATCCATTAGGAACAAGACTGCAGTTATAGCAGATCTTGTGGAGTCTGTGGATCTGGCTTACATTACCAAGACCTGGCTGGATGGTAATGCCGGTCCAATTTTGGAGGCAGCAATTCCAGCTGGGTACTCGGTGTTACACCGCCCGAGGTTGGACCGCGGGGGTTGTGGTCTGTTTCAAGACTGAACTGGGACTCACAAGTGTACCAGTTGAGGAGGCAGAGTCCTTTGAGTGTACTGTTGTGGCAGGTGTGGGTTGTAGAATAGTTCTCATCTACCGTCCACCAGGGGATGAGAAACGTTTTCTACAGGAAGTAGCCGACTTCATCATTGACATGGCATTTGAGTCTCCCAGGCTGATGGTCCTGGGTGATTTCAATGCCTGGATCGATGATGAATATTCACAGTTTGGACAACACTTCCTCCAATTAATGACATCTTTGGGTCTCACACAAGTGGTTACTTCTGCCACGCATAAGAGCAGTCACTCCTTGGACCTAGTTTTCCTCCTATGGATTGAGGCCACTGACGGGGGGTGGAACCCGTCAGTTGGTCCGATCACTACACTGTGGGCTTCAGTTTTTGCACTCCCCCTTGTAGGCCTACCCCCTGTGGAGATGGTTAAGTGCTGCTCTTTATGAGATATTAGCTATGTGGGCCTGGCAGCAGCACTTAACCTATCGGCGTTTTCTGAAGTGAGCAATGATCCTGATGCTTTGGTGCTGGCCTATAATAGGGCCATCTCCTCGGCTCTGGATCAAATTGCTCCTGTCTGTGTTCATCCTCTCCCCCTTTGACCTTGGTCTCTATGGTTTGATGAGGTCTTGAGGGAAATGCGGCGATAAGGACGAAGATTAGAGCGTTGTTGGTGGAGATCTGCTATTGATGCCGACCGTCTTAGATTGATGGAACAATATCAACTCTATCATTCCTCAATCTCCCGTAAGAAGGTAGAATTCCTGTCGGGGGAGATTACGGCTGCTCAGAACCGACAAGCTCAGCTTTTTCGAACTGTTGACAGACTGTGCAACCCAGTCTGTCTCCAGGTTCGGAAAGCTTTTTCACAATTAGAGTGTGATGAGCTTGCTCGCTGCTTTGCGGATAAGGTGGACGACATTAGGGCAGCACTCTGACCTGCTCCCTCTATTGGAGATGTTTTTGATCGGCATTTGGTTGCTCTCTCTTTGGTCCCCCCTGGAGTTCCTTTGACCAGCCTGAGTTCATCGATGTCATGAGGATTGTCCAGGGTATGCGCCCTATGTGCTGTAGTTTAGACCCGGGTCCAACTTCCCTGATAAAGGGTTGTCTTGAGACTATCAGCCCAGTTCTAGCATGGATAGTCTGGTGCTCCTTGGATACGGGTGAGTTTCCTAGCTCCCTGAAGGAGGCAGTGGTGACACCCCTCCTGAAGAAAGCTACCTTGGACCCCGACTGCCATGCTAACTACAGGCCGGTCTGTAATCTTCCCTTTTTTGGGAAGATTATTGAGAAAGTGGTGGCTGCACAATTGGAGAACCATTTAACCATCCATGACATCTATGAACCCCTCCAGCCTGGTTTTCGAAAGAGGCATAGTACCGAGACAGTGCTGGTTCGGGTGCTCAATGATCTCTTGATGGCCAGAGATCAGAAGAATCGTTCCATTCTCATTCTTCTTGATCTCTCATCAGCTTTTGACATTGTGGACCATGGGGTACTTCTCGCGCACCTGGAGTTTATCTGTGGCCTGTCAGGGATGGTCCTCAATTGGTTTAGATCTTTCCTCACTGACAGGACTCAGAGAGTGGTATCTGGATTAAATTCTTCCTGCCCACTCTCTCTGTCATGTGGGGTACCCCAGTGTATATGCTGCCCCTCGGAGACATTGTAAGACGGTATGGGCTGAAGTTTCACTGCTATGCAGATGATACTCAGTTCTACCTGTTTTTTGCACCCAACCAGGATAGAGCTCCCTCGGTCATTAATAGCTGCCTCACCGAAATCCAAGGCTGGATGAGTTCAAGCTGGCTAAAGTTGAACTCGGAGAAGACGGAGGTATTGGTTGTGGACCTAGGTCGTAGGGTAGAGGGGATGGGAGCTGGTTTATCCTCAGGTTTATTTCTGGAAGGTATCCAGCTCCCTACCTCTGAATGGGTGTGGAACCTGGGGGTAATTTTTGACAATGAACTGACACTGCGTTCACAGGTGTCAGCAGTTGTCAAACTTTCCTTTTATCATCTTAGGAACATCGCCAGGATTAAGTACCTTGTTCCGCCAGCTGACCTTCCTACATTGGTCCACACTTTTGTGACCTCATGCCTGGATTATTGCAACTCCATTTATCTAGGGCTTCCTCGGGTTGATATCCACCGCTTGCAGCTGGTGCAGAATGCTGCGGCCCGATTATTGACGGGTACCTCCCATACCTGTCATATCTCTCCGGTATTACACGATCTGCACTGGCTGCTGATTCAGTGGTGGATCACCTTTAAAGTTGGTCTTTTGACCTACAAAGCCCTACATGGACAGGGTCCAGACTACTTGAAAGAGCTTTTGGTTCCCTACTGCCCCGGGCGATCTCTCCGCTCGGCAGATGAGGGGTTGCTAGAGATTCCGAGGGTTTCCTTAAAGTCATCTGGTGCTCGTGCTTTAATGTTTGTTGCTCCGACCCTCTGGAATTCTCTACCCTATCCGCTTCGTCAGTGTGCGACCTTGGAGGAGTTTAAAAAGGCCCTCAAGACCTATTTATGGTCAAAGATTAATTTTAATTAGTTGATTGTGAATTGGAGCTTAGATTTAGTGTCGTATAAATTATTTATGGATTTGTATTTATTGTTCATTGTTTTAAATTATTGTAAGGCACCTTGGTTTGAGAAAGGTGCCATATAAATAAAGTTTAATTTCATTTCATTTCATTTATGACCACATTTCACTGGAGCATGAGGGTTATGATTAGCAATGTGTGACAGTCAACAGTATTTGGGTACTGTAACATTATTAGTGGGATGTTGCTGAATGAATTGTCTCTCAACTCCAGTGGTCAAGTGCTGTACAGTGCAGTAGTGGGCATAGATTGCATCAAACACATAAACACGAGCATATGTTTATTTCAATGTGTGGTCACCTAACACCCATTAATGACACCTCCATTTGTGATGTGGGACTTTTCTTATATAGTATACCAGAGGGCAGGCAGGGCCCAAACATACAGGCAGTCATGACCAGAAACTGAACATGCTTTATTTACTATCTGCTTTGCATTGGGCACACCACGAGACTGCTCAGCAACAACCTTGAAGTCTCCACTCCAACATATCAGGGTGACTCATTTCATAACCCTGCCTTATAACACAATGCCACAACTAAGTCAAGATCAGTCTAACACAATGGAGTACGCACTACATATGATGGTAGCACAATAACATGTGTGTGTATGTGGGGGATTACTTTATGTTACAGTAAACAATATATGCAAATACTATTATGTGACATATTCATGTACACTATAGAGATACATTGATTGACATGGATCAGAAAACGGACAGCATATAGATCAGTGCTTGAAGGGCATTATCGCACAGCAGTGAGAAAGATAACCTATACAACACATACAATTTGGAGCCCATAGAGTCAGCCACCTGACAACACGCATGAACAATAGATGTCAGACAATAACACCAAAGGGCAGGACAGAACTACAGACAGAAATACGATGGACAAACCACAGCACATTAACAATAACATTTTACAGTGACAGCACACAACAGGACTGTAACAGAACTATACAAAACGAGCACTTGTGCCAGCATTCAAACATTTTTTTGTTCATGCTGACCACACTTGATCCATGGTGCAGTATATCAACCCCCCCTTCGCCGGTATACCCACTATGATTCTGTTGTGACAGAACTAGACTATGGAAATATAGCATTAGACATCAGATAGAACACCTGAGCACTTCTCTACGGATGTACATCACACAGCATGATGATAAAAAATAAGGATTGTGGGGAGCGGGGAATGAGAAAATTATAAGTTCACTGCTATTCCACCACTGCGAGTTATGTTACTGTATCATACAGACAGTGAACCTGTTGTCAGGAAAATGAATCGGGGAATCAAAATAAAAAGATGTGAACATTTATTTGGCAGTATTACAACACCACAGGAACAGGAGTGGAGCATCCCTTACACAAATTGCACCTGCCTGTGAGCTGTTGCCACTCACTAATGGATAACCGTATCTAGACAGCTCAAGTACCACACTGTCACTCTGGAAGTCGCAGCACTGTGATTCACAACATTGCGTCACAGTGCAGTGACTGCATGCTCGCTCTCACGCTGCTGGAATCAGCAATAACGGGAATGCGCGGTATGTATTTTAGTCAATTGGCAGACTGTATCAGGGTGCTGTGACAAAAATAACATTGCGGATTGCCTTCTTTGGATGACTACAGCACATGGCAGAATGGAGAAAAGGTAGGATTATCATGGCAGTTGCTCTTTAACGTGTACCCCTTGGAAGAGAGGAGGGAGAGAGATAGGTGACATAGAAATTAGAATTTGACAGCAGATAAGGACCACTTGACCCACCCAGTCTTCTCATTTTTCCTTGCCTATACTGTCACTGCAAACCTTACTTGATCTCTTCTTCCCTTCCCATCCCCCCTTACTTCCCACTAAGATTCCCTTGTGCCTATCCCATGCATGCTTGAAGTCCACCACTGTTTTGCTCCCACCTCCTCTGCTGGAAGACTGTTCCAGGCATCCACCACTCTTTCTGTGAAGTACTTCCTCACATACCTCTTGAATTTACCCCTTCCAGTTTCATTGCATGTCCCCTTGTTCTCGTGCATGTTTTCCTCTGAGAAGTGTCCCCTCCTGTAACTTATTTATTGATAGGTCTCTATCATGTCCCCTCCTCTCCCTCCTCTCTTCCAAGGTATACATACTGAGATCCTTCAGTCTCTTCTCATAGGGCTTCAGATGCAGACCTTGCACCATTTTAATTGCCCTCCTTTGGACTACCTCCACTCTGTCCACATCCTTCTTGAGATGTGGTCTCTAGAACTGGGCACAGAACTCCAGGTAGGGTCTCACCAGTGATTTATACAGAGGCAACACCAACTCCCTCCTTCTGCTGGTGATATCCCTTCCTATGCACCCCAGTATCCCACTGGCTCAACCCAATGACTTGTCGCACTGCCTTGCCACCTTGAGATCATTAAATATGATTATGCACAGATCCCTTTCCTGTTTGGTAACCTTCAACATCTCTTCTCCCATTTTGTACTCCGTCTCTGGATTTCTGTGCCCTAAGTGCATAATTTTGCTTTTTCTTTTCATTAAAACCCAGCTGCCATGCCCTTGACCATGCCTCAAGTATTTTCAGGGCTCTGCAAATTCTTTCCTCCCCAGCTGGAGTGCCCACCCTATTGCAGATTTTGGTGTCATCCGCAGAGAGGCAGACCTTCTCTTCCAGCTCATATGCAATATCACTTATAAAGACAGTAAGCCCTGAGGCATCCAGCTGGTCACCCTTCCTTCCCCTGAGCGAACTTCGTTTACCACCACCCTGTCGATTATCCCTTAACCAATTTGTTATGCAGTTTACCACCTCTGAATCCACCCCTAGCTGTTCAGTTTTCATATGAGCCTCCGACATGGAATGGTGTCAAAAGTCGTACTGAGTCTAGGTAGGCCACATGCACCACCCCACCCTGATCTATTTCTTTGGCCACGCAGTCAAAGAAATCTATCAGATTTGTCTGACATGACCTCCCCCCATATGAATCCGTGTTGCCTTTGGTCTTGTAAACTGCTGGATTCAAGATACTCCACAATCCTTTCCTTTAGCAGTGGCTCCATTAATTCCCCTTCCACTGATGCCAGACTCAGTGGCCTATAGTTGCCAGCCTACTCCCATGATAAAGACCTACAAGTTCCTCACAGGGTGAACAGGGTGCAGGGGGGAAGTCTTTTTCAAATGAAAAGAGCAGCAGGACCAGGGGGCATACAATGAAGCTGGGGGGCCGGGGGAGTTCAACAGAGATGTGAGGAAATATTTCTTCATGGGAAGGTTTGTAAATGCCTGGAACAGACTGTCCACTGAAGTGGTGGAGGCTATAACATTGGGGGTTACAAGCATGCATGGATCAGACAGAAGGGTATATTACAATAGAGTGAGGGAGGCAGCAGGGTTGTTGGAGACCAGGTAGGGTCTGTGGAGGTACTGTAGATTAGGCAGGGAATATCTGGGCAGACTGGGTGGGTCAAGTGGTGCTTTTCTGCCAAAAAATTCTATGTTTCTGTTTCTATTTTGGCAGTTTGTTCTGGTTATACATCAATTTATTTCGGTCAATCCACTCCACAATAAGTCACTCTGGACTAATAGCTCCATGTCAATTACACCCCTGTACAAATTGTTCCTTGCCACCAGCATAAATATTATAAAATAAACACAAGGTGGGCAAAGTTCAGGAACAAATTGAGCAGGGAGCCATTTGACGCCGCAGCTAGTAGTCTGGAGCGAGTTGTCATGGAGCGGACTGACTGCAAGGAATTGACGTGGCACCATTTGTTCCCCCATCCACGCCCTCTCTGCAAAGAAATATTTCTTTACATCTTTCCTTCCCCCCCAGCTTCACCAAGTTCCCTCTGGTGCCTGTGTTTTCACTCAGTGTGAACAAATCCCTGCTGTCAGGGCTAGCTGTTAAGCTAGGCCTGGCAAAAAGAAACACAGGAGAGGGGGTACAGGCAAAGTGGGCAAGCATTAAGGATGCAATACTTGAAGCAACATCCCATTGTGTTAGACAGTAAAGAAAGTGCAAAAGAAGAAGGAAACCACTTTGGTTCTCAAATACAGTAGCAGAAAAGGTCAGAGCCAAAAGGCTGGCCTTCAGGAAATATAAGGGAACACAGCGGGATGAAGATAGAGAGGCATACCAAACTGCCCTAATGGAAGCAGGGAAGGCAGTAAGGCAGGCAAAGTCCCAAACTGAGGAAACACTAGCACGAATAGTAAAAGAAGGTGACAAGACTTTCTATAGATACATTAGCGAAAGGAGAAAGTCCCGAGGGGGTATTACTAAGCTCAAAGAAGAAAAGGGGGCATGTGAGGAGGAGGACCCTGTAAAAGCATCTATCCTAAATAGATACTTTTGCTCAGTATTTACTGAAGAGAAGGTAGGGCAGGGCCCACAGCTCAGCACCATGGACACGGGGGGGGGGGAGGTGAGCACAACTCCCTTCACAAAAGAAAGGGTCCTACAAGAGCTCGCTAAGCTCAGGGTGGACAAGGCAATGGGACCTGATGGCATACATCCCAGGGTACTTAAGGAGCTAATGGTGGAACTAGCAGAGCCATTAGCAGAACTGTTAGTGAGTCTCTGAGCACAGGAGAGGTCCCAAAAGACTGGAGAAGGGTTCATGTGATCCCGCTCCACAAGAGTGGTAGTAGGGAGGAGGCAGGGAACTATAGACCAGTCAGTCTTACCTCAGTAGTGGGCAAGATTATGGAGGCACTCTTTAAGGAAAGGACAGTGCAACACCTGGAATCCATAGTGGTACAGGATCCAAGACAGCATGGGTTTACAAAAAGGAAGGTCCTGGCAAACTAATCTCATAGATTTCTTTGACTGGGTAACCAGAGTGGTGGACCAAGGGGGAGCAGTTGATGTCGCCTACCTGACTTCAGCAAAGTTCTACATAGAAGATTGATAAATAAGCTGGGTAGGCTCGGGGTGGGTCAGAAGTTGGTCAACTGGGTGGCAAACTGGTTGACGGACAGAAAACAGAGAGTGGTGGTAAATGGTATACAGTCAGAAGAGATGCAAGTCACAAGTGGGGTACCTCAGGGATCTGTCCTGGGGCCAGTCCTCTTCAATATCTTCATTAGTGACATTGCAGATGGACTAGACGGTAAAGGCTTGTTTGTTTGCTTGCAGATGACACCAAGATCTGCAACAGAGTAGATGATCCAGATGGGGTGGGCAGAATGAGAAGAGATCTGGATAAACTAGCAAAATGGTCAGAAGAGTGGTAACTGGGATTTAATGCAAAGAAGTGCAAGATCATGCACATAGGGAAGAGAAACCCTGAAGCCACCTATAGGCTGGGAGGGGAGTTGCTGGCAGTAACAAAGGAAGAAACAGACTTGGGCATCATCATCACCAATGACCTGAAATCATTCAAGCAGACCTCTAAAGCAGTAGGTAAGGATAGGGGGATGTTAGGGTGTATTAGTAGGGGTATCACAAGTCGTAAGAGGGAGGTAATAATCCTTCTTTACAAGACACTGGTTATGCCCCATCTGGAATACTGCATGCAGTACTGGAGGCCACACCTTCACAAGGACATTAACCAAATTGAGGTAGTCCAGAGAAGGGCAACCAAAATGGTGCAGGGACTGCATCAGAAGACATATGAGGACAGATTAATGGAGCTCAATATGTATACCCTTGAGCAAAGGAGGGAGAGAGGTGATATGATTGAAACATTCAAACACCTTAAGGGCATTAACAAGGTGAAAGAGTCTAACACGTTTAAATATAAGAAAATGGCAGGACAAGAGGACACAGCATGAGATTAGAGGAGGCGATTAAGGGGAATGTGGAAATTATTTTTACAGAAAGTGTGGTGGATGCATGGAACGGCTTATGAATACAGTGCAGGGCTTCAAACAGGCATGGGATAGGCATAAGGGAGCAATACAGATAAGTATGAATAGATAGACCACTGACAGAGCAAAGGCAGATGGCACATTTATAAGGTAGAAAAAGAAATGGGCAGACTGGATGGGCCTTGTGGTCCTTATCTGCCGTCAACCTCTATGTTTCTATGTTTCTGTCTTCGCTGTTTATTCCATGAAGGTATTTGTACATCTCTTCCACTCTCACTCTCACTCTCCCTCCCTCCCCTCTCCCACTCCCTCCCTCCTCTCTCTGCCCACCTCTCCCTCTCCTCTCCTCTCCCTCTCCCTCTCTCCATGACTGTTCTCTCTCTCTCTCTCTCTCTCTTTCCATAACTGTTTCACGTACATGTTGAGGTCCTCTAACCTCTCCATGTAGGACTCCCCTCGCTGTCCCTGAATCATTTTGGCTACCCTCCTGTGCAATGCCTCCACCCTAACCCTGTCTTTCCTCAAAGGTTGGCTCCAGAACCACCCACAATTTTACAAGTAAGGTCAAGCCAGGGATTTGTACAGGGGCAGGATCACTTCTCTCCTCCTCTTATTGCTGATCACCCTTCCTATGCATCCTTGCATCCCATTTGCCCAACCCATTGCCCTATTGTACTGCGCTGATGTTTCCAAATTGTCCATAATTTTAATTCCCAAGGTCCTTCTCCTCAGATGTTTTCCCTACTGCTACCCTCTCCTCATCCTGTATTCAATTTTCAGGTTCCTGATCCTCAGGTAAGCAATCAGTATAGCTTAGAGGACTAAACTAACCAATCTGTGAATCTGGAGACCCAGTAGACATGGGTATGAAACCCATAACCATCACTTGCATGATGTGTGATCCTGAGCAAGTCACTTGACCTCCCAAGACATGCCTGGAAACAAGCTTCATTGTACCTTTCTCAGGCAAAAATTCTAAAATAAAAAGAAAATAAATAATTTGGTTATTTATTTATTGATTTATTTATTTCAAAGGTTTTCCGGGAAAGACATTCTGATCTTAAAACAGATAATTTCCAGATGTGTCCTGGGATGGGGGAAGGGGGTTATACAGTACATGATGTGCAAGTGAAAATACAGAATGTAAGGTGCAGTAGTTATAAAAATAAGTACAGTAAAAATGCATACAATGAAATCGACTAAAGATAAATAATAGTGCACAGTCAGAATTTACAGGCAGATTATTCAGCTCTATAAAAATAAAGAGGAGATATAATGCAAGTTCAGAAACAAGTGCTATACAGTCCAGGAAGCAATGCCAGAGAGTAGCAGGATTAGCACTGCCCAGACTACTCAAGCGCAAGCCAGCAAAGCCAGTGCAGAAGGGAGGCTCAGGGGCACAATACAACCAGATGGATTAACTGATTAAGACAGTTAGCCTGGATGGGGGAATAAAAGTTGCCTATAACCATGGGACGGTGGACATGGGGTTGTCAACAACATGAGAGAAGGGAAAAAAAGAGTCAGATATCAGTTACAATTGCAGGAGGGGTAGAGAAGACATGAAGAAGAGATCTAAGGAAAGAGAAGGATGAGGCTGAGTGGATGGGCAGGGGGAGGGAGGGAGGAGCAGAGTTTAGGAAAATGATATGAGAAGGCAGCTTGGCCCATGGAAGTTTTCCTTGGGGGAGGGATAAAATCAATCAATGAATCAATCAATAAGTAAATAAAAATAAATAAATGTGAATTACTTTACACATCTTTGCATTACATTTCAACTGCCATACCCTTGGCCATTTATCTAATCTTTCCAGATCTTTCCTCATGGTTCTTACACCCTCCTTGATGTTCACTTTTTCACAAATCTTTGTGTTATCTGTAAAAAGGCAGATCTTCTCCTGGATCCCATTCCCAACATAACTAATGGAGATGTTAAAGAGGACCGAGGACTATCCCGAGGACGAATCCCTGTGGAATCCCACTGGTTGCCTCTCTGACCCTTGAGTGCTCCCAGTTGAGGACAGCCTTCTTGGTTCTCCCTCTTAGCCAATTCCTTACACATCGTGTAATCCTTCTCCCACCACCCTAAGGTTACTCAGCATCTTGATCAACTATCCATGAGGGATAAAGTCGAAGGTTTTGCTATAATCTAGGTACAGACTTTCCATTTCATGACCCCTGTCTGCTGCTTTTGTCACCTAATCAAACAAATTGATCAGGTTCATCTAACACAACCTCCCTTCCATAAACCCATAATGTCCTGAAGTTCAGTTACTTCCAGGAGTCCCACAAGCCTCTCCTTTGTTATGGCCTCCACCAATTTCCCCACCATAGACATCCAGCTGACTGGTCTAATTCCCTGGTTCATCCCTAATTCTGCTCTTGTGCAGGGATTCCATATCTGCTGCCCTCCAATCCCCTGGAATGCCTCCATATCTAATAAGCTATTAAAGAGATATACCAGTGGTGCAGCTAGTACCTGTTCCATCTCTGTCAGCACTCATGGATGCAGTCCGTATGGGCCCATTGATTCATCCACTTTTAGTGTGTTTAGTCCTTTCAATACCTGTCTCTCTTTAATCAGTTCTATATTGATGCCCTCACCCTGTCCCCTCCTGGCCTTGATGACATGGAAACATAGAAACATAGAAGTTGATGGGAGATAAGGACCATTTAGCCCACCTAGTCTGCACTTTTTCCCTACCTACTGTACATGATACATTCAGGGAGCGGTCCCTTAAACTTCCAAGGAACACTGAACAGAAATATGGCTACCAGCTACTTAGTTTGCGGCTGTATGATATGGTTTTGTAGGTCCGTATTCAGTCCTCCATGTTTTTACCGCTGCAAATTTGTATTTTGTGGTGGGACAAGCAGGATCCATGAGATCCTCCAGTAGTTCTCTTACGGTGAGACAGTGGCTGCCATTGCATTATGCTTTCTTGCAGTGCAGACTAAACAGAAGTGTAAGGCACTGGCAAGAGCCGATCGGGTCACTGTCTACCCAGTAGTCACCTTCAACTTTGCACAAGTAAATTGGAGGTTGTTTTGTTTGAAATAGTAAATTATAGCCCATATATCTTTTTAGAACCCACTGACACCTAGACAGGCAACAATAAATTGCTCAGTCAGTAGGTAAACTATCAGTCAGTGTTTATTCATTTCTGTAGTTTGCCATAGCTCATGTCATTTTATTTGGTAGTAATTTGATAGTGAGATTAGAGAAGGGGTAAAGAAAAGGGTTGGGCTCTGTTAGTTCAGTTTCACTGTGAAACAAATGTGGCAACCCAAAACAGAAACAGTGATTCAGTATGCTTGCTTTTCCTTTGTCCTCCTTCTGCCATCCCTCCTCTTCCTCAGTCTGACTATATGCTTCTTGGATTTGTGTTTCTCCCTGATGTTACGCAACAGTGTTTTGTCCCCCTGCTACTTTCCCTCTGTTAGCCTCAGTTCAGTGTTTGACTTTGCCCTCTTCACTGTCCCGTTGGCCTCCCTCATCTAAGTTATTGATTTTTCCTACCACCTTTACACAAAGACTTGTTGCCTATGATATCCCATTGTTGTTTAAGAACCACTTGTTATCCAGCCCCACTGCTTCCTCCACTCCTTCCAATTTCTCCTCAGCAGCTCCCTCATCCCACCAGAATTCATCTTTCTGAAGTTCATCACCATTGTCTGTGATTGCTTTTTATCTGCCTCTAATTTGATGTTCAATCACCTGGTCTGGTGATTGCTAGTTCCCAATGGATCCCGAACTGTGACCTCCTCAATATGGTCCTTGTTTGTGAGGACTAAATCAAGTATGGCACCTTTCCCTGTAGATTCCTGTACTCTCGGTACCAGATATGCCTCCTGAAATGCCTCCACCAGTATATGCTTCAGTCTGACATGTTGAAGTCTCCCAGTAGCAGCATAGTCCCCTGCTCTGCTGCCCTTTTAATCTCTTCCCTCAGATGCTTATCAATCACCTCTTTCTGTGGTGGTGGTCTACCTTTTCCATACACCTGATGCTGGAGTCCCCCACAACTAGTACCTATCTAATCTTTACCTTGCCGTTGGACTCTGAGCTTGTTGTAGGTGCCACCCTAGGAGCATATGTTGTTACCTGAGAAACAACAGGTACCGGCACCTGACTGGACACTGTGAATCACTCAGGAGAGGAAAATGGTTCACTGTTGTCACCTCAGGCCTCCTACCCATTTCCTAGTGGACTCTACTGACCCCCCCCCCAGTCTGGCCCCTTGTGTTCCTTGGGGAAGTGTAGTAGTAGCCCCCTGCACATGCCCCAAAGAAGGCTTAGTTCTGCCTTCACCACAGCTAATTCTGCAGCAAGTGCTGAAAATCAGCTGCACAACAGGCAGTAACGCTGTCTTCAGAGGACATCCCTAAAGATGGTGGCCCCATAGTTGTTGCAGCCCACTAGGCCCTTCCTACCCCAACATAGCCCCCTCACTGCACTCCATGTTCTCCACTGCTGCCTCTCCTGTAATCCTGCTTACCCTTTTTGGCCCTGTAGTTGTCCCCCCCCCCCCGTAACCTACTGCACTAGGCTATCTTTTCACAATTCTCCTTATTGGGACCTGTTTATTAGGGTACCCCAGATAGGGTTTAACTAAGGAACCTGAGATATACTGTATTGGTAGTTGCAAATAGCTGACCTACCACTTGGGTCCCTCCAACTGCCACAGCATGACTCACTTGACCCAGCACATCCCAAATAGTGTAGCCAGCAGTTTGCATTTGCCCATAATATTTATTTATTTATTTATTTTATTTAGCTTTTGTTTACCAGGTAAGCACACTAGACAGTCATGTGCCTATTTTCAGGTGCGACTCGGGAGAGTTACAGAGATACAAGCAATAGCAGTACAGAGGCTAGCATCAAGTTACATAAAGGTATAGTCAGAATACAAGCAAGAAGGACCAGCCGAAACAAAGTACAAAGGCTTGGGTCCAACTGTCAGGCAAGGTACAGACAGGTATAGGCAATCATCTACAGTCAGGTAACAGGCAGAGAACAATTTTAGTGCAGTTCAGTATGAGGCAGAACAACCCAGGGAGGGCAGCCAGGAAAAATTAGAGCCAGTGTCAGCAGCAACAATATTTGTGAATATTGCTTATTTGTTATTTATTTTTGGAATAAGTGCACGGCCGCAGCCAGGTATTTTTTTTAATTTCAGGCACTTCATGGAGGGAGGGAGGGACTACAGGGGACAGAGGCAGCTTGAGACTTGTTTTAGGTAATCCCAAAGGGAGGACCTGAAACAACTGTGGGTGGGGGCAGTTCTTACGCAAGGAAGTAGGAGGTTCCAGGTTTTTGGGGCAAGAGCTGCAAATGCTCGATCTCCCACAAGGGAGTGAGTCTTCAGAACCATCAGTGCCTGGGATTCAGTGGACCTCAACTGATAGCCAGAGGGGACAGGCTGGAGGAGGTCAGCAAGTACTGGAGGAGTAGATGATCGGATGATGTTATCTGTAAAGTTGCCCATAATGAATGAGCGATGGTTGCTTGGGGAAAGCCAACCCAGTCTAGAGTAAAGTAGACACCGATGGGTGAGACGAGGGGCTGATAGGGCGAACCGACATATGTTGTTATACGAGGTGTCCCATTTGGAAAGCCAGGCTTTGGGGACATCCATGAAGGAGGTAAGCCCGTAACAAAGCAAGGGGAGGAACATCCCTTTTGCCAGGGCAAGTCTGGCAGCTGGGGTGAGGCAACTTTTTGCTCTGTACACAAGTCCTAGTTTGCAGTTGGTTGCCTTACATGAGTTAAGTATGTGCAAGGTGACATCCATTTTTGGGTCAAGAGTCACCCCCAAGTACTTGAACGATTCCACCACCTTCAAAGGGGTGCCATCAGTGCCATCAACTCTGAGCATGGCCGGGCACGCTCTCACCTTGGGAAGGGAGCTGAATAACATTGCCTGCATCTTCTGAAGGTTGATGACCAGCTTACTTGCCTTGAGCCAGGATTGGATGCGACCGAAATCCAAGTTGAGTCCATAGTTAATGTCATCAATACTTTGTGAACTGGCAAGGAGCACCATATCATTGGCATATAGAGTAACTTGTCCAAAGGTTGGGATTGAGGGCAACTGGTTCATAAAGAGAGAAAACAGGAGGGGAACAAGGACTGACCCCTGAGATACCCCACAGGCTACTGGTGAATAGGACGGATATGGCATTTTGGAACCTAGTGTACTGTTTCCTACCCGAGAGATAGAGAACCAGACTGGGATGGGAGGGGAAAGACCAAAAGACTGGAGAGCAGAGCCCCAGAGGGTGTGATCGACCAAGTCGAAGGCCTTGGACAGGTCTATGAAGACAGCCCCCGTGAGTTTGCCTTGATCAGTCGCGGTTCTAATGTGACCTAAATATAAACAATAGGAACGTAGGAAACACAGACAGGAGGGAGCTTAAAGGACCATCTGGTATGTCCAGCAATTATTCATCTATAAAGTCCTCCAAACCCTTCTTCTTTTAAGTGTAACCCCCCCATGCCCCCATTCCAAGGCAATAGAAAGGGGGCACTCTCAAGCACTAACATCGAGACAAGTGTACTTCCAAAGTAAGGGACAGAAAATCATATTCTTACCTCTCAGGCATCTTCAACACTCATGCACGTTACCTTCTCCCTCAGTATTTGATTCTCTCCCCTTCCCCCAAAGCTGCCCACCAGACCAGGACCTTCGCTTTGTACCTTGGCTGTTTCAGAAGCCCTTACGGTCCCACCCAGGCTGGAATGAACACTGCAACTGAAATGTAACTCATGGAAAATTAATTAAACTGAGGATAAAGGAGAAAAGAAGGATTTCAGTTCATTTACTTCCTTCTCTCAGTTAAATAATGCACATAACCACTATTTCCACCCCAAACTGGCTTTAATTCTGCACCTGTAATGCAAATGATTTCCAGCAATACAGGGGTCACATACGTCATCTTTTAAATAGATAAAGCAGCTCCATGGGGCCATTTAACATACAGTGGCTGGACATTCTAAGGCAACAGAAAACGATGGATACAAGGCAGACACAAGTGTGTGTGTGTGTGTGTGTGTATATATATATATCTCCCTCTCCCTCATTCATGCTCTACCCAAGACCTACTTGAAATCAGATCCCTGCAATCTCCTGGCTTCTTAGGATCTGGTAAGGCAACACTTTGTTTTTTCCTATCTCACCCGGGTCACTCCCACTGCAACTGGCCATCCCTTCCAACCTCTGGCATGGGAAAGCAAGCTGCCTTCCCCACCTGGACCCCTGGGCACTGACCTAAGCCACAGGGCTTCCAGGAATTTTACTGATGACCCAGACCCCTGACCCTCTTACGGTTGGCACTGACCAGTGCCAATACAACACCTACCACCTCAACTCAGCTCTGCCTTATAGAAACATAGAATCTTATGGCAGATAAGGACCGCTTGGCCCACCTAGTCTGCCATTTCCCTACCTAATGGATAAGCTCAGTGGTGCAAGTGGTAGACAAGAAGTAGAGGAACTCAGGCACTGGCAAATATGAAATGCAGAATGAAGGTCCTCAATCTGAAGGATAACTGTGTGAAGACACGTCTGTCTGTTTAGACACTAGTAGATTCAGTTAGGGATATTGAAGTATTTCTAGCAAAATAGCACTGTTGTACAAGTCAAATGTTGTTATGGAAACCCTGATTTCAGGTTACAGGGCCAGAAACTGTCATTATGTTTCTGGTTTAAGAATTTCAGTTCCAGTGTCAGTGGGAAGAAGTACAGGAACTCTGTTCCTGCTGCAAAAAAAGGTACAGAAACTGAGTTCCTGTGCATTCCTGTTCACTTTCATCACTGGATAAGCTGCAGATCCTAGTTAACCAACAGCCTACTTCCTCCTACCCCCCAATAGAATTGCCTTATGTCTGTCCCATGCATTCTTGAATTCCCCCACTGTATTTGACTCCACAACCTCCTCATGAAGGCTGTTCCATGCGTCCACAATCCTCTCCATGAAAAAATACTTCCTCACAATACCTTTGAGCCACCCTCCCCCTTCTATCTTCAAATTGTGCCCCCTTGTTCTTGCACATCTCTTTTTCTGAAAGATGCTACCCTCTTGGACTTTGTTGATTCCCTTGAGGTACTTGAAAGTGTCTATCATGTCCCCCCCCCTTTCCTCGAGGGTACACATATTAAGCTCCTTTAGTCTCTCTTCGTATGTCTTCTGGTGCAGATACGGCACCATTTTGGTTGCCCTCCTCTGGACAGCCTCTGCCCTGTCTATGTCTTTGCGGAGATGGGGTCTCCAGAATTGCATGCAGTACTCCAGATGGGGTCTCACCAACTGTCTGTACAGAGGGATAACAACTGCCTGTTTTCTACTGGTGATGCCTCTCCCTATGCATCCCAGTATCCCCCAGCCCTCCTTACTGCCTTCTCACATTGCTTACTCACCTTTAGGTCATCTGATATAACTACCCCCAGGTCCCTTTCCATTTTTGTTGTTGTTAGTATCTCACCCCCCATTGTGTACTCTTTCCCTGAGTTTTTGTTTCCCAGGTGCATTACTTTGCACTTCTTTGTGTTGAATCTAAGCTGCCATACATTTGACCATTCCTCCAACCTTGTCAAATCCCTTCTCATCATTTCCACCCCACCTTGTGTATCAGCCCTGTTGCAGACCTTTGTGTCATTTGTAAAGAGACATACTTTTCCTTCCAGTCCCTCTGCAATGTCACTTATAAAGACATTAAAAAGGATCGGTTGCAGTACTGAACCCTGCGGTACCCCACTAGTAACCCCCCTTTCTTCAGAGTGTTTACTATTACCCTCTGTGTCCTGTTGTCCAGCCAATGTTTTACCCAGGCTACCACCCTGGGACCCACTCCCAGGCTGGCTAATTTGTTTATTAATCTTTTGTGCGGGACTGTGTCAAATGCCGTGACAAAGTCTAGGTAGATCATGTCCACAGCCCCTCCCTGGTCTACTACTTTGGTCACCCAGTCAAAGAAATCAATTAGATTCGTCTAACATGACTTTCCCACTGTGAATCCATGCTGCCTTAGGTCCTATGCCCCACTGGCCTCTAGGTACTCAACAATTCTTTCCTTCAGAAGTGATTCCATCATTTTCCCTACCACTGAGGTCAAACTGACAGGTCTGTAGTTTCCGTCTCTGTCTTGCTCCCACTTTTGTGAAGGGGAATCACATCCGCCTTCCTGCAATCCTCAGGTACCACACCATCCTCCCATAATTTGTTAAAAAGGGTAGTCAAGTGGTGTTACTAGTTCTCTCCTTAATTCTTTTAGAATTCTGGGGTGAATCCTATCAGGTCCCATTGCTTTATCCACCTTCAGTTTTAGGAGTTCCTTCAGAACCCTTTCTTCTGTGAAAGGACTGATATCGACCCCCCTATCCAGAGTGCTTCTATTGACTGGATTAGGTACCTTTCCCTCCTCTTCCATTGTGAATACTGATCAGAAGTATTCGTTCAGTATCCCTGCTTTTTTACTGTCCTCTCTACCCACCCACCCCCCTCTTTATTCAGCCTCAGTATCCCTCCCATTGTCTTTCTTCGCCCCTAATGTACCCATAAAGGTTTTATCCCCCTTCTTAACTGAGTCGCCTATCTTTTCCTCAGTTTGGGCCTTTGCTAGTCTGACTGCCTTCCCCACTTCTTTCTACTTTAACTGGTGCAGTTCTCTGTCCTGCTCCTTCTGTGTTTCCTTATACTTCCTGAATGTTATCTTTTTCTCCCTTACCCTTCCCCGCTACCTCTTTTGAGAACCCTAATGTTTTTTTCTTTCATTTTGATTTGTTTATTTGCTTCACATAAAGGCTTGTTGCCTCTGTGATGGCAGTTCTGATGTTTCCCCATCGTTGCTCCACCCCTCCTTCTAGCCTGTTTGCTAGTGCTTTTCTGAGGCACTCTCCAGTTTTGACAAAATCAGCCCTCCTGAAGTCCAGTACCTTCACTTGTGTATGGCTTGACTCTACAGCTGAGTTTGTTGTGAACCACACTGTTTGGTGGTCGCTTGCTCCCAGATGGCTACCCACTTCTAGATCTGAGATCCTCTCTCCACCCCCATTTGAGAGCACCAGGTCTAAGACTGCTCCCACCCGAGTGGGTTCCAACACTAGCTGTCTGAGGCATGCCCCCTGTAGGGCATCTAGAATGGCCCTGCTCTTGGATGTGGCTGTAGCACAGGTGCTCCAGTTAACATCTGGCATATTCAGGTCCCCCATCAGCAATATGTCCCCTTTCTCTGCCATACTAAGGATGTCGTCTATCATTTCCTTGTCCATTTCCTCCCCCTGCATCACTGGGGGCAAGGACAGTAGGTGGCTTGGTAGGCCAGGAAAATGTAGGAGCCCTTAGAGACCCTTGTAGCACCTCAGCACCTGCCTTCTCACTGGTGGCCCAAATCACTCTGGGTTCCACTGGTCTTAATTCCTCAGGGTTCTGGTCAGGCCCACATCCCCATTTTCCAGCCTGGGCTTGAATTAAGCTCCAGGGTGGGGGACTTACCCTCTAAGGTCTGCCATTATAGCCTGTGACCTGCCTGGACCTCAATGTACTGGCGCCCCAGAACCTGCCCCTCCAAAGCAAGCGCCATAAATTGGATGAAAGGCCCACCAGCTCCCTCTACCCCCCCAGGCTGCTCTGCCACACCGGCTCCAAGAGGAGCCACTGCCACCAGCTCCTCTCCTAGGAGAGCCCTGCCACTGCCCTCCCAGCCCTGACAACCTGGGGTACACTAAAAGGGGTCTCTAAGGGTTCCTACACTTTCCTGGCCTACCAAGCCACCTACTGTCCCTGCCCCCAATGTCGCAGGACCTGGCTACATATTCCCCACGGTGCTCCATTCCTCCACTCCTCGTTGACCATGACGTATGGGAAAACTGTCCTGACTGTACTCTTTTGGGGGGTTTCCCCACTGGCTCTCCTGGACTGCTAAGCTCCCTCACTTGCCCGCCTATCTGCTACTAACTCTACGCTTCCAGCATCCCCCTCCAGCCCCAGGCCTAATGCCCGGGCTGGAAAGGCCCCGTTACTTTCTGTCTGTTCCCTCTTATACTCCCCTAGACCTGCTGTCTGCTGCCACCTTGAGGTGTCCAGCAGTCAAATTCCCCAGAGCACTAACTCATCCCCTAGCTCTGGTGGGTAGGAGGGGAAAGGGATGCCTGAGATGGGAATATAAGCCCCTCTTTTACAGGGGGCTTACATAACAATCTGTCTTATCTGTATTTAAATATATTCAAATTCTCGCTACTAACTACTGCCTCAGGCAAACTGTTTCAAACATGGACCACTCTTTGAGTGAACCAACGTCCTCTACTTAAAGTCTTAAAATGTTTAGCCTGTAGCCGGAATTTGTGCCCTCTTGTTTTCCCTACTGAATGGCTACAATGGCCAATGAATGCTCCCTTGGTGGAATGAGACAGAGTTTTACCTGTATTCTGGTGTTTTATCAGGCGTAATATTCCACTGAGACACTGCAGAGTCCACTGAGGGCCTGCAGACTTTCCTGCAGGCACCCCACTTCAGGGTCCTTCACAGATTGCGGTTCCTTTGTCATGTGGGTTTTTATAGTTGAGTAGGAGCTTCCTCCTATCTGTTCAGACCTGACTGGTCCAGAGTGCTCATATGCTGCACCAGAAGATGACACAGCCCACTAGGTGTTTCTGCCCCTCAGATGGAACCCTGCTTCACACACGGTACAATGTACAGCAAAAGGCCAAAAGAGGATTTGTTTGTTTGTTGTGTTTTTAAAAAAAACAAAACTGAACCCTCTTCTAACTCATCTCCCTTTTGCAGCACTCCTCAGCTCAAATGGTGCTGCTTCTGGCCCTTGGGCAGTGCCAGGCAGCATGGCCAAGAATGTGGTATAATCAGGGCGTATGCATGGGCATAATAAGAATGAAGGGGAATTAGTTTGCTACAAATACTAAAAAACATCAGTGGTACTGTACTAATGCCGAAAACATTCATTGGTGAGATGAAAGCAACAGTTTACAAACTTCCCCTTCTCCTTCACCTAAACAGCAGGTAACACCCCAGATGGAGCCCCATCCTACTCACCAAGTTCCCTTCCCCATCCCATTCATATGGATATGCCAAGTGATAATGTAGCCTGTACTGTGTATCTAATCTGTTGTTTTAGCAACTTTCTGTAGGCAGGGCACCAAGTCCCCTAGATTTAAAACAGCAGTATGTGTAACAGTATTTGTCAAAAAATGAAATGTTGTGCTTTAACAATCATGTATAATCATCTGTTTAGAGATTTTGGCGTGGAGGATTTTCAGATAGTGCTGATGGAGACATGGGAGTATTTTTTTTTTTTTTTTTTTTTTATTTCGTTGTTTAACCAGGAGTAACACACTAAGCTGAAAGCTTTTTTACAGGTGCATCCTGGGAGCACAGGGAAGTTAAGTGACTATTTATGACATTTATTGAAATGTTTCACCAGGAAGGCACACTGAACAACAAGTTGCTCATCTCCTGGTGCGACCTGGTGGGGGGAGGGGGTACAACTGAATGAAGAATTAGACTTACAGTTTAATATTTAACATGTCTGAGAAATTAAACATTCAATTACATTTGTAACAAGACATACAGTTAATAAATATCATAAATAATCATACAGTTGCATTTGTGACATAACGTACAGTTAAATATAGCATACCTGTGGAATATGCATTTAATTACAAGAGCATATCTGAGGAACACAGTACAGAAATTTAATGTAGCCTTGGAGCCAACTCCTTGCAGGAATGGATCACGGTTAAGAGGCAGATCATTTAGCAGTTATTGAATGAATGAGGTCCAGTGGGAGGACATCAAGGAAGGTAGAGGGGTAGACAGGGGAAACCAGCTGGAGGAAGGAGAGGATAATGATGGGGGGAACAATACTGGAAAAAAGTGAACAAAACAAAATCAGTTGTGAAGGGCAAGTTAACACAGGGCTAGTGTAATCTGAAAGCACCTCAGACAGAACAAAAAGTGCAAATTATTAGCTCAAGTGAACAAATTCCTTTGATTAAGTGCAGGGGGGTAGAGGGTGGGGCAAGAGAGAGGTGGGGTAAGGGACAGGGAAGGGGAGGATGAGTTATACCTGGAACTGACCGCTTCAGAGTGCAGAGATCATTTCCAGTGGTGGACTGAGGTGAGGACTTAGAATAAGGGGCAGGAGTAGGCAAGGACAAGTTGGGTAGACATAGTAGAGGGGATGGTAAAGGGAAGGAGGAGGAGGGGGTGGGAGAAACTTGCCTAAGACTAGGCCTCTTCAGGATGCCGAGAACCCTGCCAGACAGCAGAGTCAGGCAAGGATGAATTAGGTAGGATGGAGGGGAAAGGGGATGGGGGGAAAAGAAGAGTCATTTCCCAGTGCTGGACCCCTCCAGGATGCTGAAAACCCTGCCAGGGGGCAGAATAGGTGAGGACAAGTTGGGAAGAGAGAAAAGAAAGGATGAAGGGAAAGGAGGGAAGAGGAGGGAAAGAAGAAGCTTGCCTAAGACTAGGCCACTCTAGGATGCTGAGAGAATCATACGAACATACGAAATTTGCCAGCAGATAAAGGCCTAGAGGTCTATCAAGTCTGCTCGAATGTGCAGCTAGCACCCCTTATTCTGCAGCTGCCCCTCCCTTCCACCCTTCCCCTTCATTAACCCTCCCCCTTGTCCTGTCCCATCTTCGTTTGAAGCAGTCCACTGTTCCACTGCATACCACTTCTGCAGGTAACGATTCCACCCAGCCACCACCTCTCTGTAAAAGTGTCTCCTCATCTCCCTTCCTGAACCTTCCTCGCTCCAGTCTCATATCATGGCCCTGGTGGCCCTCCCTCCCTTACTTTTGAACAGCCCCTCTGTACCTGTCTTGTTTATTCCTTTCATGTATTTAAGGTTTCAATCATGTCCCCCTGTTCTCCTCTCCTCCAGTGAGTACATGTTCAACTCTTCAACCTCCTCTCATATGATAAGTCCCCAGACCCTTGATCATCTTTGTCGCCCTGCGCTGCACTCCCTCCAGTAACTTAATGTCCCTCTTCAGATACGGACGCCAGAACTGCACGCAGTACTCCAGGTGTGGTCTAACTAATGACCTATACAGTGGCAGAATCACCTCCTCCTCCTTGAGGATATACCCCTTGCAATACAACCCAGCATTTTGTTGGCCTTTGCAGCTGCCTTCCTCACACTGTGCCGAGTTGTTCATTGACCCTGTGATGAGCACACCCAGATCCTTCTCCTCCTCTGTCTGGGCTAGCTGCACTCCCCTAGCTGGTAAGTCCTCCTTGGGTTCTTCATCCCAAAATGCATCACCTTGCACTTTTGGCATTAAAGCCCAGTTGCCAGGTGTCTGACCAGGTTTCAAGCTTGCCAGATCATCCTGCAACCCCTGCCATCCCTAGGTCATCCACCAGCGCCAACCTTGGTATCATCAGCAAACAGACTGATCTTTGCTCTTGATGTCCCATGATATGTCTGCAATGAATATCCCAAACAACACTGGTCCCAACACGAGCCCTGTGGGACACCGCTCATCACTGCCCTTGGGTGTGAGAGCTCCCACCCACCACCACCCTCTGTTGCCTTCCCTGCAGCCAGTTTCCTACCCATCTCACCAGCATTGCACCTGCCCCTGTGCCTACTAACTTCCTTTCCCAGCCTTCCATGTGGCACTGAGTCGAATGCCTTACTGAAGTCCAGATACAGGACATCCACTGCATGTCCCCTGTCCAGTTGCCTAGTTACCCAGTCATAGAACCTCGACCAGGTTGGTTTGGCAGGATCGGCCACGTATGAAGCCATGCTGTCTGCTGTCCTGTAGTCCTTTGGCCTCTAAGAGGCCACCAGCCTCCCTTCAGATAGTCTCCATTAGCTTACCCACGATGGATGTGAGGCTCACTGGTCTGTAGTTTCCCGGTTCATCCTTGGAGCTACCTTGTGGAGGGGCACCACATGAGCCATCCTCCAGTCCTGAGGTACACACCCAATGTAGTGAGGCATTAAATAGGTCTGCAAGGGTCCTGAGGACCTCTGCCAGCTCCTTCAGTACCCTGGGTGGATGCCATCTGGGCCTGGTGCCTTGTCCACCCTCAGTGCCTTCAAACCCTCTCGAACTCTGCCTCCATGATTTCCCATCTGTCACCACTTCTGTTCTGCTATTTCTCCCCCTTGGGTGTCACCCCCTCTTCTTTAGTAAATACTGAGCAGAAGTACTCATTTAGTGCTTCGCCTATCGTGCCCTGCTTCCACCCAACCCCTCCTTCCTAATCCTTACTATGTGGTCCTTACAGCTCCTTTTCTCCTGATGTACTTAAAGTCCTTCTCCCCTTCTTAATGCCTTGTGCCAGCCTGAGTTCCGTAGATGCTTTGGCTCCCCTTACTGCCCTTGTCACCTCCTTCGATTCTGTCAAGTACTCCTCTCTGTCCTCCCCTCCCTGTTTTCTTGTATTTCCTAAAGGCAGCTCTTTTCCTCCTTACCTTTCCATGACCTCCTTGCTCAACCAGCTCGGTTTCTTAGCCCCAGCCTCTTGCTCTGGGCTTTGCAGCAGGTTTTGCTGCCTCCACTATCCCCAACTTTATGAGCTCCCATCTCTGGTTAGTATCCATACTAGATTGAATTCTAGCCAGGTACCCTTTACCACTTCCCCATCCTCCCAAAGTCAGCCCTCCTGAAGTCCAGCACTCTTGTGCCAGATTCCACTCCTTCCTTGCCTCATATCCAATGTGAGCCATACTGAGTGGTGGTCACTCTGACAGCGTTCCTCCACCGTAAGTTCTCTCACAAAGTCCCCATTTGCCAGCACAAGGTCAAGGGTATTCCCTAACCTGGTTGGTTCACTGACCATTTGCAGCAGGAAGCTGTCCTGGAAGGCATCAGCAGTACCTGCTCCTTCTGTTCCTGGTTGTTGGGGTGCTCCAGTCCACTCCTGGCATGTTGAAGTCCCCACAATCACCACACTACTCCCTTCTCGCAGGTCCTCCTGATCTGTCCCGCTAGTTCCCTGTCTAACTCCTCCATCTGAGATGGTGGCCTGTACACCACTCCCATTCTAAAGACTCCCTATTCTTGGAATCCTGGATTTGCACCCAAAGTGACTCTGTACTACCCTCCTCCCCTTCCTCCCTTACACACTTCAGTCCTTCCTTCACATATAGTGCCACCCCCCTCCTTTCCCAGTCACCCTGTCCCTACAAAATAACCTGTACCCTGGTACAGACAGGTCCCAGTCATTATATTGGGTGGCCCATGTTTCCGTGATGGCTGCAATGTACCAGCCCAAGTCTTCCAGAAACAATCAGGTAGCTGAGGCCTCTAGTCAGACAATTAGCACCCTTCCCCACTCAAAACTTTGCAGCTAGTGAAGCCAGCAACAATGAATCAATTATACTCAAAGCCCCAACATAGGTTTGCTACCCAAAGAAACAGGACACCAATTCAAACAGCTTCACCAACAATACATCAAAATAGGTTTGGAATTATAAGATATAGGTCTCCAATTCAAAGAAACAGACCAGTTAAATTACACCAATTATGTTTAAAAGAGAAGAAATAGGCCTCTACAAATGCAGCCTGCACACACGAAACCAAACAAATGAGCCCACTTTTAGCTACCAAAACAGGTTTCAAAATTCCAACAGCCCCAAACAATACCCTGCTAGCCCTTAGTAGTAAGAAAGAAAATAAACATTCTACCAAGTAGATCCATGAAAAACAATGTAAAACAAGAAGCTACTGTACTGTTGATCTGATCCTGTCCCCCTTCTAGTTCCTTCTGAGAAGCCAAAGCACTGACTCCACACCTGATTCAGCTCTGCCTCCCTGCTGAGTGGGACCTGGCTATACAAATTAGCACCCTTCCCCACTCAAAACTTTGCAGCTAGTGAAGACAGCAACAATGAATCAATTCTACTCAAGCCCCAACATAGGTTTGCTACCCAAAGAAACAGGACACCAATTCAAACAGCTTCACCAACAATACATCAAAATAGGTTTGGAATTATAAGATATAGGTCTCCAATTCAAAGAAACAGACCAGTTAAATTACACCAATTATGTTTAAAAGAGAAGAAATAGGCCTCTACAAATGCAGCCTGCCACACCGAAAACCAAACAAATGAGCCCACTTTTAGCTACCAAAACAGATTTCAAAATTCCAACAGCCCCAAACAATACCCTGCTAGCCCCTTAGTAGTAAGAAAGAAAATAAACATTCTACCAAGTAGAATCCATGAAAAACAATGTAAAACAAGAAGCTACTGTACTGTAGATCTGATCATGTCCCCCTTCTAGTTCCTTCTGACAGAATGCAGACAGAGTGCAGAATCAGGTGAGAACTAATTGGGTAAAAAGGATAAAGGGGGAGGGGGAGTGAAGGAAGAGTAATTGCCCAGTGCTGGGCCCCTTCAGGATGCAGAGAACCCTTCCAGGGGATAGAATTAGGTGAGGACAAGTTGAGCAGAGGGAATGGGGGGATAGAAGAGGAAAGGAAAAAAGAAGTATGCGACCCCGGTAAACTATTCAGGACCAGCAAGAACACAGATAGGAGGGGAAATAGCTGCACATTGTCTGGAGGCAGGTTCTGGAGGGATGCCAGGAGGTACTACTTTATGGAGAGAGTGGTGGAGGGATGGAACATGCTACTGGAGGTTGTGGTAAGTACAAAATCCATAGACAGCTTCAAGTGAGGGTATCCGGTGGGTGGAGCAGTATGTATTTTAGGTGTATGCATTCTGCATCAGGCAGACTCGTAGCTTGAAAAGCTTTCTTTTGTGGACAGACTTCCATGTTTCAATGTTTTTGTGATCTGCCATGTCGGCATTAGTCCAAAAGTGTTCCTACGTGGATGCCCTATTTTCAAAGGAAACTCAGTATTTGCAACAGTTTTCCTTCCGTATGGTAGCTTGTGTCAAGAATCATTCTTTTTAACTCTATTTGTACCCCCTGAACCCTCTGGATAGGACCTCCTTCTGCCACTTGCTAACTCCTGCTGTAGTTCATCAAGGCCCCTCTTACGAAAACTCTTGTCTCACCTCTGCATTGCTTCCTCAGTTTGTGCTCCCCTGGTTGAGTCTGATATTCAGCTCTTTGGCAGTTTCACCCCCATATCCAGCTGCCTATGGTGGAGGTGAAGCCTGGGAGTTTCTACTGTAGTCTGAAGAGGAAGCCTGAAAGTGGACATGGGTGACAAGCAGGGCTTCGGCGATGATTGTTCCCTGTTTTCCTCCCTCCCTGGGATGCAGTCATGACTGATGCTCATGGAATGCCCCAGAAAATGTATATATTGTGCAGGTGCCAACTGCATCCCAACCCTCCCTTCTAGTAACTGCGCCAGCTATGCTGTCACCATCACTAGGTGGCAGTCAAACAGCTGAGCTAATCCCCCCCGAAGAAGGAGAACAGTTGGTCAGATGCTCCATCCTCCTTCCTCCAGCTGGACCCTGCTGACTTGAGTTTGTTCACAAACTAGTTGCGAGTAGTCATGCCATTAGCATGTAGACAGGACAGCAGGCATCATTATTTTGACAGAACTGCTGAGTTTACGAATGTTGTTGTCTCTAGGTTGCTGATGCTCCTAGACTATCTAATAAATGGTGTAACAGTGCTGACGTCAGTCTGCTTTGAAAATAGGGCTGACCTTTGGAAATCCTGCACTTACGCTGTGGATGTTCCACGATAAAGTTACACTGTAGCACACATTCCTGCTGAGCTTGGAATACGTAGGTAAGGGCAACGTGTGGGTATTTTATGCAAGTGAATTTAACCCTCTAATTCTATTACATTTTTTAACACACTGGTATTCTATAAGGGCAGCCACAGGGACAGAAGTGCACATTATGGTTTCAGTAGAGTCTGCTGGCACCTCCGGTGACTGAACATGTATGCAAATATGCACAATAAAAAACCAGGAAGAAGCAGGACAAGGCAAAGTTACAATACATGTATCAAGTTCACAAGACATCAAAATATGCACAGTTGCCTTGAACACAATTTGTGCTTAATGCACACGCAGTAGAGCCCATACAAAGTACCATCTGTTGGAAACCAGGCATAATAAGGGAACAAAAAGGAAAAATGACAAATTTCCAGAACTGATTTGACACTGACGCGTTATGATGGGAAACGGCAAGGCCCAATGCAGTTGCTCAGGATCCAGCCTGTGCACCACAGAACAGGGCTGCACAGCTGGTGCCCATCATTAGAGCATTCGCCGGTGTCTGTTGAACACCTGGGATGTACGTAGCATATCCCAGCCCTATGAGCCACGTATCAAGGCACGTAGGACCTGGTTCCCTTGTGCATAGGACCCATGCTGCAGTGTGGCGCCAGCCCCTTTCTGTAAGAGTCTGCTGTGCGGCATCAGCCTGTAATACAGCTTAGGTTAGAAAGAAGGAGACACATTCTACAAAAGTTCCTAAGTCTGCAATGAGTATCATATTTCCTGAACATCTGTACAGCTTGATCTCAGTTAAATCAACAAATCCCAGGCTTGTAGGGGAAGACTAAAATGAGGCATCAGGTGACAGATGCAGAAATCTTTTGCCATATTTGCAGATTCCTACCTCCCCCTTAGAACTATGCAAAGGCAACAGTTTTTTTTTAATTACTAAAATAGCTGGTCTCCGTCTCCGAGTTGCAGTTTGTTTTTCTGTTGGGCCCAATGCTGCTTTTCCTGTGTTTTCTTGTAATATATCACAGTACCCAACCTCAGCAATTGGCTGCAATCTCTGAGACTCATCCAAGTCATTTTTGCATTCGCTTGTGCGCAAGCGCAAGGAATGTTTTGGGACAGTATGACTTTTTGGAGGTGTGTGACCCTCCTGTCCAATGCAGTGCTCCGTGTAGCAGGCACGACTGTACCACATCAATGGATGCATGAGCTGCCTATGACAGTAGTTCAGCTGCAGTGGTCTTCAGTTCAAAGAAAACCACTGCTGCAATCAGCGGTGGTAACGTGTATCTATTTAGCATATTGACGTCACCCTTGTCTCTGGCACTCCTGCACATCTGTGAGACTGGCTGCGAAATAAATCCTCTCCGCTTCCTTCGTCTGCTGCACTCTCTTGTTCCCCAGCTCACCCTCTGGCTGCAAAGAAATCTCTCCTGCTTCCTCCCTCTGTTGCTATCCTCCCTGCTCCCTCATTCCCCTGCTCACCCTCCGACAGTACCGTCAGAAGTGCAGGGCGAGAGGGGCAGCTGCCCCGGGTACAAGACTTTGAGGGGCACACACACACAATTAACTCCCATGCTGATTAATCTGCCACTGTAGTGGGATTTTTGATCTCTTTCTTCCGTGCCATTCCTGCCCATACACCCTTCCCCTGAAAACACAAACATTTGTTCTTTTTTTTTTAATTGTTGTTGTGGCTGTTGATTCTTCCCCCTGTGCAGCCCCCCAAGTGCCTCACAGATTTATTTCAGTCAGCCGCCAGTCAGAGTCCAATCAGAGCATGGAGTGTACCCTGCATAAAGAGCGGTTGGTTTTGAAATTGGTGGCAGGACTGCGGTAGCGGGTCAAGAGTCAGCAAGGAATGGCCAGTGCTCTTCACTTGCTAAGAAGAGCATACTAAAAAAATGTAAATAACTTCCATCATCGGCCATCTGATCATGGTGTGTGATTAGAGCTGAGCAACAGATGGGCAAGAACATTTGACTCTCAACGGGAATCTGCTAGGGGCGGTGCTGGCTCTGAAGAGTCACTGGAGGGAGAATGGAGCAATGGACAACATCATCAGTGAAACAAATGGACAGTTCGATCCTGGGCTGGAGGTCACAACCACAGTGAAAAACTGAGCTCCAGACTTCAGCATTGTTGTGAGGAACATTTGTTTAGTCGCAGTATATCCCAAATGTGTGCAATTATTTCTTCTTGGCGGTAGCTTGATGTGATTCAGACTCTGACTTGAGATCATATAAGATTGGGGATTGAAGTGGCTGCAAAAAAGGTTAAGAAGTGAAGTGGATTGTGTCTTGTGCATATAATGTCTAGGGGCAGGGGCAGGGGCAGTTTGCTGAAGGGGTCCCACCTTTTATTTTGTAGTTACAATGTGTTTAAGATTTGGGATTACATTGCCCAAATGCCAAATAATTCCAGATTCTACTGAAGATGCAATCTTAATTTCCATATGTAACCCCCCTACAAATGGAGGTTCCTGGAAAGTCTTCCTTGGACTTGCCTAAGTGCCCACTGCCAGGCTAGTGTCCTGTGTCTTAACAGTTTAAAACCGTTTGTGTGAGAGTGCCTTAATGCCTCTGTGCTTTATCTTTTTAAGAGCTGCCAATAACATGGTGCTTGTTTAATCTAGGAGGGGGCTGAGTGTTTCTACACTTGAGTCCCACTCGGGCTGCCAGATAATTGCTCTGTTCTGCCATTGCTATTTGCACAGAGGGAGCTCTGTTAGAAGTTGTGCTCATTTGCTGAACAGCTGTTATAATAACTATGTTATTGGAGTTTGCCTAACTTGCCTTTCTTGCAGCATGGACATTTCTGCATTGCGCTACCATCTTGGCTCAGGACTGAAAATTTGGACCAATCAGTACCTTTGGGGACCCTAAAATGGTGCCTGACCCCAAGGGTCTTGTGGGAGCAAAATTCTGTAGGAATGGTAGTTTTGGAACTTTGGTGCCCAAATGGACCTGGAGGGGGAGCCCTGGAACTGACTGACAGACAGATCAGCCAACCAAACCTTTTTGGATCCTGGGGAAAGTCCCAGGCTGCTTGCAGCTAGAATTAGTCTGAGTTGAAAAGTGAAAGAGTGAACAGCTCGAGATAGTCTAGCAGCAGTTTCCGCATAGTTCAAGTGGGAGAACTGTGGAAGGATTGAGTTTGGCCTGCCTGCCTGCTGTCCCTGAGAGGGAACTTGTGGTTACATTGGACTGAATCTGAATTGAGAGAGAGTTTAAAGCCACTGAACTGTGATCAGGCTTGAAATCTGTAGAAGACCGAAGATTTGCTGAATGCAATCGGCCTGTCAGGACTTCAATCACTGCTGGAATCCCGGTTTGGCGCAAAGACTCTGAAATTCCGACCAGACTGCCATCCGCCTGGTACAGTGGTATTTCTTTACTATAAATGTGCTGTGTGTTGCTAGTGGGTCATGATTTGGTTTCCCACTGTGTGCTGAACTGTATTCTGCTTGCTGGAGGCTGCATCCAGCCCCACCTGACTGAATCCGCATTCATCCCCACTTGGCCTGGGCCTTGCCACACTGGCCCAGCCAGATTACCCACTGCACAGAGAAAACTTTCAACACGAGTGTGTCTCACCTGGTTAAACAATTTGAAAAAAAAAAAAAAGAGGCCTGCCTGGAGATCAGCCCCCTGCTCAATGCCTTGAACAGGAATGACGCCTCGGTGATTCGTGTGGGCCCTGCTTCTCCTGGCACTCCAGCTCATCAACCTGCAGTCTCAATTTTGTCCTGCCTGTGTCCTATATTGGGTACTGTGAGTAAACATCAGGGTAGCTCCCTACAACAACAGCTAAATCTAAAGTGTTGTCATCTGATTGCCTTGTGGTATTTCCTTCACGAACTGAGCCCTCCGGCTCTGGATTACAAATAGTGTGTGTTGTGCATGTTGTTTTCTTCCATCACAGTGCCCCAACCAGCTGCAACACCGGCCTATCCCGGGCAACGATCCTGGCTAGCCCACCTTACTCCTACCTAGGTACCCAGAGTGTGTGACTGTGTAGGGACTCTGAAGTGCATGCATGACTGTCTGATTAATCTAACTATTAAGCCAATCAACCTGATTACACCCCTTCCTGGTTCAAGCCCCATTAATAAATCAGATCTAATTATTTTTGCATTTAACCTGGCAGTGGTTCCAGTTTGTGTCAAAAGTACTGTATTGTTGTTAGTTGCTGTGCATAACCTTGTTTTACAGGGGGTCTCCAGGGTCGAGCCAGAAGAACCAGCCCTGGTGGTAAGTGCAGTGTGGATAATTGCATGGTGAATAAGGGTCATTGCATAAATGATTGCTGTGTATTGTTCGGGCCACTAGAAGGGAAAGAGGGGGGTTACAGTGTCCCAGAGGGCTATACCCAGGTTAGCTTGACCACCTAAAAACCCTGACCTCTGGCTGGAGACACCCGTACCAGTACCCAGGCCCCTTAACCTGCAACTAGTCATGCAGGCAGGGGTAGTAGCCCTTGAGATAGTGCCACCTAGGGGTTACACATAATTTACCAGAGCACCGCCAGAAATGGTTGCTCTATAAGTTATAGTTTTCATCTTGTATAGTGTGCTATTGGAAAGTACTACAAGTAGCCCTGTATATAATTTATTCTGGAATTAATTGTTTGTTCAGTTGAATAAAAAGAGAACTTTTTTTCCAGTATGTAGTTTATCCATAGGTTATAATTGATAATCCAGCATAAACTCAAACTGCTTCACTATTTTAGCTGTTACACTATTATGATCGGTGTTGGTGTAGCGATCGAGTTATCCAGCTTGGAGCTGAGCACTGAATTATACTATAAGGTGATGGGAACGGGAGCTGGGCCAGTGGAAAAAATAGAAGCTATTGAAGAAATATTTTTTTTTCTGTTAGGGGCATATATAACTTAGCTAGTGATCATTTTAAATCCCCATCTGAAGTGGTAGTAGCGTAATTCTTCCTCATTAACTCCTTCTTTGCGTTACTAGGAAAATGTCCTCTCTGAATTAAGAGTCTCAAGGTTAAACAAAATCCTGCTTTGATTAGTCTGAGAGTGAGGGCAGCTGTAGTTCTACAGTCTGGATACCTGGAAATGGGCAAAAAGCTGTAATAAAAGTAGAAGTGTTCACCTGAGATGGCTAATGGTTTTAAAATCATATAGGAAGTGCTGTAATCTAGTGGTTTGGGCACTGGCTTGAGAACCAGGAAACTGCAGGTTCAAACTCAGCTAGAGCAAAATATTTGCTTTGCGTGACGAGCTTGCATAAATTACTAAATCTCCCAGTGCTGGATGGACTGTAGTACTGTGATCCTGAGCGAGTTAGTTACTAAATCTCCCAGTACTGCAGTCCATCAAGCTGTTGAACTGGGTAGAAGCAGGATCCCCAATAGAAATGAGATGCTGCATCTCAGGTGGGCCCTTCTGAGTAAATAAATTGTTAAAAAAAAAAGGAAAAGAAATCTTGCTCGGAAAGGACATCATTGAGCATGGGATTGCATATGCAAAACTGCAGCACTTGAGAGGTTTGGGTTTTTATGAAATGATGCTTTGGTCAGTGTAACATTTCTGGTATGGCTGCATAGGAAAGTTATTTCATTCTGTCATGGCTTTCTCTTTTAAGATATAAACTAAGCTGGATCCATCACACCAAGTAGTGGTTGACAACGCTGGCATGATGGTAGTCCAGGTTCATGGATACCACATCCAGCTCCCAAGACCCACCCAATGGGCCACTGCACTCCCATTCTAAAATCCTAGATCTGCTACTACTCTCGTGCCAACCCCCCACCCCCCCACTGAGTGAGCCCCTTGGGTCAGCCACCACCGATGCACTACGGGTGTGTGTGCAAATGTGAGGTTTGCCCCGGGCATGAAAATGCCTTGCTATGGTGCTGCCCTCAGACGACAAAGCAATTCCTCCCACTTCCTCCCTCTGCCACTGTCCTCTCTGCTCCCTCGTTCCCCGGCTCACCCTCTGGCTGCAAAGAAATCCCTCCCGCATCCTCCCTCTGCCACTGTCCTCCCCGCTCCCTTGTTCCCCGGCTCAGCCTCTGACTACAAAGCAATCCGGGGGGGGGGTGCAAGATGGCCACACTGCAGCTCTACTCCCTGTACCTTTCTAACTTCAGTGGTGTTTTTGAGCTAACTTTGCCCATTCTTGTTTAAATGTTATCGCAATGTGTGAAACTAAAGTTTCTTTCAGCTTATCTGTCTGTTGTAGCATTATTTTTGCCATTTGCCATTCAATGCTTTTAATTTTTTTTTTTTGGATGACTCTTGCCAGCGGACTGCTGTTCGGTCATGGTGGAGCTTACTCTGTATGAGGTTTGCTCCTTATTGCAGCCGCCGTTGCTGGGACTGGTAAATGAGGCTCATGATATTTTAATATTGCTCCCTGTATGTGGCACTGTTGTTTTTATTTGATATTATGATACTGAGCCCGCGGTTGGAGTTGGTGACCACATGGTGTCCAAAAGGTTTAAATGCTGAACAACTATTTTTGCCGCCAGCTTGTTGCAGCATTTCTCCCATGTGTATTATAAATGTGGAGAAGAATTTTTAACTTGGGAGTGCAGCTGAGTTCCAGGACCCCATGAGCAGGAAAAGGCCTGACAAGGTGAACTAGAGCACACTGAGTGCTAAAAGGCACTTTCAGTAATTATATAAGGTGTGCATAGTGGTCGAGCAAGAAGGCATAAAAGGTTGGAGGATGCCTCAGGACATGAGATGGTTTGAAATATAAAGTAGACTTTCAGACTGTCAGAGTAGGGAGAATGGAGATTCTTTGGAGTGGGAAAATAAACGGTGAATCCACCTGCTTCTCTGTGGTAGTCATACATTCTAAAATTGGTCATAAATTACATGTGCTGCAAGAAGTGGCCTCAGATTTTGTGGATTTTGTAATTGCACAGACTGCTGGTTAAGAAGGAGCCCCAGAAAATACGCTGACTTATGGCATTTCTATCCTCTGATTATAGACGCTGCTACAGCGACAGGTAACCATTTGATAACTATCTGATAAGTGTTCTCCTACAAGCATGCTCAGTTTCTTTATCATTTTCCAAATGTACCTGGTGAGTGTGGTGCCAGAGAAATTTAAGAGCGTTTTTGGCAACTATCATTGTTTTGCCGCATCTTTAACGGCCGTGGCATAGCTCGGTACTACAAAAAAAGGAAAAAGTTGGAACCAACCGGGACTCCTGTTTTATGGAGCTGAACTTCTGTATGAAATAACCCTTCCAGGATATAAACTGGTTTATCCATTTGAACATTTGAATGGGGTTCGCATTAACTTTTAACAAGACACTGTTGATATTAAGCGCATTGTTCCTGCTATGCTAATTACAGTGCCAGATGTTTATGAAATATGTATGGCTGCTTTTTTATAAAAACTAATAATGCTATTTTGTGCACCTGGATGGTAGGCTTTATTGCCAATTGGTGTGCCCACATTTTGCTAGTTCTTGAACTAGAAGGACCTTTATTTTGCTGTATTCGTGCTGTGGTCCCTAGGAATTTTAACCTTTGAGTGGGAGAAACCATCTCCCCATTTGAAAATCTGTGGGGCTAAACTAATGGTACAGCTTCTCCAACCTCTGAGTGGGGATAGAGCCTACTGTTTTTGGAAGGTCTCCTATGTAAATGGAGCCTCCAATTCCTGTTTCTCACTGCTATTGGGATTTGCTTATTTGCCCCCGCAGAAATTTGGAGGGTTTCCTGTTCATGAACAGAGTCCTTAGCTTCATATATTAATGGACTCTTGAGACAATGGAGCCTCGAGTGCTTGACATAAAAACGGGCTATCGAGTAAAAATGTCACATGAACGAAACGTGGGAAACGTGGGGATGGGCTTAAAACTGTATAAGGACTCCATGAAATGGGAGCCTTGTGCTTATGGCTCCACAACAATTAAAACAATTGTTTCTCTTAGCCTGATTTAGTAATGAAGCCTCAAGGCTTTCTTGAAGAACTTTGAGGCATTTTTTTTCTCTTTAATACAAAAACAGATCTGTCAGTAATATTATGGCATTTACTTAGCAAATTTGTTTTGGAGCAATATAAGAACTAGTTATTTGTTTGCTCTCAACAGCTTAAATAGCAGGCGGGGGAGGGGGGTTAACTATGTATGCTAATCGGGGGATGTGTTTTGTATTTTCATGTTTGAATTGTTTGAGTTGCTTTTGAATTTTTGGTTTGTGTTTAGGATTTATGTTTAATTAGATTTATTTTGGGGGTTCATTTAACTTAAGTTTTTTTTTTTTACATTAAGTGATAAAGATATATTCACACATCTACTGATAGTTGAAAACAACCTTCAACTGCTGGTAAATGAAACGCAGACACTGAAGCTTTTAGAATTTTTAGAGAACAGGTATGGTTCTTATGTCACTAGCACTTAGGGGATCTATTCATCTTGTTATGTGATGTGTCTGACTATCAATTAGGCTAGAGGTGTGTGGTTCTGTTAAATAATGCTAGAATATAATCTGAGAGGAAATTGCATGGGGTTGGGAATGAGCCTTGATGGGAGCCTCCCTCTAATAGCTCACTTGAAAAGGTCTAGCAATGGCCCTATAATGAAACTAATAATGGCCACTAAATGACCGGCTTGTAATTGGGGCAAAACTAACGAATTATAGACAGCTTAAATGAGGTGTGACTACCTTTGTGGTTCTGACCAACAAAATTGCAGGACCTATGCTGGGGTAGCTCCAGATTTGGAGGACCTTCATTTTCTGGCAGAAAGAGGAGAGGTACAAATAAAATCTAAGGTGTGATACTCCCATATGAATGTCTGGTGATTGATGTCTTATCTCTGTTCATGTAGATTCTAATGTACTTTGGAGCTATCTGCATAATTGGTATTTTATTTTAGAAACATTGTAATACCAATACAGGTTGACCCAGATATGTGATACATAGTATTCTAATATGCTCGGCTATTACTGAAATTTATGAATTTCATATTATTGTACCTGCAAAGTGACTGACTTTGTGAACTTATACTGCTTATTATAATGTCTTGTCTTTTTTTGTAATGACTTTGAGTCACAGAAACATAGAAACATAGACTTTGACAACAGATACGGACCGCTTGGCCCACCTAGCCTGCCATTTCCCTACCTACAGGATAAGCTGCAGATCCTAGTTAACCAACAGCCTATTTCTTCTTACCCCCCCCCACAAGAATTGCCTTATGTCCGTCCCATGTATTCTTGAATTCTCCCACAGTTTTAGACCACACAACCTCCTCAGGAAGGCTGTTCCATGCATCCACTACCCTCTCTGTGAAAAAAATACTTCCTCACATTGTCCCTGAACCGCCCCTCTATCTTTAAATTGTGTCCCCTTGTTCTTGCACTTCTCTTTTTCTGAAAGATGCTACCCTCTTGGACTTTGTTGATTCCACTGAGGTACTTAAAAGTTTCTATCATGTCCCCTCCCTCCTTTCCTCAAGGGTATACATATTAAGCTCCTTTAGTCTCTCCTTGTATGGCTTCTCATGCAGACCCTGCACCATTTTAGTTGCCCTCCTCTGGACTGCCTCTATCCTGTCTATGTCCTTGTAGAGATGGGGTCTCCAGAACTGGATGCAGTACTCTAGATGGGGTCTCACCAACTGTCTGTACAGAGGGATAGCAACTTCCTGTTTTCTGCTGATGATGCCTCTCCCTGTACATCCCAGTACACTCCCAGCCCTCCCTACTGCCTTCTCACATTGCTTGCTAACCTTAAGGTCATCTGATATGATTACCCCCAGATTCCTTTCCATTTTTGTTGTTGTTACTACCTTCCCCCCATTGTGTAATCTTCCCCTGGGTTTTTGTTTCCCGGGTGCATTATTTTGTCCTTCTTTGCACTGAATCCAAGCTGCCATACTTCTGACCATTCCTCCAACCTTGCCAAGTCCCTTCTCATCCTTTCCATGCCTCCTTGTGTATCAACCCTGTTGCAGATCTTTGTGTCATCTACAAAGAGGCATACTTTTCCTTCCAGTCCCTCTGCAATGTCACTTATAAAGACATTAAAAAGGACTGGACCCAGTGCTGAACCCTGCAGTACCCTACTAGTAACCCCTCTTTCTTCAGAGTGAACTCCATTTACAATTACCTTCTGTGTCCTGTTGTCCAGCCAATGTTTTACCCAGGCTACCACCCTGGGATCCACTCCCAGGCTGGTTAATTTGACAATTAATCTTTTGTGTGGGACTGTGTCAAATGCCTTGCTAAAGTCTAGGTAGGCCATGTCCACAGCCCCTCCCTGGTCTACTGCTTTAGTCACCCAGTCAAAGAAATCAGTTACATTTGTCTGACATGACCTTCCTGCTGTGAACCCATGCTGCCTTGGGTCCTATACCCCACTGGCCTCTAGGTACTCAACAATTCTTTCCTTCAGAAGTGATTCCATCACTTTCCCTTCCACAGAAGTCAAACTGACAGGTCTGTAGTTTCCTGCCTCTGTCTTGCTCCCACTTTTGTGAAGGGGAATCACATCCACCTTCCTCCAGTCCTCAGGTACTACACCATCCTCACATGATTTGTTAAAAAGGGTAGTCAGTGGTTTCACTAGTTCTCCCCTTAATTCTTTTAGAATTCTGGGGTGAATTCCATCAGGCCCCATTGCTTTGTCCACCTTCAGTTTTAGGAGTTCTTTCAGAACCCTTTCTTCTGTGAAAGGACTGATATCGACCCCCCTATCCAGAGTGCTTCTATTAATTGGATTAGACACCTCCACCTCCTCCTCTTCTTTTGTGAATACTGAGCAGAAATATTCGTTCAGTATCCCTGCTTTTTCACTGTCCCTCTCTGCCCACCCAACATCCATTCTATTCAGCCTCACTATCCCTCCCTTTGTCTTTCTACGCTCCCTGATGTACCTATAAAATGTTTTATCCCCCTTAACTGAGTTGGCTATCTTTTCCTCAGTTTGGGCCTTTGCTATTCTGATTTCCCTCCCTGCTTCCTTCTGCCTTAACTGGTACAGCTCTCTGTCCTGCTCCTTCTGTGTTTCCTTATACTTTCTGAATGCTATCTTTTTCTCCCTGACTTTACCCACCACCTGTTTTGAGAACCATAGTGGCTTTTTCTTTCATTTTGATTTATTTGCTTCACACAAAGGCTTGTTGCCTCTGTGATGGCAGTTTTGATGTTTCCCCATTGTTGCTCCACCCCCTCCTTCTAGCCTGTTTGCTAGTGCTGTTCTAAGACACTCTCCCATCTTGCCAAAGTCAGCCCACCTGAAGTCCAGTACCCTCACTTTTGTATGGCTTGACTCTGCAGCTGAGTTTATCATGAACCACACTGTTTGATGGTCACTTGTTCCCAGATGGCAACCCACTTCTAGATCTGAGATCCTCTCAGTGTCCCCATTTGAGAGTATGAGGTCTAAGATTGCTCCCTCATGAGTGGGTTCCGAAACTAGCTGTCTGAGGCATCGAGAATGGCCCTGTTTTGGATGTGGCTGCAGCAAATGTGCTCCAGTTAACATCTGGCATATTCAGGTCTCCGTCAACAGTATCTCCCTTTCTCTGCCATCTTAAGAATGCCTTCTATCATATCCTTGTCCATTTCCTCCCCTGAGATGGGGTCTGTACACAACCCCTGTGTGGATTGTGGTACCCTTTCCAGTCTCCAAGGTGACCCACAGTGCCTCCTCTCCTCCCTGTTTACTCTTTTGTTCAGTTGCTTTTATCCCTTCCTTTACATAGAGAGTTACTCCTCCCCCTCTTCTTCCCTCCCCGTCTCTCCTGTAGGTTATGTACTCTAGTATGTTAACATCCCAGTCATGGTTCTCTGTGTACCATGTTTCTGTGACTGCTATGATATTCAGGCATCCCTCTTCCATCAAGGCCATCAGTTCAGCATTGAACGAATAAACCTGAAACTGAAACAAAGCAATCCCTCCTGCTTCCTCCCTCTGCCGCTGTTCTCCCCCTTCCCTCATTCCCCAGCTCACCGTCCAACTACAAAGCAATCACTGGAATGCAACCGTGTTTTTAAAGGAGCTAGGAAATGATTTACTGATGTTTGTAACTACTGAATAAAGCATAAACAACAAGCAGCAGCCTCCCTGTGTCATTTGTCATTACTGAGGATATTTAAACTGCACATTTACATGTTCTTCATTAATGTTCAAACCTCCCTTGGTGTTAACGGCTTCTTTCCTTAACACTGGGAGTCAGCACGAGCTAAGCTGTGAAAGCCTTCTGTCACTGACTCCGATTTTAGACTGTTGAAACCTGTTGCACAGATACAGAATTGTTCAAACAGCAGCAGCTTATACCACACTCCGGGTCTATGAAAATAACACCAAGCTCAAAACAAGCATAATTTATGGTGACTGACTCACGCTCACTCCTTGCCCCCCCACGCACACACTTGACCAGTCAGTTTACTTATATAAAAAAATGATAGATTATTAACACCACCAGGCTCAAATCAAATAGCTGTCATATTTTGGTGCCGCATTCAGTTCACTCAGCCTCCTCCCCCAACACACACACTCTTGACCGGTCACCTTAGTGTTCATCAGATCTCCTATTTTATTTACTGTTGTCCTGTATGTCCACATCATCTGTACTCTCCTGCTGTATGAAAAACTGTCCCATAACAGGAGCATAGCCTATCTTGACCCATATGTCCCAGATGCACCTTCAGCCCCACACCATAGAAATACAGCTGGCAACCACCTGTGTCTTCACTCTCCTGGCCCTCTGCTGAACCCTATCTGAGCTAGGGAACACATGAAAAACTCTGTCGCACATATTTCATCTGCATCAGGCCCAGCAAGGTGCCCATGGAGACTGTTCTCTTGGTCATCCCCTCCCCTCCCCGCAAACTGTAAATTGGGGCCGGATGTCTCAATGCAATTATATGCTGCCTCTTGGTGGCCAGAAAAAAACACATTTTCTAACTCCCCTACTCCCCAGCAGCAAACTACAAGTATCTCCTGGTGACAGAGTTTTTCATGTGTTTCCCAGCTCAGATAGGGCTCAGCAGAGGGCTGGAGAAGCAAAGACACAGGCAGTTGCTAGCCACTGAAGGAGTTATTTCTGTGGCGGGGGCTGAAGGTGCATCTGGGCCAGGGGAGCAAAGACGCAGGCAGTTGTAACGGGCAATGCAAATTTTTTTTTTCAGAACTTTGCATCTGCACCTTTTTCCACTTCCCCAGCCTTGATACAACTCAAAGCACAGGAAGGGGAGTGAAAACAACTAGCGATTACCAGTGGCAAATAAGAGAACTTTGGGGGAGGCTGATGGCATTACAGACCTGGAGGTCAGCACCCAATCTTGGAAGGAGACACAAAAAGTAGGTTCCCTAATGGACTTTTAAACTGTATTCACAATAAATACTCAGCGACCGACACAGCACTACTGTAACTTCTTCTGTTGGCTGCCGACTGGCTAATGCAAACTGTGCTTTCTGCTTTGCAGTTTGTATTAATCTGTCAGTGGCCGACGAGGAAGTGAAAAACAGCTGTGCTGGTCACAGACTATTTGCTGTCAACAGTAATACTGTATGTTACAGAAGTTGATGGCTCCTATAAAGTTAGGGGGTAGTGTGGGGAGGGACCTACTGGACGCCAGGGTAGGCTTGAGAGGGTAAGATTGGGCACGATTCAAAAATAAACTGCTAGCTTTATTCAAGTTCAAGTCGATTGCAGGAAAACTCCGTCGAGCAAGCTCATTCACAAGGAGGTCCTAGATCATAATAATAGCCAAGTGGCTTGACATAGAAAGACAGCATATACAAAGTAACATAAAAAAAAACATATACACATAGGATTGCTATACATCAGTTTAAAAAATTACAGTCTGACAGATTGAGGCACAGTAAGGTTTATGTATTACCTGACGCAGAAATTCGACTGAACAGGTAGGGATTATTAGTGTAGGACAGTAGGGAGCTGGGCAGGCTGGGAGTGTACTGTGGGATGAGAGAGTAGGTAAGTAAGAGGAGGGTGTAAAGATAACAGAAGGGAGTAGTGGAATAAGAAGGAGGGGTTAGAAAATATGAGATGAGTAAAGGAATAGTGCTAGGGAGAGTAGGGTGAAGAGGATAGAGATAATGAAGGCAATAATGGTGAGAATTCAGTGGTTAGCCGAATGGTTTCATGTCCTGGTAGGTATAGGTTTGAAGTGATTGATCTTGAGGCTATAAGGGCTCAGGGAGAGGCTTAAAAGCAATTGCAGATATCTTTTAATTTGCATGCTGTTAACTCTTTGAAGAAGTTGACCGAGACCATACTGGATAGTTTCAGAATGGTTTGAAGCTGGTTCCATATTGTTGGAAAAGCGTATGTGATAGCACATTTACCAAATGTGGTGCTAGTCCTAGGCACATCCAGGAAGATAAAGTCAGATTTCCTGAGGGAATATGCACAGTGGGAGATACTGATGAGGGATGTAAGGTAGCTTGGAAGTTTGTTCAAGAGTATCTTAAGGGTCCGGATACCAGCATGAAACAGCCATCTAGTGGTAAGTGATGTCCAGCCGACTGCTTTATAAAGGTCACAGTGATGGATTCGGTACGGTGAATTGGTGATGAACTGCAGGGCGCGGTGATAGAGTACATCCAATTTATTTAGGTTTGAGGTTGCAGTGGAGCTGTAAATTATTCAACAGCTGATTCAGTTTTCACCTTTATTCAAGAGCTGAATCAGTTTCAGTTAGGAGCACTTGAGATGAGACTGACCCGAAGAAGGAGGATGGAAATGGTGAGCCGGTCATCTTACAAGTAGGATTTCCCAGTCAGTCAGCCTTACCCTTTACATCAGTGGAGTGTGGCATCATTCTTTACTGAAGTTCCTGTAACAGTTACAGTCGCCTGCATGCTGTATCGGGAGTCTGTGACGTGAACAGTTCGGGCTTGGCATGCGCTGACTCCCAATACAGAAAATAGATGCTGTGAAACTGGTAGGCAGTTAAAAAAATGAATGTAGCTCACAAATATGGTTTTGGACATTTAAACCATAAAAAAGACACATAAAAGCCACTGTTACACGTTAATGATTTATTTAATAGGTAAAATTACAACAAAATCATTTCCTATCTCCTTTAAGCATCAATGAACTCTACATATTAGTTTGTGACATGTTGTTAAATTGAATAATGTATCTCTTGCTGTTTACCAATGTTAGTACCTTATACTAGTTTGTTCCAGTACAGCTTCGCTGTCTGCTCTCTCCAAGTGTGTATTTTATGTATCTAACCTGTACGTCATCCCTGTCCTAACCTCACTCTACTGTTGTCTCCCCCCCCTTTTTTGACGAGGTACCTTTGTAAATGAGTCTTTGACTCAAAGGTTGTAAAACTGATCTCAACAATAAATAAATAAAATAAAATAAAAATAAATAAATAAATAAATGAGCTGCTTTTGTTATAGATAAATTTTTGTCCTTGCATTTTGGTGAGTGCAAAAGTCCTTTTTTTCTTTGCTTTGATATTGTGTTTTATGCACCACCATCATTTCCTGGTGCTTGAATTTTTTTTTCTTGTACATCGTTTATTTCACAATCAAAACTTTTAACTGTGGACTATTTGGAGATTTTTTTTTTTTTTAATATTAACATATTTTAGACAGCACCACATCTCGGCAAACATATCTGTCATGCATTTGGGCCAGTGGCTGACTGCTGTCCAAACAATCATGTGGCAGGTCGTCCTGGATGATCCTCAGGTTGACTGCAATCGATGGGGCTCATCAGTGTGCAGGGCTAGGAGCTGACTGTTGGTTCCAGAGGTTCACTTTGTTGGGAGAGGGAGGGAAGAAACAGAGAGAGTGAGCGAGAGTGGGAACAGCAGCAGACACACACAAAAAAAAGCCGATGCCAGGGATGGAGAGGTGGCTGGGTCAGTAGGGTGAAAGGTGTGAAGGGAAGCATTGGAGGGGAAAGAGTGTGTCCGGGGTCAACAGAGGTCAGATTGAATACCTTCACACTCCTGAGTACAAGGCTGAGTGGCTTTGGGCAGCCTGGGCCAGTAAGGTGGGGGAAGGGGGTGCTTGCACCGTGTATTTGAGTGAATTGGGAGAGGGCAGTGGACTGTTATGGTGTGACTCTGAGAACAGTCATTTGAAAAGGGACGTGTAGTTGAAATACTTGTGTAGCTGTTGAGAAACTACAAAGGTGTTGTACGGAGTTGTAAAATTTCGAGGTCACTATCTTGCAAATGAGGGAGAGCTCCCATTTTGACCAGTAAAAATCATTGGGCTGGATAGTATGCATCTAATCAAGCATGTAATGGTTAAAAAATACACTGCTTAACTCATTAAAAAGCAAGAGGAACAGTTTGTGCTTTTATTCACTTGAGCTGGGAGGAGCAGGGGAAAAATCAGAGACACCCTGAAAATGGGGATACTTGAACAGTATGCAGTTAGATTGCAATCTTCAGAGCCAGACACATTACTTTGCAAACTTCATTTTTCTGCTTTCTTCTTTTTAACTAGAGAGTTGTAGGTTTTACTGGTGAATAACTGGGGAGGGGTATAGTGTGAGTTGCAGTCATCAGTCCCATGAGAATGATAACAAGTGGTGCAAAAGTGCATGTTTAGAACTCTTTTAGGGTGAACCCTCCTGATTGACCTGGAGACACGCACATTCTGTTCTTAACCCCCCCCCTACAAGTTTCAGAATGGGACCATTATAGCCATTTTTTTTACTTTTGAGCTGTAATTCCTTTTTGCCCTCTTGCACAGACTTCACCTGATGAATTTGCCATTCTTCTGATCCTGCTTGGCATCCACACAGGCCGGATTGCAACCCCATGGGGCAGCACCCCCATTCTGTGGGCATAGAAGCAGCAGCTGTTCTAGGAAATGTCTCAACAGATTGCAGCTCTGTGGTCCACACAGCAGGGGAGTCTGATGTAGTTAGTGCTCCTTGAAGTAGTGATGTGAGGGTAGATAGTGACAGTTGGTTGTTAATCAGACCCCTCCCCCCGAGCACATGGCCTCTCCTTCACTCATCTTTTTTTTAATCGGGAGAGACACACTAGGATGAAACTTGTTTACAGGTGTGATCTGGGAGCACAAGGAAGTTAAGTGACTTGGTCAGGGTCACACGGTATGCAAGAGGGGGTTGTGGGATTCAAACCCAGATCTCCAGGTTTGCGGCTCAGAGCCTTAACCCACTGCACTATACTGCCTTCTGACTCATCTCCAGAATCCGTTCACTCAGAAGTGGCCTAGGGGAAGGGCAGAATAGTGCAACTTCACCCACAATGTCCACGATACTTTTCAACATCCTGTAGCAGGTGTATGTGCTCTTCTTCAGCTAGCTTCCCTTCCCCTAGAGCCTCAGCGGTGCTGCCTGACTCCACTGGAGCAGGATAAGAAAATCCTGTTTGGAACAAACCCGGTTCTGTTATACTAGGGTGCAGTGCATCCAATGGTGAAACTGACTTAGTCCCATGAGCAGCAAACTTATAGACTTGGATGATTTGAACCCCACAACCCACAAGCCCCCACTTGCATACTGTGTGACCCCCACCCCAAGCAAGTCAGTTAACTTCCTTATGCTCCCAGGTCACACCTAGAAACAAACTTCAGCTTACTGTGCCTTTCCTGGTTAAACAGTTTCCCCTTTCTCTACAACATAAGTTTGGGGGTGGGGTTCCCATGGAGTTCCCAAGAATGAAGTTAACAGACTGTAGCATGTTATCTAACACTGTGATGTCCCAGAGCATTTCCTGTCTAGCATGTGACGTGATCTGCAAGTAAGCATAGTTGATGGGAGACCTTTAAATATTTTCTTTGGTAGCATACATTCATATCTCGGTCTGAAATGTGGTGTTCTCTGTTTGTCATATGCTGAGAGCACAGTATGAAATTTTTCAGTTCAAGTTGATGGCTTAATAAAATATGAACATGGAGAGTCCTTGTATTGCTGTTTTTTACAGGTATCGGGCTGGAAACCTCCAGGGACATAATCTTTATTAACTATTATAAGGTTGATATTCTTTTGAAATTCAAGACAAAACTCTTCCCCCCACCCCTCAGTAGAAAGTGATTTATGCAAGATTGTTGTAACAAACGGGAGTAGTAACCTGAAGGAGTTGTGAATCAGTCAACCACTTATGAGCCTGATTTACAGAGGAGCTGCTCAGCTGTTTAAAAAAAATATATAACAAATTGCTGTCTCGTCTGTATGTTGCTGCTTCTAATCTGGTCTGTGTGGAGAGTGATGTTGTTTTGCTAGTTTTCTACTAGGTAATGCACCTGGGAAACAAAAACCCAGGGGAAGAGTACACAATGTGGTGTGAGATACTGACAACAGTAACAAGCATTTGTCAATGCCGAATGTTTGCTTGCTGGCATTGGCATTGGTAGTGTAGAAGTTACAGAGCTGCATAATAGGAATGGCAGTGAAGTATTGAACTGAAGCCAACCCCACCACCACCCTGCAGAGAGTGACAGGCATTGGGGTGTGCCTTTGGGTCATCAGGCATAACGGCCACGCCATTTCACCACACCCTACCCTGCAGACACTGACAAGTGTCACGGTGTGCCTTGGGGTCTTTGGCCCTTATTTATTTTATTTTATTTGTACATCAGTTTACAACCTTTGAGCCAGAGGCTCGTTTCCAAAGGTACCTCGTCACAAAGAGGACAAATACAGCACAACATTTAGTTACAATATTGTGGTTACAGCTTACATCATTGCGGTTACAGTTTTGGTAGATACAGGCAGTTATTTCTTTGATACAATTTATGTGTTACAGGTTTGGTATTCACAAGATATTACAGTTATATGGGTACAGATTGAGCGATAAAGCATACATTGGTAATGCAGATAAGAAGTCTTGAGCAGGGACTGCTAGAGGTAAATAATTCAGGGGGCTATGGGACATGGTTTGTGATTAGTTTGGGTGAGGTGCCACTCAGAGAGTTTTGTCAGTTAGTTTAGGTGAGGAGCCACTCAGAGAGTTTTGCCAGGGTATATCGAACTAGATCACCTAGAGACAAGAACAGCTATGCACGTTAAATAGCTGACTCTGAAGTGAGATTTTGAAATGGGAGATTGTAGGGGTATCAGAGATGGAGGTGGGGAGAGTGTTGTACCAGAAGAGAGCTCTGTAACAGAAGGACCTTTGCCCATGTGTGGTCCTGGACCTAGGGACTAGCAGGGTGTCCTTGGAGGAGTTACGCGTTTGGACTAAGGGTTGTGCAAGGTGAATAGAGGCTGTCAGACTGGGTGGGGATATTCCAAAGAGGTTTTTTTTCGTTATGAGGCAGGTTTGGTATCTGAGTCGTTCATCCAGGTTAAGCAGCCTAGCCATGTCATATAGCTCGCAGGTATGTGTTAGCCTAGGAGCTCCTGCATTAACCTACACAGGCCTTATTCAAGGTGAGGCGAATTTTTTTGAGGGCAGTCATGTCCGCAGCACCATAGACTGGCAAGCCATAGTCCACAAGGGACAGTATTGAGGAGGTGAATGCTAGTCGGAGGACATTGGGGGGGAGGCAGTGCTTGTAGCGGTAAAGGATTCCTAGCTGAGCATTTGTAGCTGAGGCTAGATTATCTATGTGGTCGTGGAATGTGAGGGCTGGGTCAAAGTAGTCCCCGAGGTATTTGTACAAGTGGACTAGATCGAGAGGATGCTTGGAACCAGGGAGGATGCGGAGTGGGAAATTTCTGGATTTGTTTTGGGGATGGGCAAAGAGCATAGCTTTTTTTTTTTTTTTAGATTGATTACAAGTCTGTGCTGTTTGAACCAGGCTTCAGCATCATTAAAGGCTTGTTGCAAGGAGTCTTGTAGGGAGTTGAGGTTTCGGTGGGTGGTGAAGATGATGGCATCATCTGCATACAGCAGGATTTTACCAGTGCAAGCTTTGGGGAGGGTGGTGAGATAGAGTGAGAAGAGAAGAGGAGAGGACCAAGGATGGAGCCCTGGGGGACACCTGAGCAGATAGGACATGTATTGGAGAAGGTCCCATTAATTTTAACACGCTGGGAGCGGGCAGACAAGTAGCTGGAGCACCAGGAGACCGGACCAGAGGCAAAGCCGGTGCGGCTGAGGGCATCCAGCAGGAGGGGGTGAAAGACAGTGTCAAATGCCTTAGAGAGGTCAATAAACACTGCCCCAGCGAGTGAGCTAGAGTCCAGGGAGGAATGAAGAAAATTTGAAAACTTTATAAGGGCAGTGCTGGTACTGTGCCTTGCCCGGAAACCGTGTTGTTCATGGCACAGGATGTTGTATTTGGTCAGGTAATCTGTAATTTGGTAGTTATGCGCACCCCAATTCCATCAGAAAATACGGTGAGATGGGTGCGGTATAGGAGAATGGGGTGAACTTTGGGGCCGAAGAGTCCAAGGCATACCTCGATGCCTCTCACTGGCTGCAGGGTGTGGAATGGTATGAGCATTACAGGCAAGAATCCCAACTCACACCCCTGATGCCTGTCATTCTCTACAGGGTGGGGCGTTATGGTTGGAAACCCTAACACCTCAGGCATTCGTTGATATTTTCACTCCAAATTTTCAACATGTTTTTTTTGTGACCACCACCTCATGAACAGTGGCAATATCAGTTTGTTAGCAAAGCTGCTTATGCACAGTGACTACGGCATTTAGCACCACAGGTGCAAAAACACATTCCGAACAGGATGTGAAAAATGACAGCTGTACTGTTCATGGGGAGGTGTAAAAAATGGCAATGTTGCAAATCTGCAGTAAAAATATTAAAACTGGTGAAGTCACGAGTGTGCATAGAAACTGTGCAATGCACACCCGTAATGTAATTAGTTTGGGGATTTTTTACAGCAGATTGTCAACACAGGCATTTTGGGACCTCTAATCATGAACAGTGTCACTGTGATTTTCTTTATCTGTCCCGAACAATGATTTCCCACAGCGACCACGCATCTCTGCGCTGAAAGTGTGAAAACACATTTCGGCCATGTTGTGAAAAATGACAACTGTACTGTTCATAAGGAAGTGTGGAAAAATGCCACTGGTGAAAATCTGGACTGAAAATATTACAAAGTCATGAACTTACGAGGGTGCGTCGAAACTGCACAATGCTCACTCGTAACACAGTCATTTTATGGACTTTTGTCACCAAATTTTCAACATAGCCATTTTAAGACCTCTGCTCATGACCAGTGTCACCGTGATTTTCTTAATCTGTTCCAAACATTGTTTTCGCACACCGACTACGCCGTTGTGCGCTACATGGGCGGAAACACATTTTGGGCAAGATGTGAGAAATGACAGCTGTACTGCTCATAAGGAAGTGTTATAAAATGGCAATGTTGAAAATCTGGAGTGCAAATATTGGAAATTCGCGAACTTACGAGCGCGTGAGGAACCGCGCAACGATGTTCAGAAAACAGTCATTTTAGGAATTTTTTCACCAAATTTTCAACATACCCATTTTAAGACCTCGTTCATTAACAGTATCACTGTGATTTTCTTAAAGTGTCCCTATACATTGATTTCAAGACACCAACCGCGCCATTGTGCGCCATGGGCAGAAACACGCTTTGGGCAAGATGTGAAAATGACAGCTGTACTGCTCATAAGGAGGTGTGGTAAATGGCAATGTTGAAAATCTGGAGGAAAATATTGAAAATTTATATCTTACGAGCGCATGAGAACTACGCAACGCACGCTCGTAAAACAGTCATTTTTAGGAATTTTTCCACCAAATTTTCAACATAGGCTTTTTGAGAGCCCACCTTATGAACAGTGGCAGTGTTGTTTCATTACTTGGTCCTGAAAGGTGATTTCATACAGTGATTGCGAAATCACCCTTCGGGCCCGATTAACGCCATGACAGTGAGAGCATTCATGAGAAGGGGTCCCAAAAACCCCATGTTGAAAATTTGGTGCAAAAATTCCAAAAAATGCCTGAGATATGCAGCAAAGTTGAAAAAACCCTATCTATCCCATTATACAGCTTACCGGCATTTCCTCAGTTCGCGGTCAGCTTTGAAGAGTGCAGACGTGTTCCCGGTCCACCGAAGATCGTCGTGCTGGAGTCCAGAGGCATGGGGTGAGGGGGTGTGGGGAGGCAGGGGCATAGTGGGTGCGCGGGTGGGGCAGAGACAGCGAGGACCGTTTTGTGTTTCAGGTTTTTTTAAAAAGGGACGACGACGCGGCGTTTGCCACGCTGGGTGGGCTCCCAGCGTGGCACAGCGTGGCACAAGGACAGCTTTTGGGGGCGAAGACACGGGGATTGGGCACTTCCATCGGCGATAGCATCTGGTTGCCACGCTGGGGTGGCCTCAGCGCGTGGCACCCTGTACTCTCTGGGGTGGAACAGGAGCCACGGGGATTGGGCACCCCGGCGGCTATATCGATGTGTAGCCACGCTTGGGTGGGCACCGAAGTGGTATGGAACTCTGTTTGGGGAGCGCAGCACAGCCAACGGGGATTGGGCACCCCGCTGCCAGCCATACAGTGTGTGCATGGGGAAGAGCACACAGTATGCGTGTGATGTGTGTGTGGAGCGCACATGAGCAGGCGATATCTTATCGCTGCTCACTGAAGCGTAGCTCCCCCTTTCGACTGTACTCCACTGCATTTTCGACTGCTGTCATAGACACCTCCAGCAGCCAATGGAGAACTGCGGCCGCGCCTGCAAACACACTGACTGAATTGGAAGAGGGCTGCCACACCTCCAAAAACTTAATGACAGCACTATGTTCCTTGCACATGCGTGCAAGCAAACACAAAAATGGAAAGGGACCTGGGGTAATTATATCAGATGCCTAAAGGTGGGCAAGCAATGTGAGAAGGCAGTAAGGAAGGCTGGGGGGGTACTGGGATGCATAGGGAGAGGCATCAATAGTAGAAAACAGGAAGCTGTTATCCCTCTGTACAGAGAGTTGGCGAGATTCCACCTGGAGTACTGTGTGCGGTTCTGGAGGCCCCATCTCCGCAAAGACATACAGTGGAGGCTGTCCAGAGGAGGGCAAGCAAAATGATGCAGGGTCTGCACCAGAAGACATACGAAGAAAGACTAAAGGAGCTTAATATGTATACCCTTAAGGAAAGAAGGGAGAGAGGGGACATGATAGAAACTTTCAAGTACCTCAAGGGAATCAACAAAGTCCAAGAGGGTAGCATCTTTAAAAAAAGAGATGTGCAAGAACAAGGGGGCACAATTTGAAGATAGAGGGGGGATGGCTTAGAGGTAATGTGAGGAAGTATTTTTTCACAGAGAGGGTTGTGGATTCATGGAACAGCCTCCCTGAGGAGGTCGTGGAGTCAAAAACAGTGGGGGAATTCAAGAATGCACGGGACAGACAGAAGGCAGTCCTAGTGGGGGGTAGGAGGAAGTAAGCTGTTGGTTAACTAGGATCTGCAGCTTATCTGTTAGGTAGGAAAATGGGCAGACTAGGTGGGCCAAGCGGTCCTTATCTGCCATCAAATTCTATGTTTCTATGTTTCTAGGACACTCATTCAACTGGGCTGTCAATGCATGCACCGATGCTGGGAAAGAAAGTCAATAGTGCTTTGGCAATTTGCTGTTTTCACATGCTTGCCCCGTCTAAATAACTGTTATTTCGTTTGGCCCTGCCCTGCAGCCTTTTCAGTGTGTTATTTATAAATGTTGTTCTGCTGAATTAGGGGAAGGGGTGCTGTTTTCACATGCCTAGTCTAATTGTTTAATTAGTATTTCGGAAAGACCTTTGAGCGTGAGCTCTTTTACAAAGGTTCCACGTCAGGGTGGACAATAAGACAATACACATATTCAGTGGTTACAGAGGCCTGATCATTAGGCATTAAAGAGCAATTACATGACAATTAGACAAATAGGAGAAAAAAAATGAGCAGCTGTAATTGAATACTAAGCTATTTCTAATCGGTTGCCCTAGGTAGCACACCCCTGGAAACCTCCAAATCCGTTGATAGACTATGGCAGAGTAACTGCATAGGGTTTAACGCTATCCCAGATGGCGAGAGGCTGGGTGACAGTGAAACAAGGGGACTGGGTTTGAAACCAACCGCAGAGAGCGAGAGGTGGGGATAGTGAAATGGGGGCTGTGATGGGGGGAGCAGCTCCAGAGGGCTTTGTCGAGTATGGTGTGTGTGTGTGGGGTTTGAGAGGGGCAGTACCAAGGGTGTTTAAAGAGGACTGATAGCTTACTTAAGCCCTTGACTAGGCTGGAATGGAGGCAGGGTTCTCAAGGTAGCCCTGCTGGGTGTTACCTTGGGGGTAGGCCTGTCTATCAAGTGTGGCCTGAGAAGCAGGTGCATTTTGAGTTAGACATTAGGTGCTGTTTGAGGCCTACTTTGAATTGAGACAGGCTGTTGTTTGTAATTTCATCGGGAGTTCATTTATCCAGAGGGGGGCCCGATAGGAGAAAGCACGCTGCCCTAGTGAGGTTTGGTGGAATGGTATGGACAGTGCTCCATTTTTCCTCCATCTGGTGATGTGTGTTGAGAGAGAAGCCTCGAGCAGGTTTCCTATACAGGGTGGGGTTTTTCCGAGGAGTGCCTTCTTTCCCAGGAGGCACGTTTGGTATTTGATCCTGTCTTTTAGGTTAAGCCAGTTTGTACGCTCATACAGGGTGCAAGTATGAGTGTAGTGATCTGCACACAGGGTGAGGCGGCATGCCTTATTGAGTGCAATTTGGCCCTTTTGAGCACTGTATCAGTAGCAGATCCATAGACCACCAGCCCGTAGTCTATCGTGGAGAGTATGGAGCTGGAGACTTAGATTCAGAGTGCTTCCAGGGTGAGGGATTTCTTATGCCTATAGAGGACCCCGATCTTTGTGTTTACCACTTTGACAAGGGAGTCTACGTGGTGCGTATAAGTGAGAGAGTCATCAATGGTGACTCCAAGGTACTTGAACAAGTGCACCTGCTCAATCTGCTCACCAGCCTTGTTGGTGATTACGAGGGGAGCAGGCTTGTGTTTGTTGTAGGGGCTGGATTGTAGCATGGCTTTGGTTTTCTTGTAATTTAGTAGCAGCTTTTGCCTACTGAACCAGTCCTCGAGTTTATTGAAAGAGTTCTGTAGTTCTGTTTGTAGGGCACCCTGAGAGGTGCTGCTACTCAGCAGCACAGCATCGTCCACATACAGAATAAGTTTGGTGTCACAGGCTGTGGGTAGGTCATTTACAAAGAGGCTGAAAAGCAGGGGCCCTAGAATTGATCCTTGAGGGACTCCTAGGAGTACATCTCTGGAGCTGGATAACGTCTGCCCGATTTTGACTCGCTGGCTCCTGTGTGTTAGGTAGTCATTGAACCAATTCATGGCGTTTGGTGCCACACCCAATCTTTGGAGCTGAAGTACTAGTAGAGAGTGGTTGACAGTGTCGAAGGCTTTGGTGAGGTCAATGAAGATGGACCCCACCAACTTGCCTTCATCCAGCGCCTTGTGCGCATAGTCAGTGTATTCCAGCAGTGCCGTGGTGGTACTGTGTTTTTACCTGAAGACATGTTGGTTTGGGCAGAGCAGATTGTACTTATTGAGGTATTCTGTGAGTTGACTTGCCGCGATTTTTTCCAAAGCTTTATATAGTGGGGAGAGGATAGATATTGGCCTGTAGTTTGACACCAGTGCCTTGTCACCATTCTTATGCACTGGAGTTACCAGGGCTTGCTTCCATACCTCTGGAAATTGAGCTAGGGCCAAGGATTTATTAAATAGCATTGTTATGGGCATAATAAGAATATCAAGGGTGAGAGATAGTAACTTCATGTCTAGTCCGTCCTCCCCAATCTGGTTTGCCTAGGACTTTCCTGACCATCGTTAGGCCTCCTTCACCGTCACCTTCTTAAAGTAGAAGGCTGGGTGGTTAGTTATGAGCAGGTTAGCGCAACCTGGTCCTCCACAAGCAGAAGGTAGTCTGGAGGCAGCACTGAGGACAGGTCTGTAAAGGCCTGGTTAAAGGCATCAGCAATGGCTAGCGGATCTGAGGAGGATGAGTTATTAATGTTGAGCATCTTAGGGAGCTGCTTTTGATCTTTACCAAGGATGTTCTTGATGTTGTCCCAAAACCCCTTTCCATCTCCCCATGCATTGTTAAGCTGGGTCTTATGGAAATTGGCTTTCATGAGCCTGATAAGTTTGGTGCACTGATTTCTAGCCATTTTGTAGCACTGTAGGTCATGCTTGCTGCCTGAGTTTAAGGCTTTTTCCCAGAGGCAGTCCCTCTCCTTTAGGAGGGAGAGGAGCTTGCCATCAATCCAGCCGTTAACCTCCCCCCGAATTTTCCGTTTTGTGCGTGGTGCATAGATATCAGAGATGGAATTGAAGCCCTCAGTGAAAAAACTAAGGGCCTGGTCCAGCGTAGGTGTCTTGTTGATGGGGGACCAGTTGTAGGCAGACAGGACCAATTTGAGGGATCCAAGTTTGCTTTTCTGCAGAACCCTGCTCTCGATGAGGCGGGGTGGGCTTTTGGCAAGTTTAGTGGTCTATATAAAGGAGATTGGGGAGTGGTCACTTAGCACGTCCGGGAGAACCCTGAGTTCCGAGAATTGAGTCGGTGAGCTAGCTAAGACCCAGTCAATGAGGGTGCTGGTACCAGCCTTGTGGTTCTGCCTGGTGGGGTGAGTTACGAGTTGCGTGAGATTGTGGGAGGTGATTAGGTCTCTGGATGGTGTTGCCTCCTTACATAACCAGTTAATATTAAAGTCACCGATCAAGATGAGTTCTGAGCACTTTCTGAGTGTGCTAATTTCTTCCATAACAAGAGGAAGGCCTTCCTTGGCTTTCTTGGGGGGCAGATAGGTTGTGGTGATGGTAAGGGTCTTGCCTTTTAGGCCAACTTGTATTTTTTACCACTAGTAGCTCATAATCCTCCACAACTTTGGAGATGGGGAGGACGGAGCAACTCAGTGAGTTTCTGGCATATAGGAGGCAGCCGCCACCTTTCCTGCCTATTCTATCAAGTCGAAATGCTTGGAATCCTTTGATGGCCACCTCACCATCTTTGATCCTACCCGACAGCCAGGTTTCAGTTAGGCAGAGTATGTCAGGGGCCTGGATGGTCATCCAAGCCTGGAGCTGGTCAAATTTGGCAGTTAGGCTGCAGATGTTTAGCGATGTTATCTTTAGGCCGTTCACTGTATGGACCCCCCTGCTCCTCAGGGTTGTTGGTCCAGGGTTTAGGTGAACATTGCCAGAGAGTAGCAGTAGCAGAAAGATAATCTTTCTGGCAGATAGGGTGATGTTTATCTTCCCTTGTGTCTTCCTCGTGTCTTTGGTCTAAATAAGGTTGTTTCCTTTGGCCAGCCCTGTGCAGCCTTATGAACTGCAGGTCATTATTTTATCCAGTATTGCAATGACAAGTGCTGAACATAAAGTACCATAAGTGCCAAACACCACTGCAAATACCTGTAAGCGAACGTTTGGCATTGACAAATGCTTGTTGTAATACTGCCACAGGGGTTGCTTCAGAGCAACACACCCTAGCCCTCCCTTCCTGGAGAGTGAGTACATCACCTGTGCTATGTGTCGGCAAGCCTGGCATAGCTCTCGTCTGCAACTTATTTTCAGAGATTTCCCTGATATTGCCTTGAAAATATCCTCAAGCCGCAGGTATATGGTAATATTGCACACTCTTTCTTCCTTCAATGTAGGACCCCAGCTTTCAGATGTGGCAGTCCCAGTTGGGTGAGTTTTCCAGCAGTCCATGTGAGGAATGGGCAACTTATGCTATTTTTCCAGGTCGGAGTGTTATGTAATGTTATGTACCTATTATACAAGTTACTGAGTCGGATAAACACAACACAGAGACACAACGTCCAACTACTGAATTTGGCATTTTGCTGAACTACAAAACATGAAGCAACCAAATATCTCATGAACCAACAACAGGATGAAGTTGCACTTGGGAGACACGAAAGTAATGTCCAGCCAGATAAATACTGTGTAGTGAATTTATTGCATTAGCAAAGAGAGTGAATGCCCTTACCCCAGCACTTCAACTCAGAGCATGCCATCATCGGGGTACAGCCTGAGGTATCACGGTCTATAATTTATGACTGCAATCACTGTCCCAGCAGATTTGGTTGTAGATTCTGTAATACAGACACTACTGTCCCAGCAGATGCTGGGACACTTTCCTTCAGTACAAGGCACTAGTGTCCCAGCAGATGCTGGCAGAGTTATTTTACTGCAAGCACTACTGTCCCAGCAGATCTGTGTCTACTGGTATACTTATCAAGCACAGACACTACTATCCTAGCAGATAATGGGACATTTGCCTTCACCACAGGTACTAGTGTCCCAGCAGATGCTGGCAGAGTTCCATTATGGCAGGAACTACTTTCCCAGCAGATCTGCATCTGCTGGGGTATTTTGCCTAGCACAGATGTAACCCCACCACCAAATGGTGGGCTTACCTTGGGTATCCTTTTATGCACTGTAGTGCTCCTTGCCTAGAAGGGTCCCAGCTGGTGCTCTGCCTGAAAGAGCCTGGCTAATTCCAATGATGTAAATTGTGCAATCCAGATGTGAAGTATTGCTGCATACCTGGTTACTGCCTGAGTGTGCGAAGTGATGCCGCTGTGCTGTGACTTAAAAATGCTCAGCCCTGCCTTTGCAGTGTATAGCCTGTGCTGGGTCTGAAAGAAACAAAGCTTGCGACCGACCGGGCAACACCCCTATAAGTCCCATTGTACAGTTGCTTACATGTATAGATGCAGCCCTATTGAATGCTGTAACTGTTTATTTTATTTCTAAAGGTGAGCTGTTATGTTTAAAATGAACTTTAAAGTTTGGGACTGTTTACATTATGTCCAGCCAGCTGCCATAATGATACTTTGTTCCTAATTCTGAGCCAATCGAAACTCAAGGGGTCCTAAAGGGTCTTTTTTGACTATGGCTGATGGAACAAACTATGACTTGTATGCTTGGTGCCCACTTTAACCAATCAGGATGCTGGACCTATGACTGACAGCATGGGCAGCCAACCAGATTACAAGATTCCTTTTTCCTTCGGTCGAAAGAAACAGCTGAACAGTTAGTCTTGCGCAAGCTTCTGGGCTGTGAAGAAGCTCTGTTCTCAGCTGGGGGAATTTGGGGAGAGGCCTGCTTTGCCGCTTCTCTGCCTGCACTCCTTAGTGAATCATTTGGGACTGCCAAGTTCTGTAGCCTGTTCTAAAAGTCTCCATGGGAGAAAATAGATTTCACCTGAGCAAACGTCCAGACTGAATGGGGGTCAGAGTGTCTAAAGACCCTCAGGCTGTGTGTTGGTGAGAGACCAGTTTGTCTCAGAGGCTGTGGCCCAGAACTGAAGCCTGGGCCGCTAGAATTGTCTCCAGCCTGTTTGCCAAAGTGGGAGACCTGAATTTCTGTTTTGGCAGTTTACACTACAAGGACTGCAGTTTGCAAGTGGGGGAGTGGTGCGGCCTAGCTGAGACTGTGCCAGAATTTAAATGTGTGATGCCAAACAACTTTTCTGAGAGACTGTTGCTGCCTGTTCTAAAACAACTACTGAGAGACTGGTTTGGGGAGTCAGCTCCTGCGGAGAAGAATATTTGTGGGTTGTGGACACCCTTGGGGGAAAGGCCTTGATGTGGGGGTGAGTCGTGCAAGCCCTGATCCCTGTATCCTGGTCGCTGTCCAGAAAGAAGAGACCTGCAGTCGGCAGCCATCAGCCAGAGAGCCAGTCCTCTAGAGGAACCAGCTGGGAAGCCATCTCAGATCCCGAGGTCCTGGTTCAGTGAGTACAACAGGGTTTGACCCTGCAACACAAAATAAAAAGTAGTTGCCATCTGATTTGCTTTTCAAGTTCTTGTTGTGGTTTAAACAGTTTTGCAGGCCATCGGGCCTGAGGATTACAATTTTTCTTGGGTTTAAAGTGCTTATGAATGATGCAACAGCTAAAGGTACACAAATTTATAATCATTTATTTGTTTAAGGGCCCCAACCAGCTGCAATGCTGGCCAACCCGTGGTAACGCTCAGGCCTGCAACAACTTAGATCCTGGGTACACAGATAGCAGCAACTGGAACTGTCCAGAAGGTAAATGTGCTTGTGTAACCCCCCTGAAAATGGGGGTTCCCAAAAGTCTTCCAGGAGCTTGCCTGAATGCTCCAAGTCTGGGCGGTGTTCAGCGCCTGAGCTGTTTAAATGTGGTTCCAAGTGAGTGCTATTTGAGCCTTCATGTACTGTCTCTTTAAGAGCTGTCTGTTTGTAGACTTAATTAGTTTGTATGGGGGGACTGTGTGTTCTAATGCCCGAATCCCACCTGGGCTGCTGTCAGTTCGCTCCATTTCTGCCGTTGCTACATGTGCAGAGGGAGCCTTGTTGAAAGATATAACTGTTTGCCAGAAATCATTTAGAGTGACTGAGAAAATGTAGTTTGTCTAACCTGTCTTCCTTTCAGCACGAACTGTTTCAGTGTAGCTCTTTCATTTTGGTTCTTTATTGCTGACTTGGACCAATCAGGATGATAGGGAGACCCTAAAATGGAGCCTGTGGACGAATCAGAACTTGGACTCTCAATTTTGAGCCAGCCACAAAGGGATTGTATGGGCAGTGACTCTGGGAAATGTAGTTTTAACCTTGGTGCCTTTTTTTCCACCAACAGAGGGAATCTTATTGTGAGTGACAGCCGAACCAGCCAACAGAATGGTATGGAGCTAAAGGAAATGCCCTGCTCTGTGACTTGAAAGATTAGATCAGTTGTGGCTGTGAAGAGAGAAGGAGCTCTGTGCTTCTGCGGTGTATAGTGTCACGCAGGAAGCGCGTGTGAGGCCCTGAGTTTCGGTCTGCAGCCTTTGCGAGTGCCAGTTTGGACTGAATCCGAGTTGTGAGGAGAAAGAAGCACTAGAAGTGTGGAAACCAGGCTAACCCTGTAGAAGACTGGAGAAATTGCTGAATCGTGCTGGGTCTGTCAGGAACTGAAGGTACTGTGTGTGCTCCCAGGTATTTTGCGTGAATTCTGATTGGGATCGAGGAGTAGCCTGTCTGGTATAGTACTTTCCTTTTACATATAAGATGCGTGAGTGCTTGTGGGAATCGCTATTTCAACTCAGTGCTGTGTTGTGTGTTGAAAGCTGAAGCAAACCCCAGCTTGTCTCAGACTAAATCCGTTTGCTATCAACTGCAGTGGGGTCCAGTCACAAGGACTTTGTCTCCATGCCGTGTTGTTCTGGCAATCCAGAAGAACATCCACCATCCAGTTTTCAGCTTGGGTATTGTGAGTACAAGTCAGGGTATTCCCCTACAGCCTGTTTTCAGTCACAAGTGTGTAATCTAATTCTTGCTGTTTCACTGCTTCGTGGACTGAGCCATCCAGCTCCAGATTACAATTGGGTGTTGTGCATATATTTTCTCCTACAGGGCCCTGTCCATCTGCACCTGCTGGCCAACCCCAGGAAACAGACCTGGCTAGCCCCCCCCCAACCTGGGTACTCAGAATGTGACTTTTCAGACTCTGTATGTGTGCACAGTACTGTGATTTAATGCCACCAATTAACCTGATTCCCCCCTCCCGTGTTACTATCCCCTAAATAAATCAGATTTGTTGTTGTTATACTATATACTGTCTGTGGTGTTGGTGCTTATGGAAACAGTATTGTATTTTGCTGTGCATGTCGTTTAACCTTATTTTACAGGGGGTCCTCAGAGACGTGCTGCAGAATCAGTCTCGAGAGTAAGTGGTACTTTATGAGTGAACAGTGTGTATACATGGGGTATTGGAGCTGTAACTCCTGTGTGCTGAGTGAGCCACTAGAGGGAACCAAAGGGGGTCACAGTGTTCCAGAGGGCTGTGATCAAGCTAGTCTAACCACTACAAACCCTGACCTCTGGGTGGAGGCACCCACCATAGAACCTAGGCCCCTCAACCTGTCCGTAATCAAACAGGCAGGGGTAGTAGCCCTTGGGATAGCGCCACCTGGGGGTTACACTTGAATGTTTAACTAATGCAACAGCCTAATCATTACTCTAAAGTAAACAGTGATTTGCATTCCCAACCCCTGTTCAGATCCCTCAATAAATTAGTTTGTTGTTTGAATATCAAACTGCATCCTGAGCACATTCTTGCTAGGGCTTGTCTACTAGAAAAGCTAAAAGGTGTACTGTTGTTACTGTAGATCTTTCTTCACAGGTGCACAGGTTGTATCCAGGAAGTTCAGACCCGCTGGTGAGGGTGGTAACTGTGAGCATATTATTAGTGCTCACTAATAATTGTGACATTGAATGTTTAGCATTGTGGTATTGAATGTTTAGCAAAGTGAATGGTACAACTCCATGTGTGGGACCACTGGTTGGTGCTGTGGGTAGGCACAACTTCCCAGAGGGTTGTGCTAGCTTAACATCAAATCCACTTAAAAAACACCCTATGTGGAGGCACCACGCAAATAGCATGCTTTTTGGGAAAGAGCCCCTGTATCCATCTGAATCTGAACCCAGGCCCCTCAACCTGCATTTAGGGCAGCAGGCAGGTGGTGTAGCCCGTTGGGAGGTGGCGCCTGGGTTACACAGACACTAGTGTCCCAGCAGATGCTTACAGATTTCTGTTACCGTAACACAAGCACTATTGTCTCAGCATATCTGCATCTGATTGGACAATTTACCTTACCTTAGACACTACTGTAACAGCTCATGCTGGGACACTTTCCTTCACCATAGGCAGTTGTGTCCCGGCAGATGCTGGCAGAGTGTGTTACCACAGGAATGACTTTTCCTGCAACACTTTCACTCACGACTCAGACTAAGACTACTGTACCAACAAATGCTGGGACACTTAATTTCACAACAGTGCACTACAGTCCCAGCAGATGCTGGCAGAGTGTGTTACTGCAGGAATGACTTTCCCAGCAGATTCACATCTGCTGGAACACTTTCCCTTACAACTCACACTACTGTACCAGCAAATCCTGGGACACTTAATTTCACAACAAGGTACTACAGTCCCAACAGATGCTGGCAGTGTTCTGTTACTACAGGCACTACAGTCCCAGCAGAAGCTGGCAGTGTCCTGTTACTGCAGCAACTACATTCCCAGCAGAAGCTGGCAGTGTTCTGTTACTGCAGGCACTACAGTCCCAGCAGAAGCTGGCAGTGTTCTGTTACTGCAGGCACTACTATCCCAGCAGATGCTGGCAGTGTTCCATTACTGCAGGCACTACAGTCCCAGCAGATGCTGGCAGTGTTCCGTTACTGCAGGCACTACAGTCCCAGTAGATGATGGCAGTGTTCTGTTACTGCAGGGACTACAGTACCAGTAGATGCTGGCAGTGTTCCATTACTGCAGGCACTACAGTCCCAGTAGATGCTGGCAGTGTTCTGTTACTGCAGGGACTACAGTACCAGTAGATGCTGGCAGTATTCTGTTACTGCAGGCACTACTGTCCCAGCAGATGCCAGCAGTGTTCTGTTACTGCCAGCACTACAGTCACAGCAGATGCTGAGATAGTATTGTTACTGCAGGCACTACTGTCCCAGCAGATGCTGGCAGTGTTCTGTTACTGCAGGAACTACTGTTTAGGCAGATGCTGTCAGAGTTCTGTTACTGCAGGCACTACAGTTCCAACAGATGCTGGCAGAGTTCTGTTACTGCAGACACTACTGTCCCAACAGATACGTGCAGAGTTCTGTTACGGAAGACATTACTGTTCCAGCAGATGCTGGCAGTGTTCTGTTACTGTAGGCACTACTATCCCAGCAGATCCTGAAAGTGTTCTGTTACTGCATGCGCTACAGTTACAGCAGATCCTGGAAGTGTTCTGTTACTGCAGCTGGCAGGCACCACTGTCCCTGAAGATGCTGGCAGTGTTCTATTACTGCAGGCACTACAGTCCCAGCAGATGCTGGCAGAGTTCTGTTACTGCAGGCACTACAGCCCCAGCATATACTGGCAATGTTCTGTTACTGCAGGCACTATACTCTCCTAGCAGATACTGGCAGTGTTCTGTTACTGCAGGCACTACAGTCCCAGCAGATGCTGGCAGAGTTCTGTTATTGCAGGCACTACTATCCCAGCAGTTGCTGGCATTGTTCTGTTACTACAGGCACTACAATCCCCGCAGATGCTGGCAGAGTTCTGTTACTGCTGACTCTACTATCCCTGCAAATGCTGGCAGTGTTCTGTTACTGCAGGCATTACTGCCCCAACAGATGCTGGCATTGTTCTGTTACTGCAGGCACCACAGTCCCAGCAGATACTGGCAGAGTTCTGTTACTGAAGACATTACTGTTCCAGCAGATGCTGGCAGTATTCTGTTATTGCAGGCACTACTGTCCCAGCAGATGCCGGCAGAGTTCTGTTACTGCAGGCACTACAAACCCAGCAGATGCTGGCAGTGTTCTGTCACTGCAGGCAGTACTGTCCCAGTAGATACTGGCAGTGTTCTGTTTGTAACCCCCCTGCAAATGGGGGTTCCCAAAAGTCTTCCAGGAGCTTGCTTGAATGCTCCAAGCCTGAATGGTGTTTGGCGTTTAAGCCACGCATCTGTGAGTGCTTTTAGAGCCTCTGGTACTGTCTCTTTAAGAGCTGTCTGCTTGCAGACATAGTTAGTTTGTATGGGGGGGACTGTGTGTTTCTCTGCTTGAATCCCACTCGAGCTGCTGCCAATTCACTCCATTTTTGCAGTCGCTAAGAGTGCAAAGGAAGCCTATCTGAAAGATGTGACTGTTTGCCAGAAATCATTTAGAGTAATAATGAAAATACAGTTTGTCTAATTTGCTTTCCTTTGTAGTCTGAATTGTTTTGCCTAGCCCTCCATTCTAGTTTTCAGCTGCTGAACTGGACCAATCAGCATGGGGGATCTTTTAAAGTGGAGCCTGCTGCTGGCAAATCAGAACTTGGACTCTTAAGCTGAGCCAGCCACAACAGGATTGTATGGGCAGTGACTCTGGGAAATGTAGTTTTGACCTCGGCGCCTTTTTCCACCAACAGGGGGAGTTTATTGTGAGTGACAGCCAAACCAGCCAAGAATTGGGAGGAACTCAAAGGAAGTGCCCGGCTTTGTCTACTGGAGTTTCAGTTTAGCTCTGGCAGTGAAGAGGGAAGGAGCCCTGTGCTCCTTTGGTGCGTAGTTTTAGTCGGGAAATGCGTGTAAGGCCCCAAGTTTCGGTCAGCAACTTGTGCAAGTGCTTGTTCAGACTGAATCTGACCTGTGAAGAGAATCAAGGAGATCTGAAGAGTAGAAACCAGGCTCACCCTGTAGAAGACTGGAGAAATTGCTGAATCGCGCTCGGTCTGTCAGGAACTGAATCTGCTGTATGTTCTCCCGGGTATTGTGCAGTAATTGCGATCGGGATAGAGAAGCAGCCTGCCTGGTATAGTACTTTCCTTTTACATATAAATGTGTGTAGTGCTTGTGGGGACTCGCATTTCAAATCCCCTGTACAGTGAATTGAGTGCATGAAGCTGGAAGTAAACCCCAGCTTAATCCAGACTACATCCATTCGCTCCAAACTGCATTGGGGTCCAGTCACAAGGACCTTGCCCACATGGTCTGTTCCTCCTGGCAATCCAGGACAACCTACCTCCAATTCAGTTTTCAGTATTGGGCTGTGAGTGCAAGCAGGGTAGCTGCCTGCCATCGGTTTATCGAATTGCAAGTGTGTCATCTAATTGTTTTTTTTTTTATTTCTTCACAACCTGAGCCAACCAGCTCCGGATTACAATTTGGGTATTGTGCATGCATTTTCCATCTTCAGGGCCCCAACCAGCTGCACCAAATAGGCTAGCCTCTTATTGCCTGGGTACCCAGAAAGAGTGAAATTTGGGACATTTGGGATTCTGAAATATGTGCACAGTACTGTGATTATTAATGCGTTTAAACTAATTAACCTGATTTCCCCCTGTCCTTGTTATATCCCCCTAAATAAATCAGATCTGTTTGTTTCAGCAAAGTTACACTGCTTGAGGTATTTGTTTATGTTAAAGTATTGTACTGTGGTTTTTGCACTGTATCATCTTGTTTTACAGGGAGTCCCCAGAGTCATGCTGACCGAACCAATCCTGGGGGTAAGTGTATACTGTGAAGGTAATTCTGATATATTGTGTGGGCCAGTAGTGGGAAGAAAGGGGGGTTGCAGTGTCCCAGAGGGCTGTGACCAAGTTAGTTTAACTATTGCAAACCCTGACCTCTGGGTGGAGGCACTCGCCATTAGACCTAGGCCCCTCAACCTGTTAGTAGTTATGCAGGCAGGGGTAGTAGCCCTTGGTATAGCGCTGCCCAGGGGTTACATCTTGGAGGCACTGCTGGGATTATCGTCCTCTAGTGGCCAAGTGAGGAAAAATACCTCGACATGTTTAATTTAAGGGAAAAAATGGAAGGGAGTACCACGCCCAGATTAAAAATTGACCCCATATGTTGATGGTGCGCAAAATGGTGAGGTGGAGCGAAACCGAGGGGGCAGATCCCCAAAATGCTATTCTGTTGCTGGATGTCCCCTTAGGGACCAGTGATGCCGACATTGTATCCACTGTGGAACAAATTAAAGGCATGGGCAAAGTTGAAGTAAGGTGACGAGGTACTGACTTATTTGAGCAAACTATGTTAGTACTGATCTCATGTAACTCCCCAGTGGACCCCGAGAGGGTACCCCCTGTCATGATGCCCGAAGGTGCCCAGACGGGATGGAGAGTCATTCATTTACATAGTGCTCCGGCCACCCCAGGTGGGTCTCCCAGTATAGATGGGTTCAAAGAGAAATTACTCAAACTGCTAGCCTTTGAAGGGCGCACTGCTCAGGAACTGGTAAAGGTGTTAGACCTCTCAGGTGACCATACGCCCCTGCATTCCCCAGGTACATCCCCAGTTCCCCACAAGAGCTCTCCAGTAGCCCCCTCCCCTGTCATAGTTCCCCCGATCCAGTTGGACTCTTACCGCAAGCTCAAAGTGTTCTCTGGCATCTGCCCTACTCCTAATGGGAAGGTCGATCTGGAGACCTGGATAGACTCTGCTACCCTTGCAGTACAAGACTGGCAATGCTCCAAGGCAGAAAAAAGGGCTCGCCTGGGGGAGAGCCTCCAGGGACCCGCCCAACATACTTTTCGCTCCCTGAGGGTCTCTGACCCTGACGCCAAAGCCCAAGAGTACCTAATTGCCCTTGAAAATGTGTTTGTGGGCACCGCTAGTGTTGAGGCCTTGAAATGGAAGCTTAAGGATGTTAGCCAACAGCCAGGGGAATTGTTATCTGCCTACATAGATCTATTAGAGGGGATCTTACAGACCATTTTTTGGAAAAGGGGCTGGACCTCTAGTGAAGTGGACTGGGTAAGGTTGGATCATATACTCAGCTCTGTCCGGCACTCCAGCTGGGTGTTACTCAAATTGCAACTGCATCAAAGGAAATCCAGTGCCTTGCCTTTCCATGTGTTGATGAGGGAGGTACGGGAAGCTGAGAAGGAGGAAGGTTTGTCAGAACCCTGTGCAGCTGTAGCTGCTACCTCCCCTGCTCCAGGTGTAGGGTCAGATGCTGATGGCCCGGAATCATCGAAATCTCATGACTCAGTCCAAGGTCCCCATGTTAGCCAAGGGGGGCCCAGTCAGAGAGGGACGGTTACAGATGTCCCACCATGGGGTGAACTACTGAGAGAGTTTAGGGAAATAAAAAACAGTCTTTTTATGAAGGCCGCCCCTGCAAGTACAGGCCCCCGATCCTGATCTGACTGCATCTGCAATGGGGGTTGGGGTACCCGCCCATGTATTTCCTGCTGACAACAGCTCCAAACTCGACTTCTTGACCATGGAAGTGGAGAAACTGATGAGATGTCTCCAAATGCTTATCACGTTGAAGACAGAGATGGCACCAAGGTTTCCAGTTAGTAGTACCCCCGCCCTGGCTCCCAGTGTGGCACCTCGGCCAGCTCAAACTCCAGAAAGTATGTTTTGCTATAATTGTGGGAAGGATGGGCACATGAAGAGAGAATGCCGGTCCCCAAAAGACACAGACAAAGTTGCATATAGGCTACAAGGAGAGCTTCGGAGAACAAATCAGTGGTTAAGAGGTGCACGAATGATCCCAGTGAGGGCCCCAAAATGCTAACTCACGCTCCTTTGTGGCAAGGTCAGTTGCCCAGGCCCCCGCTACCGCCTCTCCAGACTGGTCCAGAATAATGGGTCCCTCCATGGAGACCACTGTAAAGGTGAATGGAGTGTTTACAAGAGCTGTATTAGACAGTGGCTTCCAAGTGACAATTATGTTTCAGGATTGTTATCAGAAGCATTTGTCAGACGTACCCTTACAACCATTAGAAGGACTGCATGTATGGGGGTTAAGTGAGAAGGCCTACCCTTATTCTGGGTACATCCGAATTTGACTGTCTTTCTCCACCTCCATGGCTGGAGTGGCCGAACAAGTAGAGACCCTAGCCTTAGTGTGTCCCCCCACTGGATTGTATGATGGTGTCCCTTTGTTGATTGGAACAAATGCTCATATGTTTGGATGGCTGGCACAGTTGTGTTATGAAAAACAGGGGTCAAGGACTAGTAGAGCTTTAAGAATTCCGGCCTTGATTAAGAAGGCCTATGAGGTGCAGAGAGATGCTGAGAAAGTAGAACCAGAGGAACCGGTTGGAATTGTCTGGAAGAAGGATCCTGAGTCTCTGATCCTGGCGCCAAATGCCCAGTGTACCTTACAGGGAGAGGTCCATATCAGAAAGGATGTTAAGAATAAAATATTAATGTTGGATGCACCAGGCGATGGAAAATTGCCGGAGGGACTGCTGGTCAAGCCTAGTATTTTGCCTGCTAGAGCCCATGCTTATGCCAGAAGGGTGATGGTTCAAGTTCATAATGTGTCTGACAGAGATTCGAGTAAATAGAGGTTGCACTTAATGTGCATTGTGCAGACACTGCAGTGCTACCCAACAGCAAGAGTTCAGGGAAAATGACAGAGTAACGCCTGACTTGTTTGATTTCGTGACTCTCGTTGCCAGCTGAATGGAAAGTGAGGATCAGTGAGAGCTTGCCCAGAGAGACCAGGTGTTCTCTAAAGGAATGGGATGTAGCATGCGTGCAAGGAGCTGAGCACCATATCCGCTGCATGATGAAAGACCATTTCATGAGAGGGTCGTGCGCTGGCACCTGCTGACGTAGATGATGTGAGACGGCATCTGCAAGAGATGCTAGCTGCTGGTGTAATACAAGAATCCAGAAGCCCCTATGCTTCCCCCCATTGTGGTAGTGAGAAAAAAGAATGGGACAGTAAGGATGTGCGTGGATTATCGCACTTTAAACCGGCAGACTATCCCTGATCAGTACACAATGCCCCGCATTCAGGATGCTTTGGACTGCCTAAACGGGAGCAAGTGGTTCTCTGTGCTGGCTCTCCGCAGTGGGTACTACCAGATCCCAATGCCCCAGAGGACCGTGAGAAGACAGCCTTTATCTGTCCGCTTGGCTTCTATGAATTCATGAGGATGCCTTAAGGGATTTCAGGTGCCCCAGCCACTTTTCAACGATTGATGGAGCATGCAGTGGGGGGACATGAACTTACTAGAGTGCCTGGTATACCTAGATGATGTTATTGTGTTCGGCAGCTCACTGAAGGAACATGAGAGCAGATCATTCAAGGTGTTGGACTGACTGGAAGACTTTGGCCTTAAACTGTCCATTGATAAGTGTCAATTCTTTCAAACATCAGTAAAGTATGTGGGACACATAGTGTCCACCAAGGGAATAGAGACCGACCCAAGTAAAGTTGAGGCCTTGACCACCTGGCCACAGCCCAAAAATCTAAAAGAACTGCAAAGATTCCTGGGATTCTGTGGTTATTATTGGCGTTTCATCAAGGACTATTCAAGGGTGATCCACCCTTTACTTAACCTTACTCAAGGGTATTCCCCAACCCACAAAAAATACAAAAAGTCGGCGTCCCTTGAGACTGAAAGAGTGTATTTTTGTCCAAGTGAAGTATTTGGGGCCTGCTGGACTCCTGATTGTGAGACTGCTTTTCATGAGATCATATATCAACTTACCCACGCTCCAGTGTTGGCCTATGCCGATCCAAGAAAACCTTATGTCCTGCACACTGATGCTAGCTTGCAAGGGTTGGGGGCTGTGTTGTACTAAGAGTATGAGAATGGCCTGAGACCAGTGGCCTTTGCCAGTAGAAGCCTGACCCCATCTGAAAAGAACTATCCTGTACATAAGTTAGAGTTCCTAGCTTTGAAGTAGGCTATTGTTGACCAATTCCATGAGTACTTGTATGGGGCTAAGATACTAGTAAAAACTGACAATAATCCCTTGACCTATGTGCAGACTTCAGTTAAGTTGGATGCCACTGGCCATAGGTGGCTTTCTGCATTATCTACATATGACTATGCTGTTGAATACAGAGCAGGCCTGAACCACATAGATGCTGATGCTCTCTTCCGGAGGCCTGTTCCCCAGAGTTATTGGGTCAGACTGTCAGAACCTGATATTCGAGCACTCTGCCAGAAGTTTGACAGGGAGGAACAAATGTCCACGGATGCAGTGGACTGTATGGTGGATTGTTTGGGACCCTCTGAGAATTGTATACCTGCTGCTTATTGCCACTTTTCTGCAATAGACATTGGTGCGCTGCCTCAACTGGACAGTGACAGTATTCGACGGGCTTAATCCCACGATCCCATGATCAAATCAGCTTTAGAAGCCCTCTATGCAGGGAAAGATGTGTCCAAATTACGTTCCACTGATTTGAGAACTGCATTGTTATACAAAGAAGGTCCTAAGTTGAAACTGATCAATGGACTGTTATACAGAGAAACAGTAGACAAAGGGGGACAAGTAGACAAACAACAACTAGTGCTGCCCACTGCCTTTCGAGACTCAGTACTGAGGTCCTTACACAACCACATGGGGCACCTTGGTATAGACAAAACACTTGACTTGGTGAGATCCAGATTCTATTGGCCTAAGATGGGGGCTGATGTGGAGCAACACATTCAAACTTGTTGTTGCAGCTTACAGAGGAAAGCTTTGCCCCAGAGGGCTGCCCCCCTTGTTAACATCACCACCAGTGCACCCATGGAGCTGGTCTGTATTGATTTTCTGAGTTTGGAGTCAGATCAAAGAAATATTAGTAATGTGCTAGTGGTCACTGACCATTTTACGAGATATGCCCAAGCTTTCTCCACCAAGGACCAGAAAGCATCCACTGTGGCAAAAGTACTTGTAGAAAACTTTTTTGTTCACTATGGGGCTCCATAAAGAATCCATTCTGATCAAGGGAGAGACTTTGAGAGTCGTCTGATCAAAGAGATGCTTTCTCTGTGGGAATTGCAAAAGTCCAGAACCACCCCTTACCACCTCCAAGGGGACCCACAGCCTGAACGTTTCAACCGCACTTTGCTACATATGTTAGGCACCCTCCACCCAAAGGACAAGCCTTGATGGAGCCAACAAATTAGCACCCTGGTACATGCCTATAACTACACCAAAAGTGATGCCACTGGGTTCTCCCCCTACCGCCTGATGTTTGGAAGAAAAGCTCGACTGCCGGTAGATGTGTGTTTTGGGGTCTCTCCTGATGGGGTTCAAGCTGACAACTATTTACAGTATGTGCAAAAGTTAAAGGCCCAGCTAAATCATGCATACCAACCGGCTCAAACCATGGCTGCCAAAAGAAATCTGGCCAACAAAGAAAGGTATGATAAAAAGGTGAAAGCACAGGAACTCCAAGAGGGAGATCGGGTATTGCTAAGAAATCTGGGACTGCATGGCAAACACAAGATTGTGACAGATGGCACCATCTCCCTCACATTGCAGGGCAAACTGGATGATCTGCCTGTGTACAAAGTAAGGCCTGAGAATAATTCAAAAGATGTTAAACAATGCATAGAAATCATTTACTGCCCATTGGACAAATCTTGATTGAGTCTGAGCCCCAGAAAATGCCCCCTCTGGCCCAGTGACTAGAGCTGCTGCTAAGAAAAAATAAAGAAAGTCTGTACCTACAGAAGCTGAGTTAAAGTGTTCCCCTTCACAAATCCCAGTTGAGCATGACTGTCAGTCCATATCAGAGGAAAGTGAGTGTGACTTTGAATACTACCCTTCTTATGAACTGAGTCAATTGTTTTGGGGCAATCCCCTAGTCAATACTGGAGATGAAGCTGGACCTTCTGGACTGTCTAAGCCCCCAGCTTTGTCCCTGGAGCCAATGCTCCCAGAAAGTGAAGTGCAAAGCATCAAGTCAAATGATATGGACTCATTGTGTATGGTTGAATTGTTTGAGCTTTCAAGGGAGGAAAATGATGGACTGAAACAGACTGGTGATATACCAGAACAAGAAGAGTATTTTGAGTGCCCTGATGGTCCACTGCCAGTGTCCGAAAGCTCTCCATGTGAGCCAAGTGTTGTGGACTCAGAGATTGTAACTCCTGGAGCTGAAAGTGCCCTGAGTTCTAGCCTCTCTACCCCAATGGAGATTCCCCTGACAAGTGAGGACAATGCTGAAAATGAAGCTCAGAGTGCAGAGACTGTAACAGTTCCCCTAGAAAGACTGGTCGAGCAGTAAAGCCTGTGGTGCACCTCAGTTATGATTCCCCTGGGAGGCCTGTGGACTTGCCTCTCAATGTTGTCCATAAAGGAGTGTATGTGTCCCCGAGCTCATTGCCTAAACTGAACTTCAGTGCTGACTCCAAGTTACTTGTGTTGCCCTCTAGGTATGGTGCCCCTGACCCGTCCATCCCTAAGGTAGCTGATAGGGAAGGGCCCCTTCTCTTCAGGTTTCATGTACAAGAGGTAATAACCTGAGTTATGGTACAATGTGTGTGTAATACTGTGTAAAGAGTGACGTACTGCCAAGTTTCAGAAATGTGTTTCTGGTGAAGTGATATATTGATTGATGATTACATGTATAAGCCTAACGTGATACTGATGCAAATGTGTATGAGTGTATTGAAACTTATGGGGGTACTTGCTTGACGCGGACATCAAGCTTTCCCAGGCCAGGAAGGGTGTAACCCCACTGCAAATGGGGGTTCTCAAAAGTCTTCCAGGAGCTTGCTTGAATGCTCCAAGCCTGAAGGGTGTTTGGTGTTTAAACAACATATCTGTGAGTGCTTTTAGAGCCTCTGGTACTGTCTCTTTAAGAGCTGTCTGCTTGCAGACATAATTAGTTTGTATGGTGGGGAACTGTGTGTTTCTCTGCTTGAGTCCCACTCGAGCTGCTGCCAATTCGCTTCGTTTTTGCAGTCGCTAAGAGTGCAAAGGGAGCCTATCTGAAAGATGTGACTGTTTGCCAGAAATCATTTAGAGTAATAATGAAAATACAGTTTGTCTAACTTGCTTTCCTTTGTAGTCTGAAATGTTTTGCCTAGCCCTCCATTCTAATTTTCAACTGCTGAACTGGACCAATCAGCATGGGGGATCTTTTAAAGTGGAGCATGCTGCTGGCAAATCAGAACTTGGACTCTTAAGCTGAGCCAGCCACAAGAGGATTGTATGGGCAGTGACTCTGGGAAATGTAGTTTTGACCTCTGCGCCTTTTTCCACCAACAGAGGGAGTTTATTGTGAGTGACAGCCAAACCAGCCAAGAACTGGGAGGAACTCAAAGGAAGTGCCCGGTTTTGTCTACTGGAGTTTCAGTTTAGCTCTGGTAGTGAAGAGGGAAGGAGCCCTGTGCTCCTTCGGCGCGCAGTTTTAGTCGGGAAACGTGTAAGGCCCCAAGTTTCAGTCTGCAGCTTGCGCAAGTGTTTGCTCAGACTGAATCCGACCTGTGAAGAGAATCAAGGAGATCTGAAGAGTAGAAACCAGGCTCACCCTGTAGAAGACTGGAGAAATTGCTGAATCGCGCTCGGTCTGTCAGGAACTGAATCTGCTGTGTGTTCTCCTGGGTATTGTGCAGTAACTGCGATTGGGAAAGAGAAGCAGCCTGCCTGGTATAGTACTTTCCTTTTACATATAAATGTGTGTAGTGCTTGTGGGGACTTGCGTTTCAAATCCCCTGTACAGTGAATTGAGTGCATGAAGCTGGAAGTAAACCCCAGCTTAATCCAGACTACATCCATTTGCTCCAAACTGCATTGGGGTCCAGTCACAAGGACCTTGCCCACATGGTCTGTTCCTCCTGGCAATCCAGGACAACCTACCTCCCATTCAGTTTTCAGTATTGGGTTGTGAGTGCAAGCAGGGTAGCTCCCTGCCATCGGTTTATCGAATTGCAAGTGTGTCATCTAATTGTTTGTTTTTCATTTCTTCACGAACTGAGCCAACCGGCCCCGGATTACAATTTGGGTATTGTGCATGCATTTTCCATCTTCAGGGCCCCAACCAGCTGCACCAAATAGGCTAGCCTCTTATTGCCTGGGTGCCCAGTAAGAGTGAAATTTGGGACATTTGGGATTCTGAAATATGTGCACAGTACTGTGATTATTAATGTGTTTAAACTAATTAACCTGATTTCCCCCTGTCCTTGTTATATCCCCCTAAATAAATCAGATCTGTTTGTTTCAGCAAAGTTACACTGCCTGAGGTATTCATTTATGTTAAAGTATTGTACTGTGGTTTTTGCACTGTATCAACTTGTTTTACAGGGAGTCCCCAGAGTCACGCTGACCAAACCAGTCCTGGGGGTAAGTGTATACTGTGAAGGTAATTCTGATATGTTGTGTGGGCCAGTAGTGGGAAGAAAAGGGGGGTCGCAGTATCCCAGAGGGCTGTGACCAAGTTAGTTTAACTATTGCAAACCCTGACCTCTGGTGGAGGCACTCGCCATTAGACCTAGGCCCCTCAACCTGTTAGTAGTTATGCAGGCAGGGGTAGTAGCCCTTGGGATAGCGCTGCCCAGGGGTTACATGTTACTGCAGGCACTACTCTCCCAGCAGATGCTGGCAGTGTTCTGTTACTGCAGGCATTAGTGTCCCAGCAGATGCTGGCAAAGTTCTGTTACTGAAGACATTACAGTTCCAGTAGATGTTGGCAGTGTTCTGTTGATGCAGGCACTACTATCCCAGCAGATGCTCTCAGTGTTCTGTTACTTCAGGCACTACTGCCCCAGTAGATGTTGGCAGTGTTCTGTTACTGCAAGCACCACTGTCCCAGCAGGTGCCGGCAGAGTTCTGTTACTGCAGGCACTACTGTTCCAGCAGATGCTGGCAGTGTTCTGTTACTGCAGACACTATTCTCCCAGGCAGTGTACTGTTACTGCAGGCATTACTATCCCAGCAGATGCTGGCATAGTTCTGATACTGCAGGCACTACAGTCTCAACATATACTTGCAGTGTTCTGTTGATGCAGGCACTACTATCCCAGCAGATGCTGGCAGTGTTTTGTTACTGCAGGCATTAGTGTCCCAGCAGATGCTGGCAAAGTTCTGTTACTGAAGACATTACTGTTCCAGTAGATGTTGGCAGTGTTCTGTTATTGCAAGCACCAGTGTCCCAGCAGATGCCGGCAGAGTTCTGTTACTGCAGGCACTACAGTCCCAGCAGATGCTGGCAGTGTTCTGTTACTGCAGGCACTACTGTCCCAGTAGATACTGGCAGTGTTCTGTTACTGCAGGCACTACTCTCCCAGCAGATGCTGGCAGTATACTGTTACTGCAGGCATTACTGTCACAGCAGATGCTGGCATAGTTCTGATACTGCAGGCACTACAGTCCCAGCATATACTTGCAGTGTTCTGTTGATGCAGGCACTACTATCCCAGCAGATGCTGGCAGTGTTTTGTTACTGCAGGCATTACTCTCCCAGAAGATGCTGGCAAAGTTCTGTTACTGAAGACATTACTGTTCCAGCAGATGCTGGCAGTGTTCTGTTACTGCAAGCACTACAGTCCTAGTATATGCTGGTAGTGTTCTGTTACTGCAGGCACTACTGTCCCAGCTGATGCCAGCAGTGTTCTGTTACTGCCAGCACTACAGTCCCAGCAGATGCTGGGACAGTTCTGTTACTGCAGCTGTAACCTCTAGGTGGCACTATCCCATGGGCTACTACCCCTGCCTGCGTGACTAGTTGCAGGTTAAGGGGCTTGGGTACTGAAAATGGGTGCCTCCAACTGGAGGACAGGGTTAGTGGTAGCGTAGCTGACCTGGGTGCAGCCCTCCACAACACTGTGACCCCTCTCTTTCCCCTCTAGTGGCCTAAACAATGAACAGCATAGACAGGTACAATAGCTCCTAATCAGCATACACATCCCCACTCTGTTTGCACGTACCACCAGGGCTGGTTCCACCATTCTGACCCTGGAGACCCCCTGTAAAATAAGGTTAGACACAGCAGGTAACAACAGTACAGTGCTTCTTGTACAAAATGGAATCACAATCAGGTTAAATGCAAAAAGAATTAGATCTGATTTATTCAGGGGGAATGAACTAGGGAGGGGCATAATTTGGCTGATTAGTTCTGTAGCTGATTCAATCAGGCAATCATGCATGCACTTTAGAGTCCCTTCACAGTCACACATTCTGAGTACCCAGTTGGAACAAAGGGGGCTAGCCTAATTCATTGCCCGGGGAGGCCGGTGTTGCAGCTGGTCGGGGCCCTGTGATGGAAAGAAGAAGCATGCACAACCACACACAATTTGCAATCCGGAGCCAGGAGGCTAAGTTCGTGATCATTAGACAAAACAACTAAATCAGATGACACACTTTGATTGAGCTGTTGTTGCAGGGAGCTACCCTGGTGTTTACTCACGCTACCCAGTACAGGACACAGGATGAATGAAATGGAGACTTTAACATGACTTGAAGGTTTGCCAGGAGAAGCAGGGCCCACACAAATCACCGAGATGTTGTTCCTGTTCGAGATGTTAAGCAGGGGGCTGATCCCTGGGCAGGTCTCTCGTCGATGGTTTTCTCTGCATCACAAGTAGCTGACTGGACCAAGTTGGCAGGGCCCAGGCTGGGTGAACAGTTCAGATTCAGTCCGGTAAATGCTGGATGCAGCTTCCAGCAAGCATGACACAATTAGGCAGTTGGGAACCAAATCGCATCCCACTAACAGCATTCAGCACACTTATAGTAAAAGAAAAGCAATACCACAGTTCGGATGACAGTCCAGTTGCAATTTCAGCTTTCCTGAGCAAAACCGTGGTCTCTGTGGTGATTCAGATGTCCTTACAGGCCAATCGTGTAGAGCAAATCTTTGGTCTTCTTCAGGCAAAGGTACAGTCACAATTTGGTGGCTTTTGTCACAGTTGGTTCTGATACGGTCTGGTTATTTAAGCACTCTTTAAGGATCCCTTTCGAGGGACAGCAGGCAGACAGCCTAAACTCAGCCTTTCCACCAGTTTCCTGCGTGACTACGCAGGAGCAGCTGCTCGAATCACTCAAGCTGTTCACTCTCTTAACTCCAAACTCAAACTGACTTCTGCTGTAGGCAGCACTGGGACTTCCTTCTGATCCAAAAAGTGTTCTGTTGGTTGATTTATCTGTCTGTCAAAGCAAGGGCTCCCCCCCCTCCAGGTCCCTTTAGGCACCAAAGTGAAAAAACTGCAATTCCTACAGAAATACACTCCCACAAGACCCCTGGGGACAGACTCCATTTTAAGGTCCCCAAAAGGTACTGATTGGTGCAATACAGAAATGTCCATGCTGCAAAGAAAGGCAGGTTAGACAAACTATAATACCATTGTTATTACAGCAGCTAATCAGCAAACAATTATCAGTTCTAACAGAGCTCCCACTGCACCATTAGCGATGGCAGAACAGAGCAATATAACTGCAGCTTGGGTGGGACTCGAGCCTGGAAATGCTTGGCCCCGAGCCAGATTATTTATACACTACAAAAATAATGTCTCTTAAAGAGACAGGCATGGAGGCTAACAGTGCAGTCACGTGCAAGCACTTTTACACCTGTAAAGGCACAGAAGACCCACCTGGCAGTGGGCATTTAAGCACACCCAAGGAAGACTTTTGGGAACCCCCATTTATAGGGGGGGTTACACAGGCATAACTGTTCCAGCAGATGCCGGCAGAGTTCTGTTACTGCAGGAACTACTATCCCAGCAGATCCTGAAAGTGTTCTGTTATTGCAGGCACTACAGTCCCAGCAGATGCTGGCAGTGTTCCGTTACTGCAGGCACCACAGTCCCGGCAGATGCTGGCAGAGTTCTGTTACTGCAGACACTACTATCTCAACAGATACTGGCAGAGTTCTGTTATTGAAGACATTACTATTCCAGCAGATACTGGCAGTGTTCTGTTACCACAGGCACTGCTATCCCAGAATATCCTGGCAGTGTTCTGTTACTGCAGGCACTACCATCCCAGCAGATCCTGAAAGTGTTCTGTTACTGCAGGCACTGCAGTCCCTGTAGATGTTGGCAATGTTCTGTTACTGCAAGCACTACTGTCCCAGCAGATGCTGGCAGTGTTCCTTTACTGAAGGCACTACAGTCCCCACAGATGCTGGCAGAGTTCTGTTACTGGAGACATTACTATCCCAACAGATACCGGCAGAGTTCTGTTAGTGAAGACATTACTGTCCCAGCAGATGCTGGCAGTGTTCTGTTACTGCAGACACTACAGTCCCAGCAGATGCTCGCAGTGTTCTGTTACTGCAGGCACAACTGTCCCTGTAGATGTTGGCAGTGTTCGATTACTGCAAGCACTACTGTCCCAGCAGATGCTGGCAGTAGTTTTTAACTGCAGGCACTACTGTCCCGCATATGCTGGCAGTGTTCTGTTACTGCAGGCACTACAATCCCAGCAGATGCTGGCAGAGTTCTCTTACTGCAGGCACTACTGTTCCTGCAGATGTTGGCAGTGTTCTGTTACTGCAAGCACTACTGTCCCAGCAGATGCTGGCAGAGTTCTGTTACTGCAGACATTACTATCACAACAGATACTGGCAGAGTTCTATTACTGAAGACATCACTGTCCCAGCAGATGCTGTCAATGTTCTGTTACCACAGGCACTAACTGTCCCAGAATATACTGGATGTGTTCTGTTACTGCAGGCACTACAGCCCCAGCATATACTGGCAGTGATTTGTTACTGCAGGCACTACTCTCCCAGCAGATACTGGCAGTGTTCTGTTACTGCAGGCACTACTGTCCCAGCAGATGCTGGCATTGTTCTTTTCCTGCAGGCACCACAGTCCCAGCAGATACAGACAGAGTTCTGTTAGTGTAGGCACTACAGTCCTGGCGTATACTGGAAGTTTTCTGCTACTGCAGGCACTACTCTCCCAGCAGATGCTGGCAGTGTTCTGTTACTGCAGGCATTACTGCCCCAGCAGATGCTGGCCTTATTCTGTTACTACAGGCACCACAGTCCCAGCAGATACTGGCAGAGTTCTGTTAGTGTAGGCACTACAGTCCCAGTGTATAATGGCAGTGTTCTCTTACTGCAGGCACTACTCTCCCAGAAGATGCTGGCGGTGTTCTGTTACTGCAGGCATTACTGTCCCAGCAGATGCTGGCAGAGTTCTGACACTGCAGGCACTACAGTCCCAGCATATACTTGCAATGTTCTGTGGATGTAGGCACTACTCTCCCAGCAAATGCTGGCAGTTTTCTGTTACTGCAGGCATTACTGTCCCAGAAGATGCTGGCAAAATTCTGTTACTGAAGACATTACTGTTCCAGGAAGATGCTGGCAGTGTTCTGTTACTGCAAGCACTACTGTCCCAGCATATGCTGGCAGAGTTCTATTACTGCAGGCACTACAGTCCCCGCAGATGCTGGCAGAGTTCTGTTACTGCAGACATTACTGTCCCAACAGGTACCAGCAGAGTTCTGTTACTGAAGACATTACTGTTCCAGCAGATGCTGGCAGTGTTCTGTTACTGCAGGCACTACTGTCACAGAATATCCTGGATGTGTTCTGTTACTGCAGGCACTACAGTCCCAGCAGATGCTGGCAGAGTTCTCTTACTGCAGGCACTGCAGTCCCAGCATATAGTGGCAGTGTTCTGTTGCTGCAGGTACTACTCTCCCAGCAGATGCTGGCAGTGTTCTGTTACTCCAGGCACTACTGTCCCAGCAGATGCTGGCAGAGTTCTGTTACTGCAGGCATTACTGTTCCAGAAGATTCTGGCAGTGTTCTGTTACTGCAGGCACTACTGTCCCAGTAGATGCTGGCAGGGTTCTGTTACTGCAGGCATTACTGTCCCAGCAGATACTGGCATTGTTCTGTTACTGCAGACACTACTGTCCCAGTAGATGCTGGCAGAGTTCTGCTACTGCAGGCACTACAGTCCCAGCATATACTGGCAGTGTTCTGTTACTGCAGGCACTAATGTCCCAGCAGATGACAGCGGTGTTCGGTAACAGCAGGCACAACTGTCCCAGCAGATTCAGGCAGTGTTCTGTTACTGCAGGCACTACAGTCCCTGCAGATGCCAGCAATGTTCTGTTACTATAGGCACTATTGTCCCAGTAGATGCTGGCAGTGTTCTGTTACTGCAGGCACTACAGTCCCAGCAGATGCCGGTAGTATTCTGTTACTGCAGGCACTTCTGTTCCAGCAGATGCTGGCAGTGTTCTGTTACTGCAAACACTACTGTCCCAGCTGATGTTGGCAGTGCTCTTTTACTGCAGGGACTACAGTCCCAGCAGATGCTGGCAGAGTTCTATTACAGCAGGCACTACAGTTACAGCAGATCCTGGAAGTGTTCTGTTACTGCAGGCACTACTGTTGCAACAGATGTTGGCAGTGTTCTGTTACTGCAGGCACTACTCACCCAGCAGATGCTGGCAGTTTTCCGGTACTGCAGGCATTACTGTCCCAGTAGATGCTGGCAAAGTTCTGTTACTGAAGACATTACTGTTCCAGGAAGATGCTGGCAGTGTTCTGTTACTGCAGGCACTTCTATCCCAGCAGATCCTGAAAGTGTGCTATTACTGCAGGCATTACAGTTACAGCAGATTCTGGAAGTGTTCTGTTACTGCAGGGACTACTGTCCCAGCAGATGTTGGCAGTGTTCTGTTACTGCTGGCACTACAGTCCCAGTAGATTCCGGCAATGTTCTGTTATTGCAGGAACTACTGTCCCAGCAGATGCTGGCAGAGTTCTGTTACTTCAGGCACTACAGTCTCAGCAGATGCTAACAGTGTTCTGTTACTGCAGGCACTACTGTCCCAGCAGATGTTGGCAGTGTTCTGTTACTGCCGGCACTACAGTCCCAGTAGATTCTGGCAATGTTCTGTTATTGCAGGAACTACTGTCCCAGCTGATGCCAGCAGTGTTCTGTTACTGCTAGCACTACAGTCCCAGCAAATGCCGGTATAGTTTTGTTACTGCAGGCACTACAGTCCCAGCAGATGCTGGCAGTGTTCTGTTACTGCAGGCACTAATGTCCCAGTTGATGCCAGCAGTGTTCTGTTACTGCCAGCACTACAGTCCCAGCAGATGCTGGTATAGTTTTGTTACTGCAGGCACTACTATCCCAGCACATGCTGGCAGTGTTCTGTTACTGCAGGGACTACTGTCCAGGCAGATGCTGTCAGAGTTCTGTTACTGCAGGCACTACAGTCCCAGCAGATGCTGGCGGTGTTCTGTTACTGCAGGCACTACAATTCCCAGCAGATGCCAGCCAAGTTCTGTTACTGCAGACACTACTGTCCCAACAGATACCTGCAGAGTTCTGTTACTGAAGACATTACTTTTCCACCAGATGCTGGTAGTGTTCTATTACTGCAGGCACTACAGTCCCCGTAGATGCTGGCAGAGTTCTGTTACTGCAGACATTATTGTCCCAACAGGTACTGGCAGAGTTCTGTTACTGAAGACATTACTGTCCCAGCAGATGCTGGCAGTGTTCTGCTACTGCAGGCACTACTGTCTCAGAATATCCTGGATATGTTCTGTTACTGCAGGTACTGCAGTTCCAGCATATAGTGGCAGTGTTCTCCTACTGCAGGCACTACTATCCCAGCAGATCCTGAAAGTGTTCTATTACTGCAGGCACTACAGTTACAGCAGATCCTGGAAGTGTTCTGTTACTGAAGGCACTACTGTTCCAGCAGATGCCGGCAGAGTTCTGTTACTGTAGGCACTACAGTCCCAGCATATGCTGGCAGTTTTATGTTACTGCAGGCACTAATGTCCAGGCAGATGCCAGCAGTGTTTTGTTACTGCCAGCACTACAGTCCCAGCAGATGCTGGTATAGTTTTTGTTACTGTAAGCTCTACTGTCCCAGCAGATGCTGGCAGTGTTTTGTTATTGCAGGCACTACAGCCCCAGCAGATGCTGGCAGAGTTCAGTTACTGCAGACACTACTCTCCCAACAGATACCTGCAGAGTTCTGTTACTAAAGACATTACTGTTCCAGCAGATGCTGGCAGTGTTCTGTTACTGCAGTCATTACTGTTCCAGCAGATGCTGGCAGAGATCAAAATACTGCAGGCAATACAGTCCCAGCATGTACTTGCAGTGCTTTGTTGATGCAGGCTCTATTATCTGAGCAGATGCTGACAGTGGTTTGTTACTGCAGGTACTACTGTTCCAGCAGATGCTGGTAGTGTTCTGTTACTGCAGGCACTACAGTCCCAGTAGATGCTGGCAGTGTTCTGTTACTGCAAGCACTACTGTCTGAGCAGATGCTGGCAGAGTTCTGTTACTGCAGGCACCACGGTCTCAGCAGACACTGGCAGTATTCTGTTACTACAGGCACTACTGTCCTAGTAGATACTGGAAGTGTTCTCTTACTGCAGGCACTACTGTCCCAGTAGTTGCTGGCAGTGTTCTGTTAGTGCAGGCACTACAGTCCCAGCAGATGCTGGCAGTGTTCTGTTACTATAAGCACTTCTATCCCAGTAGATGCTGGCAGTGTTCTGTTACTGCTAGCACTACTGTCCCAGCAGATGCTGGCAGAGTTCTATTACTGCAGGCACTAAAGTCCCCATAGATGCTGGCAGAGTTCTGTTACTGCAAACATTACTGTCCCAACAGGTACCGTCAGAGTTCAGTTACTGAAGATATTACTGTCCCAGCAGATGGTGGCAGTGTTGTGTTACCGCAGGTACTACTGTCCCAGAATATCCTGGATGTGTTCTGTTACTGCAGGCACTACAGTCCCAGCAGATGCTGGCAGTGTTCTGATACTGCAGGCACTACTGTCCCAGAATATCCGGGATATGTTCTGTTACTGCAGGCACTACAGTCCCAGCAGATGCTGGCAGAGTTCTGTTACTGCAGGCACTGCAGTCAGCATATAGTGGCAGTGTTCTGTTGTTACAGGCAGTACTGTCCCAGCAGATGCTGGCAGAATTCTGTTACTGCAGGAATTACTGTACCAGCAGATGCTGGCATTGTTCTGTTATTGCAGACACTACAGTCTCAGCAGATGCAGGTAGAGTTCTGCTACTGCAGGCACTACAGTCCCAGCATATACTGGCAGTGTTCTGTTACTGCAGGCACTAATGTCCCAGCAGATGCCAGCAGTGTTCGGTAACAGCGGGCACTACTGTTCCTGCCGATGCCGGCAGTGTTCTGTTACTGCAGGCTCTACTGTTCCAGCAGATGCTGGCAGTGTTCTGTTACTGCAGGCACTACAGTTCCAGCAGATGCCAGCAGTGTTCTGTTGCTGCAGGCACTACTGTTCCAGCAGATGCTGGCAGTGTTCTGTTACTGCAAGCACTACTGTCCCCGCAGATGCTGTCAGTGTTCTGTTACTGCAGGCACTACTCTCTCAGCAGATGCTGGACATTTTCTGTTACTGCAGGCATTACTGTCCCAGCAGATGCTGGCAAAGTTCTGTTACTGAAGACATTACTGTTCCAGGCAGATGCTGGCAGTGCTCTGTTACTGCAGGCACTTCCATTCCAGTAGATTATGAGAGTGTTCTATTACTGCAGGCACTACAGTTACAGCAGATTCTGGAAGTATTCTGTTACTGCAGGCATTACTGTTCCAGCAGATGCTGGCAGTGTTCTGTTACTGCAGACACTACAGTCTCAGCAGATGCTGGCAGTGTTCTGTTACTGCAGACACTACAGTCTCAGCAGATGCTGGCAGTGTTCTGTTACTGCAGGCACCAATGTCCCAGCTGATGCCAGCAGTGTTCTGTTACTGTCAGCACTACAGTCCCAGCAGATGCTGGTATAGTTTTGTTACTGGAGGCACTACAGTCCCAGCAAATGCTGGTATAGTTTTGTTACTGGAGGCACTACAGTGCCAGCAGATGCTGGCAGTGTTCTGTTACTGCAGGCATTACTGTCCCAGCAGATGCTGGCATTGTTCTGTTACTGCAGACACTACAGTCCCTGCAGATGCAGGCAGAGTTCTGCAACTGCAGCCCTACAGTCTCAGCATATACTGGCAATGTTATGTTACTGCAAGCACTAATGTCCCAGCAGATGCCAGCAGTGTTTGGTAACAGCGGGCACTACTGTCCCAGCAGATGCCGGCATTCCAGCAGGTGCTGGCATTGTTCTGTTTCTGCAGGCACTACTGCCCCAGCAGATTCTGGCAGAGTTCTGTTACTGCAGGCATTACTGTCCCAGCAGATTCTGGCAGTGTTCTGTTACTGCAGGCACTACTGTCCCAGTAGATGCTGGCAGGGTTCTGTTACTGCAGGCATTACTGTCCCAGCAGATACTGGCATTGTTCTGTTACTGCAGACACTACTGTCCCAGTAGATGCTGGCAGAGTTCTGCTACTGCAGGCACTACAGTCCCAGCATATACTGGCAGTGTTCTGTTACTGCAGGCACTAATGTCCCAGCAGATGACAGCGGTGTTCGGTAACAGCAGGCACTACTGTCCCAGCAGATGCAGGCAGTGTTCTGTTACTGCAGGCACTACAGTCCCTGCAGATGCCAGCAATGTTCTGTTACTACAGGCACTACTGTCCCAGTAGATGCTGGCAGTGTTCTGTTACTGCAGGCACTACAGTCCCAGCAGATGCCGGTAGTATTCTGTTACTGCAGGCACTTCTGTTCCAGCAGATGCTGGCAGTGTTCTGTTACTGCAAACACTACTGTCCCAGCTGATGTTGGCAGTGCTCTTTTACTGCAGGGACTACAGTCCCAGCAGATGCTGGCAGAGTTCTATTACAGCAGGCACTACAGTTACAACAGATCCTGGAAGTGTTCTGTTACTGCAGGCACTACTGTTGCAACAGATGTTGGCAGTGTTCTGTTACTGCAGGCACTACTCACCCAGCAGATGCTGGCAGTTTTCCGTTACTGCAGGCATTACTGTCCCAGTAGATGCTGGCAAAGTTCTGTGACTGAAGACATTACTGTTCCAGGCAGATGCTGGCAGTGTTCTGTTACTGCAGGCACTTCTATCCCAGCAGATCCTGAAAGTGTGCTATTACTGCAGGCATTACAGTTACAGCAGATTCTGGAAGTGTTCTGTTACTGCAGGCACTACTGTCCCAGCAGATGTTGGCAGTGTTCTGTTACTGCCGGCACTACAGTCCCAGTAGATTCCGGCAATGTTCTGTTATTGCAGGAACTACTGTCCCAGCAGATGCCGGCAGAGTTCTGTTACTTCAGGCACTACAGTCTCAGCAGATGCTGACAGTGTTCTGTTACTGCCAGCACTACAGTCCCAGTAGATTCTGGCAATGTTCTGTTACTGCTAGCACTACAGTCCCAGCAAATGCCGGTATAGTTTTGTTACTGCAGGCACTACAGTCCCAGCAGATGCTGGTAGTGTTCTGTTACTGCAGGCACTAATGTCCCAGTTGATGCCAGCAGTGTTCTGTTACTGCCAGCACTACAGTCCCAGCAGATGCTGGTATAGTTTTGTTACTGCAGGCACTACTATCCCAGCACATGCTGGCAGTGTTCTGTTACTGCAGGGACTACTGTCCAGGCAGATGCTGTCAGAGTTCTGTTACTGCAGGCACTACAGTCCCAGCAGATGCTGGCAGTGTTCTGTTACTGCAGGGACTACAATTCCCAGCAGATGCCAGCCAAGTTCTGTTACTGCAGACACTACTGTCCCAACAGATACCTGCAGAGTTCTGTTACTGAAGACATTACTGTTCCAGCAGATGCTGGTAGTGTTCTATTACTGCAGGCACTACAGTCCCCGTAGATGCTGGCAGAGTTCTGTTACTGCAGACATTATTGTCCCAACAGGTACTGGCAGAGTTCTGTTACTGAAGACATTTCTGTCCTAGCAGATGCTGGCGGTGTTCTGCTACGCAGGCACTACTGTCTCAGAATATCCTGGATATGTTCTGTTGCTCACGGGCACTACAGTTCCAGCAGATGATGGCAGAGTTCTGTTACTGCAGGCACTGTGGTCCCAGCATGTAGTGGCAGTGTTCTCCTACTGCAGGCACTACTATCCCAGCAGATCCTGAAAGTGTTCTATTACTGCAGGCACTACAGTTACAGCAGATCCTGGAAGTGTTCTGTTACTGAAGGCACTACTGTTCCAGCAGATGCCGGCAGAGTTCTGTTACTGTAGGCACTACAGTCCCAGCATATGCTGGCAGTTTTATGTTACTGCAGGCACTAATGTCCAGGCAGATGCCAGCAGTGTTCTGTTACTGCCAGCACTACAGTCCCAGCAGATGCTGGTATAGTTTTGTTACTGCAAGCTCTACTGTCCCAGCAGATGCTGGCAGTGTTTTGTTATTGCAGGCACTACAGCCCCAGCAGATGCTGGCAGAGTTCAGTTACTGCAGACACTACTCTCCCAACAGATACCTGCAGAGTTCTGTTACTAAAACATTACTGTTCCAGCAGATGCTGGCAGTGTTCTGTTACTGCAGTCATTACTGTTCCAGCAGATGCTGGCAGAGATCAAAATACTGCAGGCAATACAGTCCCAGCATGTACTTGCAGTGCTTTGTTGATGCAGGCTCTATTATCTGAGCAGATGCTGACAGTGGTTTGTTACTGCAGGCACTACTGTTCCAGCAGATGCTGGCAGTGTTCTGTTACTGCAGGCACTACAGTCCCAGTAGATGCTGGCAGTGTTCTGTTACTGCAAGCACTACTGTCTGAGCAGATGCTGGCAGAGTTCTGTTACTGCAGGCACCACGGTCTCAGCAGACGCAGGCAGTATTCTGTTACTACAGGCACTACTGTCCCAGTAGATACTGGAAGTGTTCTCTTACTGCAGGCACTACTGTCCCAGCAGTTGCTGGCAGTGTTCTGTTAGTGCAGGCACTACGGTCCCAGCAGATGCTGGCAGTGTTCTGTTACTATAAGTACTTCTATCCCGGTAGATGCTGGCAGTGTTCTGTTACTGCTAGCACTACTGTCCCAGCAGATGCTGGCAGAGTTCTATTACTGCAGGCACTACAGTCCCCGTAGATGCTGGCAGAGTTCTGTTACTGCAAACATTACTGTCCCAACAGGTACCGTCAGAGTTCAGTTACTGAAGATATTACTGTCCCAGCAGATGGTGGCGGTGTTGTGTTACGCAGGTACTACTGTCCCAGAATATCCTGGATGTGTTCTGTTACTGCAGGCACTACAGTCCCAGCAGATGCTGGCAGTGTTCTGATACTGCAGGCACTACTGTCCCAGAATATCCGGGATATGTTCTGTTACTGCAGGCACTACAGTCCCAGCAGATGCTGGCAGAGTTCTGTTACTGCAGGCACTGCAGTCCCAGCATATAGTGGCAGTGTTCTGTTGCTACAGGCAGTACTGTCCCAGCAGATGCTGGCAGAATTCTGTTACTGCAGGAATTACTGTACCAGCAGATGCTGGCATTGTTCTGTTATTGCAGACACTACAGTCTCAGCAGATGCAGGTAGAGTTCTGCTACTGCAGGCACTACAGTCCCAGCATATACTGGCAGTGTTCTGTTACTGCAGGAACTAATGTCCCAGCAGATGCCAGCAGTGTTCGGTAACAGCGGCACTACTGTTCCTGCCAATGCCGGCAGTGTTCTGTACTGCAGGCACTACTGTTCCAGCAGATGCTGGCAGTGTTCTGTTACTGCAGGCACTACTCTCTCAGCAGATGCTGGACATTTTCTGTTACTGCAGGCATTACTGTCCCAGCAGATGCTGGCAAAGTTCTGTTACTGAAGACATTACTGTTCCAGGCACATGCTGGCAGTGTTCTGTTACTGCAGGCACTTCCATTCCAGCAGATTATGAGAGTGTTCTATTACTGCAGGCACTACAGTTACAGCAGATTCTGGAAGTATTCTGTTACTGCAGGCATTACTGTCCCAGCAGATGCTGGCAGTGTTCTGTTACTGCAGACACTACAGTTTCAGCAGATGCTGGCAGTGTTCTGTTACTGCAGACACTACAGTCTCAGCATATGCTGGCAGTGTTCTGTTACTGCAGGCACTAATGTCCCAGCTGATGCCAGCAGTGTTCTGTTACTGTCATCACTACAGTCCCAGCAAATGCTGGTATAGTTTTGTTACTGGAGGCACTACAGTCCCAGCAAATGCTGGTATATTTTTGTTATTGGAGGCACTACAGTGCCAGCAGATGCTGGCAGTGTTCTGTTACTGCAGGCATTACTGTCCCAGCAGATGCTGGCATTGTTCTGTTACTGCAGACACTACAGTCCCTGCAGATGCAGGCAGAGTTCTGCTACTGCAGCCCTACAGTCTCAGCATATACTGGCAATGTTATGTTACTGCAAGCACTAATGTCCCAGCAGATGCCAGCAGTGTTTGGTAACAGCGGGCACTACTGTCCCAGCAGATGCCGGCATTCCAGCAGGTGCTGGCATTGTTCTGTTTCTGCAGGCACTACTGCCCCAGCAGATTCTGGCAGTGCTCTTTTACTGCAGGGACTACTGTCCCAGCAGATGCTAGCAGAGTTTTATTACAGCAGGCACTACTGTCCCAGCAGATGCTTGCAGTGTTCTATTACTGCAGGCACTACAGTCCTTGCAGATACTGCCAGAGTACTGTTACTGCAGACACTACTGTCCCAACAGATACTGGCAGAGTTCTATTACTGAAGACATTACTCTCCCAGCAGATGCTGGCATTGTTCTTTTAGTGCAGGCACTACAGTCCCAGCAGATGCTGACAGAGTTTTGTTACTGCACGCACTACAGTCCCAGCATATACTTGCAGTGTTCTGTTACTGCACGCACTACTGTCTCAGCAGATGTTGGAAGAATTCTGTTACTGCAGGCACTACTATTCCAACAAATGCTGGCAGTGTTCTGTTACTGCAGGCATTACTGTCCCAGTAGATGCAGGAAGTGTTCTGTTATTGCAGGCACTCCAGTCCCAGCAGATGCTGGCAGTGTTCTGTTACTGCAAGCACTACTGTCCCCGCAGATGCTGGCAGTGGTCTTTTACTGCAGGGACTACTGTCCCAGCAGATGTTGGCAGAGTTCTATTAGAGCAGAAACTACAGTTACAGCAGATCCTGGAAGTGTTCTGTTACTGCAGGCACTACTGTTCCAGGAGATGCTGGCAGTGTTCTGTTACTGCAGGCACTACTCTCTCAGCAGATGCTGGACATTTTCTGTTACTGCAGGCATTACTGTCCCAGCAGATGCTGGCAAAGTTCTGTTACTGAAGACATTACTGTTCCAGGCACATGCTGGCAGTGCTCTGTTACTGCAGGCACTTCCATTCCAGTAGATTATGAGAGTGTTCTATTACTGCAGGCACTACAGTTACAGCAGATTCTGGAAGTATTCTGTTACTGCAGGCATTACTGTTCCAGCAGATGCTGGCAGTGTTCTGTTACTGCAGACACTGCAGTCTCAGCAGATGCTGGCAGTGTTCTGTTACTGCAGACACTACAGTCTCAGCAGATGCTGGCAGTGTTCTGTTACTGCAGGCACTAATGTCCCAGCTGATGCCAGCAGTGTTCTGTTACTGTCAGCACTACAGTCCCAGCAGATGCTGGTATAGTTTTGTTACTGGAGGCACTACAGTCCCAGCAAATGCTGGTATAGTTTTGTTACTGGAGGCACTACAGTGCCAGCAGATGCTGGCAGTGTTCTGTTACTGCAGGCATTACTGTCCCAGCAGATGCTGGCATTGTTCTGTTACTGCAGACACTACAGTCCCTGCAGATGCAGGCAGAGTTCTGCAACTGCAGGCCTACAGTCTCAGCATATACTGGCAATGTTATGTTACTGCAAGCACTAATGTCCCAGCAGATGCCAGCAGTGTTTGGTAACAGCGGGCACTACTGTCCCAGCAGATGCCGGCATTCCAGCAGGTGCTGGCATTGTTCTGTTTCTGCAGGCACTACTGCCCCAGCAGATTCTGGCAGAGTTCTGTTACTGCAGGCATTACTGTCCCAGCAGATTCTGGCAGTGTTCTGTTACTGCAGGCACTACTGTCCCAGTAGATGCTGGCAGAGTTCTGCTACTGCAGGCACTACAGTTCCAGCATATACTGGCAGTGTTCTGTTACTGCAGGCACTAATGTCCCAGCAGATGACAGCGGTGTTCGGTAACAGCAGGCACTACTGTCCCAGCAGATGCAGGCAGTGTTCTGTTACTGCAGGCACTACAGTCCCTGCAGATGCCAGCAATGTTCTGTTACTACAGGCACTACTGTCCCAGTAGATGCTGCCAGTGTTCTGTTACTGCAGGCACTACAGTCCCAGCAGATGCCGGTAGTATTCTGTTACTGCAGGCACTTCTGTTCCAGCAGATGCTGGCAGTGTTCTGTTACTGCAAACACTACTGTCCCAGCTGATGTTGGCAGTGCTCTTTTACTGCAGGGACTACAGTCCCAGCAGATGCTGGCAGAGTTCTATTACAGCAGGCACTACAGTTACAACAGATCCTGGAAGTGTTCTGTTACTGCAGGCACTACTGTTGCAACAGATGTTGGCAGTGTTCTGTTACTGCAGGCACTACTCACCCAGCAGATGCTGGCAGTTTTCCGTTACTGCAGGCATTACTGTCCCAGTAGATGCTGGCAAAGTTCTGTGACTGAAGACATTACTGTTCCAGGCAGATGCTGGCAGTGTTCTGTTACTGCAGGCACTTCTATCCCAGCAGATCCTGAAAGTGTGCTATTACTGCAGGCATTACAGTTACAACAGATTCTGGAAGTGTTCTGTTACTGCAGGCACTACTGTCCCAGCAGATGTTGGCAGTGTTCTGTTACTGCCGGCACTACAGTCCCAGTAGATTCCGGCAATGTTCTGTTATTGCAGGAACTACTGTCCCAGCAGATGCCGGCAGAGTTCTGTTACTTCAGGCACTACAGTCTCAGCAGATGCTGACAGTGTTCTGTTACTGCCAGCACTACAGTCCCAGTAGATTCTGGCAATGTTCTGTTACTGCTAGCACTACAGTCCCAGCAAATGCCGGTATAGTTTTGTTACTGCAGGCACTACAGTCCCAGCAGATGCTGGTAGTGTTCTGTTACTGCAGGCACTAATGTCCCAGTTGATGCCAGCAGTGTTCTGTTACTGCCAGCACTACAGTCCCAGCAGATGCTGGTATAGTTTTGTTACTGCAGGCACTACTATCCCAGCACATGCTGGCAGTGTTCTGTTACTGCAGGGACTACTGTCCAGGCAGATGCTGTCAGAGTTCTGTTACTGCAGGCACTACAGTCCCTGCAGATGCTGGCGGTGTTCTGTTACTGCAGGCACTACAATTCCCAGCAGATGCCAGCCAAGTTCTGTTACTGCAGACACTACTGTCCCAACAGATACCTGCAGAGTTCTGTTACTGAAGACATTACTGTTCCAGCAGATGCTGGTAGTGTTCTATTACTGCAGGCACTACAGTCCCCGTAGATGCTGGCAGAGTTCTGTTACTGCAGACATTATTGTCCCAACAGGTACTGGCAGAGTTCTGTTACTGAAGACATTTCTGTCCTAGCAGATGCTGGCAGTGTTCTGCTACCGCAGGCACTACTGTCTCAGAATATCCTGGATATGTTCTGTTGCTACGGGCACTACAGTTCCAGCAGATGATGGCAGAGTTCTGTTACTGCAGGCACTGTAGTCCCAGCATGTAGTGGCAGTGTTCTCCTACTGCAGGCACTACTATCCCAGCAGATCCTGAAAGTGTTCTATTACTGCAGGCACTACAGTTACAGCAGATCCTGGAAGTGTTCTGTTACTGAAGGCACTACTGTTCCAGCAGATGCCGGCAGAGTTCTGTTACTGTAGGCACTACAGTCCCAGCATATGCTGGCAGTTTTATGTTACTGCAGGCACTAATGTCCAGGCAGATGCCAGCAGTGTTCTGTTACTGCCAGCACTACAGTCCAGCAGATGCTGGTATAGTTTTGTTACTGCAAGCTCTACTGTCCCAGCAGATGCTGGCAGTGTTTTGTTATTGCAGGCACTACAGCCCCAGCAGATGCTGGCAGAGTTCAGTTACTGCAGACACTACTCTCCCAACAGATACCTGCAGAGTTCTGTTACTAAAGACATTACTGTTCCAGCAGATGCTGGCAGTGTTCTGTTACTGCAGTCATTACTGTTCCAGCAGATGCTGGCAGAGATCAAAATACTGCAGGCAATACAGTCCCAGCATGTACTTGCAGTGCTTTGTTGATGCAGGCTCTATTATCTGAGCAGATGCTGACAGTGGTTTGTTACTGCAGGCACTACTGTTCCAGCAGATGCTGGCAGTGTTCTGTTACTGCAGGCTACAGTCCCAGTAGATGCTGGCAGTGTTCTGTTACTGCAAGCACTACTGTCTGAGCAGATGCTGGCAGAGTTCTGTTACTGCAGGCACCACGGTCTCAGCAGACGCAGGCAGTATTCTGTTACTACAGGCACTACTGTCCCAGTAGATACTGGAAGTGTTCTCTTACTGCAGGCACTACTGTCCCAGCAGTTGCTGGCAGTGTTCTGTTAGTGCAGGCACTACAGTCCCAGCAGATGCTGGCAGTGTTCTGTTACTATAAGTACTTCTATCCCAGTAGATGCTGGCAGTGTTCTGTTACTGCTAGCACTACTGTCCCAGCAGATGCTGGCAGAGTTCTATTACTGCAGGCACTACAGTCCCCGTAGATGCTGGCAGAGTTCTGTTACTGCAAACATTACTGTCCCAACAGGTACCGTCAGAGTTCAGTTACTGAAGATATTACTGTCCCAGCAGATGGTGGCAGTGTTGTGTTACCGCAGGTACTACTGTCCCAGAATATCCTGGATGTGTTCTGTTACTGCAGGCACTACAGTCCCAGCAGATGCTGGCAGTGTTCTGATACTGCAGGCACTACTGTCCCAGAATATCCGGGATATGTTCTGTTACTGCAGGCACTACAGTCCCAGCAGATGCTGGCAGAGTTCTGTTACTGCAGGCACTGCAGTCCCAGCATATAGTGGCAGTGTTCTGTTGCTACAGGCAGTACTGTCCCAGCAGATGCTGGCAGAATTCTGTTACTGCAGGAATTACTGTACCAGCAGATGCTGGCATTGTTCTGTTATTGCAGACACTACAGTCTCAGCAGATGCAGGTAGAGTTCTGCTACTGCAGGCACTACAGTCCCAGCATATACTGGCAGTGTTCTGTTACTGCAGGCACTAATGTCCCAGCAGATGCCAGCAGTGTTCGGTAACAGCGGGCACTACTGTTCCTGCCAATGCCGGCAGTGTTCTGTTACTGCAGGCACTACTGTTCCAGCAGATGCTGGCAGTGTTCTGTTACTGCAGGCACTACTCTCTCAGCAGATGCTGGACATTTTCTGTTACTGCAGGCATTACTGTCCCAGCAGATGCTGGCAAAGTTCTGTTACTGAAGACATTACTGTTCCAGGCACATGCTGGCAGTGTTCTGTTACTGCAGGCACTTCCATTCCAGCAGATTATGAGAGTGTTCTATTACTGCAGGCACTACAGTTACAGCAGATTCTGGAAGTGTTCTGTTACTGCAGGCATTACTGTCCCAGCAGATGCTGGCAGTGTTCTGTTACTGCAGGCACTAATGTCCCAGCTGATGCCAGCAGTGTTCTGTTACTGTCATCACTACAGTCCCAGCAAATGCTGGTATAGTTTTGTTACTGGAGGCACTACAGTCCCAGAAAATGCTGGTATATTTTTGTTATTGGAGGCACTACAGTGCCAGCAGATGCTGGCAGTGTTCTGTTACTGCAGGCATTACTGTCCCAGCAGATGCTGGCATTGTTCTGTTACTGCAGACACTACAGTCCCTGCAGATGCAGGCAGAGTTCTGCTACTGCAGCCCTACAGTCTCAGCATATGCTGGCAATGTTATGTTACTGCAAGCACTAATGTCCCAGCAGATGCCAGCAGTGTTTGGTAACAGCGGGCACTACTGTCCCAGCAGATGCCGGCATTCCAGCAGGTGCTGGCATTGTTCTGTTTCTGCAGGCACTACTGCCCCAGCAGATTCTGGCAGTGCTCTTCTACTGCAGGGACTACTGTCCCAGCAGATGCTAGCAGAGTTTTATTACAGCAGGCACTACTGTCCCAGCAGATGCTTGCAGTGTTCTATTACTGCAGGCACTACAGTCCTTGCAGATGCTGCCAGAGTACTGTTACTGCAGACACTATTGTCCCAACAGATACTGGCAGAGTTCTATTACTGAAGACATTACTCTCCCAGCAGATGCTGGCATTGTTCTGTTAGTGCAGGCACTACAGTCCCAGCAGATGCTGACAGAGTTTTGTTACTGCAGGCACTACAGTCCCAGCATATACTTGCAGTGTTCTGTTACTGCATGCACTACTGTCTCAGCAGATGTTGGAAGAATTCTGTTACTGCAGGCACTACTATTCCAACAAATGCTGGCAGTGTTCTGTTACTGCAGGCATTACTGTCCCAGTAGATGCAGGAAGTGTTCTGTTATTGCAGGCACTCCAGTCCCAGCAGATGCTGGCAATGTTCTGTTACTGCAGGAACTAATGTCCCAGCTGATGCCAGCAGTGTTCTGTTACTGCCAGCACTACAGTCCCAGCAGCTGCTGGTATAGTTTTGTTACTGGAGGCACTACAGTCCCAGGAGATGCTGGCAGTGTTCTGTTACTGCAGGCATTACTGTCCCAGCATATACTGGCAGTGTTCCATTACTGCAAGCACTAATGTCCCAGCAGATGCCAGCAGTGTTTGGTAACAGCAGGCACTACTGTCCCAGCAGATGCCGGCAGTGTTCTGTTGCTGCAGGCACTGCATTCCCAGCAGATGCCAGCAGTGTTCTGTTACTGCAGGGACTACTGTCCCAGCAGATGCTGGCAGAGTTCTGTTACTGCAGGCAGTACAGTCTGTGCAGATGCTGGCAGAGTTCTGTTACTGCAGACACTACTGTCCCAACAGATACTGGCAGAGTTCTATTACTGAAGACATTACTCTCCCAGCAGATGCTGGCAGTGTTCTGTTACTGCAGGCACTACTGCTCCAGAATATCCTGATGTGTTCTTTTACTGCAGGCACTGCAGTCCCAGCATATACTGGTAGTGTTCTGTTACTGCAGGCACTACTCTCCCAGCAAATGCTGGCAGTGTTCTGTTACTGCTGGCACTACTATCCCAGCAGATGCTGGGAGAGTTCTGTTACTGCAGGCACTACAGTCCCAGCAGATGCTGGTGGAGTTCTGTTACACGGGCAGTACAGCCCCAGCATATACTTGCAGTGTTCTGCTACTGCAGGGACTACTCTCCCAGCAGATGCTGGCAGAGTTCTGTTACTGCAGGCACTACTGTTTCAGCAAATGCTAGCAGTGTTATGTTACTGCAGGCATTACTATCCCAGCAGATGCTGGCAAAGTTCTTTTACTGCATGCACTACTGTCCCAGCAGATGCTGGCAGTGTTCTGTTGCTGCACGCACTACTGTCCCAGCAGATGCTGGCAGAGTTCTGTTACTGCAGGCAGTACTATTCCAGCAAAGGCTGGCATTGTTCTGTTACTGCAGGCATTACTGTCCCAGCAGATGCTGGCAGTGTTGTTACTGCAGGCACTACTATTCCAGCAAATGCTGGCAGTGTTCTGTTACTGCAGGCATTACTGTCCCAGCAGATGATGGTCTATCAAGTTAGTCTGTTCGATTGCGTCTGCTAGGACAGTAGTGCCTGCAATAACAGAACACTTCCAGGATCTGCTGGGACAGTAGAGTCTTCAGTAGTAGAACACTAGCAGCATCTGCTGGGACATTAGCGCCTGCAGTAACAGAGCACTGCCAGCATCTGCTGGGAGATTAGTACCTGCAGTAACAGAACACTGTCGGCATCTGCTGGGACAGTAGTGATTTGTTACTGCAGGCAGCACTGTCCCAGCAGATCCTTGAAGTGTTCTGTTACTGCAGGCATTACTGTCCCAGCAGATGATGGTCTATCAAGTTAGTCTGTTCGAATGCGTCTGCTAGGACAGTAGTGCCTGCAATAACAGAACACTTCCAGGATCTGCTGGGACAGTAGTGTCTTCAGTAGCAGAACACTAGCAGCATCTGCTGGGACATTAGTGCCCGCAGTAAAAGAACACTGTCGGCATCTGCTGGGACAGTAGTGATTTGTTACTGCAGGCAGCACTGTCCCAGCAGATCCTTGAAGTGTTCTGTTTCTGCAGGCACTACTGTCCTAGCAGATGCTGTCAGCTTTCCCAGCAGATGCTGGCAGTTTTCTGTTAGTGCAGGAACTACTGTTCCAGCAGATGCTGGCAGTATTTTTTTACTACAGGGACTACAGTCCCAGCAGATGCCAACAGTGTTCTGTTAATGCAGGCACTACTGTTCCAGCAGATGCTGGCAGTATTCTGTTACTGCACGCACTACTGTCCCAGCAGATGCTGGCAGAGTTCTGTTACTGCAGGCACTACTGTCCCAGCAGATGGTGGCAGTGTTCTGTTACTGCACACACTACTGTCCCAGCATATGCTGGCAGAGTTCTGTTACTGCAGGCACTACTATTCCAGCAAATGCTGACAGTGTTCTGTTACTGCAGGCTTTACTGTCCCAGCAGATGCTGGCAGTGTTCTGTTACTGCAGGCACTACAATCCCAGTAGATGCTGACAGTGTTCTGTTACTGCAAGCACTACTGTCTGAGCAGATGCTGGCAGAGATCTGTTACTGCAGGCACCATGGTCTCAGCAGACGCTGGCAGTATTCTGTTACTACAGGCACTACTGTCCCAGTAGATACTGGCAGTGTTCTCTTACTGCAGGCACTACTGTCCCAGTAATTGCTGGCAGAGTTCTCTTAGTGCAGGCACTACAGTCCCAGCAGATGCTGGCAGTGTTCTGTTACTATAAGCACTTCTATCCCAGTAGATGCTGGCAGTTTCTGTTACTGCTAGCACTACTGTCCCAGCAGATGCTGGCAGAGTTCTATTACTGCAGGCACTACAGTCCCCGTAGATGCTGGCAGAGTTCTGTTACTGCAAACATTACTGTCCCAACAGGTACCGTCAGAGTTCAGTTACTGAAGATATTACTGTCCCAGCAGATGCTGGCAGTGTTCTGTTACCGCAGGTACTACTGTCCCAGAATATCCTGGATGTGTTCTGTTACTGCAGGCACTACAGTCCCAGCAGATGCTGGCAGTGTTCTGATACCGCAGGCACTACTGTCCCAGAATATCCGGGATATGTTCTGTTACTGCAGGCACTACAGTCCCAGCAGATGCTGGCAGAGTTCTGTTACTGCAGGCACTGCAGTCCCAGCATATAGTGGCAGTGTTCTGTTGCTACAGGCAGTACTGTCCCAGCAGATGCTGGCAGAATTCTGTTACCGCAGGAATTGCTGTACCAGCAGATGCTGGCATTGTTCTGTTATTGCAGACACTACAGTCTCAGCAGATGCAGGTAGAGTTCTGCTACTGCAGGCACAACAGTCCCAGCATATACTGGCAGTGTTCTGTTACTGCAGGCACTAATGTCCCAGCAAATGTCAGCAGTGTTCGGTAACAGTGGGCACTACTGTCCCAGCCGAAGCCGGTAGTGTTCTGTTACTGCAGGCACTACTGTTCCAGCAGATGCTGGCAGTGTTCTGTTACTGCAGGCACTACAGTCCCAGCAGATGCCAGTAGTGTTCTGTTGCTGCAGGCACTACTGTTCCAGCAGATGCTGGCAGTGTTCTGTTACTGCATGCACTACTGTCCCCGCAGATGCTGGCAGTTGTCTTTTACTGCAGGGACTACTGTCCCAGCAGATGTTGGCAGAGTTCTATTAGAGCAGAAACTACTGTTACAGCAGATGCTGGACATTTTCTGCTACTGCAGGCATTACTGTCCCAGCAGATGCTGGCAAAGTTCTGTTACTGAAGACATTACTGTTCCAGGCACATGCTGGCAGTGTTCTATTACTGCAGGCACTTCTATTCCAGCATATTACGAGAGTGTTCTATTATTGCAGGTACTACAGTTACAGCAGATTCTGGAAGTGTTCTGTTACTGCAGGTACTACTGTCCCAGCAGTTGCTGGAAGTGTTCTGTTACTGCAGGCACTACAGTCTCAGCAGATGCTGGCAGTGTTCTGTTACTGCAGGCACTAATGTCCCAGCTGATGCCAGCAGTGTTCTGTTACTGCAGACCCTACAGTCCCTGCAGATGCTGGTATAGTTTTGTTACTGTAGGCACTACAGTCCCAGCAAATTCTGGTATAGTTTTGTTACTGGAGGCACTACAGTGCCAACAGATGCTGGCAGTGTTCTGTTACTGCAGGCATTACTGTCCCAGCAGATACTGGCATTGTTCTGTTACTGCAGACACTACAGTCCCTGCAGATGCAGGCAGAGTTCAGCTACTGCAGCCCTACAGTCTCAGCATATACTGGCAATGTTATGTTACTGCAAGCACTAATGTCCCAGCAGATGCCAGCAGTGTTTGGTGACAGCGGGCACTACTGTCCCAGCAGATGCCGGCATTCCAGCAGGTGCTGGCATTGTTCTGTTTCTGCAGGCACTACTGCCCCAGCAGATTCTGGCAGTGCTCTTTTTCCTGCAGGGACTACTGTTCCAGCAGATGCTAGCAGAATTTTATTACAGCAGGCACAACTGTCCCAGCAGATGCTTGCAGTGTTCTATTACTGCAGGCACTACAGTCCTTGCAGATCCTGACAGAGTACTGTTACTGCAGACACTACTGTGCCAACAGATAGTGGCAGAGTTCTATTACTGAAGACATTACCCTCTCAGCAGATGCTGGCAGTGTTCTGTTACTGGAGGCAGTACTGCCCCAAAATATCCTGATGTGTTCTCTTACTGCTGGCACTGCAGGCCCAGCATATACTGGTAGTGTTCTGTTACTGCAGGCACTACTCTCCCAGCAGATGCTGGCAGTGTTCTATTACTACAGGCACTACTATCCGAGCAGATGCCGGGAGAGTTCTGTTACTGCAGGCATTACAGGTCCCAGCAGATGCTGGCATTGTTCTGTTAGTGCAGGCACTACAGTCCCAGCATATACTTGCAGTGTTCTGTTCCTGCAGGGACTACTCTCCCAGCAGTTGATAGGAGTGTTCTGTTACTGTAGGCACTGCAGTCCCATTAGATGCTGGCAGTGTTCTGTTACTGCAGGCACTACGGTCCCAGCATATACCGGCAGTGTTCTGTTACTGCATGCACTACTGTCTCAGCAGATGCTGGCAGAATTCTGTTACTGCAGGCACTACTATTCCAACAAATGCTGGCAGTGTTCTGTTACTGCAGGCGTTACTGTCCCAGTAGATGTAGGCAGTGTTCTGTTACTGCCAGCATTACAGTCCCAGCAGCTGCTGGTATAGTTTTGTTACTGGAGGCACTACAGTCCCAGGAGATACTGGCAGTGTTCTGTTACTGCAGGCATTACTGTTCGAACATATACTGGCAGTGTTCCATTACTGCAGGCACTAATGTCCCAGCAGATGCCAGCAGTGTTTAGTAACAGCAGGCACCACTGTCCCAGCAGATGCCGGCAGTGTTCTGTTGCTGCAGGCACTGCATTCCCAGCAGATGCCAGCAGTGTTCTGTTACTGCAGGCACTACTGTTTCAGCAGATGCCGGCAGTGCTCTTTTACTGCAGGGACTACTGTCCCAGCAGATGCTGGCAGAGTTCTTTTACTGCAGGGAGTACTGTCCCAGCAGATGCTGGCAGAGTTCTAGTACAGCAGGCACTAGTGTCCCAGAAGATGCTTGCAGTGTTCTGTTACTGCAGGCAGTACAGTCCTTGCATATGGTGGCAGAGTTCTGTTACTGCAGACACTACTGTCCGAACAGATACTGGCAAAGGTCTATTACTGAAGACATTACACTCCCAGCAGATGCTGGCAGTGTTCTGTTACTGCAGGCACTACTGCTCCAGAATATCCTGATGTGTTCTCTTACTGCAGGCACTGCAGTTCCAGCATATACTGGTAGTGTTCTGTTACTGCAGGCACTACTATCCCAGCAGATGCTGGGAGAGTTCAGTTACTGCAGGGACTACTCTCCCAGCAGATGATAGCAGTGTTCTGTTACTGCAGGCATTACTGTCCCAGTAGATGCTGGTAGTGTTCTGTTAATGCAGGCACTACAGTCCCAGCATATACTGGCAGTGTTCTGTTACTGCACGCACTACTGTCCAAGCAGATGCTGGCAGAGTTCTGTTACTGCAGGCACTACTGTTCCAGCAAATGCTGGCAGTGTTCTGTTACTGCGGGCATTACTGTCCCAGCAGATGCTGGCAAAGTTCTTTTACTGCATGCACTACTGTCCAAGCAGATGCTGGCAGTGTTCTGTTACTGTACGCACTACTGTCCCTGCAGATGCTGGCAGAGTTCTGTTACTGCAGGCACTACTATTCCAGCAAAGGCTGGCAGTGTCCTGTTACTGCAGGCATTACTGCCCCAGTAGATGCTGGTAGTGTTCTGTTAATGCAGGCACTACAGTCCCAGCATATACTGGTAGTGTTCTGTTACTGCACGCACTACTGTACCAGCAGATGCTGGCAGAGTTCTGTTGCTGCAGGCACTACAATTCCAGCAAATGCTGGCAGTGTTCTGTTACTGCAGGCATTACTGTCCCAGAAGATGCTGGCAGAGTTATTTTACTGCATGCACCACTGTCCCAGCAGATGCTGGCAGTGTTGTTACTGCAGGCACTACTATTCCAGCAAATGCTGGCAGTGTTCTGTTACTGCAGGCACTACTGTCCCAGCAGATGCTGTCAGCTTTCCCAGCAGATGCTGGCAGTTTTCCGTCAGCATCTGCAGGCAGTATTCTGATACTGCACGCACTACTGTCCAAGCAGATGCTGGCAGAGTTGTGTTACTGCAGGCACTACTGTTCCAGCAAATGCTGGCAGTGTTCTGTTACTGCGGGCATTACTATCTCAGCAGATGCTGGCAAAGTTCTTTTACTGCAGGCATTACTGTCCCAGCAGATGCTGGCAGTGTTCTGTTACAGCATGCACTACTGTCCCAGCAGATGCTGGCAGAGTTCTGTTACTGCAGGCTTTACAGGTCCCAGCAGATGCTGGCATTGTTCTGTTAGTGCAGGCACTGCAGTCCCAGCATATACTTGCAGTGTTCTGTTCCTGCAGGGACTACTCTCCCAGCAGTTGATAGGAGTGTTCTGTTACTGTAGGCACTGCAGTCCCATTAGATGCTGGCAGTGTTCTGTTACTGCAGGCACTACAGTCCCAGCATATACCGGCAGTGTTCTGTTACTGCATGCACTACTGTCTCAGCAGATGCTGGCAGAATTCTGTTACTGCAGGCACTACTATTCCAACAAATGCTGGCAGTGTTCTGTTACTGCAGGCATTACTGTCCCAGTAGATGCTGGTAGTGTTCTGTTAATGCAGGCACTACAGTCCCAGCATATACTGGCAGTGTTCTGTTACTGCACGCACTACTGTCCAAGCAGATGCTGGCAGAGTTCTGTTACTGCAGGCACTACTGTTCCAGCAAATACTGGCAGTGTTCTGTTACTGCGGGCATTACTATCGCTGCAGATGCTGGCAAAGTTCTTTTACTGCATGCACTACTGTCCAAGAGATGCTGGCAGTGTTCTGTTACTGTACGCACTACTGTCCCTGCAGATGCTGGCAGAGTTTTGTTACTGCAGGCACTACTATTCCAGCAAAGGCTGGCAGTGTCCTGTTACTGCAGGCATTACTGTCCCAGTAGATGCTGGTAGTGTTCTGTTAATGCAGGCACTACAGTCCCAGCATATACTGGTAGTGTTCTGTTACTGCACGCACTACTGTCCCAGCAGATGCTGACAGAGTTCTGTTGCTGCAGGCACTACAATTCCAGCATATGCTGGCAGTGTTCTGTTACTGCAGGCATTACTGTCCCAGCAGATGCTGGCAGAGTTATTTTACTGCATGCACCACTGTCCCAGGAGATGCTGGCAGTGTTATTACTGCAGGCACTACTATTCCAGCAAATGCTGGCAGTGTTCTGTTACTGCAGGCACTACTGTCCCAGCAGATGCTGTCAGCTTTCCCAGCAGATGCTGGCAGTTTTCTGTCAGCATCTGCAGGCAGTGTTCTGTTACTGCACGCACTACTGTCCAATCAGATGCTGGCAGAGTTGTGTTACTGCAGGCACTACTGTTCCAGCAAATGCTGGCAGTGTTCTGTTACTGCGGGCATTACTATCCCAGCTGATGCTGGCAAAGTTCTTTTACTGCAGGCATTACTGTCCCAGCAGATGCTGGCAGTGTTCTGTTACTGCATGCACTACTGTCCCAGCAGATGCTGGCAGAGTTCTGTTACTGCAGGCACTACTATTCCAGCAAATGCTGGCAGTGTGTTCTGTTACTGCAGGCAATACTGTCCCAGCAGATGTCAGTAGTATTTTGTTACTGCAGGCACTTCTGTTCCAGCAGATACTGGCAGTGTTCTGTTACTGCAAAAACTACTGTCCCAGCTGATGCTGGCAGTGCTCTTTTACTGCGGGACTACAGTCCCAGCTGATGCTGGCAGAGTTCTATTACAGCAGACACTACAGTTACAGCAGATCCTGGAAGTGTTCCATTACTGCAGACACTACTGTTGCAGCACATGTTGGCAGTGTTCTGTTACTGCAGGAACTACTCACCCAGCAGAAGCTGGCAGTTTTCCGTTACTGCAGGCATTACTTTCCCAGTAGATGCTGGCAAAGTTCTGGTACTTAAGACATTACTGTTCCAGGCAGATACTGGCAGAGTTCTGTTACTGCAGGCACTTCTATCCCAGGAGATTCTAATAGTGTGCTATTACTGCAGGCACTACAGTTACAGCAGATCCTGGAAGTGTTCTGTTACTGTAGGCACTACTGTCGCAGCACATGTTGGCAATGTTCTCTTACTGCCTGCGCTACAGTCCCAGTAGATGCCGGCAGTGTTCTGTTATTGCAGGAACTACTGTCCCAGCAGATGCCGGCAGAGTTCTGTTACTTCAGGCACTACAGTCTCAGCAGATGCTGACAGTGTTCTGTTACTGCAGGGACTAATGTCCCAGCTGATGCCAGCAGTGTTCTGTTACTGCTAGCATTACAGTCCCAGCAAATGCTGGTATAGTTTTGTTACTGCAGGCACTACAGTCCCAGCAGATGCTGGCAGTGTTCTGTTACTGTAGGCACTAATGTCCCAGCTGATGCCAGCAGTGTTCTGTTATTGCCAGCACTGCAGTCCCAGCAGATGCTGGTATAGTTTTGTTACTGCTGGCACTACTATCCCAGGAGATGCTGGCAGTGTTCTGTTACTGCAGGTCTGCAGTCCCAGCAGATGCTGGCGGTGTTCTATTACTGCAGGCACGACAACTCCCAGCTGATGCCAGCCAAGTTCTGTTACTGCAGACACTACTGTCCCAACAGATACCTTCAGAGTTCTGTTACTGAAGACATTACTGTTCCAGCAGATGCTGGCAGTGTTCTATTACTGCAGGCACTACGGTCCCCGTAGACGCTGGCAGAGTTCTGTTACTGCAGACATTACTGTCCCATCAGGTACTGGCAGAGTTCTGTTACTGAAGATATTACTGTCCCATTAGATGCTGGCAGTGTTCTATTACTGCTGGCACTACAGTCTCTGTAGATGCTGGCAGAGTTCTGTTACTGCAGACATTACTGTTCCAACAGGTACCAGCAGAGTTCTGTTACTGAAGACATTACTGTTCCAGCGATGCTGGCAGTGTTCTGTTACTGCAGGCACTGCTGTTTCAGAATATCCTGGATGTATTCTGTTGCTACGGGCACTACAATTCCAGCAGATTATGACAGAGTTCTGTTACTGCAGGCATTAGAGGTCCCAGCAGATGCTGGCATTGTTCTGTTAGTGCAGGCACTGCAGTCCCAGCATATACTTGCAGTGTTCTGTTCCTGCCAGGACTACTCTCCCAGCAGTTTATAGGAGTGTTCTGTTACTGTAGGCACTGCAGTCCCATTAGATACTGGCAGTGTTCTGTTACTGCAGGCACTACAGTCCCAGCATATACCGGCAGTGTTCTGTTACTGCATGCACTACTGTCTCAGCAGCTGCTGGCAGAATTCTGTTACTGCAGGCACTACTATTCCAACAAATGCTGGCAGTGTTCTGTTACTGCAGGCATTACTTTCCCAGTAGATGCTGGTAGTGTTCTGTTAATGCAGGCACTACTGTCCCAGCATATACTGGCAGTGTTCTGTTACTGCACGCACTACTGTCCAAGCAGATGCTGGCAGAGTTCTGTTACTGCAGGCACTACTGTTCCAGCAAATGCTGGCAGTGTTCTGTTACTGCGGGCATTACTATCCCAGCAGATGCTGGCAAAGTTCTTTTACTGCATGCACTACTGTCCAAGCAGATGCTGGCAGTGTTCTGTTACTGTACGCACTACTGTCCCTGCAGATGCTGGCAGAGTTCTGTTACTGCAGGCACTACACTTCCAGCAAAGGCTGCAGTGTCCTGTTACTGCAGGCATTACTGTCCCAGTAGATGCTGGTAGTGTTCTGTTAATGCAGGCACTACAGTCCCAGCATATACTGGTAGTGTTCTGTTACTGCACGCACTACTGTCTCAGCAGATGCTGGCAGAGTTCTGTTACTGCAGGCACTAGAATTCCAGCATATGCTGGCAGTGTTCTGTTACTGCAGGCATTACTGTCCCAGCAGATGCTGGCAGAATTATTTTACTGCATGCACCACTGTCCCAGCAGATGCTGGCAGTGTTATTACTGCAGGCACTACTATTCCAGCAAATGCTGGCAGTGTTCTGTTACTGCAGGCACTACTGTCCCAGCAGATGCTGTCAGCTTTCCCAGCAGATGCTGGCAGTTTTCTGTCAGCATCTGCAGGCAGTGTTCTGTTACTGCACGCACTACTGTCCAATCAGATGCTGGCAGAGTTGTGTTACTGCAGGCACTACTGTTCCAGCAAATGCTGGCAGTGTTCTGTTACTGCGGGCATTACTATCCCAGCAGATGCTGGCAAAGTTCTTTTACTGCAGGCATTACTGTCCCATCAGATGCTGGCAGTGTTCTGTTACTGCATGCACTACTGTCCCAGCAGATGCTGGCAGAGTTCTGTTACTGCAGGCACTACTATTCCAGCAAATGCTGGCAGTGTGTTCTGTTACTGCAGGCAATACTGTCCCAGCAGATGTCAGTAGTATTTTGTTACTGCAGGCGCTTCTGTTCCAGCAGATACTGGCAGTGTTCTGTTACTGCAAAAACTACTGTCCCAGCTGATGCTGGCAGTGCTCTTTTACTGCAGGGACTACAGTCCCAGCTGATGCTGGCAGAGTTCTATTACAGCAGACACTACAGTTACAGCAGATCCTGGAAGTGTTCCGTTACTGCAGACACTACTGTTGCAGCACATGTTGGCAGTGTTCTGTTACTGCAGGAACTACTCACCCAGCAGAAGCTGGCAGTTTTCCATTACTGCAGGCATTACTTTCCCAGTAGATGCTGGCAAAGTTCTGGTACTGAAGACATTACTGTTCCAGGCAGATACTGGCAGAGTTCTGTTACTGCAGGCACTTCTATCCCAGCAGATTCTAATAGTGTGCTATTACTGCAGGCACTACAGTTACAGCAGATCCTGGAAGTGTTCTGTTACTGTAGGCACTACTGTCGCAGCACATGTTGGCAATGTTCTCTTACTGCCTGCGCTACAGTCCCAGTAGATGCCGGCAGTGTTCTGTTATTGCAGGAACTACTGTCCCAGCAGATGCCGGCAGAGTTCTGTTACTTCAGGCACTACAGTCTCAGCAGATGCTGACGGTGTTCTGTTACTGCAGGGACTAATGTCCCAGCTGATGCCAGCAGTGTTCTGTTACTGCTAGCATTACAGTCCAGCAAATGCTGGTATAGTTTTGTTACTGCAGGCACTACAGTCCCAGCAGATGCTGGCAGTGTTCTGTTACTGTAGGCACTAATGTCCCAGCTGATGCCAGCAGTGTTATGTTATTGCCAGCACTGCAGTCCCAGCAGATGCTGGTATAGTTTTGTTACTGCTGGCACTACTATCCCAGGAGATGCTGGCAGTGTTCTGTTACTGCAGGCACTGCAGTCCCAGCAGATGCTGGCAGTGTTCTATTACTGCAGGCACGACAACTCCCAGCTGATGCCAGCCAAGTTCTGTTACTGCAGACACTACTGTCCCAACAGATACCTTCAGAGTTCTGTTACTGAAGACATTACTGTTCCAGCAGATGCTGGCAGTGTTCTATTACTGCAGGCACTACGGTCCCGTAGACACTGGCAGAGTTCTGTTACTGCAGACATTACTGTCCCATCAGGTGCTGGCAGAGTTCTGTTACTGAAGATATTACTGTCCCATCAGATGCTGGCAGTGTTCTATTACTGCTGGCACTACAGTCCCTGTAGATGCTGGCAGAGTTCTGTTACTGCAGACATCACTGTTCCAACAGGTACCAGCAGAGTTCTGTTACTGAAGACATTACTGTTCCAGCGATGCTGGCAGTGTTCTGTTACTGCAGGCACTGCTGTTTCAGAATATCCTGGATGTATTCTGTTGCTACGGGCACTACAGTTCCAGCAGATTATGACAGAGTTCTGTTACTGCAGGCACTACGGTCCCAGTAGATGCTGGCAGTGTTCTGTTACTGCAGACACTACAGTCCCAGCATCTACTGGCAGTGTTCTGTTACTGCATGCACTACTGTCCCAGCAGATGCTGGCAGAATTCTGTTTCTGCAGGCCCTGCTATTTCAGCAAATGCTGGCAGTGTTCTTTTACTGCAGGCATTACTGTCCCAGAAGATGCTGGTAGTGTTCTGTTAATGCAGGCACTACAGTCCCAGCATATACTGGCAGTGTTCTGTTACTGCACGCACTACTGTCCCAGCAGATTCTGGCAGAGTTCTGTTACTGCAGGCACTACTATTTCAGCAAATGCTGGCAGTGTTCCGTTACTGCAGGCATTACTGCCCCAGCAGATGCTGGCAGAGTTATTTTACTGCATGCCCCACTGTCCCAGGAGATGCTGTCAGTGTTGTTACTGCAGGCACTACTATTCCTGCAAATGCTGGCAGTGTTCTGTTACTGCGGGCATTACTGTCCCAGCAGATGATGGTCTATCAAGTTAGTCTGCTCGAATGCGTCTGCTAGGACAGTAGTGTCTGCAGTAACAGAACACTACCAGGATCTGCTGGGACAGTGTTGTCTTCAGTAACAGAACACTGCCAGCATCTGCTGGGACAATAGTGCCTGCAGCAACAGAACACTGCCAGCATCTGCTGGGACATTAGTGCCTGCAGTAACAGAACACTGTCGGCATCTGTTGGGACAGTAGTGATTTGTTACTGCAGGCAGCACTGTCCCAGCAGATCCTTGAAGTGTTCTGTTTCTGCAGGCACTACAGTCCCAGCAGATGCTGGCAGCTTTCCCAGCAGATGCTGGCAGTTTTCTGTTAGTGCAGGAACTACTGTTCCAGCAGATGCTGGCAGTATTCTGTTACTGCAGGCACTAATGTCCCAGCAGATGCTGGCAGTGTTCTGTTACTGCATGCAGTACTGTCCCAGCAGATGCTGGCAGAGTTCTGTTACTGCAGGCACTACTATTCCAGCAAATGCTGGCAGTGTTCTGTTACTGCAGGCATTACTGTCCCAGCAGATGCTGGCAGTGTTCTGTTACTGCATGCACTACTGTCCCAGCAGATGCTGGCAGAGTTCTGTTACTGCAGGCACTACTATTCCAGCAAATGCTGGCAGTGTTCTGTTACTGAAGGCATTACTGTCCCAGCAGATACTGGCAGAGTTTTTACTGCATGTACTACTGTCCAGCAGATGCTGGTGGAGTTCTTTACTGCAGGCATGACTATTCCAGCAAATTCTGGCAGTGATCTGTTACTGCATGCTACTGTCCCAGCAGATGCTGGCAGTGTTCTGTTACTATAAGCACTACTATCCCAGTAGATGCTGGCGGTGCTCTGTTACTGCTAGCACTACTGTACCAGTAGATGCTGTCGGTGTCCGGTTACTGCATGCACTACTGTCCAGCAGATGCTGGCAGTGTTCTGTTACTATAAGCACTACTATCCCAGTAGATGCTGGCAGTGCTCTGTTACTGCTAGCAGTACTGTCCCAGTCGATGCTGTCGGTGTCCGGTTACTGCATGCACTACTGTCCCAGCAGATGCTGGCAGTGTTCTGTTACTGCAGGCACTACTTCAGTCTGCAGTCATTGTTCCACTGATGAGGGATTGCTAGAGATTCCCAGGGTCCATTTGACTACATTTGGAGCAAGATAATTTGCTTTTGCAGCCGCAGCTGTGAAATTCTCTACCTCACTGGGTTAGAGAATGCCTGTCCATTGAGGCTGTTAGAGCTGCCTTGAAGTTGTATCTGTTTAATTGTGCTTTTCCTGCTATTGAAATCCTGTTGATTATTTTAGAATTTTAATTTATATGTATTTAGTAGCTTTTATTGTGTTTTATCTATGTCGATTTTAATGCTATGATCAATTTGGAATTTGATTTTATAAATAAGATTTGCTTACTTGCTTGCTACTACTGTCCCAGCAGATGACCGCAATGTTCTGTTACTCAGGCACTAGTGTCCCAACAGATGCTGGCAGAGTTCTGTTACTGCATTCATTACTGTCCCAGCAGATACTGGCATTCTTCTGTTACTGCAGACACTACTGTCCCAGCAGATGCTGGTAGAGTTCTGCTACTGCAGGCACTACAGTCCCAGTATATACTGGCAGTGTTCTGTTACTGCAGGCACTATTGTCCCAGCAGATGACAGCAGTGTTTGGTAACAGCAGGCATTACTGTCCCAGCAGATGCAGGCAGTGTTCTGTTACTGCAGGCACTACAGTCCCTGCAGATGCCAGCAGTGTTCTGTTACTACAGGCACTACTGTCCCAGTAGATGCTGGCAGTGTTCTGTTACTGCAGGCAATACTGTCCCAGCAGATGTCAGTAGTATTTTGTTACTGCAGGCACTTCTGTTCCAGCGATACTGGCAGTGTTCTGTTACTGCAAACACTACTGTCCCAGCTGATGCTGGCAGTGCTCTTTTACTGCAGGGACTACAGTCACAGCAGATGCTGGCAGAGTTCTATTACAGCAGACACTACAGTTACAGCAGATCCTGGAAGTGTTCTGTTACTGCAGGCACTACTGTTGCAGCACATGTTGGCAGTGTTCTGTTACTGCAGGAACTACTAACCCAGCAGAAGCTGGCAGTTTTCCGTTACTGCAGGCATTACTTTCCCAGTAGATGCTGGCAAAGTTCTGTTACTGAAGACATTACTGTTCCAGGCAGATGCTGGCAGAGTTCTGTTACTGCAGGCACTTCTATCCCAGCATATACTGATAGTGTGCTATTACTGCAGGAACTACCGTCCCAGCAGATGCCGGCAGAGTTCTGTTACTTCAGGCACTACAGTCTCAGCAGATGCTGACAGTGTTCTGTTACTGCGGGGACTAATGTCCAGCTGATGCCAGCAGTGTTCTGTTACTGCTAGCATTACAGTCCCAGCAAATGCTGGTATGGTTTTGTTACTGCGGGCACTACGGTCCCAGCAGATGCTGGCGGTGTTCTGTTACTGTAGGCACTAATGTCCCAGCTGATGCCAGCAGTGTTCTGTTATTGCCAGCACTGCAGTCCTGCAGATGCTGGTATAGTTTTGTTACTGCTGGCACTATTATCCCAGGAGATGCTGGCAGTGTTCTGTTACTGCAGGTCTGCAGTCCCAGCAGATGCTGGCGGTGTTCTATTACTGCAGGCACGACAACTCCCAGCTGATGCCAGCCAAGTTCTGTTACTGCAGACACTACTGTCCCAACAGATACCTTCAGAGTTCTGTTACTGAAGACATTACTGTTCCAGCAGATGCTGGCAGTGTTCTATTACTGCAGGCACTACAGTCCCCGTAGACGCTGGCAGAGTTCTGTTACTGCAGACATTACTGTCCCATCAGGTACTGGCAGAGTTCTGTTACTGAAGATATTACTGTCCCATCAGATGCTGGCAGTGTTCTATTACTGCAGGCACTACAGTCCCCGTAGATGCTGGCAGAGTTCTGTTACTGCAGACATTACTGTTCCAACAGGTACCAGCAGAGTTCTGTTACTGAAGAGATTACTGTCCCAGCAATGCTGGCAGTGTTCTGTTACTGCAGGCACTGCTGTTTCAGAATATCCTGGATGTATTCTGTTGCTACGGGCACTACAGTTCCAGCAGATGATGGCAGAGTTCTGTTACTGCATGCACTACAGTCCCAGTAGATGCTGGCAGTGTTCTGTTAATGCAGACACTACAGTCCCAGCATATACTGGCAGTGTTCTGTTACTGCACGCACTACTGTCCCAGCAGATGCTGGCAGAATTCTGTTACTGCAGGCCCTACTATTTCAGCAAATGCTGGCAGTGTTCTTTTACTGCAGGCATTACTGTCCCAGAAGATGCTGGTAGTGTTCTGTTAATGCAGGCACTACAGTCCCAGCATATACTGGCAGTGTTCTGTTACTGCACGCACTACTGTCCCAGCAGATGCTGGCAGAGTTCTGTTACTGCAAGCACTACTATTCCAGCAAATGCTGGCAGTGTTCTGTTACTGTGGGCATTACTATCCCAGCACATGCTGGCAAAGTTCTTTTACTGCATGCTACTGCTCCAGCAGATGCTGGCAGTGTTCTGTTACTGCCGCACTACTGTCCCAGCAGATGCTGGCAGAGTTCTGTTACTGCGGCACTACTATTCCAGCAAAGGCTGGCAGTGTTCTGTTACTGCAGGCATTACTGTCCCAGCAGATGCTGGCAGTGTCCTGTTACTGCAGGCATTACTGTCCCAGTAGATGCTGGTAGTGTTCTGTTACTGCGGGCACTACGGTCCCAGCATATACTGGCAGTGTTCTGTTACTGCCGCACTACTGTCTCAGCAGATTCTGGCAGAGTTCTGTTACTGCAGGCACTACTATTTCAGCAAATGCTGGCAGTGTTCCATTACTGCAGGCATTACTGCCCCAGCAGATGCTGGCAGAGTTATTTTACTGCATGCACCACTGTCCCTGGAGATGCTGGCAGTGTTGTTACTGCAGGCACTACTATTCCTGCAAATGCTGGCGGTGTTCTGTTACTGCAGGCATTACTGTCCCACCAGATGATGGTCTATCAAGTTGGTCTGCTCAGATCGTCTGCTGGGACGGTAGTGCTGCAATAACAGAACACTCAGAGATCTGCTGGGACAGTAGTATCTTCAGTAACAGAACACTGCCAGCATCTGCTGGGACAATAGTGCCTGCAGCAAGAACACGTTAGCATCTGCTGGGCATTAGTGCCTGCAGTAACAGAACACCGTCGGCATCTGCTGGGACAGTAGTGATTTGTTACTGCAGGCAGCACTGTCCCAGCAGATCCTTGAAGTGTTCTGTTTCTGCAGGCACTACAGTCCCAGCAGATGCTGGCAGCTTTCCCAGGAGATCCTGGCAGTTTTCTGTTAGTGCAGAAACTACTGTTCCAGCAGATGCTGGCAGTATTCTATTACTACAGGGACTACAGTCCCAGCAGATGCCAACAGTGTTCTGTTATTGCATGCACTACTGTCCCAGCAGATGCTGGCAGAGTTCTGTTACTGCAGGCACTACTATTCCAGCAAATGCTGGCAGTGTTCTGTTACTGTAGGCATTACTGTCCCAGCAAATGCTGGCAGTGTTCTGTTACTGCATGCACTACTTTCCCAGCAGATGCTGGCAGAGTTCTGTTACTGCAGGCACTACTATTCCAGCAAAAGCTGGCAGTGTGTTCTGTTACTGCAGGCAATACTGTCCCAGCAGATGTCAGTAGTATTTTGTTTCTGCAGGCACTTCTGTTCCAGCAGATACTGGCAGTGTTCTGTTACTGCAAAAACTACTGTCCCAGCTGATTCTGGCAGTGCTCTTTTACTGCAGGGACTACAGTCCCAGCTGATGCTGGCAGAGTTCTATTACAGCAGACACTACAGTTACAGCAGATCCTGGAAGTGTTCCATTACTGCAGACACTACTGTTGCAGCACATGTTGGCAGTGTTCTGTTACTGCAGGAACTACTCACCCAGCAGAAGCTGGCAGTTTTCCGTTACTGCAGGCATTACTTTCCCAGTAGATGCTGGCAAAATTCTGGTACTGAAGACATTACTGTTCCAGGCAGATGCTGGCAGAGTTCTGTTACTGCAGGCACTTCTATCCCAGCAGATCCTAATAGTGTGCTATTACTGCAGGCACTGCAGTTACAGCAGATCCTGGAAGTGTTCTGTTACTGTAGGCACTACTGTCCCAGCAGATGTTGGCAGTGTTCTCTTACTGCCTGCGCTACAGTCCCAGTAGATGCCGGCAGTGTTCTGTTATTGCAGGAACTACTGTCCCAGCAGATGCCGGCAGAGTTCTGTTACTTCAGGCACTACAGTCTCAGCAGATGCTGACAGTGTTCTGTTACTGCAGGGACTAATGTCCCAGCTGATGCCAGCAGTGTTCTGTTACTGCTAGCATTACAGTCCCAGCAAATGCTGGTATAGTTTTGTTACTGAAGGCACTACAGTCCCAGAAGATGCTGGCAGTGTTCTGTTACTGTAGGCACTAATGTCCCAGCTGATGCCAGCAGTGTTCTGTTATTGCCAGCACTGCAGTCCCAGCAGATGCTGGTATAGTTTTGTTACTGCTGGCACTACTATCCCAGGAGATGCTGGCAGTGTTCTGTTACTGCAGGCACTGCAGTCCCAGCAGATGCTGGCAGTGTTCTATTACTGCAGGCACGACAACTCCCAGCTGATGCCAGCCAAGTTCTGTTACTGCAGACACTACTGTCCCAACAGATACCTTCAGAGTTCTGTTACTGAAGACATTACTGTTCCAGCAGATGCTGGCAGTGTTCTATTACTGCAGGCACTACAGTCCCCGTAGACACTGGCAGAGTTCTGTTACTGCAGACATTACTGTCCCATCAGGTGCTGGCAGAGTTCTGTTACTGAAGATACTACTGTCCCATCAGATGCTGGCAGTGTTCTATTACTGCAGGCACTACAGTCCCCGTAGATGCTGGCAGAGTTCTGTTACTGCAGACATTACTGTTCCAACAGGTACCAGCAGAGTTCTGTTACTGAAGACATTACTGTCCCAGCGATGCTGGCAGTGTTCTGTTACTGCAGGCACTGCTGTTTCTGAATATCCTGGATGTATTCTGTTGCTCACGGGCACTACAGGTTCCAGCAGATGATGGCAGGTTCTGTTACTGCAGGCAGTACGGTCCCAGTAGATGCTGGCGGTGTTCTGTTACTGCAGACACTACAGTCCCAGCATATACTGGCAGTGTTCTGTTGCTGCACGCACTACTGTCCCAGCAGATGCTGGCAGAATTCTGTTACTGCAGGCCCTACTATTTCAGCAAATGCTGGCAGTGTTCTTTTACTGCAGGCATTACTGTCCCAGAAGATGCTGGTAGTGTTCTGTTAATGCAGGCACTACAGTCCCAGCATATACTGGCAGTGTTCTGTTACTGCACGCACTACTGTCCCAGCAGATTCTGGCAGAGTTCTGTTACTGCAGGCACTACTATTTCAGCAAATGCTGGCAGTGTTCCATTACTGCAGGCATTACTGCCCCAGCAGATGCTGGCAGAGTTATTTTACTGCATGCACCACTGTCCCAGGAGATGCTGGCAGTGTTGTTACTGCAGGCACTACTATTCCTGTAAATGCTGGCAGTGTTCTGTTACTGCAGGCATTACTGTCCCAGCAGATGATGGTCTATCAAGTTGGTCTGCTCAGATCGTCTGCTGGGACAGTGTGTCTGCAGTAACAGAACACTACCAGATCTGCTGGGACAGTGGTGTCTTCGGTAACAGAACACTGCCAGCATCTGCTCAGGGACAAGTGCCTGCAGCAACAGAACATCGCCAGCATCTGTTGACATTAGTGCCGCAGTAACAGAACACCGTCGGCATCTGCTGGGACAGTAGTGATTTGTTACTGCAGGCAGCACCGTCCCAGCAGATCCTTGAAGTGTTCTGTTTCTGCAGGCACTACAGTCCCAGCAGATGCTGGCAGCTTTCCCAGGAGATCCTGGCAGTTTTCTGTTAGTGCAGAAACTACTGTTCCAGCAGATGCTGGCAGTATTCTATTACTACAGGGACTACAGTCCCAGCAGATGCCAACAGTGTTCTGTTATTGCATGCACTACTGTCCCAGCAGATGCTGGCAGAGTTCTGTTACTGCAGGCACTACTATTCCAGCAAATGCTGGCAGTGTTCTGTTACTGTAGGCATTACTGTCCCAGCAAATGCTGGCAGTGTTCTGTTACTGCATGCACTACTTTCCCAGCAGATGCTGGCAGAGTTCTGTTACTGCAGGCACTACTATTCCAGCAAAAGCTGGCAGTGTGTTCTGTTACTGCAGGCAATACTGTCCCAGCAGATGTCAGTAGTATTTTGTTTCTGCAGGCACTTCTGTTCCAGCAGATACTGGCAGTGTTCTGTTACTGCAAAAACTACTGTCCCAGCTGATTCTGGCAGTGCTCTTTACTGCAGGGACTACAGTCCCAGCTGATGCTGGCAGAGTTCTATTACAGCAGACACTACAGTTACAGCAGATCCTGGAAGTGTTCCATTACTGCAGACACTACTGTTGCAGCACATGTTGGCAGTGTTCTGTTACTCCAGGAACTACTCACCCAGCAGAAGCTGGCAGTTTTCCGTTACTGCAGGCATTACTTTCCCAGTAGATGCTGGCAAAATTCTGGTACTGAAGACATTACTGTTCCAGGCAGATGCTGGCAGAGTTCTGTTACTGCAGGCACTTCTATCCCAGCAGATCCTAATAGTGTGCTATTACTGCAGGCACTGCAGTTACAGCAGATCCTGGAAGTGTTCTGTTACTGTAGGCACTACTGTCCCAGCAGATGTTGGCAGTGTTCTCTTACTGCCTGCGCTACAGTCCCAGTAGATGCCGGCAGTGTTCTGTTATTGCAGGAACTACTGTCCCAGCAGATGCCGGCAGAGTTCTGTTACTTCAGGCACTACAGTCTCAGCAGATGCTGACAGTGTTCTGTTACTGCAGGGACTAATGTCCCAGCTGATGCCAGCAGTGTTCTATTACTGCTAGCATTACAGTCCCAGCAAATGCTGGTATAGTTTTGTTACTGAAGGCACTACAGTCCCAGAAGATGCTGGCAGTGTTCTGTTACTGTAGGCACTAATGTCCCAGCTGATGCCAGCAGTGTTATGTTATTGCCAGCACTGCAGTCCCAGCAGATGCTGGTATAGTTTTGTTACTGCTGGCACTACTATCCCAGGAGATGCTGGCATGTTACTGCAGGCACTGCAGTCCCAGCAGATGCTGGCGGTGTTCTATTACTGCAGGCACGACAACTCCCTGCTGATGCCAGCCAAGTTCTGTTACTGCAGACACTACTGTCCCAACAGATACCTTCAGAGTTCTGTTACTGAAGACATTACTGTTCCAGCAGATGCTGGCAGTGTTCTATTACTGCAGGCACTACGGTCCCGTAGACACTGGCAGAGTTCTGTTACTGCAGACATTACTGTCCCATCAGGTGCTGGCAGAGTTCTGTTACTGAAGATACTACTGTCCCATCAGATGCTGGCAGTGTTCTATTACTGCAGGCACTACAGTCCCGTAGATGCTGGCAGAGTTCTGTTACTGCAGAACATTACTGTTCCAACAGGTACCAGCAGAGTTCTGTTACTGAAGACATTACTGTCCCAGCGATGCTGGCAGTGTTCTGTTACTGCAGGCACTGCTGTTTCTGAATATCCTGGATGTATTCTGTTGCTACGGGCACTACAGTTCCAGCAGATGATGGCAGAGTTCTGTTACTGCAGGCAGTACAGTCCCAGTAGATGCTGGCAGTGTTCTGTTACTGCAGACACTACAGTCCCAGCATATACTGGCAGTGTTCTGTTACTGCACGCACTACTGTCCCAGCAGATGCTGGCAGAATTCTGTTACTGCAGGCCCTACTATTTCAGCAAATGCTGGCAGTGTTCTTTTACTGCAGGCATTACTGTCCCAGAAGATGCTGGTAGTGTTCTGTTAATGCAGGCACTGGTCCAGCATATACTGGCAGTGTTCTGTTACTGCACTACTGTCCCAGCAGATTCTGGCAGAGTTCTGTTACTGCAGGCACTACTATTTCAGCAAATGCTGGCAGTGTTCCATTACTGCAGGCATTACTGCCCCAGCAGATGCTGGCAGAGTTATTTTACTGCATGCACCACTGTCCCAGGAGATGCTGGCAGTGTTGTTACTGCAGGCACTACTATTCCTGTAAATGCTGGCAGTGTTCTGTTACTGCAGGCATTACTGTCCCAGCAGATGATGGTCTATCAAGTTAGTCTGCTCGAATGCGTCTGCTAGGACAGTAGTGTCTGCAGTAACAGAACACTACCAGGATCTGCTGGGACAGTGGTGTCTTCAGTAACAGAACACTGCCAGCATCTGCTGGGACAATAGTGCCTGCAGCAACAGAACACTGCCAGCATCTGCTGGGACATTAGTGCCTGCAGTAACAGAACACTGTCGGCATCTGCTGGGACAGTAGTGATTTGTTACTGCAGGCAGCACTGTCCCAGCAGATCCTTGAAGTGTTCTGTTTCTGCAGGCACTACAGTCCCAGCAGATGCTGGCAGCTTTCCCAGGAGATCCTGGCAGTTTTCTGTTAGTGCAGAAACTACTGTTCCAGCAGATGCTGGCAGTATTCTATTACTACAGGGACTACAGTCCCAGCAGATGCCAACAGTGTTCTGTTATTGCATGCACTACTGTCCCAGCAGATGCTGGCAGAGTTCTGTTACTGCAGGCACTACTATTCCAGCAAATGCTGGCAGTGTTCTGTTACTGTAGGCATTACTGTCCCAGCAAATGCTGGCAGTGTTCTGTTACTGCATGCACTACTTTCCCAGCAGATGCTGGCAGAGTTCTGTTACTGCAGGCACTACTATTCCAGCAAAAGCTGGCAGTGTGTTCTGTTACTGCAGGCAATACTGTCCCAGCAGATGTCAGTAGTATTTTGTTTCTGCAGGCACTTCTGTTCCAGCAGATACTGGCAGTGTTCTGTTACTGCAAAACTACTGTCCCAGCTGATTCTGGCAGTGCTCTTTACTGCAGGGACTACGGTCCCAGCTGATGCTGGCAGAGTTCTATTACAGCAGACACTACAGTTACAGCAGATCCTGGAAGTGTTCCATTACTGCAGACACTACTGTTGCAGCACATGTTGGCAGTGTTCTGTTACTGCGGAACTACTCACCCAGCAGAAGCTGGCAGTTTTCCGTTACTGCAGGCATTACTTTCCCAGTAGATGCTGGCAAAATTCTGGTACTGAAGACATTACTGTTCCAGGCAGATGCTGGCAGAGTTCTGTTACTGCAGGCACTTCTATCCCAGCAGATCCTAATAGTGTGCTATTACTGCAGGCACTGCAGTTACAGCAGATCCTGGAAGTGTTCTGTTACTGTAGGCACTACTGTCCCAGCAGATGTTGGCAGTGTTCTCTTACTGCCTGCGCTACAGTCCCAGTAGATGCCGGCAGTGTTCTGTTATTGCAGGAACTACTGTCCCAGCAGATGCCGGCAGAGTTCTGTTACTTCAGGCACTACAGTCTCAGCAGATGCTGACAGTGTTCTGTTACTGCAGGGACTAATGTCCCAGCTGATGCCAGCAGTGTTCTGTTACTGCTAGCATTACAGTCCCAGCAAATGCTGGTATAGTTTTGTTACTGAAGGCACTACAGTCCCAGAAGATGCTGGCAGTGTTCTGTTACTGTAGGCACTAATGTCCCAGCTGATGCCAGCAGTGTTATGTTATTGCCAGCACTGCAGTCCCAGCAGATGCTGGTATAGTTTTGTTACTGCTGGCACTACTATCCCAGGAGATGCTGGCAGTGTTCTGTTACTGCAGGCACTGCAGTCCCAGCAGATGCTGGCGGTGTTCTATTACTGCAGGCACGACAACTCCCAGCTGATGCCAGCCAAGTTCTGTTACTGCAGACACTACTGTCCCAACAGATACCTTCAGAGTTCTGTTACTGAAGACATTACTGTTCCAGCAGATGCTGGCAGTGTTCTATTACTGCAGGCACTACAGTCCCCGTAGACACTGGCAGAGTTCTGTTACTGCAGACATTACTGTCCCATCAGGTGCTGGCAGAGTTCTGTTACTGAAGATACTACTGTCCCATCAGATGCTGGCAGTGTTCTATTACTGCAGGCACTACAGTCCCCGTAGATGCTGGCAGAGTTCTGTTACTGCAGACATTACTGTTCCAACAGGTACCAGCAGAGTTCTGTTACTGAAGACATTACTGTCCCAGCGATGCTGGCAGTGTTCTGTTACTGCAGGCACTGCTGTTTCTGAATATCCTGGATGTATTCTGTTGCTACGGGCACTACAGTTCAGGCAGATGATGGCAGAGTTCTGTTATTGCAGGCAGTACAGTCCCAGTAGATGCTGGCAGTGTTCTGTTACTGCAGACACTACAGTCCCAGCATATACTGGCAGTGTTCTGTTACTGCACGCACTACTGTCCCAGCAGATGCTGGCAGAATTCTGTTACTGCAGGCCCTACTATTTCAGCAAATGCTGGCAGTGTTCTTTACTGCAGGCATTACTGTCCCAGAAGATGCTGGTAGTGTTCTGTTAATGCGGTACTACGGTCCCAGCATATACTGGCAGTGTTCTGTTACTGCACGCACTACTGTCCCAGCAGATTCTGGCAGAGTTCTGTTACTGCAGGCACTACTATTTCAGCAAATGCTGGCAGTGTTCCATTACTGCAGGCATTACTGCCCCAGCAGATGCTGGCAGAGTTATTTTACTGCATGCACCACTGTCCCAGGAGATGCTGGCAGTGTTGTTACTGCAGGCACTACTATTCCTGTAAATGCTGGCAGTGTTCTGTTACTGCAGGCATTACTGTCCCAGCAGATGATGGTCTATCAAGTTAGTCTGCTCGAATGCGTCTGCTAGGACAGTACTGTCTGCAGTAACAGAACACTACCAGGATCTGCTGGGACAGTGTTGTCTTCGTAACAGAACACTGCCGGCATCTGCCAGGGACAATCAGTGCCTGCAGCAGCAGAATACTGCCAGCATCTGCTGGGATTAGTGCCTGCAGTAACAGAACACTGTCGGCATCTGTTGGGACAGTAGTGATTTGTTACTGCAGGCAGCACTGTCCCAGCAGATCCTTGAAGTGTTCTGTTTCTGCAGGCACTACAGTCCCAGCAGATGCTGGCAGCTTTCCCAGCAGATGCTGGCAGTTTTCTGTTAGTGCAGGAACTACTGTTCCAGCAGATGCTGGCAGTATTATTTTACTACAGGGACTACAGTCCCAGCAGATGCCAACAGTGTTCTGTTATTGCAGGCACTACTGTTCCAGCAGATGCTGGCAGTATTCTGTTACTGCAGGCACTAATGTCCCAGCAGATGCTGGCAGTGTTCTGTTACTGCACGCAGTACTGTCCCAGCAGATGCTGGCAGAGTTCTGTTACTGCAGGCACTACTATTCCAGCAAATGCTGGCAGTGTTCTGTTAATGCAGGCATTTCTGTCCCAGCAGATGCTGGCAGTGTTCTGTTACTGCATGCACTACTGTCCCAGCAGATGCTGGCAGAGTTCTGTTACTGCAGGCACTACTATTCCAGCAAATGCTGGCAGTGTTCTGTTACTGAACTCATTACTGTCCCACCAGATACTGGCAGAGTTTTTTTACTGCATGTACTACTGTCCCAGCAGATGCTGGTGGAGTTCTGTTACTGCAGGCATGACTATTCCAGCAAATTCTGGCAGTGATCTGTTACTGCATGCACTACTGTCCCAGCAGATGCTGGCAGTGTTCTGTTACTATAAGCACTACTATCCCAGTAGATGCTGGCAGTGCTCTGTTACTGCTAGCACTACTGTACCAGTAGATGCTGTCAGTGTCCGGTTACTGCATGCACTACTGTCCCAGCAGATGCTGGCAGTGTTCTGTTACTATAAGCACTACTATCCCAGTAGATGCTGGCAGTGCTCTGTTACTGCTAGCAGTACTGTCCCAGTCGATGCTGTCAGTGTCCGGTTACTGCATGCACTACTGTCCCAGCAGATGCTGGCAGTGTTCTGTTACTGCAGGCACTACTTCAGTCTGCAGTCATTGTTCCACTGATGAGGGATTGCTAGAGATTCCCAGGGTCCATTTGACTACATTTGGAGCAAGATAATTTGCTTTTGCAGCCGCTTAGCTGTGAAATTCTCTACCTCACTGGGTTAGAGAATGCCTGTCCATTGAGGCTGTTAGAGCTGCCTTGAAGTTGTATCTGTTTAATTGTGCTTTTCCTGCTATTGAAATCCTGTTGATTATTTTAGAATTTTAATTTATATGTATTTAGTAGCTTTTATTGTGTTTTTATCTATGTCGGTACAATGCTATGATCAATTTGGAATTTGATTTTATAAATAAGATTTGCTTACTTGCTTGCTACTACTGTCCCAGCAGATGACCGCAATGTTCTGTTACTCAGGCACTAGTGTCCCAACAGATGCTGGCAGAGTTCTGTTACTGCATTCATTACTGTCCCAGCAGATACTGGCATTCTTCTGTTACTGCAGACACTACTGTCCCAGCAGATGCTGGTAGAGTTCTGCTACTGCAGGCACTACAGTCCCAGTATATACTGGCAGTGTTCTGTTACTGCAGGCACTATTGTCCCAGCAGATGACAGCAGTGTTTGGTAACAGCAGGCATTACTGTCCCAGCAGATGCAGGCAGTGTTCTGTTACTGCAGGCACTACAGTCCCTGCAGATGCCAGCAGTGTTCTGTTACTACAGGCACTACTGTCCCAGTAGATGCTGGCAGTGTTCTGTTACTGCAGGCAATACTGTCCCAGCAGATGTCAGTATTATTTTGTTACTGCAGGCACTTCTGTTCCAGCGATACTGGCAGTGTTCTGTTACTGCAAACACTACTGTCCCAGCTGATGCTGGCAGTGCTCTTTTACTGCAGGGACTACAGTCACAGCAGATGCTGGCAGAGTTCTATTACAGCAGACACTACAGTTACAGCAGATCCTGGAAGTGTTCTGTTACTGCAGGCACTACTGTTGCAGCACATGTTGGCAGTGTTCTGTTACTGCAGGAACTACTAACCAGCAGAAGCTGGCAGTTTTCGTTACTGCAGGCATTACTTTCCCAGTAGATGCTGGCAAAGTTCTGTTACTGAAGACATTACTGTTCCAGGCAGATGCTGGCAGAGTTCTGTTACTGCAGGCACTTCTATCCCAGCATATACTGATAGTGTGCTATTACTGCAGGAACTACCGTCCCAGCAGATGCCGGCAGAGTTCTGTTACTTCAGGCACTACAGTCTCAGCAGATGCTGACAGTGTTCTGTTACTGCAGGGACTAATGTCCCAGCTGATGCCAGCAGTGTTCTGTTACTGCTAGCATTACAGTCCCAGCAAATGCTGGTATAGTTTTGTTACTGCAGGCACTACAGTCCCAGCAGATGCTGGCAGTGTTCTGTTACTGTAGGCACTAATGTCCCAGCTGATGCCAGCAGTGTTCTGTTATTGCCAGCACTGCAGTCCCTGCAGATGCTGGTATAGTTTTGTTACTGCTGGCACTATTATCCCAGGAGATGCTGGCAGTGTTCTGTTACTGCAGGTCTGCAGTCCCAGCAGATGCTGGCAGTGTTCTATTACTGCAGGCACGACAACTCCCAGCTGATGCCAGCCAAGTTCTGTTACTGCAGACACTACTGTCCCAACAGATACCTTCAGAGTTCTGTTACTGAAGACATTACTGTTCCAGCAGATGCTGGCAGTGTTCTATTACTGCAGGCACTACAGTCCCCATAGACGCTGGCAGAGTTCTGTTACTGCAGACATTACTGTCCCATCAGGTACTGGCAGAGTTCTGTTACTGAAGATATTACTGTCCCATCAGATGCTGGCAGTGTTCTATTACTGCAGGCACTACAGTCCCCGTAGATGCTGGCAGAGTTCTGTTACTGCAGACATTACTGTTCCAACAGGTACCAGCAGAGTTCTGTTACTGAAGAGATTACTGTCCCAGCAATGCTGGCAGTGTTCTGTTACTGCAGGCACTGATGTTTCAGAATATCCTGAATGTATTCTGTTGCTACGGGCACTACAGTTCCAGCAGATGATGGCAGAGTTCTGTTACTGCATGCACTACAGTCCCAGTAGATGCTGGCAGTGTTCTGTTAATGCAGGCACTACAGTCCCAGCATATACTGGCAGTGTTCTGTTACTGCACGCACTACTGTCTCAGCAGATTCTGGCAGAGTTCTGTTACTGGAGGCACTTCTATCCCAGCAGATCCTAATAGTGTGCTATTACTACTGCAGGCACTGCAGTTACAGCAGATCCTGGAAGTGTTCTGTTACTGTAGGCACTACTGTCCCAGCAGATGTTGGCAGTGTTCTCTTACTGCCTGCGCTACAGTCCCAGTAGATGCCGGCAGTGTTCTGTTATTGCAGGAACTACTGTCCCAGCAGATGCCGGCAGAGTTCTGTTACTTCAGGCACTACAGTCTCAGCAGATGCTGACATTGTTCTGTTACTGCAGGGACTAATGTCCCAGCTGATGCCAGCAGTGTTCTGTTACTGCTAGCTTTACAGTCCCAGCAAATGCTGGTATAGTTTTGTTACTGCAGGCACTACAGTCCCATCAGATGCTGGCAGTGTTCTGTTACTGTAGGCACTAATGTCCCAGCTGATGCCAGCAGTGTTCTGTTATTGCCAGCACTGTAGTCCCAGCAGATGCTGGTATAGTTTTGTTACTGCTGGCACTACTATCCCAGGAGATGCTGGCAGTGTTCTGTTACTGCAGGCACTGCAGTCCCAGCAGATGCTGGCAGTGTTCTATTACTGCGGGCATGACAACTCCCAGCTGATGCCAGCCAAGTTCTGTTACTGCAGACACTACTGTCCCAACAGATATCTTCAGAGTTCTGTTACTGAAGACATTACTGTTCCAGCAGTTGCTGGCAGTGTTCTATTACTGCAGGCACTACGGTCCCGGAGACACTGGCAGAGTTCTGTTACTGCAGACATTACTGTCCCATCAGGTACTGGCAGAGTTCTGTTACTGAAGATATTACTGTCCCATCAGATGCTGGCAGTGTTCTATTACTGCAGACATTACAGTCCCCGTAGATGCTGGCAGAGTTCTGTTACTGCAGACATTACTGTTCAAACAGGTACCAGCAGAGTTCTGTTACTGAAGACATTACTGTCCCAGCAATGCTGGCAGTGTTCTGTTACTGCGGGCACTGCTGTTTCAGAATATCCTGGATGTATTCTGTTGCTACGGGCACTACAGTTCCAGCAGATGATGGCAGAGTTCTGTTACTGCAGGCAGTACAGTCCCAGTAGATGCTGGCAGTGTTCTGTTACTGCAGACACTACAGTCCCAGCATATACTGGCAGTGTTCTGTTACTGCACGCACTACTGTCTCAGCAGATTCTGGTAGAGTTCTGTTACTGCAGGCACTACTATTTCAGCAAATGCTGGCAGTGTTCCATTACTGCAGGCATTACTGCCCCAGCAGATGCTGGCAGAGTTATTTTACTGCATGCACCACTGTCCCAGGAGGTGCTGGCAGTGTTGTTACTGCAGGCACTACTCTTCCTGTAAATGCTGGCAGTGTTCTGTTACTGCAGGCATTACTGTCCCAGCAGATGATGGTCTATCAACTTAGTCTGCTCGAATGCGTCTGCTGGGACAGTAGTGTCTGCGGTAACAGAACACCTGAATCTGCTGGGACAGTGGTGTCTTCAGTAACAGAACACTGCCAGCATCTGCTGGGACAATAGTGCCTGCAGCAACAGACACTGCCAGCATCTGCTGAGGATTAGTGCCCGCAGTAACAGAACACCGTCGCATCTGCTGGGACAGTAGTGTTGTTACTGCAGGCAGCACTGTCCCAGCAGATCCTTGAAGTGTTCTGTTTCTGCAGGCACTACGGTCCCAGCAGATGCTGGCAGCTTTCCCAGGAGATCCTGGCGGTTTTCTGTTAGTGCAGAAACTACTGTTCCAGCAGATGCTGGCAGTATTCTATTACTACAGGGACTACGGTCCCAGCAGATGCCAACAGTGTTCTGTTATTGCATGCACTACTGTCCCAGCAGATGCTGGCAGAGTTCTGTTACTGCAGGCACTACTATTCCAGCAAATGCTGGCAGTGTTCTGTTACTGTAGGCATTACTGTCCCAGCAAATGCTGGCAGTGTTCTGTTACTGCATGCACTACTTTCCCAGCAGATGCTGGCGAGTTCTGTTACTGCAGGCACTACTATTCCAGCAAAAGCTGGCAGTGTGTTCTGTTACTGCAGGCAATACTGTCCCAGCAGATGTCAGTAGTATTTTGTTTCTGCAGGCACTTCTGTTCCAGCAGATACTGGCAGTGTTCTGTTACTGCAAAAACTACTGTCCCAGCTGATTCTGGCAGTGCTCTTTTACTGCAGGGACTACAGTCCCAGCTGATGCTGGCAGAGTTCTATTACAGCAGACACTACAGTTACAGCAGATCCTGGAAGTGTTCCATTACTGCAGACACTACTGTTGCAGCACATGTTGGCAGTGTTCTGTTACTGCAGGAACTACTCACCCAGCAGAAGCTGGCAGTTTTCCGTTACTGCAGGCATTACTTTCCCAGTAGATGCTGGCAAAATTCTGGTACTGAAGACATTACTGTTCCAGGCAGATGCTGGCAGAGTTCTGTTACTGCAGGCACTTCTATCCCAGCAGATCCTAATAGTGTGCTATTACTGCAGGCACTGCAGTTACAGCAGATCCTGGAAGTGTTCTGTTACTGTAGGCACTACTGTCCCAGCAGATGTTGGCAGTGTTCTCTTACTGCCTGCGCTACAGTCCCAGTAGATGCCGGCAGTGTTCTGTTATTGCAGGAACTACTGTCCCAGCAGATGCCGGCAGAGTTCTGTTACTTCAGGCACTACGAGTCTCAGCAGATGCTGACAGTGTTCTGTTACTGCGGGACTAATGTCCCAGCTGATGCCAGCAGTGTTCTGTTACTGCTAGCATTACAGTCCCAGCAAATGCTGGTATAGTTTTGTTACTGAAGGCACTACAGTCCCAGAAGATGCTGGCAGTGTTCTGTTACTGTAGGCACTAATGTCCCAGCTGATGCCAGCAGTGTTATGTTATTGCCAGCACTGCAGTCCAGCAGATGCTGGTATAGTTTGTTACTGCTGGCACTACTATCCCAGGAGATGCTGGCGGTGTTCTGTTACTGCAGGCACTGCAGTCCCAGCAGATGCTGGCAGTGTTCTATTACTGCAGGCACGACAACTCCCAGCTGATGCCAGCCAAGTTCTGTTACTGCAGACACTACTGTCCCAACAGATACCTTCAGAGTTCTGTTACTGAAGACATTACTGTTCCAGCAGATGCTGGCAGTGTTCTATTACTGCAGGCACTACGGTCCCGTAGACACTGGCAGAGTTCTGTTACTGCAGACATTACTGTCCCATCAGGTGCTGGCAGAGTTCTGTTACTGAAGATACTACTGTCCCATCAGATGCTGGCAGTGTTCTATTACTGCAGGCACTACAGTCCCCGTAGATGCTGGCAGAGTTCTGTTACTGCAGACATTACTGTTCCAACAGGTACCAGCAGAGTTCTGTTACTGAAGACATTACTGTCCCAGCGATGCTGGCAGTGTTCTGTTACTGCAGGCACTGCTGTTTCTGAATATCCTGGATGTATTCTGTTGCTACGGGCACTACAGTTCCAGCAGATGATGGCAGAGTTCTGTTACTGCAGGCAGTACAGTCCCAGTAGATGCTGGCAGTGTTCTGTTACTGCAGACACTACAGTCCCAGCATATACTGGCAGTGTTCTGTTACTGCACGCACTACTGTCCCAGCAGATGCTGGCAGAATTCTGTTACTGCAGGCCCTACTATTTCAGCAAATGCTGGCAGTGTTCTTTTACTGCAGGCATTACTGTCCCAGAAGATGCTGGTAGTGTTCTGTTAATGCAGGCACTACAGTCCCAGCATATACTGGCAGTGTTCTGTTACTGCACGCACTACTGTCCCAGCAGATTCTGGCAGAGTTCTGTTACTGCAGGCACTACTATTTCAGCAAATGCTGGCAGTGTTCCATTACTGCAGGCATTACTGCCCCAGCAGATGCTGGCAGAGTTATTTTACTGCATGCACCACTGTCCCAGGAGATGCTGGCAGTGTTGTTACTGCAGGCACTACTATTCCTGTAAATGCTGGCGGTGTTCTGTTACTGCAGGCATTACTGTCCCAGCAGATGATGGTCTATCAGATTGGTCTGCTCGAATCGTCTGCTAGGACGGTAGTGTCTGCAGTAACAGAACACTACCAGGATCTGCTGGGACAGTGGTGTCTTCAGTAACAGAACACTGCCAGCATCTGCTGGGACAATAGTGCCTGCAGCAACAGAACACTGCCAGCATCTGCTGGGACATTAGTGCCTGCAGTAACAGAACACTGTCGGCATCTGTTGGGACAGTAGTGATTTGTTACTGCAGGCAGCACTGTCCCAGCAGATCCTTGAAGTGTTCTGTTTCTGCAGGCACTACAGTCCCAGCAGATGCTGGCAGCTTTCCCAGCAGATGCTGGCAGTTTTCTGTTAGTGCAGGAACTACTGTTCCAGCAGATGCTGGCAGTATTCTTTTACTACAGGGACTACAGTCCCAGCAGATGCCAACAGTGTTCTGTTATTGCAGGCGCTACTGTTCCAGGAGATGCTGGCAGTATTCTGTTACTGCAGGCACTAATGTCCCAGCAGATGCTGACAGTGTTCTGTTACTGCACGCAGTACTGTCCCAGCAGATGCTGGCAGAGTTCTGTTACTGCAGGCACTACTATTCCAGCAAATGCTGGCGGTGTTCTGTTACTGCGGGCATTTCTGTCCCAGCAGATGCTGGCAGTGTTCTGTTACTGCATGCACTACTGTCCCAGCAGATGCTGGCAGAGTTCTGTTACTGCAGGCACTACTATTCCAGCAAATGCTGGCAGTGTTCTGTTACTGAACTCATTACTGTCCCAGCAGATACTGGCAGAGTTTTTTTACTGCATGTACTACTGTCCCAGCAGATGCTGGTGGAGTTCTGTTACTGCAGGCATGGCTATTCCAGCAAATTCTGGCAGTGATCTGTTACTGCATGCACTACTGTCCCAGCAGATGCTGGCAGTGTTCTGTTACTATAAGCACTACTATCCCAGTAGATGCTGGCAGTGCTCTGTTACTGCTAGCACTACTGTACCAGTAGATGCTGTCGGTGTCCGGTTACTGCATGCACTACTGTCCCAGCAGATGCTGGCAGTGTTCTGTTACTATAAGCACTACTATCCAGTAGATGCTGGCAGTGCTCTGTTACTGCTATCAGTACTGTCCCAGTCGATGCTGTCAGTGTCCGGTTACTGCATGCACTACTGTCCCAGCAGATGCTGGCAGTGTTCTGTTACTGCAGGCACTACTTCAGTCTGCAGTCATTGTTCCACCGATGAGGGATTGCTAGAGATTCCCAGGGTCCATTTGACTACATTTGGAGCAAGATAATTTGCTTTTGCAGCCGCTTAGCTGTGAAATTCTCTACCTCACTGGGTTAGAGAATGCCTGTCCATTGAGGCTGTTAGAGCTGCCTTGAAGTTGTATCTGTTTAATTGTGCTTTTCCTGCTATTGAAATCCTGTTGATTATTTTAGAATTTTAATTTATATGTATTTAGTAGCTTTTATTGTGTTTTATCTATGTCGGTTAATGCTATGATCAATTTGGAATTTGATTTTATAAATAAGATTTGCTTACTTGCTTGCTACTACTGTCCCAGCAGATGACCGCAATGTTCTGTTACTCAGGCACTAGTGTCCCAACAGATGCTGGCAGAGTTCTGTTACTGCATTCATTACTGTCCCAGCAGATACTGGCATTCTTCTGTTACTGCAGACACTACTGTCCCAGCAGATGCTGGTAGAGTTCTGCTACTGCAGGCACTACAGTCCCAGTATATACTGGCAGTGTTCTGTTACTGCAGGCACTATTGTCCCAGCAGATGACAGCAGTGTTTGGTAACAGCAGGCATTACTGTCCCAGCAGATGCAGGCAGTGTTCTGTTACTGCAGGCACTACAGTCCCTGCAGATGCCAGCAGTGTTCTGTTACTACAGGCACTACTGTCCCAGTAGATGCTGGCAGTGTTCTGTTACTGCAGGCAATACTGTCCCAGCAGATGTCAGTATTATTTTGTTACTGCAGGCACTTCTGTTCCAGCGATACTGGCAGTGTTCTGTTACTGCAAACACTACTGTCCAGCTGATGCTGGCAGTGCTCTTTTACTGCAGGGACTACAGTCACAGCAGATGCTGGCAGAGTTCTATTACAGCAGACACTACAGTTACAGCAGATCCTGGAAGTGTTCTGTTACTGCAGGCACTACTGTTGCAGCACATGTTGGCAGTGTTCTGTTACTGCAGGAACTACTAACCCAGCAGAAGCTGGCAGTTTTCCGTTACTGCAGGCATTACTTTCCCAGTAGATGCTGGCAAAGTTCTGTTACTGAAGACATTACTGTTCCAGGCAGATGCTGGCAGAGTTCTGTTACTGCAGGCACTTCTATCCCAGCATATACTGATAGTGTGCTATTACTTCAGGCACTACAGTCTCAGCAGATGCTGACAGTGTTCTGTTACTGCAGGGACTAATGTCCCAGCTGATGCCAGCAGTGTTCTGTTACTGCTAGCATTACAGTCCCAGCAAATGCTGGTATAGTTTTGTTACTGCAGGCACTACAGTCCCAGCAGATGCTGGCAGTGTTCTGTTACTGTAGGCACTAATGTCCCAGCTGATGCCAGCAGTGTTCTGTTATTGCCAGCACTGCAGTCCTGCAGATGCTGGTATAGTTTTGTTACTGCTGGCACTATTATCCCAGGAGATGCTGGCAGTGTTCTGTTACTGCAGGTCTGCGGTCCCAGCAGATGCTGGCAGTGTTCTATTACTGCAGGCACGACAACTCCCAGCTGATGCCAGCCAAGTTCTGTTACTGCAGACACTACTGTCCCAACAGATACCTTCAGAGTTCTGTTACTGAAGACATTACTGTTCCAGCAGATGCTGGCAGTGTTCTATTACTGCAGGCACTACGGTCCCGTGGCGCTGGCAGAGTTCTGTTACTGCAGACATTACTGTCCCATCAGGTACTGGCAGAGTTCTGTTACTGAAGATATTACTGTCCCATCAGATGCTGGCAGTGTTCTATTACTGCAGGCACTACAGTCCCCGTAGATGCTGGCAGAGTTCTGTTACTGCAGACATTACTGTTCCAACAGGTACCAGCAGAGTTCTGTTACTGAAGAGATTACTGTCCCAGCAATGCTGGCAGTGTTCTGTTACTGCAGGCACTGCTGTTTCAGAATATCCTGGATGTATTCTGTTGCTACGGGCACTACAGTTCCAGCAGATGATGGCAGAGTTCTGTTACTGCATGCACTACAGTCCCAGTAGATGCTGGCAGTGTTCTGTTAATGCAGGCACTACAGTCCCAGCATATACTGGCGGTGTTCTGTTACTGCCGCCTACTGTCCCAGCAGATGCTGGCAGAGTTCTGTTACTGCAAGCACTACTATTCCAGCAAATGCTGGCAGTGTTCTGTTACTGTGGGCATTACTATCCCAGCAGATGCTGGCAAAGTTCTTTTACTGCATGCACTACTGCTCCAGCAGATGCTGGCAGTGTTCTGCTACTGCACGCACTACTGTACCAGCAGATGCTGGCAGAGTTCTGTTACTGCAGGCACTACTATTCCAGCAAAGGCTGGCAGTGTTCTGTTACTGCAGGCATTACTGTCCCAGCAGATGCTGGCAGTGTCCTGTTACTGCAGGCATTACTGTCCCAGTAGATGCTGGTAGTGTTCTGTTACTGCAGGCACTACAGTCCCAGCATATACTGGCAGTGTTCTGTTACTGCACGCACTACTGTCTCAGCAGATTCTGGCAGAGTTCTGTTACTGCAGGCACTACTATTCCAGCAGATGCTGGCAGTGTTCCGTTACTGCAGGCATTACTGCCCCAGCAGATGCTGGCAGAGTTATTTTACTGCATGCACCACTGTCCCTGGAGATGCTGGCAGTGTTGTTACTGCAGGCACTACTATTCCTGCAAATGCTGGCAGTGTTCTGTTACTGCAGGCATTACTGTCCCAGCAGATGATGGTCTATCAAGTTAGTCTGCTCAAATGCGTCTGCTAGGACAGTAGTGCCTGCAATAACAGAACACTTACAGGATCTGCTGGGACAGTAGTATCTTCAGTAACAGAACACTGCCAGCATCTGCTGGGACAATAGTGCCTGCAGCAACAGAACACTGCCAGCATCTGCTGGGACATTAGTGCCTGCAGTTACAGAACACTGTCGGCATCTGCTGGGACAGTAGTGATTTGTTACTGCAGGCAGCACTGTCCCAGCAGATCCTTGAAGTGTTCTGTTTCTGCAGGCATTACTGTCCCAGCAGATGCTGGCAGTGTCCTGTTACTGCAGGCATTACTGTCCCAGTAGATGCTGGTAGTGTTCTGTTACTGCAGGCACTACAGTCCCAGCATATACTGGCAGTGTTCTGTTACTGCACGCACTACTGTCTCAGCAGATTCTGGCAGAGTTCTGTTACTGCAGGCACTTCTATCCCAGCAGATCCTAATAGTGTGCTATTACTGCAGGCACTGCAGTTACAGCAGATCCTGGAAGTGTTCTGTTACTGTAGGCACTACTGTCCCAGGAGATGTTGGCAGTGTTCTCTTACTGCCTGCGGTACAGTCCCAGTAGATGCGGCAGTGTTCTGTTATTGCAGGAACTACTGTCCCAGCAGATGCGGCAGAGTTCTGTTACTCCAGGCACTACAGTCTCAGCAGATGCTGACAGTGTTCTGTTACTGCAGGGACTAATGTCCCAGCTGATGCCAGCAGTGTTCTGTTACTGCTAGCTACAGTCCCAGCAAATGCTGGTATAGTTTTGTTACTGCAGGCACTACGGTCCCATCAGATGCTGGCAGTGTTCTGTTACTGTAGGCACTAATGTCCCAGCTGATGCCAGCAGTGTTCTGTTATTGCCAGCTCTGTAGTCCCAGCAGATGCTGGTATAGTTTTGTTACTGCTGGCACTACTATCCCAGGAGATGCTGGCAGTGTTCTGTTACTGCAGGCACTGCAGTCCCAGCAGATGCTGGCAGTGTTCTATTACTGCAGGCATGACAACTCCCAGCTGATGCCAGCCAAGTTCTGTTACTGCAGACACTACTGTCCCAACAGATATCTTCAGAGTTCTGTTACTGAAGACATTACTGTTCCAGCAGTTGCTGGCAGTGTTCTATTACTGCAGGCACTACAGTCCCCGTAGACACTGGCAGAGTTCTGTTACTGCAGACATTACTGTCCCATCAGGTACTGGCAGAGTTCTGTTACTGAAGATATTACTGTCCCATCAGATGCTGGCAGTGTTCTATTACTGCAGACATTACAGTCCCCGTAGATGCTGGCAGAGTTCTGTTACTGCAGACATTACTGTTCAAACAGGTACCAGCAGAGTTCTGTTACTGAAGACATTACTGTCCCAGCAATGCTGGCAGTGTTCTGTTACTGCGGGCACTGCTGTTTCAGAATATCCTGGATGTATTCTGTTGCTACGGGCACTACAGTTCCAGCAGATGATGGCAGAGTTCTGTTACTGCAGGCAGTACAGTCCCAGTAGATGCTGGCGGTGTTCTGTTACTGCAGACACTACGGTCCCAGCATATACTGGCGGTGTTCTGTTACTGCCGCACTACTGTCCCAGCAGATGCTGGCGGAATTCTGTTACTGCAGGCCCTACTATTTCAGCAAATGCTGGCAGTGTTCTTTTACTGCAGGCATTACTGTCCCAGAAGATGCTGGTAGTGTTCTGTTAATGCAGGCACTACAGTCCCAGCATATACTGGCAGTGTTCTGTTACTGCACGCACTACTGTCCCAGCAGATTCTGGCAGAGTTCTGTTACTGCAGGCACTACTATTTCAGTAAATGCTGGCAGTGTTCCGTTACTGCAGGCAGTACTGCCCCAGCAGATGCTGGCAGAGTTATTTTACTGCAGGCATTACTGTCCCAGTAGATGCTGGTAGTGTTCTGTTACTGCAGGCACTACAGTCCCAGCATATACTGGCAGTGTTCTGTTACTGCACGCACTACTGTCTCAGCAGATTCTGGCAGAGTTCTGTTACTGCAGGCACTACTATTTCAGCAAATGCTGGCAGTGTTCCATTACTGCAGGCATTACTGCCCCAGCAGATGCTGGCAGAGTTATTTTACTGCATGCACCACTGTCCCAGGAGGTGCTGGCAGTGTTGTTACTGCAGGCACTACTATTCCTGTAAATGCTGGCAGTGTTCTGTTACTGCAGGCATTACTGTCCCAGCAGATGATGGTCTATCAAGTTAGTCTGCTCGAATGCGTCTGCTAGGACAGTAGTGCCTGCAATAACAGAACACTACCAGGATCTGCTGGGACAGTAGTGTCTTCAGTAACAGAACACTGCCAGCATCTGCTGGGACAATAGTGCCTGCAGCAACAGAACACTGCCAGCATCTGCTGGGACATTAGTGCCTGCAGTAACAGAACACTGTCGGCATCTGCTGGGACAGTAGTGATTTGTTACTGCAGGCAGCACTGTCCCAGCAGATCCTTGAAGTGTTCTGTTTCTGCAGGCACTACAGTCCCAGCAGATGCTGGCAGCTTTCCCAGCAGATGCTGGCAGTTTTCTGTTAGTGCAGGAACTACTGTTCCAGCAGATGCTGGCAGTATTCTTTTACTACAGGGACTACAGTCCCAGCAGATGCCAACAGTGTTCTGTTTGCAGGCACTACTGTTCCAGCAGATGCTGGCAGTATTCTGTTACTGCAGGCACTAATGTCCCAGCAGATGCTGGCAGTGTTCTGTTACTGCACGCAGTACTGTCCCAGCAGATGCTGGCAGAGTTCTGTTACTGCAGGCACTACTATTCCAGCAAATGCTGGCAGTGTTCTGTTACTGCAGGCATTTCTGTCCCAGCAGATGCTGGCAGTGTTCTGTTACTGCATGCACTACTGTCCCAGCAGATGCTGGCAGAGTTCTGTTACTGCAGGCACTACTATTCCAGCAAATGCTGGCAGTGTTCTGTTACTGAACTCATTACTGTCCCAGCAGATACTGGCAGAGTTTTTTTACTGCATGTACTACTGTCCCAGCAGATGCTGGTGGAGTTCTGTTACTGCAGGCATGACTATTCCAGCAAATGCTGGCAGTGATCTGTTACTGCATGCACTACTGTCCCAGCAGATGCTGGCAGTGTTCTGTTACTATAAGCACTACTATCCCAGTAGATGCTGGCAGTGCTCTGTTACTGCTAGCAGTACTGTCCCAGTCGATGCTGTCAGTGTCCGGTTACTGCATGCACTACTGTCCCAGCAGATGCTGGCAGTGTTCTGTTACTGCAGGCACTACTTCAGTCTGCAGTCATTGTTCCACTGATGAGGGATTGCTAGAGATTCCCAGGGTCCATTTGACTACATTTGGAGCAAGATAATTTGCTTTTGCAGCCGCTTAGCTGTGAAATTCTCTACCTCACTGGGTTAGAGAATGCCTGTCCATTGAGGCTGTTAGAGCTGCCTTGAAGTTGTATCTGTTTAATTGTGCTTTTCCTGCTATTGAAATCCTGTTGATTATTTTAGAATTTTAATTTATATGTATTTAGTAGCTTTTATTGTGTTTTTATCTATGTCGGTACAATGCTATGATCAATTTGGAATTTGATTTTATAAATAAGATTTGCTTACTTGCTTGCTACTACTGTCCCAGCAGATGACCGCAATGTTCTGTTACTCAGGCACTACTGTCCCAACAGATGCTGGCAGAGTTCTGTTACTGCATTCATTACTGTCCCAGCAGATACTGGCATTCTTCTGTTACTGCAGACACTACCGTCCCAGCAGATGCTGGTAGAGTTCTGCTACTGCAGGCACTACAGTCCCAGTATATACTGGCAGAGTTCTGTTACTGCATTCATTACTGTCCCAGCAGATACTGGCATTCTTCTGTTACTGCAGACACTACCGTCCCAGCAGGCAATACTGTCCCAGCAGATGTCAGTAGTATTTTGTTACTGCAGGCACTTCTGTTCCAGCGATACTGGCAGTGTTCTGTTACTGCAAACACTACTGTCCCAGCTGATGCTGGCAGTGCTCTTTTACTGCAGGGACTACAGTCACAGCAGATGCTGGCAGAGTTCTATTACAGCAGACACTACAGTTACAGCAGATCCTGGAAGTGTTCTGTTACTGCAGGCACTACTGTTGCAGCACATGTTGGCAGTGTTCTGTTACTGCAGGAACTACTAACCCAGCAGAAGCTGGCAGTTTTCCGTTACTGCAGGCATTACTTTCCCAGTAGATGCTGGCAAAGTTCTGTTACTGAAGACATTACTGTTCCAGGCAGATGCTGGCAGAGTTCTGTTACTGCAGGCACTTCTATCCCAGCATATACTGATAGTGTGCTATTACTGCAGGAACTACTGTCCCAGCAGATGCCGGCAGAGTTCTGTTACTTCAGGCACTACAGTCTCAGCAGATGCTGACAGTGTTCTGTTACTGCAGGGACTAATGTCCCAGCTGATGCCAGCAGTGTTCTGTTACTGCTAGCATTACAGTCCCAGCAAATGCTGGTATAGTTTTGTTACTGCAGGCACTACAGTCCCAGCAGATGCTGGCAGTGTTCTGTTACTGTAGGCACTAATGTCCCAGCTGATGCCAGCAGTGTTCTGTTATTGCCAGCACTGCAGTCCCTGCAGATGCTGGTATAGTTTTGTTACTGCTGGCACTATTATACCAGGAGATGCTGGCAGTGTTCTGTTACTGCAGGTCTGCAGTCCCAGCAGATGCTGGCGGTGTTCTATTACTGCAGGCACAACAACTCCCAGCTGATGCCAGCCAAGTTCTGTTACTGCAGACACTACTGTCCCAACAGATACCTTCAGAGGTCTGTTACTGAAGACATTACTGTTCCAGCAGATGCTGGCAGTGTTCTATTACTGCAGGCACTACAGTCCCCGTAGGCGCTGGCAGAGTTCTGTTACTGCAGACATTACTGTCCCATCAGGTACTGGCAGAGTTCTGTTACTGAAGATATTACTGTCCCATCAGATGCTGGCAGTGTTCTATTACTGCAGGCACTACAGTCCCCGTAGATGCTGGCAGAGTTCTGTTACTGCAGACATTACTGTTCCAACAGGTACCAGCAGAGTTCTGTTACTGAAGAGATTACTGTCCCAGCAATGCTGGCAGTGTTCTGTTACTGCAGGCACTGCTGTTTCAGAATATCCTGGATGTATTCTGTTGCTACGGGCACTACAGTTCCAGCAGATGATGGCAGAGTTCTGTTACTGCATGCACTACAGTCCCAGTAGATGCTGGCAGTGTTCTGTTAATGCAGGCACTACAGTCCCAGCATATACTGGCAGTGTTCTGTTACTGCACGCACTACTGTCCCAGCAGATGCTGGCAGAGTTCTGTTACTGCAAGCACTACTATTCCAGCAAATGCTGGCAGTGTTCTGTTACTGTGGGCATTACTATCCCAGCAGATGCTGGCAAAGTTCTTTTACTGCATGCACTACTGCTCCAGCAGATGCTGGCAGTGTTCTGCTACTGCACGCACTACTGTACCAGCAGATGCTGGCAGAGTTCTGTTACTGCAGGCACTACTATTCCAGCAAAGGCTGGCAGTGTTCTGTTACTGCAGGCATTACTGTCCCAGCAGATGCTGGCAGTGTCCTGTTACTGCAGGCATTACTGTCCCAGTAGATGCTGGTAGTGTTCTGTTACTGCAGGCACTACAGTCCCAGCATATACTGGCGGTGTTCTGTTACTGCGCACTACTGTCTCAGCAGATTCTGGCAGAGTTCTGTTACTGCAGGCACTACTATTCCAGCAGATGCTGGCGGTGTTCCGTTACTGCGGGCATTACTGCCCCAGCAGATGCTGGCAGAGTTATTTACTGCATGCACCACTGTCCTGGAGATGCTGGCGGTGTTGTTACTGCAGGCACTACTATTCCTGAAATGCTGGCGGTGTTCTGTTACTGCAGGCATTACTGTCCCAGCAGATGATGGTCTATCAAGTTAGTCTGCTCAAATCGTCTGCTAGGACGGTAGTGCCTGCAATAACAGAACACTACAGGATCTGCTGGGACAGTAGTATCTTCAGTAACAGAACACTGCCAGCATCTGCTGGGACAATAGTGCCTGCAGCAACAGAACGCCAGCATCTGCTGGGACATTAGTGCCTGCAGTTACAGAACACTGTCGGCATCTGCTGGGACAGTAGTGATTTGTTACTGCAGGCAGCACTGTCCCAGCAGATCCTTGTAGTGTTCTGTTTCTGCAGGCATTACAATCCCAGCAGATGCTGGCAGCCTTCCCAGGAGATGCTGGCAGTTTTCTGTTAGTGCAGAAACTACTGTTCCAGCAGATGCTGGCAGTATTCTTTTACTACAAGGACTATAGTCCCAGCAGATGCCAACAGTGTTCTGTTAATGCAGGCACTACTGTTCCAGCAGATGCTGGCAGTATTCTGTTACTGCAGGCACTAATGTCCCAGCAGATGCTGGCAGTGTTCTGTTACTGCACACAGTACTGTCCCAGCAGATGCTGGCCGAGTTCTATTACTGCAGGCACTACTATTCCAGCAAATGCTGGCAGTGTTCTGTTACTGCAGGCATTACTGACCCAGCAGTTGCTGGCAGTGTTCTGTTACTGCATGCACTACTGTCTCAGCAGATGCTGGCAGAGTTCTGTTACTGCAGGCACTACTATTCCAGCAAATGCTGGCAGTGTTCTGTTACTGCAGGCATTACTGTCCCAGCAGATGCTGGCAGTGTTCTGTTACTGCATTCACTACTGTCCCAGCAGATGCTGGCAGAGTTCTGTTACTGCAGGCACTACTATTCCAGCAAATGCTGGCAGTGTGTTCTGTTACTGCAGGCAATACTGTCCCAGCAGATGTCAGTAGTATTTTGTTACTGCAGGCACTTCTGTTCCAGCAGATACTGGCAGTGTTCTGTTACTGCAAAACTACTGTCCCAGCTGATGCTGGCAGTGCTCTTTTACTGCAGGGACTACAGTCCCAGCTGATGCTGGCAGAGTTCTATTACAGCAGACACTTCAGTTACAGCAGATCCTGGAAGTGTTCCGTTACTGCAGACACTACTGTTGCAGCACATGTTGGCAGTGTTCTGTTACTGCAGGAACTACTCACCCAGCAGAAGCTGGCAGTTTTCTGTTACTGCAGGCATTACTTTCCCAGTAGATGCTGGAAAAGTTCTGGTACTGAAGACATTACTGTTCCAGGCAGATGCTGGCAGAGTTCTGTTACTGCAGGCACTTCTATCCCAGCAGATCCTAATAGTGTGCTATTACTGCAGGCACTGCAGTTACAGCAGATCCTGGAAGTGTTCTGTTACTGTAGGCACTACTGTCCCAGCAGATGTTGGCAGTGTTCTCTTACTGCCTGTGCTACAGTCCCAGTAGATGCCGGCAGTGTTCTGTTATTGCAGGAACTACTGTCCCAGCAGATGCTGGCAGAGTTCTGTTACTTCAGGCACTACAGTCTCAGCAGATGCTGACAGTGTTCTGTTACTGCAGGGACTAATGTCCCAGCTGATGCCAGCAGTGTTCTGTTACTGCTAGCATTACAGTCCCAGCAAATGCTGGTATAGTTTTGTTACTGCAGGCACTACAGTCCCAGCAGATGCTGGCAGTGTTCTGTTACTGTAGGCACTAATGTCCCAGCTGATGCCAGCAGTGTTCTGTTATTGCCAGCACTGCAGTCCCAGCAGATGCTGGTATAGTTTTGTTACTGCTGGCACTACTATTCCAGGAGATGCTGGCAGTGTTCTGTTACTGCAGGTCTGCAGTCCCAGCAGATGCTGGTGGTGTTCTATTACTGCAGGCACGACAACTCCCAGCTGATGCCAGCCAAGTTCTGTTACTGCAGACACTACTGTCCCAACAGATACCTTCAGAGTTCTGTTACTGAAGACATTACTGTACCAGCAGATACTGGCAGTGTTCTATTACTGCAGGCACTACAGTCCCCGTAGACACTGGCAGAGTTCTGTTACTGCAGACATTACTGTCCCATCAGGTACTGGCAGATTTCTGTTACTGCAGGCATTACTGTCCCAGCAGATGCTGGCAGTGTTCTGTTACTGCATGCACTACTGTCCCAGCAGATGCTGGCAGAGTTCTGTTACTGCAGGCACTACTATTCCAGCAAATGCTGGCAGTGTGTTCTGTTACTGCAGGCAATACTGTCCCAGCAGATGTCAGTAGTATTTTGTTACTGCAGGCACTTCTGTTCCAGCAGATACTGGCAGTGTTCTGTTACTGCAAAAACTACTGTCCCAGCTCATGCTGGCAGTGCTCTTTTACTGCAGGCACTACAGTCCCCGTAGACGCTGGCAGAGTTCTGTTACTGCAGACATTACTGTCCCATCAGGTACTGGCAGAGTTCTGTTACTGAAGATATTACTGTCCCATCAGATGCTGGCAGTGTTCTATTACTGCAGGCACTACAGTCCCCGTAGATACTGGCAGAGTTCTGTTACTGCAGACATTACTGTTCCAACAGGTACCAGCAGAGTTCTGTTACTGAAGACATTACTGTCCCAGCGATGCTGGCAGTGTTCTGTTACTGCAGGCACTGCTGTTTCAGAATATCCTGGATGTATTCTGTTGCTACAGGCACTACAGTTCCCACAGATGATGGCAGAGTTCTGTTACTGCAGGCACTACAGTCCCAGTAGATGCTGTCAGTGTTCTGTTACTGCAGACACTACAGTCCCAGCATATACTGGCAGTGTTCTGTTACTGCACGCACTACTGTCCCAGCAGATGCTGGCAGAATTCTGTTAGTGCAGGCCCTACTATTTCAGCAAATGCTGGCAGTGTTCTTTTACTGCAGGCATTACTGTCCCAGAAGATGCTGGTAGTGTTCTGTTAATGCAGGCACTACAGTCCCAGCATATACTGGCAGTGTTCTGTTACTGCACGCACTACTGTCCCAGCAGATTCTGGCAGAGTTCTGTTACTGCAGGCACTACTATTCCTGCAGATGCTGGCAGTGTTCTGTTACTATAAGCACTACTATCCCAGTAGATGCTGGCAGTGCTCTGTTACTGCTAGCACTACTGTCCCAGTAGATGCTGTCAGTGTCCGGTTACTGCATGCACTACTGTCCCAGCAGATGCTGGCAGTGTTCTGTTACTATAAGCACTACTATCCCAGTAGATGCTGGCAGTGCTCTGTTACTGCTAGCACTACTGTCCCAGTAGATGCTGTCAGTGTCCGGTTACTGCATGCACTACTGTCCCAGCAGATGCTGGCAGTGTTCTGTTACTATAAGCACTACTATCCCAGTAGATGCTGGCAGTGCTCTGTTACTGCTAGCACTACTGTCCCAGTAGATGCTGTCAGTGTCCGGTTACTGCATGCACTACTGTCCCAGCAGATGCTGGCAGTGTTCTGCTACTGCAGGCACTACTTCAGTCTGCAGTCATTGTTCCACTGATGAGGGATTGCTAGAGATTCCCAGGGTCCATTTGACTACATTTGGAGCAAGATAATTTGCTTTTGCAGCCGCTTAGCTGTGAAATTCTCTACCTCACTGGGTTAGAGAATGCCTGTCCGTTGAGGCTGTTAGAGCTGCCTTGAATTTGTATCTGTTTAATTGTGCTTTTCCTGCTATTGATATCCTGTTGATTATTTTAGAATTTTAATTTATATGTATTTAGTCGCTTTTATTGTGTTTTTATCTATGTCGGTACAATGCTATGATCATTTTGGAATTGCGTTTTATAAATAAGATTTGCTTACTTGCTTGCTACTACTGTCCCAGCAGATGACCGCAATGTTCTGTTACTCAGGCACTACTGTCCCAACAGATGCTGGCAGAGTTCTGTTACTGCATTCATTACTGTCCCAGCAGATACTGGCATTCTTCTGTTACTGCAGACACTACCGTCCCAGCAGATGCTGGTAGAGTTCTGCTACTGCAGGCACTACAGTCCCAGTATATACTGGCAGAGTTCTGTTACTGCAGGCACTATTGTCCCAGCAGATGTCAGCAGTGTTCGGTAACAGCAGGCACTACTGTCCCAGCAGATGCAGGCAGTGTTCTGTTACTGCAGGCACTACAGTCCCTGCAGATGCCAGCAGTGTTCTGTTACTACAGGCACTACTGTCCCAGTAGATGCTGGCAGTGTTCTGTTACTGCAGGCAATACTGTCCCAGCAGATGTCAGTAGTATTTTGTTACTGCAGGCACTTCTGTTCCAGCGATACTGGCAGTGTTCTGTTACTGCAACACTACTGTCCCAGCTGATGCTGGCAGTGCTCTTTACTGAGGGACTACAGTCACAGCGGATGCTGGCAGAGTTCTATTACAGCAGACACTACAGTTACAGCAGATCCTGGAAGTGTTCTGTTACTGCAGGCACTACTGTTGCAGCACATGTTGGCAGTGTTCTGTTACTGCAGGAACTACTAACCCAGCAGAAGCTGGCAGTTTTCCGTTACTGCAGGCATTACTTTCCCAGTAGATGCTGGCAAAGTTCTGTTACTGAAGACATTACTGTTCCAGGCAGATGCTGGCAGAGTTCTGTTACTGCAGGCACTTCTATCCCAGAATATACTGATAGTGTGCTATTACTGCAGGCACTACAGTTACAGCAGATCCTGGAAGTGTTCTGTTACTGTAGGCACTACTGTCCCAGCAGATGGTGGCAGTGTTCTCTTACTGCCTGCTCTACAGTCCCAGTAGATGCCAGCAGTGTTCTGTTATTGCAGGAACTACTGTCCCAGCAGATGCCGGCAGAGTTCTGTTACTTCAGGCACTACAGTCTCAGCAGATGCTGACAGTGTTCTGTTACTGCAGGGACTAATGTCCCAGCTGATGCCAGCAGTGTTCTGTTACTGCTAGCATTACAGTCCCAGAAAATGCTGGTATAGTTTTGTTACTGCAGGCACTACAGTCCCAGCAGATGCTGGCAGTGTTCTGTTACTGTAGGCACTAATGTCCCAGCTGATGCCAGCAGTGTTTTGTTACTACCAGCACTACAGTCCCAGCAGATGCTGGTATAGTTTTGTTACTGCAGGCACTACTATCCCAGCAGATGCTGGCAGTGTTCTGTTACTGTAGGGACTACTGTCCAGGCAGATGCTGTCAGAGTTCTGTTGCTGCAGGCACTACAGTCCCAGCAGATGCTGGCGGTGTTGTGTTACTGCGGACACGACAGTTCCCAGCTGATGCAGCCAAGTTCTGTTACTGCAGACACTACTGTCCCAACAGATACCTGCAGAGTTCTGTTACTGAAGACATTACTTTTCCAGCAGATGCTGGCAGTGTTCTATTACTGCAGGCACTACAGTCCCCGTAGACGCTGGCAGAGTTCTGTTAATGCAAACTTTAGTGTCCCAACAGGTACTGGCAGAGTTCTGTTACTGAAGACATTACTGTCCCAGCAGATGCTGGCAGTGTTCTATTACTGCAGGCACTACAGTCCCCGTAGATGCTGGCAGAGTTCTGTTACTGCAGACATTACTGTTCCAACAGGTACCGGCAGAGTTCTGTTACTGAAGACATTACTGTCCCAGCGATGCTGGCAGTGTTCTGTTACCGCAGGCACTGCTGTCTCAGAATATCCTGGATGTGTTCTGTTGCTACAGGCACTACAGTTCCAGCAGATGATGGCAGAGTTCTGTTACTGCAGGCACTGCAGTCCCAGCATATAGTGGCAGTGTTCTCCTACTGCAGGCACTACTATCCGAGCAGATCCCGAAAGTGTTTTATTACTGCAGGCACTACAGTTACAGCAGATCCTGGAAGTGTTCTGTTACTGAAGGCACTACTGTCCCAGCAAATGCTGGCAGATTTCTGTTACTGCAGGCACTACAGTCCCAGCATGTGCTGGCAGTTTTCTGTTACTGCAGGCATTAATATCCAGGCAGATACCAGCAGTGTTCTGTTACTGCGAGTACTACTGTCCCAGCAGATGCTGGTATAGTTTTTGTTACTGCAGGCTCTACTGTCCCAGCAGATGCTGGCAGTGTTTTGTTATTGCAGGCACTACAGCCCCAGCAGATGCTGGCAGAGTTTTGTTACTGCAGACACTACTGTCCCATCACATACCTGCAGAATTCTGTTACTGAAGACATTACTGTTCCAGCAGATGCTGGCAGTGTTCTGTTACTGCAGTCATTACTGTCCCAGCAGATGCTGGCAAAGTTCTGATACTGCAGGCACTACAGTCCCAGCATATACTTGCAGTTTTTTGTTGATGCAGGCTCTACTACCTGAGCAGATGCTGGCAGTGTTTTATTACTGCAGGCACTACAGTCCCAGTAGATGCTGGCAGTGTTCTGTTACTCAAGCACTGCTGTCTGAGCAGATGCTGGCAGAGTTCTCTTACTGCAGGCACTGCAGTCCCAGCAGATGCTGGCCGTGTTCTGTTACTATAAGCACTGCAATCCCAGTAGATTCTGGCAGTGCTCTGTTACTGCTAGCACTACTGTCTCAGTAGATGCTGGCAGTGTTCTGTTACTGTTAGCACTACTGTCCCAGCAGATGCTGGCAGAGTTCTATTACTGCAGGCACTACAGTCCCCGTAGATGCTGGCAGAGTTCTGTTACTGCAAACATTACTGTCCCAACAGGTACCGTCAGAGTTCTGTTACTGAAGACATTACTTTCCCAGAAGATGCTGGCAGTGTTCTGTTACCGCAGGTACTACTGTCCCAGAATATCCTGGATGTGTTCTGTTACTGCAGGCACTACAGTCCCAGTAGATGCTGGCAGTGTTCTGTTACCGCAGGCACTGCTCTCCCAGAATATCCTGGATGTGTTCTGTTACTGCAGGCACTACAGTCCCAGCAGATGCTGGCAGAGTTCTGATTTGCAGACACTACAGTCCCAGCAGATGCAGGTAGAGTAATATAGTTTGGAGCAGTTGGGACATACTGAAAAGTGATCCTGAAATAAACAACTTTTTACCTGAAAAACCAAGAATAACATTTAGACGTACATCTAATCTTCAAGATAAACTAGTGAATAGTCAATTTTCACAAAGTAATCCAAAAAGAGAGATGTGGTTACCACAGAAACCTATAGGAAACTATAAATGTGGTAGCTGTAATATTTGTAAGTACATGAAAGTAGGTAAGGAGTTTACATTACCAAATAATGTCACAGTCCAAGTTAGAGAGTTTATTAATTGCAAGACTTCCTTTGTTGTATACATGATATGGTGCCACTGTAATTTGTTTTATATAGGAAAAACTGTTAGACCATTGAAAGCAAGAATCCAAGAACATGTAAGATCTATTACCAATGGAAAAATGGATACACCATTGGGAAGACATTTTTCATTAGTGCATAATAAAAACACTGCAGGCTTAAGTTTTATGGGACTGGAACAAGTAAACATCAGTTCCAGAGGAGGCAATAGACCTAATAAACTATTACAAAAAGAAAGTTCTTGGATATTCTTGGATATTCAAAGCAAACAGAGTCGCACCCTTTGGATTAAATGAGAGATGGGACCTCAAACCTTTCCTGAAAGAATAGATAGAGTTTTTTTAAAATTCTATTGAAATTATTTTGATGTGTTCTAAAATGGATGTAATCAGCATTGTCATGATAAATATTAATCATTGTGTTGTTTTTTCTTTCTTTTTATCTCTAGAAATATTTAAAGGTTTCAAACTAATTTAAAAGAAAATCCTCTTTCCGGTACAGATGGCATTACAAGCCACAAATCTCTTTTGGTCCAGATGTGTCCTCTTGAATTCTTTTGAATCTATCCCTCTACAATTGCTGAACATCACAAAAGTAAAAAGCTGTCTTTGTTTTATATACTATTTTTGAGAACTATTGTATCCTAAAGTGCTATACAAGCTATGAACAGCATACAAATTGAAAATTGATGTAAAACACTGTCTTTAACTGTATATACTGTTCTAGAACTTGAATTAATCATGTATAATATTGGTGTATCCCTAATTCTTAGGTGAACCCCCTATATATATAAAAAATGTATTAGCAATTAGGATATATGATATCTCATAATTAGGTATAGCTTTTTGGCTGTAGATATAAGTATATTTATACAAAAACTTTAAGATTTGTTTAAAATTAACTAATCTTTTCCTTTTTCATCTTTTTATCCCCTCTTTCTCAACCCCCATCCCCTTGGAGACTTCTAATTTTTCTTTAACTTTAAATTTATATAATTCTCCATTTTGATTGGATAATGTGTATTTATAAATTGTGATTGGTTAAAAATTAATGATGTCACTATTGGCAATTGTATTTAAAGAGCTTAAGTTTGTGTTATGGTATTATACCCCCTTGAAGGCACTCTGCCGAGGCGCTAGGGGTTCTCACAACTGGTGAAATTAAATAGATATTGATTCTGGTAAATTTGCTTCCTTTGATGTTGTTGAGCGCTACTCGTTTTGGAGATTTGTTGGAATCTTTGTTAGGTTCACTATTTTAGTAGCAAACTCCTCCGTGTGTGAGCACAGGCATCTTTTTTAGAGTTCTGCTACTGCAGGCAGTACAGTCCCAGCATATACTGGCAGTGTTCTTTTACTGCAGGCACTAATGTCCCAGCAGATGCCAGCAGTATTCGGTAACAGCAGGCATTGCTGTCCCAGTTGATGCCGGCAGTGTTCTGTTACTGCAGGCTGTACAGTCCCAGCAGATGCCAGCAATATTCAGTTACTGCAGGCACTACTGTTCCAGCAGATGCTGGCAGTGTTCTGTTACTGCAGGCACTACAGTCCCAGCAGATGCCAGCAGTGTTCTGTTATTGCAGGCACTACTGTTCTAGCAGATGCTGGCAGTGTTCTGTTACTGCAGGCACTACAGTCCCAGTAGATACTGGTAGTATTCTGTTACTGCAGGCACTACTGTTCCAGCAGATGCTGGCAGTGTTCTGTTACTGCAAGCACTACTGTCCCCACAGATGCTGGCAGTGCTCTTTTACTGCAGGGACTACTGTCCCAGCAGATGCTGGCAGAGTTCTATTAGAGCAGGCACTACAGTTACAGCAGATAATAATAATAATAAAATGTATTTAATTAAGTGCCTTTCAAATTTTTCAAAGCACTGTACATCAAAAACCAAAACACAGGCATAATCAATACATACAGTAGAACTACACAAAATGAATATTACAAAACTAAAATAATCAGTTACAACACAGCAGAAAATGCCTTCTCCCATAAAGAAGTCTTTAAGGCCCTTTTAAAACTCCCCACCATTGTACTCTCCCGGGGCTGACGGGGCAGAGAATTCCAGAGGGTAGGAGTAGCAAAACCAAAAGCGCGGGCTCCAGAAGACTTCAAATTTACCCTCGGAATCCCCAGCAACCCCTCATCAGCCGAGCGGAGCTGTCTCAGAGGGGTGTAGGGCACCAGGAGTTCTTTCAAATAGTCAGGACCTAGACCATGTAGGGCTTTGTAGGTCAAAAGACCCACTTTAAAGGTGATCCGCCACTGTATTGGCAGCCAGTGCAGAGTGCTCAGCACAGGGGTAATATGAGACCTTCTAGAAACCCCAGTCAACAAATGTGGTGCCGCATTCTGCACTAGCTGCAAGCGGCGGATATCAACCCCAGAAAGCCCTAGGTAAAGGGAGTTACAGTAATCAAGGTGAGATGTCACGAAGGCATGGACCAAAACGCCAGGTCACGAGGTAGAACCAGGTGCCTAATCCTGGCGATGTTTCTAAGATGAAAAAATGCAGTCTTGACAACTGCAGACACCTGATAACGAAGGCTCAGACCAGTGTCAAGCTCCACGCCCAGGTTATACACCCATTCGGAGGTGAGGATCTGGTCTACCCCCAGAATTAGTCCAGAGGGGGACCCTACCCTTACACCCTCAACCTGCAACCCGGGTCCACCACCATGACCTCGGTCTTTCCCGGATTCAACTTTAAACCACTGGTATTCATTCAGTCTTGGATATCAGCGAGGCAGTTATTCAGCACCGAGATAGCACTAACCTGGTTGGGTGCAAAAGACTGGTAGAGCTGGGTATCATCAGCGTAGTAGTGAAACCTCAGCTCAAACTGTCTTACAATGTCTCCGAGGGGTAGCATATATACTGCTAATAACATGGGGGAAAGCACCGAGCCCTGAGGTACCCCGCAAGGTAGGGAGAAAGCCCCGGACGAATGTAAACCCGAGACCACTCTCTGCGTTCTCCCCTCGAGGTAGGATGAAAACCATCTGAGGACCGTACTCGATAGTCCACAAATGGACCTCAGGCGTTCGAGCAGAACCCCATGATCCACAGTATCAAAAGCTGATGACAGATCTAGGAGAACCAGAATAGAGCGGTGTCTCCGATCTCTCACCATCAGGAGATCATTGAGCACCCGAACCAGAGCAGTCTCAGTGCTATGCCTCTTACGAAAACCAGACTGGAAAGGTTCGTATAAACTATGTATGGTCAAATGGTTATCCAGTTGAGCTGCCACAACTTTCTCAATAACCTTCCCCACAAAAGGGAGGTTAGAAATTGGTTGGTAGTTTGCTAGGTCATCTGGGTCTAAAGAAGCTTTCTTCAGAAGGGGAGTCACCACCCCTTCCTTCAGAGAACTAGGGAAAACTCCCATCTCTAAAGAACACCAGATATTTCGAGCAAGGACTGGGCCAATAGTCTCACTGCAACCCATGATCAGGGAAGTAGGGCCCGGATCCAAACTACAACATGTTGGGCGCATCTCATGGACAATCCTGATAGTGTCTATGAAATCTGGTAGGTTAAAGGAACTCCAGGAAATTTCGGGCTCTGCGGCAGGACACTGATCAACTGCAACAACCTTAGAGTGAGGTCGGGGGCACTGCCTCCGGATGTCTTCCACCTTATTCGCAAAGAATCGAGTGATCTCCTCGCAATCAGTTTGCGTAAAGGCTCGACGGATCTGCCGACAGACTGGGTTGCACAGTCTGTTGACAGTTCTGAAGAGCTGAGCCAGTCAATTCCGAGTGACAGAAATTTCCCTGGACAGGAATTCTGCCTTCTTATGGGAAATTGCTGTTTGGTAGAGCTTATAGTGCTCTAGCAAAATAAGATGGTCGGCATCAGAGGCAGTCTTCCTCCAACGATGCTCCAACCTATGCCCCAACCTCCGCAGCCCTCTCAATGCCCCATCAAACCATGGGGCAACGGGACGGCGCAGGAGGGGGCGAACACGGACTGGTGCAATCTGATCAAGTGCAGCCGATATGGCCCTATTATAGGCCACTACCAGCTGCTCAGGATTAGTGCAAGACTCGTCAAACAACGAGAGGTCAATAACCACCATCAGGTCTTCAGGGACAACATCCCACAATGGGCGGTACCTGACCAACTCCACAGGGGCTGACCTACCCAGGGGGGCCTCAAAATTGAACCCAACTGAGTAATGATCAGACCAACTGACTGGTTCCACCACCAAGTCGGAAGCCTTGATACCCAGGAGGAAGACCAGGTCAAGAGAGTGACCTCCCTTGTGTGTAGCTGCAGAAACAACCTGTGTAAAGCCCAGAGATGTCATCACCTGGAGGAAATGTTGACCAAAAAGCGAAGATTCGTCGTCGACCCATGCATTGAAGTCGCCCAGCACCATCAATCTGGGCGACTCCAAGGCCATGTCAGCGGCAAAATCTGCTATTTCCTGCAGGAAAAGCTTCTCATCCCCTGGTGGACGGTAAATTAGAACAATCCTGCACCCCACACCAGCTACCACAGTACACTCAAATGACCTAGCCTTTCAACTGGTACACCAGCAAGGCCCAATTCGGTCTTAAAACAGACTGCCACCTCCCCTGCAATCCAATCTCGGGTGGTGTATAACCAAGTACCCGGCCGGAACAGTGACATGTAAAAAGGGGGCTGCATTCCCATCCAACCAGGTCTCGGTAATGCAAGCCAGATCTGCCCTTGCAACAAAGTCTGCAATAAGAACAGTCTTGTTGCAGACAGATCTGGCATTGCACAACAACGCCCGAGTTGGACGAGGATGACGAGTTGTCCCAACCACTTGCCCTCCAAAACAGGAGGTGCCCTTGGGTATGGGAACCAGAACGGAACTGCCACGCTCCAGAAGCCATTTTGCCCCAGGGCGTCTTCTAGGCCTAACCACCCCACGGGAGAGCACTGCTCACTCCGCTGTCCACAGCCCCCCACGCCCCCTCGATTCCCCCCCCCTTCACACAATCCCAATGCCCGACACCGGCGATAAATATGAACGGACAGGGGCAAAAGAGAAGGGCGGAGGGCATGGAGAGTGGAGGCCGAATAACGAGGACAGGTGGAGCCAGCCAGCACATCAAGCTGCTCAAAGGTTAAAACAATAAATAAAATGAATAAAACAACACTGCAATCAACCTAACACTAAGAACAAATTAAAGTAAAAATTAAACTTAACCAACACTCTAATACAAAATCTAGTTAATTATTTTATCCACAAGCCCTCTCATGGCCTGGGGACATTAATAAAATAATAAAACTAAAACTAATAACAAAATAATAAATAGAGGGAATAATTTAAAAACCACCCTCCGGGACTCTCTCACCAAACCGGATAGAGGTGGAATACAAGATGGAATCAAGCACTCTCACTGCATAAATTGTCCCTCAAATAAAATAGCTACAAACAATACACATCCTATCTATAACAGAATACAAAATAAAATAACATCTGCAAGTAAAATTCAATTTCCAGAGGACCATAATTCAAAATCCACATCAGTTTGGCTTAAGTAAAGGACAACCAGCGGGCCACAGGAACTGGCCAGTCCAAAAGATCAGTGACCCACTACTTCCACTCCAGGAGAGGACAGCCCCCGCCGGCCACCCCAGGAGTGTAGAGGAAGGGAGAAATTAAGGACAGGCCCTCCAGCCTACCCCACTCCCCTCCACTGTGTGTAACACCAACCCAGGGCCACCAGAACACTGCAAGCCCAACTAATAGGCCAAGTAAAGTCAATTGCTCCAAGAACGTTTAAACAGTCACAATATCAATAAACAATTCCAAAGTCACTTATCTTGCAGGATCTCTTCGGGACAGCTCTTTCAAGACACTAATCCCCGTAATACAACTAGCCAAAAATAGGTCCGGAAGTAGACTAAAAAGCACCACCACATAAAGTCCAGGGTTTTTGATTGGAATAAGGCTTAAAATAAGCCAAATGATCACAAGACGAACAGTCCTCTTCTTAGGTGGAAAAGTCGTTCAAACCACACCGGAGGACACGATCCAAATCCTCAGAAAAACATTAACTCCCAAATATAAATTGAATAAACGAGGATTCACTCTGAACTCCCCGAAACACACCATAAGACTCGGGTCTTTACCCATGGAGCCAGAAAGTCCGTTTCTTTAAGATGAAATCCGACTCATAACATATAATGGTAGTGCTCAGGAAGCACCGGGTCTCCCAAAGTCTTCAGCGCCAAAACACCACGGTACAACCCGGGATTCTGAAATCCAACCCCGAGCAGGTTCTGACCCGAAACAGTGGCTGTAACACGTAAACAGGTCAAAACTGAGAACGCGGAGCAAGGCGGGCACGTTCCCAAAACAAGCGAGTCAAAGAATAAAATAACGCCACAACATGATTTAAAAATCCAAAAGAGCAGCGAAAATCCGAACACATAAAATGAGATAGGCAAAGTAAAATCAAACAAACGAAATGGAGCAGTACGAAAGTGGCTAGCCCAGCATGGCCGCCATCCAAGGGAAGGGGCTGGAAGTGTTCTGTTACTGCAGGCACTACTGTTCCAGCAGATGCTGGCAGTGTTCTGTTACTGCAGGCACTACTCTCTCAGCAGATGCTGGATGTTTTCTGTTACCGAAGGCATTCCTGCCCCAGCAGATGCTGGCAAAGTTCTGTTACTGAAGACATTACTGTTCCAGGCAGATGCTGGCAGTGTTCTGTTTCTGCAGGCACTACTGTTCCAGCAAATGCTGGCAGTGTTCTGTTACTACAGGCATTACTGTCTCAGCAGATGCTGGCAGTGTTCTGTTACTGCAGGCACTACTGTTCCAGCAAATGCTGGCAGTGTTCTGTTACTGCATGCACTACTGTCCCAGCAGATGCTGGCAGTGTTCTGTTACTGCAGGCACTACAGTCCCCATAGATGCTGGCAGAGTTCTGTTACTGCAGACATTACTGTCCCAACAGGTACTGACAGAGTTCTGTTACTGAAGACATTACTGTCCCAGCAGATGCCGGCAGTGTTCTATTACTGCAGGCACTACAGTCCCCGTAGATGCTGGCAGAGTTCTGCTACTGCAGACATTACTGTTCCAACAGGTAACGGCAGAGTTCTGTTACTGAGGACATTTCTGTCCCAGCGATGCTGGCAGTGTTCTTTTACCGCAGGCACCACTGTCTCAGAATATCCTGGATGTGTTCTGTTGCTATGGGCACTACAGTTCCAGCAGATGATGGCAGAGTTCTGTTACTGCAGGCGCTGCAGTCCCAGCATATAGTGGCAGTGTTCTCCTACTGCAGGCACTACAATCCCAGCAGATCCTGAAAATGTTTTATTACTGCAGGCACTACAGTTACAGCACATCCTGGAAGTGTTCTGTTACTGCAGGCACTACAGTCCCAGCATATGCTGGCAGTTTTCTGTTACTGTAGGCATTAATGTCCAGGCAGATGCCAGCAGTGTTCTGTTACTGCCAGCACTACTGTCCCAGCAGATGCTGGTATAGTTTTTGTTACTGCAGGCTCTACTGTCCCAGCAGATGCTGGCAGTGTTTTGTTATTGCAGGTACTACAGCCCCAGCAGATGCTGGCAGAGTTCTGTTACTGCAGACACTACTGTCCCAACAGATACCTGCAGAATTCTGTTACTGAAGACATTACTGTTCCAGCAGATGCTGGCAGTGTTCTGTTACTGCAGGCATTACTGTCCCAGCAGATGCTGGCAGAGTTCTGATACTGCAGGCACTACAGTCCCAGCATATATTTGCAGTGTTTTGTTGACGCAGGCTCTACTACCTTAGCAGATGCTGGCAGTGGTTTGTTACTGCAAGCACTACAGTCCCAGTAGATGCTGGCAGTGTTCTGTTACTGCAAGCACTACTGTCTGAGCAGATGCTGGCAGAGTTCTCTTACTACAGGCACTACTGTCCCAGTAGTTGCTGGCAGTGTTCTGTTAGTGCAGGCACTACAGTCCCAGCAGATGCTGGCAGTGTTCTGTTACTATAAGCACTACTATCCCAGTAGATGCTGGCAGTGCTCTATTACTGCTAGCACTACTGTCCCAGTAGATGCTGGCTGTGTTCTGTTACTGCTAGCACTACTGTCCCAGCAGATGCTGGCAGAGTTCTATTACTGCAGTCACTACAGTCCCCGTAGATGCTGGCAGAGTTCTGTTACTGCAAACATTACTGTCCCAACAGGTACCGTCAGGGTTCTGTTACTGAAGACATTACTGTCCCAGCAGATGCTGGCAGTGTTCTGTTATCACAGGTACTACTGTCCCAGAATATCCTGGATATGTTCTGTTACTGCAGGCACTACAGTCCCAGCAGATGCTGGCAAAGTTCTGCTTTGCAGACACTACAGTCCCAGCCGATGCAGGCAGAGTTCTGCTACTGCAGGCACTACATTCCCAGCATATACTGGCAGTGTTCTTTTACTGCAGGCACTAATGTTCCAGCAGATGCCAGCAGTGTTCGGTAACAGCAGGCACTGCTGTCCTAGCCGATGCCGGCAGTATTCTGTTACTGCAGGCTCTACAGTCCCAGCAGATGCCAGCAGTGTTCTGTTATCACAGGTACTACTGTCCCAGAATATCCTGGATATGTTCTGTTACTGCAGGCACTACAGTCCCAGCAGATGCTGTCAGTGTTCTGTTACCGCAGGCACTACTGTCCCAGAATATCCTGGATGTGTTCTGTTACTGCAGGCACTACAGTCCCAGCAGATGCTGGCAAAGTTCTGCTTTGCAGACACTACAGTCCCAGCCGATGCAGGCAGAGTTCTGCTACTGCAGGCACTACATTCCCAGCATATACTGGCAGTGCTCTTTTACTGCAGGCACTAATGTCCCAGCAGATGCCAGCAGTGTTCGGTAACAGCAGGCACTGCTGTCCTAGCCGATGCCGGCCGTATTCTGTTACTGCAGGCTCTACAGTCCCAGCAGATGCCAGCAGTGTTCTGTTACTGCAGGCACTACTGTTTCAGCAGATGCTGGCAGTGTTCTGTTACTGCAGGCACTACAGTCCCAGCAGATGCCAGCAGTGTTCTGTTACTGCAGGCACTACTGTCCCAGCAGATACCGGTAGTATCCTGTTACTGCAGGCACTACTGTTCCAGCAGATGCTGGCAGAGTTCTGTTACTGCAGGCACTGCAGTCCCAGCATATAGTGGCAGTTTTCTGTTGCTGCAGGTACTACTCTCCCAGCAGATGCTGGCAGTGTTCTGTTACTCCAGGCACTACTGTCCCAGCAGATACTGGCAGAGTTCTGTTACTGCAGGCATTACTGTCCCAGCAGATTCTGACAGTGTTCTGTTACTGCAGGCACTACTGTCTCAGCAGATACTGGCATTGTTCTGTTGTTGCAGACACTACCATCCCAGCAGATGCTGGCAGAGTTCTGCTACTGCAGGCACTACAGTCCCAGCATATACTGGCAGTGTTCTGTAACTGCAGGCACTAATGTCCCAGCAGATGACAGCAGTGTTCGGTAACAGCAGGCACTACTGTCCCAGCAGTTGCAGTCAGTGTTCTGTTACTGCAGGCACTACAGTCCCTGCAGATGCCAGCAGTGTTCTGTTACTACAGGCACTACTGTCCCAGTAGATGCTGGCAGTGTTCTGTTACTGCAGGCACTACAGTCCCTGCAGATGTCGGTAGTATTTTGTTACTGCAGGCACTTCTGTTCCAGCAGATGCTGGCAGTGTTCTGTTACTGCAAACACTACTGTCCCAGCTGATGCTGGCAGTGCTTTTTTACTGCAGGGACTACAGTCCCAGCAGATGCTGACAGAGTTCTATTACAGCAGGCACTACAGTTACAGCAGATCCTGGAAGTGTTCTGTTACTGCAGGCACTACTGTTGCAACAGATGTTGGCAATGTTCTGTTACTGCAGGCACTACTCACCCAGCAGAAGCTGGCAGTTTTCTTCTACTGCAGGCATTACTGTCCCAGTAGATGCTGGCAAAGTTCTGTTACTGAAGACATTACTGTTCCAGGCAGATGCTTTCAGAGTTCTGTTAGTACAGACACTTCTATCCCAGCAGAACCTGAAAGTGTGCTATTACTGCAGGCACTACAGTAACAGCAGATCCTGGAAGTGTTCTGTTACTGCAGGCACTACTGTCCCAACAGATGTTGGCAGTGTTCTGTTACTGCCGGCACTACAGTCCCAGTAGATGCCGGCAGTGTTCTGTTATTGCAGGAACTAATGTCCCAGCAGGTGCCGGCAGTGTTCTGTTACTTCAGGCACTACAGTCTCAGCAGATGCTGACAGTGTTCTGTTACTACAGGCACTAATGTCCCAGCTGCTGCCAGTAGTGTTCTGTTACTGCTAGCACTACAGTCCCAGCAAATGCTGGTATAGTTTTGTTACTGCAGGCACTACAGTCCCAGCAGATGCTTTCAGTGTTCTGTTACTGCAGGGACTACTGTCCAGGCAGATGCTGTCAGAGTTCTGTTACTGCAGGCACTACAGTCCCAGCAGATGCTGGTGGTGTTCTGTTCCTGCAGGCACTACAGTCCCAGCAGATGCTGGCGGTGTTCTGTTACTGCAGGCACTATAGTCCCAGCAGATGCCAGCCAAGTTCTGTTACTGCAGACACTACTGTCCCAACAGATACCTGCAGAGTTCTGTTACTGAAGACATTACTGTCCCAGCAGATGCTGGCAGTGTTCTGTGACCGCAGGCACTACTGTCTCAGAATATCCTCGATGTGCTCTGTTGCTATGGGCACTACAGTTCCAGCAGATGCTGGCAGAGTTCTGTTACTGCAGGCACTGCAGTCCCAGCATATAGTGGCAGTGTTCTCTTACTGTGGGCACTACTATCCCAGCAGATCCTGAAATTGTTCTATTACAGCAGGCACTACAGTTACAGCAGATGCTGGAAGTGTTCTGTTACTGAAGGCACTACAGTCCCAGCAGATGCCGGCAGAGTTCTGTTACTGCAGGCACTACAGTCCCAGCTTATGCTAGCCGTTTTCTGTTACTGCAGGCACTAATGCCCAGGCATATGCCAGCAGTGTTCTGTGACTGCCAGCACTACAGTCCCAGCAGATGCTGGTATAGTTTTGTTACTGCAGCCTCTACTGTCCCAGCAGATGATGGCAGTGGTTTGTTATTGCAGGCACTACAGCCCCAGCAGATGCTGGCAGAGTTCTGTTACTGCAGACACTACTGTCCCACCAGATACCTGCAGAGTTCTGTTACTGAAGACATTACCATTCCAGCAGATGCTGGCAGAGTTCTGATACTGCAGGCACTACAGTCCCAGCATATACTTGCCGTGTTTTGTTGATGCAGGCACTATTATCCGAGCTGATGATGGCAGTATTCTGTTACTACAGGCACTACTGTCCCAGTAGATACTGGCAGTGTTCTGTTACTGCAGGCACTACTGTCCCAGTAGTTGCTGGCAGTGTTCTTTTAGTGCAGGCACTACAGTCCCAGCAGATGCTGGCCGTGTTCTGTTACTATAAGCACTACTATCCCAGTAGATGCTGGCAGTGCTCTGTTACTGCTAGCACTATTGTCCCAGTAGATGCTGGCAGTGTTCTGTTACTGCTAGCACTACAGTCCCAGCAGATGCTGGCAGAGTTCTATTACTGCAGGCACTACAGTCCCCGTAGAAGCTGGCAGAGTTTTGTTACTGCAAACATTACTGTGCCAACAGGTACCATCAGAATTCTGATACTGAAGACATTACTTTCCCAGCAGATGCTGGCAGTGTTCTGCTACTGCAGGTACTACTGTCCCAGAATATCCTGGATGTGTTCTGTTACTGCAAGCACTATAGTTCCAGCAGATGCTGGCAGAGTTCTGTTACTGCAGGCACTGCAGTCCCAGCATATAGTGGCAGTGTTCTGTTGCTGCAGGCAGTACTGTCCCAGCAGATGCTGGCAGAATTCTGTTACTGCAGGCATTACTGTGCCAGCAGATGCTGGCATTGTTCTGTTATTGCAGACACTACAGTCCCAGCAGATGCAGGCAGAGTTCTGCTACTGCTGGCACTACAGTCCCAGCATATAGTGGCAGTGTTCTGTTACTGCAGGCACTAGTGTCTCCAGCAGATGCCAGCAGTGTTCGGTAACAGCAGGCACTACTGTCCCAGCTGGTGCTGGCAGTGTTATGTTACTGCAGGCACTACAGTCCCAGCAGATGCCAGCAGTGTTCTGTTGCTGAAGGCACTACTGTTCCAGCAGATGCTGGCAGTGTTCTATTACTGCAGACACTGCAGTCCCAGCAGATGCCGAAAGCATTCTGTTTCTGTAGGCACTACTGTTCCAGCAGATGCTGGCAGTGTTCTGTTACTGCAAGGATGACTGTCCCCGCAGATGCTGGCAGTGCTCTTTTACTGCAGGGACTACTGTCCCAGCAGATGTTGGCAGAGTTCTATTAGAGCAGGCACTACAGTTACAGCAGATCCTGGAAGTGTTCTGTTACTGCAGGCACTACTGTTCCAGCAGATGCTGGCAGTGTTATCTTACTGCAGGCACTAATTCTCTCAGCAGATGCTGGATGTTTTCTGTTACTGCAGGCTTTCCTGTCCCAGCAGATGCTGGCAAAGTTCTGTTACCGAAGACATTACTGTTCCAGGCAGATGCTGGCAGTGTTCTGTTACTGCTGGCACTTCTATCCCTGCAGATTCTGAAAGTGTTCTATTAATGCAGGCACTACAGTTACAGCAGATTCTGGAAGGGTTCTGTTTCTGCAGGCCCTACTGTCCCAGCAGATGCTGGCAGTGTTCTGTTACTGCACACACTACAGTCTCAGCAGATGCTGGCAGTGTTCTGTTACTGCTGGCACTACAGTCTCAGCAGATGCTGGCAGTGTTCTGTTACTGCAGGCACTAATGTTCCAGCTGATGCCAACAGCGTTCTGTTACTGCCAGCACTAGAGTCCCAGCAGAAGCTGGTATAGTTTTGTTACTGGAGGCACTACAGTCCCAGCAGATGCTGATATAGTTTTGTTACTGGAGGCACTACGGTGCCAGCCGATGCTGGCAGTGTTTTGTTACTGCAGGCATTACTGTCCCAGCAGATACTGGCATTGTTCTGTTACTGCAGACACTACAGTCCCAGCAGATGCTGGCAGAGTTCTGCTACTGCAGGCACTACAGTCTCAGCATATACTGGCAATGTTCTGTTACTGCAAGCACTAATGTCCCAGCAGATGCCAGCATTGTTTGGTAAGAGGAGGCACTACTGTCCCAGCAGATGCCAGCAGTGTTCTGTTGCTGCAGGCACTACAGTCCCAGCAGATGCCAGCAGTGTTCTTTTATTGCAGGCACTACTGTTTGAGCAGTTGCTGGCAGTGTTCTGTTACTGCTGGCACTACTGTCCCTGCAGATGCTGGCAGTGCTCTTTTACTGCAGGGACTACTGTCCCAGCAGATGCTGGCAGAGTTCTATTACAGCAGGCAGTAGTGTCCCAGAAGATGCTTGCAGTGTTCTGTTACTGCAGGCAGTACAGTCCTTGCAGATACTGGCAGAGTTCTGTTACTGCAGACACTACTGTCCCTACAGATATTGGCAGAGTTGTATTATTGAAGATAGTACTCTCCCAGCAGAAGCTGCCAGTGTTCTGTTACCACAGGCACTACTGCCCCAGAATATCCTGATGTATTCTCTTACTGCAGGCACTGCAGTCCCAGCATATACTGGTAGTGTTCTGTTACTGCAGGCACTACTCTCCCAGGAAATGCTGGCAGAGTTCTGTTACTGCAGGCACTACTGTCCCTGCAGATGCTGGGAGAGTTCTGTTACTGTAGGCACTACAGTCCCAGCAGATGCTGGCAGAGTTCTGTTACTGCAGGCACTACTGTCCCAGCAGATGCTGGGAGAGTTCTGTTACTGTAGGCACTACAGTCCCAGCAGATGCTGGCAGAGTTCTGTTACTGCTGGCAGTACAGTCCCAGCATATCCTTGCAGTGTTCTGCTACTGCAGGGACTACTCTCCCAGCAGATGATAGCAGTGTTCTGTTGCTGCAGGCACTACAGTCTCAGTAGATGCTGGCAGTGTTCTGTTACTGCAGACACTACAGTCCCAGCCTATACTGGCAGTGTTGTGTTACTGCACGCACTACTGTCCCAGCAGATGCTGGCAGATTTCTGTTACTGCAGGCACTACTATTTCAGCAAATGGTTGCAGTGTTCTGTTATTGCAGGCATTACTGTCACAGTAGATGCTGATAGTGTTCTGTTATTGCAGGCACTACAGTCCCAGCATATACTGGCAGTGTTCTGTTACTGCACGCAGTACTCTCCCTGCAGATGCTGGCAGAGTTCTGTTGCTGCAGGCACTACTATTCCAGCAAATGCTGGCAGTGTTCTGTTACTGCAGGCATTACTGTCCCAGCAGATGCTGGCAGAGTTCTTTTACTGCATGCTTTACTGTCCCAGCAGATGCTGGCAGTGTTCTGTTACTGTGCACACTACTGTCCCAGCAGATGCTGGCAGTGTTCTGTTGCTGCAGGCACTACTGTTCGAGGAGGTGCTGGCATTGTTCTGTTATTGCAGGCACTAGTGTCCCAGCAGATGCTGGCAGTGCTCTTTTACTGCAGGGACTACTGTCCCAGCAGATGCTGGCAGAGTTTTATTATAGCAGGTACTACTGTCCCTGCAGATGCCTGCAGTGTTCTGTTACTGCAGGCACTACAGTCCTTGCAGATGCTGGCAGAGTTTTGTTACTGCAGACACTACTGTCCCAACAGATACTGGCAGAGTTCTATTACTGAAGACATTACTCTCCCAGCAGATGCTGGCAGTGTTCTGTTACTGCAGGCACCACTGCCCCAAAATGTCCTGATGTGTTCTCTTACTGCAGGCACTGCAGTCCCAGCATATACTGGTAGTGGTCTGTTACTGCAGGCACTACTCTCATAGCTGATGCTGGCAGTGTTCTATTACTGCAGGCACTACTATCCGAGCAGATGCTGGGATAGTTCTGTTACTGCAGGCATTACAGGTCCCAGCAGATTCTGGCATTGTTCTGTTAGTGCAGGCATTACAGTCCCAGTAGATGCTGGCAGAGTTCTGTTACTGCAGGCACTACAATCCCTGCATATACTTGCAGTGTTCTGTTACTGCTGGGACTACTCTCCCAGCAGATGATAGCAGTGTTCTGTTACTGTAGGCACTACAGTCCCGGTAGATACTGGCAGTGTTCTGTTACTGCAGGCAGTACAGTCCCAGCATATACTGGCAGGGTTCTGTTACTGCACGGACTACTGTCCCAGCAGATGCTGGCAGAATTCTGTTACTGCAGACACTACTATTCCAGCAAATGCTGGCAGTGTTCTGTTACTGCAGGCATTACTGTCCCAGTAGATGCTGGCAGTGTGCTGTTATTGCAGGCACTCCAGTCCCAGCAGATGCTGGCAGTGTTCTGTTACTGCAGACACTAATGTCTCAGCTGATGCCAGCAGTGTTCTGTTACTGCCAGCACTACAGTCCCAGCAGATGCTGATATAGTTTTGTTACTGGAGACTCTACAGTCCCAGGAGATGCTGGCAGTGTTCTGTTGCTGTAGGCTTTACTGTCCCAGCATATACTGGCAGTGTTTCATTACTGCAAGCATTAATGTCTCAGCAGATGCCAGCAGTGTTCAGTAACAGCAGGCACTACTGTCCCTGCAGATGCTGGCAGTGTTCTGTTGCTGCAGGCACTACAGTCCCAGGAGATGCCAGCAATGTTCTGTTACTGCAGGCACTACTGTCCCTGCAGATGCTGGCAGTGCTCTTTTACTGCAGGGACTACTGTCCCAGCAGATGCTGGCAGTGTTCTATTACAGCAGGTAGTAGTGTCCCAGAAGATGCTTGCAGTGTTCTGTTACTGCAGGCAGTACAGTCCTTGCAGATGCTGGCAGAGTTCTGTTACTGCAGGCACTACTGTCCCTACAGATACTGGCAGAGTTGTATTATTGAAGATAGTACTCTCCCAGCAGAAGCTGCCAGTGTTCTGTTACCGCAGGCACTACTGCCCCAGAATATCCTGATGTATTCTCTTACTGCAGGCACTGCAGTCCCAGCATATACTGGTAGTGTTCTGTTACTGCAGGCACTACTCTCCCAGGAAATGCTGGCAGAGTTCTGTTACTGCAGGCACTACTGTCCCAGCAGATGCTGGGAGAGTTCTGTTACTGTAGGCACTACAGTCCCAGCAGATGCTGGCAGAGTTCTGTTACTGCTAGGCAGTACAGTCCCAGCAGATCTTGGCAGTGTTCTGTTACTGCAGGACTAGGTCCAGCATATACTGGCAGTGTTGTGTTACTGCACGCACTACTGTCCCAGCAGATGCTGGCAGAATTCTGTTACTGCAGGCACTACTATTTCAGCAAATGGTTGCAGTGTTCTGTTACTGCAGGCATTACTGTCCCAGTAAATGCTGATAGTGTTCTGTTATTGCAGGCACTACAGTCCCAGGAAATACTGGCAGTGTTCTGTTACTGCATGCAGTACTCTCCCAGCAGATGCTGGCAGAGTTCTGTTGCTGCAGGCACTACTATTCCAGCAAATGCTGGCAGTGTTCTGTTACTGCAGGCATTACTGTCCCAGCTTATGCTGGCAGAGTTCTTTTACTGCATGCACTACTGCCCCAGCAGATGCTGGCAGTGTTCTGTTGCTGCAGGCTCTACTGTTCGAGGAGGTGCTGGCATTGTTCTGTTACTGCAGGCACTAGTGTCCCAGCAGATGCTGGCAGTGCTCTTTTACTGCAGGGACTACTGTCCCAGCAGATACTGGCAGAGTTTTATTACAGCAGGTACTACTGTCCCTGCAGATGCCTGCAGTGTTCTGTTACTGCAGGCACTACAGTCCTTGCAGATGCTGGCAGAGTTCTGTTATTGCAGACACTACTGTCCCAACAGATACTGGCAGAGTTCTATTACTGAAGACATTACTCTCCCAGCAGATGCTGGCAGTGTTCTGTTACTGCAGGCACTACTGCCCCAAAATGTCCTGATGTGTTCTCTTACTGCAGGCACTGCAGTCCAAGCATATACTGGTAGTGGTCTGTTACTGCAGGCACTACTCTCCCAGCAGATGCTGGCAGTGTTCTATTACTGCAGGCACTACTATCCGAGCAGATGCTGGGATAGTTCTGTTACTGCAGGCATTACAGGTCCCAGCAGATGCTAACATTGTTCTATTAGTGCAGGCATTACAGTCCCAGTAGATGCTGGCAGAGTTCTGTTACTGCAGGCACTACAATCCCTGCATATACTTGCAGTGTTCTGTTACTGCTGGGACTACTCTCCCAGCAGATGATAGCAGTGTTCTGTTACTGTAGGCACTACAGTCCCGGTAGATACTGGCAGTGTTCTGTTACTGCAGGCACTACAGTCCCAGCATATACTGGCAGGGTTCTGTTACTGCACGGACTACTGTCCCAGCAGATGCTGGCAGTGTGCTGTTATTGCAGGCACTCCAGTCCCAGCAGATGCTGGCAGTGTTCTGTTACTGCAGACACTAATGTCTCAGCTGATGCCAGCAGTGTTCTGTTACTGCCAGCACTACAGTCCCAGCAGATGCTGATATAGTTTTGTTACTGGAGACTCTACAGTCCCAGCAGATGCTGGCAGTGTTCTGTTACTGTAGGCATTACTGTCCCAGCATATACTGGCAGTGTTTCGTTACTGCAAGCACTAATGTCTCAACAGATGCCAGCAGTGTTCAGTAACAGCAGGCACTACTGTCCCAGCAGATGCCGGCAGTGTTCTGTTGCTGCAGGCACTACAGTCCCAGGAGATGCCAGCAGTGTTTTGTTACTGCAGGCACTACTGTCCCTGCAGATGCTGGCAGTGCTCTTTTACTGCAGGGACTACTGTCCCAGCAGATGCTGGCAGAGTTGTATTACAGCAGGCACTAGTGTTCCAGAAGATGCTTGCAGTGTTCTGTTACTGCAGGCAGTACAGTCCTTGCAGATGCTGGCAGAGTTCTATTACTGAAGACATTACTCTCCCAGCAGCTGCTGGCAGTGTTCTGTTACCACAGGCACAACTGCCCCAGAATATCCTGATGTGTTCTCTTACTCTAGGCACTGCAGTCCCAGCATATACTGGTAGTGTTCTGTTACTGCAGGCACTACTCTCCCAGCAAATGCTGGCAGAGTTCTGTTACTGCAGGCTCTACAGTCCCAGTAGATGCTGGCAATGTTCTGTTACTGCAGGCACTACAGTCCCTGCATATACTGGCAGGGTTCTGTTACTGTACGCACTACTGTCCCAGCAGATGCTGGCAGAATTCTGTTACTGCAGGCACTACTATTTCAGCAAATGCTGGCAGTGTTCTGTTACTGCAGGCATTATTGTCCCAGTAGATGCTGGTAGTGTTCTGTTATTGCAGGCACTACAGTCCCAGCATATACTGGCAGTGTTCTGTTACTGCACACTTTACTGTCCCAGCAGATGCTGGCAGAGTTCTGTTACTGCAGGCACGACTATTCCAGCAAATGCTGGCAGTGTTCTGTTACTGCAGGGATTACTGTCCCAGCAGATGCTGGCAGAGTTCTTTTACTGCATGCACTACTGTCCCAGCAGATGCTGGCAGTGGTCTGTTACTGCACGTACTACTGTCCCAGCAGATGCTGGCAGAGTTCTGTTACTGCAGGCACAACTATTCCAGCAAATGCTGGCAGTGTTCTTTTACTGCAGGCATTACTGTCCCAGCAGATGCTGACAGTGTTCTGTTACTGCAGGCACTACTTCAGTCTGCAGTCATTATTCCGCCGATGAGGGATTGCTAGAGATTCCCAGGGTTCATTTGACTGCATCTGGAGCAAGATAATTTGCAGCTCCTTACCTGTGGAATTCTCTACCTTACTGGGTTAGAGAATGCCCGTCCGTTGAGGCTGTTAGAGCTGCCTTGAAGTTGTATCTGTTTAATTGTGCTTTTCCTGGTATTTAAATCCTGTTGATTTATTTTAGAATTTTAATTTATATGTATTTAGTAATGTTTATTGTGTTTTTATCTATGTCTGTACAATGCTATGATCAATTTGGAATTGTGTTTTATAAATAAGATTTGCTTACTTGCTTGCTACTACTGTCCCAGCAGATGACCGCAGTGTTCTCTTACTGCATGGCACTACTGTCCCAGCAGATGACGGTCTATCAAGTTAGTCTGCTTGAATGCGTCTGCTGGGACAGTAGTGCCTTTAATAACAGAACACTTCCAGGATCTGGTGTGACAGTAGTGTCTTCAGTTACAGAACACTGCCAGCATCTGCTGGCACATTAGTGCCTGTAGTAACAGAACACTGCCAGCATCTGCTGGGACATTAGTGCTGCAGTAACAGAACACCGCCGCATCTGCTGGGACAGTAGCGATTTGTTACTGCAGGCAGCACTGTCCCAGCAGATCCTGGAAGTGTTCTGTTTCTGCAGGCACTACTGTCCCAGCAGATGCTGGCAGTTTTCTCAGCAGATGCTGGCAGTTTTCTGTTACTGCAGGCACTACTGTTCCAGCAGATGCTGGCAGTGTTCTTTTACTACAGGGACTACAGTCTCAGCAGATGCCAACAGTGTTCTGTTTCTGCAGGCACTACTGTCCCAGCAGATGCTGGCAGTTTTCTCAGCAGATGCTGCCAGCATTCTGTTACTGCAGGCACTAATGTCCCAGCAGATGCTGGCAGTGTTGTGTTACTGCAGGCACTACTGTTCCAGCAGATACTGGCAGTGTTGTGTTACTGCAGGCACTACTGTTCCAGCAGATGCTGGCAGTGTTGTGTTACTGCAGGCACTACTGTCCCAGCAGATGCCGGCAGTGTTCTGTTACTGCAGGCACTACTGTTCCTGCAGATGTTAGCAGTGTTCTGTTACTGCAGGCACTAATGTCCCAGCAGATGCCAGCAGTGTTGTGTTACCCGCATGCACTATTGTGCCAGCAGATACGAACATACGAATCTGCCAGCAGAAACAGGCCTTACAATCTATCAAGTTAGTCTGCTCGAATGCACAGCTAGCACCCTTATATTGCAGCTGCCCCCCCTCCTCTCTCCCCTCACTTTTATCCCCCCCTTGCACCCTATCCCATGCTCTTTTAAAACTGCCTCTTGTGCTACAGGATACCATCTCCTTGGGTAGAGTGTTCCATTTCTCCACCACCCTCTCTGTTAAAAAATGCCTCCTCCTCATCTATCTCTCTCCGATGTCTTCCTCTCTCCAGCCTGAGACCATGCCCTCTGGTGTCCCTTCCTCTTCTCAGCTTAAATATTCCTTCTGTGCCCATTTTGATAATCCCATTCAGATATTTGAAGGTCTCAATCATACCTCCCCCAATCCCTCCTCTCCTCCAGGGTGTACATATTCAACTCAGTCAACCTGTCCTCATAGGTTTTGCCCTCCAGCCTCTCGATCATCTTAGTTGCCCTATGCTGCACCCCCTCCAGCAATCTGATATTCTTCTTCAGACAGCGATGGCAGAACTGCATGTTGTACTCCAAATGTGGCCTAACTAGTGACCTGTACAGTGGCAGGATCACATCCCTATTTCTGGATGAGATTCCTCTAGCAATACACCCCAGCATCTTGTCGGCCTTAGCTGATCCCTTCCTGCACTGAGCTGAATTGTTCATGTTACCCGTTATGATCACCCCTAGGTCCTTCTCCTCCTCCTCTGTGACCTCTAGCTGAACCCCTCCCAGCTGGTAGCTCCTCCCTGGATTCCTTGCTCCAAAGTGCATAACCTTGCACTTCTTTGCATTGAAGCTCAATTGCCACTTTTCCAACCACTCCTCCAATTTGATCAGGTCCTCCTGTAGCCCCTGCCACCCCTCTATGTCATCCACCACTGCCCCATCTTAGTATCATCTGCGAACAGACTGATCTTGCTCCTAACGCCATGTGAGATATCTGATATGAATAACCCAAACAGCACCAGACCCAGGACTTGAGCCCTGTGGCACCCTGCTTGTCACTGCCCTTGGGAAAGAAAGTGCCCCCACCACCACCACCTATTGCTGTCTTCCCTTCAGCCAGTTCACAATCCAGTTTACCATCTTTGTCCCTGCCCCCACATAGTGCAACTTACCTTCCAGCCTCCCATGAGGTACTGAATCAAAGGCCTTGCTGAAGTCTAAATACAGCACATCCACTGCATGGCCTTTATACAGTTCCCTCATTACCCAGTTGTAGTATTCAATTAGGTTGGTCTGGTGGGATCGTCCAGAGATGAATCCATGCTGCTGACTGTTCTGGAGTCCATTTTTCTCCAAAAAGGTCACCAGCCTCTCTTTCAGGATTGCTTCCATAAATTTTCCTACAATGGATGTGAGGTTTACAGGTCTGTAAATGTCTGGTTCATCCTTTGAGCCACTCTTGTGGAGGGGCACCACGTGAGCCATCCTCCAATCCTATGGTAGCCAACCTGTGTCCAAGGAGGTATTGAACAGGTCCACCAGCGGCCCCAAGAGTTCTTTCAGCACCCTGGGATGAATGCCATCTGGATCTGGTGCCTTATCCACCATTAGTGCCTTCAGACCCTCCAGCACCCTGCCCTCTGTAATTACCCCATCTGTCACCCTTTCTTCGCCCTTGCCCACCTTCCCCATCCCCTGAGGTAGCTGTCCACCCTTCTCCTTCATGAACACAGAACAGAAGTACTCATTTAGTACATCTGCCTGTTTTGCCCCTTCTCCACCCACTCCCCGTCCTTCCTAATCCTCATTATCTGGTCCCTGCAGCTTCTTCTCTCCCTTATGTATCTGAAAAAGTATTTCCCCCCTTCCCTGATGCCTTAGCTCCCTGGAAGCCTTGGCTGCCCTGACCAATCTGGTTACCTCCTTGGACTTTTTCATATACAAGTCCCTGTCCTCCCCCCTCCTGGATTTCTTGAATCTCCAAAAAGCTGCTTTTTTTGGCCTTACCCCTTCTAAAACCTCCTTGTTCAGCCAGCTTGTCTTCTTAGCCCTACTCTTCTTGCTCATCATCTTGGTACATGACCCAGAAGCCTCAATCAGCCCAAGTTTGATAATATCCCACTTCTGATTAGTATCCATATCAGGCCTAATTCTTACCAGGTGCCTTCCCAGAATTTCCACCATCTTGATAAAGTCTGCCCACCTGAAGTCAATCACCCTGATTCCTATACCTACAGTCTCCTTGCCCATGCTGAGCGTGAACCACACCAATTGATGGTCACTCCCAGCTAGTGGGTCCTCCACCCTCAGATCCCTCACAGCCTCCCCGTTAGTTAGCACTAGGTCCAGAGTGTTTTCCAACTGAGATGGCCCACTGACCATCTGCACCAGGAAGCTGTCCTGGAATGCATCCAGTAGCACCTGCTCCCTTGTGCTTGAGGTGGCTGGGGTTCCCCAATTCTCTCCTGGTAGATTGAAGTCCCCCACAATCACCATGTTCCCTTTCCTGCATACCCTTCTAATCTGCTCCGCTAATTCCTTGTCTAAGTCATCTGTCTGAGCTGGTTGTCTGTACACCACCCCCATCAGCAGTATCCTACTTTTATAAATGTTGGTGTACCACACGGATCTTTCCTTGGACCCCTCCTCTTATCGATTTTTATTAATAATATAACACAAAATATATCCTCCTGTTCATCGTTCCTATACGCCGATGATCTTGTTCTTTACACTAGCTTTGATAATGTCCATCCTATTAATCATCAGCTATCTGTGGACCTACGAAATATTCACTCCTGGATCACCAAAAACAAGCTTGTTCTCAATGCTGGAAAGACCCAGGCCATGCTCTTTGGATCCTCTATCAAACTAAAACAGTGTCGTGAATTTTTCCGGGTCTCTTGGGCTGATGGCTCCCCACTGGAGATGGTAACCTCCTTTAAATATCTGGGCGTCTTGCTCGATGAATCCCTCACTTATGATACTCATGTAACTGCCTCTTGTAAGGCTGTAAATGCCAAACTAGACTTAGCCTACAAAACAAGTCATATTCTTACCTCTTCTGCTAGGACAGCCATTGCTAGTGGAATCCTACTCCCGTCACTCTCTTATGGATCCGTAATCTATACAAATGCATCTAAGGCTACTCTTCATAGGTGGGGCACAACTTGCAACAATATATGCTGTTATGCCTCTGCACCCCCAGACTCAGACATCACTGCCTATTGTATTTAGACCTAAACTGGCCCTCCCCCGTTGCACATCAGCTCCTCTCTCTGGGGAACCTTCTAGACAGTATACTGCGATCCAGCATGCCTAACTATCTTGCCTCCTTGCTGACCCCAGCCCATCTCATGGTCTCCGATCCTCTGACCTCTCCTTGTAGTATCCCCAGATGTTAGGACTACCAAAGGGAAATCAGGTTTCTGGCACATGAGGTCCCTATTATTTTGGAGTCGCTGCCCCTAGGCATGCACCTGACCCTAACCATGCTGCTTTTTTTAAGAAAAGGCACTGCTCCCTCTTTACCACACATGATCATTGCACCTGCTTAAACCCACCGTAGATTGTAGCTCCCTTTACCCCAGTTGCCCACTGTTTCCTCCCCTTCTGTGGTGTGAGCTGGCACCCTGTTCTTCAGCCTCCTCCATATTTTCTCTCCTTCCCTCAGTCTCCCTATTATTTCTATCCTCACCCTTCTTCTCCCATTCCCTCTCCTTCGTGCATCCTCACTCTTACTAGGCTGTATCTCAGCATTTACCTCCCTCCCTGCCTCCTTCCAATTAGCTGTTTTTAGTTTCTGCCGGATGTAATGTAATGTTAACCTGTGGCATTTTTTCTGCACTTTTAAATGTTGATATTACTGTACTATTACTGATTACACATGGGCACTTACCTTCTATTTGTATAATTACACATCTACGTGCCTCAGTACAAATATTGTCTTAAATTTATCTCACCTCTGACTGTTATGTATTTGCATATTTCTTGACACTGTATCCTATGTATTTCTATCTCTCAGTGTTGTTGACCTCCCGGGTCATGCCTGAAAATAGTCGCTCTTGTGTCTAGTGCACCTACCCGGTCATCAAAAAAAAAAAAAAAAAATCAAGGAACTGCATGCATAATGCCTCTGTTTTAACCTCCTCCCCCCATCCCTTGTACACCTTATCCCTTCACTAATGTAAATTGCCACTCCTCCCCCTCCCCCCATTTCTCTGTCTTTTCTATATATCCTATACCCTGGGATCATCAGATCCCAGTCCTGGTATTGTGTGTGGTATTGTGTGTGCAGGCATTACAGTCCCAGTAGATGCTGGCAGTGTTCTGTTGCTGTAGGCACTGTTGCAGCAGATGCTGGCAGTGTTCTGTTACTACAGGCACTGTTGCAGCAGATGCCAGCAGTGTTCTGTAACTGTAGGCACTACAGTCCCAGCAGATGCTGGCAGTGTTTCAATACTGCAGGCACTACTGTCCCAGCAGATGCTGACAGTGTTCTATTGCTGTAGGCATAACAGTCCCAGCAGATGCTGGCAGTGTTCTGTTACTGCAGGCACCACTGTCCTAGCAGATGCTGGCAGTGTTCTGTTGCTGTAGGCATTACAGTCCCAGCAGATGCTGGCAGTGTTCTGTTGCTGTAGGCATAACAGTCCCAGCAGATGCTGGCAGTGTTCTGTTACTGCAGGTACTACTGTTGCAGCAGATGCTGGCAGTGTTCTATTGCTGTAGCTATAACAGTCCCAGCAGATGCTGGCAGTGTTCTGTTACTGCAGGTACTACTGTTCCAGCAGATGCTGGCAGTGTTCTGTTGCTGCAGGCACCACTGTCCCAGCAGATGCTGGCAGTGTTCTGTTGCTGTAGGCATTACAGTCACAGCAGATGCTGGCAGTGTTCTGTTGCTGTAGGCATAACAGTCCCAGCAGATGCTGGCAGTGTTCTGTTACTGCAGGTACTACTGTTGCAGCAGATGCTGGCAGTGTTCTATTGCTGTAGGCATAACAGTCCCAGCAGATGCTGGCAGTGTTCTGTTACTGCAGGTACTACTGTTCCAGCAGATGCTGGCAGTGTTCTGTTGCTGCAGGCACTACTGTCCCAGCAGATGCTGGCAGTGTTCTGTTGCTGTATGCATTACAGTCCCAGCAGATGCTGGCGGTGTTCTGTTGCTGTAGGCATTACGGTCCCAGCAGATACTGGCAGTGTTCTGTTACTGCAGGTACTAGAGTTCTGTTACTGCAGGTGCTACTGTTCCAGCAGATGCTGGCAGTGTTCTGTTGCTGCAGGCACCACTGTCCCAGCAGATGCTGGCAGGGTTCTGTTACTGCAGGCACCACTGTCCCAGCAGATGCTGGCAGTGTTCTGTTGACAGTGTTCTGTTACTGCAGTGCTACTGTTGCAGCAGATGCTGGCAGTGTTCTGTTGCTGTATGCATTACAGTTCCAGCAGATGCTGGCAGTGTTCTGTTACTGCAGGTGCTACTGTTGCAGCAGATGCTGGCAGTGTTCTATTGCTGTAGGCATAACAGTCCCAGCAGATGCTGGCAGTGTTCTGTTACTGCAGGTGCTACTGTTGCAGGAGATGCCAGCAGTGTTCTGTTGCTGTAGGCACCACTGTCCCAGCAGATGCTGGCAGTGTTCTGTTACTGCAGGCACCACTGTCCCAGCAGATGCTGGCAGTGTTCTGTTGCTGTAGGCATAACAGTCCCAGCAGATGCTGGCAGTGTTCTGTTACTGCAGGTGCTACTGTTGCAGGAGATGCCGGCAGTGTTCTGTTACTGTAGGCACTACAGTTCCAGCAGATGCTGGCAGTGTTCTGTTGCTGTAGGCATTATAGTCCCAGCAGATGCTGGCAGTGTTCTGTTACTGCAGGTGCTACTGTTGCAGCTGATGCTGGCAGTGTTCTGTTGCTGTAGGCATTACAGTCCCAGCAGATGCTGGCAGTGTTCTGTTACTGCAGGCATTATCTCAGCAGGTCTGCATCTACTGGCCACTTATCTTGCCTCATATACTGCCATGACATCACTTGATGTGAGAGTTCAGTTACCTCAGATGCCAGTTCCCAACAGTGCTGTGTTTTGTTGTTGTTTGTTTTGTGTTTTTGCTCCCACGGTCAACTGCAGAGACTGGCTTTTACTATGCAATGTCACTTACTGGGTCTTCAAACCACACCTCTTCAGTACCATCTTGGATTTAAAGCTGCCTCTGACACTGTGATGGGCCTCCTGTTTGCCCCACAAGGTATGGTCCTACCTTCTGCTCCGCAGCAGTGATACCCATCTACAGTATATGTGGTTTCGGTGGTGGAGGCCTTCTCAGGTCCTTCCCAATGGTACAATAGGATTGATTTTTTTCTTTTTCCTTTTAACCAGGAGAGAGACACTAAGCTGAAAGCTTGTTTACAGGTGTGACCTGGGAGCACAAGAAGTTAAGTGACATGCTCAGGGTCACACAGTATGCAAGCGGGGGCTATGGGATTCAAACCCAGGTCTCCAGGTTTGCAGCTTAGAGCCTTAATCCACTGTGTTATACTGCCTCCTACTGATTGTGGTGAGCTTTATCTACTCAACATGCTCCCATTTTTTCCATTGTGTTTTGTTCTTCCACCTGAGAGTGCAGTACAGATAATAGGAGGGTATTCCCTTTTAAATGTCTGGCTTAGGTTTAATTTATAAAACATGATGCTTAAGTTTGTATATGCCATTGAGGGTGAGTTTAATAATCTGGTGGATTAAGAAAAGCTATCTTGCCTGATATGTTCTTTGATGGTCTTGCGTTACACTTGATGTGCTTCTCCAAGTGATAGTTTCAACAGCATTTATGGACGTTGTGCTTGAAAATTTTAAAGTGAAATTAAAGTAGAAATCGGTGTAGCGTGCTATAATCTGTTTAGGTACCTCTACCAATGAAAATAAAAAAATGATCTAAAGAAACTGTTTCTTGCAGTAACTCAAAGAAAAGACAACACCAGGATAGTACATTTTTATGGTATAGAATATACTGTACTGTTCCTGACTGCAACAGTTTAGCCGAAAAACAGCACCGTAGGCAGTGGAAAAAAAAAAAGTGTGCTGTGTCTGTGTGTTGTTGCCATCACAAACAAAAGTTAATTATATGCTGAAAACTGAAAATAAAATACATGTTTTGTTCCATCTGTCTTCTTATAAGATTGATCTGCAAATAAAACAGTAATTAGCATAGTCATGTATAGTATGTTCAATTGAAAAATTACACTACTTGGAACACAAAAAAGTAAGTGTTAGCACAAGGCACAGTAAAACATGTCACAACATTTTAATAAGAATAAATCTTAGTATTCTGGGGCCAGATTCACAAAACTTTGCCCGGGCACAAACCCAGAGTTGGCATTCACAAAGCCCAGTTTGCCCCTGCGAACTGGATTTGCACCCAGGCAAAGTAGTGAGGGGGTCCACAATGCAAATGAAGGTGAAGGGACCTGCATATCCCCACAGTCCCATTTATTAAGATTTTGCTCCACGCAAGGTCCTTTGCTTTCCCCTCCCTCTCCCCAGTCATCGATCACTGTCCCCAAATGAGCATAACCTATTTTCTGGTAGTCTAGGGTCCCTCCCCCCAACCCGTCAAGTGTGAACCACTATCCACGCCCTCCATCCCAGTCTTGGTCGGGTGACCAGCACAACCCTCCTCTCACCACCAGCGGTTGGTCGCATACTGAGCCCTCTTACGAACATAGGAAATTTGCCATCAGATAAAGGCCTAGAGGTCTATCAAGTCTGCTTGAATGTGCAGCTAGCACCCCTTATTCTGCAGCTGCCCCTCCCTTCCACCCTTCCCCTTCATTAACCCTCCCCCTTGTCCTGTCCCATCCTCGTTTGAAGCAGTCCACTGTTCTACTGCATACCACTTCAGCAGGCAACACATTCCACCCAGCCACCACCCTCTCTGTAAAAAAGTGTCTCCTCATCTCCCCCCTGAACCTTCCTCGCTCCAGTCTCATATCATGGCCCCTGGTGGCCCTCCTCTCCCTTACTTTGAACCCGTCTTGTTTACTCCTTTCATGTATTTAAAGGTTTCAATCATGTCACCCCTGTCTCTCCTCTCCTCCAGTGAGTACATGTTCAACTCCTTCAACCTCCTCTCATATGATAAGTCCCCCAGCCCCTTGATCATCTTTGTCGCTCTGCACTGCACCCCCTCCAGTAACTTAATGTCCCTCTTCAGATACGGAAGCCAGTACTGCACGCAGTACTCCAGGTGTGGTCTAACTAATGACCTATACAGTGGCAGAATCACCTCCTCCCTCCTCGAGGATTTACCTCTTGCAATACAACCCAGCATTTTGTTGGCCTTTGCAGCTGCCTTCCTACATTGTGCCGAGTTGTTCATTGACCCTGTAATGAGCACACCCAGATCCTTCTCCTCCTCTGTCTGGGCTAGCTGCACCCCTAGCTGGTAAGTCCTCCTTGGGTTCTTCATCCCAAAATGCAGCACCTTGCACTTTTGGCATTAAGCCCAGTTGCCAGGTGTCTGACCAGGTTTCAAGCTTTGCCAGATCATCCTGCAACCCTGCCATCCCTCTAGGTCATCCACCACCACGCCTACCTTGGTATCATCAGCAAACAGACTGATCTTGCTCTTGATGTCCCATGATATGTCTGCAATGAATATCCCAAACAACACTGGTCCCAACACCAAGCCCTGTGGAACACCGCTCGTCACTGCCCTTGGGTGTGAGAGCTCCCAACCCACCACCACCCTCTGTTGCCTTCCCTGCAGCCAGTTTCCTACCCATCTCACCAGTTTTGCACCCACCCCAGTGCCTACTAACTTCCTTCCCAGCCTTCCATGTGGCACTGAATCGAATGCCTTACTGAAGTCCAGATACAGGACATCCACTGCATGGCCCCTGTCCAGTTGCCTAGTTACCCAGTCATAGAACTCGACCAGGTTGGTTTGGCAGGATTTGCCACGTATGAAGCCATGCTGTCTGCTGTCCTGTAGTCCTTTGGCCTCTAGGAGGGCCACCAGCCTCTCCTTCAGGATAGTCTCCATTAGCTTATCCACGATGGATGTGAGGCTCACTGGTCTGTAGTTTCCGGTTCATCCTTGGGGCCAGTCTTGTGGAGGGGCACCACATGAGCCATCCTCCAGTCCTGAGGTACACACCCCGAATGTAGTGAGGCATTAAATAGGTCTGCCAAAGGTCCTGCAAGGACCTCTGCCAGCTCCTTCAGTACCCTGGGGTGGATGCCATCTGGGCCTGGCACCTTGTCCACCCTCAGTGCCTTCAAACCCTCTTGAACTCTGCTCTCCATGATTTTCCCATCTGTCACCACTTCCCCCCTGCTTCTGCCATTTCTCCCACCTTGGGTGTCACCCCTCTTCTCTTTAGTAAATACTGAGCAGAAGTACTCATTTGTGCTTCACCTTATTACACCTGCTTCCACCCAACCCCTCCTTCCTAATCCTTACTATGTGGTCCTTACAGCTCCTTTTCTTCTGATGTACTTAAAGAGTCCTTCTCCCCTTCTTAATGCCTTGTGCCAGCCTGAGTTCGTAGATGCTTTGGCTCCCTTACTGCCCTTGTCACCTCCTTGATTCTGTCAAGTACTCCTCCCCGTCCTCCCCCCTTCCTGTTTTCTTGTACTTCCTAAAGGCAGCTCTTTTCCTCCTTACCTTTTCCATGACCTCCTTGCTCAACCAGATCGGTTTCTTAGCCCTAGCCTTCTTGCTCTGGGCTTTGCAGCAGGTTTTGGTTGCCTCCACTATCCCCAGCTTTATGAGCTCCCACCTCTGGTTAGTGTCCATACTAGATTGAATTCTGGCCAGGTACCCTTTACCACTTCCCCATCCTCCCAAAGTCGGCCCCTGAAGTCCAGCACTATTGTGCCAGATTCCCTCCTTCCTTGCCCATATCAATGTGAGCCATACTAAGCGGTGGTCACTCCTGACAGCGGTTCCTCCACTGTAAGTTCTATCACAAAGTCCCCATTTACCAGCACAAGGTCAAGGGTATTCCCTAACCTGGTTGGTTCACTGACCATTGCAGCAGGAAGCTGTCCTGGAAGGCATCCAGCAGTACCTGCTCCCTTCTGTTCCTGGTTGTTGGGGTGCTCCAGTCCACTCCTGGCATGTTGAAGTCCCCCACAATCACCACACTACCCTTCTCACAGGTCCTCCTGATCTGTCCTGCTAGTTCCCTGTCTAACTCCTCTGTCTGAGATGGTGGCCTGTTCACCACTCCCATTCTAAGAATCCTATTCTTGGAATCCTGGATTACATCCAAAGTGACTCCGTACTACCCTCCTCCCTTCCTCCTTACACACTTCAGTCCTTCCTTCACATATAGTGCCACCCCTCCTTTCCCAATCACCCTGTCCCACAAAATAACCTGTACCCTGGTACAGACAGGTCCCAGTCATAGTATTGGTGGCCCATGTTTCTGTGATGGCTGCAAGGTCCACCTCCCTCTGCCATGAGAACCTGTAACTCTGCAGTTTTCCTCCCAAGGTTCCTAGCATTAAGGGTAACCACCTTCCACCCTTCCCCCTCCCATCCTGCAGTCCTTTCCTAGCATCACCAACAGTACTTGCCATTTGTCCTTTGTCACTGTTATGGGGGTAAGCTCATATGGTTTCCCAACCTGTGGTCTCTGCATATCTCTTCCCCAAATGCCACCCCCCACTCCTAGTTTAAATTCCCAACTTCCTCTATGTACTCCTCCATCATCTGTTTCAACACTTTCTTTCCCTCCTCATTCAAGTGTAGTCTGTCCTTGGCATAGAGACTACTGTCCTACCAGGTCCCTCCCCAACCCCCAACAGCCCATACCCTTTAGCACAACACCAGGTTCTTAGCCATCCTTTAAATTCCTCTATTCTCAGCTTTCTTGTTGTGCTTGCCTTTGGCACCGGAAGTATCTCTGAAAAAGTTACTGACCTTCCTGCCCCCTCACATAATTGTGCTAGTTTCTCAAACCTCCTCTGGACTGTATCTACTGTCTTGTCAACAGGTCGTTTGTCCCAAGATGTATAATTAAATGAGGCTTGTCCACCCCTTCTAGCATATTTCAGAACAGACTGTCCCACCCTTTCTGCTGTCATTCCTGGCATGGCCTCCACCCAAATGCGACTATGCCTCTCCCCCTTGCTACCCCACCTGATTCCTCTTAGTATTGAGTCCCCCAGCACTAAGATTCCACCCCTCTTACTCCCTGCTTGCTTCCATTCATCTCCCTCTCTCATTTCCAGTACCTCTTCTTCCTCCTGCACATTATTTCCCCCTTTTACCCCTGTTGCAATTCTCCCAGCAGAACTCCCCCCACTCCAGTTTGGTCCAGGCAGTTATCAATTACTCCTCTAATTTCATCATTTCCTTCCTCCACCTTCTTCCTCTCTAGCAGTGCACAACTATTTTCTGAAGGCCCTTCACAAATGCTGGCTCCCTATCTCTTCATAGTAGCCTGTTCTCTCCTTTCCACTCCATGACTTTTGCCACTTCTTTGCCTCGCCTCACAAGTCCCTATCTCCTCCTTCCATTTGTCTTTTGTCTCCTGACCTGGTTTCCCTGGCAATTGTTCTTCCTGGCCTGGGCCCCTTTGTCTCTGCTTCCCTTCTTCTGACCCTCTCCTCATCACTGTTGGCTTAAATCACCCTCCCTCATCTCCCCTTCTTCCTCCCTCCAGTATTGGGCTAAACCCGCCCCAATCTGCCTTGCCTGTCTTAGTTCCTCCTGCAGACCCTCAATCTCCTTTCTAAGTTTTTCTATGTGGTTGCACACTAAACATCCTCCCACACTCCAGGCAATTTTTAGAAAGATTGGTGCACCACAGTTGTTGCAGCCTACCACCCTACCTGTCGTTGCCCACCAGCGAACCCCCACCCTTCCAGATGCAGGATACCAAACACTCCCCCAAGTTTCCCCTCTCCCTCCTCTATCAGTGCAAAACATTTTCTTTATTTCCCTTACCTCCTTTGTTGCACACGTTTAGATATATTGAGCAACTGCTTTTTATATTCCTATCCTTCCTATCCACACTCAAAAACAGACTTTAAGTAGCCATTGCACAACCTTCTTCAAACTCCTACTCCTCCTTTCCTCAATGCAATATCAATGCGAAGAAGTAATAATGAAAGCTCCTAGATTTGCAGTTACTTCCCTTCCACTAAGAGAGCAGTCACCTCTTCACTTGCTGATGTTCCTTTCCTGGATGTCTGCTTTTCGTATGACAGGTGCATATCCTTTGCCTGTTTGAGGAAGTGATGTCAGAACCCCAGGTATAAAGGAAATAATGTACCAGGGGTGGGACCAGCCCAAGTCTTCCAGAAACAATCAGGTAGCTGAGGCCTCTGGTCAGACTATTAGCACCCTTCCCCCACTCTGCACTCAAACTTTGCAGCTAGTGAAGCCAGCAACAATGAATCACAATTCTACTCAAAGCCCCCAAAATAGGTTTGCTACCCAAAGAAACAGGACTCCAATTCAAACAGCCTCACCAATAACACATCAAAATAGGCTTGGAATTCGAAGATATATGTCTCCAATTCAAAGAAACAGACCCAGTTAAATCACACCAATTATGTTTTAAAACAGAAGAAATAGGCCTCTACAAATGCAGCCTGCCACACAGTGAATCAAACAAATGAGCCCACTTATAGCTACCAAAACAGGTTTCAAAATTCCAACAGTCCCAAACAATACCTTGCTAGCCCCTTAGTAGTAAGAAAGAAAAGAAATAACCTTCTACCAAGTAGAATCCACAAGAAACAATGTAAAACAACAAGAAGCTACTGTACTGTAGATCTGATCCTGCCCCCCTTCTAGTTCCTTCTGAGAAGCCAAAGCACTGACTCCACACCTGATTCAGCTCTGCCTCCCTAACTGAGTGAGACCTGGCCAGACCATTAGCACCCTTCCCCCACTCTGCACTCAAACTTTGCAGCTAGTGAAGCCAGCAACAATGAATCACAATTCTACTCAAAGCCCCCAAAATAGGTTTGTTACCCAAAGAAACAGGACTCCAATTCAAACAGCTTCACCAACAACACATCAAAATAGGCTTGGAATTAGAAGATATATGTCTCCAATTCAAAGAAACAGACCCAGTTAAATCACACCAATTATGTTTTAAAACAGAAGAAATAGGCCTCTACAAATGCAGCCTGCCACACAGTGAATCAAACAAATGAGCCCACTTATAGCTACCAAAACAGGTTTCAAAATTCCAACAGCCCCAAACAATACCCTGCTAGCCCCTTAGTAGTAAGAAAGGAAAGAAATAACCTTCTACCAAGTAGAATCCACAAGAGACAATGTAAAACAACAAGAAGCTACTGTACTGTAGATCTGATCTTTAGTAGTGCATACTGTATATAGTATGGCTCCTTGACTGTGACTGACCAATAATGAAGTGTGGAGGCCAGCAACAGAACTAAAGGGAAAGGTGGGGCAAGGGAGGATGTGGTAGGAGAAACAGGGGCAGAGGGAAAGGGAAAAGAGGGCACATGGGAGAGGAGGAGAGGTCTAGTCAGGAAAGGGCAACCAGAGGGAGGGAAACAGGGGAGCCATGGAGAGAGGCAAAAAGGTGGGTAAGCAGCAGTGAGAGGGGAACTATGCTTGGGGGATACGGGGCTCAGGGAGTGACACAGTATATTAGGTGAAAGGAGAAGGGGAAAGGGAAAAAGGGTAGTTATACTGGGGGACTCAATACTGAAGAGGGTAAGATGGAGAGGCAGGGATGCAGGAAATAGCCAGAAGCGGGTTGAGCGAATAGCTTGGCAGAAGACACCAGGAGAAAGGACTTCTGTGTGACTGGACTTCTCTGCTGGGACTAAAGAAGAATAACTTTTGTACTTGGACCTTTAATTTAAGGTAAAAAAAAACTAACAAACAAAACAAAAAAAAAGTGTGTGTTTGTGTGGGTTAACAGAACTGAATGGGTATCTGAACAGTTATCTAGGTGTAAATCTCAGGTGATTGAAAGGACTTAATAGCTGTGAGGTTTAAATTACTTGTAGAAAGATCTAGTAAGTAGGGGGAGTGGCTTAGCTAGAAAGAAGCTACATTTAAAGACTGCTTTAGAAAGATTCTGCTAATAGCTTGGCAGAAGACACCAGGAGAAAGGACTGCTGTGTGACTGAACTTCTCTACTGGGACTATATTGCCCTCCTTCCCTCCTCCCACCCCTGCACCCAAAGCTAGTTCTATTTTTATAGGCACAGGATTTGACTGACAACAGGAACTTCCTGTTTGGGAGCAGGAAGTGAGTGATCACAGGAACTGCCATCCTAGAAGGGCAAGAGTAGCTCTCCGGCCCCATCTAGCTGCTGGAGGTCTGCCTCTGAGCAAGTAAGTGGGCTACTGAGAAATATAGGATATTCTTGTCTCAGAACATGACAATCAGGAGCTTAAAGGGCACACAGGCAGAAAGTGCGGAGAAAGAGAAAAAAAAACAGAGGAAAGAGTAAGGATTGCAAACAGTTAAGGGGCCAGAAATAAGACATGATTGGAGTGGTGCAGTGCAGTGGCTGTGGAGCAGCAGTCTTCCAGGAGACGTTCTGGAGGATGCGGTGTTGTCCCATCTGCAGGCACCTCTCTGGGCTGAGGGAGGATGTTGCTCATCTCCAGGCTGAGTTGGCCAGGATTTGTGGGATCTCCTCTTCCATCCAGGGACCACCAGTGCCACTGCCGTTGTCTCAGAGGTTGCCAAGAAAGAGGAGCGGTTGGACCACAGTGGGCTCAGGGAAGGCGAGGATGGTGGAACAGAGGCGCATCCCTCCAGTTGTACCTCTCCACAGTTTCTATGCCATTCTGGCAAAGTGTGGTTCCTCTATGGAGGCACCCGCAGTGGAGATCAAGGAGGATGCTGGGAACCTCCACAAAGGAGACCCACATGAGGGTGGCAGGGGACCCTGCAGGGGAAGGAAACAACTCCTGGTGGGGGACTCCATTGTTAGGAAGGTAGAACTGGGGGAGGAAGGGGAGAGGGAGGTAAGGTGCCTGCCTGGCACCATGGCTAGGAGGGACAGGGAGCGAATCCTCAGGATTGCCAGAGAGTGCACAGGAGAGGGAGCTGGATGTCATTGTCTGCCTAGGGACAAATGACCTGGCCAAGAAAGGGATTAGAGAAGTGCAGGAAGAGTCTGTGGAATTGGGGAGGGGCCTCAGTCAAGTAGCACGCACGGTAATCTTCTCGGAGGTGCTGCCCATCTATGGCATAGGAGAGGCTAGGGTGTTCTGCACGATGGGATTCAATCAGTGGTTGAAAAACTGGTGTGGAGCTCAGGGATTTGGCTTCATTGGGGACTGGGGGTCCACCTGGAGTGATGCAAGCCTATACTGGCATGATGGGCTGCATCTGTCCAGGAGGGGAACCAGAATCCTAGGTGATAGGTTTAAATGCTTCATTGGCAAGCTTTTAAACTAGCCAAGGGGGTAGGCACTGGAAAGGAGCAGGGAAATCCTAGCCCCCCCAAATAATCATTGTAGTAAGTGTGGCAAACACCAACATAGAGGTGTCGATAGGGGAAGGGCAGGGGTAAATGGAGAAAGTGACAAAGGCAAGAAGGACAGGGATGCGGCAAAAGGGAGTAAGGCCATCAGGAAATGGAGGGTAATGAGTACCAATGTCCATAGTCTGGGCAACAAGCTCCCTGAGCTGGTGGCCTTGATGGAAGAGGGATGCCTGGATATCGTAGCAGTCACAGAAACATGGTACACAGAGAACCATGACTGGGATGTTAACATACCAGGTACATAACCTACAGGAGAGACAGGCAGGGAGAAGAGGGGAGGAGTAGCTCTCTATGTAAAGGAAGGGATAAGCAACTAAACAAAAGAGTAAACAGGGAGGAGAGGAGGCACTGTGGGTCACCTTGGAGACTGGAAAGGGCACCACAATCCGCACAGGGGTTGTGTACAGACCCCCATGCCCGGGTGAGGGAATGGACAAGGATATGATAGAAGGCATTCTTAGAATAGCAGAGAAAGGGGAGATACTGTTGATGGAAGACCTGAATATGCCAGATGTTAACTGGAGCACATTTTCTGCAGCCACATCCAAGAGCAGGGCCATTCTTGATGCCCTACAGGTGGCAGGCCTTAGACACCTAGTTTCGGAACCCACTCGTGAGGGAGCAATCTTAAACCTCGTGCTCTCAAATGGGGGCAGTGAGAGGATCTCTGATCTAGAAGTGGGTTGCCATCTGGGGACACGTGACCATCAAACAGTGTGGTTCACGTTAAACTCAGCTAGAGAGTCAAGCCATGCAAAAGTGAGGGTACAGGACTTTAGGAGGGCTGACTTTGGCAAGATGGGAGAGTGCCTCAGAAAATCGTAGTGTCAGTGGCTCAGTAGGTAGCACACTCGCCTCTGAGGCCGGGAGATCAGAGGGCTGTGGGTTCAGTTCCCACATCTGGCACTTGGGTTAATATCACAGTACTGACACTGTAGTGCAGCATGAAAGGGGTGCTGCACTTCGGGGGTGCCGTCTTTCGGATGAGACGTTAAACCGAGGTCTCATCTGCCTGGATTGGTGGTAGTTCAGATGGAGGTTAAAGATCCCATGGCACTTATCGAAAAGAGTAGAGGAATTTCCCCAGTGTCCTGGCCAAATTTCCCTCATTTACTAAAAAAAATACCACCAACAGCTTAATCTGGTTCAAGGTCACTTGGCATTCATCTGTATCCCCCTTCCCCGGGTCGTGCCTGAAAATAGGCAGGATTTGTCTAGTGCACTTACCCGGTCAACAAAAACTAAATAAATAAACAGGCTAGAAGGAGGTGTGGAGCAACAATGGGGAATCATCAAAACTGCCATCACAGAGGCAACTATCCTTTGTGTGAAGCAAATGAACAAATCAAAATGAAAGAAAAAACCACTATGGTTCTCAAAAGAGGAGGCTGTGAAAGTCAGGAAGAAAAAGACAGCATTCCAGAAGTATAAGGAAACACAGAAGGAGCAGGACAGACAGCTGTACCAGTTAAGGCAGAAGGAAGCAGGGAGGGAAGTCAGAATAGCAAAGACCCAAACTGAGGAAAAGATAGCCAACTCAATTAAGAAGGGGGATAAAACCTTTTATAGGTACATCAGTGAGCATAGAAAGACAAAGGGAGGGATAGTGAGGCTGAATAGAATGAATGGTGGGTGGGCAGAGGGGGACAGTGAAAAAGCAGGGATACTTAACAAATATTTCTGCTCAGTATTCACAAAAGAGGAGGGGGAAGTGCCTAATCCTGTTAACAGAAGCACTCTTGATAGGGGGTCGATCCCAGTCCTTTCACAGAAGAAAGGGTTCTGCAAGAACTCCTAAAACTGAAGGTGGACAAAGCAATGGGTCCTGATGGAATTCACCCTAGAATTCTAAAAGAATTAAGGGAAGAACTAGTGAAACCACTGGCTACTCTTTTTAATAAATCATGGGAGGATGGTGTGGTACCTGAGGTCTGGAGGAAGGCGGATGTGATTCCCCTTCACAAAAGTGGGACCAAGACAGAGTCAGGAAACTTCAGACCTGTCAGTCTGACCTCTGTGGTAGGGAAAGTGATGGAGTCACTTCTGAAGGAAAGAATAGTTGAGTACCTAGAGGCCAGTGGAGCACAGGACCCAAGGCAGCATGGATTCACAGCGGGAAGGTCATGTCAGATGAATCTAATAGATTTCTTTGACTGGGTGACCAAAGTAGTAGACCAGGGAGGGGCAGTGGACATGGCCTACCTAGACTTTAGCAAGGCATTTGACATAGTCCCATACAAAAGATTAATAGTCAAATTAACCAGCCTGGGAGTGGGTCCCAGGGTGGTAGCCTGGGTTAAACATTGGCTGAACAACAGGACACAGAAGGTAATTGTAAATGGAGTCCACTCTGAAGAAAGAGGGGTTACTAGTGGGGTACCACAGGGTTCAGTATTGGGTCCAGTCCTTTTTAATGTCTTCATCAGTGACATTGCAGAGGGACTGGAAGGAAAAGTATGCCTTTGCAGATGACACAAAGATCTGCAACAGGGTTGATACACAAGGAGGCGTGGAAAGGATGAAAAGGGACTTGACAAGGTTGGAAGAATGGTCAGAAGTATGGCAGCTAGGATTCAATGCAAAGAAGTGCAAAATAATGCACCTGGGAAAGAAGAACCCAGGGAAAGAATACACAATGGGTGGGGAGGTAGTAACAACAACAAAAAAGGAAAGGGACCTGGGGGTAATCATATCAGATGACCTTAAGGTTAGCAAGCAATGTGAGAAGGCAGTAGGGAGGGCTGGGGTATACTGGGATGTTAGGGAGAGGCATCAGCAGCAGAAAACAGGAAGTTGTATCCTCTGTACAGACAGTTGGTGAGACCCCATCTGAGTACTGTGTCCAGTTCTGGAGACCCCATCTCTGCAAGGACATAGACAGGATAGAGGTAGTCCAGAGGAGGGCAACTAAAATGGTGCAGGGTCTGCAAGAGAAGCCGTATGAGGAGTGACTAAAGGAGCTTAATATGTATACCCTTGAGGAAAGAAGGGAGAGGGGGGACATGATAAAAACTTTTAAGTACCTCAGTGGAATCAACAAAGTCCAAGAAGGTAGCATCTTTCAGAAAAAGAGACTTGCAAGAACAAGGGGACACAATTTAAAGATAGAAGGAGGGTGGTTCAGGGGCAATGTGAGGAAGTATTATTTCACAGAGACGGTAGTGGATGTATGGAACAGCCTTCCTGAGGAGGTTGTGGGGTCTAAAACTGTGGGAGAATTCAAGAATGCATGGGACAGACATAAGGCAATTCTTGTGGGGGGTTAGAAGAAATAGGCTGTTGGTTAACTAGGATCTGCGGCTTATCCTGTAGGTAGGGAAATGGGCAGACTAGATGGGCCAAGTGGTCCTTATCTGCCATCAAAGTCTATGTTTCTATGAGTGTATGCCAAGTATGACAGCAGGGAGAGTGGGACCTTTTATACTCAAGTGTGTGGGGCAGGACAAGGAGAAACCTCACATTGTGGTGCACCTGGGGACCAATGATCTTGCAAGTTGTGAGGTGAAGGTTGTGCAGGAGAGGTTCATGGAGGTGGGGAAGATCTGTACGGAGGTAGGAAGGTCAGTGGCTTTTTCAGAAGTACTTTCAGTCCCTAGGGCAAATACTATTAGGAATCAGAGGATTTAAGAGCTCGATGTGTGACTGAGAGGGTGGTGTGAAACAAATGAGTATGGGCTGGTGAAGGACTGGTGTAAGATGTGGGACAAGGACCTATATGCACCGGACAGTCTTCATCTAAATAGACAGGGTACAAGGGTCCTGAAGGATACAATTGAGATCTACCTAGCAGATAAACTAAATTTTAAACTAGGGACTGGAGGGGGGGATCAGGTGTGCTCCACGAGGGGGGTCATCAGGCCTCCCCCAGTAGGAATTCAGACAAAGGGGAAGGGCAACAGGAGTGGGATGGGAGTAAGGCCTATGGGAGGGGGAAGAGGAGGGAAGGGAGAGAACGATGAGGCACAGGGATCACAATGGAAGGTGCTGTCCTTGATTGCAGGGAGGCTGGCCAACAGGCTGGTTGATCTCTAGGCACTGATGGTGGTGGGAGGTGTGGGCATAGCAGCCATCATAGAAACAAGAGCAAACCAGTACCATGTCTGGGACCTTGTGATCCCTGGGTATGGATTGTACAGGAAGGACAGGGAAAAGGGAAGGGGGTGGTGCCTTATTCATAAGGGAAGGGATAATATTGAACAGGGAGGAAGAGGAGGAGGGAGGGAGGGAGGAGGATAGAAGCTTTATAGGTACTGTGACACTCAGACAGCTGGTTCTAATTAATCTATGATTTTTGTAATATAAAAATGTGTTATTGAATGTCTCTCATGAGAGATGCTGACAGCCTGTGGGATGACACACACACACACACACACACCAGGTTTTAGCTAATAGGCATTACCTGAAAGGCCAAGAGATAATTACAGGCTAGAAAAGACTTAAAATTTAGGATCTCCTTTTTATGTGACTAATTGCAGCTTGCTAACTGCCAAGATAGTTCATACACTTTTATAACGTTCAGAGGAAAAACAGTAAAATTCACATGGTGACACAAAAGCATGTTGCACCTCCGTGAGATCTAGCAGAGAAACATAACAAGTCCTTTGATGTCCTGGAAAGGGGAAGCTGCTCATACATCAAAGAAAGTCATTAAAAAAAATGAGTTTTGCTGAGGTCACAGAATTGTAATTTACCTTCTGAAAAAGACATCCTGTAGATATATTATTTATTTATTCTGACAGGGAGAAGCTAGGTGAACCCATGCAAAGAGGTTGGCAAAACCAGTTTTTAACCAGTATTCTGTTTTCCATTTATACACAACATCAGGCACTATTAGATGAATATACCTTAGAAGAGACAATTCTAAGAGTACTGTGGTGGGAGATTTAGTCTGCACTTTTGAACCTGTTTTGTTTAAGTGATGTGTCTGTTTTGTGATATATGGTTCTGTGTTTTACATTTTACATTCTTATCTAATTTTAAGTAAACATCTCATTTTTAAATAGACTATCTGTGTTTTCCAAGTCCTTCTGTTTTTGGCGGTGATGCATGGATGGTTAAGAGTGTGACAACACTGTGCATGAGCTTACATGGTTTTACCAAACTGGGAAAAGGTAAGAGTTATCTGAGGTCTTTATTAGAGTTTTTAAGGGTTCATTTTGTACACCTGGTTAGGTGCCCGTAGATGAAAGATATCTGCCCCCCCCCGAAGAATAGAATTATCTGAGCCTGTACATTGGGTACACTAACAAGAGGTTTACAGTTTGAATCCCTCCAAGACTTGAGACCAAAGGTTGATTCAAACCCACAAAACAGACAGGAGGGTTACCCTATTTCTGTTAACTGTTCACAAGACTGCACTCAGAGGTTGGCACTGTGGGAGCAGAGGGCCTGACCTGCTGAGTGGGTTTGTGACAGACTGGTTGGCAGTGGTGCAAACAATTTTGGTATTACAAGCTCTGATTTTTCAGTGTGTCAGCTTGAGACTGTCAGCTCACTTGCAAAGAAAGAAAAAGGCAGTGATTTATTTTTTAAAAAGGAGACAGGACTATATCACTTAGCGTACAGTCAAGTTCCTACCCATTTTATGTTTTTTTCTAAAGTGCAAGTCAGAATAGCCATAGTTAGGGAAGAAGATGGCTTCCAACTTCAGCAGGCACACTGTAGACTACTTAAAGCACTTGTGCAGGGATAGAGGAGTCCTGTTTGAGGTGAAAGCCAGCAAACTGAACCTCGTGGATGCCCTGATGATAGCAGATACCCAGAGCATTGAGTCACAGACAGTGACTGAAAAGAACCAAACCTTGAGTGTGGCAGGGCTAGCGGCCAGTGCAGTGTCCAGATCTGATGAGGAGGGCAACAGGGCCACTGTTAGCAAAGGGCCACAACAGCAGGGGAAGGTCACCAATATCCTGGATCAGAAGTACTCAGGCTGAAAATGAATTGCGCAGAATGGAGCTGGAGTTCCAGAGGGAGAGGTACCATGAACAGCAGGAGGTGGACTGTAAGGCAGAGTGAGAACGCCGAGAGGCACAGTGAGGATCCCAAGAGGCAGAGTGAGAACAGAGAGACACACACCGCGAGGAGCAAGAGTGCTAGAGGCAACATGAACTGGAGAAACTATGACTCCAACCACCAGCACCAGAGCAGGTAAGTGGCTTGGGTTTAACTGGGACTACAGGACTGAGTTACAAATTGAATTCCAAATTGATAGCCGAATTTAAAGAGGGGGAGGATATGGATGCCTTTTTAAATTCTTTTGAAAAAGTTTGTATTCATTCTAAAATTCCTAGGGAGTCCTGGAGCTTCCAGCTATCCCCGCTACTTACCGGGAAAGCTTGGGATGCATTGGGTCAAATGGACAATGAGGACAGTGATGATTTCAGCAAACTTAAAACTGCACTGTTAAAGAAAGTTGAATTAACTGCTGAATCATAGAGAGCTAAATTACGTAAGCTCAGGAGAAGCTCTGACATGAGCTATGAGGAGCTAGCCATGAAACAACGTCAGTTTTTAAAATGTTGGTGGGAAGGAATTGGAGCAAACTCTTTTGATAAAATTGAAAATGTGATTTTGTTAGAACAGTTTTATTGGGCATGCCCAGCAGAGCTGAAAACCTGGCTGGAGTACCAAGATCCAAAACAGTGCAAGAGGCTGCTGAACTCTCGGACCGCTATGCCAAGAGCAGACCTGCTCTGAGAGCGAAGGGGGCAGGCATGGCTGCGCAGAAAGGGAAAAGCGCACCTTCAGAGCAGCTAAAACCCTCACTGCCTCCACTGAAACAAGTTAGCCCCAAGTTTCAGAGAAAAGATTTCTCTGAAAAGAGAAGTGAATGTTGGCTATGTAAAGAAACTGGGCATACTGCCAGATGGTGTCCCAAAAGAATGAGCAATAATATGCAGAATGGTACCAGAAAAGAAGTGGGTTGTTTTTGTGTCCCTGGGAGCATGCCAGTGAACATGAGGAAACACATGCACCCAGTCATGGTGAATGGTGTACAGACATGAGGGTTAAGGGACACAGGGGCATCCCTGACATTAGTAAAAGGGGATCTAGTAGAGTCTGGTCAGCTTATACCCAATAAATACATCACTGTACAGGACTTTACTGGTGAAGCGAAAACAGTGCCCTTCCCAAGTGTTCTCCTAGACTGGGGTGAAACAGGAGGAACTGTGCAACAGGTGGCTGTAGCCAAAACATTAGCAGTGGATGTGATCCTGGGCAACAATCTCAAACAGGGGATGGTATGTGCAGTTACCCGTAGCTAAGCAGCAAGGGAAAATTGTAGTTCCCTGAACACCACAGAAACCATTGTGGAAACCACAGAGATGCTTGTTCCCCAGCCTGTGTCTCCAGATGGGGAGACTAATGAAAAGGGGGTAGAAATTTCCCCAGTAGCAAGTAACTACACAGCTACAGAGGGTTACTCCAAAGAGGGAGGGGTGACCCATTGTCAGAGGGTTGGGATTAACAGTGATCCTGAGTGCCCTGACACTAGTCAATTAGTAAACTCACAATTAAGGGACTATCTGGATAACAATAACCTCCTAAATTCAGCACAATCGGGATTTAGATCAAGGCATAACACCATTTCTGCCCTAGCCAAAGTAACTAACGATTGGCAGATTGCCTTGGATAAGAAGAACAGTACCTGTGCTGTGTTCCTGGATTTGAGTAAAGCATTTGACACAGTGGATCATGAATCATTAATCACCTCCCTTAGCTCACTAGGACTGGATTCTCTCTCACTCAACTGGTTTAAGTGCTACCTATCAGATAGGTCACAACTGGTAAAAAGGAAATTACCTATCCACCTTAAAACCACTGCTAAGAGGTGTACCGCAAGGCTCTATTCTTGGCCCCATCCTCTTTGCCATTTATATTAATAATATCAATGCCAACCTCACTCAATCTAACATTCATCTGTTTGCTGATGATACTGTATTATATGTCAGCAATCCCTCATTACCTAAAGCCTGTGAGCTGTTACAATCTGAATTCTCCATCCTGCAACACAATCTACTGGAAAAAAACTACTTCTAAATGCCAAAAAAACAAAAGCTATGTTCTTTGCCACAAAGAGTTGCTCTGCCACTACCCCATCACCCACTACCCTACAATTATCCACTCTACTTGGAGAGAAGCTGGAATTTGTTGATAACTTCAAATACCTTGGAGTCTGGATTGATAATAGGCTTGACTATTCTGTCCATATTGAAGAGCTACTAAAAAAACTGAGACAAAGGCTTGGTCTATTTTTTAGAATAAACACTACCTTAACAGAGGCTCCAAAAAAAGATTAATCCAGGCATCATTCCTATCCCTCATTGATTATGCTGACTTCCTCTATGGCCATTGTTCCTCCCCTCTTAAACAAGCTGGACACCCTGTATCATAGATCCATCAGATTTATTACTGCCTCCCTCCAGCACCCATCATTGCTCTCTTTATATGGCAGTCAACTGGACATCACTACAACACAGAAGAAATAGGAATGCTGCAATCTGGATATTCAAAGCTTTATCAGGCAAACTACCCACCTATATCATAGACTGTTTTACCTGAATTACTTCTAGGCCATACACCTTAAGGATCAGTAAACTCATCATACTAAAGGTCCCCAATGCCTGCACCCGGTTTGGGAGGGCCGCTATCAGCCACTCACTAGCAGTTGCATGGAACTCACTCCAAAAATCCATGAAGCTAAATAGCCTCTTACCTTTAACATCCTTCAAAAGATTATTCTCCACCTTATTTCCAGAGCTCTGCAATTGCTTTTATAAGGCTAATCCCTACCCTACCTACCCTCCACCCCTTTTCCGTGTTCCATTATGTTAGTTCTACTTCTATTTTCCAGTCACCTGATATACTCTCATAAAAGCCAATTAGGCACTATAATTTTATATATTATGCCTGCTATACCCCTTGTCTCCTTTTTCTTACAGGTTAAATGGTTTTACTGTGCCTTGTATATATGTAAATTGTTGTATATTATCACTCTATGTCATTGTACTACTGTTTATGTTATTCTTGTCTATGTAAAAATACTTGTACTCTTATTTGTATGACCACTCAGGTCCATCTTGTAAATGAGCTACGCTCAATGATGTTCGCCTGACTAAATAAAGATTTTGATTGATTGATTGATTGATTGACTAGTGCTAGGGACCCTAGTTTAGTGACTGAAGGGGACCTGTCCCATGCCTTGGGAATGTGTGAGGGGTTTGCAGCTGCTCAGAGAAGTGACCCTAGTCTAGAGAAGCTGAGGGCTTGGGCAGACTCAGATGGCACACAGGGAGGTGACAGCAGACATAAGGTTTATTGGGAAAATGGACTTACGTATACTCAGGCAGTACAGACAGAGGGTGGGGTGTTAGGCAGGCAGCTTGTTGTTCCCCGGGGGTATCGTGAGCAGTTGCTCAAGATTGCACATGATATTCCCTTGTCTGGTCATCTGGGAATCATGCACACGATGCAGCGATTGGCCCAGAATTCTTTTGGCCAAACTTCACCCAGCAGGTGAAGGAGTATTGCAGGTCTTGTCACTGGTGCCAAGAAATAGGGAAGGCGGGCAAGAAAACCCAAGACACCCTGATTCCATTGCCCGTAGTGGAGGAGCCATTCCAGAGGGTGGGAATGGATATTGTGGGGCCTTTAAATACCTCCAGCTGCTCAGGGAAGAGATTCATCCTGACTGTGGTGGATTATGCCACCTGGTACCCAGAGGCAGTTGCCCTATCCTCACTGAGGACAGACTAAGTGGCAGATGCCTTACTTGGGATTTTCTCCTGTGTTGGGTTTGCACAGGAGGTTATCACTGATTGAGGGGGTTCTTTTATGTTGGACCTGATGAAATGTTTATGGGAGAAGTGTGGGGTGGTTCAGAAATGCACGACACTGTATCACCCACAAGCCAATGGGCTTATGGAAAGATTCAATGGTACCCTGAAGTCAATCCTCTGGGCATTTGCTGAACAGTATGGGAGGGACTGGGAGAAATACCTTCCCCACCTGTTGCTTGCATACAGGGAGGTGCCCCTAGAGTCAACAGGATTTTCCCCCTCTGAACTCTTATATGGACGCCAGGCACGTGGGCCTCTAGACTTGATCTGGGAGGACTGGGAAGGCAAGCACGCCACCCAGGGAACTCCCATTGTGGATTATGTCCTTAGGTTTAGGGAAAGGCTGAAGGGGCTTATGGGGACAGCCCAGAGCAACCTGGCAGCTGCCCAACAGAAACAAAAAGTGTGGTATGACCACAGAGCCAGAGCTCACTTATACATGGTAGGTCAGGAAGTCATGATCCTATTCCGGTCTGGAAAGACAAACTGCAGACTGAGTGGGCAGGACCATACAAAGCAGTTAGGAAGGTAAATGACGTGAACTACATTATAGAGTTACGTGCCAGAAGACAGACAGAAAGGATGTACCATGTCAACATGATGAAGCCATATGCAAACAGGGCTGACATGGTGTTTGCAGTGTGTAGTTCTGGGGAGGGGATGGATGAAGGAGACCCTCTTCTGGACTTGCTGGAAGAAAGTAGGTGGAAATCCTCTGTGGAGGCAGTTAAATTGTCTCCCCAGGTGACCCCAGACCAGATCCAGAAAGTAAAGGAGGTTTTAGCAGACTTTGCCTAATTGTTTAGCATCAAGCCTGGACTAATCCCCTTAGCAACTCACGATGTGGAGACAGGGACAGAGACATCCATACGCAGGCAGCATATCAGGTGTCAGAGGCTGTCCAAAAGGACATTAGGAGGGAAGTGGAGGAGTTGCTGGATTTAGGGGTAATCCAGTGATCCCACAGCCCCTGGGCATCAGCCGTAGTCCTTGTGCCCAAGCCAGATGGCTGAACTTGTTTCTGTGTGGACTAACATGGACTGAATGCAGTCACGAAGTCAGATGCCCACCCCATGCCCTGGATGGATGAACTCCTGGACAAGTTGGGAAGGGCGACCTACCTTGCCACCATTGACCTAACAAAGGGGTATTGGCAGGTAGAGTTGACAGACAGAGCTAGGGAGAGATTTGCCTTCATCACTCTGATAGGCTTATTTGAATTTAAAGTAATGCCTTTTGGAATGAAGGACGCTCCGGCCACTTTCCAAGGGTTGGTGAACCAGGTGTTAAATGGTGCTGAGGAGTACGCCGTGGTGTACCTGGATGATACTGACATCTTTAGTGCCAGCTGGGAGGAACACCTATCCCACCTTAGGGAAGTGCTGGGCAGGATACAGAGGGCCGGGCTCACTGTCAAAGCCGAGAAGTGCCAGGTGGCCATGGGAGAAGTGGCATGCCTCGGGCATGTGGCAGGCCAGGGACAGCTCTGTCCTAACCAAATAAAAATAGAGGTAATCCAGGCGTGGCCCAGACCAGAAACACAGAAGCAGGTCAGGAATTTTCTAGGGATGGCAGGGCACTGCAGGAAATTTGTACCCAATTACAGTGCCCTGGCTGCTCCCCTATTTGACCTGACAATGAAAAGGATGCCCAAGAAAATTACCTGGGGCCCAGCCTGTGAGGAAGCCTTTTCCAAACTAAAGGAGGCACTGTGCAGTGCTCCTGTTTTGACAAGTCCTGACTATAACAAACCCTTTATAGTTCAGACTGATGTCTCCAACGTGGGTATTGGGGCAGTACTGAGTCAGACATCCAGCCAAGGGAGAGATCACCCAGTAGTGTACCTGAGTAGGAAGTTACTTCCCAGGGAGCAGGCATACTCTACTGTGGAAAAAGAATGACTTGCCATAGTGTGGACCCTAAAGAAGTTGGAGCCATACTTATATGGGCAGCATTTTGTGGTGCAGACTGACCAAAACCCACTGGTTTGGCTGATGCAGATGGGAAAAAACAATGGTAGATTGCTAAGATGGAGTCTTGCTTTGCAAGGGTATTATATGACAATTCTACATAGGGCTGGAGCCAAAAATCAGAACTCTGATGGGCTGTCTCATGTGTACGAGGAGTGAACTGATTTGGGAAGCTCATCCCATGCAGGGAGAAAGAGTCCCAAAATTCAGTCTAGGTGGGGAGGAATTGTGACACTCAGACAGCTGGTTCTGATTAATCTATGAGTTTTGTAACATAAAAATGTGTTATTGAATGTCTCTCATGAGAGATGCTGACAGCCTGTGGGATGACACACACACACACAGTTTTAGCTAATAGGTGTTACCTGGAAGGCCAAGAGATAATTACAGGCTAGAAGAGACTTAAAATTTAGGGTCTCCTGTTTATGTGACTAATTGCAGCTTGCCAGCTGCCAAGATAGATCATACACTTTTATAACGTTCAGAGGAAACACAGTAAAATTCACATGGTGATACAACAGCATGTTGCACCTCCATGAGATCTGGCAGAGAGACATGACAAGTCCTTTGATGTCCTGGAAAGGGGAAGCTGCTCATAGATCAAAGAAAGTCATTTGAAAAAATGAGTTTTGCTGAGGTCACAGAATTTTAATTAAGCTTCTGAAAAAGACATCCTGTAGATATATTTTTTTTTTATATTCTGACAGGGAGAAGCTAGGTGAACCCATGCAAAGAGGTTGGCAAAGCCAGTTTTTAAACAGTATTCTGTTTTCCATTTACACACAAATGTTTGGACTCTGAAAAAGCAACATCAGGCACTATTAGATGAATATACCTTAGAAGAGACAATTCTAAGAGTACTGTGGTGGGAGATTTAGTCTGCACTTTTAAACCTGTTTTGTTTAAGTGATTTGTATGTTTTGTGATATACGATTCTGTTTTACGTTTTACATTCTTATCTAATTTTAAGTAAACATCTCGTTTTTAAATAGACTACTTGTGTCTTCCAAGTCCTTCTGTTTTTGCCTGTGATGCATAGATGGTTAAGAATGTGACAACACTGTACATGAGCTTATATGGTTTTACCAAACTGGGAAAAGGTAAGTTATCTTTATTAGAGTTTTTAAGGGTTCATTTTGTACACCTGGTTAGGTACCCATAGGTGAAAGATATCTGGCCCCCCGGAGAGCAGAATGATCTGAGCCTGTACATTGGGTACGCTAACAAGAGGCTCACAGTTTGAATCCCTCCAAGACTTGAAACCAAAGGTTGGTTTTAACCCACAAAACAGACAGGAGGGTTATCCAGTTTCTATTAACTGTTCACAAGACTGTGCTCGGAGGTTGGCATTGTGGGAGCAGAGGGCCTGACCTGCTGAGTGGGTCTGTGATAGGTACTTCTCCAGAACTCAAAAGGGAGAAGGGTTCAGTTGGGGGTGGTGTGTAGGCCACCCTCACAGGACAAGGAGATAGACAGGGAACAGGGGAACCAGATCAGAAAACTAGGAGGTAGTGGTAACATCGTCATAACAAGCGACTTCGATCTGCCTGGAGTGGACTGGAGCACCCCGGCTACCAGCTGTGCCAGGGAAAAGGTTCTTCTGGAAGTTTACCAGGACTGCTTCCTGGTGCAGAAGGACACACAGTCAACTAGGGAAGGTGCCATATTGGACCTGGCACTGTCAAATGGAGAATAGGTCCAAGAGATAGCAGCAGAGGACCCCCTTGTGGGCAAAGACCACTGCACAGTGTGGTTTTACCTCAATATGGGTAAAGAGTCAACCAACACCAAGATGAGGGTGGTGGACTTCAAGAAGGTGAACTTTAGAGGAATGAGGGTCATTCTGGTAGGGTACATGATGAAAATCAAGCCAGAAATGGATGTGGAGCAGAAGTGGTCTGTCATTAAGTTAGGTCTGAATGAAGCCACAAGCGCCTGCATAAAGTCTCCGAGTAAAAGGTCAAGAACTCAAGAAACCAAGCTGGTTCGACAAGGAAGTGGAAGCAAAGGTGAGGGTGAAGAGGGCAGCCTATCAGAGGTACAAACATTATGAGAAGGAAGGAGGACAGGGAATTTTATGCAGGGAAATGGAGGCAGTATAGCGCAGTGGGTTAAGGCTCTGAGCTGCAGATCTGGAGACCTGGGTTTTAATCCCACAGCTGCCTAGGTGCATACTGTGTGATCCTGAGCAAGTCACTTAATTTTCTTATGCTCCCAGGTTGCCTCTGAAAACAAGCTTCAACTTAGTGTGCTACTCCTGGTTAAACAATGTTCCCTTTCCCCCTTCCTTCCAAATCCAGGGAGGCAGGGAGAGTTGTCAGGGCAGCTAAAGCTGCAAAGGAACTAAGATTAGCAATGGGGATCAGGTAAGGGGAAAATGACTTTTTTAGGTATGCAAAGGAAAGAAGAAGCAGTAAGAAGGTGATTGTTAGAATTAAGAAGGAGGGGGATGGGTGGAAAACAGTGACGAGCAGGCAGCTCTGTCTTCACCAGGGAAAAGGATAGACCAATGCCACAGGGAAGACTGGGGTGAACATGGGGGAGATGAGACAGATAAGGTAATCAGTGAGGACAGGGCCTTAGAAGGACACTGGACCCTTAGGGTGGATGAGGCACCTGACCCAGATGGCATACACCCGAGGGTCCTAAAGGAACTGGCAGAGGTACTGGCAGCCCCACTAGTGGACCTGTTTATCACTTTGCTGGAGATGGGTGTGGAGAACAGCACATGTGGTGCCATTCCACAAGAGTGGGCCCAGAGGTGAGCCTGGAAACTATAGGCCAGTTGGCTAACCTCCATCATAGGCAAGTTAATGGAGACCATTCTAGAAGAAAGGCTGGTGAACTTTCGGAGGTTAATGGTTTACAAGACACTAGGCAGCATGAGTTTGTCTCAGTGAGATCCTGTCAGACGAACATGATAGACTTCTTTGACTGGGTCACTAGGTCAGTGGACAGAGGTCAGGTGGTGGATGTCCTATACCTGGACTTCAGTAAAGCCTTTGAGTCCATGCTGCATGGAAGGCTGCTCAGCAAGCTGGGTAATCAGGGAATCTGGGACAAGCTGCTGGGGTGGGTAAGAAGCTGGTTGCATGATAGAAACCAGATGGTGATGGTAGGGGGGAATTATCCAAGCCTAAGCCTGTGACCAGTGGGGTCCCAGAGGGCTTGGTATGTGGACCAGAGCTATTCAGTATATCTTTATTGGTGACATAGCAGATGGGGTCAGTAGCAAAATCTACCTGTTTGCAGATGATACTAGGCTCTGTGGGAGGGTGGACATGAAGGAGGTGAGACAGGAGCTCAGGGAGGACCTGGCCAGACTAGAGAGGTGGTCTGGCATCTGGTAGTTGGGGTTCAATGTCAAGAAATGCAAGGCCATGCACCTGGGGGCAAATAACCTGAGGGTCAGCTACTATCTAAAGGGGAGCAGGTGTCCAGCATGGAGGAGGAAAAAGATCTGGGGGTGATAGCCTGGGGCGACATGAAACACTCTGCACAGTACTGGAAAGCGACAGCCAAAGCGAATAAAGTGCTGATATGCATCACCAGAGGAACCACCTCCAGGAAGGAAGAGGTCATTCTGCCCTTGTACAGGTCTGGTTAGGCTGCACCGGGAGTACAGTGTTCAGTACTGGCACCCTTATTTGAATGAAGGACATCCAACTGCTGGAGAGGTGCAGTGAAGTCAACCTAAATGATCCAGGGCATGGAGGACAAACCATATGAAGAGAGGTTGAGGGAGCTTAATATGTACTCCCTAGAGGATAGAAGGGAGTGGGGGGATATGATAGAAATCTTCAAGTACCTTAAAGGTATAAACAAGGTTGAAGCGGAGGGCATCTTCAATTTAAAAAGGGAAGGGAATAAAAGGGGACACTGTCTGAAAATTGTCAGGGGTAGATTTAAAAGAAAAGATACGGAACTTTTTTACAGAGAGGGTGGTGTCAAAATGGAATGAGCTACCAGAGGAGGTGATATCCTTGAACACAGTGGGATGTTTTAAAAAGGGGTGGGACAGATTAAAAAAACAGGGTTGCAACGGGAGGGAGGTTGGGTAGCAGGGAAATGAGGGAGGGGAGGATAATGAGGGGAGGCCGGGGGGCAGCTCAAATAAAACAGACTGGACTGCACACTCATGCAGACTAGATAGACCATTGTGGCTTGCTTCTACTGGCAAATGTCCATATGTTTGTATGTTCGTAGTTACAAAAGCTGAGACAGCAATGTAACTGTATCTTTGTACTTTGTATCTGAATGTAGTATCTCTTGAGTCCTAGTACTGAATGGAATGTAAATGTACATGTGTATCTTTTTCCATATGACTATATGTATTACCTGTGTTACATAAAAACAAAGAAACTTAGAATTCGACAGCAGATGAGGACTGATTGGCCCGTCCAGTCTGCCCATTTCTCTCTACCTACAGTATTATCGACTATGTTGTCCTCCCTTCCTCCCTCCCTCTGACAGGTCACAACTGGAAATGAATCCTCTGGGTTCTGTATGCTCACCTGTTAAAATATGATTTAATAAAGTAAATAAGTATGTAAATGAATGAATAAATAAATAAAAGAATGATGGTACAGACTGAGATGATTTGAAACTAGAAAAGAAGGTACTGTTGATGGTTTCACAAGTTCTGCTGGAAAGACTGAAGATATCAGGTCATTTAGCAAAAGGAAACCTATTCCAGTGTGCTGGCATGTGGGGAACCCAGATTTAGTCCCTGCATCTGTACCTGTCCTAAAGTCAGTGAATCATTAAGGTTGGAACCTAGGTATCTGTGGTGAGTACTCAGTGTGGGCAGCACCACACTCATGAGGAGGGAGGGTGGAGAGTTCTTTATAATTTATTTATCTATTTATTTATTTGTTTATTTGTTTTACCAGGGAGGCATGCTGAGCAGACTACTGCTTGATTCCAGATGCGCCCTGGGGGTAGGTGGAATAGGAGAGCAAACATATACATACGAATGTGCCAGCAGAAACAGACCACCCAGTCTATCTAAGTCTGCTTGAGTGTGCAATCCACACCCCTAGTTTGCAGCTGCCCCACTCCCTCCCCTTTGTCATCCCACTGCCACCCCCACCTCCCCCACCCTCACTCTCCCCTGTTCCCTATCCCATGCCCTTTTGAAGCTGTTCACAGATTTACATGACACCACCCATTCTGGTAGGGAGTTCCATTTTGCTACCACTCTCTCTGTGAAACAGTGTCTCCTCATTTCTTTCCTAAATCTTCCCCCCTCTATTCTTAGCCCATGCCACCTGGTGACCCTTCCCCTCCTTAAAGTCCCCATCTGCCCCATCCTTAATGATTCCCCTCAGATACTTGAACAGTATGGTCAAATACATTATATACATAAAAGAATGGGAGAGCATACAAACAAATACAGTAATGTCAATTTACATGATTGCATAAAAGAAACATTAGCCAGGTAGAGTACAATTGCCATAGGGAGGTACATAGCCATGGCTCCAATAAGGTAATGCATACAAGATACATAATTCATGGTAGCGAGCTTTTACAATAGGAGGAATACAAAACCAAATGACAGGACACTTCTGGGAGGTTCCATCGTCAGGTAAGTGGATGGAACAGTGAAATTTGGGAAAGGTGAGTGCTAGTGTAATTACCCTGATGCAGGGGTTGGAGGACTCCTAGTTAGTGAGCTCCCAGGGGTATAAGCACAGTTAGGGTGGAAGATTGTTTTGAGAAGGGAGTTAAGGTGCCTACTAGATGTGGCATACTGAATGTCTGATGTGAGAGAGTTCCAGAGGCTGGGCATGCAGAAACTGAAAGCTGACTGGCCTGCCGAGGTTGACATGCGTGGGATAGCCAGTAGACGTGAGTCTTTATTTCTCAGTGCATAGCCCTGGGGGATGTTGTCTGAGAGGACCATGGTGAGATGCATGGGGATACAATAAAAATGAAAAATAGGCTGTAAATGATTTCAGGGTCCCACTCCTGAAGGGGGCAGTGTTCTGGTGGAGTCTGTCTCCGAACCTCTCTCCCAAGAGGAGGACAGAGCCCTCTGGAATATGCTTCCTCCTCCCCCTCATCCCCTTCCCCACCTGCCCTCTGACAACATAGGCTCACTCCTTAATCCGGGTCACTAGTGTGGCAAGCGCAGTGCTGCTGTTTTGCTGGCAGGCCGGCCTAGTGCTGATGAGTTATTACAATTTAAATAAAGAATTATTCTGCAAGTCAGTTTTTCACATATGCTTCAAAAACCCTTTGAAAGTATAAATGAGGAGTTTGAAAGGCAGACTGCGCTTTTATCTTTGCTGAGAGAAAATATGAAAGGAGCCAAGATATTTTATGCCACCAATGTGATTGACACCGACCCTTTAATGACTTTATATTTTTAAGCATAATTTATTACTTAGCAAGCTGTTATGTGGAACGTGGAACAGCATCATGACAATTTTTAAAGGGGCACCAGTAAATATAATGGGATACAGATGGTACCTTAATAGGGCCTGACACTCTAACAAAGTCTACACTGTTTGGCAGTTAGTGTTCCCAAACAAAGCTTTTTCTATTTTCTGAGGTATTACTGGATCAGAAAAATACCAGTAACTGATGTCCACTTTGAAATCAAAGCAACAACTGCCTTTGGTTGCAGAGGTGCAAGCATGGGGTTGGGGGGGGTGAGACTGAAAGCCCCCCTTCCCATTTCAAGATGTAGGCAATGCTTAGAACTATTGGAAACCAGCCTCTAAAAGCATGTAATTGTCCCTGCTGCCCCCACAATCTTTAAAGGTTGTTGCACTTCAAACTGACTGGTATCACTTTATGAGAGACATATTTTCCTGGAAGCTAGGAGTTCACACAGTACAGTACTGTAAACCAAACTGCTCAGCCTCCTGATTAGCAAATTGAGGACAAAACTTAAAAAATCAGATGCAAATGATGAAAATCTATGACATATCGTGTAAAAGGTAATATCAGCTTACTAAACTTGCTCTAATGTCTGGTTTAATGTGAACTGAATTTCTTGAAGAAGACCTAAACTGTAACTGTAGTTTAGTATGCTATTATTTTATGCTTGAAAACCTTACTCTTTTGGGAAAGAAATGCAAAATGTATGAGGAATCTAGGATGTTTTTGAAGCAAAAGCAAGGCCAGTTGATTGGTATGCACTGGACAACTTGATGAAAGCATGAAGTGTCAATGAAATAAATCATAGCTACAGCTGGAGGCCCTAGAAAGATTGGTGTTGAGGAAGCAGGCACTCCTAGCAAGACCTGGAGTGGAGCAATGAGATTCAGACAATGAGAGGCCAACTCTTTAATAACTGATATTGCCCGAGATGATTAAACCTCACATAGCGTTACCTACCCACCTTTCCGCATGCAGTATTTGTGAGTCATGTAACCTCTGTCTGGTTCAATAGCTATTTCAGAATGCAGTTTTTTAATAAAAACGGCACTCTGGTACTCTCTTGTGACACTTAAGGTAACTGCCCATTCACTAATATGAGGGGTAGAAGCCTTCCATCAGCTCACTTACTACAACAGCAAGAATATCCTTCAAAATAAGAAAGCACTACAATAATATAATATTTATTCACAGACGTACACAAGTTACTTTGTTAATTCATGCTGTGGATTAACCCAAGAAGACAGAACGCTTTCGAGACCAGCTGACAGCCCCTTTACCACCAGGCAGGCAACTCATATCCATTTTCAAACTTTCTGCTAAGGATTCAGACCACTGTATATGTTTAGGAGTATAACATCCCCCAAAATGTACAGTGACCTGCAGTGCCTAACACTTTTATTACCAAGGTAAGTGCTAAAATAGTTATAGTAGAAGAGAGACCATGAAGCTCATATGAACTGATTTCTTTCTCAGCAATGTAATAAATAAGTAGGGCACCCAGCTGTAGCTTTTATGTTTATACAACCCCCCATTCCTCTCAAACCCCATTAAGTGCACTGGAGCTCCATTCCCTAGCTTGCATCCTCTAAACACTGATTTTGAGGGTGGGGCTCCAGTGATCAGTGGTGGCACAGCAGCTCAAAATAGGCTGTTATGAGTACCAGCTATGAAGATAAATATCTCTTCAAATTCTTGGAGAAAATATTTAAAAAACTGGTTTACTTAATTACTCAGATAGGCAGCTCAATGGTATGAGCTGCCTGCCTGGGGGTTTATCAGCAACTCTTTAACAGATTTGATGCAAATCTCTCCTCCAAAAATCTCTCCCATTTCTGCTAGTGCAGTACCATTTAAACTCTTGTTAGCTGGCCCTTAGTATCATGCACATGTAACCCCCTTACAAATGGGGATTCCCAAAAAGTCTCCTCGAGCTTGCCTAAATGCTCACTGCCAGGCTGGTGTCCTGCGTTTTAGCAGTTTAAATGTGATTGCCAGAGAAGTGCCTGTATAGCCTCTGTGTACTGCCTCTTTAAGAGCTGCCTGGATTGTAGTCATATGTAATCTGAGAGGGAGCTCTGTTGAAAGATGTAACTATTTGCTGAAAATCATTTAGAGTGATAGTGATAATGTAGTTTGTCTAACCTGACTTCTTTGCAGCAAGGACTGTTTTGTTTATCTCCACTATCTTGGTCCTAGACTGTGAATTGGACCAATCAGTTCTGGTGGGACCTAAAATGGAGCCTAATTACAGGAGCTGTCTGGAGTCAAAATCTGTAGGAATTGTAGTTTTGGGCTTTTTGCGCCTTTTTGCACCTGAAGGGGGAGCCTTTGTTGTGACTGACAGGAGGATCAGCCAACCAAACCTTTTGGATCTTGGGGAATTTCCCAGGCTCCTGCAGCTAGTTTCAGTTTTGAGCTAACATAGAAACATAGAAACATAGACTTTGATGGCAGATAAGGACCACTTGGCCCACCCAGTCTGCCCATTTCCCTACCTACTGGATAAGCTGCAGATTCTAGTTAACCAACAGCCTACTTCCTGCCACCCCCCACTACAATTGCCTTGTGTCTGTCCCATGCATGTTTGAATTCCCCCACTGTTTTAGCCCCAACAACCTCCCCTGGAAGGCAGTTCCACGCATCCACCACTCTCTCTGTGAAAAAAGATTTCCTCACATTACCCCTGAGCCATCCCCCTCTATCTTTAAATTGTGTCCCCTTGTTCTTACACATCTCTTTTTCTGAAAGATGCTACCCTCCTGGACTTTGTTGATTCCCTTGAGGTACTTGAACATTTCTATCATGTCCCCCTGTCCCTCCTTTCATCAAGGGTATACATATTAAGCTCTCAGTCTCTCTTCATATGATTTCTGATGCAGACCCTGCACCATTTAGGTTGCCCTCCTCTGGACTGCTTCCATCCTGTCTATGTCCTTGCGTAGATGAGGTCTCCAAAACTGCACACAGTACTCCAGATGGGGTCTCACCAACTGTCTGTACAGAGGGATAACCACTTCCCTTTTTCTACTTGTGATGCCCCTTCCTATGCATCCCAGTATCCCCCTGGCTCTCCTCACTAACTTCTCACATTGCTTACCCACCTTTAGATCATCTGATATGACTACCCCCAAGTCCTGTTCCATTTTTGTTGTTGTTAGTACCTCCCCTGCTATTGTGTACTCTTCTCCTGGGTTTTTGTTTCCCAGGTGCATTACTTTGCATTTCTTTGCATTGAATCTAAGTTGCCATATGTCTGACCATTCCTCCAACCTTGCCAAGTCCCTTCTCATCCTTTCTACCCCCCCTTGTGTATCAACTCTGTTACAGATCTTTGTATCATCTGCAAAGAGGCATGCCTTTCCCTCCAGACCCTCTGCAATGTCACCTATAAAGATGTTAAAGAGGACTGGACCCAGTACTAAGCCCTGAGGTACTCCACTAGTGACCCCCCTTTCTTTGGAATGTGTTCCCCTCACTATTACCTTCTGTGTCCTGTTGTGCAGCCAGTTTGCAACCCAGGCTACCACCCTGGGACCCACTCCCAGGCTGGCTAACTTGATTATTAATCTTTTGTGCGGGACTGTGTCAAATGCCTTGCTAAAGTCTAGGTAGGCCATATCCACAGCCCTCCCTGGTCTATTACTTTGGTCACCCAGTCAAAGAAATCTATTAGATTCAACTGACATGACCTTCCTGCTGTAAATCCATGCTGCTTTGGGTCCTGTGCCCCGCTGGCCTCTAGGTACTCAACAATTCTTTCTTTCAGAAGTGATTCCATCATTTTCCCTACCACTGAGGTCAAACTTACAGGTCTGTAGTTTCTTGCTTCTGCCTTGCTCCCACTTTTGTGAAGGGGAATCACATCTGCCCTCCTCCAGTCCTCAGGTACCACCCCATCCTCCCATGATTTATTAAAAAGTGTGGTCAGTGGTGTCACTAGGTCCTCCCTTAGTTCTTTTAGGATTCTGGGGTGAGTCCCATCAGGCCCCATTGCTGTGTCCACCTTGAGTTTTAGAAGTTCTTTCAGGACTCTTTCTTCTGTAAATGGACTGGTGTCAACTCCCCTACCCAGAATGCTTCTATTGTCTGGTTTAGGTAACTCCTCCTCATCTTCTTTTGTGAATACTGAGCAAAAGTATTCATTCAGTATCTCTGCCTTTTCACTGTCTCCCCCTGCCCACCTCCCCTCTCCCTTATTAATCTTCACTGTAACAGCTCAAGTGATTTTGAGCAGCAGTTTTGTGTAGTTTTGCATGGGAGAACTATGAAAGGGCTGAGTTTTGGCCTGCCTGTCTGCCTGCTGTCCCTGAGAGGGAAAATAGAGTTTATTCAGACTGAATCCGAGTTGTGAGGACTATTTAAGCCACTGGACTGTGACCAGGCTTTAACCTGAAGAAGACCGAAGATTTGCTGAATGCGATCGGCCTGTCAGGATTTCTAGCTGCTTTTGAATACCCAGTTTGTGTAGGGACTTTACGATTGTGACTGGAGAGCGGTTTGCCTGGTACAGTAGAATTTCCTTACATGTAAATGTGCTGTGTATTGAAAGTGGGTTGTGATTTGGTTCCCCACTGTGTGAACTGTGTTCTGCTTGCTGGAAGCTTTATCCAGCCTAATCGGACTGAATCCATGTTCATCTCCATTTGGCCTGGGCCATGCCACGCTGGCCCTGCCAGACTACCTCACTGCACAGAGAAAGCCACTGACGAGAGACCTATCTGGGGATCAGCTCCGTGCTCCACGCTTGAACACGAACGATGCCTCGGTGAATCGTGTGGGCCCTGCTTCTCCTGACACTCCAGATTAACCACCTGCTGTCTCGATTTTCATCCAGCCTGTGTCCAGTCTTCGCTATCATGAGTAATCATCAGGGTAGCTCCCTGCAACAACAGCCTAATCTAAAAGTGTATCTTCTGATTGTCTTGTTGTTTTCTTTTCATGAACTAAGCTCTATGGCTCCGGATTTCAAATAGTGTGTGTTGTGCATGTTGTTTTCTTCCATCACAGGGCCCCAACCAGCTGCAACATTCCTGGCTAGCCCACCATTCTCCATCTGGGTACCCAGAGTGTGTGACTGTTTATGGACCCTGAAGTGCATGCATAACTGTTTGATTGATAGAGCCTTTATGCAAACTAACCTGATTATGCCCCTCTCTTGTTCAAGCCCCTTAAATAAATCAGATCTAACTCTTTTTTTGCATTTACCCTGACTGTGGTTCCAGTTTGTGCAAGAGTACTGTACTGCTGTTATTTGCTGTGTATAACCTTGTTTTACAGGGGGTTCCCAGGGCCGGGCCAGAGGAGAGCCCTGGTGGTAAGTGCAAACAGTGTGGATACTTGTGTGGTGTATCATAGAAACATAGAAACATAGAAGTTGACGGCAGATAAGGACCGCAAGGCCCATCCAGTCTGCCCATTTCTTTTTTCTACCTTATAAATGTGCCATTGGCCTTTGTCAGTGACCTATCTATTCATAGTCATTTGTATTGCTCCCTTATGCCTATCCCATGCATGTTTGAAGCCCTGCACTGTATTCATAGCCACCACTTCTTGTGGTAAGCCATTCCATGCATCTACCACCCTTTCTGTGAAAAGAATTTCTCACATTCCCTCTTAATTGGCCTCCCTCTAATCTCATGCTGTGTCCTCTTGTCCTGCTATTTTCTTATATTTAAACATGTTAGACTCTTTCACCTTGTTTATGCCCTTAAGGTGTTTGAATGCCTCATCATATCACCTCTCTCCCTCCTTTGCTCAAGGGTATACATATTGAGCTCGTTAATCTGTCCTCATATGTCTTCTGATGCAGTCCCTGCACCATTTTGGTTGCCCTTCTCTGGACTGCCTCAATTTGGTTAATGTCCTTGTGAAGGTGTGGCCTCCAATACTGCACGCAGTACTCCAGATGGGGCCTAACCAATGTCTTGTAAAGAGGGATTATTACCTCCCTCTTATGACTTATGATACCCCTACTAATACACCCTAACACCCCCCTAGCCTTACCTACTGCTTTAGAGGTCTGCTTGGATGATTTCAGGTCATCAGTGATGATGATGCCCAAGTCTCTTTCTTCCTTTGTGACTGCTAGCAACTCCCTCCCAGCCTATAAGTGGCTTCAGGGTTTCTCTTCCTATGTGCATGATTTTGCACTTCTTTGCATTAAATCCCAGTTGCCACTCTTCTGACCATTCTGCTAGTTTATCAGATCTCTTCCCATTCTGCCCACCCCATCTGGATCATCTACTCTGTTGCAGATCTTGGTGTCATCTGCAAACAGACAAGCCTTACCCTCTAGTCCATCTGCAGGTCACTAATGAAGATGTTGAATAGGACTGGCCCCAGGACTGATCCTGAGGTACCCCACTTGTGACTTGCATCTCTTCTGACTGTATACACATTTACCCACCACTCTCTGTTTTCTGCCAGTCAACCAGTTTGCCACCCAGTTGACCAACTTCCGCCACCGAGCCTACCTAGCTTATTTATCAATCTTCTATGTGGAACAGTGTCAAAAGCTTTGCTGAAGTCAAGGTAGGCGACATCAACTGCTCCCCTTGGTCCACCACTCTGGTTACCCAGTCAAAGAAATCTATGAGATTAGTTTGACAGGACCTTCCTTTGTAAACCCATGCTGTCTTGGATCCTGTGCTATGGATTCCAGGTGTTGCACTATCCTTTCCTTAAAGTGCCTCCATAATCTTGCCCACTACTGAGGTAAGACTGACCGGTCTGTAGTTCTCCGCCTCCTCCCTGCTACCACTCTTGTGGAGTGGGATCACATGAGCCCTTCTCCAGTCTTCTGGGACCTCTCCTGTGCTCAGAGACTCACTAAACAATTCTGCTAATGGCTCTGCTAGTTCCTCCTTTAGCTCCTTAAGTACCCTGGGATGTATGCCATCAGGTCCCATTGCCTTATCCACCCTGAGCTTAGCAAGCTCTTGTAGGACTCTTTCTTTTGTGAAGGGAGTAGTGCTCACCTCCCTCCCCACTGTGTCCATGATGCTGAGCTGTATCATGGGTATTGTGAAAGTGATTATTGTGTATTGTTCCGGCCACTAGTAAGGAAAGAGGGGGGTTACAGTGTCCCGGAGGGCTGTGCCCAGGTTAGCTTGACCACTACCAACCCTAACCTCCGGGTGGAAGCCTCCGTTTCAGAACTCAGGCCCCTTAACCTGCTACTAGCCAAGCAGGCAGGGGTAGTAGCCCTTGGGATAGCACCACCTAGGGGTTACACACATTTCACTGGCTATTGGTCAAAAGCACCTGCTGACTTGCACCTGAAATTTCAATCTGAGTCAGTACCTACAAACATACGAATGTACCAGCAGAAACAGACCACCCGGTCTTTCTAAGTCCATTCGAGTGTGCAGCTAGCACCCCTAGTTTGCAGCTGCCCTACCCTTTCCTCCCCTTTGTCATTCCACTGCCACCCCCCACCTTTCCCACCCTCACTCTTCCCTGTTCCATGCCCTTTTAAAGCTGTTCACAGGTTTACATGATATCACCCATTCTGGTAGTGCGTTCCATTTTGCTACCACCATCTCCGTAAAATAGTGTCTCCTCAGTTTCCTCCTAAATCTTCCCCCTGTAGTCTTAGCCCATGCCCCCTGGTGTCCCTCCCCCTCCTTAGCTTAAATACCCCATCTGCCCCATCCTTATTGATTTCTCCTCAGATACTTGAATGTCTCTATCATGTCCCCCCCGTCTCTTCTATCCTCCAGGGTATACATATTCAGGTCTCCCAGCCTGCTCTCATAGTCTCTCCCCTCCATTTCACATATCATCTTCGTTGCCCTCCTCTGCACCCCCTCCAGTAGCCTGATATCACACTTCAGGTATGGCCTTCAAAACTGCACACGATATTCCAAGTGCTGCCTCACCAGCGACGTGTAGAGGGGCAAGATCACCTCTCTTCGCCTGGACAAAAATCCCCTCGCTATGCACCCCCAGCATTTTGTTTGCTTTTGCAGCTGCTCTCGTGCACTGGGCAGTGTTGTTCATGGTCCCTGTTACCATTACCCCTAGGTCCTTCTCCTCCTCAGTGATCCCCAGCTTAACCCCCCCAGCCAGTATTCTCTCCTTGGGTTCTTCGCCCCGAAGTGCATAACCTTACACTTCTTTGCATAGAACCCTAGCTGCCACCTCTCTGACCACTTCTCTAGCTTGCTTAGGTCCCCCTGCAGCTGCTTCCATCCCTCTCCTCCATCCTCCACTGCTCCAATTTTGGTGTCGTCAGCGAACAGACTTACCTTGCTCATCACCCCATGTGCAATGTCTGATATGAAGAGCCCAAATAATACTGGTCCCAACACAGAGCCCTGTGGCACCCTGCTCATCACCGGCCTTGGAGTTAAGTGATCCCCTCTCACCACCACCCGTTGCAGCCTCCCACTTAGCCAGTTTATAATCCAGTTTGTCATTTTTGCCCCTACCTCTATACCAGTTAGCTTCCCCCCAAGACGCCCATGAGGCACTGAATCGAAGACCTTGCTGAAGTCCAAGTAAAGAACATCCACCGCCTGACCCTTATCCAGCTCACCAATCACCCAGTCATAACATTGTATCAGGTTGGCTTGACAAGACTTCTCTGAAATGAACCCATGCTGCCTCACATCCTGGAAGCCATTGTCCTCCAGGTAAGACACCAGTGTTTCCTTCAGTATCGTTTCCATGAGTTTGCACACTATGGCGGTGAGACTTACTGGATGATAATTACCTGGTTCATCCCTTGGTCCTCTCTTGTGTAATGGTACTACATGTGCCATCCTTCATTCCAGTGGCACACATCTCGACTCCAGTGAGGTGCTGTACAGATCCGCCAGTGGCTCTGTCAACACCTCTGCCATCTCCCTCAGCACCCTGAGGTGGATACCATCCAGCCCTGGTGCCTTGTCTATCCTCAGTGGCCTCAGTCCCTCTAGGACTCTACCTCCCTCAATTCTTCCATCTGTTGCCTCCTCTCCCCCTGTCCCCACCCTCCCAGCCTGTGGTGGTAGCAGTCCCCCCTTTTCTTCCGTGAACACTGAGCAAAAGTATTCATTCAGTGCTTCTGCCCGTTGCTCCCCCTTTTCCGTCCACACCTGTCCTTTTTTATCCTCACTATTGTCTCCTTGCATTTCCTTTTCTCCCCGATGTATCTGAAAAAGTCTTTTTCCCCCATCCCCTATTAATTCCCTTCGCTAATCTCAGCTCCCTATGGGCCTTGGCTTCTCTCACTTTTCTGGTCACCTCCCTGGACCATCTTGCATACTCCTCCCTGTCCACTTCCTTCCCAGTCCTCCTATACCTCTGGTGCGACTCTTGTTTTGGCCTCACCACCTCCACTACCTTGCTGTTCAACCAGCATGGTTTTCTTGCTCTGCTCCTCTTACTCTGTGTCTTGGTGCAGGCTTCTGTTGCCTCTGTAATCCCCATTTGATAATATCCCATTTCTGCTCCATGTCCATCTCCTGCCTTATGCCCTCCAGTTTCTCTTTCAGTACTTCCCGCATCCTCAGAAAGTCTGCCCCCCTGTAGTTTACCACCCGGGTTACTGATTTCTCTGACTCCCTGCATATCGTGATATTAAACCACATAGTTTGGCGATTGCTGTCGGCTAGTTGGTCCTCCACCTTTATTACTCTTACTGCCTCCCCATTCATCAGTACCAGATCTAAAGCGTTCTTTAGCCTAGTAGGTACACTGACCAACTGTGTCAGGAGACCCTCCTGGATCTCATCCAAGAGCACTTGCTCCCTAGCACTGGAGGTGTCCGGAATGCTTCAGTCACCCCTGGCAAGTTGAAATCCCCATGATGACCACCTTCCTTTTTCTACATACCTTTCTGATTTGTCCTGCTAATTCGCTGTCAAGCTCCTCAGACTGGGACGACTGCCTGTATACCACCCCAAACCTCAGTTTCCTACCCCTTGAGTCTAGGAGCTGTAGCCAGATTGCCTCTGTTCTCCTTTCTTCCCCCTCATCCCTTGTGCATTTGATCCCGTCCCTCACATAGACTGCCATCCCACCCCCTGTTACAGTCCATCCTGTATAATTTGTACCCCGGGATTGCCAGATCCCAGTCCCGGTGCTCAGTTGCCCACGTTTCTGTGACAGCTGCAATATCCACCCTACACTGCCAAGAGTGCCTGTAGCTCAGCTGATTTGTTGCCTAAGCTTCTCGCATTCAGTGAGACCACCCTCCATCCTGCCCCCCTTCCTTCATTGCCCTCCATCTCCTCCCTTCTACTCTATCCCTTTTTGGTCACCCTGAGTCCTTCCCTGCTAGCCTGGGGGGTTGGCTGTGACTCCACTCTATTGGATCCCTGCCTACCTGCTGTCCATTTGCCACCCCCCATCTAGTTTAAATCCATCTTTGTCTCAATGTACCTCCCCAGTCTTTGCTTTAATACCTCCTTCCCCTCCACACTCAGGTGCAGCCTATCCCTTGCAAACAGATTGTTATTATCCCAGGTACTGCCCCAGCTGCCCACAACCCCATACCCCTTAGTTCGACACCATTCTACCAACCATGCGTTCAACTCCCTAATCCTCTCCTTTCTCACTGTGCTTGCACAGGGTACTGGGAGCACCTCTGAGAAGGCCACAGACTCCCCAGTCTCCTCACACAACCTTCCCACTTCCTCAAACCTCTCTCTTGTTACCTACACAGTTTTCCCCACTAGGTCATTTGTCCCAACATGTACCACAATGTGCGGTTTCCTCTTACCCTGCCTTGTGCACCTTAGGATTGCCTGTCCTGCCTTGTCTGCCTTTAATCCTGGTATGGACTTCACCCATATCCGACTGTGCCTCTCCCCCTTGTTACCCCATCTGATTCCCTTGAATATGGAGTCCTCCAAAACCATCACACACCCTCCTCTTTCCTTGTGCCTGTCACCACCCCCCACCCAGATTTTCATTCCCGTGCCACTCAAGATGGTGCTTTTACCATTTACACCAGTGTCTTCCCCCTGCCCCTTTCAATTGAGACCCCTCCCCCTGTTTGACTGTCAAGCTCCCTCTCCCTTCTCACCTCTCTGAGTATTATCCCTCCCCCTGCCACACTATGCTCAATCTCTCCACTAATAATGCCCCTCACTCCCTCCTGTTCGTGAGCACTATCCCTTGTACAATCTCCTCCTGTGTCCTCTTCCCCATGTGTTGCTAGCACATCAAACATGTTCTTTCGCCCTTTGCCTTACTATGTGTTTTCTCCTCCCACCTGCCTACTGCTGCTTCTCTCTTGCTAGGCCCTACTAGAGTCCACCCATCATCAACTGGCTTCCTGTCTAGTTTGCTCCCTCCCTTGGCCCCTCCCTTGATCCACTGTTCTTTCTCTGTGGTGCCCCTGATTCTCTCAGATGTCAACCCTCCTACCAAAGCAACCCTCCCCATACCCCTCAACCTCCCCAGCTCCCTGCCAAGTCACTGAATCTCTTCCTCGAGCCTCCTTAGCCTGTGGCATATTGGGCACCCTTCCAACTTCCACAGTATGTTCATCCTCATGGCTGCCCCACAACCATTGCACCCCACAATCCTACCCATGGTTCACACTGCCTATACAGGACAGTGAAATACAGTTTTTCTATACTGACTGCAGTTGTTTATGAACACAATTACAAACCCTCTAATAGCATTCCGAAGTCTCACAAACACATACAGTCCAGAAATTAGACCTTTGCCCCAGGTCCTCTTTAGAACCCTCCCCTAGCTTTCAGTGGGGCCGTTGTGCCCCAGTTGAGCTTAATTCCTAAAAATACAGCCACAGAGACCTTTAAGATAAATTCAAAAGACACAGCCACAGAAACCTTTAAGCTAAAAAAATAGCTAAGCTTACAAAAATCCTCTCCACACTAACTCTCTCTACAGCAAGTAGAATTAACTAATCCTAGCCCAGCCACTAACAGAAATTTTAATACCAAATGCCCTTGCATGCAGCCTAACACAGCCAACTACAGTAATAACTGGAAACCACAATCCTACTCATAAGATCTACAGTCCTACTCATAAGTTATATATATTTATATATCTTTAAGAATGATCTCATATGGCTGTTCCTTGTTTCCTCCCTCCTGACCTGTCCTGAGGGCTCAGATCAGTTTGCAGCTCCCCAAACTCCTCCCTCACAGCGTTCAAACCCAACCCCTAGTGGCATTTCAGTATTTAAGCCACAGACATGTTTAAGCTAAATTCCACTTTAAGCTAAATTAAAAAAATAAAAACAATAGAAAAACTTACAAAAATCCTCTCCACAGCAAGCAGAATTAACAAATCCTTCTCTCCTGCAGTTTGATGGCTCTGTCAGAATAGACTGGAAGAGCTTAATATTGCCCTCTGTATAATGCTGTGTATGGCCATTTGCCACACATAGTTAACAGTGGCTGACATAATAAAATGATTAGGTATGACTCATGTGTATCTGGGTTGCATTCCCCTAAAGCTTCAGGTTCCAGTGCACCTGTCTGTATTCACAACCTTAGCCCCCTATGGTCAGCTGGTGTGGAGCCAAATGTTGGCACCTAGCTTCACCTGAGCACTTTCCTTCTAGGTTGCTTGAAAGGACAGAGCAAAGAACCTTACCAGAGCAAGTGAAAGGATTAAGACTTCTTTTGGCTAGTCAGATTTACTGTGTGTTGTTATTTTTATTTTGTACTCATAGGGATTGGTACTGTTTGTTGCTAACATTTCATTGCTTTATTTTTCTCTGATTCAAATTGTTGTTGCTGGGTATAGCTTCTGCTGCATTATTACAAGGTGTGCCTACTGGTGTGTGCTAACAGATTACTGCTGTAATCTTCTGATTCAAATTGTCTTTTGCAAGGTATCTCTTCTGTTACTGCTTTATTTTTCTCTGTAGCAAAGTGTTTCTTACAGGGTATACTTCTGTGAAAGTATTACAGGTGATACTTACATTTTTGTGACCTTTTATCATTGGGCTAAGCAAAATTACTGTTTGCCATTATTTTATTTTATTTTTTCTGAAACATTTTTTTGTCTCAGAGGTGTTGCAGTCTCCTGACATAGAAGGAGCAAATTGCTTTCCTCCCACAGCTCTTCCAGGGGATTAGGTGTGTATCTGGGGGATGGAGCTGGCAAACTGTCAGTAACTTCCAACAGAAAGAAGGGTTAAAAGGTCAGGTTAGTTGATATCTTGGAGGTGAAAGACTAGGTTTGCCGGCCAAAGCACCTAGCTTCACCTGAACTCTTTTCTTCTAGGTTGCTTGAAAGGATATAGCAAATAACCTTATTTATTTTATTTTATTTGCTTTTGCTAACCAAGTAAACACTCTAGACAACCAAGTGCCTATTTTCAGGTGCGACCCGGGAGAGTTACAGATTAAACGGGAAACATAATACAGAGGCGAGGTAACATACAGGAGCCACAGGCTCCGACAAGTGGGTGGTACAGCTTATGGAACAGCAGGCTTTAAAATGGTCAGGTAAGCAGTCTAGCAACAAGCTACATAACAGCACTGAGAGGCAGAATAACATCAAGTAACAACATGAAAGAGACTAATATCCAAATTATTGAATGTACAAGTATGTAATTGCATGACATGAGCACCTAAAATGAGGGAGAATGAGAAAAAACAATGCAGAAAAGAGGCAGGTACTGATGTGACAAGATCACTTCTCCAACAGGAGGACAGTACGTGCCTTATGCTGGTTATCAGCAGAGATTTAACAGCAGCTGGTGAAACTGCTCACAGGACAGCTCCCTCAGAGAATCAGGGGGAGGGAGAGAATACATTGGGTCTATATGGTACATAGACAGGCTGAGGCAGTTTTGAGGAAGCTCCATAGGGATGTTTTGAAACAGGGATGGGAGGGAGAGGCACAAACTAGGGTGGGAAGGGAGTTCCACAGTCTTGGCGCGTGGATGGAGAAGGCCCGGTCACCTGTGAGGGTGCAGGTCTTGGGTACCAGGCGAACCTGCGCAGCACTGGATCTTAAGTGGTAGGCAGGGGTTGCATGTTTAAGGGTAAGGGCGAGTGCAGAGGGGGTGGCCATTCTAACTATGTTATCAACGAAGCTGCCAAGGACAAAGGTGCGGTGCTTTTTGGGGGAGCCACTCCAGCCGTGAGTAGAGCTCACAGCGATGCATAAGGCAAGGGGCAGAGAGTGCAAAGTGGCATATACAGTATTGTTATAAGCAGTGTCCCATTTTTCAAGGCTAGAGTTCGGGACTGGGGCAAAGGCAACGAGCCCATAGCAAACCGTGGGAAGGAGTATCCCCCTGGCTATGGTGAGCCGGGCGGCCGGGGTGAGGCAATCATTGGCTCTGTAGGAAAGGCCGAGCTTGTCATTCATGGCTTTACATACATTCCAAAGATGCATGGTGAGATCTAGTTGTGGATTAAGGGTAACTCCTAGATACTTGACGGAGTCAGTGACCGGCAGGAGGGAGCCATTTGCTCCATAGATATTTAGAGGCACCGGGCAGGAAGAGGTATTGGCCACAGAGCCAAAGAGCATGGCCTGGGTCTTCTTCAGGTTGACGGTAAGCTTGTGGCCCTCAAGCCAGTTCTGGATAAGATAGAAATCGGAGTTAAGCTGGGAGTTGATGATAGTAATATCCTGAGAACTGGCCAGTATGACGAGGTCATCCGCATATAGAGTTGGGTGCCCTTGGGTAGTAGTGGAGGGCAGTTCATTAATGAACAGGGAAAACAGAATGGGTCCAAGGACGGATCCCTTGGGGACCCCGCAGTTAACTGGGGAGAGGGCAGAGAGGGTGCGATTGAAGCTGGTGTATTGCTGCCTACCCGCAAGGTAGTTGGAGAACCAGGTAAGGGCTCAGTGGAAGAATCTGAGAGAATGCAGAGTGGATTGGAGGAGGGAATGGTCAACCCGATTGAAGGCCTTAGAGAGATCGAAGATGGCACCTGTCATTTTGCCTTGGTCAGTCACGGACCTGATCTCAGAGGTAACCACAGCAAGCACAATTGATGTACTGTGCCCTTTTTGGAAGTCATGCTGAGCAAGGGAGAGAACAGAATAACCCTGAAGGTAGTGGGAGAGTTGTGAGGTTACTGCCTTTCCAAGGAGCTTACAGGTAACAGAGAGTATGGCGATGGGGCGATAGTTATTGGTATCTTTGGGGTCACCTTGTTTGTAAACAGGGACAACCTTGGCAACCTTCCATACATCAGGGATTATCCCTGAGATAAGCGAAGAGTTAAAAATATGAGTGACCAGCCGGGCAAGGAGGGGAGCCCCCAAGCTAAGCAGCTTTGGTTGGAGGCTGTCGTGTCCAGCCCCCTGTGGTGTGAGAGACCAGCAAGGAGTTCCTGGGTTTCTCCAACTGAGATCCATTTGAGGTAGAAGGGCGGATGGGGGGGTGCCCACTCAGTGGTTTGGGGCAGAGAGTTGGGAAGGAGGGGGAGCAGGCAGGTCTGAGAACATGCAGTTCAAAGCAGTGCGATAGTTTGGGGGTTATTACAGTTGGTCCCCCCAATATACATGTTGGCGAACTGTTCCTTGGCAGTCCCTCTGACAAGGTTTGTAACGTTTTTCCAAAAGCGCCGGGGGTTGTTGGCCGAGGCTAGCAGGGCAGATTTGCAGTACTCACTCTTGGCAGCGCGTATGGCTCTCTTACAGGAGTTTCTGAGTTGACGATATTCAAGGAGGTCGTTGTCGTTGCGGGAGATCTTGTGTTTCACCCAGCATTTGTCTCCCTGCTTCATGAGGGAGAATAGGCCTCCATGGAGCCACTTCGTCACTTCGTGACTGTGCCTCTCACCGTCCTTTTTGTGTGGCGCGCATGCTTGTTTTGCAAGGGGACAAATATGATAAGGAAATGATCTAGGGCTGCAACAGGGTTATTTGTGGCAGTGACCCTAGACCAGTCGACGCATCATAGATCCTAAAGGTAGTCGTTGAGTATAAGTTTGGAATAGTCCCTCATCTGGATCACTCTGCTAGGGACTTTAGGCAAGTTGGTGCCCCATATGCAGTAGGTTGGGGAGTGATCTGAGATGGCATCAGGGAATACCCCTGAGTGGACAATTTTATCCAATCTGTTGCTCATTACCCAGTCGATGAGTGACCCTTTGTCCCTCCCCGGGAGGAGAGCCTTGTGGGTCCCGTGATGAGATTAAGACTTCTTTTAGCTAGGCAGATTTACTGTGTTGTTACTTTTATTTTGTACTCAAAGGGTTTGTTACTGTTTCTTGTTAACTTCTGTGAAATTATTACAGGCGGTGCTTTACAGGTTTTACAGTTTTATCTATCATTAGGATAAACTTTCAGGGTTACTGCATTTGTGGCTGACTGATTGTTTCTGCTTTTACCTCCTTGTTTCTTTTCTTTTTCGGCAGGGGAAGGGACCAGCCACCCACCCCCATCCCCAACCACACCACATTACACTCCTTTTATAGGGTAACACAGTCGTGACATTTCCTGTGGTAAAGCAGGAAGGGGCGGATCAGTGGGGTAGCCACACGGTGACCTCATTTACAGGGGCACTAGTAATTTAACTTGTTATAACAAGTTATACAAAAACAAACAAACAAAACACAAAATCAAACTTTTGTTTTCATTTTCTTCCTTCTAATTACTTTGACCAGGTTATAAATCCAGCAAATTACCCGAAATGGATATCATTAACTGCAGGTACTGTGGAACACTTTTCAGAATGGCAGTTGTACAGGATTTAGGGCACTGTCCTGCATGCTGGGCCATTGGAGCTCTTAGGGCCAGCTCCAGGCAGCATGGGCAGAGATTGCGCACCTCAAATTTCATATTCAAGAGGAAATATATTACAAGAATCACCCTCCATTTCCCCAACATCCAACAGAAGCACCTCGAATGCAGACTGGGAGGTTGGCAGGTGGTTAGGAGGGGCAAATCGGGTGCCTCATCACTCAGTGCTCTCCGACATATTACTTTCACAAACCATATAAAAACTATAAACAGGTGTCTGCCCTATCTCCAAAATCAAACAAAGTGGCAGAGGACACTGCAGAGCAGGACACTGCAGCACAGGAGCTAGCACAACAAAACTCGCCCAAAATGGGAACCAAAACAAAAAAAGCAAAAAAAAAAAATCCAAAAAACTTCTGATCATAGGAGACTCCATGATTCGGGGAGTTGATACCTATCTTCAGCCAGGGGTAATGGTCAGGTGTCTCCCAGGTACATCAGCATGGAGAGACACTGACCGCATTGCTAAAACTGTTCAAGAAGCAGGAGAAAACATTGACGTCCTGGTACACATAGGGACTAATAATCTCGCCAGCCGGTCAGTTGTGGAGACCAAGGAACACCTGACCAGGCTGGGTGAAACACTTCATCCATTTCATCTGGCATCTCCTTCTCTGAGATCTTGCCAGTCTGGGAGAGGGGCAGAAGGATGGAAGGTCAGAGAAGGAGATAGGGAGCTAAACATGGCTCAAGGGCTGGTGTCAGGAAAAAAGGCACAAATTTATAGGGAGCTGGCAACAGTTTTGGGAGCAAAAGTTCTTTAAATTTGATGGACTGCATCTCACTAAGGAGAGAGTCAGTGCATTGGGGCAGAAATTTGACGTCTTTGCAGAATATTTTAACTAGCAAATGGGCAGGGGGTGCAGCACCCCATATGTTGAATGGGAAGAACACCCCTCCCCCCTCAGCTAGTGGTCAAATAGGACTTCAGCATGCTTGCAGTTCATTTGCATCACCAGGTAGGGAAAAAGGTCCAGCTCCCCATACAATGCACAGGGGAAATGCCAGACCTCATCCAACAACTAACACACCGAAATCTGGCCAATTGAAAATCATGTACACAAATGCTCACAGTCTGGGAAACAAGATCCCAGACCTGCAGGCAATAATGGCAGAGGCTAAACTTGACATAGTAGCAATTAGTGAGACGTGGTTTACCAGTAACCACACTTGGGAGACTTCAGTAGCTGGCTATGTACTGTTCAGAAGAGACTGAGGTGCAAAAAGGGGGGGTGGAGTGGCTCTGTATGTCAATGAAAATATCAAAGCTACAGAAATTCAGAATACACATAAGGAGCCAGAAGAACTGTGGGTCACCCTGGAAACAGAAAATGGGACAGCCATAAGAACTGGGGTTGTCTACAGGCCCCCAGACCGGGGGAGGGCATAGATACATTACTGTTAGAAGATATACAAAATATGACAGCTAAAGGGGAGGTTCTTATAATGGGAGACTTCAACATGCCAGGCACAGATTGGTCAATACCAGCAGGAACATCTGCCAGAACTAGACACATGGTGGATTCCCTGCAGGGGATGGGCCTCAAACAACTGGTACAACAACCCACAAGAGACAGGGCTATCATAGATCTAGTACTGGCTAACAGGGAAAGGATCACAGATCTCCAGGTAGGTCACCTGGGTGTCAGTGATCATCACAGTATGGTTCAATTTGGCCACTACAACTAAAATCATCCCATTAAAAGGCAAAAATATGGGACTTCAGAGGAGCTGACTTTGATAAGATGGCCAACAGAGTTAAGCTAGCCCTGGCAAAAATAAATACAGGTGAGGGGGTACAAGCAAAAGTGGGCAAGCATTAAGGATGTAATACTTAAAGCAACATCCCATTGTGTTAGAGAGAAAAGGAAGTGCAAAAGAAGAAGGAAACCGTTTTGGTTCTCAAAAACAGCAGCAGAAAAGGTCAGAGCCAAAAGGCTGGCCTTTAGGAAATATAAGGGAACACAGCGGGATGACGATAGGGAGGCATACCAAACTTCCCTAAGGGAAGCAGGGAAGGCAGTAAGGCAGGCAAACCAAGGAAACGCTAGCACAAACAGTAAAAGAAGGTGACAAGACTATCTATAGATACATTAGTGAAAGGAGAAAGTCCAGAGGGGTATTGCTAAGATCAAAGGAGATAAGGGGGCGTGAGGAGGAGGACCATGTAAAAGCATCTATCCTAAATAGATACTTCTGCTCAGTATTTACTGAAGAGAAGGTAGGGCAGGGCCCACATCTCAGCACCATGGACACAAGGGGGAGGGAGGTGAGCACTACTCCCTTCACAAAAAAAAGGGTCCTACAAGAGCTCGATAAGCTCAGGGTGGACAAGGCAATGGGACCTGATGGCATACATCCCAGCGTACTAAAGGAGCTAATGGTGGAACTATCAGAGCCTTTTCAGAACTGTTTAGTTAGTCTCTGAGCACAGAAGAGGTCCCAGAAGACTGGAGAAGGACTCATGTGATCCCGCTCCACAAGAGTGGTAGCAGGGAGGAGGCAGAGAACTACAGACCAGTCAGTCTTACCTCAGTAGTGGGCAAGATTATGGAGGCATTCCTTAAGGAAAGGATTGTGCAACACCTGGAATCCATAGGAGCACAGAATCCAAGACAGCATGGGTTTACAAAAGGAAGGTCCTGTCAAACTAATCTCACAGATTTCTTTGACTGAGTAACCAGGGTGGTGGACTAAGGGGGAGCAGTTGATGTCGCCTACCTTGACTTCAGCAAAGCTTTCAATACTGTTCCACATAGAAGATTGATTAATAAGCTGGGTAGGCTCAGGATGGGTCAGAAGTTGTAAACTGGGTGACAAATGCTGGCCCAGTGGCGCTGAGGGCTGAGGCGCTGGCGCCTTACCTCGCGTTACTCCGGTGACCCGTGTTCGGGAACAGACATGGGGCGCTGGGGATTGGCAGGGAAGAGAATGATTGAGCATCCCCAGGACTGCTCTCCTTCTCCAGGGAGGAGGGATCGCAGAGCTCGGTGATTGCCTGCCACATAGCGGAGGCTGGGAGGTGGCATGCCAGCATTGAATCTGTGGGTGAGAGTCTGCGGCAGGCTCTTGGTGAGGATGCGCATGGAAGCATGTGTGCTGCCGCCATTGCACGCCGAGACCTTGGGGGAAGGAAAGAGGAAAAATGGGAGTCCTCTGCAAGGATGACGATGGTCCCATCTGCGATGGCCCGGGAAGGCACCTCCCCGAACACTAAATCTGGTCCGGTGGGTTGAGTCGCTCCCCGCCCCCTGCCACGAAGGGTAAGTCATGGGGTCTAGGGGAGGGGGTCTCATACCCGGTGCCAGGCGCGGGGCGGATATCAGAAGGGACGTAGAGGACTCGAGGAGAAAATAGATAACTGCAAGAAAAAAAAAACTGGGTGGCAAACTGGTTGATGGACAGAAAACAGATAGTGGTGGTAAATGGTATACAGTCAGAAGAGATGCAAGTCACAAGTGGCGTACCTCAGGGATCAGTCCTGGGCCCAGTCCTCTTCAATATCCCCATCTGTGACATTGCAGATGGACTGGAGGGTAATGTTTGTCTGTTTGCAGATGACACCAAGATCTGCAACAGAGTAGATGATCCAGATGGGGTGGGCAGAATGAGAAGAGATCTGGATAATCTAGCAAAATGGTCGGAAGAGTGGCAACTGGGGTTTAATGCAAAGAAGTGCAAGATCATGCACATAAGGAAGAGAAGCCCTGAAGCCATCTATAGGCTAGGAGGGGAGTTGCTGGCAGTCACAAGGGAAGAAAGAGACTTGGGCATCATCATCACCGATGACCTGAAATCATCCAAGCAGACCACTAAAGCAGTAGGTAAGGCTAGGGGGATGTTAGGGTGTATTAGTAGGGGTATCACAAGTCAGAAGGGAGGCAATAATCCCTCTTTACAAGACACTGGTTAGGCCCCATCTGGAGTACTGCGTGCAGTACTGGAGACCACACCTTCACAAGGACATTAACCAAACTGAGGCAGTCCAGAGAAGGGCAACCAAAATGGTGCAGGGACTGCATCAGAAAACATATGAGGACAGATTAACGGAGCTCAATATGTATACCCTAGAGCAAAGGAGGGAGAGAGGTGTTATGATCAGAACATTCAAACACCTTAAGGGCATTAACAAGGTGAAAGAGTCTAACATGTTTCAATATAAGAAAAATAGCAGGACAAGAGGACAGAGCATGAGATTAGAGGGAGGCCGATTAAAGGGTAATATCAGGAAGTTCTTTTTCACAGAAAGGGTGGTGGATGCATGGAACGGCCTACCTCAGGAAGTTGTGGATATGAATACAGTGCAGAGCTTCAAACAGGTATGGGATAGGCATATAGGAGCAATATGAATAGATAGGCCATTGACAGAGCAAAGGCCAATGGCACATTTATAAGTTAGAAAAAGAAATGGGTAGACTGGATGGGCCTTGCGGTCCTTATCTGCCATCAACTTCTATTTTTCTATGTTATTAGGGTGGCAAGGGTAGGCAGAGCATGTCCTAACCACGGGCATTCAAGTGGATGCCCATGCCAGTCTGCAAGTAGATCCCTGCCTGTGAAAGGTGCAGGGCATGGTGGCATACAACAGTTCTCCAGGATGGCTGTATCATCATTGGCATAAACATTTATTTCAGTCAATTCACTGCTGGTGTTGGTGATGCCCTCAGCCCCATGGAGGTTCCTAAGGTGGGGGGGCTGGAGGAAAGAGGGCCAGACAGAGGGGGCACATAGCCACTACTGCTGCCCCTAGACAGGCATAGGGGACACCCCTCCAACCCCCTGCACTGTGGAGTTTGTTTTGAGGATTGGACTCTTACTAGCCCACTCCCCTTGGTCCACAACCTACCCACCCACCCAGGTAGCGAGGCATGCAGGCAGGACTGGGTGCGGAGGGGCACCCCTATTGTTGATGAAATGCCCATTGATTTGCATCCTGCCCATAGGAGGCACTCTGTGACTTTTCCCTGCCCTCCACATGTGTGGAGGGGCCAGAACCATTTGAGGATCAGGCTCTAAATTGAGTGTACTTATATAATGGGCATGACAATTCTAGACTTGCTAATGGCTGGAACTAGTCACCTGACCATGCATTAATACAGTGCTATGCAGGGTCATCCTGGTATTTAGTCCCATCACAAATCACTATGCTGCATAGAATTTTTTTTTGTTGATCCTTTTTACCTGGCTTCCAGCGTCCTGGCATCCGTCTCATCCAGCCGCCGTCTGGTCTGCCATGGCCCAGAGTGCCCCACCACTAATTACCCCTGCGGCTTGCCCCCCCCACGGCAGGGCGGAGGGGAGCCCCCCCTCACTCCCCACCGAACCAGGATCCAGTAGCCATGGTGGAGTCCCCAGGCCATGCGTCCCTTAGACGACCATCAAGCCGCCGTGACAGTGTGCCCTATTTCCTATTTTCTCCCCTTATACGTGAGTGGGGTGTGCAATGACACCAAGGGGGGATTGCACACGCATCCACATGCACTCCCTCCCAGTGCCGTGCCCCAACTCACTGGCCCTCTGTGAGGTATCAGCGCACCATCCCCCAGCCTCCGCTAGAGGTCATCAGAGCACCGACCCCTAGAAGCCCTCCTCCCCGGAGAGGAAGAGCAGTCCTACAGACACTCAATCCCTTCCCACCCCTGCTGACCCCCATTGCCCAGAGTCCATTCCCTAACCCAGGTCGACAACGTGGAGCGAGGTGTGGCATCCAGCACCTCAACCCTCAGTACCACCGGGCCAGACGGCTGCACAGAATTTTAAAAAGTATTTGGCAACCATTTTTTTGTCTCAGTAACTGAGTGCCACCACACATTATCAGCATAAGCCGTGTAGGTGCTAACCTACCCCTGTAGTCTATACATACACAGTCAGTCCTTGATAAAAATAATAAAAAACAACACACTTTCCCTCCTCAAATACAAAAACAGCTCACTTTCCTGCACACACCATTTTGACCTGGATGAAATTTGTAGCTGCTCACTCATAACAGCACCCTCCCCCCCAACTCTGCACACTTCCGTTGCACTGCCTTGGCTACAGATGGGAGTGGGGAAGTGTAGGATCAGTGAACAGATTTTTTTTGATGCTGAACCAGATTTTTGTTTCACTGATTAAATCTCTGCATACTTTTTTTCTTAGTTTTTGTTGACCAGGTAGGTGCACTAGACAAATCCTGTCTATTTTCAGGCACGACCCGGGGGAGGGGGATACAGATGAATGGCAACTGACCTTGAAACAGATTAAGCTTTTGGTGGTATTTTTAGTGAATGAGAGCAATTTGGCCAGGACACTGGGGAAATTCCCCTACTCACTGGAGGCAGAGGGCGCTGTGTGGCTGAGCAGCGCTACTGCTCAGTGGCGTCTGGAGCTTTGGGAGAGATGGACGTGCGGGAGGCTGAGGAGTAGGTCTCCTCCTTGGCTCTCTATTGTATTACTATGGAGGCCTGTTTAAATGGAGAATCAATGGAAAGAGGAAATACGACGGTGGAGTCAAGATATGAAGAGGAGGACTCACCGATGGATGCGATTTCATGAGTCCAGGTACAGCAGCAGGAATCACTGCTCGAAGAGCAGGTAACAGGGCAGGATTTGCGGTCCCAAGTTGACGAGGTGGAACTCTGCTATCAGGCAGTGAGGATGCATTTGCAGGAGGCACTGGAGCAGAGGACAGAAGCAGCAGTGGTACAGGAAGCGGAAGCGCAAGAAAGAAAGATGGTCACAGACGTGGAAGAGGGAGAAGTTACGATTGAGGAAGCAGTGAGTCAAACTGGCAATATTTTGGAGATGGACTGCACAGAAAATGCTGGGGTAACCTTTGCTGAAAGGGGAGATGTACTGCTGGAGCAGCAAACAGTAGGTTCGGGGGCTGATAGGAGGGATATGGACATGCTAGCTGGACAAACGGCAGACACAAGTGATATAGGAGCTTCTGCTCAAATTGTGCTGCCAGCTGTAACTTTCAGTACTGGGTCCTCCATAGGAGGCTTGAAGAAACCTTTAAAGGAAGAGGGGAAAAGCAGGAAGATACAGAGTCGTGTTGTGGATGGGCCCAGGCAGGGGCAAGACTAGCAACAATTGGGAAAAGACCCAGGTAATTGGGTGGCTACAGCCTTGCAAGCCGCAGGCTGGGTGAAAAACTCTACAGGGAATGGATGGGATGCAAATCTGAATAAGGAAGATTCTTCTGTATTAAAAGGTTCTGGAGCTCCAGAAGGGCCCCCGAGGTTACAGTTACTCCCTCATTACCCCCGGGACAGCTTTCCCCTTTAGGAGAAGAATTAGTTCAGCAACAAGATGAACCTCATCCCTTGCTAAAAATTATTAGAGACTAGGAAGCAGAGGGTTCCAGTGCTTTGGTAGAGGAAACTGTGAGAGTAAAGGAGGTGGTGCACCAGGGAACCACTTCTGTGAATTCATCAGAGCATGTTTCTCTGGTTTTAGCTCCTGATAAAGTATGGCATGGGAAGGTAACAGAGCATTTGTTTCCAACTGATAAAGGCCCTTTGTTGGAACCTGCAGAAAGAAGGAATGCTGTAAAACTAAAATACAGGGGTGATGTTGCCACAGTCCCAGACAGGAAATTTGTTGGTAGAATTTTGTTAAAAGATAGTATGAAGTATTATGCATACGAGATTTATGTTTTAATACATGTGCCAGGAGATGTGATTTTTGATGTTAGTTTCAAGCACTCTGCAGGATTAGAAAGATTCTGGAAGCAATACCGGATTATGAAGCTTTCACTCTTATGGAGGCCTTTTCTAGCTAGTCCACTAACAAAGCCCCTAACAAAAAAGATTACAGTTTTGATTCGTAACGAAGGGGTGAATGTTGCGGATATCATGTATTGGTTGCAGCAGCATTGTGCTATTAAAGGTTTTCCTGAACTTATTTTGGATGATGAACAATTATGGATGGGGGGGGGGGTGGAAATATCAAGTGGTTCTGAATCTGGTGAATGGTCAGACTAGTCATTTACCAAATTGTTTTTTTTTGGGTGGGAACAGGGGAGTGATTTTCTATCCTGGGCAACCACGGGCCTGTTTCAGATGTGGGGACGTGGGTCACCTCAGTAATGTGTGTGATAAGCAAAAATGTGGATTGTGTGGGGATTTGGGGCATGTAGGGGCTCATTGTTGGCAACCATTAAAATGCAACTTATGTGAGGAACAAGGGCATTCTTTTCATACCCGCTCATGGGCCTCGCATAATAATGTAGATAGTACTGTTAGAGCTGAGCAGGATGTATATGTAGCCACAGCACAAAAAGAGAAAATGAGAATGGTTGAGTTGTTGACTATAGTTCTTGATAGAAGTCCATTGCCACAAAGGGTTCCAAGGAAGATAGGTAAGGCTGCGACTTTGGAAAAAGAAGTAGGGGAAGAAAGTTTAGAGGGAAACGATCAAAATGGTGTACAACATTTAGGTGTGGCAGTAGGACCAGAGGAATTAGTGGAAGCAACAAGCCACCCTTGTCAGGTAGAAGGAGGTGACAGGGAGAAGGAAGAGGTGGATCAGATAGAGGGAATAGTAGAAGAAGGTGTTTCCATGCCCCCCCAGTACAGTTAGAGGCAGATTTCCAGAGGGTAACCAGATCCAAAGCAGGAAAGCTACTAGCAACTGCCTCAGTGCAGCCTAAAAGAATGGATGAGGTAGCAGTACAAAATTCATATGCACTGTTGTTTGAGGAAGGGATGGAGGAGGATGGCTGTGAATCCAATTTTTCCTCAGTGGCCTCCTCTCAGGCAGACAGAGTTTCAGAGTCTGGTACTCCAGAAAAGCTGAAAACTAGGAAGAGAAAGAAGAAAAAATGAGTAAATTGGATATTTTTTATTTCTTTTGTGCATTAGTTATGGCTATCTCCTTTCTTACGGTTAATGTTAATAGCATAAAATCCTATGAGAGGAGACAGTGCACTTTTCTGAGTCTCAGCATTGGGGGTGGGCAAGTCATCTTGTTACAAGATACTCGGTTGCATTCCTTACTTGAAGTACAGGCTGCACAGAAAGATTGGAGGTGGGGTGTATCATATTGGTCAGTAGGAGAAGAGCAGTGCTCTGGGATAGGTATGCTTTTTACAGGGGTTGTTGTTCAGGTATTGCATGTTTATGATATAATACCAGGAAGGGTCATGGTTATGGATGTGATACTACAGAAGGAAGTATTCCGGATTATAAATATATATGCCCCTCAGACTAAAGCAGAAAGGTCTAGTGTGTTTAAACAGGTAGAACCTCATTTGAACACTTCTAAATTGGTGTTATGGGATGGAGATTATAATTGTGGGCTTTCACATAGGGATTGGGGAAGGGCTACAAAGAAAGTCTTTTGTGATACTAATACATTGTTAGCAGTTTTGCGTAGGAATAATTTGAAAGATGTGTATGACATTTTACAGCAGGAGTCGAAACATACTTTTTTTAAAGGCAGGCTATCTACCAGGATAGACTTTTGATTTGTATCAGCAAGGATGACTTGTCAAGTGGTGGAATTGTTGCCATTGGAAACGTCAGACCATCTGGCAGTTAAATTAAGGTTGGGAGAAAGACAGAAGTTAATAGCAGGGCGGGGCTGCTGGAAAATGAATACTTCAATGTTGCAGGATGCTTTGGTAGAAAAATCTATAATAGAGTTATTTCAGGTAAGAAAGGATATATGCTTTATGTATGAGAGCCCAATAGAATGGTGGGAAGATACAAAGAGGGATCTACATATCGGTATATAACTTTTACGAAAAGGCAGGCTAAGTATAAATACATTGCATATTTAGGACTTAGGGCAAAATATCTGCAAACCTTAGCACAGGCTGCGGATAGAGCAAATAATATTACAGTAAGGTTACAGAACTTAAAAGACCAAATGAGACAATATTTACAGGAAACAGTAAGAAAGGTGGCAAGTCAGCAGAAATATAGGACAAGAGGCACAAAAGAGGAAGTAAATCCTTAAGAAGGAAACATACAAGGTGTGCAGAAGGTGACCATGACAGGTCTCAGAGATAAACAAGGAAATTTGAAGGAACATAATCAAGATATAATGCTTATTATACAACAGCATATTGTAGACACCTTTCAAAAAGAAAGGAAGGAAGGTCAAGATCTTTTTGTCAAAGAGTTAGATATACCTGAATTGTCAGGTGAGGATAAGGAAGATTTAGTTGCTCCCATTTCTGTGCTAGAAATTAGGGATGCTATTTTGAAATTTTCTGCCAAGACTACTCCTGGGCAGGATGGGATACCAAATGACTTTTATAAGCATTATATTGATATTTTGATTCCCTGTTTAGAAGTGCTTTATAATTCCATTTGGGAAGAAAGCAGGCTTGCTCCTTCAATGCAGATGGGAATGATGTTTTTTCTATTTAAAAAAGGTGATCCATATGATTTAAAAAATTGGAGACCATTAACGTTGCAGAATACTGACTATAAAATACTTGCAAAAATACTAACAAAGAGGTTGGCAAAAATAGCACAGAAAGTAATTGTCCAGGAGCAGACTTGTGAGGTTCCAGGTAGGAATGTTGTGTGGAATTTGGCCTTTATTAGGGAGATTGTGGAGCAAAGTTTAGGTAATAAGTTAAGTGGTTATTTATTGTCGGTGGACCAGGAAACTGCTTTCGATACAGTCAGACAGGAATATCTTTGGAAGGTATTACACCATTATGGGGTTCCAATAGGTTTTATAGAGTTAGTTAAGGTGTTGTATGCTGAGGCTCAGCTATACCACTGGTGAATGTTTTTTTAGGGGATTCCAATTTATTTGAAGAATGGGGTAAAGCAGGGTTGCCCAATGAGCCCCTTATTATATGGTTTTGGTTTGGACCCATTATTAAGGAAAATTGGGCAAGCCAGGGACATTAAAGCTATAATCAACAATGATGGATATGAATTTCAAGAAGTCTCAGCTTATGCGGATGATTGTGTTTTTGCTGTAGCAGACGGAGAGTCAGGTGTCAAAATTTTGAATATGCTGCAAGATGTTTATAGTATGACAGGTATTAGAGTTAACATGAGTAAAAGTATTGTTTTAGTTATAGGGATGAGTGGGAAAATAGAGAATTTTCCTATTCTGATGACCACTGATCAAATCAAAATTTTGGGAATATTTTTTGGGACAAGAGAGTCAGAAGAACAAAACTGGACTGAAGTATATGATAAAGCGAAGCTCAAGGTGCTGTCATGGTTATCTTGGAAGATGTCAAGGAAAAAGAGGGTTTATCTCTTAAGAGCATACATAGAGCCTATTTTTTTGTATGTGTCTCATGTGTTTCCCCTACCCTATAAGATGCACACAAAAGTTTTGGGTTTATTTTTTCATTTTTTGTGGGGTAGTAGGTTGAACCCAGTCAAGAGAAATCATACCTATAGGGTAAGGAAAGAAGCAGGTCTGAACATGTTACATCCTCTAATTTATTTATTTGGTAATTTCTTTTTTAGTTCTATTTGCCCTTTGTTGTTGCAAGCACCAGGGATGGGGCAAGTTTGTATGCAGCTCCGGGGCAAGCCTTTCTTAGAAGCATGGGGGAGAGGGAAATGGCATCCTACAGAAAGAATGCTCCCTAATTATGTACAGACTACAATCCGTTATATTAGAACCTGGAAGATAGAGTTGGCATGGTGCGTAGGGAAAGGGAAGGAATTGTTTTATAACACGATTTTGGATACTTGGTATCTAGAAGATTCAGTTTTTAAGGTATCTTCTCTAATTGATATTACTTTGTTGCTGGAAGGGATGATTGATCCTAGAATACCTCTGAAAATGCAAGATTTTGCTTGGATCTGTGGTCAGCAGAAACTACAAGTAAAGGGCAATCAGAAGCATAAGCAGATGGATGAGAGAAGGTGTGTAGAAAGTGCTTGTGCTGGAGTTGTGGAGACAATGCAGCATCTTTTTTTTGACTGTATTCATGTTCATGATTTTCGAAAGTTACTGTTGGATTTATGGGGGGAAAATTAATTTTGTTAATAAATTATGATGTTTTAGTTTTAGGACAAATTCTGACTACCTGGGCGAAATGGGCAAAAAGTACAGTCCATATATTATTGGTGTGTATAAAATGGTCCATTTGGCAGGCGAGATGCCTTAGATTCCTACAAGGTAAAGTAATTCAGCAGGAAGATGTTTTTTTTAGACTACAGCAAAAACTGGATAACATTTATGAATATGACAATCGTACCCTGGGGAAAGTAATGCTTGCCAAACTGTGGAGAAATGTTGGCTGGGTGGTATGAGGGTTTTGGTGGTTAATAAATGATATCTTTAATGTATGGAGGGTCGTAAGAGGAAACATGATAAATTTTAGTAGTGCTATGTTTTTCTTTTTCCCATTTATAATTTTTTGGTGATTTTTTTTTTTACTTTTTTAAGGAATTTAGAAATAGGTAGAAGGGTTGGCTATATAAATATCTGTATGATAGTGCTTTTGTTTTTTCCTTCGAATCAATAAGAAGTTTCAGTATGATTTATTTATCTCACAGTTATTGATGATGTGTTCATTTGTATTTTGTTTTTGAATTCTGAATAAAAATTTCCCCTACTCTTTTCGATAAGTGCCAAGGGATCTTTAACATCCACCTGAACTACCACCAATCCAGGCAGATGGGACCTCAGTTTAACGTCTCATCCGAAAGGCGGCACCTCAGAAGTGCAGCACCCCTCTCATGCTGCACTACAGTGTCAGTACTGGGATATGAACTCAAGCGCCAGATGTGGGACCTGAACCCACAGCCCTCTGATCTCCCAGCCTCAGAGGCAAGTGTGCTACCTACTGAGCCACTGACACTTTTGACACTTTACTTACTGCAAAGGAAGTCGTAGTGCTCCCAGTCTTTTCCCCATTCTGCATGTTTACAGCTGCATAGCTGCGGTTCCTAACTGCACACACTTGTGTCATGTTGCCTTGTGTGGAAGATCATTAAACATTATTTTTTTTTAATATTCAGATTATGTACCTACTTGCAGTATTTACAGTTGAATTCATTGTTTTTGTCTCCTTCTCTGGGCTTCCCATTACTGGTATTTACCAGGAAATCAGAAAGAGAGCATAGGAGTGGGCGGGCATGTGAACTGGCGGGTAGGTGGTCATGACAGAACGGACCTCTATATCAAGGGCCTGACTGCCAAATAAAAAGCAAACAATTAAAGCAAATTATAAATGGTATCCAGTAAAGGGCTTTGCAACTGATTTTTTTGCTCTCCTGGCACCTCTTGTTACATCGTGTTATGCGCCTCTCTCTAGCTCTCTTTCAGGCAGCAACCTGCTTCCCCCCTTAAAACACTCACAAGCATATGGTATAAATCTAGTTAGTGCTTGTTAGTTGTTTCTGTTTTACTTTTTTTAACAAATGGGTCATGTGTGTGTGGAGGAGGTTAGCAGGGGAACTACAAAACCACAAGTACAGAACCTGCAATAGGTCAAAAGACCTAAGGCAAAGCATAAAATTCACTGTAGTCTTAGTTGGTGGATGTACTAGTTTATGTAAAAAACACACATTTATTTTATATTTAACATGTTATAAAATGTGTGTCTTAATAAACGAACTCATAGAAAAACACAAAAGCCCCTTTTAAAAGCACAATAAGACATGGCTGGGTGTCTATCAAAACTACTTCAGGCACGTCCCCCCCATCTCTGTCACTCCTCCCCGGCTCCCTTCCCACTCCCTTACCCTCACCCTCCCTTCTAATCCCCTGTCCTTGCACCAACGTTATCCCTTATCCCCTTCCCAAGGCATTACCTTCACTGTAGCTTGCGCCATGTATTTGCTGTACTTTCTGTCAAGTACTATTGATCTGTACCTGTTCCATGCTATCTACTGACCGCACAACTGTATCAATCCTCAAAGCTGTGTAATTCTGTGTACTTCTGTGAAATATTGTATTTTGTGCAACACTGTACTTTCTGCTATATTGTATCTTCTTCCCTTGCCCTTCCCCTCGGTCACATCTGGAATCGAGCCCCAACTCAATGCGACTTTCCCAGCTATCAATTTTAAATCAATAAACAGTAGTACTGAGATAGCTGCACACCCAGGGGTTGAACAACTATGCCCTTGGGTGTGCAGGTATCTCAGTACTACCAACACCTAACCATTTCTTATTACTTACTTAATGCCAAGCCTCAAAAATGTTACATGGGAGACCTTTGTAGCCATATTGGTCTTAAAGCTTCAACACAGAAACTTATTTGTTGGTCTAGTAAAAGGTACCAAATCCCTTACTTTGTCTATCTCCTCTAAATTCTGTGATGAATTAATGTATTAATTTTACCTCAAAAAAGCTGAAATATTTAGCTTTTTATGTGTTTGGTTTTACGTGCTTTATTTAATTAAAGAAAAAAATGTAATCTTTCTTTAATATTTCAATTTGCAGTTGCTTTCAAAAATTGATGGTAAGCAGGCATGCATTACAGTAAGAATAATCACTGTAAAACCCATGTGATAATGAATGAAACATTACCATGACCAACATTAGACGTAAGTACCATATATGTTAAAATGTACCAGAATAATAAACCCATAACCACTACAGAATGTGCACATGCAAATTGCTTACAGCAATGTAACTAAAAGAAAAAAAACTTGTGCAAAATTAAAATATCACTGTAACAAATCCAATACAAGTCCTATGTACAAACAAGAAATGTGACAATTCTGCCATCATTGTTTGAAGTGGTGAGTTTTAGGGTTACCATCTGGCCTGATTTTGTCAGGACAGTCCTGGTTTGGGGGACTGCATCCTGCCAAAAATATGAAAAAATACTAAATGTCCAGGGGCCATTTATTCAAAACTGTGCTGGGTGCAAACTGATTTCACCAGTATTGCGCTGCAGTTGCTCCAGATTGCCATATTCAAAAGTCCATACAGCACCAGCACAACGTGTTAACACCAGTGCAAAAAGACAGTGCATGCATGGTGCAAAGTGAGGGGCAGGGACATGCATACAGGCGCAATGGTATATTCAAAACCATAGCACCATGCAACCTGCGTTAGCGCGGCATGTAGTATGGCCCAAATTACCACCTATGAAAAGATAGTCTTAACTCTGGACAAACCAAGGATAGGGGCATAGACACAGCAGCAACAGACAACAAGGCTGCATGCAACAACAGCAGCATGGTTTACCTGATAACTGCAGCCAATGAGGAGGCAGAGGGGCCGACGGCCACCCTGGGCTACTCCATATGCCATGGAAGAGACATGCTGCACCAGGGCCCTTGAGAGGATGGGGGAGTAGGGTATATTCCCGGGGTCCAGCATCAAGAGGGGCCCAGGCCTCCCATCATACTGCATGCAGGGAAGGGGCCGGTAGCTGGTAGGGGGCCCAGAGTCTGAACTTCCTCAGGGCCCGGAATTCCTCTCAAGGGACCCATGCTGCACACAGATGGCACCATCCATGTCACCATCATCTGTCACTGGTCCCAATCCTGTCAGGCATTTGTGGGTGCCCCAGTGCCCAGCAAACACCTTGTCAGTGCCTCCATACAGCACACACCTCCTGTCCTCTCATAAGTTTACACCACTACATTCCAGCACACACATGTAGCACTGGGGGACTGGAGGGTGCCGAGGGGAGGGTGTACAGGTGGATAGGCTGTACCACATTGTAGGTGCTGCCACATGGTTAGGGCCATCCACATAGTGCACAAATGTCAGTGATGGGAATGCCCCGACATCAGTGTGCCTGTATGATAATATGTGTCTGTCCCCCCCCCCAGGCACATACCACACACCTGTCCAGACTCCCTGTCACCCATGGCCAGCCATGTGTATGTTAGTGTGGGACTCCCATGCCACTGGTGCAGTGTATGTGGGCCACAGGACAGTAGGACTGTGATATCCACTGTCAACCATACCTGCCAGCTGTGTATGTCACTGTGTGGATAGCAGCAGTCATCGTTGCCTGACACACCGTAGGCAATGCCAGCTATTATGGTATTGTACCGTTTGATACACACTATAGCAGGACTAACATTATGTCCATGGTATGCAGAACAACCACCCATTCCTGTGTTGCTAGTCCCCTGGGCAACAAGAGTCCGTGCTGCTGTGTCCAAGTCCAGCCAGCTACCATCCTGTTGTTCCAGACTGACATTCAGGTGGTGCTGTGTGCAAACCCAGCCTGCAGCCACTGACCTGTAGTTCCAGGCTGACATTCAGGTGGAGCTGTGTGTACCATGAAATAGCAACAGGCAATCCACATGGTAATGCATGCAAAGTAGTCTGTAGTGAGATGCTAATGTGGTTGTTTGCCCTCAGATTGCCCTAAGTAGGCTTATTTGCATAGAAACTTTGAATATAGCAAACTTTTGCGCCAGGCAAATGTGTTAGCACGGGAAAACCTGTGAGAACCATGGTGTGGTTCTACAGTATTTGGCCTGCAATGTTTGCAGTTGTTGTGCACCACTTCTTTGCTAGCACCGACATTGGCCACCTACTGCAACTCTGCCTTACTCCACCTCTGAGTGCACTGGGCTGCTGTTGCAGTTTGCACAGCCTGGATGCTATATTCAGAGCTGTCTTATTTGGCAGGCTATTTTTGCACTGCACTTTCAGCCCTGTTTGCATGTTATATTCAACTGATTTAGTCCCTGTGCTATTCCTTTGAATATATTGTGCAAATGGTTCTGGGCTATTTTTGCACATCGGGGAGTGTAAATTTTGCCCCAGGGCTAGGTTTTGAATATTGGGCCCCTGATCTTATAGTATAAATATATATTTTCTTACTTTCCTCTAGAAGTTGCAGAAAACTATGATATCTTAACTAAAATACATTAAAATGATAAGAAACAATATGAACAACTAAAGCACTACAACATTTTGTCTTAGTTACATTTTACAGAAAAAACGTCTGTTGCTTTGGGCAAGGTTACTTATCGTCATGCAAAAAATCATGTTTCAGTAGGAAATGCCCCTCTTCAGGCTTCGTCAAAGATGGTAGATGAGTGTGTTGTTGATTGGGATTCACTATAAGCTGCAGTGTCTTTTGGATGTGTCTGCAATCTCTTTTTCTGTTTTAGGAACATACCAAACCGGTGTATGTCTGTCTGTCTGTCTGTCTCACGATCTCTCTCTCACACACACGTATTTCGGTTATTTTAATGGCATGCACAGCTCAGGGTTGCTCATTTTCACCTTCCTGACTACCCTGAATGCCCATTTCAATACTTATCTGTTAAGAATATTTAGGTGGAGTAACTTCTTAGGCATACAAGTCAGGGAGGAGGTGATGGGACTTCTCATATCAATTTAATGCATGGTAGAAGTTCATGATGTAGAATGTCACAAACTGTAGTGAGAAAGAAAAGTGTGACCTACTGGAAATTGAACCGAGGCCCTTGAAATACCATCCTGGTGCTCTAACCACTGAGCTACAGGCTCACAGCATGGGGTCAAAATGTTGCTGATAAAAACAGTGCGGCAATAAATGCCGCAAGCAAAATATCGTGCTCCCGACATAACGTCAGGCTTTTCAGTGGCCATACAAAAAAAGCACACAGCCATTGAAATCAATGGCGCTTTTTGTTTTTGTAGGGGCTTCGCCTCACACCCCCAATACCCCCAGGACTTTAATTAGCCAACTCCGAGGGGATGTGGACTTCAGGGATGGGGAGAAACTCAGAGGGGGGGGATTTTTTTTTTTAAAGTTGTAACACCAGGAGACCCGGGCGGGGGGGAGGAACCAAACTGCAGTCCCAGGTCTCCATCGCTGCTGTGTGCTGGTGCCTTAGCCACTCCACCACAGGAACAGCATAGTCAGGCACAGCAGCATAGGCTTCTTCAGCCCTTCCTCTACTTCATGGTCAGTGACAGAGGTAGTAGCACTTCACTACCGCTGTTATACCCCTGTTGCTCTCAATGTTTCCGCGCTTTACATGGCACGGTTATTGCCGTGCTGTTTTTGTAGCACTATATTGGCATAGAAACATGGAAACATAGACTTTGATGGCAGATAAGGACTGCTTGGCCTACCTAGTCTGCCTATTTCCCTACGTAGAGGATAAGCTGCAGATCCTATCTAACTAACAGCCTATTTCTTCCTACCCACCACAAAAATTGCCTTATGTCTGTCCCATGCATTCTTGAATTCTCCCACAGTTTTAGACCCCACAACCTCCTCAGAAAGGCTGTTCTATGCATCCACAACCCTCTCTGTGAAAAAATACTTCCTCACATTGCCCCTGAACCTCCCCCCCATCTTTAAATTGTGTCCCCTTGTTCTTGCACATCTCTTTTTCTGAAAGATGCTACCCTCTTGGACTTTGTTGATTCCACTGAGGTACTTAAACATTTCTATCATGTCCCCCTCCCTTCTTTCCTCAAGGGTATACATATTAAGCTCCTTTAGTCTCTTCTCATATGGCTTCTCTTGCAAACCCTGCACCATTTTAGTTGCCCTCCTCCTGAACTGCCTCCATCCTGTCTATGTCCTTGTGGAGATGGGGTCTCCAGAACTGGATGCAGTACTCCAGATGGGGTCTCACCAACTGTCTGTACAGGGGATAACAACTTCCTGTTTTCTGCTGGTGATGCCTCTCCCTATACATCCCAGTATCCCCCCAGCCCTACTGCCTTCTCACATTGCTTGCCAACCTTAAGGTCATCTGATATGATTACCTCCAGGTCCCTTTCCATTTTTGTTGTTGTTACTACCTCCCCCATTGTGTAATCTTCCCCTGGGTTTTGTTTCCCAGGTGCATTATTTTGCACTTCTTTGCATTGAATCAAGCTGCCATACTTCTGACCATTTCTCCAACCTTGCCAAGTCCTTCTCATCCTTTCCACGCCTCCTGTGTATCAACCCTGTTGCAGATCTTTCTGTCATCTGCAAGAGGCATACTTTTCCTTCCAGTCCCTCTGCAATGTCACTTATAAAGACATTAAAAGGACTGGACCTAATCATTGAACCCTGCAGTACCTACTAGTAACCCCTCTTCTTCAGAGTGGACTCCATTTACAATTACTTTCTGTGTCCTGTTATCCAGCCAATGTCTTACCCAGGCTACCACCCTGGGACCCACTCCCAGGCTGGTTAATTTGACTATTAATCTTTTGTGTGGGATTGTCAAATGCCTTGCTAAAGTCTAGGTAGGCCATGTCCACAGCCCCTCCCTGGTCTACTACTTTGGTCACCCAGTCAAAGAAATCAATTAGAGTCATCTGACATGACCTTCCCACTGTGAACCCATGCTGCCTTGGGTCCTGTGCCCCACTGGCCTCTAGGTACTCAACAATTCCTTCCTTCAGAAGTGATTCCATTACTTTCCCTATCACAGAGGTCAAACTGACAGGTCTGTAGTTTCCTGCCTCTGTCTTGCTCCCACTTTTGTGAAGGGGAATCACATCTGCCTTCTTCCAGTCCTCAGGTACCACACAGGTTCACATAGTTGGACCTGGGGTGCCCAGACACTTCCTTTCTCTGGTGTTGCAAATCCTGCAACTAGAAATATTCACAATGACAATTATAATTGTCATGATATAGAATGTGGATGACAATTACAATTTTTTATTTATTTTATTTAGTTTTTGTTGACCGGGTAAGTGCACTAGACAAATCCTGCCTATTTTCATGCACAACCCAGGGGAAGATGATACAGATGAATGCCAACTGACCTTGAACCAGATTAAGCTGTTGGTGGTATTTTTAGTGAACGAGGGAAATTTGGCCAGGACATTGGGGAAATTCCCCTACTCTTTTCGATAAGTGCCATGGGATCTTTAACATCCACCTGAACTACCACCAATCCAGGCAGATGGGACCTCAGTTCAACTCCTCATCTGAAAGACAGCACCTCAGAAGTGCAGCACCCCTCTCAAGCTACACTACAGTGTCTGTACTGGGACATTAACCCAAGTGCCAGATGTGGGAACTGAACCCACAGCCCTCTGATCTCCCGGCCTCAGAGGCGAGTGTGCTACCTACTGAGCCACTGACATTAATTGTTACCAGTACCAGTGTAAAATGAAAATCTTGTACTTTGATCCTAGCCTTGTAATTTGATCCTAGCCTTGTTTATTTAGGCACTGGCCTAGTCCTGTGTACTCTCCCTTTCCTTGGGTTGTTTGTGACCTCTGTGCTCCTTCACCTAATTTAAACTTGTCACCTAAAAGCCTACTCTGGTTCGAGCAATTCCTAAATATCCTTTCTTCACACTTTCCTGACTGCACCACAGTTGTTGATATTTTATTGTTTTTATTGCCAGTACAGCCTCATTGCACTCACTGCCAGTTACTCCCCCACTATTTATATAGAGCATAATGCATGGGGTGTAGTGCATTATAAAAATGTAATGCACACCCAAGGTGTATGATGCTACATAAACCCCAAGAACAAAGCTCGAAGGGTTTATATCAGCATCACACACTGAGGGTGTGTATTAAATCTGAGTTGCACTCCAGCCCATAATTATTTTCTATAATTTCTGAACATTTTTTTCTCACCAGAACAGCTAGTACAAACATTCTCACAGCCACACAGCTGCAGCACAAAGCCTTCATTGATAGCAGCTGTGAGGCTGTGAGAAAAGGACTCATGCTGAAAGTGACAGTTCAGGCGTCATGTCTGGTGTAATAATGAGCTAGTTATTATGCCAGATAATAACTGGTTGAGCCCATTGAAAAAGCTGCTATCCAGTTATTATGCTGCAATAAGTTGATAATTTTGCCGTCTCTTTTTTACAGTACACTTTATCTGAGCCTGCCTACTGCTTATTTTAAATTTTGGCCACCTATTTCGACAGCACACTGTTTTGTTAATACTGACTGCACTTTTCTGCTAAATGTATACAGTATGTCTCCCTGCACCTCACCTCCTGGGTTGCATCTGGAAATAATCATTGCCTCAGTGTGTTTTTCCCAGTTATCAATTTTCAGTAGTCAAAAGATGACTTCCATATCTCTGCTGTACAGCAGCTAGAAGTGCCAGAGTTTCTAGTACATATTCAAGCAGCATGGATTGTATCCTTACCTTGTGACTTATAAGACATTTATGACATTTGATTTGCTTAACTGTCAAGAAGTGAGACAGGAGTGCAGGCCATATATATCAAGCACTTTCCCCTGGTATCACGTTACAACAGTGACAGAAAAACAGCGAAGGCCATCACAGTGACATTATTGACTGCTAGGTTCCTGATGCTGCTGCCTCCTGGGTGTTCGCCCCCTTCCTGAACCAACTCTGACTCAGAGTCAGTTATCTTAAGTGCAGAAGGTGTGGGGGCAGAGAATCCCAAATGGGGGTTGTGGGGGGGAGCGACCCCCACAGAAACACACCCCAACGATGGCGCAGCACCAATTGGTGATGTTGTGCTATCGCTGTTTTGACGGTCAGTAAAATCTCCCACTACCCACCTCTGTATCACTTCATGAATGTTTGCATCACTTTCCTTAAAGATCATGTGCAATAGTTTTTGCAACTAAAACATGCAGCACCACTCAATAAACATTGCTATAATAACTGTGTGTGTTCCAGGTTTTGTAAGAAAAGTCTACAAACTCATATTTTTAGTGCCTTTTTGATGTGGTCCATTTCTCCAAGGTTGCGGGATACTGAGTCAGCATGCCTTCAGGGATGATGTCATTTGGGGTACTACTCTACTGGGCCAGTTAAGAAGCTGTATTGCTACTAGTATTGTAATGTTGGTAATTTCATTGCTGTTGATCAGTGTCTGTTTCACAATAAGTTTTTTTTTTTTTGAAATAGTAATTTTATTGTAGACAAGAGACAAGATGCTTGTTACATCATCATGAATCTCATACATAGATTAGGCCTCTCATCAGCTTTTTTTTCTTTTCCTTGAGAGTTAGAGATTGAGGAAAGGAAAAGAACAGTTATCCAAGGATAGTAAGACAGAGACGTAGGAAAGAAAAACAGGCAAGAAAGAAGTACAGAGATTAGAAAGAAAGATGACAGAAAGAGGGACTTGCTAGGAGGAGGGAGGAAAACAGAACAATGAAACATAAAAATGAAAATGAAAAGATGAGAGATTATATGAGGTTCTAATTAATATCTTCCACGTTTCCTGAAGCAGACTGTCATTCTCCCTGAATCTCATCCAGTACAACTCAAGTCTGCTATGTATTTCATTCGTATACGGAAGAATTGATATTTACTCTTATCAGGCTGGACCAACTATTACTTTATGTATACATAGCCAACAGAGTTAGCATATCAACATTGTCTCTTCTGCTCATCAGATGGAAAGAAGGCAACCATCTCACTTTAAACAAATCTAGCTTCAATCTAACTTTTGCCATCAGGTATTCTGATTGCAAAATTTTTACACACATAGAGTACCAAGTATCTAAAGTCGGCTTGTTTGGTGTTAACCAATTTGTAGTAATAGTCTTTAAAGCTGCCCCTATTATTATATTAAACAAGTATTTCTGCGTCCTTTTTTTCAAGACTGTGGGAGGGAGACCAAGTAACCAGTGTTGTGAGTCTAAAGGTAGAGAAACTTCAAATAGATTAGATGTTACCTTCTGAATTTCTTCCCAAAAACTCATCACCACTGGACAGTTCCAAAATATATGGGAATATGAACCCCTCTCTTGACACTGACTCCAACATTTGTCCGAGGGATAATGCCCATAATGTTTTGTCACCACTGGGGGTCAAAAAAACTCACATTTACTTTCCAATGAAACTCTCTCCAAAAAAGGGATGCTGTTGTTCTATGTGTCTCTTCCCATATCTTATCCCACTCCTCTTTCAATAAATCAAGTCCTATATCTGATACCCATGCGTGTTTAAGCTCCCTCAGACAGTCCTGATTTAGGCTTTGCATAGTTCCCACCAACTTCGATACAACCCTCTTATTTTCACCCGTAATTACCACTCTCATTAAGAAATCCCTCAAGGGACTAACTGGGAAGTTGTCACTGTCCCACTCATTCCCCAGTTTGGATCCTAAATAGTTCCTAAGTTGTAAATATCTAAAGAAATCTGATTGTCTCAGACCAAACTCCTGTTTTAGCTGTTCAAATGTTTTAAGAATCTGGCCTGAGTAAAACTGGCCCAACCACTTTAAGCCATATCTCTCCCAAGTCCGGAATGACATATCAAGTTTTAGTGGCAGAAAGTGCAGACAACTAGTTAAATGAGTCTGGGGAGTGAAAAACAATGGAAAACCCAATCCCTTATTCGCTTCCAACCAAGCCTGTATTGTGGTCTGTAACCATGGATTTAGAGTGTGCAGTTTTGATAGGCAAGAATAGTCCAAGTGAAAAATGTCTGTCACTTTCAATGCTGGCCAGAGATTTAATTCAAGCTCCACCCATTTAGGAAGGGAAGATCTCGTTAGTGTGTTCAGCACCTGTAGCTGAGCTGCCCAATAATATATCTGCATATTTGGTAACCCCATTCTACCTTTACTTTTGGGTGTCATTAGTATTTTCCACTTAACTCTAGGTTTTCTACCTCCCCAAATAAATCTAGAGAGAGCCAACGATAAATCCTTCCAAAACCCAGTGGGTGGCCGAACAGGAAGAGCACTGAAAATAAAAAGAAAACTGGGGAGAACATTCATTCTAATTGTGTCTATTTTCCCTGAAAATGAAAGAGGCAGTTCTAGCCATCTATTAAGATCGTCCCTGACTGCCTGCAACAACTTCCCATGATTTTTATGGTAAAGCTGCTTCAGATCCTGAGGGATCCACACCCCCAGGTAGTGGAAACCATGTGTACACCACTTAAAGGGGGTCAGTTTTGGTAGGGTTCCTCCCCCGTGCCCCCACTGGATAAAGCTCCAACTTCTCCACATTCACTTTATAACCTGAAAAATGGCCAAATTCTTGTAGTATGTCTTTAACGAATGGAAATGCCAATGTTGGATTGGAAATATAGGACAATGTATCATCCGCATACAAGGATATTCTTACCTCTTCTCCCCCAACTCGAATGCCCCGGAAGGATTCTGTCTGTCTTCTAAAGGCAGCCAGCGGTTCCAGACTGAGAGCAAAAAGCAACGGTGAGAGGGGACACCCCTGTCTGGTACCTCTAGAAATTGAAAAAACCGAGGATAGTGCCCCATTCACTTTGATCCGCGCCGCCTGATTTGAATATATACCCTCCATCCATGCCTTGAATCTGTCTCCATAGCTGAACCTCCCCAAGACCACGTTCAAATACTCCCAATCTACTCTATTGAATGCTTTTTCAGCATCTAAAGAGAGGACCGCCCCTAGCTCCCGTCCCTGGAGAGGTCCAGCTCCGGAGAGTACATTCAGAAGCAGGCGTATGTTGTCCTGCAGGTGCCTTCCCGGGATAAACCCTGATTGGTCTGGGTGTACTAAATCAGATATAACTCTTTGCAACCGATTACTCAAGACTTTTAGTGAATATTTTGGCATCTTGGTTTAACAACGCTATCGGTCTATAACTGCCACACTTTGTAGGGTCCTTCACCTCTTTAGGAATGACAGCTATTATAGCTTCCTTCCAGGTCCCGGGAACTGCTGATGGATCTAAATTTGAATTACAAATCTTCGTCAGTAAGGGGGCCAGATCTTCTCCAAACTCTTTATAAAATTCTGCCGTATAGCCGTCTGGACCCGGTGTTTTCCCAGTGGGGAGATTTTTAATTACTGTCAACACCTCCTGTTCAGTCAAGGGGGCCTCTAAGACCATTTTCTGAGAATAAGATAAAGTAGGGAGGGTAATCCTATCCCAAAAATTCTTGGTAAGTTCAGAATGTTGAGAACTCTTTTCCACCGTATATAAATGTTCATAGTATTTTTTAAAAACTCCTGCAATTCCTTCTGGGGAGAACTCCTCCTGTGATGGGTTTTCTTTTGGGGCCACCTTCTCCACATATCTATCTGCTGCCTGTTTTCATAATCTTTGGGCTAACAGCCTACCTGCCCTGTCTCCTCTCTCATAATACTTCTGTCCCAGAAACCTGAGACTGTTTTCCACCCGCCTCTGCAACAACACGTCATATTTGTCCCGGGCTTGGGAAAGTTTGATCTGGGTTGAGGTTGCGCCTGTTCTCTTATGTTCCTCTTCCAAATTCCTGATCTGATCTAGGGCATCCCTTAACTTGGCCTGGTGTAATTTATACTTATATGAAGCATAAGAAATTGAGTGGCCCCTCAGCACCGCTTTTAATGTGTCCCACATATATTTGGGGGTTGCTTCTGCATTTTCCTTTATGAACTGCTGCACCTCTTGTCTAATTAAGGCCTTATATTGGGGATCATTTAATAGCCCTGTATCAAATCTCCAAAGTCCTCTCGCCCTAGGCTCCCCCCAACCCACTCTTGCCTTTATCGTGGCATGATCTGATAAAGTGATTGGACGGATGCTAACTTCTTTAAAGCTATGTAAAAAGTCTTTCTGCATATAAAACCTATCTAATCTCGAATAGGTGTTGGAAGACAATGAGAAAAAAGTATAGTTTTTGGCCTTCGGATTATAACACCTCCATGGGTCTACCAATCCAGCCTCAATGCACAAATTTTTTAATAATCGTGAGCAGGCTCTAGAAAGTGGCGTCTTCGGGGAACTCTGATCTCTGACTATGTCTTCGACGCAGTTCCAATCCCCCATACATATAATTTGTCCAGGAGAGAGAGCTGACATATTCATGAATAAAGCTCTAAAAAATTCTCCTGAAGGAGGGATGGGGGCATACACTCCCACCAAATGGAGTGGTCTACCTTTATATAGCCCTGTGAGAATCACCCAATGCCCAGAACCTGCTCTCTGCACTTTTTGAGGCTGAAACGGAGACCCCTTCTGATAAGAAAAACCACCCCCACTTTAGTAGCAGTAGGATGTTCGTCTGAATAAACACTGCCCACCCATGACCTACGAAGTTTAAGATATTCAGTTAAAGATAATTTGGTTTCCTGCAGACAGGCAATATCACAGTTTTCTCTCTTCAGTTCAGTGAGAATCTTAGGTTTTTTAATGACATTGTTGATGCCCTTGACATTCAGTGAACACAATGTTAAACACGCCATTACGTATATAGAAGTTATATTAACCAAAATCTCCCAGGACCCTCCCCTACCCTCGTTTGTCCAGTACTATTCATTACAAACTTTAAACCTTTAGTCCCTTTGAAAGTATAGGAAAGAAGGAAAAAAGAAAAGGATTGGAAACCAGAATATAGAATAGAGAAATCGGTACAGAACTCCATCACCACCAATTCTGTAAACATTACTTGAACTCCTCTGCTCCCACCACCCACCCTGTACCAAGGAGGCCTGGCGGAGCAACAATTGTTTGGTGGGAGGAAAAGGAAACTGCCACCCACACCACCTTCCTCTAGTGGTGTTATCCCTTAATCGGGAAATTTAGCCTAGGCTATTGAGGGGTAAACACCCTAACATCTGGGTGCAAGGTTGGATAGCCCCGAATGAACCAGAGCCCTCCTAACCTATCTCCTCTAGACAGATATCTGAACAGACAAAAGTTACCAGTGAGGCGTAGCTGTCCTCAGCTTTCTATACCCCAAACTGCATATATAATGCCCTGATTTCCAGAGACATCATCACTATTTTGCTTAAACCTGTAATTTTTACACTCTGGACCTTTTGCGCCCCTTAAATCCCATGTAATATTGCTTCATGTTAATCTACCCCAGTATCGAGGGATGCAAGGGACTTAGAAATTATACTTCTGTGTAATTCACAGGCAAATACAAAAGTAAACAGAAATCACTGTCTCATTTGTCCCAAGGTCCAGGCTGGTACTGAAATAACAAAAAAAAAAATCCCATTTTGCTGGAATATTCCTTCAAAATTTGAACGCCCCATCTGATCAAGTTCCCTTCGCAGACGAGCCCCAGTGATGTTGCTCCTCTCGAGAGCTTACGAGTTAAGACTAAACTTTGAATAAGTTCCCTGATGTTCTCGATGTTTCCATGTAGGTCTCAAAGCAGTACATATATGATAAAAAGGAAAGCCCTCCCTTTGTGCTGGGATATCCCTCTTAGACTCGAACTCCCCATCTGATTAAGTCCCGTTCACAGACGAGCCCCAGTGATATTGCTCTTCTCGAGGGCTTACAAAACAAGGCTAAAGATTAAATAAGTTCCCTGATGTTCTCGATATTCCCATGTGAGTCTCAAAGCAAAAGTCACCAATACAAACAAACCTCCCTGATCTCCAGCAAGCCGATATGACCTTCAATCATCTGAAATTGTCTCCATAAGTAAATGATCACCGCCATTACTGTTCACACAGTCTCCATCACCCACCAGTAGCTCTTTTTCTGACCCACCAGAGTAAGGTGCTGACCAACTTTCACCCAAAAACAGTTCCCTCTTCTATTCAGTTTAATTGCTTTTGCTGAAGCCATTTCGACAGATCTGCATGAAGGGGGAGCAACGCTTCTACTCTGGAGGCTGGGTTTTGTAGTTTCTTCTCTTCTGGGGATTGAGACCATAGCAATTGTTCCACTTCACTTTCCGCAATCTCCTCTTTTAAATCTGGCAATGAAATACCCTCTGCAACCAGTGTCTCTCTTGCAGCTAGCAGGGATTTGAAGATTTTGGGACCCCCCCGGAGAATCCAGCCATAATCGAGCCGGGTAGCATAAGTAGGCCTGCTTGCCCTTCTCTCTCAGTTGCTTCACCACCCACAATATCTTTTTCCTTCGAGCTGCCAATGAGGGGGGGAAGTCCTGATCTATATACACTCTGGTCCCGTCTAAATTAAGGTCTTTCTTTGCCCATGCTCGATGCAACACCTTTTCTTTGGTAGGGTATTTTAAAAACTTGATAAGAATAGCTCTTGGAGGCGCCCCTGGTTTTGGCTTAGGACTCAGTGCACGGTGCGCTCTCTCGATTTCCAGAGGGGTATCCTCCTCCAGGCCTAACTCCATTTTCAGCCATGACTCCATGTAACTTGCCATATCATCTTGTTCTACACCCTCCGGAATTCCAATCACCCTTATGTTGTTACGTCGGGCCTGGGCTTCTGCATCTTCCGTTTTTGCCGTTAAAACCCTTTCTCTTTTATGGAGGTAGAACAGGGATCGGCTATAGGCCATGTTTTCTCTCTGGAGAATATCCATATGTTTCTCTATGTCAGTTGTTCTCGCTTCCAGTTTTCGAAAGTCTCTCTGAATCTCTGTTACTTTACCATCAATTCGTTATAAAAGTCGCAATATTTTCCTCGCTTCTAATCTCGTTCCGATGGATCCCGAGCCAGAACATGAGTCTTCCTCCCCCGAGCCCGAGATCGCCGAAGATCGAGAAGGTGCAGGGCTCAGGCCTGGAGCTGCACGCCCTTTGTCATTCCGTGTGACTGCTGTGGGGCTCAGCGACTTTCTTTTTAGTTCTTCCCATTCTCGATATTCAAGTTTCAGTTTCTTAATGACTTTCGGGAATAGGTATACTCAAGATTCTCCAGATTGCACACAAATATTCTCACTTGGGGTATGAGCTGAAGGCTAAGCCGCCATATTGGATCGCAGCCTCACCGGAAGTCCTCTTACAATAAGTTTTAATAGAGGCCTTATATGTGTTAATTCCTACTAGGGATGGATGTGTTAGTCCTGGTAAAATTATAATTTTAATGTGGAGTAAAAAAAATAGATGAGTCTGAATGTAGGTCAAGTAACAACCTACGAGGGAGAAAACACTGGCCTGGCTAGTGCATAGAAACTCTTACTAAGGTTTCAAAACAGCATCACCCCTCCCGCCCCCATTTACAGTGAGATGGGATAATTGTTTTAGCGCCATCCTGAGAAATCACCTCAAATGAATGTTTAGTTCAGTTTAGTTTATTGTTCTAGGAATTATTACCTTTGAGCCAATGGCTCTTTTACAAAGTTTCCACGTCATCAATGTACAAACAAATAAGACATGTTACATAGAATGGTCAGCAAATTATAAAGGTTTCAATAAGCCAGTATAATACAGTACATCACCAGAAAAAAACAAAACATTGGAGGAATGGTCATGGTGGGAAGGGTAGGTGGAGATATGGGGAGGGTAGCAGACTTAGAGTAGTTAGAGGTACTCAGATGCCTTTGTCAAGAAAGGAGCAGAGGAGGAGGAGAAGGAGGAGGATGAAAAAACAGTAAAAACAGCCATGAGGGAAGAATCATTAGTCAAGGCAGTCACAGGAGCAAGAGGCTGAGAGGTGAGAGTAAAGCATAGATTTGAAAGCTCCTAGTGACGTGGAGGATGTAATGAGCGAGTTCAGGGCATTGTACCAGCTTGGGGCACGATAGGCAAAAGATCTTTGGCCCTGTGTGGTCCGGCATCCAGGGACCTGGAGAGGCTGGTGTTCTGATATTCTGGTGGGACGGATGCTGGTATTCGGGCAAAGTAGGTCTTGGATACACGGCAGAGTGCGGCCCAAGATGGATTTTTTTGCCATCAAGCATGTGAGGTACCTTATGCGATTTGAGAGTTGCAACCATCCTGTTTCAGTGTAGAGCTCACATGTATGAGTACGTCTTTGTGCTCCAGTGAGCAGCCGACAGGCCTTGTTTAGGGTGGTTGTGATGCGCCTTAGTGCGGTGGTAGTGGCAGAGCCATAGATAATTAAGCCATAGTTTATGATTGAGATGACAGAGCTTTGGATAGCAATCCTCATCGCAGCTTGGGTAAAGAATTGCCGGTTTTGGAACAGGATACCAATGCGCTGGTTCACCGTTTTCGCTGTGTTATCAATGTGGGTCATAAGGTGAAGACCTTGATCAAAGGTGATTCAAGGTATTTAAATGTTGACACTTGTTCAAGGGTATTTCCTGGGTATGTTTTGATACTAAGTGGAATTTGTCTTTTTCTGTTTTGTGGACTGGAGAAAAGCATGAATTTTGTTTTTTTGTGATTTAGGACCAGCTTGTGATCTAGGAACCACTTTTCAACATTGGAGAAAGCAAGTTGCAGGCTCTGGAGTAAGGGTTTCGGGTCCTTATGAGAGGAGAGAATCATGGCATCGTCAGCATAAAGGATTATTTGTTCTGGGCAGGATTTGGGGAGAGAGTTTAGGAAAAGGCTGAAAAGGAGGGGGCCTAGGATTGACCCCTGTGGAACACCTGAGAGGACCAGTTTTGAGTCTGAGAGAACTTCTGAGATTTTTACTGATTGAGAGCGTTGGGCCAGGTAACTTTTGACCCAGGCACCTGGTCCTTCTGAGAGCCCAAGACTGTGTAGTTGTTGATAAGTAAGCCATGGTGAACAGTATCAAACGCCTTTGTTAGGTCAATGAAAACAGCTCTGGTTTGATATCCTTTGTCCAAGGCAGTGTGAATTTCTCCTGAGAATTCCAGTAGGGCGGTCGACGTACTGTGTCCTTTCCTAAATCCATGTTGCTGCAAGCAGAGTATGTTATACTAATGCAGGTAGTCTGAGAGTTGGTCAGCCACAATGCGTTCGAGGGTTTTGGAGAGGGGTGGAAGTATAGATATAGGCCGATAGTTTCCTGGTAGGGACTTGTCGCCACTTTTGAACACTGGTGTGACTATAGCAGACTTCCATTTGCTGGGAAATTGACTAAGGCAGAGGGAGAGATTGAAAATTTTGGTGAGTGGGTGCACCACCTCTTCCAGGGTAAGGGACAGAATTTTAAGATCAGTAGTATCACTGCTTGCTCTGGATTTAGAGAGAGCCTTTTACATATATTTGTAGACTTCATGTGCCTTAACTATTTTGAAGTGGAAAAGTGGTTGGTCAGGTGAGGCAGTAGGAGATGTTGGTTTTGGTGAGTCCGTGTAAGAGAAGAAGTTCGGAGGGAGGACCCCACTGAGGTCAGTGAAAGTTTTATATAAGGCCTTTGCCATGACCATTGGGTCTAAGATAATGGTTCCATCGACAGTCATTATAGTGGGAGAGGATTTTGACTGCTTGCCTGTGATATTTCTGATGTTGTCCCAGAATGATCTCCCGTCACCCCAGGAGTTTGCGAGGGCATTTGTGAAATAGGAGCTCTTCATTAGTCGGATTTGTTTGGTACATTGGTTTCGTGTCTGTTTATACTTCTGGATATCCGTCAAGGAGCCTGTGGCTCTGGCTATGGCCCAGAGGTGGTCCCAAGCTTTGAGTTGGGCCAGTAGTTTGGCCGTGAGCCAGGGATTTGAGAGAGCTTTGATTTTACGTTTTTACTGGTGCGTAGGTGTCACAGGCAGTGTTGAAAGTTGTGATAAAATAATCTAGGGCTGCGTCAACATCTAGAGTATTGTATATTGGGGATCAGTCTTGCTGTAAAAGACAGGTCTTGAGCTTAGTAAGGTTTTCATGGGGTAGCACTCTGCCTGAGATGGTTTTTGGAGGTGGTTTTTGGAACTTATTTGTCCAGGTACAGATCACAGGGGAGTGGTCACTGAGAGAGTCTGGGAGAACAACTGTGTTTTTTATGTGGGCTGGGTGGCTAGCAAGGATCTAGTCAATGAGAGTGCAAGTTTCAGTTTTGTAGTTTTTTCTAGTGGGGGAGCTCACCATCTGCATTAGGTTAGCTGCTAGGATAGCATCCTTGAGGGATCCAACGTCTGATGCGAGCCGATTTATATTAAAGTCACCAAGGAGAAGGAGCTCGGTGTCAGGTGGTTGTGATCTTACAAATTCAAGAACAGTCTGGAGGCCAGACCCTGGATCCTTTGGAGGGATATAGACAGCGGCCACAGTAAGCACTTTATTTTGGGCACCAAGTAGTAGCTTGACAGGGAGAAATTGCGCAGAGTAGTTAGTGGTGGAAAAGCAGACAGGGTTGCTAGAGAGGTTGTCCTTAATGTAAACAGCACAACCCTCCCCCCTTTTATTAGTCCTGTCCAGTCTGAAAATATTGTAGCCTTGTAGTGAGATGGCATGGTCCGGAGTGCTTGGTGTCAGCCAGGTTTCAACAATGGCTAGTATGTCAGGATTGTGTTGACTGGCAAAGACTTGAAGGGATGCCAGTTTTGGAAGGAGGCTACAGATATTTAAGGTGGCGATGGTGAGACCCCCCTCCATTTTTGCTAGATTTGTTACACTGATAGAAACAGGGCCAGGGTTTGGATGGACACTTCCTGACATCAGAAGGAGGAGGAGCAGGAGTTTAAGGGAAATCTGCTGCAGCTCATAGTATAACATGTAACGCCTCTGTTTCTTGTTAGTTTGAGTACAGTGTAGTCGTTTAGGGTCCCAGCGTAGGGTAATGGCTAGGAGCAGGTGTCGATTTGTCAACTTTCGAGCGGCGTGAGCTGTCATTTGCACCCAGTCCTTTGTAGAAGAGTGCCACAAGTGAGGATAGGGAGGATTTGCCATGGTGCCAGGTTGCTGATATCAAACTTGAATGTCAGGTGTGAATGATAGAAACATAGAAACATAGAAGTTGACAGCAGATAAGGACCGCAAGGCCCATCCAGTCTGCCCATTTCTTTTTCTACCTTATAAATGTGCCTTCGGCCTTTGCTCTGTCAGTGACCTATCTATTCATAGTCATTTGTATTGCTCCCTTATGCCTATCCCATGCCTGTTTGAAGCCCTGCACTGTATTCATAGCCACCACTTCTTGTGGTAGCCATTCCATGCATCCACCACCCTTTCTGTGAAAAGAATTTCCTCACATTCCCCTTAATCGGCCTCCTCTAATCTCATGCTGTGTCCTCTTGTCCTGCTATTTTCTTATATTTAAACATGTTAGACTCTTTCACCTTGTTTATGCCCTTAAGGTGTTTGAATGCCTCGATCATATCACCTCTCCCTCCTTTGCTCAAGGGTATACATATTGAGCTCCGTTAATCTGTCCTCATATGTCTTCAGATGCAGTCCCTGCACCATTTTGGTTGCCCTTCTCTGGACTGCCTCAATTTGGTTAATGTCCTTGTGAAGGTGTGGCCTCCAATACTCGCCAGTACTCCAGATGGGGCCTAACCAGTGTCTTGTACAGAGGGATTATTACCTCCTCTTACGACTTGTGATACCCCTACTAATACACCCCTAACACCCCCTAGCCTTACCTACTGCTTTAGAGGTTTGCTTGATGATTTTAGGTCATCAGTGATGATGATGCCCAAGTCTCTTTCTTCCTTTGTGACTGCTAGTAACTCCCTCCCAGCCTATAGAGTGGCTTCAGGGTTTCTCTTCCCTATGTGCATGATTTTGCACTTCTTTTGCATTAAATCCCGTTGCCACTCTTCTGACCATTCTGCTAGTTTATCCAGATCTCTTCTCATTCTGCCCACCCCATCTGCATCATCTACTCTGTTGCAGATCTTGGTGTCATCTGCAAACAGACAAACCTTACCTCTAGTCCATCTGCAAGGTCACTAATGAAGATGTTGAAGAGGACTGGCCCCAGGACTGATCCCTGAGGTACCCACTTGTGACTTGCATCTCTTCTGACTGTATACCATTCACCACCACTCTCTGTTTTCTGCCCGTCAACCAGTTTGCCACCCAGTTGACCAACTTCTGACCCACCCTGAGCCTACCCAGCTTATTTATCAATCTTCTATGTGGAACAGTGTCAAAAGCTTTGCTGAAGTCAAGGTAGGCGACATCAACTGCTCCCCCTTGGTCCACCACTCTGGTTACCCAGTCAAAGAAATCTATGAGATTAGTTTGACAGGACCTTCCTTTTGTAAACCCATGCTGTCTTGGATCCTGTGCCCCATGGATTCCAGGTGTTGCACTATCCTTTCCTTAAGGAGTGCCTCCATAATCTTGCCCACTACTGAGGTAAGACTGACCGTCTGTAGTTCCCCACCTCCTCCTGCTACCACTCTTGTGGAGCCGGGATCACATGAGCCCTTCTCCAGTCTTCTGGGACCTCTCCTGTGCTCAGAGACTCACTAAACAATTCTGCTAATGGCTCTGCTAGTTCCTCCTTTAGCTCCTTAAGTACCCTGGGATGTATGCCATCAGGTCCCATTGCCTTATCCACCCTGAGCTTAGCAAGCTCTTGTAGGACTCTTTTCTTTTGTGAAGGAGTAGTGCTCACCTCCCTCCCTCCTGTGTCCATGATGCTGAGCTGTGGGCCCTGTCCTACCTTCTCTTCAGTAAATACTGAGCAAAGTATCTATTTAGGATAGATGCCTTTACAGGTCCTCCTCCTCACATGCTCCCTTTTCTCCATTCTTAGCAATACCCCTCTGGACTTTCTCCTTTCACTAATGTATCTATAGAAAGTCTTGTCACCTTCTTTACTGTTCGTGCAGTGTTTCCTCAGTTTGGGACTTTGCCTGCCTTACTGCCTTACCTGCTTCCCTTAGGGCAGTTTGGTATGCCTCCCTATCTTCATCCCGCTGTGTTCCTTATATTTCCTGAAGGCCAGCCTTTTGGCTCTGACCTTTCTGCTACTGTATTTGAGAACCAAAGTGGTTTCCTCTTCTTTGCACTTCCTTTTCTGTCTAACACAATGGGATGTTGCTTCAAGTATTGCATCCTTAATGCTTGCCCACTTTGCCTGTGTACCCTCACCTGTGTTTCTTTTGCCAGGCTAGCTTAACTCTGTAGGCCATCTTATCAAAGTCAGCCCTCTGAAGTCCCATATTTTTGCCTTGGAATGGGATGATTTAGATGTAGTAGCCAAACTGAACCATACCATGTGATGGTCACTGGCCCCAGGTGACCTTCTACCTGGAGATCTGTGATCCCTTCTTTGTTAGTCAGTACTAGATCTAGGATAGCCCTGTCTCTTGTGGGTTGCTGTACCAGTTGTTTGAGGCCCTCCCCTGCAGGAATCCACTATGAGTCTAGTTCTGGCAGATGTTCCTGCTGGTATTGACCAATCTGTATCTGGCATGTTGAAGTCTCCCATTATCAGAACCTCCCTTTAGCTGTCATGTTTTGTATATCTTCTAACAGTAATGTATCTATGTCCTCCCTCTGGTCTGGGGCCTGTAGCAACCCCAGTTCTTACGGCTGTCCCATTTCCTGTTTCCAGGATGACCCACAGTTCTTCTGGCTCTTATGTGTATTCTGAATTTCTGTAGCTTTGATATTTTCATTAACATACAGGCCACCTCCCCCTTTTGCACCTCGGTCTCTTCTGAACAATACATAGCCAGGTACTGAAGTCTCCTAAGTGTGGTTACTGGTAAACCACGTCTCACAATTGCTACTATGTCCAGTTTAGCCTCTGACATTATTGCCTGGAGGTCTGGGATCTTATTTCCCAGGCTGTGAGCATTTGTGTACATGATTTTCCATTGGCCAGATTTTGGTGTGTTAGTTGTTGAGTGAAGTTTGGCATTACCCCTGTGCATCGTATGGGGAGACAAACCTTTTTTCTTACCTGGTGATGCAAATGAACAGCAAACATGCTGAACTCCTGTTTGACCACTAGCTGAGGGGGGAGAGGTGTTCTTCCCATTCGACGTATAGGGTGCTGCACCCCTCTCCCCATTTGCTAGTTTAAATATTCTGCAAAGACGTCAAACTTCTGCCCCAATGCACTGACTCCCTCTTTAGTCAGATGCAGTCCATCAAATTTAAAGAACTTTCGCTCCCAGAACTGTTGCCAGTTCCCTACAAATCTGTGTCCTTTTCCTGGCACCAGTCCTTGAGCCACGTGGTTTAGCTCCCCTATCTCCTTCTTCTGACCTTCCGTCCATCTGCTCCCTCTCCCAGACTGGCAGGATCTCAGAGAAGGAGATGCCGGACTAAATAGATGATAGTTTGTCACCCAGCCTAGTCAGGTGTTCCTTGGTCTCCACAACTGACCGGCTGGCGAGATCATTAGTCCCTATGTGTACTAGGACATCAATGTTTTCTCCTGCCTTGTGAACAATTTTAGCAATGCGGTCAGTGTCTCTCCATGCTGATGTACCTGGGAGACATCTGACCATCACCCCTGGCTGGAGATGGGTATCAACTCCCCGAATCATGGAGTCTCCTATGATCAGAAGTTTTTTGGATTTCCTTTGTGCTTGTTTAGTTTTGGTTCCTGATTTGGGTGAGTTTTGTTGTGCTAGCTCCTGTGCCGCAGTGTCCTGCTCTGCAGTGTCTTCTGCCTCTTTATTTGATTTCAGAGATAGAGGCAGATACCTGTTTGTAGTGTTTATATGGTTTTGGAGGTAATGTGTTGGAGAGCAGAGAGTGATGGGGCACCTGATTTGTTCCTAACCACCTGCCAACCTCCTGGACCAACTACCCTCTTGGTCGAGGTTTTTCTGTTGGATGCTGGGGAAATGGCGGGTGGTTCTTATAATGTATTTCCTCTTCAATATGAAATTTGAGGCGTGCAATCTCTGCCCATGCTGCCGGAGCTGAGCCCTAAGATCTCCAAAGGCCCAGCATGTAGGACAGTGTCCTAAATCCTGTAAGACTGTCCTTCTGAAAATTGTTCCACAGTACCTGCAGTTAATGAAATCCATTCCAAATAAGTTGCTGGGTTTGTAACCTAGTCAGAGTAATTAGAAGGAAAAAAAGGAAAAAATGCAAGTAATGGTTTAATTGTGCTTTGTTTAACTTGTTATAACAAGTTAAATTACTAGTGCCCTGTAAATGATATCACCTTGTGGAGGCCCCATGATCCGCCCTTCCTGCTCTGCCACAGGATATGTCACAACTGTGGTACCCTATAAAAGGAGTGTAGCATGGGGTGGTTGGGGATGGGGTGGGTGGCTGGGCCCTTCCTGCCTAAAAGAAGAACCACGGACTAAAGAACAAGGAGGTAAGAGCAGAAACAATCAGTCATCAACAAATGCAGTAACCCTGAAAGCTTATCCTAATGTTAGATAAAACTGTAAAACCTGTAAAGCACCACCTGTAATAATTTCAGAGAAGATATACCCTGTAAGAAACACTTTGCTCCAGAGAAAAATAAAGCAGTAACAGAAGATATACCTTGCAAAAGACAATTTGAATCAGAAGATTACAGCAGTAATCTGTTAGCACACCCCTGTAGGCACACCTTATAGAAGAAGGTATACCAGCAACACCAATTTGACTCAGAGAAAAAATAAAGCAATGAAATGTTAGCAACAAACAGGCCTTTCACCACAACAGAGAGGTATCCAGTCTGCAAACCTCACAGCAATGCGCTACTCTCCGTGATTCATGTTTAATGTCAGTAATCCATAACAATAGTTTATATTGATAATAATGAATCGGATCCAGTTGCTGCCATCTGGTAAAAGCATGGTCTATTTGTGACAGAGTAAAATAAGGATCACTGGCCAACATCTCACAGTAGCTGGTCGATTGTCTAAAGTCAGTAGATCAAGCAATGTCCTGACAGTTATTTACAATGTGGTGTTTGAAGGGTGAATCCAATTCCGGGGTCTGCCTCCTCTGGGCCCTTGTAGGTGTGAATAAGAGAGATTTGAGCCACATGGCTGTTCTATGTATTCCAACTCCCACCAGTGAAGGGTAGATGCATCATTAAACCAGTGAAGGGCATGTGTCCACATGGCCACCTGATAGTGTGCCCTGATATTTTGAAGAGATAGACCTCCCGTAATTTTTCTAAACTGAAACTTAGTATAGGCTATAAAGGGTTTTTCCCTACCCGGAGAAAGCGGGAAATTTACCAGTCCCACTGGTGAGAATCTTCCCTTGGAGGGAGAAGCAGAAGGGTTTGAAACAGATAAAGCATCCATGGCAGCAGATTCATCCATGTAACCGCCCTGTGGGGGCTTATCTGTTTGGCGTTGAGGTTGTTCCAGCCCCCGTTTCCCCCACTGATTCACGGGATCCCCCTGGGCTCCTTGCGTCTCTGCTTGGCCCCAGTAGTGATTTGCTGTTCAGGTTGGGGCAGGAGGAGTCAGACCACAAAGCTGCTGTGCTCCGTTTGCTTCTTTAGGAAGCTCGCCGGCCTGCACATGCACAGTAGTGCTTCAGGGATGCAGCCATTGAAGGGGCCACCTAAATGCCTCTCTGGTGCTCTCAACCCCCTAATTCAGCTAAATGGGGGTCAGACACCTGGGGGAGGTGATTAAGGTGCATCATGTTAGTTCTAAACAGCGCCTGTGAGTGTTGGTCAATCGGGGGAACTTACATATTTATGAGGGCTCTATGAATATTAATGAGCCCGATTGCTGCTCTTGGAGGGCTGTCTTATTGGAGCTAGTGACTGACACATAGGGTGATATGGACACATAAGACTACAGTCATTGGAGAGGGGTAGAGTCTGGTTTTGGAAAAAGGGGGAATTAATAATAAAAGCTGGTTCATGTGTCTGCTAGGGTACTTCCTTGGAGGGGACTGCTACAAGACTGTGTGGGATTGTGTCGAAGCAGCCATGGTATAATACTATGACCCTGCATGGACAGCCAATCAGCTGTCTAGGCACCAAAAACTGTTGGTGAGGGTTCATGGAAGGAGGTGTGAACTATCTTCAGGTGCCAAGAGACTTTTCCAGTCAATAGTAAAACAAGCATTTGTCAATGCCGAATGTTTGCTTGCTGGCATTGGCATTGGTAATGTAGAAGTTACAGAGCTGCATAATAGGAATGGCAGCAAAGTATTGAACTGAAGCCAATCCCACCACCACCCTGCAGAGAGTGACAGGCATTGGGGTGTGCCTTTGGGTCGTCAGGCATAACGACCACGCCATTTCACCACACCCTACCCTGCACACACTGACAAGTGTCACGGTGTGCCTTGGGGTCTTTGGCTCTTATGTGCACCCCATTCCATCAGGAAATACGTGAGATGGGTGCGTATAGGAGAATGGGGTGAAGTTTGGGCCCGAAGAGTCCGAGGCACACCTTGATGCCTCTCACTGGCTGCAGGGTGTGGGTGGCGGTGGAATTGTATGAGCATGACAGGCAAGAATCCCAAGTCACACCCCTGATGCCTGTCATTCTCTACAGGGTGGGGCGTTATGGTCGGAAACCCTAATGCCTCAGGCATTCGTTGGTATTTTCACTCCAAATTTTCAACATTTTTTTTGTGACCCCATCTCATGAACAGTGGCAATATCAGTTTGTTAGCTGAAAACTGCTTTTGCACAGTGACTATGGCATTTGGCGCCACAGGTGCAAAAACACATTCCAAACAGGATGTGAAAAATGACAGTGGTACTGTTCATGGGAGGTGTAAAAAATGGCAATGTTGAAAATCTGCTGTGAAAATCTTAAAAAAACTGGTGAAGTCACGAGCATGCGTAGAAACCGTGCAACGTACACCCGTAATGTAACTAGTTTGGGGATTTTTTTACAGCAGATTGTTAACACAGGCATTTTGGGACCTCCGAACATGAACAGTGTCAGTGTGATTTTCTTTATCTGTCCCGAACAATGATTTCCCACAGCGACCACACATTTCTGTGCTGAAAGTGTGAAAACACATTTCGGCCATGTTGTGAAAATGACAGCTTGTACTGTTCATAAGGAGGTGTGGAAAAATGCCACTGGTGAAAATCTGGACTGAAAATATTACAAATTCATGAACTTACGAGGTGCGTGGAACTGCGCAATGCTCACTCGTAACACAGTCATTTTATGGAGTTTTGTCACCAAATTTTCAACATAGCCATTTTAAGACCTCTGCTCATGACCAGTGTCACTGTGATTTTCTTAATCTGTCCCAAACATTGTTTTTGCACACGACTGTACCATTGTGCGCTACATGTGCGGAAACATTTTGGGCGAGATGTGAAAAATGGTAGCTGTACTGCTCATAAGGAAGTGCAGTAAAATGGCACTGTTGAAAATCTGGTGTGCAAATATTACAAATTCGCAAACTTGCCAGTGTGCGTTGGAACTGCGCAACGTGCGCTCCTAAAACAGTCATTTTGGGGAATTTCTTCACCAAATTTTCAACATAGCCATTTTAAGACCTCTGCTCATGACCAGTGTCACTGTGACTTTCTTAACATGTGCCATACATTGATTTCGCACACCGACTGTGCCATTGAAAGCTACATGGGCAGAAACACATTGTGGGCGAGATGTGAAAAATGACAACTGTACTGCTCATAAGGAGGTGTGGTAAAATGGCAATGTTGAAAATCTGGAGTGAAAATATTGAAAATTTGCGAACTTACGAGCATGCGTAGGAACTCTGCAACGCACGCTCATAAAACAGTCATTTTTAGGAATTTTTTCACCAAATTTTCAACATAGCCATTTTAAGACCTCTGCTCATGAACAGTGTCATTGTGATTTTCTTAATGTGTCCCGTACATTGATTTCGCACACCGACTGCGCCATTGTGCAGTACGTTGGCGGAAACATGTTTTGGGTGAGATGTGAAAAATGACAGCTGTACTGCTCATAAGGAGGTGTGGTAAAATGGCAATGTTGAAAATTTGGAGTGAAAATATTGAAATTTCTCAAACTTACAAGCGTGTGTAGGAACTGCGCAACACATGCTCGTAAAACAGTCATTTTTAGGAATTTATTCACCAAATTTTCAACATAGCCATTTTAAGACCTCTGCTCATGAACCGTGTCACTGTGGTTTTCTTAATGTGTCCCATACATTGATTTCAGCACCGACTGCGCTATTGTGCGCTACATTGGCGGAAACACATTTTGGGTGAGATGTGAAAAATTACAGCTGTACTGTTCATAAGAAGGTGTGGTAAAATGGCAATGTTGAAAATCTGGAGTGAAAATATTGAAAATTCGTGAACTTACGAGCGTGCGTAGGAACTGCACAACGCACGCTCGTAAAACAGTCATTTTTAGGAATTTTTCCACCAAATTTTCAAAATAGGCTTTTTGAGAGCCCACCTTATGAACACTGGCAGTGTCGTTTCATTAATCTTTCCGGAAAGGTGATTTCACGCAGTGGCTGCGCAATCACCCTTCGGGCCCGAGTAATGCCATGACAGTGCAAGAATTCATGAGGAGGGGTCCCAAAAACCCCATGTTGAAAATTTGGTGCAAAAATTCCAAAAAATGCCTGAGATATGCAACAAAGTTGAAAAAACCCTATCTATCCCATTATAGAGCTTACCGCATTTCCTCAGTTCATGAGTCGGCTTTGAAGAGTGCAGGCGTCTTCCTGGTCCACGAAGATCGCCGCGCGGACTGGAGGTAAGTATGGGTGGGGGTGGGGAGGCAGGTGCGCAGGGTGGGTGCGGGTTGTGGGAGGGCAGGGAGACTCGAGGGACCATTTTTTTTTTACAGTTTTTTGTTTTAAAAGATGATGCGGGATGTTTGCCACGCTGGGGTGGGCTCCCAGCATGGCAGAAGGATGGCTGGGGGCGTGGAGCTGACGGGGATTGGGCACCGCTGACCATGGCATCTGTTGCCACGCTGGGGTGGGCTCCCAAGCGTGGCACCGAGGAGACACAGTGGAGGCCAGCGAGAGTTGGGCACCCCGTCGGCTATACTACGAGCCACGCTTGGGGTGGGCAGCCAGCGTGGCATATGAAACTGTGTTTTGGGGGTGCAGCACATCTGACGGGGATTGGGCACCTGTCGGCTATGCAGTGTGTGCGTTGGGGAGAGAGCAGCATGTGTGTGTGTGTGTGTGTGTGTGTAGGGGGAGCGTGCATGAGCAGGCGATATCTGATCGCTGCTCACTGAAGCGTAGCTCCCCCTTTCAACTGTATGCCACTGCATTTTGGAGCTGTCATAGACAGCTCCAGCAGGCATTGGAGAAATGCGGCCTCGCCTGCAAACACACTGACTGAATTGGAAGAGGGCTGACACACCTCCGAAAACTCCGATGACGGCACTATGTTTCTTGCACATGCGTGCAAGCAAACATAAAAAGGCTTATGATTGTGATTGATAAGTAGCACCAACCAATCAGATGGCAGGATTTTCAGGAGAATTCCAAGGGACTTTGGGCATTTTGGGCAGTCTGTGGTGGGATCTGATCAAGTCAAGAGGGACTCAGGGCTGTGGAGATACATATCTAAAAGCCTTTCACAGGACTTAAAGTGGAGTTTGTGGATTAAAGGTGAAGGATTTTTGCTGTTTAAAGGGACTGTGCATCTGTCCTGAGCATTCCAGGCATCTGGTGAAAATTGCTGGTTTTGAGGAGACTTGTGTCCTGCAGTGATCCTGCACCAGTTGTGACTGAGAGAAACCCCTGGATGGAGGAACAGACTTGCTGGAAACTGTGTGTGTGTGTGTGTGTGTGTGTGTGTGTGAGCCAGAGGAAAAGTGGATGCTATTCTAAACTGAAGAAACTGTGAGTGGAATAAGGTGAGCCTTTAGAAACCTGTCTGCTGCTAAAATCCAGTTGTGGAGTGGAACAGTCAATCTGGACCTTGGAATCTGTTATCAATCGGCACTGGAAAATCAGAGAGCTTGATAAATTGTCTGGCTGCACACTGGAGCTGTTTTCCTGTCTGAGAGAAAAGTGGAATCAGGGAATTTCCAGCTGCAAATCAGAGCCAGGTAGGGAATCTGCTAACCCCTACTGAGTGGGGTCTGCTGGCTGCAGGGGGCCACTGGTGCATGCTGGAGTGCTAGGGCACTCTCGACCTGTGAGGGAGCCAGGCCATGGAGCCACTTTTAGGTCTGGGCCCTTTGTGGTTTGGTGGGCCTTGTGTGGGAGCTCTGCAACTGGCCTGAACAGGCTGAAGGGGACAAGCTGCAAGATCTCTAATCAGGGTGACAAGTGGACAGACTTTCAAGCAAGTTTGAGTCTACACATCATCTACTACTGCCCATCTGTTTCTGCCCTCTCTGAATTGAAACTACATAATTTGAACTGCTGGAACCCCCCTGCTCAAGACACTGCTCAGCTCTCTGGAACCATGAGTAACTCAGGGCTTAGCCTGATCACGGGAACTGGGGAAAGACTGTTTGCAAATCAAGGTTTAAAATGAACTTTAAAACTCCATCCTTTAAATACTTTTCAAGGGTCCCAATATCAGCCAACCTGCAGCACCGAGCAGGCCTGCACCATCACATGGTACCCTTATAAACGAAATTGGGGTTACACTGGTACCAGTGGGGGTGGACACTGTGGCAATTTGGCCTAGGGCCCTGTTGTTGCTAACTGCCCTAACCTTTATCTTCTTTTCACAGCTATTCCTGCTCCAGGTACCCCCTCCTCTAGTCCTCCCCCAAAATAAAGCTGTGTTTTGTTTGTTGAAATTGCTGTGTGGAGGGTATTTTGAGTAAGCTTACTGTCATGTATATGTGGTATATAGTATTTGGGAATAACTTGGGATCCAATGTGTGGGGTGGTTGGAAAGGGAGGTGGGTAGGTACAGCATCCAAGGGGGTTGTACCAAGCAGACACCTGGCTCACTGTCAACCTACTCTGGGTGGAGGCATAGTGCTTTTTTACTATTACTTTGAGATAGAACCCCCAATCACCACCATAGCAGGACCCAGGATCCTTAACCTATGTGGTAGCCAACAGACTGGGGTAGTGGCCCACTGGCACATAGCACCTGGGCTACATCTTTGGAGAAACCACTGGGATCTCCTCTTTACCAGCCATGCCCACCATGGATGGCAATACTGGAAAGACCACTGTCATTTCCCCAGCCCCAGTTCTACTACCCCAAGCCCAAAGTCAAGTTGAAAGAGGAAGACAAGGTGAAGCTAGTGGAATGGAGTGGAGCTATGAAAATGGACCCCGAGAAATCCCTTTTATTTCTGGGGTTACCCCCTGAGATGGAAGAAGGGGCTAAGAAGGGCATCTGTCCACAGTAAAGAGGCTGGGTCAGGTAAAAGTGTGGGGAAAAATGCTTGACTTTGTTTCAGGGACCTTGACTGTGCTGATGTAATGCAAAAATGCTATAGCAGCATTCTGGGTTCCTGAGGCTATCCATTTCTTTTAATTTAAAGGGTCGGTAGGGAGGATTCTGGTTGTGTCATATAGACCAACAGGCCATCTGCATAAACTTCAACCTTATGTTCCATGCCACTCACCCCCACCCACCAGTCGTATTCCCCTAATCTCATTATTCTCTCTCTAATGGCTTGTGCCAGGGGTTCTGTATAGAGGGCGAATAAAAGGAATGATAAAGGACACCCCTGTCATGTCCCACACTGTAAAGGGAAGCAGACTGAATAAGTGCCATTTATTTTGACCACTTCCTGTGGTGTTGAGTGTAAGGCTTCTATCATTTGATGGAGGGGTTCCGGGAATTGGAAATAAGTAAGGGCATGTTGGAGGAATCTTCAAGCCACCCTATTAAAGGCGTTTTGGGCATCCATGCCCAAAAAGAGAAGTGGGGTAGCTGTTTTGCAGGAGTGTTCCAGTATATAAAACGTTTTTGTGATGTTGTCACCCTGCTTGGTCTTTATGTATGAGTCTTGGGAGAAAGACTTCTAGTCATTTGTCCATAATACTGGCATATAGTTTATAGTCTTGGTTAAGAACCAAGATTGGTCTATAGGACTCGCATAATGTGGCATCCTTTCAGGGCTTCAGTATGGCTTGAGATGTTTGCATACTGCCAACTTGGATGGGGTGGTGAATCCCCTTTTGAACCAACTGGAACAGTTCCTGAAGGGGTTGAATCAGTTTTTGTTTAAATGCCTTAAAAAACTCAGGAGGATAACTCTCAGGGCCAGGGCTTTTACTGTTTCTCGCATTGTTAAAGGCAATGATTAGTTCTGTGGTAGTATGGGTTGAGTGAGAGCCTCTTGCTGTTCATCTGTCAGTTTTGGCAAGAACAGCCTGGTGAAGAACAAATGATACTCAGGGGCAGATTCAGGCTATGATATTGACAGTATTCCTAAAAAGGAACACAAGGGTGGCTCGGGGGGATGTATCCTCTGAGGTGGGTGGCCCCCGGCTAGAAAATTTTTATATTTGAGTATACTCAGAGTACCTGAGAGCATCATTCTGATAGCCAGAAAGCACATTTGTTCCAGTGTGCTCAGTTAAGAAAATCACCCTGTTTAAAATAAAATATATGAGATTTACTTGATGTTTAAAAAAAAAATAGTCATACAATAAACCATCTGAAAACTATTTTTATTGTGTAACCCTTTTTAAAAGAGTTATTGATAAATGAAAAACTTTACAGATGAACTGTAATACATGTAGGTGGTATGAATATAATAGTCAGAGGTGTCAGACAAGGTGCAGTGCAGTACTTTGCAGAATTACTGCATAATGCTACAGAGAACTGTGTGATTTAATGACAGGTAAGACCCTTTGACATGCAGTATTGTGTGACATGTCAGTTGCTATAATGTACTGCAGTACCCTGGCTAGCTCCACTGTATATATTATAAACTGTTTTGCCCATTACACACTGAGAATGTTAGTGCACACTTGATAAAATATTACTAATTAACTGTAATTGAAGAAAACATAATAACCTATATATTATTTATTTATTTAAGATTCAGATTAATTATATTATAATATAGTATATAATATAGTATTGTATTATAGATTTTGTATGTTGGAAAACAGAGTTAATATGGAAAATACTGTTCCAATACAATGAAAAACATACAGTACTTGTTTGGATAAAATTCTATTTTCTAAACTCTATAAGAAACAACACCATATTATTTTTTTAGGCTGGCAATAGTTATTACTAGCCTCTTCCACCTTGTAGTATTGTTGTTTTGCACTGTAGTATGCTATTTGCAAGATGCCTTGGACCCAACAACTAACTGTAAACCAAGTTTCAAACCAAATGGGCATCTGTAGCCACTGGCTTACTTGTCTGACACTTGCATGGAGTGGGATATAATGTTCCCACCAAAGACTGCTGTGACAGTTGTTAGCAATTTGCAAGATATAATAATTTTTCTGGCACCCAGTGGACATTTTCTGACACTGTTTTGGGCTGTAGAAAAGTCTGTTTCTATTTTCTGTATTCTTGCCCCCGCCTCCCTCCCATATTGCTTCCACTGTGCTCATGCTTGTAGCAATGGTTGTAACCATGAGTGTTGTGAACATTACGCAACATGAAAAATTGAATAGCTACTCAGTGAAGGAGCATTTAAATGCCCATTTCACAATAACCTACTGCAACTTTCAACTTGACCTACTTATAACACTATGCTACTAGTTATCTATCTCTCACTTATTTTTCCTATCACAGTAACATATAAACTTATTCTGTGGTCTGCTTTAATATACTGTACAAGCAGGTCAAGGCTTCTAATTACTGTACATGGTTTTGGTCACTATATTTAATTTTCTAACACATCAATCAACTGCATCCTCCTTGAATTTTTTCGAGCAAATTCATCGATGATTTCACCTAGGTGAGATTCAGTGTCCATACTATAATGTGCTGTCATCATGGCAAATCCATTCAGTCTATCCTGTGTCATACTACTCCGCATGTATGTTTTAAATCATCTTAGTGAGGAAACTGAATGTTCATATTCACATGTTGTCACTGGTATTACTGCCATGATTATAACAGCAGTTGTTATGTTAGGAAACATTACGTTGTCAAGCATGGTTAGCAGTTGTGAGATATTTCCTGGTACAGTGCCATACTTTGCTTGCTGGTTTTCCAGTATGTTTCCCACACATCCAGTTCTGACGAAACATTCCAGGGTTTTAAATAATTGATTAGCAGTTTTTTTCTCTGGACAATACTAACTGTACAGAAAGTATTTATATAGGTTTTCTATAAGTGTTATGTTTGTTAAACACAGTGAGGTAGGTGCTATGCATTTTCACAATGTTTTAGAACTTTTATGGGCAAAACCCTAATCAATTTTTAGAGTTAAATAAAACCCTGCATTCATTGGACGGGGAAGATCATCCTCATATTGAGTGCAGAATTCCAGAAATGACTTCCTCCAACAATCAAGGGTCTTCAATACCACAGATGGAACCACAGAGAAACCACAAACCACCTTCTCTTGACCAACAAAAAATCTATTGTCAATCTCCTGCAACAGATGATCTATGAAGGGAATTGAAAGTACAATATGATAGTAGTCCTCAGCACTATCAGTGGCAGTGTTGTCCCTGTTCTGTTGTCTACCACATGTTCTAGGTCGTGTAGCTGCTACTCCAATTTTATTGGCCATGGAGATTGCTTCCTTAAACCAATTTTTATGCCTTTCTTCTATGTTTATTTGAGCTTGCCCCACAGTTTCTTTGACAGTTGAAATGTCCTGATATGCTTTCTGAGCATCTTGTGATATGGACTGCAACTTTATGGTTAGTTCCCTAGTGAAAACCATGCATTCCCTTGCAATAATGAATGACACAATGAACTGAAATTCAGAAATTGCATGAAGCAATCCACTGGCTTTGTTTGAAGATTCAGTGTTCCATGTTCCATCTTCATTGTATTTTATAACGAACATTGTTTCAAAAACTGGCATGTAGATTTCACTAAATACCTCCATCACATCCAACCGTTGAATCCATCGAGTCTCGCATACATCTAATAGCTTGAAGTGCTTGCTTTGAGGACACAATTTCTTTATTTTTTCTGTTAGTAAAGATTGACTTTTTGGAGACCATGTGAAAAATGAAGACAGTTCTTCAAGGGTTCCCATCATATTCTTTATGGGCTGAATTGAGCTTGATTTTACAACACATAGGTTTAGCCGGTGAGATGCACAATGTATGTACATTGCCTGTGGGTAAAGTGCCTTTATAACTGATGATGCACCTCTGTATTTGCCAGACATATTGCCAGCACCATCATAGCACTGACCTCTGCACTCTTGCTTATCTAAACCCAATCCTTGAATGGTTTCAATAATCAGCCTTGCAATTTCTATGCCAGACATTCCATGTTCACAGTGAATAAAACTGAGGAAATCTTCTCAGATTTGATTTTCACCATCTACAAACCTTATTATAAGTGGCATCTGTTCTAGGTTACTACAGTCTTATGCCTCATCAGCAAGTACAGAGAAAAAATGAGAATATTGTTTAACTTCACCAACTATCTGTTTTGTAATCCACCAGCCTACACAATTGATCAACTCATTCTGTGTTGTTTATGATTTGTAAGTGGCATTTGTGGGCAAAGTTGAAAGTGCTGTTTCAGTATGTCATCACCTGCATCACAACGAAAGTCAAGCAATTTTATGAAGTTTCCAGGGTTTGTCTGTTGACAGCCTGCTAATGTGCATGTCGAGTCATCACAATGGCCACAGAGTGCAATATTCTGTTTTCCACAGAATATCACTGTTTTTAAGATTGGTTTAATTTTTTCACAGTTAGTTTCAATACGCTTTTGATATGCAGTATTCAGCTGAACATTGACAGGGGCAGAGCTCCTCTCCATCAGTTGGATGAAGAGCTTCATTTCTACTTCTGAATGTTTGTGAATCTGTGAATTTGACTGATGTTCTTGGAGTTTCTTTAGAGCAACATTCCAATTATCAGGATGTGATGTGTACAGTCTTTCAAGTTTAACTGCATTCTTTGTTAATGTTGTGCTTCCAAAGAAAACACAGGACTTGCAGAATGCTCCATCAAATTTTGAAGAGTACACTACCCAAGGAAACTGTTCCAGCCAATTTGCACAGAAAGAATGGTTCTTGTGTATAACCTTGTTACTGGATAGGAGTAAGTGCTTTATTGTTATTCATATATTCTGTAACTGTCGATATTTCTCATTCGCTGTTAGTGTATTTGTCTTATCGTAAATCATACCTATGTCATTTGGATGAAACTTTTCCAGGTGTTCAGTAGCTACAATGATAAAAAAATTACCAGATGTCAACTAAGTGAAGTAATACAATTACTCATGAAGAACAAACAATTGGAATACATTTCTGAACATCCTGCTAACAATGTATTTTAATAAAAAGTATAGTGGTAGTTTCCTTCAGATTTGGTGTTGACAAAAATCATGTTGGCTATTTTTAATCATTCAGATTAAAACTTGGTTCTGTCATCATTACAATAGACTAATAAGCAACTACCAATACCTATTGGCCTTACACCGGACACGTAAGTAATAAAACATGTCTGGGTGTTGGTATTACTGAGATATCTGCACATCTAGAGGCATAGTTAGGCACTAGACTGCAGGTTGAGTGCCTTCAGCCTCTGGGTGTGCAGGTATGTCAGTACTACCAACATGCAGTGATGCCCTATTGTTTATATAAAATGGGCCCATGGGTAACTCTGGAAAAAAGCACATTCTAAAAGTTTTCAGCGTCACAAAAAATATACTAAAATGTTGCTAAATAATGTAAAATAGTCCTTCCACAGATGTTTTTCACCTGTCAGTCATCTGTCTTTCTTCAAACTCAATATAGAGGATTGTGTATGAGCAGGCAGTTGTGATCCAGAGGTTTCTGTGGTAACCAACAACCTCGAGAGCACAGCTCGAGAAGTCCGTCACCACAGAAACCTTGAGCTCTTTCAACTGCCTTGTTTGTGTATGATTGTTCATACACAATCTTTTATAGTGTATGGGCAACCATAATCAACACTCTGTGATCCCCCAAACAAGTCTAGAAGAAAAAATAAGACTTACTTTGGCATCTGTACCAGCACCCTTACTTCCGCGTTGCCCTTGGCCGCTCAATTGCGCATGCACAAATGCGTTCGATCTTGTGCTGCACCGGTGATGTACTCGGTACAGCACAACAAGATCATGATGTACTGAGTGCAGCACAACAACACTGTTCCAGGCATGGATTTCCATGCGGAACAGCATTCCACCATACAGTATACATTGTGTGATTGTTTACCACAGAGTAGAAGAATTCAAAGCTCTGCATTATTCCAGTAGTAGAATGCTCCCCCCCCCCACACAGAATGGTAACATGGAATACATGAATTCAACATTCTTCAGAGCTCAACTGGCATACAAACAAAAACACACACACATAGGCCTGAATTTTATCTGCTGTTATATAAGGATCAGAGAATACTCTGGCAAAGTGGTAGGGATAGGTGGTGGTGGTGGTGGTTGGGGGGTTCTTGGTCATCAGAGAAACACCAGCAATGGAAACTTTGAATAGCAAGTGAGTTTTTTCTTTAATTGTGTATGTGTGTAATGGGGGCTCATGAGTGTAAATAACATTAAATTAATTATTTATTTAATTTATTTAATTTACTGGTATTTTATTTTTAGGGCCTAGTTGAAGTTTTTTATATATGACTAAAGGCTGTAGCCTTGTTTGTGATGGAAACTAGGAAATAGGTGACTTATGAAGTCTATAAGTTGCTCTGGTTGGCAGGGACTTGTTTTAGCCAGTGCTGGCACTCTCTTAATTCAATGACTAGAACCAAGTCTCAGCCAATTGGGTCACAGGGATTTCTTTGATGATTTTATATTATGAAATCATATATAATGAGGTTTCAACGCAGTGCCTACTCCTTACCATGGAGAAGATCAAACAAAGTGTAATATATGTAACCCCTCACCCCTGCCTTTTTAGCAAAATGACAGGTGGCATGCTGTTGAAGCTGACAGCAGTACCTGGTGGGGACTGGGTTCGGGGAGGATGAGGTTACTCGGCACAGGGGACCTAGGTTTGGCTACTCTGCACAGGGGCACCCAAGTAAATCTGAACATAGGAAGCAATAACTGTAATGTCTAGAACCAGGAATGGGATTCTACAGTGTGGATTTTATTCACATCCAAGCTGAACAAACAAAGCATAGACAGACCCCCATGGGGCTACATTTCTGGTAATGCAGATTAGAGACAACAGAACACTTTATCACTATTTCCAGCCCTCAGGCTCTGAATCCACCAGGCACACAGCCCAGACTTGCATGCAGCTTTGGATACACAGCCCGACTTGTACACTACTTGGGTTTTCCCCACTGGCCCGGCTCCCCCGTCGGCCACTTGATCCGTGGTCCATTTTGGGAAATGAACCAATTATCCTGTTGTGGCTCCCCAAACCACACTAGAGCCTTTGACTCCTAGAGGGAATTTTCCTTCCAATCCCACATCTGGGTACTTCCCTCATCACTGGTCAAGTGCCTGAGGCAAAGTAGAAATACACAGAGCAAATCCGCAGAGGTGGACCTGGTCACTAAAGATGGGGAGGTCTCCCACCTCCAGCTCCCACAGCCCATACCCGGCCATTTCTCTGAAAACTAAACAATTCCTTTACTGAAAACTTGCAAATGTAGATTCCTGGGTAGACGTATGTCACATCTCCTCTACATATCATTTTAATCCCAATAAGCACTGGACTTGAACCTACTTTTACTTGTTGGCTAAGCCTATTACTCTAGGCCTCCCACTCTCTCAGTAGTTCAATCCCCACATTGTCACACAAGTCCCAGGGTGAAAAACATAGGCCCTTTCAGGAAGAGCAGACACTCACCCTCCGGTTGCAGGTGCCCCACAGGCGACTCACAAGTCTTCTTGTTCTCCCAAAAAACTCTGGAACAAATAGGCAGCTTCTCCCTTAAAAGCTGAACTAAGGGGTTGCCCCAGGAATTTGCAGGAAACCCTTTCCTGCCCCCATCCCCAGAGAGAGTGTGCACTGAGACCTGAAACAGCGGTCTCCACCACTTCAATTATCTTCTGTGTCTCTCTTTTGGTGGAGACACACACCCTTTTTACCTAAAAGTAGCCCTCTGTCAGGGCTGAGGCTCCAAGAGCCTACACTGAGCTGCTGTGCTGCTTTCACAGCAAGCACCCAACACCAACTGACCACAGACTCTGTTCAAACTTCCCAACATTCTATTCCAATTCCCTTGCTGCAGATTCCATTTTGGCTCATGCAGCTGCGATAGTTCTATTAGTGATGTCATCCCTCAGCCTCAGCTGAGACTGAGAACAGAGTGAGACAGTGTGAAACCCATTTAACTGGAGTTTCACAAGCTGCCCTCCCTGCCTACCACTAGGTCTTACTGGGATTCTAGTAACCCCGGGTAACAAGGGGGTTACATATAGTGTATGGGAATCGTTTGTTCCTTCAAGTTTCAGTATTTTTTAGAAGTCATTCTGCTTCAGTATCGACATCACAACTGCAGCAGAATAATTTTTCATTCTGCTGCAGTAAGGACATCACACAATCATGGTGGTGTATTCTGCAATGTGTTCAAAAATGACCACAGTGCTGTTAAGCGCCAGCGTCCACAGTGAGAAGGAGCCTGCGACCACCCGCCTTGTGCATCTGAAGCAGGTAAACAAGCCCTGAGCTAGCAGGCTGAAGCTCTATCTGCTCTGAACTTTCGGAGACCGGCACATTTTTGGTGACTAGCCCTTATCGGCTGCTCGCAGTCTGCAGAACTCCTTGATAGGCTCTTGCTGCCTGGGACTTTCAAGCTAGTTTGTGTAGGACTCTGCCATTTTCCCTGTGTATTTCCAGCATTTTCAAGAACTGTTTCATTTTTGAAGACCAAAGATTTATTGCTGCTCTCCGCAGCCCCACAAAATCATTTCTACGCAATTTAATTTGGCTCTCGCTATAGCTGCTTATACAAGTCCTGTTCTGATTTTCAGCCCCAGCCCTCCCCCACCCCTCCACTGATTTAATGCTCTCTGACCATTCCTCTAGCACTGAAATATGTTTACATTGGCTACTGCAAAACCCTTCTGAAACTTAAAGCTACACCTCCCTTCCTCCTGTGTCTTCCTTTCCACCTCTCCACATTGTGCTATGATGAAACTATTATTGTTTGCATTGCTGGCTGACTCTCTACCAGCTCTTCTGGCACTGTCAGATTTCTGTGCAACTGTACTTGCCCGTGACCAAGAGAACCTTGCCTTCCTATGTGTCACCCACCCCTCCCTATCACATCCCGCCCCTCAGTCATCTTGGGATATGTCCCCTCCTGGATCCATATCATTTTCCTTCCTCACCAGTCTGGAATGCCACTTTCTTGGCTACTATCTGACCTCCTGCTCCTGGTCCCCCTCTGTTCCCTCCCACCCTTATCTACTGCTACTATCCCTCCTCCTTCTAGCTGGTGATGTCGAGTGTAACCTTGGCCCAACAAACTCCCACATTACCCTTGGCTCAAGCACAAATGCTCCAGGTCTAAAAATTATACACATTAACATCTGTAGCCTTCCCTCAAAGTTCCCTGAGCTAGAGGCATGGGTGGCACTACATAAACCCCATGCACTGGGTCTCTCCAAAACCTGGCTAAAACAGCAAAATAATGTGAATAACTATCAAATTCCTGGCTACTACCTATTGCATCATGACAGGCCGAGTAAAAAAAAAAGGAGGTGGGGTTGCTCTGTTCCTTAGAGAACCTCTCACAGCCAACATCATCCTCAGCTCTGACCCCACTTCTCCAAGTGAATGAATCCTCTCTGAACTGACCCTGGGATCCTGTAAGAAACTTTATATCAGCTGTTGCTACAACCCCACCACCACCACCAGAACTGAGGGTCTAATCAGCTTCCTAATGGGCTTCAGCTCCCTATCTCCACATAGGGACTCCATCCTCCTAGGGGATTTCAATTTGAACTGGCTGAGCAACCACACATCTGACTATGTTTCCCAGCTAAAGCCACATAACCTGGCCCAGATTATCATGCTCCCCACCAGATTTAACCTACGTAGGGTCACCCAAACACTCCGGGATTGGATTCTCACAAACAGAGCTGACCACATACTGCATGCAGGTACAATGGCAGACTCCATTAGCGACCACTCCCCGACATATCTCCTTTGGTCATCCAAACTTAAGCAACTTCCCCAAATACCTATCCTTCCATAATTTCTACAACCCCAACATCTCCAACCTTCTTGAGGTGACCTGGACTATGGACTGGTCACCCTCTGCTCTCTTAATGATGTGCCCACAGTAGTCACCACCTTTACCCAGATGTTCCACACCCTCCAGGACAGGTTCTTCTTCCTGCCACTACTAGACAAGTCCGAGGTGATCACTCGCATTGGGTCTCCAAAGATCTCCTAACCCTCATGAAGGTCATGGATCACGCTGGGTCCATGTACAAAGCATCCCCTCCCCTGCCCTCTGGGATGCCTACAGGTGCCTGAGAAACCAATGCAAGCACCTTGCTAACTCTCTGAAACAGACTCACTACCACAGTCTGCAAAAGGCCAACCTTGGTAACCCCAAGAAATTCTGGGAATCGATTACCTCACTGCTAAACCCTCACTCCAGCAAGGCAGCCCTGTACCTGAGCTCCCCAGATGGCCTGATAACTGACCCCCAGGTAGTGGCCAGTGCATTTAACAGTAAATTCACTGACCTAACTATTTACCTCAACAAACTCCCAAATGGCATACCTAGCAGCCCTGTCCCTGGCCCAAACCCACCATCATCCTCTGCATGCCCTACTACCCCTCCCCATATTCCCTCCCTCTACTTCAAAGCTCTCTAATACAGACACCGCTAATCTCCTCAAAAGCTAGTTTATCATACACTCATCCATACTCTTTACTACTTAAACAAACTTAGCTGCCATGAGTGTGGACAGTGTGGATGCACATAAAGGGATTTTAATAGCGTTAACAATTGACACTAACTTGTTTTTTTTCTCTTTTAGATATTTCCTGAAGAAAACCTAAGGTCGAAATGTAGATTTTTAACTCTATTTTCTAATTTCAGCGTGCATTTAATATAACCATTTTGTTTTGCTTTTAGACCACATGCTGACGCAGCGCCTTGTTTTTGTTTTTTTACAACTTATTGACAAAACCACATATCCCTCTTTGGATCACTGGACACATGAAAATGTGAAGAAGGTATACCAAACCTTCAGACATATAACAGGTAAAACTGGCCTGGGAACCATCATTGTTTGACAGATGGGAGAACAAGTGACACCACTGAAAACTACAGACCTATTATCTTGAGCTCAGTGGTAGAGAAAATGATGAAATCACTTCTGAAAGAAAGAATTGTTGATTACCTAGAGGCCAGCAGGGCACAGGATCTAAGACAGCATGGATTCACAGTGGGACGGTCATGTCAGATGAATCTAAGATTTTTTTTGACTGGATGACAAAAGTAGTAGACCAGGGAGGGGCTCTTGATATGGCCTACCTAGACTTTAGCAAGGCATTTTGGCACAGTCCAACACAAAAGATTAATAAACAAATTAGCCAGCTTGGAAATGACGGAGAGGGGGGGATATGATAGAAACTTTATAATTCCTCAAGGGAATCATCAAAGTCCGAGAGGGTAACATCTTTCAGAAAAAGTGATGTGCAAGAACAATGGAGCACAATTTGAAGACTTATTTATTTATTTATTGAAATATTGGAATTACAGCCCTTTGAGTCAAACACTCTTTTGCAAAGGCTCAACATCAGATTTACAAACAGACAGGTTACAAAACAAAGTACAGGAGATTAATACAGTACATTATACATAGGATACGAGTATACAAATGATACAGCACATAGTATAGTATAGCACATGAAGCTCGCATTTTCACCGGAACAAGCAAGCTTAGAAGCTTACCTGCAAGTATCCTGGTCCGAAAAGGCCTAAGGTTCTTAAAGAACCCAACCCATAGGGTGTAATTTGCCTTTATGAAGGAGGATTCATAAAGGCAAACACACACAGTTTCCCTCACTCTGTGCATGCACACACCACAGTTCATCACTTCCCAACCATGCCACTTGCCTTCTCACTGAAAAGACAACTGCTGTCTGCCACAGTAACTCAGCGGTAAGTTCTATATTTTTTTAAAGAATTCTGGTCACATTCCACATTTATGGGGACAAGCACTGTACTACCTGTAGTTAACCTATTGCTGAGACATGCTATTTTATGAATGAATAGGGACTACTTTTTTCAGTTTTTAGATGTTTTAGAGGTAATGTACAGTACAGTCTTTTAAAAATAGTATGTTTTAATCCCTTTCAGAGTAAATCAATCTCTTTTATGATGGTGGCCCATTTTATAAGTGTGATAAGCCACTCCTTTAATGCGCATCCTATCGTGGCTTATTACTTACCTAATTTCCTCCATATTGCATTGTGTGCATTATATGACTGTTTCCAAAGTTATGTAAAGGGAAATTACATCTAGCTATGATACTGCAACCAAATTATGATTACTTTAGTCACTGTTCTATGCACAACTGCAAAGGAAAGTTCTGTTTACCCATAACCTAGTTGGAACATAAGTAGTTTCCTAGCCTACATTTTCCAGTCCTTAAAATAAAAACTAATTTCTGTAACTAACTAACTAACTAACATAAATTTAGATGTCCACTTACCATGTTGGGGACATAGGTTCATGTCCTCAGCATGGGACCCCAGTTGAGACTGGCAGGGGCTGAGCATAGTCCTCAGGAGATTTATACTCCCTGTAGGGAATGGTTGCAGCAAATGTCACTGCATGACTTCTCCAACACTGGCAAAAGGGGAGAAGGATCACATAAGGCAGTTAGCCTTCCTTGAACCTCTCATGATGTTCAGTAAGGCGTTGACATGGGCTATGTAGGTAATACATGCCTGGCCCCTGATGCTGGCATGATGCACAGGCCCAGTGCAGGTGGCCCATGTCACTTAATGGAAGTATTCTCCCTCCTGATTCCCTGATTTCACCATCACTGGGGGATGGGGGGTAAACCTTGAAGACAACTAACATACTAAAATGCCAGCAGAGTAGTCCTCATGGTCTACTGAGTCTGCGCGAGTGTCGGTACCTTAATGGGTGCCTTACCCATCCACCTGGATGCTGGAAAGTGCAGTAAGGCACCAGTTGAACATGTCCTGCAGCAGACGTTACTGTATTAGCAGTCTGAAAAGAGGGGAGTCATGTGCATGGTTATCACTCACATAGTATGAATAGAGATATACAATGTGCTGTACTCCCAAACACTCAGTATTCCAGTGCTGTCAAAACTGTTAAGCAACCTTGAAGTCTGATACAACTGTAATGGTGATCAGCATTATACAATGGGGATAAGCAGCACTGGATGTTCCTGAGCTATGCTGCAGTGCCCACCTCCAGTCAGTGTGTGCTCCATCTTTTAGGAAAAAAAATTGCCCTACAAAAGACTAACTAGAGAATAACTGCAGGCTGTTGCAGCTGGATGTTAGGAAACGACAATAAAAAATAAAAAAGCCACAACCTCCAGCATTTAGACAAATGCAAACTAAGCCAGGCAGTGAACAACATAGAGAATACTGGATGGGCAACTATGCACAACCAGTGTGTTGTGCCACTGAGGGGTTCTGATTCCCTGTAACCTGGAGAGCGAAGCTCGAGTGGCCTTAGGGAATCGGAACCCCTGAGGTGGCACAACACACTGGTTGGGCATACAGTTGCCCATCCAATATTTTTTATAGTATATAGTCTCAAAGAAATGTAGTTTGTTTTTTTGTTTTGTGGAGAAAGAAGCATTTTTCTGCCATAGAAAAGCTCAGTTTCCAGAGCACTTGTGTGGTTGCTAGGGAGCAAATGTGCCTGCATCTAGTCTGCAGGTTGCTATTAGTCAGCAGTTGCATTTGGGAGGGACTTTAAAAAAAAATAAACATGGCGGCCCTATGTCTCGCTAAGCGAGAGAACTGTGAATGGAAGAAATTTCAGACATAAGTCTTACCTTGTAGTTCTGTAGATATGAGGTACTGTAATTATTCTCTGGTCATTTACCATTTTTTCGTGCTATGCGCTTGTATGACTGCTCCTTGATGAACTTCTTGTGCTCATTGGCCACCTTTGAAAAAGCCGCCACCGTAGTGAAAATGGTGTTAACTGTTTGAATAGCACGAGGTAGCAGCTGCAGCCAAAAGCTGGTGGTTTGATTAGAATGCAGTGCGTGGCCCTCTAGAGCTTTTCCAAATGTTGTTGTACTACACTGTAGTACAACCACGTTCCATGACCTTTTGAACTGTGGTACAACAACAGTTTGAAAAGCTCTGATTTATATGCACAACAACACCTTACTATACACTATATGATCTATTGTCTCTCTCCCTTTCCTGGTCTGCACCCCCACAGCGCGGCGCACACACACACACACACACACAGACTTCTAATTAAACTACAAGGAAAATTAAAGATCCTACTGATAGGGAGGTAAAATGTCTGGTATGGAGACAAATGTTGAAGTCACTTTACTGTATGGCTTTGGAATTGATCTCTTCCTCCGCTATTTAAACAATTGAGCTCAATAGGAGGATTTTGTCAGTTTGCCTTCACTCATATTGTTCTGCCAGACTTTGGATAGACACACATCTTAGCGTTGGTTACTTACATAGATTACATAGATATTACGGAGCATTAAAAGACATTAGTCCATAAGCTCGCCAATCATAGGTTATGAATACCCTTTAATGTCCCTGCTTATAAGAAATTTATCTAGCTTCATTTTAAATTCCATCATTGTTTTGTATTCCACAACCTCGCAAGTCAGTGAATTCCAAATTTCAGTTACTCTGTTATTTAGCCAGTATTTCCTTTTATTTTTTCTAAATCTTTCCTTAATCAGTTGGTAGCGATGAGCTCTGGTATCATATAATTGGTCTCTATGCGCCAGTCCCAAGAGATCACACAGATATGTATCTGTCAGAGCCCTATAAATCAAACACGTCCACTCTCATTCTACGATACTCCAATGAGTACATTTCCAAAAATTGCAGTCTCTGCTCGTAGCTCTGTCCTTCTGTCCCCTTGATCCATTTGGTACCTCTCCTCTGTACCCTCTCCACGGATCTAATGTGCCCTTTTTTGTAAGGAGCCCAAAACTGCACACAATATTCCACATGAGGATGCACCAGTGCAGTATACAAGGGGATCACAACCTCTCTATCCCTGCATTTAATGTGCCTCTGTATACAATGTGTTATACTGCTAGCCTTTTTTATAGTTTTATTACACTGCATACTAAAACTGAGATCACTGCTGATATTAATCCCCAGATCCTTTTCTTCCTTTACAGCCTTTAGTACAGTACCTCCCAAGGTATATTAGAACTGCTTATTTTTATTTCCAAAGTGCATAACCATGCACTTATCGATATTGAAAATGGATTGTTTTTGGGAGGCCCATATCTCCAGGTTATTTAAGGCTGCTTGTAAGATAAGCTGATCTTCCATATTATTTACTGGACATCCAATTCTGGTGTCATCTGCGAATTTTGAAAGCCAAACCCCAGGATGAACCTGCATTGATGATATATATAGATTAAATAGGCAAGGTCCCAATACAGAGCCCTGGGAGATACCACTGGTCACTCTAACCTGGCCAGAGAATTCCTCTTTTATACAGACCCTCTGGCTTCTGTTATTTAACCATGCTTTGTTCCATTGCGAAACCCAGTTGGGGAAACTTGGCTGAAACAAACATCATTCTCTGACCTCACGGTGCACTGGGGACATCATGGTGAGATCCAGGACATGAAACTTAAGTTTAAAATCATGAAATTTAAAAACGGACTGCATCACCGCATAAATGGATTTTCAAACAAAAATGGACAGCAGGGGTCAACACAGGAGTTGTACAAATTATGTATATACATTTTGTGAATAAGCTGCTAATTTTAAATAATTAAACTTACTGAAACAGTAGAAGTAAACCCTCAGACTGTGGACATACTTTATAGGGGCTTTCACAGTTGCATAAAGTGGTTTACGGGTGAGTATCATGCTGACTGGTTGGTACCATGCTCAGTGAGCGCTGTGGCACCAGTTTGATTAATTTTGCTAACCAGGTTTGCATCACTATATACATGATCAAACAAGCTCCTATAGAATGCTGCTTTAAAGAGCCCCTGTCAGTGACCACACTTTTTTATTGGAAATTTAATTAGGTCATGATTTAAAAATACTGTATTTTATTTTGCCGTTTGTGTAAATAGCAAGTTTCATGTGTGTCAATGTCTTTATGGTGGCGTATCTCAGGGATGGTCGATTTCCCACCTGAAGTACTCGAGGTAACCAATTAGTGACATGAGGTAATTTGTAGGGTGGCTTATTGTGAAATTGTTGTCTCCTTTTGCACAAGGGAATGGAATTCGCAGCTGAGTTTGAAGTGGGCAGCTCTGACAGCTCAGCAGAGGATGTGGAAATTGGTACTGATGAATGGTACCATTACTGGGGTTAGGAGATTCTTTTCTCATATCAGCAGGGGATTTTGCATATACCATGCAACTAGTCGGTATCAGATACAGACCCAATCAGCTTCAGTTCTGTGCACTCCGCACAACTCGCAGCATAAAAACCACAGCATAACAACTGTGATGGTCACATATTGATAAGGCAGTAAACCCAATCCTGCACATACAACTTCAAGCTGGCACAGCACAGCCCAAATTATATAAGCATGGTACTACTATGATGCACTGATGTCACCAGAAGTCTGTGAAAAGCATGCCAAAAAACAAGTTACAGCCCTCTTCCTCCTTGTTGCACGATGTAAATTCAAACCTGCTATTTGCAACTTATTTCACAAATATCTCTAGCTATCAAGATATTTGATCGCTAATCTCATAGGTTTGAATAGTCAAAGAGACAGGACTGAACCCGATGCATCACGCAACAACAACATACAACAAACACTTGTATTAGAACAGGGGACCGTAACTTGTCAACACCAATTCATGGGGGAAAAAAATACAAGAGTAAGGGCTCAGAGATTACAACTGAGACATCCACATGCTTAGTAGCAATATAGGTCCCTGCATGACAAAGGGGGTAACACCAGCTGTAGCCGGCAAAGTATCACATTCAGAAATCACTAATTGGAATCAGAAAAATAAAACAGATGAAACAATAATGAAAATAATAATAAAAAACATTACACATAGGTACAGATGCTGTGCTTTTGTTTAAACTCCATACATCGCTGAATTTCTGTAAGGATGTTTCATACAGAAGACAAAACCTCCACAATCATGCGATTTCACAGTTTGCAAACATTTCATTGCCTTCTACATTTCAAATTACCAGGCAATTTACAGTACCAGTGGTATTACAAGGACACACTACCATAAAAAAATGGAAAAAGTTAACAGATATCTTTGTAAAGCAGATAAGACACCACAACACAAATGAGTCTATTTCATTTTAATTCAACTTTTTCCTGGTGAACTGTAAAGAATTAGGAGCTGTCTGAGAGACCGACACATAGATTAACAGGGTGTCAAGAAAAAAGGAAAAAAAATGTACCTCAGCAAACACCATTTGGCCATTCACCCCAGGTAAAGAAAATAGTACGGAAGCATTGCTTTATGCACAGAGACTGAAACAGCGCTCTAAGTATACACCTGCAATTGGCATGCTAACTGGGCACTCTTGTCATTCAGTCACCGGACAGACAGCAGTCGACAGAAAGTGGGAAACAGGTAAGGCACATATAGGATGTCAAATCAACCATTCACAAGCTAATACTGAGTCCATTTCACAAACAAGATACACATATCATCATAAAGCGGCACTTAAGGAATGTGATTCTGATGAGGATTCCAGATTGGCATCAGTGGCTCTTTAAAAGTAGCATAAATAAAGACATTGCAGGAATGAACAACTTTGCATAGGCATTTCACTTATCTACATATATCGATGAAGTCCTTTTCCAGAAATCCTTTTTTAATTTTTTTGCTGTTACATTGATTAAGAAACATTCATTTCCCATGAAAGTTCTTTTTTCCACTTGTTCAATAAGTGACCTGCATACTGCATAGTGGCGGATTTACACAGTAAATTTATTGTTACACTTACAGAGAGACCCCCCCCAGGTGGTACCTTTAAGATATAAAAAAAAAAGCTGTCAGCGCAGTACATCTGAGCACTGATATGGAGTCCAGACTGCAAGAATGACTGAAGTTTACTTTCACAAAATAAATGTTGTAAAATGCATTGTTCATTCAGTTAAACTCTGGAATGAAATCATTACATTTTACAACTTTATTCTAGGAGTGGCTCTGATCACTGCTGATGCTACAATCAAAAGCAAAAGGATGTACTCAGGACACCATACCTACCTACTGCAGGGAGAGAATTAAGGAACAAAAAAAAATGCAAACGCGAGCCCCTGATGGTGGTAGGGTGGGAAGGGAAAGGTTGCTTGCTTTGCTCAGTTCATAGGCACGACACAAGGACAGAAGTCCCTCATTCTTCCAAATCCAGCAATAGTCCCCCATTTCTTTTATACTAAAAGCCAGCAGAATAGGCCAAATAGTCTGTCTTGTCTGCTCGAAAGTCAGCAACCTAGTGGCTGCTCGCCTTCCCACCCCCCAGCCCCAGAGGGGGTCTTCTTTGGTTGCAGTTTCCCCTTGTACCTAGCCCACCCCTTCTTGAAGCCCTCCACTGTGTCCTCCTCTACCAACCTCCTGGGCAGTGGGCAGTTATCTGGCAGCAGCCCAGCTAGGCTAATAGCGGCAGTCCTCCTGTTCACACTGACAGGCATCCCAGGTGGGGGGGCTCCTAGTCTGATGTTTCTCATTCATTCCCACATCCTGCTCACGCGTATGCTCCGTTAACTAAACAAAATGACTGTATGAAACTACCCAACACTGTTGGGCAGTTGAACACTGACCTAGTACAACTTTGGCTGAGCTTCTAATAATTTTTAAATGGATGGGATCAAAGATTAGGGGAATAATTCAGTCCACAGCGGTAATGATTTTTTTTGTTTCATTACTTTTAGGTTCAGTGTCCTGAATTTTGCCGTTTGTTTTCCTGATTGGAACAGCCACTCCTGGAATAAAGTTGTAAAATGTAGTTTTCATTCCAGAGTTTAAGGGAATGAACACTACATTTTAGAACATTTATTCAGCTGCTGCTTGAAAGGAAATTTCAGCACCCTGTGAATGAACACAGCTTTAGTGAACACCGCGGCGTGTGAAATTACACTGACCAATTTAAATGGAATGAAATACAGTAACAAAAATCATGTCATTTTAACGGACTTACTACTCAAAAAATTTACTTATTTTCCTCTGTTTCAGCGGTGCTCCACCTGATGAACCTGCTCTCCCAGTAGCCATTTTCTAGTAGTTGATCTTTGGAATTTTAACTCTCAAATTTCAAAATGGCTGTTTGGAGTGTGTGCCAGAATTCTGTCAGTATTCTGGAATACGTCAGAATACTGTGTAAATCTGCCCCTGGTACTTGTCACCTCCAGGTTCTGAATCTTGGGCATGGAGAATGGAGTAAAAAATTCCTAAAACTGTTTAGGATCTCTTATGTGTGATACACCTGTTAGTGTGCTGGTGGGTTATCTCCATTATTGTGGTCAGTTTATGTTGTTGCCTAAAGTAGTAAGCAAGGACCTTAGAGGCCCTGGCTCCTCCTTCATAGTATTTCTGTTCTATATTTTATTTATCAATCAATATTTCTGTTCTATATTTTATTTATCAATCAATCAAAATCTTTATTTATCCAGGTGAACATCGAGTGAGCAACATTTATTCTTTGTTAACCAGGTAAGGCCCACAAGACACAACTGCCTGTTTTCAGGGTGACCCGGGAGCTATAGAGAAGCACCAGTTCTATTTTGTAATTAAGTAGGTCTTGAAGTTTTGCTTTTACCTTAGTTAACTGGGGGGGGGACCTCCTGATCCCCCTGCATATGAGCCAGCTGCAAGAAGCAGAGCTCCTCTTGCAGATCCTTCTGCTGTTGTTCTTACTGTTTCTTTTTAGCCAAGGTGAAGTTAATAGTTTCCCTGCAAAACACAGTTTTCTCTGTGTCCCATAGTATCGCTTGGGTGATGTCAGAAAATGCATTATCCATGAGGATCTGTGGTAGTCTGGTGTTTATTAGGGTTTTAAACAGAGGGTCACATAGGAGGGGTGTGTTAAAATGCCATTGTCCGGGGATTCAATCAGGTTCTAGAGTTAAATCTAGATAAAACGGTGCATGGACCAATAAAGAATCAGCGTAACTACGGCTAAGATGCTCTGAATCGAGAAAAAAATAATCCAATCATGAATAGAAGTTATGGGCATTAGAATAAAAGGTACACTGCTGGAGAGTGGGGTGTAAGTGGTGCCAGACATCTGTTAGACCCAACTCTTTAATAAGGCACCTATCATGCTTCTGGCCTGTGGTGCATTTGGAGGGATGCAATTTAGAACTATCTTTTCCTGCATCAATTAGGAGATTAAGATCTCCCCCTAGTATCAGAGGTCCCTGTTTCAGTTCCAATGTTTTATCAAATAGCCTCTGATGAGTAGGGTCTGCGGTAACACAGGAGGTAGGGGATTTTAAGGCAGACTAGGAGGACAAAAGTGTTCTTTTCTGCCAACAACCTCTATGTTTCTATCCCAGGGGGAATATATAGAGTTCCTACTGTGCAGCTATTACCCTGAATTGTAACAGAAACCAAAGCCAGCCTGCTTTCCTTGTCCGCCTAAGTGGACTGTACTCAAAATGTAGACATTTTTGGGATAAGGACAGCCATCTCACATCTTCAACCTTGCTTTTCTTTTTTTGTGCTATCTGCCCTTTCTTCTGCCCTAGCCCCAACTGCCTGCCTTGTTCCCTGATCGCCATGCCCCTGCAGATACCCCCTGGCTTACCCCCCAGGGTGGGGCCATGACACTGAACTGGCCCATCTATGATGGGAGAAGGTGCTGGCGAACACCAACATGACCTTCCCTGGCTTTTCTCCCAGGGTGGGGTTTGGGTCGGTAGTGCCATGGGGCTGGGATAGGTCGGCAGGTAGGCAGGGAACCATGGAGGCCAGGCAGTAGGGCAGGCTTCATCCTTGGCAGACCACTATTTTTTGTGGATGCTGCCCCAGGGTGGGGGACGTGCACTGACATCCAGCATTCTCCCCACCCCTCAACTTGCTGGTGCCTGGTTGCTCATGAGTCCCCTGGCCTCTGTTAGGGGTCCGTCAAGCACCGGCCACTCTACCCATCAATCCCCCCCCTCAGAGAAGGAGAGCTGTCTGTGGGACACTCAATCCTTTCTCCTCCGGCTGGCTCTCTGACTCCCGGGTCCATTCCTGAACCCAGGTCATCTGCGTCACAAGCGGAAACCCAACCGCTGCGCTGGCGGGCCAGCCATCTCCCACTTTTCTGATAGGTACTGAAGATTACCTGGGCCACACCATATTTAAGCAGCTTTTGATGTTCTGGCTGGGAGAGGTGCATTTCTTGCAGTAGTATCAACTGAGGGTGTAATTTCTTTAAGTAAGTCAATATTTTAATTCTTTTCACTGGGTTAGCCCCAGAATGAATGAATGAAACATTTATTTTTATACAGAAGTACAAAATATAAAATACATCTTGACATTTCATGTCATAAGGGTGTTAGCCCTGTTTACAAGACAGTCCTGTAAAAGATGTTACAATAAACAAAATTACCAAATCTCTCATAAAATACAATAATGACACAGACTCACAGCAATAAATATACATTTATAAGTTAGCAATGACATTCTGTAGATAGAGTGGCTTTCAAATTTGAATTAAATTCTGTGGTAGAAAGCGTAGTTCTTTCATTTTGTATGGTAGTACATTCTAATATAGTGACGTCTGACAATTTAACCTTTTTACCCCAAATTTAGTTCTAGCTAATATTGGTACAACCTTATTTTCTAGTACAGTTCTAGTAGATTTTCATTCTTTCTTAATTTGTTTACCTAGTATTGTAGTAGTAATATAATGTACTGGATGTTTTACCAGTTAATTATGCACACGATTTAGCCAGACTACTTGCTTTCTAACTTCTAGAATATGCCAATCCAACTCTCTAAGCATGTCATAATGATGTGTGTTGAAACTGCAACCCAATATGAACCTAACCATTTATTACATAACTTGTCCAATTTATTTAGAATCTGTTTGTTAGCAGTTCTGTATATGATATTGCCATATTCCAAAGCTGGTAATATCATCTGCTCTATCAGTCTCTTTCTAGTTTGTAGTTCTACATTTTTTGAAGTTCGTCTTAAGGCCCCTAGTTTTTTATTCGTATTGTTTAACACACATGTGAGATGCTTAGAGAAGTTTAGTTTACTATCAAAGGTAATTCCTAAGTATTGATACCCATTTACTTGCTCAAACTTTATTTTATGAGGATTGAATATTTCCAACGCCATTCCACCTCTTGCTCCAAACGGTAGCACCTTAGTTTTTTTAGTATTTGCCAAAAGCCTCAACCTGGTGAACCATCTCACCACGTTGTCAAAATCCTGTTGTAGCTTTTCCCTGAGTTCGTCCTGGGTCTCTACTGATATAATTATGACTGTGTCATCAGCATATAATCTTATACTTGAATGTTTCACCTGAAGTGGAAGATTATTAATATATATCAAAAATAATAAGGGTCCCAATATAGAGCCTTGTGGGACTCCACAATATACCTGCTTGCTGGAGGATAAAACCCCAGTTATAGCTACCCTCTGAGTACGATCCGTTGGGTAAGACTCAAACCAATTCCCAGGGCTGTCTTTAATACCAATTTCTCCAAGCCGGTACAATAAGAGGGAATGGTCCACCAGGTCGAAGGCCTTCGACAAGTCTATAAGTAATACTGCAGTTTCTAAACCTGCATCCATAGATGTGGCAATTATATCATTAAACTCCACTAATGCTGAATTTGTAGATTGCCCACTTCTAAAACCTGATTGAAAAGATGAAAGGATATTATATTTTTCTAAATATTCCATAAGCTGTATATGGACAAGTTTCTCCAAATATTTTGATAATATTGATAGCAGGGGTATAGGATGATATTGTTCTGGGTCACTTTATTCGCCTCCTTTATGGATAGGGATTACTTTACTCTGTTTTCAAGTAGTAGGAAAAGTACCTGAGCATAGATTCCAATTAAATATGTAAGTTATTACAGGTGCAATATATTGTGACGCCAATTGCAAAAACCTACCTTCTAAAACATCCAATCCTGATGATTTATGTACGTTGCTCTTGGACAAACCTTTCCTAACTTCAAAATGGCCACCTAGGGCTGAGTGACATTTACATTTTGGGACACCACCCGGAACAGGTTAATGGTTGCCATCATCTAGGTTACTTGCCACTGGCCAGCTTTTGCCAGACCCCCTTGCAGTCTGAGTGTGGGTCTTCAGGTGAATCCTTTGTCCTCCCTTCATCAGTGGTGTGCCTGCCCATGTCTGCCTTCTAAACTTAAACTTATACCTTGCTCCTTGTAAAATAAAGTAAATATAAGACATGTAAAAGAGCCATAGAGTGGCAGGAGGTGCAAGTGGGCATCTGCCACCGGAACCAAGGTCAGTAACCACAGGGAACTGGTGCTCTGACCTGAGCTATTATTATTATTAATTATATTACAGCATGTGGTGACTTCCAAAGAAAGGGTGTGAGGGATCCCACACCCTGTGTCTTCTGGTAGGGGCCACAATCTGTGGTTATTCTCTTCAGGTATGGAGGAAAAGAGAGAGTTGGGTACAGTCTGGGGCTCCTCAGAGAGCTGAAGCCTCCAATTAGGCAAATGAGAGAGTAAAGTGGCCAGTAGGAGATATGGGTAGTGCATGAATAGTCATTGGGCTGGGAACTAGACATCACTTTGAAGCTGTAGCTGGCCCCCTCAAGTTAAAGAAGGATAGGACCTATGAGAATCTGTGCCATATCTGGCAAGGTACATTCTCCACTTGGGGGCCAATATGGAATTAAGCATTCCTTGCATCTCCCAGCATCTAACATCTCTAAAGTGGAAGAAGGGGGACACGATCCCTCCAGTTTTGTTAATCTATTGTAACTGTATATTCAGATCCAGAATACACCATTGTTATAATTTGTTTATTAAGCAAGGATCAAGTCTCTGGCCAGTTGAATGGGCCATAGAGCAGTGTTATCCTGACTTCTGAGGCTCTGCTCAGTTTTTGAAAAGTCTTGGGCACGAGCTGTAATCCAGGAAGGAGTCAGGTTCTTGTCAACCTTGCTGCCCTGTATCTGTCTCAAAAAAAATGCTGAATCAGTAGTTCCTTTTTATTGCCTGCCCTTAGTCAACACCAGTGCTCAGGATATCTGTTTTCTGTCCATGACAGTGTCATGACATGGTTGGTCTCCGTAGCCAGAGTTCCCACCGAACCGAGTGGGCAGGTAGCTAGAGGACTGGCCACATCCTCTAATCCTCTTTGGGTGGTGCTATTCAATGCCAGGTCGATAAGGAATGCTATTTTTGAGGATTTGATTTCCTCCATTGACCTAGCTTGTATCTCAGAGACCTGGTTGGGTGATGATGCCAGCCCAGTTTTAGAGGCTGCCATCCCCGCTGGGTACTCTGTAGTGCACTGACTAAGGAAGGTTTGCAGGGGTGGGGGAGTGGCCTTCATATTTAGATCCTGCCTGGGCTTCACAGTGCACCCAGTTGGTAATACCCAATCTTTTGAATGTGTTGCCGTGCAAGGGGTTTCAGGTGCAGGCTACAGAATTCTCCTTGTTTACCGCCCACCTGGTTCAGGGGGAGAATTTTTGCAGGAGGTGGCAGACTTCATCATTGACCAGGTGTTGGAGTTCCCCAGGTGTTTAGTCTTTGGGGACTTCAATGCCTGGATCAATGATGAATCCTTGTGTTTCTGTTACGATCTCCTCCAGTTAATGTTATCACTGAGCCTGACACAAGCTGTTGCTTCTATAACCCATCAGCACGGCCACACACTTGATCTGGTGTTCCAGCTGCATCTTGAGATTGACAGCCTCAAGATTTATCAGGTCTCTTGGTCTGATCACTGTACCATTGAGTTCATGTTTGGGGCCCCCCGTGAAAGTCCCTCCCCATCCCTGTGGAGATGGCCAAGTATCACCCTTTAAGGGGTTTGCACCCAGAGGGACTACTAGCATTAGCTTACCTATCTAGGGTTGATGCGGCATGTGCGATTGGCACCAGAGAGGTGGTGACCACCTATAACAGGGTGGTTTACGAGGCTCTGGATGTCATCGCTCCAGTTTGTATATGACCCAGATCTTCTCACTTGAGATCCCCTTGGTTTGATGGGGATCTCAAGGTGATGAAGATCAAGGGTTGGGAGTTGGAGAGTTGCTGGCGGAAGACCTGGATGGAGGCCAGCAAACTGGCCCTGCGTGCCCACTATGGTGAATACTAGGGGGCAATTTCCTGTAAGAAGGCAGAATTCCTGTCCAGAGAAATTGCTACAGGAGAATACAGACCTTCTCAGCTTTTTGGATAGTGGACAGGCTTCTCCATCCTGCCTGTCTACGGCAGAAAAAAGCTTTTTCATCCACTTTATGTGAAGAGTTTGCTCTGTTTTTCTCTGACAGAGTGTCAGCTATCCAGTCAGGGATCCCATTGGGGAGGCATTCCCCCTCACAGTGGTGGAGTTGTGAGGTTCAGAGGCACTCCATCTGTCTGGGAGGAGTTTAGGCCACTGGATGTGTCAGAAGTGTCTAGGGTGATCTCAGAGCTGAAGCACACTTATTGTGAACTGGACTGAGCCCCAACACATTTCTTAATGGGATGCATTGAGGCTGTTGGCCCAGTGTTCACCAGGATTGCCAGGTGCTCAATGGTGGAAGGGGTATTCCCATTGGCTAGTAGCCGGCCCGGTGGCACTGAGGGGTGAGGCGCTGGATGCCACACTTCACGCCACCCTGGTGACCCGTATTCATGAAAGAGCATGGGCTATTGGGAGTTGCCAGGAAAGGGAGAGGATTGCGAGTCCAGAGGACTGCTCTCCTGTCTTGGGGAGGGAGGGAGGCTGGCATTCCTGCCAAATGACTACCCCCAGGTGGAGGCCAATGGGTAGTGTGGGTTTGAGGGCCAGATATAGGAGGGAACTATGGGACTTCTGAGGACGTGCATGCACCTCTACGTGTGCATGTCCTGCGTGTGCGCCCCAGCAATGGGGAGGGGAGAAAATGTGGAAATACCCCACCAGCTGCAGGATGATGACTGTTCCTCCACAGGTTCCACACCCAGCGACGAGGCAGAGGTAAGTCCCAGTGATACAGGGGTGATGGAGCTAGGGGGGTGGTCAGAAGAGGGCAGCCAGGGGCAGAAGGAGTATAAATGACTTAAAAAAAAAAGCGCTGGTGAGACCCCTTCTTAAGAAATCTTCCCTTGATCCAGACGTCCTGGCAAATTACCGTCCTAGCTTCAACCTGCCTTTTTTTGAGTAAGGTTGTCGAGAAATTAGTGACACTACAGCTCGAGGAGTGCCTCGTGTCCTCTGACATCTATGAGCCATTTCAGTTGGGCACAGCACATAAACAGCTCTAGTTAGGGTGCATAATGATCTGCTCAGGGCTAGAGATAGAGGAGACAGGTCAGTTCTTGTGCTCCTCAGTCTCTCCTTAGCATTTGACATGGTGTACCGTGTTGTGCTTCTTGAGCAGCTCTGTGAGTTTTGTGGAATTGCTGGTACTGTCATCGGGTGGTTTGAGTCCTATCTCTCAGATAGGGTGCAGTGGGTGGTGATGGGCAAATTCTCCTCCTCCCCAATTCCTCTTTTGTGTGGCATACCACAGGGCTTGATCTTGTCATCGATGTTGTTCACAGTGTACATGCTGCTTCAGGGTGAGATCATTCAACAATACAGTGTGGAATTTCACTGCTATGCAGATGATACCCGGCTGTATTTGTCTTTTGCACCCGGAACATCCGGAACTGTCAATGTGCTTATTAACAACTGTTTGGCTAAAATCAATGACTGGATGGCTTCCAGCTGGCTGAGACTTAACCTGGATAAGACGGAGATACTAGTGATCGAGCCCGGTCACAGGTATGATAGGTTGCCTCCAGGGGTTAGCACAGGACTTGTCCTGGGGTCCGCTCCACTGGTGGCTTCCCCGAGGATGCGAAATCTGGGCATGATCCTGGACAGCAGACTGACTTTTGAAGATCAGGCATTGTTTGTAATCAAAAGTATTTTTTACCACTTGTGGAACATCACCAGGATCAAACCCCTCATTCGCCTGAGGATATGCTGACACTGGTACATGTCTTTGTAATCTCTAGGCTTGACTACTGTAACTCTCTATACTTCAGGGTCATGGGAGGGACCCTCCGCAGACTGCAGCTAGTACAGAATGCAGCGGTCTTGTAACATCAGTCCTGCATGCTCTCCACTGGCTGACAGTCAGGTGGAGGGTCCTTTTCAAGGTGTACTTGCTCACCTATAAGGCCCCATATGGACTGGATCCTAGCTACCTATCAGAGCTCCTGACACCAGTGATCTCTGCTTGCTCCCTCTGCTCCTCTTCGAGGGGCCTCCTGGATGTTCCCAGGGTTCAGCACAGGACATCAGATGACCGTGCATTTAGTGTTGCTGGGCTGTTCCTGTGGAACTTGCTTCCATTTGCAGTCTGGGAAGTCCCCTTGATTGGTATGTTTAAGCTGCGGCTGAAGGCCCATCTCTTCAGCCTGGCTTTTGCAGATAGTTGATTCCAGCGATGTCTACCAGTCTTTTTTTCCCCTGCAACCTGAAGCCTTTGTAAGTCTGATATGATGTATTTTGAATTTTATTCTGATTTATTGTATTGTAAGATTTGCTTTTTTTATGTTTGTTAGGTGCCCTGAGCCTCAGGGATGGGTGTCCTATAAATAAAATTGCCTTGCTTTGCCTTATTATCCCTCTGACCTGCCTGGGCTGTACTCAGATGGATGAGTCATGGAGCAGTGGCAGGCCATAGAGCGGGGAGCGTGGCACCTTGACCAGGAGGGTGGACTGTTGTGATTGGGGGTCCAACTGGAGGGGACTATACAATGATACCCAAGTTGTGTTACATCTGAATGTGTCTTCTGTACCAGAAAGTGGACAAAACTAAAGTTGGAGAGAATTCTCACAGAAATGCATGTAAAAATATTTCTGTTCCCCTGAGATCATAGCGAATTATGCTGGCGAGGTTGTGGGCAGTCTTTAGCCAATAAGGAGTAAATCTAAAAAGAAAGCGGCTCCAGCTTCTGTTGTGCCAGTGTTAAAGACAACAAGACAGCAGAAAAAACACAGCACCAACACTTCTGCAGTATAAACTATATTTTACTCACATGTATGCAGAACAGGGTAAAATACAGTGGCACCATGCAAGGTGACAACAGCTCCCAAACACACAAACTGTCCGACCGGTCGAACAGTTTGTGTGTTTGGGAGCTGTTGTCACCTTGCATGGCACCACTGTATTTTACTCTGTTCTGCATGCATGTGAGTAAAATATAGTTTAGCCAATAAGGCCCATGTATTTTTGTACTGCCCCAAGATCCAGTGCATCTTGCTAGACAGTGACCTAAAAAGGCCCAGAGTGGGCAAAGTGGTGCTCGAACAAGGTTGGGTGCACTGTGTATCCCTGAAAGCATGCCTATCAACATGAAGGAGCACATACACCCGGTTACTGTAAATGGGGTGCACTGCACATGTTAAGGAACATGGGGGCGTCTCTTACCTTAGTAAAAGGGGATTTGTTTGAGCCTGAACAGCTTATATCTAATCAGTTTGTAACAGTAAAGGGATTCACTGGGGAGGAAAAAACTGCCACTAGCTAGTGTTCTGGACTGGGGTGAGACAGAAGAGAAGGTACAAAAAGTGGCAGACAATCTCTCCCTGGATGTGATTATAGGGAACAATCTCCAGAAGGAGGTGGTGTGTGTGGTTACCCACAGTCAGATGACAAAGGCCGATTGTAGTTCCCTGAACCACATTGAAGCCCCTGTGGAAAACAATGGGAGGCTGGTTCCCCAGCCTGTGTCTCCTGTCACAGAGAGTAGTGAAAGGGAGGTAGAATTTCCCAAGTAGCAGTTCACAAAACAGCTACAGAAGGTTACTCTGAAGAGGGAAGGGCAACCAGTGGTCAGAAGGTTAGGGATGGCAGTGACCCTGAATACCCTGATGCTAGGGCCATGGACCCCAGTTTAGGAAATGAAGGGGACATGTCCCATGCCTTGGGAAAATGTGAAGAATTTGCCACTGCTCAGATGACTGATCCTAGTTTGGAGAGACTGAGGGCTTGTGCAGAATCTGATGGGACACAGGGAGGTGACATGAGACATATGGTATTTTGGGACAATGGACTGTTGTATATGCAGGATATAAGGACAGAGGGAGGGTTGGTGGACAGGCATCTTGTTCCCCAGGGGTACTGTGAGCGGTTGCTCAAGGTTGCTCATGATATCCCCATGTCCAGACATCTGGGAATCATGTGCACTACACAGCGATTGGCCCAGAATTTCTATTGGCCCAACTTCACTGAGCAGATGAAGGAATATTGCAGGTCCTGTTACCTGTGTCAACAAATAGGGAAGGTAGGTAGTAAAACCAAAGCCGCCCTTTCTCCCTTGCCCATTGTGGAGGAGCCATTCCAGAGGGTAGGAATGGATATTGTGGGATCTTTCAGTACCCCAAGCTCCTCCAGAAAGAGGTTTATCTTAACAGTGGTAGATAATGCCACTTGATACCTAGAGGCGTTCGCCCTCTCCTCATTAAGGACAGACAAAGTGGCAGATGCCTTGCAAGGGATTTTCTCCCATGTCAGGTTCCCACAGAAGGTTATCACTGATCGAAGGGTACCTTCATGTCAGATCTGATGAAGTGCTTGTGGGAGAAGTGTGGAGTGGTGCAGAGACGCACGACACCTTATCACCCGCAAGCCAGTGGGCTGGTGGAAAGGTTTAATGGTACCCTAAAATCAATGCTCCAAGTGCTTGCTGAACAGCATGGGAGGGACTGGGAGAAATACCTTCCCCACCTGTTGTTTGCATACAGGAAGGTGACCCAAGAGTTGGCAGGGTCTCCCCCCCCAAACTCTTATATGGACGTAGGGTGTATGGGCCCCTAGACTTGATCCGGGAAGACTGGAAAGGCGAACATACCACCCAGGGAACTCCCATAGTGGAGTATGTCCTAAAGTTTATGGAAAAGCTTAAGGAGCTTATGGGAGCAGCCCAGAGCAACCTCTCAGCCGCCCAGCAGAAGCAAAAGGTCTGTTATGACCACAGATCCAGAGCTTGCTCATACAGTGCAGGTCAGGAAGTCATGGTCCTAATTCTGGTCCCGAAGGATAAGCTTCAGGCTGAGTGGGCAGGACCATACAAAGTAGTTTGACAGGTTAATTCATTCATTCATAACATTTTATTTTTATCCAGGGAACTTTTGTTAGGGAGTGACCCCCATTTACAACAAAGACCTGTGTTCCATAAATAAAACATTCTAGAATCCAAAAGACAGACTTACATACAACTCAACACTTACATTAAAAATTAATTAAAACATGTATATTTTGAGCTAATGTATTTAAACAATAACTTTTTAAAAGTGATAGGGTTTTGCACAATTTTCAAGTCATATGGTAGCTCATTCCAATATTTTTATAAACTGTTCTGTAACATAAGGCTACCTGTTCTATTATAGGATCTCTCACCTGGAATTGTTAACTTATTTCTCCTAAATTTTTCCATTTTAAATTCAGAGGATGTAGTTGTTACCAAATATTTCAGTGGGTGTACTTCTTTATGAAGTATCATTTTTTTACACCACAATAACCATAAATATGTTCTTTTAAATTTAGGTTGAAACCAATTCAATTTTCCAAATAAAGTGCAATGATGGATTCCTTGTTTACTTTTCGTTATAAATTTCCCTAATCTGTAATAAGTATGTTCAATACTTTGCAACGCTGCCTGGGTGGAAAACATGTATAAAAAGGATCCATAATCCAAAATGGGAATAAGCATTTGGGCCACACGTTTACCTCTGGTTTCTATACATCCTGCAACTCTTCTTAGGGCCCCTAAGTGCTGATTTACTTTTTTAACTTGTTGAAAAATGTGTTCACTATAGCTTAATCTTGAGTCAATTAAGATTCCTAAATACTTATATTGTCTTGTGTTCGTGACCGGTATACCATTCGCCAAATTCAGTTGCAAATCTATTTCCTTTTTTTGGTTTATTCCCAGCCCAAACATCAAGAGCTGCATTTTTTTGGCATTCAACACCAGGCCTACGTCTCTAAACCATTTCTCTAATGCTAACAAATCATGTTGAAATTTTACATTAAGATGTTCTTCACTATCAGTTGATGAGACTAACACGGTATCATCCGCATAAAGTCTCACCACACTGCATGATATAGCAGATGGTAGATCATTCACAAACATGTTAAACAATAATGGGCCTAGTACTGAGCCCTGAGGGACACCTCTTTTTATTTGTATCAGATCTGAGAGGATACTCCCATATGAAACACAATGGCCCAGATATTCAAAAGAGTTGAGCCATGCGCAATAGGGTTGCACCTGCGCAAGTCTGAAAATGCGCCATTCTGCGATATTCAGCAGGAGGCAGTTGCACCCCCCAAATCACGCTGAGCAACAGCGCAATGATAATGAATGCATGCGCAACTGAAGGGGGAGGAACCATGCATAAATGGCGCAGTGCGATATTCAACAACATATGCCATGCGCAATAGGGGAGCCAGCGGAAGTTGCGCCATGGCGGAAATGAGCCAAAATAAAAGGGAGCAAGGGAGAGGCGTAAAAACGCTACAGGGAAGCCACATGAGGGCAAAGTCTAGCAGGAAAAACTGGGCAGTAGGAACACACAGGGCAGGCCAGAAAAGGGCACCTGGAATCAACAGGCACAGGGGAAGGTGTGGGGAGCCACAGTGCAGAAGGGGGAAGTACACCACATAGCAGTGAGGCCAGCACAGGCAGGTGTTCCCGGTGCAGGGAAGTAGCAGCCAGGACAGCGGGGGAATACAGAAACAGCTGCCGGGGTGAACACAAGCCAGGACATGGCCAGTGCCACTATCCAGATGGAGGCCATAATAAGGGGGTGAGAAGGTGGGCAGCAGGGGTGTGGCCATGGAAGGGCCATGTATGCCCCAACAGGCAGTACTGAGCCTGCACCAGCTTCGAGCTGTACAGTGATACTGAGATTGTGGCTGGTACCGCCTGAATCGGCAATTTGAGGTGGCTGTGTGAGCTGTGCAGTGATGTGATGCAGGCACCCACATGACAGAGCCACGCCCTGTCAGTGGAGACGAAAGTGACAGCTTGCATGTGCTTGCTCGCCACGGGTACCTTCCAGAGACCAACTGGGGAAACCACAGGCATAACCCAGTCGGCCACGTTTCGCCACCTCACCCAATTCCTCAGCGCACTGCTGCCACATGCTGTGGAGTACATCCATTTCCCCAGCAGACCAGCAGAGCACAAAGCAAACATGCAGGAGTTCCACAGGGTAGCACGTATGCCTGGCATGCTAGGGGCAATTGACTGCACCCATGTGGCCATCCGCACACCACCTGGCCCCGAGGGGGCCGCATATCTAAATAGCAAGGGCTATGCCAGCATCAACTGCCAGGTGGTGTGTGATGCCAGAGGGTGCATAATCAATGTCTGTGCCACGCACCCTGGGGGAGCACATGATGCCTTCATCTGGCACCAGTCGGCACTGTGCCACAGATTCGAGAGTGGGGATATCCCCCACTGGCCACCTAGTGGGTGAGTATGCAAACCACATGGACAATCATAGGGCCTGGGGGGGCATGGTCAGAGGTGACATGGGTAGTGGCCTACATGGCCTGGGGCAGGACGATGCTGATCACCAAACTAACCTCCACCCTCTACACACAGGTGACAGTGATACATAGATACATAGATACATAGATACATAGACAATGTCGGCAGATAAGGGCCTATGGCCCACCTAGTCTGCCCATTTGAGCTTGTAAGTTCAGTTTGTATAGATACATAGACAGTGTCAGCAGACAGTGGATATCCACTCCGTCCCTGGCTGCTTACACCCTACCGACAGCCCGCGACCCCATCGCAGCAACGCTACAATAAGGCACACGCCACCACACGTAATGTCATCGAGCGTGTGTTCAGGATGCTGAAGGCACGTTTCCATTGCCTGGACACCTCTGGTGGTGCCCTACAGTACAGCCCCTCAAAGGCCTGAGGGCTATTCCTGGCCTGTTGCATCCTGCACAACATGGCCAATGAATGTGGGATAGCTGTACACATCAAAGAGGGGGACAGTGATGGGGACGATGAGGACGCCAGTGACAATGGTGATGGGCAGCCCCCCCCTTGGCCGACGGGACCCCCGACTGCTCTGGCTGGCACAGCTGCACCGGGACACCATCACGGAGGAGCATTTCAGCCAACCCAAGTAAGTCATGGGGCCATGTGCAACCAACAGTGGCTAAGGCACAACCCACAAACACACATGGACACACACCAGGGGTGCATTCCGTCAAGGGAAGTGGCTGGGCATGGAACCACACACACAACCAGGGATGGGTGAGGTCTAACATGCTACACGGACGGGGACACACACACACACACACACACACATATACACACAATGCACCAGACATGCACAAAGGGTAGGAGGCACACCGACCCAGAATGCCACCCCTAGCCACACACATGTCCACAGACCACCACGCCCACTGCTTGTCCTTGTGCGTGTGTCAGATGCTGAGCACCATTGCACATTGGTGTACAGTGCAATGCAGGCATCATCATGCACACGCAACTGCGGACGGCAGCTGGGAGGGTGTGCAGATGGACTGTGTGTCCACATGCAGGGCCGGGTACCCACCCGTGCAATGCCCGCTGAATGACACAATGCACACAGGGCAGCACCAGACAGTAGCCGCATTGAGAGACAGGTCAGTCACACACCACAGTGCCCCGGCTGCCACAGATGCATGGGCGGCCCCGCCGTGACCTGCCAGCACTGACAGGCTGACCACTGGCCTCATGGGGTGGCACCGATGGTCCCCCAAGGGTTCCACTGCGTGAACGCGACCGTGCTCGCGCAGGGGTCTGCAACACACCAAACATGCCTGCGCCAGGCATGCTCGGGATGCCCACAGCTGAACCCAGTGTCAACAAGGAGGGTGTCGCACAACGCCGGGAACGGGGGGTGGAGACTGCACTGCGTGGCGTCTGCGACGCATAGGCAAATGACTGTGTGCCCATTGTGGCCATGACAGCAGTGAATGCCTGTGTCTGCCTGTCAATGGCAGTGGTTACATCCTCCTGCAACTGGTCCATCCCTGCCAGGATCAGAGCTCTGCTGCGACGCTCCTCTGCCCACTCCAGAGCTGGACGCAGTGCATCCACCGACATCGCAAGCCACATCTGCTGGTTGACTGATGCTTGCAGTATGCGGGTGTGCTCATCCAAGAGGTCATCTGCCTCCTCGGCATCCTGTCCCTCAGGGTGTGCACGGCCCTGATGCCCAGCACCCCTTGAGGGTGGGCGCTGTACACCAGGACCAGGTCTGGGCATGTCCACAGGCGGTGCACTGATGCTGCCCCCTGACTCTGTACCCTAAGCCCATTGGCCGACTGCTGATGATGCCCCTCCGGCTGCCACTCACCAGGGCTCACTGGTACCGCTGCAGTGGCCACAACAGTCCCACTGTCCTGTACACACACCAGTGCTGCCCCACTGGTGCTGACAGGCACAGGCTGGGACTGTGATGACACGCAGGCCTCCACGGCAGCACCACCCACAGCCATGGCCATGATGTTACCTGCTGTGTGGCCATCCCGTGGCACACACGTGTCACTGCCCATGCTGTTAGCAACATCATCATCGGTGATGGACCTGGCACCAGCCCGAGTCACAGCATGCTGGCATCCGTGGATGCTGGCACACTGGGACATGGGCAGGGCCTCCTCCGCACCTGTTCCAACAACATCAGTCTGGACAGCCAAGTGGGCCCACTGTCACACTGAGCCGCGTATACCTGTGGAGGTGGATGGGCCCTCCTCCATCTCCATCTGACTGTCCTCAGTGGACAGGCCCACCACCGCTGACCCGTGCAGATGCTCAGGATCTGTAAGGGAAAACAAAGTCGCGTTACTGCATGTGACCTACCCTGCCCCCCCAATAGACAGACCATGACCTGCCATGCAGTGATGGGCTACCACCCGTCTGGAAGTCACCACCCTGAACACCTTCAATGGCACAGCGCTGCATGCTTACAGCAACTTCTCCTCCTGTGGGGTCAGGTGTAGCACCTCCAGCTGTCCCCCACCTGTCGCAGCTCATGCTGACCTGATGGCAGCCACCTTCTCCTTTATCCTCCTCCTGTCTATGCCCATCTTCTTCTTGCACCCCTGCACAGAGCACTGGTGGCTGCCATGCAGGCTCACTGCATGCGCCACCTCCTCCCATGCAGCAGCACGGGCCTGTGGTGTTCCCTGCCATCCGCTGAGAAGCAGCTTCTGATCCAGGTAGGCCTCAAACAGGGCATCCGTCTCAGCCTTGGTGAAATTAGGCCTCCTCTTCCTCCTCCCACTACTGTGTTCCTCCTCTCCCACAACTCACTTGGTCATTATTTAGCCTGTGAGAATGAAAGTTGTTACCTGTGACTGTGCAGTCCCATGCATGTCCCAAAATCCACAGTCCACACTCCCAAACAGCATGCAACTCACCAATAGACTGCAGTAACTGACTATGGCCAGTGCAGCCCAATGTCGCACTTTTATAGCGCAACCCATGCAAATGAGGCGAGGCGCAACTTTAAGTGGATGCAAATTGCAGTGCTGCGCCATTGAATGGCTGATTAGCTGATTTGCATATGACGACTGAATATCGCGCTGTTGCACTTTGAGCAATTGTGTTGAACATGCTGAGCCAAGGGCGCAGTTCTGTGACATGCGCAGTACACACCTCACTGCACATACCGGGGTTGCTGACACCGGTGTCTGCCATGCTGCTGATGTGCTGTGCGTGGGAGGCAATGCAGGGCATGGCCATCATTGTGCCAGTGGCACTACAGTGATGTTCACCTATATGGCACTGTGGCATCATAGGCGCACTGGGGCAACAGCGCGGTAGGCTGCTACTGGAGGTAGCACACAGGCACCCAATTGCACTACACGCATTGGATTCTAATGGCGCTGTGCCTGTCCATGCACCACAGACCCTTGACCCTGTGCCCGACCTTTGCCCCATAGGTGCCATGCGTCAGGCATGGGTGCACCACTATCGCGCTGCTCAGTGACAGTGCGATAGGGAATGGCAGTGCTGTACCATGCAGCATCTGCACGTGGTGGAGCTGCACTGCAGATCACCATTTTTAACCGACTGAGCAAGTAAGATGGCGCGGAGGAGGGCTGCCCAGTGGACCCAAATTGAACTGGCCAACCTGGTGGCCATTGTTGAGCCACTTTATGGCCCACTGTTTGGGGAGGCACCCCTGGACAGGTGTCCAGGATCCAGGTGTGGGAGGAGGTGGCCGACGCCCTGGAGGAGGCCACAGGAAGGGGGCAGATGGTGGAGTAGTGCCACCACAGGTATGAGTGACCTGAGGAGGAGGGAACCGGACCTGCTTGCCCACCTGCGGGCACGTGCAGGAGAGCAAGGTGCCTTGGCCAGGTAGGTGTTACGTCCACACACTTTTATGTTCCATATGGGTATTACGGTTGTATGTGTCCAAAACATGGGGGAGGGACTGTCCAGTGTTGGCTGTGGTGGTGTTATCAGGGTGTGGAGTGGGTGGGTCTGGCTGGGTGGGAGTGCACACACGTGGGGGCAGGGGAACTTTGCTACAGGATTGTACTGATGTTCCTCTCTCCATGTTTGCACCACAGGGCCGGAGGAGAGGCGTCTGGCCAGGGAGCTGTGGCGCCAGCAGGATGACAGGGCCGGTAGGAGGGGTGACGGTCCACAGCACCAGAGGGACTGACCTGATGACGGTGAGTGCCATACCTCCATGATTACTATTGCATGCTGTGTAACAGGGTGGGCAGTGGGGCATGGCCACCATCCATTGACACCACTGCCATGCACGCAATTTGTTACAGTCAGCACTCTCCAGTGGCACTGCATGTCTGGGAGTGCATCAATGGTGGTCCATGCGTGCACCGGGCACATGGCTGTGGCACTGCCTTCACACCGCATAGGCATGTCACTGTACGGCCATGGTGGTGCTGTGCAGGACATGGGTGGTTGGTGTGTGCAGTGGTCCACATGGCTGTGGCTGCCTGGGTGGGCAGGTCTTGTGGACACGGTCACTGTGGGTGGTCGCACACTATCACAGGGGCATGGCACATGGCTGTATGCCATGCACAATGGGTGGGCTGCAGGGGGATGGACAGTCACACCTATTGACTCTGCTCCCTCGTCCTAGGTGGCCAGTGACTCCTGCAAATACAGCAGGGTATTAACGAGCTGCTCCAGGTGGTGAGGGAGACATTGCAGTTCCTTCAGCGCATACACCGCCTTGGGGTCAGGAGGAGACGGAGGAGCACACATCGGCGCCAGGAAGAGGAGGACCGGGGCGGCAGTTGATGTCCCCATGCCCCAATTAACACCCTCCCCCCTTGACCCACTCTCACACCCCTTCTTCCCTCTCCCATATGTTCACCCCACTCTACCCACCCCCACCTTGTTTGTGGCCCTCCCCCACACATTTGTACATAGTTTTGTAAATAGTTCTTTTGATATTTTGAATACAAATCTTTGATATGAATACTGTGGTGGTCTCTGATTTGCAGTGGCTATAGGTGCTCAGCTGCAATGGTGTGCATGGCATCAGGGGTGGTGCAGTCATGGGTATGTGTGTGTGTCCGTGGGGAAGTGACTATGGTGTGGGAGTAGCTATCAGTCAGTGTCTGTGGTGTGTGTGTTGTGCCCTGTGCACTGGATGACTGTGTGCAGTGGTCCATGGTGCATGCTCTGTGTCCATGGCACCCCTGTCAGCCCATCCATGGCCTGTGCAGCAGACACCCTGACATGTCTGTGACCTGCACGGTCTGCTGGCATGTCAGTGGTGGCTGTCCATGCAGGGCAGCCACTGTACCCATCACAATGCTGGGTTGCCTCCTGTCACTGGTGTGGTACATGTCTGTCTCGGGTGACACTGTGGCCTCTGCGGTTGTTGTCCCACCTCCATGCTGTGGCTTGTGTGTGTTGCAGGGGATGTGCACCACTGTCTGTCACTTGTGCTCCAGGCAAATGATGGTGGCATACACCACAGTGCCTGCGCAGGGTGGCTGGCACTCCTGTGCCATGGTGGACTGCAGGCTGTGTGTACATGGTTTCCATGGGCCCACGCTGGGGGCTTGGTTGCCCCGCTACTGTGTCCCTGTGTTGTTGTGCCCTTGGGTATGGGTGGGTGTTTGTCCATGCACTGTGTTGCATCCAGTGTGGTGCATGCTTCCACGCACCACTGTGGGTGTCTGCGCTGGCTGTTGTGGCCAGTGCTAGGTCGGGGTGTGTCCTTGGGAGGGTGTGCAGGGTGCTGTACCACTGGTGGTGGTGTCTGGGGCATGCCCTGTCACGTGTGGAGTACCTCATGTGCCGACACATGGTCGGTCTCTCAGCTGTACCTCGGGCGGGGCTGTGCGTGGTGGCACTGTGTATGCCGTTGTTACATCACTGTGTGTTGCCACCCGCTGATGGGTGCTCGTGGTGGGGCTGCCTTGCATGGTTCTGTGGTGCACAGGGTTGCATTGTCACAGTAGGGGTGGTGGAATGCATGGGGTTTCCTGCAGTGGAGGACACTGCTCCTGGGCAGGGTGTCTGGGGTCACGGTGCAGGGTGTGCTCTGCATTGGGGGGATGGTGTGGCACAGGGTGGTCAGCCCTCCTTGTGTGCCAGTCACAGCTTGCCAGGGGGTGTGATGGGGCACCATGGCCCAGCTGTGGGTTGGTTGCTTGTCTCCATGGGCAAGTGGTTATTCCAGCCCTTCCCCAGTTGTGCAGTGCATGGGATGTAGGGGGACGATGTCTGTTCTGCTGTGTGTTCCTCTGCCCATCTGTGGCATGGGTAGTGGACCCCTACATCCCTGGTTGTGCAGTTGCATTGCTGCACTGCTGCTGGGGGGCATCCCTGGTCACGCTATGGCACCTCTGAACTGCTCCTCTGAACATCCCTTGTTGTGCTATGGAGCATCAGATCTGCTCAGCTTCCTCTCCCTAGTTGCACTATGGCGCAGGTGGTGCGATATTCAGTCGTTGGCTGTAGGCGCATCTTGGCCGGCTCAGTTTTTGAATATCACGCCTTTTGTGCATGGGCATAATGGACTTGCGCTTGCTCCTGCTATTGCGCACTTTTTGGGCGCAGTTTGAAAATCTGGGCCATAGTGTTCTTGTTGATAAATATGATTGAAACCACTGTAATTCCACCCCCTGAACTCCCATTTTACCCATTCTAGCAAACAATTTAGTATGGTCAACCAAACCAAAAGCTTTAATGACGTGAACTATACTGTAGAACTGCCTGACAGGAGACATATTCATAGAATGTACCATGTCAACATGATGGAGCCATATGCAAATAGGGCAGACATGGTATTTGCAGTGTGTAGTCCTGGGGAGGGGACGGATGAAGAAGACCCCCTACTGGACTTGCTGGAGGAAAGCAAGCGGGAGTCCTCTGTGGAGGCAATCAAACTGTCACCCCAGTTGACCCTGGAACAGTTCCAGGAAGTGAGGGAGGTTTTAACGGACTTTGCCCCTTTGTTTACGGCCAAGCCTGGACTAACCCTGCTAGCGACAAATGGTGTAGACACGGGGGTGCAAGAACCCATAAGGTGGACAGCCTACCGGGTGTCTGAAGCCATCCTAAAGGACATTAGGAGGGATGTGGAGGAAATGCTGGATTATAGGGTAATCCAAAAATCCCACAGACCCTGGGCCTCACCCGTAGTCCTCATTCCCAAGCCAGATGGCTCTACTAGCTTTTGTGTGGACTATCATGGACTCAACACAGTCACAAAGTCAGATGTCCACCCAATGCCATGGAAAGACAAACTACTGGACAAGTTGGGAGGGGCAACATACCTTATCACCATTGACTTGACAGAAAGGTATTGGCAGGTGGAGTTAAATGCTAGAGCTAGGGAGAGATCGACCTTCATCACTCCAATAGGATTATTTGTGTTCAAGGTAATGCCTTTTAAAATGAAGAACACCCCTGCCACCTTCCAAAGGTTGATCAACCAGGTGTTGCATGGTACTGAAGAGTATCCAGTGGCGTATTTGGATGATATTGCCATCGTCAGTGCCAGTTGGAAGGAACACCTGTCCCACCTGAGGGAAGTGCTGGGCAGGATATAGAGGGACGGGCTCACTGTAAAGGCTGAAAAGTGCCAGGTGGCCATGGTGGAGGTGGCATACCTAGGAAATTTAGTAGGGCGGGGACAGCTCCATCCCAATCAAGCCAAGATTGAGGAGATAGAGGTGTGGCCCAGGCCTGAGATCCAGAAGCAGGCTAGGAGTTTTCTAGGGAACGCTGGGTACTATCAAAAGTTTGTACCGAATGACAGTACCCTGGCAGGTCCCCTATGTGGCCTGCTAAAGAAAAGAATGCCTAAAAAGGTAAAGTGGGAGCTAACCTGTGAATGAGCCTTCACACAGCTAAAGGAGGCACTGTGCAGTGTCCCTGTGTTGGTCAGTCCAGATTACAGTAAGCCATTTGTAGTTCAGAATGATGCCTTAGATGTGGGGACTGGAGCAGTCCTCAGTCAGAGCTTGAATCAGGGAAAAGATCACTCAATAGTGTACCTTAGCAAAAAGTTGCTTCCCCAGGAGCAGGCATATTCCACAGTTGAGAAAGAATGTCTTGCGCTGGTATGGGCTCTAAAGAAATTAGAGCCGTACCTCTACGGGAGGCACTTCAAGGTACAGACCGATCATAACTACCTGGTGTTGTTGACTCAGATGGGTAAAGTGAATGGCCTTCTGTTAAGGTGGAGTATTGCCTTACAGGGCTACAATATGACCATTACCCACAGGGCCAGAATGGCCAATGCCAATGCAGATGGGCTATCTTGCTAGTTACAGCAGTGAACAGAATTTGTGAAAATCATACCATACCATGCCTAGGGATGGATTTCCATAAATTCAGTTTAGGAGGGAGGGGTGTTGTGAGCTACCTGACTGCTAGTCCTTATTTTCTGGTGTGTGTGTGTGTATATATATATTTTTTTTTATGTAATTCTGTTTATATTTACATGCCACCAGAATAATAATAATATTCTTTATTTATAATGTGCTTTTCAAAAAATCAAAGCGCAGTACAGGTTATAAAATCAACATAATAAAACATTAATATAAAATACAATAAATAATTAATACATTACTACAAACTCCGTGAAACAATAATAAAATCAGACCCAAATCAGTCAATCGCTTCCCCATAGGCCTTGATCCATAAAAAGGATTTTAAAGCTTGTTTGAACCCCCCCCCACTGTCATGCACTCTCTAATCCAATGTGGTAGAGAATTCCAGAGGGTCGGAGCCACAAACGCAAAGGCCCGGGCACCAGAAGATTTCAAAATGACCCTCGGAATCTCCAGCAACCCCTCGCCAGCCGAGCGGAATGGTCGCTCCGGGAGATAGGGAACCAGGAGCTCGTTCAGGTAGTCCGGGCCCAATCCGTGCAGGGCTTTGTAGGTCAACAGACCCACTTTAAAGGTGATCCACCACTGAACCGGCAGCCAGTGCAGTCTCCACAGCACTGGGGTGACATGGGAGAAACGAGAAGTCCCAGTTAACAACTGGGCTGCAGAATTCTGCACCAGTTGCAAGCGGCGGATATCAACCCTGGAAAGCCCAAAGTAAAGGGAGTTGCAGTAGTTGAGGCGTGAGGTCACGAAGGTGTGGATCAAAGTAGGTAGGTCCCCGGGCGGAACAAGGTGTTTAATCCTAGCGATGTTCCTAAGATGGTAAAAGGAAATCTTAATGACGGCCGACACTTGATCACGAGTGTCAGCTGATCGTCAAGAATCACCCCTAGGTTGCGCACTCCATTCAGAGGTGGGAGCCCACACACCCCAGGAATAAACCTGAGGGATGGTTTTTCCCACCCCTGTCCGGTGACCAGGATCCAGAACCAGCACTCCATCTTCCCAGGGTTTAACTTCAACCAGCTGGACCTCATCCAATCTTGGATTTCCTGAGGCAGCTATTAAACACCGAGAGTGCTCTATTCTGGTCAGGTGCAAAATACAGGTAGAGCTGAGTATCATTATGTGAACAATGAAACTCCAGCCCATACCGTCTTACAATGTCTCCGAGGGGAAGCATGTACACAGCAAACAACATGGGAGACAACACTGAGCCCTGAGGCACCCCACATGACAGAGAAGCAGGATCAGAAGAAAACACTCCCGATACTACCTTCTGGGTTCTACCAGTGAGGAAAGATGTAAACCATCTGAGGACCAATCCAGAAAGCCAACAGATGGTTCTCAGGTGCTCAAGCAGAACCTCATGGTCTACTGTGTCAAATGCTGATGACAGGCCCAAAAAGACCAAAATGGACAGTTTTTTCTGGTCTCTCGCCATCAGGAGATCATTTAGCACCCGAACCAGTGCAGTCTCAGTGCTGTGCCTCTTCCAAAAACCTGATTGAAGGGGATCGTAGATGTTATGGATGGTCAGATGGTTGTCTAACTGGGTAGCCACTACTTTTTCAATTACCTTCCAAACAAAGGAAAGGTTTGAGATAGGCAGGTAGTTACCGAGGCAGTCAGGGTCCAAAGAAGCCTTCTTCAACACTGGTGTCACCACTGCTTCCTTCAGGGAGCAGGGATATTCACCGGAGTCTAAGGAGCACCGGACTATCCTCGTCAGAACCGGGAAGATAGTCTCCCCACAGCCCATAACCAAGGCTGTGGGGCCCAGATCTAAACTACAGGACGTAGAGCGCATACCTCGGACAATCCTCATAACATCCTCGATTTCCAGCCTCTTGAAGAAACCCCAGGGAGTAGGAGGGCAAGTGACCACAGCCCTGATGTCTTCCACCTTATCTGCAAAGAACCGAGTGAGCTCCTCGCACTGATATTGTGAAAAAGCTCTACGAACCTGCAGACAGGCTGGGTTGCACAGTCTGTCTACAGTTCGAAAGAGCTGAGCCGGTTGGTTCTGAGCAGCAGCAATTTCCCCTGGACAGGAATACTGCCTTCTTACGGGCAATTGCTGACTGGTAGAGTGGATAATGTTCTAGCAGTCTAAGGTGGTCAGCATCTGAGCCAGATTTCTGCCAACACCTCTCTAACCTGCGTCCAAGTCGACACACCTCCCTCAAGTCCCCATCAAACCATGGGGACCGAGGGCGAAGGGAGAGAGGATGCACACGGATGGGAGCAATAGAATCCAGGGCCTCGGTGATGGCCCTATTATAGGCCAGAACCAAGTCCTCAGGATCCATGCTCATCATCGGAATTTCTGATAGGTCAAGCATCGCCGATAGACCATCGGGAATCACATCCCGTAAAGGGCGGTACTTGACCATCTCCACAGGGGTAGGTCTACACAAGGGGGTGCAAAAATTGAATCTCACGGTGTGATGATCAGACCATCTGACAGGTTCCATCCCCACGCCGGAGGCTTCCATCCCCAGGAGGAAGACCAGGTCAAGAGAACGGCCACATTTATGAGTGGCAGAGGTAACAACCTGTGAGAGGCACAATGAATTCATCAATTGGAGGAAGTTCTGTCCAAAATTCGAGAGTTCGTCATTGATCCAGGTATTGAAGCCGCCCAGCACCATCAATCTGGGAGACTCCAATACCAGGTCCACGACGAAGTCCACCACTTCCTTAAGGAATGGCTTCTCATCCCCGGGTGGATGGTAGATGAGAGCCACTCTATAGGCCCCACCTGCCACTACAACACATTCAAATGATCTAGTCTCCTCTACTGGAACACAAGTGAGACCCAATTCTGTCTTAAAACAGACCGCAACTCCCCCACCCCTGCAATCCAATCTCGGGCGGTGTATCACCGAGTACCCAGTCGGAACAGCCACCTCAAGAATGGGGCCAGCATTACCATCCAGCCAGGTTTCGGTGATGCAAGCGAGATCCACTGTTCCCACTAAGTCCGCCACAACGGCCGTCTTGTTGACATGGATCTGGCATTGCACAAAATCGCCTGAGTTGGACAGAGTTCCGAGGATCCCCCAACCACCAGCCTGCCATTGTTAACGGCGGTGCCTTTGGGTATGGGGATCATACAGGGAGACCCATGTTCTGACCTCCATTTTGCCCCAGGGCATCTTCTGGACCTAACAATCCCAATTTGAGCGCTCCCCTCGTCTATCCTCCACTGTTCAGGCCCCCCACCCTGACCCCTCCTCCTTCGTACAATTCCCAAAGCCCTACAACGTTGATAAATGGAAAACGGTAAAGGAGGAGGAGAAAAAGGGCGGAGGACCAGAAGAGCAGAGGATGAATAGCGCACGACGGGGGGGAGGGGACATAATAACACATACCTACAACCTACAGTGAAAACTAATAAAATCCTTACTCTAACAAATCAAAACAAAAATAAAACCCCCAAAGTTCAAAACATCTACTAAATAAAGTAAACAAAAATTAAAATTAATCCCATTTACCCCCTCTTTCTCAGGAACAACAAAAAACAAAAACCAAAAACCCACTTTCTGGGACCCAAAAATAAAAATAACTAACAAGAGCTAAGAATAAACTACAAAATAATAATAAAAATAATAAATATAAATACAGATGGGAGACCCTCCTCTCACAAGGATGTCCCGACATATGCCAGTATTAACACAAAGGCACATAGAAAAAAGACAGGATTAAAAAAAAAGTTTAGACCTTCCTTTCACCTGGAAAGCCAACTTCCTTGCCAGGAATCTGACAAGTTATTGTCAAAGGCTTTGGGGATAACTGATTAAAGGGGTATTTCCAATAATTAACTGACCAAGGGAAACAGAGGTGAATAAAGTGTTGAGGAGATAGCTCTTTTAACTTCAAAAAGCAGGATGCTGTGTTCCAAGGTATTGCCTTTGATGAGATGAAAGAAAGAAAAACAGGAAACATCCTTCTAACAGTCCTATGTGAGATTGTAATGCCAGGTGTCATAAATGTATGCTAGGTGACATCCCCAGGTGACAGAACATTGTGTTGGGGAAGCGCAAGAGTGACACCTGGTGGCCTAAAATGGAAAGGCCAGCCTCTATCCACAGACAGTTATAAATTGCCCCAGATCAGGGCATTTATACACATACATTTTTCATCTGGACACTCTGCTTGACACACACCAGAAGCCAAACTGCTGAGACCCAGTATGGCTGCCAAGGACTAAAGGAAACTGAAAACCTTCATCCACTACTTCTGAACTTCAATTTACTGCAAATATAAGGTAGACGTTTTAGCTAACAGTTTTAGTGTGTTTCACTGTATATTTTTCCATTTTTTTGTTTATGTATACTGTAACCCAAATTAGTATGTGTTCTTTTTAGTTGTAACCGTATTTATTTAAGTATTTTAGTAAAAACTTTTGTTTTTCTAAAGACATTCTGCCTGTGTGAGATTTATCTATATTTGTGTGTGAATTGTGAAACAGTATTAACAATCTGTGGCAACTGTTAATTGCTTAAAGGGGTCAACATAAGCAACCACCTTGAGAAAAGGGTCTATAAGGGTTCTGGAAGGATAGGGAAAATACCTAAGTGTGAGGGATGAGTCTTCAGGGATTCTGAACCAGGTTGTTGCATGTCCAGTAGAGAGAAGGCCAAATCAGGTGTTACCCCGATGACAGTGTGACACATGGGTCTTCCTCCTTTGTGTAATAGCCAAGAAAAGGTTCATATTTGGCCACAAGACTTGAGCCTGGTATTGTGCTCTTATCCAGAGTTAGAGGGATGCCCTGGATCCTCATGGCAGAGGTGCAGTTGTGACCTCGTTGAGCATTCAGAAAGGACGATGAAGATATCCCTGTTCCCCCCATCATGGATTGCACTTAAGGGTGGGCACTGTGAGCTCAGTAGACCTTACCACTAGAATTGGGTTCATGGTAGGTAGAATTAAAAACTTGGCAAGGTTGGAGGAATGGTCAAATGAATGGCAGCTTAGATTCAATGCAAAGAAGTGCAAAGTAATGCACCTGGGAAACAAAAACCCAGGGCAAGAGTACACAATGGGGGGTGAGACACTGACAGCAAAAATGGAAAGAGACCTGGGGGTAGTCATATCAGATGACCTAAAGGTGGGCCAGCAATGTGAGAAGGCAGTAAGGAGGGCTCGGGGGATACTGGTATGCATAGGGAGAGGCATCACCAGCAGAAAACAGAAAGTAGTTGGCCCTCTGTACAGACAGTTGGTAAGACCACATCTGGAGTACTGTGTACAGTTCTGGAGACCCCATCTCCGCAAAGACATAGCCAGGGTGGAGGCTGTCCAGAGGAGGGTAACCAAAATGGTGTAGGGTCTGCACCAGAAGACATATGAAGAAAGACTAAAGGAGCTTAAGATGTATAGCCTTGAGGAAAGGAGGGAGAGGGGGGACATGATAGAAACTTTCAAATACCTCAAGAGAATCAGTAAGGTCCAAGAGGGTAGCATCTTTCAAAAAAAAGAGATGTGCAAGAACAAGGGGGCACAATTTGAAGATAGAGGGGGATGGCTCAGAGATAATGTGAGGAAGTATTTCTCCACAGAGAGGGTTGTAGATGCATGGAACGGCCTTCCTGAGGAGGTCATAGAGACAAAAACAGTGGGGGAATTCAAGAATGCATGAGACAGACATAAGGCAGTTCTAGTGGGGGGTAGGAGGAAGTAGGCTGTTGGTTAACTAGAATCTGCAGCTTATCCGTTAGGGCAGACTAGGTGGGCCAAGCGGTCCTTATCTGCCGACAAATTCTGTTTCTGTGTTTCATTATGACCCCATGCCTGCATTAAGCAGGTTAGCAAGGGAAAAAGGAAGAGGAAACCCTTATGATATTCCAAGGAGGTAGCAGAGAAAGTGATAGCCAAAAGGATTGCATTCAAGCAATACAAAAAGACACATGCAGAAGGGGAGAAGGAGAGGTACCAGGAGAAGCAAAGGGAAGCTGGGAGGGCAGTAAGGAAAGCCAAAGCTCAGACAGAGGAGTGCATTGCGAAAACAGTGGTTAGAGGGACAAAACCTTTTACAGGTATGTAAGTGAAGAAAGGAAGGCAAAGGGAGGGATAGTGAGGCTAAAGGGTGAGGGCGAGAGTAGTGTTGAGAATGACAACAGTAAAGCAGACATACTGAACAGATATTTCTGCTCAGTCTTTACAGTAGAAGGATGGCTAGTGGGCCAGAAGGGAGTAATGGGGGTGGGATGGGCACAGAAATGGATATAAGTCCCTTTCCATGGGAAAAGGTCCTAAAGGAACTGGAAGGAATAAGAGCTGATAAAGCTTTGGGCCTGGATAGGGTGCACCCTAGGGTGCTGAGGGAGCTCAGAGAAGTGGTGACTGAACCTTTGGTGACCTGTTTAGCTGATCACTGGAAACAGGTGAGGTGCCCAAAGACTGGAGAGCAGAGGATGTAGTCTCCTTATTCAAGAGCGGGAACAGAAAGGAAGCAGAAAACTACGGACTGGTTAGCCTCGCCTCAGTAGTGGGGAAGATTATGGAAGCACTACTGAAGGAGAGATCAGTGAAACACCTTGTAGCCAACAGTCTACAGGACCCAAGGCAGCATTGTTTTTACCGGGGAGGAGTTTCAGACCAACCTCATTGAATTTTTGACTGGGTGACAAGGGAGCTGGGCGGGTGGGGGAGGCAGGCAGTGGGCGTGGCCTATTTGGACTTCAGTAAGGCCTTTGACACTGCCCCATAGGAGGCTATTAAAGAAGCTGGGCAATATTGGTGTGGGTAGGACAGTAGTGTGGTGGGTAGGGAATTGGCTAGATGGCAGGACACAGAGGGTGGTGGTAAATGGCTGTCACTCTGCAGAGGAAAGGGTGACCAGTGGAGTGCCACAGGGATCAGTGCTGGGTCCAGTCCTCTTCAACATCTTTATCAGTGACATTACAGATATTACAGAAGGGAGACTTTCCCTGTTTGCTGATGATGCAAAACTCTGTAACAGAGTGGACACGCCGGGAGTGGATAGAATGAGGAGAGACCTGCAGAAGCTTGAGGAATGGTCAAGGGTATGGCAGTTGAGATTTAATGCAAAAAAGTGCAGAATAATGCACATGGGGTACAAAAACCATAGAACAACATATCGGCTGGAGGGGGGAGGATATAGCATGCTCCAAGCAGAAAAGAGACCTAGGGGTTATCATTTCTGATGACCAAAAGGTTGGGAGTCAGTGTGACAAGGCAGCAGGTAAAGCAAATAGGATGCTGGAATACATAGGCAGGGTCATCACCAGCAGGAAAAGGGAAATCATAATTCCACTGTACAAGACGTGAGTGAGGCCACACCTGGAGTACAGTGTCCGGTTCTGGAGGCCTTACTTACATAAGGCTATAGACAGGGTGGAGACAGTTCAGAGTAGGGCAACCAAGATGGTACAGGGTTTGCATCACAAGTCTTACAAGGACAGGCTGAAGGACTTGAATATGTACTCCCTGGAGGAGAGAAGGGAGAGGGTGGAATATGATAGAGACATACAAGTACCTCATGGGGAGGAACAAGGTGCATGAAAACACTATTTTTCAGAGGAAGAGGTGTTCCAGGACTAGGGGTCATGGGATGAAATTGGAAGGAGGAAGGTTCTGAAGTAACATGAGGAAGTATTTCTTCATGGAAAGGGTGGTGGACAAGTGAAACGCCCTGCCAGAGGAGGTGGTGGTGGATGAAATGATTACAGGATTCAAGAATGCATGGGATAGGCATTGGGGGATCTAGCAGTTGGGGGAAGGGAACAACCCAGTTTAAGAGAAACTTGAAGAGGCAAAATTACATGTGCAATTGGGCAGACTAGGTGGGCCAAAGGCCCTTATCTGCTGTCAGTATCTATATTTCTGTTTCCTGTGCTCTGATTGGCTAAGAGTAGGTACCTGTAGTATAATGGTAGATATCTGGTAATTGAAGCTGTCACTCCATGTTAGTAATTTTGGGGGTTATTGTTTTTGGTCTTGACAACACTGCTGAAACCCTCTTTCCAATGACAAAGTCAGCAATACATGATAAAACAGACAGCCCATCTGCGGGCTTCCCAAGCTGCTCCTGTGGCCCTGGCTCTGTCCGAGCAGGCCACAGCTAACAGACCACCCGACTGACCCCCGGACAGATACAGACAACCCATCTGCGGGCTTCCCAAGCTGCTCCTGTGGCCCTGGCTCTCTCCGAGCAGACCACAGCTAACAGACCACCTGACTGACCCCTGTACAAATTCATACAGCCCATCTGCGGGCTTCCCAAGCTGCTCCTGTGGCCCTGTCTCTCTCTCCGAGCAGGCCACAGCTAACAGACCACCCGACTGACCCCCGGACAGATTCAGACAGCCCATCTGCAGGCTTCCCAAGCTGCTCCTGTGGCCCTGGCTCTCTGTGAGCGGGCCACAGCTAATAGACCACCCAACTGACCCCTGGACAGATTCAGGTACGCACCAGACCTCCGAAACTCGTGGTTTTGAATGCCGCTGTTTTGACTGGACGCCCAGTGGAGGAGCCAGGCACTGATTGGCAGCTTTGCTCCTTGGCTGATTTTCTAATGCCTGGCGCTTCCTGATCTCAGGGAAATCTCTTTCTGTGCTGTGTTCTGGACTGAATTTTTGTTAATATAATTTATATATGTTATGCATCAATTGGTCTTACTTTACCTGCCAGCTTAGCTAGTCTATTACAAGCCACTAGTCTAGTCTCTCGGTGATACTTAGTGCTGTGCAATCTAGTGCTGGACAAACTGTATGTATAGTAGCTGATGTTTGACTGCTGGACCTAGCTACTGAGCAAGACTGCTGCAGTTTTCCATTTCTGCTCTACTGATAATCCCTGCCCCTTCCCCACACTGGTCACTCTGCTAATTATTAATTTCTCTGCCCCACTTGTAATGCTCTCTAAACACCCTACTTTCTTCTCTGCCTTACCTACAAACCCTTCCCTTACACCCCGCTGCTGCTGCTGTCCTCCTCAGATGTCCGGGTGCCAAAGCACAGACCCCCATTAACTCCTCTTCTAGCTCTAAATAATTGCCCTGCATTTACCACCTCTTTACCTCCTGCTTTGTCCTACTCCATTGCCTGCCACCCACTAAGTTTGCTATTGTACTGTAGCTGTATTTAATCCTCTGTGTTTCCCTCCTTGTTCCACAGACAGCCCATCTGCGGGCTTCCCAAGCTGCTCCTGTGGCCCTGGCTCTCTGCGAGCAGGCCACAGCTAACAGACCACCCGACTGACCCCTGGACAGATTCAGATACGCACCGGACCTCTGAAACTCATGGTTTTGAATGCCGCTGTTTTGACTGGACGCCCAGTGGAGGAGCCAGGCATTGATCGGCAGCTTTGCTCCTTGGCTGATTTTCCAACGCCTGGCACTTCCTGATCTCAGGGAAATCTCTTTCTGTGCTCTGTTCTGGACTGAATTTTTTTGCCCACCCTCCCCCACCTCCTCACAGTATTAAATAGACCCTTACCGCCCATTTCCTCAGCCTAGCAGCTGATTGGTCACTCCACTGCTGCACATTTTCATGCTATTGGCCTCCCTGTCTTCAGTACCAGACTTGACCCACTTTCTCACTGCCACTTTTTAAAGCAGTCCCACCCACAGGATCACACACTTACTCTCAACGTTTTCTCCAGCCACTCCATCTAACTCCTCTCAATTACTGCTCTACCTGCCCCATTGTTAGGGACCTCACCCTAATTCGACTACATACCCTTTCAACTATAAACCAGCTAGCAGTTAAGCAGGCCAGCAACACCAAACTACCATGGGGTGCAACCACCTACTACTACTCCTCACTACCTCTTTTGGCATTGCTGGTACCGTACACGAATTCGGACTCCTACCTCCCCACTCTGAATCCTCACTGGGTGCAAGCTGGAAGAAAAACATACATATGGCCACTACCACTTCCGGTAACGATAGGCTCGTTATCCTCCCGCACCTCCCATACACAGTTATCGCCAAGCCAATCTTCCAAACCGTAACCTTAACGGTTAGCTTCCCCCTAATTTAACACAGGTGTATAGACACCTCCCCCACCTGAAGCGCAGGCGACAGAAGACATGAGGGAAGATAAACATCACCCTATCTGCCAGAAAGGTTATCTTTCTGCTACTGCTCCTCTCTGGCAATGTTCACCTAAACCCTGGACCAACAACCCTGAGGAGCAGTGGGGTCCATACAGTGAACGGCCTAAAGATAGCATCGCTAAACATCTGCAGCCTAACTGCCAAATGTGACTAGCTCCAGGCTTGGATGACCATCCATGCCCCTGACATACTCTACCTAACTGAAACCTGGCTGTTGGGTAGGATCAAAGATGGTGAGGTGGCCATCGAAGGATTCCAAACATTTCGACTTGATAGAATAGGCAGGAAAGGTGGCGGCTGCCTCCTATATTCCAGAAACTCACTGAGTTGCTCTGTCCTCCCCATCTCCAAAGTTGTGGAGGATTATGAGCTACTAGTGGTAAAAATACAAGTCGGCCTAAAAGGCAAGACCCTTACCATCGCCACGACCTATCTGCCCCCCAAGAAAGCCAAGGAAGGCCTTCCTCTTGTTATGGAAGAATTTAGTGCACTCAGAAAGGACTCAGAACTCATCTTGACCGGTGACTTTAATATTAACTGGTTATGTAAGGAGACAACGCCCTCCAGAGACCTAATCACCTCCCACAATCTCATGCAGCTCGTAACTCACCCCACCAGGCAGAACTACAAGGCTGGTACCAGCACCCTCATTGACTGGGTCTTAGCTAGCTCACCGACTCGATTCTCTGAACTCAGGGTTCTCCCAGACGTGCTAAGTGACCACTCCCCAATCTCCTTTATATGGACCACTAAACTTGCCAAAAGCCCACCCCGCCTCATCTACAGCAGGGTTCTGTGGAAAGGCAAACTTGGATCCCTCAAATTGGCCCAGTCTGCCTACAACTGGTCCCCCATCAACAAGGCACCTACGTTGGACCAGGGCCTTAGTTTTTTCACTGAGGGCTTCAATTACATCTGTGATATATATGCACCACGCACAAAATGGAAAATTCGGGGGGAGGTTAACGGCTGGATTGATGGCAAGCTCCTCTCCCTCCTAAAGGAGAGGGACTGCCTCTGGGAAAAAGCCTTAAACTCAGGCAGCAAGCATGATCTACAGTGCTAAAAAATGGCTAGAAATTGGTGCACCAAACTTATCAGGCTCGCAAAAGCCAATTTCCATAAGACCCAGCTTAACAATGCATGGGGAGATGGAAAGAGGTTTTGGGACAACATCAAGAACATCCTTGGTAAAGATCAAAAGCAGCACCCTAAGATGCTCAACATTAATAACTCATCCTCCTCAGATCCGCTAGCCATTGCTGATTCCTTTAACCAGGCCTTTACAGACCTGTCCTCAGTGCTGCCTCCAGACTACCTTCTGCTGTGGAGGACCAAAGTTGCACCAACCTGCTCATAAGTAACCACCCAGCCATCTACTTTAAGAAGGTGACGGTGAAGGCGGCCCTAACGATGGTCAGGAAAGTCCTAGGCAAAACCAGATTGGGGAGTGACAGGCTAGACATGAAGTTACTATCTCTCACGCTTGATGTTCTTATCATGCCCATAACAATGCGATTTAATAAATCCTTGGCTCTAGCTCAATTTCCAGAGGTATGGAAGCAAGCCCTGGTAACTCCAGTGCATAAGAATGGTGACAAGGTGCTGGTGTCAAACGACAGGCCAATATCTATCCTCTCCCCACTATCCAAAGCTTTGAAAAAAATTGCTGCAAGTCAACTCACAGAATACCTCAATAAGTACAATCTGCTCTGCCCAAACTAACATGGCTTCATGCAAAAACACAGTACCACCACGGCACTGCTGGAATACACTGACTATGCACACAAGGCGCTGGATGAAGGCAAATTGGTGGGGTCCATCTTCATTGAACTCACCAAAGCCTTTGACACTGTCAATCACCTTCTACTAGTACTCCAGCTCCAAAGATTGGGTGTGGCACCAAACGCCATGAATTGGTTCAATGACTACCTCTCACACAGGAGCCAGCGAGTCCAAATTGGGCAGACGTTATCCAGCTCCAGTGATGTACTCCTAGGAGTCCCTCAAGGATCAATTCTAGGGCTCCTGCTTTTCAGCCTCTTTGTAAATGACCTACCCACAGCCTGTGATACCAAACTTATTCTGTATGCGGACGATGCCATGCTGCTGAGCAGCAGCACCTCTCAGGCTGCCCTACAAACAGAACTACAGAACTCTTTCAATAAATTCGAGGACTGGTTCAGTAGGCAAAAGCTGCTACTAAATTACAAGAAAACCAAGGTCATGCTACAATCCAGCTCCTACAACAAACACAAGCATGCTCCCCTTGTAATCACCAACAAGGCTGGTGAGCAGATAGAGAGGTGCACATGTTCAAGTACCTTGGAATCACCATTGATGACTCTCTCACTTATACGCACCATGTAGACTCCCTTGTCAAAGTGCTAAATGCAAAGATCGGGGTCCTCTATAGGCATAAGAAATCCCTCACCCCGGAAGCACTCCGAATCTCCGTCTCCAGCTCCATAATCTCCATGATAGATTATGGGCTGGTGGTCTATGGATCTGCTACTGATACAGTGCTCAAAAGGGTCCAAATTGCACTCAATAAGGCATGCCGCCTCACCCTGTGTGCAGATCACTACACTCATACTTACACCCAGTATGAGTGTACAAACTGGCTTAATCTAAAAGACAGGATCAAATACCAAACTTGCCTCCTGTGAAAGAAGGCACTCCTTGGAAAAAACCCACCCTGTATAGGAAACCTGCTCGAGGCTTCTCTCTCAACACACATCACCAGACAGAGGAAGAATGGAGCACTGTCCATACCATTCCACCAAACCTTACTAGGGCAGGGTGCTTTCTCCTATTGGGCCCCCCCTCTGGATAAATGAACTCCCGATGAAATTACAAACAAACAACAGCCTGTCTCAATTCAAAGTAGGCCTCAAACAGCACCTAATGTCTAACTCAAAATGCACCTGATTCTCAGGCCCCACTTGTTAGATAGGCTAATCCCCAAGGTAACACCCAGCAGGGCTGCCTACAGAACCCTGCCTCCATTCCAGCCTAGCCAAGGGCTTAAGTAAGCTATCAGTCCTCTTTAAACACACTTGGTACTGCCCTCCCAACCCCCCACACACACCATACTTGACAAAGCCCTCTGGAGCTGCTCCCCCATCACAGCCCCTGCTTCACTATCCCCCACCTCCCTCTCTTTGTGGTTGGTTTTCAAACCCAGTCCCCTTGTTTCACTATCACCCAGCCTCTCGCCATCTGGGATAGCATTAAACCCTATGCAGTTACTCTGCCATAGTCTATTAATGGATTTGGAGGTTTCTAAGGGTGTGCTACCTAGGGCAACTGATTAGAAATAGTTTAGTATTCAATTACAGCTGCTCAGTTTTTTTCTCCTATTTGTCTAATTGTCATGTAATCGCTCTTTAATGCCTAATGATCAGGCCTCTGTAGCCACTGAATATGTGTATTGTCTTATTGTCCACCCTGACGTGGAACCTTTGTAAAAGAGTTCACGTTCAAAGGTCTTTCCGAAATACTAATTAAACAAAATTAAATTAAACAAAAAACGTTATCAGATAGTCAGTATGAATATCACATTTTTCTAGCATTCCCATGAGACTGATTGATGTAGCCTCCTCCATTCCTGAAATATACTCTGGCATGTTCACAAATTAATTAATATTCTTTCCCAACTCTTCATGAAACTATCAAGGCTTACCAGATCTTTTCCAATGTACAATATCTAACATGTCCCAAATTTGGGGGCATTATTTGATGTATCTAAGTTTGCTGTTCTAACTTATCCAGCACTTCCATGTGCTGTGTAACTTGTGTTTATCAAGGTACTACTAATGCCTTGTATTGTAACATGCGTAACTTTTGTGCAAGAAAAAATCAGAGGACACTATTGGAAATGAATATTGCTCAATGTTTTTTATCCTAAATCGAATCAAATCAAATCCCACAAGAATCACCAACACTTCCTCATTCCTTAATGAGTGTGCTGGGGCCCATACACAAACACAGAATATGAGATTGTGTAGCACTTCACAGCTGCATAATTTTGATATTCTGAACCCTTTATGCGTCATACAATGTAAGTTCTTCTGTTGCATCACAGCTCATTATCTTTAGCTCCTCTGGATCTAAACAATAACTTGTCATTGGTTTCAAGAACATGGTCCAAATGTGAAAATGTAGAATAATGCTCAGTATGCAGTGGCATCATCGTGTCACAACAATTATATGGGTTGCAGACTTGCAAACCATAAAAGCCAGCATAATTGATGTAATGGAATCCCAGAAGAATGAACAAGCTTAGAATAATCAACTTAGCACTATTTGGTACAAAGTCAGTGTTCCAAGTGGCTAACTCAGCAAAAGAGAGACTGAGATGCCATTGAAAATTAACTTTGCTCAATTGGCCTTTTCCTACCAATAAACATATTAAACAACATGAAAAAAAATGCTGAATGCTGTATGAAAACTGCAAACTAGAGACTCAGATAAAAGAGTTTGTTCCATTCCTAAGATATTAGCTCAAGAAAACAGACCACAGCAGGTCTTCATAAACATGTTGTAAACGTTGTACCAGATAAGTCCAGGAAGCTTCCTACTGTTCTTCCTTCTGTGACTTTTTGACCGCTAATGCATTATAGTGAGTGGACAGCATGCAGTGCAACTGCAGATGATTTTTAGAAAGGAAATCTCACTCTTTCTTTCAATGACACTTTTGTGCTCACTTTAGTAAACCTTTAGCTGTCTATGCATTTTTTCCCAGATACTGTACCTACTACCGCAGGTGTATATGTCCATACAACATTGACAATATTACATGCACAGTGTTGCAGGATTTAATTTTTTTTTTTGCCAGAAGGACTCATAGAAAACTTCTTTTTACATTTCCAAACTGTGCACATTGGCTGTGCATGCAGCGGTCTGGGCAACAGTTATAAAATGCATTGCAGCAGTCTGATATAAAAATATGGGCCCAGATATTCAAAGGAGATGTGCTCAGTGCAACTGAGTTGCACTGGCGCATCTCCAAAATGCACCCCATGGCCATATTCAAACCCTGGGGATGTGCCGTACAACTCCGACTGCGCCAGAGCGCATCTATAATGTATGCGGTACATCTCCACGGGGCATGCCCATAAATATGTGGCACATATCTATATTCAGCCGAGATGTGTGGTGCAGCTGCCCGCATATCTCAGTGATGTGCAACATAAAGTTAGGCATGTTAAAAACATGCCTAACTGCTAGCCACCCACAGGTGGGCTGTTGTACTGCACAGCACAACACAGCATATGCCAACCCCTGGGTGGCTAGTGCCCCCAATCCCCGAACATAGTATATGTGGAGACAATCCCATGTAATCCTGGTAGTCCATTGGCCCTCCTCCCGTACCCGACCATCTAGTAATAAATCTGAATATTCCCCGATCATCCCTGGTAGTTTAGAGGTACCCCCCTCCCAGGGGTCAACCTTAACTTGTTTTTGCACTAGCAAGTCAGGCTAGTGAAACCGAGATTGCACTAGCCCGAAGAAGTTTGCAATAGCCCACAGTCAGTATGGTTAACAGGGATTTGTTAAACAAAAGGAAAATAAAATCGCATTTGTCCTGCCAACAGTCTGGGTGCCTACCAACTGATTTTGCACTGTGTCTTACACTGCAAACCACACATACACTATCTCAGCTGGTTCTATCACTGATGACTGAAATGAACATTGTTCCCATGATTTTTTCTCGTAGTGCCATGTGTTCAATCTCGGCTACATAGTGGATAAAGTTGCAGGTGTATTTGTCATTCTGATATGCTGAACTGATATCTAGCTCTTTTATATCATCAAGGCTGCACATCCACACAAAGTCTGTGAAAGGACGTCCTTTCTTAGCAATGCATGGCACGTGTGAAACAGTTTTTCCAGATGGTTAAGCATTGCTTCATTCATGTTCTTCAGCATTTCCTCCACCTCACTTGTCACTGGAGTAGCAGTGCTGGCATCCTCCTTTTCCTTTGCCCTAGCATGAGCTTCACTGATATTATGGGATGAGACAGAGACAAGCCGGCAATTATCTGTACCGAAATGAAAATTATTGTTATTGCCCACCTTACCTAACTGTATTTCATGTTTGATACACAAATGGCAGAACATCAGACCTTTTGCACCATCATACTCCAACCAGTCATATTTTTCTAGCCTACATTGCTGGAACTGACGGCTTCGCTTTGTCTTTTAGTACTCATGATCTTTTGTTTGTCTTTGTCAGCATGCTTTCTATTAATGTCAGCTGGGTCACTGACTTCTTTAATATATTTCCACATTTTCAGATTTGTAATTAATAAAGTTGTGTTGTGTGTCTTTTTTTTTTCCTTTTTCCACCCTGGCCACAGATCCCAGAAATGCTTGATGGTCCCAGTTCTATTAAAAATGTTCATCAAAAAAAAATTAGGATAAATTCAACAGCATCAACCTGTTATGTTAGTTATTTTTTTTTATTCTTTGGCAACCAGGTAACTTCCATTGGGCACAGGACCCATTTACGAGGGGGGGGGGCCAGGAGCACAGGGAAGTTAAGTGACTTGCTCAGTGTCACACAGTATGCAAATAGAGACTGTGGGAATTTAAACTCAGATCTGCTGGATGTACAAAGTCCATTCACAACCTGTTGCTCTCTCTGTTAAACACTCTCCAGTTTTCCTTTCCATGACAGCCATGTATTCTGGTATGCTTTGGCCACCTTATTAATAATTGAACTATCAGTACTTGTGGTATCCTCAATACTACATTGTGTTCCCTTTACCTCATCAGCTATTGCTGTTTCTTTCAAATGTCTAAAACATCACATTACCCAATTTCAGACACACCATTACATGCTATTTATTCCAATGGCCTGTAAAGGTGTAGCTAATATAAAATGTTCAGGTTGGTAGTATAAACAATGAGATTAGCAACTGCTGAGGAATTGGGAGAGAAATAATCAACACAGTGACAAAGGCAATAAACATGTGAAAACTAATTTGAAAATGTGGGTGTAAAACATATGAAAACATAGGAAAAACAAAAAGGAACCAATTTCAGCATATAAAGGTGTAAAAACTGTTTCCTGTCATGGCAGTAAATGACCATACTTAAAATTCAGAGTTGAAAAGATTAGGTTGATTTGCTGCTAATGGTCTTAATGGCCACACTTTATACCTTCTAGGCCTGTGACTAGTGACACCATAACTTATTTTGTAACCTGGACATGCATGCAACAGTGAATGATTTGATACAATCAGTTTTAATACTATCTGAGCACTCAAAATGGCCCAAAAACTGGACTATATTTAATCAACACCGGATGACCAGATAAGGACCCTGAAAACCAGATTATCCCGTCTACAACTGGACAGGTGGCGACCCTAGAACTGTGCTGCTCCTGAACATAGTCACAAATCTGCCTGCCACGAGTACTGAGCTAAACAAGAAAAGGAAAAGGAGAAAGGATCTTTACCAGCAAAAAATAAAAGCAGTAGTTAGTACAAAATGAAACAGTTTGTAAATGCACTACACACAGACATTTATTTTTTTGATTTCACTAATGCTAAGGCAGCACATAGTTAAACCTCCATGAAAATGACCTGGCTTTAAATTAAGTAAGTTATGTTTATGTATGTATTTATTTTTTTGATACCTGGGTTGAGAATGGAACTGCAGCTTTCTATAAGAGAAATTGCACTAGCCCAGCCGGGCAAGTAACAGAGATTCTGCACTAGCCCACGGCAATCTGCACTAGTACCTGGGCTAGTAAATGAATGTTAAGGTCTACCCCTGCCACTTCCCATCCCCAAAACCTGTCCATATAGTAAAATAATTCCCTGATCATCCCTGGTAGTCCAGTTGTGCCCCCCCCATCCCTGACCCATTCGTAAAATAATCCTAGTGTGAAATACCCTGATAGTCTAGTGGTCCCCCTCCCAGCCCCAATCGTAACATAGAAAATAGCTCCCAATATTTCCCTGATAGTCCAGTGGACACCCCATCCCCTCACACACTGAAGCACCCACTCCCCACCCTGCTCCCCCCGTCCCAGCATGACCAATTAAGCCAGTGAGCAGCAAAACCCAGCCACACACCTCCACAGCTGCCCGCGACACACTGTCGACCAATGGGCTTGCAGTGTATACTGTAAGCTTTCATTCACAAAGTTGCCACATTGCAAGCCCATTTGTCAACAGTGTCAACCAATGGTATTGTAGTGCATGCTGTAAGTTGTCATTCAGTGAAAGCTCAGTCAGCGGGCAGCCGTTGAGTTGTGCGAGTGGGTTTTGCTGCCCGCTGGCTTCATTGGCCATGCTGGGATGGGGGGAGGGGGGTGGGGTGTGGCTGCCTCAGTGTGTGTGTGGTGGGGGGGTCCACTGGACTACCAGCAAAATAGTAGGAGCTATTTTCTATGTTACGATCGGGGCTGGAGGGGGGCCACTAGACTACCAGGGTATTTCGCACTAGGATTCTTTTATGGATGGGGTCGGGGATGGGGGGGCAGGGAAGGGGGCACTATCAGACTACCAAGGAGGATCAGGGCAGGATTGTTTTAAACATTGGGGTCTGGGAAGGAAGGGGGCACCACTGGATCACCAAGGATGATCGGGGAATATTCAGATTTATCACTTCAGGGTCAGGTACGGAGGGGGGCACTGGACTACCAGAGAGATGTGGGGTGTTTTCTGTACTACTGGCATTTGCAGGGCACCTGGTGCATTCTGCCGGGCTCATCCCTGCCCCAGACATGCAAATGGGGCTATAATGACATGCAAATGGCTCCATTTGCGTCTTGCATACATAATGGCCACATTTGCATGTTTGGGTCTGAATATTTGGATTTTGCACCCAGCATATATCCAAGATGCACTGCACTGTCCCAGCCCTGGTATTCAAACCTGACGGGGGATGCACCAGCGCATTGTTGGGTGGCCCCCATTTGCACCGCACACATTTTTTGATATATTCAGATCATTTGAATATATCACTTTGTGTTCTGGTGCAACTCAGTTGCATGGAGCAACCACTTGCACCCTTTCTGGGCGCAGTTTGAATATCTGGGCCACAATGTTTCAACCTCATTCTCTTTTACCATGAAAACTGAGATATTTATACTGGGGCCCAGCCATTAATCAGAGGGTGGCATATGTGCCACAGGTGTTGTAAAGATTGAATGGAAAACCCTTTTTAGAATGTCGCAAGATGGAGATAAAAACATCTTTGCTCTTATTTTTCTTTGACTGTAGATGAAGCAAATTGTCTACAGCCTCATTCTTTATAACATCTAAGGATTGTGGGAGCCAATTAAAAATGCAGCCTCCTGAAAAAAAAAATGTTCTGTACCAGTAATGTTACTTACAAAGTCATTCTCATTACTACGGATCCATTTCAGCCTAGAAAATTAGTTGGAAGATCCTTTGGGGACCATATGATGACTGTAAGCAGCAGTGTACCCTTATGTAATGTTTTGTACAGGGCTATCCATTCCTTTGTTTTAAAAATGGCTAGATCCAAACTAATCAACAGATGCTAGACATTAGTGCAAGAGAAATTTGGGAAATGGGAAAATTGTTTAACCAGGAAAGGCATGCCAAGCCACAGCCTGTTTCCAAATGTGACCTGGGGGCACAAAGAAGTTAAGTGACTTGCTCATGGTCACACAAAATGCAAGTGGGGGCTGAGGGGATTCTAATCCAGGTCTCCGGGTTTGCAGCTCAATGCCCTTAACCACTACACGATAATGATTCCTAAGTTTAGGACTGCCCACATCATTGTTTCAGTAGTTCCCAAAATAAGCAAGTTAAGTCTGTGTTACACACCAGGTCATGACAGTTTCATCAATAACCATCCACAATGCAATGCAATATCATTTTTTTCTTTGTCATACTGTAGGAATCAATATAAGAGGCTGCAGTACATGAAGACCTCTTAGCCCGGTATCAAATACTACTAAGTAACTTAACCTTAGGCATATAACAAAGGTATTTAGCTGATGGTAGTGGAGCATTGGGTCAGTGGATGTGTAGTTAGCTGTAGTGATTGTAAGACACTCATCTCCAAATTTATGCTTTGGAAAATGGGACACTTCCCTCTTTGCATGACCTTCAAGGAGCTCCATACTTAGCTGGCTGCAGCTAGGGAGGAAATATTCCCACTGTGACTCCAACTAAGCTTGTGCCCCCTCACCGCACCCCCACTTCCTCAGAGGCCTGCTGGTCTGGGGGGGTGAAGGGTGGTGGGGAAGGGGAGAAGATCAGGTATCAGGGATGGACATAAAACAGTCAGCTCTTCCCATGAAGTACCAATGGCAAACTGATTTGTGTCCCTGGAAGAGGCACAGGTGCCTGACTTTGGCTGGGGTGATCATGGGTTAGTTGGTGCTAGCAGGGAAGGAGATGTGGTGACACCGAGGGACAAGAGGATATAAGTTATCAGGAGGATTCTAGTGATATGAGACACTATTGTTAGAGGGGTGGAGAGGATTATAGGTAAAGGGGGGTAAGGGGAGGGAGTGGTCAGATGCCTGCCTGCCTGGAGCATCAGTCATCTGAGATTGTGTAAGGATAGGGAGGATAGAGAAGGATGAGTAGGGGAAACAGGGAGTGCTGGTGCACCTTGGTACTAGCAATCTGGCAAATTGGCCTGTGGAGACAGTGAAGATGGAATTTCAGAGGCTGGGGAACAGGCTGAAGAAGCACTCAGCTTTCTCAGCCTTTTCTGAGGTGCCTCCTGTCTGGGGTGGGGAAACTGGGAAGAACAGAGTGAGGCAAAGATTGAGGAGTTCAATGGGTAGTTGAAGGGGTGGTGTTTACAACAGGGGGATCACTTTATAGAGAATTTGGGGTGCTGCTGGGACAGAAGACTCTTCAAACATGATGAACTAGGGGACTAGTGTGTTAGGGCAGATATTTCTTTTCTTTTTTTTATTTATATTTTCTCCTCTGGCTATCCTCTGCCAGATATCTACTCTGGTCCCAGGGATACCCTGGGCCTCCACCCCCCAGTAGTATCCCACATGGATATTTCCTGCTGTGGTAGGGGCCCCAAGGGAAGAACCTCCTCCCCCCAAGGCAACTCACTAAGCGAGCTAGGACTGAGTGCAGGCTGGCAATAGGAACCAGGGGAGCCAGGAAACCCAGGCCATTATGGGGCAGTGCCATGGGTTTTTCCCCTGGTTTTCTCCCTGCCTCCCTCCTGCCCTAGTATACATCGTCATCTGGGACTCGGATGCATGCAGTGATGTCCCTGTGGAAGAAGCAAGCTCCCTGGCCCACCACAGGGGTCACTGTGACACTGGTAGTGTACTACCAGTCATCCCCAATCACAGTAGACTAGTGTGCAGCAGCTGCTGTGGCTAGCCCTGACCTTTGACATGGCATCCTGAGATCGCTTCCAAATTCGGGTCACCTGCATGGCAGTGCAGCTTGGTTACCAAGGCAGCGTTAAGGCAGATGTTTGATGTCTACATTGGCAGAGGGTTATACTAGCTGCGGGGAAGTTGAGGCTGGGTATTTGACTGTGGAGGAAGGAATAATGGGGAAACTAGACAGGACTCCCCTGGTGATGGGGTAAGGTGTTCAGGGAATAATAGATGGAAAGAAAAATTCCGGGAAACACAAGACACCAAGGTTATTAGAGAAGGGTGATGGGAAGGGCAAGTGAGAACCAGTAGAGGTGCAGGTGCATATTGGAAAGCAATAAGCCTCAATGCCAGGAGTCTGGGTCATAAGATTAGTGAGCTCCAGGCTTTGATGGCAGCCTCTGGGTTGGATCCAGGGGCCATTATAGAAACATTTGTCAGTGTGAACAACACTTAGAGCATAGTGATCCCAGGCTATATCTTATAGAGGCACAATAGAGGGATGGGTAGAGGTGGAGGGGCGGCTATCTACATCAGAGAAGGAATCGAGGCAGTAGAGGATGCTACCACTGCGGGGAAGGTGAGGTAGAATCACTGTAGGTACAGGTCACAGAACTGTAAGTAGGAAGACTTGCAAAGGGGGGTTGTTTACAGGCCACCTGGGCAGACAGAAGAGAGATATAAGGAACTGGGTGCTGCAGTGTGTGTGGGGGAGGGGGGCAGCAAAGGGGAAGTTGTAATCATGGAAGACCTCAATCTGTCAGATATCAATTGGAACATCCCAGCGGCCAGGCCTTGCTTGATGTCTTGCAGAACTACGTGTTGGTACAACAGGTCTGGGATCCCACTAGACAGTGAGCCAGCTAATCTAGATGTGTTATTCACCAACTTGACAAGAGTAGGCAGAGTATGGGTTGGGGAACCACTAGGGTCCAGTGACCACAATACTACACAGTTAAAGGTGGCCCTGGGCACCTGTAAGCCCTTGTCTAAAGCTGATGTGCTAGAATTCAGTAGGATGGATTTCAACCATATGAAGGAAATTGTGATGAACAGGTTAGCTAGGGTAGACAGCATGAGGAAAGTGGAGGAAAAGTGGGAGGGTTATAAAAGGGGCCATTGCCAAGGCAACAAAAGCATGCATGAGAACAGTTATCAGGAGAAACAGGTATAAGAGATCAGTTTAGTTTTCTGAAGGGATCAGGAGGCAGTAAGGGCTAAAAAATAGCCTTTATAGAAAAGCAGGGGAATGAAGAATGAGATGAGTATCAGAAGAAAACTAGAGAGGCTAAGAGGGTAGTCAGGATGCAAAGGCAGACACAGAGGGGGTCAAAGAGACAGTTCTTTTGATATGGAAAAGAAAGATGGGAGGGGAAATTGTCAGACTAATGTGGGAGCAGGGTAATAATGGAGGTGAGGCAGAAAACAACTGTGCTAAATGACTACTTCTGCTTAGCATTCACTAGGGAGAACAGCGGGTCCTTTCTGGAGAATGACATAAAGGCAGCTGATAGGAGGTCCCAAAAATGAAACTGTAGAAATTTACTGGCAAAAGAGTTGAAAAGGGCTAGCAGCACTGACGGTAAACATGGCCCGGAGCTGGCTGGGATGCATTTGAGGGTGCTAAGGAAACTGGTATTGGTGTTAGCGGAACTCCTGGCTGGTCTATTCAATTGCTGTATGCAGCAAGGGTGGTTCCCAGGGACTGGAGGATGGTGGATGTGGTTCCGTTGAATAAGGGCAGGGACAAGGAGCAGTTGGGAAACTATAGACTCATCAGCATTACCTCCGTAGTAGGGAAACCAATGGAGACACTAGTCAAAGAACTTCCAGTGGAACAGCTGGAGAAAAATGTACTTCAGGATAGTACGCAACATAGATTCATGACAGGGAGGTCTGGTCAGATCAACCTGTTAGTATTCTTTGAATAGGTAACCAAGGTAGCCGATAAGGGGCATGTTGTAGATTTATTCTACTTCAACCCAGTGCCCCATCAAAGTCTGCTGAAGACAATGGGGGATCATTGAACAGCTAAGGAAACAGTAAGGTGGGTAGGGAGTTGGTTGGAGGGGAGGCAGCAGAGAGCAGTGATGAATTGGGTCAGATAAGATGAAACAGAGGTCACTAGTAGAGTACCACAGGAATCTCTTCTGGGTCCAGTCCTTCAGCATGTTCATCAGCAATATGGTGTGAGGGAATCCAGGACAGCGTGTGTCTGTTCACAGATGACACTAAACTCTGTGGTAGGGTTGACAACATGGAGTGGATAAGGGAGCTTCAGGGAGACCTACAGTACAAAGTCTGGAAAACTGGTCCAAAGTCTGGCAGCTGAAATTCAGTGCCAAAAAGTGTGAAGTTATGCTCCTAGGGAACAAAAACCCAGAACAGAGTATTGGCTAGAGGAGGGGGTTAAGCTCAACTCAGAGGAAAGGAACCTAGGATTCATCACCAGTGACTCCCTTAAACCATCCAGTAAAATAAGGCCTTCAGCACGGCTAAGAGCATGTGGTGCTGTGTTCATTGATTTGACCAAGGTATTTGACACCGTGAACCACCAGCTCCTGCTTCACTCACTCTCCTCCCTTGGACTATCTAATGATGTAACCAAATGGTTTGAAAGCTACCTCTTGGCAAGGAGTCAAAATCGTTGACTCTTTCTCAAGTGCCCTTCCTGTCCACTCTGGTGTACCCCAGGGTTCCATCCTTGGCCCTTTACTTTTCTCTACTTTTCAGCCTTTTCATCAATACTCTTCCTGCAGCTTGCAATAATAACTTAATACTCTATGCCGATGATGCAGTCCTCTTTTCCTCCCATACTGACCCCGTCTCGCTCTCCAAGATGCTACAGATGAACTTCAGCCTAGTTGAAACCTGGCTTCTCCAACATAAGCTGTTGATGAATTACGAAAAAACAAAGTCCATACTGTTCCATAGCTCTCACAGCAAATACAGATCCATAAACTTCACCATATATAATGAACTTGAACAGCCACTTGAGCAAGTGCAGAAGTTTAAATACTTTGGTATTTCCCTTGATTGCACAATGTCTTTCAGCTTGTATGTTCAACACATCTCAAAATCAGTCAGCTCAAGAATTGGGGTCCTCTACCGCCACCATTGCTGTCTTACCAAAGAAGCTATGCATGCAGCCATAACTGCCTCAGTCCTACCCATCATTGAATATGGGCTTGTCTTCTATGGGGCTGCCGTTGATGCCACCCTAAAATAGGTCAAGATAGCCCTTAACAAATGCTATATATGGCACAGGGAAGCATACGCATACCTGTGATCTCTATAAGCAATCCAACTGGCTCAATCTACAGTAAATAGTAAACTTTCCTACCAGACCTGCCTACTGGCTAAGAAAATTTGTCTTAAACTCACACCCCCTGCAACTCATGCCTTAATGTTGCCCGCAGTCATTGCACATTTTAGGTGCAGTTCCCTCAAACCAACATTTATTATTCCATTCTGCCGTACCAACCAGGCTGAACGTGCTTTCCACAGCAGGGCCCCCCTGCTACTAAACAACCTTCCCTCTGAAATTGCAGCTGAAAACAAGCTTGGCCCATTCAAACATAAACTCCACCAGCACCTCACTGACCTCAGCAGTTGTGACTGCTCTGCCTTGGCTTGCGACTTTGTTTCACCTCTCCCTCCTCTTCTCTCCTCCCTTGCCACCCTCTCCACTTCTCTCTGCCCCTCCATCTCCTGCTACTCCCAGTCTCTTTCCCACTCCACACCTACCATTCTACCCCCTCTCACCTTCCACCTACCATTCCACCCCCTCTCCCACTCCTTTCCTCCTGTCTCCCCCTCCCTATCACCCTATCTCTTGTTGTTCCACCCCCAGACTACCTAGCACTTACCTTTCTGTTCTTGCACTTACGACAATGTCAAATCCTTGATTGCCTATCCCTTCCCCACCCTCTTACCTCCACTTTCTTTCTCCAGTTATGTCACCCCTAGGATGGTTTTCATTTGTATCTGTGTCTTGCTATATATACCTGTATTGTTAATTGTGCATTGTTATTTGCCACTGACTGTTTGCTACTGTGCTAGTCTATACACATGTACTGTCTTTTGCTACTAAGTTAACCTCCTGACCTGTATTGCATCTTACCTCTGCTTACTTCTATGTTACCCTCCTGATCTTGTATTGTATCTTACTACTGTTTTACTTGCACCCATTGCTGATGTGGAACCTTTGTAAAAGAACCCCTTGGTTCAAAGGTATTTGTAATCCTAGTAATAAATAAATAAAAATAAAATATATTATAAAAAAATGCTGGGATGCATTGGGAGAAGATTTGACAATAAAGGGCAGGAGGTACTGTTACAACTCTATAGGTCACTGTTGAGGCCACACCTGGAGTACTGTGCCCAGTTTCGAAGTCCCCACCTAATAAAGGACAGGGACAGGCTAGAGGAGGGACAAAGTAGGATGACCAAGATGTCTCAACGTCAGGAGGGCAGATCCTATGAAGATCAACTAAAGGCACTGAACATGTATTCACTCGAAACTAGAACAGAAAGGGGGGATACGATACAGACCTTCAAGTTCCTGAAAGGAATGAACAAGGCAGACTGTGAGAAGCTATTTACCAGGAACAGAGAAAATATGACAAGGGGTCACCAGAGGAGGTTAATGGGAGGAAGGTTAAAAAAGGATGTGAGGAAGAATTATTTTACAGAAAGAGTGGCTAAGCCATGGAATGATCTGCCGGCAGTGGTGGTATGTGCCAAAACCATAAATGGCTTCAAACATGACTGGTACAGATCCATTTGTCTCATTTTACAATGTGCTTAAAGGGGCCTGGGTGTTATCCCTAGAAACTACAATGAGACACCGAAGAAGGGGTCACTCATGGTTCAGAGATCTGTAAGGCTTACAACAACAATGCAACAACAGAAAAAGCATCACAACTTACCCCAGTAGCTTGGCACATGTAACAATAAGAGGCACAAGGTATGTAAAGTGAGATTTGTAATTTATTCATCTTCATACTCACACACTGTGCAAAATATTTGCTGAATTGCTGGATCTTAGAGATGCTACCCCCACAGTCTGCCACCAAACTCTTTACAGCATTTCGTTCCCAAGAGTGGAACTCTGTTTAAAAGCTAGTGCTTAAGTAGTATATCAAAGTTGACATCACTAACACTGTCACCCCTACAGCTGTAGTTCGAGTGACACAATTAGCAAGCGCATTGTTATAGAATAAATAATGTATAAAATATAAAAACAGTGTAACTAACATTAATGTTAACAGATACTAAGTATAATTTAAAAAGAGATAAAAAGGCATACAGGGTGCCCCAGCTGGATCCATGATGCTGGTGTGATAACAAATTTGTTGACTGACATTACAGTGATGGGTTTATGTCGACCGCAATTGTGGTCGCCATAAACCCTTCCAAATCAAGTTACTTTTCTTTCAGGGCCTTGCCCTGAACCCTATGTGGGGGCTCTACCCCACACTCCTCATAACATAGATAATCAACCCGAGTTGAGTTGATTCAGGACGGTGCAAGACCCCCAGACAGCAGTGCCGGGTCCCGTGGTGACATTACAGTGGCAACAGCGAGTTGTCACTGTAATATTGTTCAATCTGGAATGGTCACTGTTCGAACGGCATACACCTTTCCCCCCAGCTAGTTTGTATGTATGGATAGTGCTCACTGTGGGGGATCCAGTACTCACCACTTTATATATTCTTCTGAAAATTCATAAGTCCTTGATTGAACCTCTGGGTCATCCTATTGTGGCGAGCATCGTATCCCTCACAGAGTTGTTGTCTTAGTTTGTGGATAGTTAGTTAAACCTCTGGTCTCCATGTTGGCATCCTACATTAGAGATTTATCTGATATCCTGTCAAGCCTCCAAAATATGAAGGCGAAAGATTCATGGCTGCTCGTCACCCTCAATGTCAAGGCATTGTATACAAATGTACCACACGAGGATGGCCTGGATGCCATGAGATACTTTCTTTTACAAGAAAAAGAACTGTCAGAAGAATTTATCAAATTGTTGGTTAAATGCACAGAAATGGTTCTGAAATATAACCACATAGTCTTCTTTGGAAACCATTACCTACAAATGCATGGCACAGCAATGGGGTTGTCAGTAGCTCCCAGTTACTCACACCTATTTTTTTGGTTTGTAGGAAAAGCTGGTGGTAAAAGACCCAAGTAGGAACCCTTTTCTTTTTTTTTAAATATAGCTTTTTGGTCTCTGTCACCTCCTCCCACCAACTGGTGATGGGGACACATATGCATTTTTATGGATTTTCTCCTTCTGCCCCCCTCCCCACGAGACCTCGGCACACGACCGTTCGAGTGTGTGGAGGCACGTTTCACAGGCCCTTCCACCTCCTGATACTTTGCCGCCCCCTCTCCGCCTATGCTACTTACTGGACCTCTACTAGGTGGGAGCAGAGCTACGGGGGAGGAGCCAACCCACCCTCTCCACCCTCAGGAGAGGAAAGCTGCCCGCCGACATGATCAGTCCTGCTCCACCCTCCCCCCCATGCCAGCACCCTGACAACCTGAGGTCATTCCCGAACTCGGGTCGCTGGCATAGTGCAAGGTAAGGCGTCCAGCGCCACAACCCTCTGCGCCACCAGGTCTGTGGAACCCTTTTCTTCTTTTTTTAAGTTCATGTTTATTGAAACACATGGACACAGTACATAAAAAGACAGTATCATATCATACATTTACACTTTGATGTACACATACACCATATTATTATCATAGTTTCATGGCTGAGGGATTCAATAATCATTATATTTCAGCCAATTCCTACTACATCCCTCTGTGTTTTAACCCCGTATCCCTCCCCTTCATTTAACCTTCTATAATTTTTGAATTCCTCATGTGGGTCCCACCAGATGTCCCTTCCCCTCCTAACTTGGTCCCCCTGTCAAAAATTTGAAATTCATTCATATGGGCTAGTGTTGCTCATCCATTACACATCTGTTCAGGGGTTGGGTTTTCAGGAAGAATATCCCTCCAAATGGTCCATTGAGTCCACCTTCATACAAAGAGGTGGGACTTCGGCAGTGCTCTGTAGGTCAGTTTCTCCATGTTTTGGATATCTTAGACTATGTAGAGACACTGACTACCAGTTGGGGGGGTCTTCCAAGAGCCATTTATGTGTAATGGCTTTGTGGACTGCCACCACCAGAATGACTCACAGACATAGCCTATCAGCTCTGGAAATTTCTGGAGGCGGCAAGCCCAAAACTAGCTGAGGCAGGTCTAAGGGAAGAGTCAGGGAAAATAACCCTGTAAGAGTCAATTTAATGTGTTGCCAATATGTCTGTAGGACTGGGCACTGCCAGAATACATGGGAGTGATGTTCATCGCATCCTCTCCAGCACACAGCAGTGTGACCTGTATTCCACTTACTTTGTATAACCGGGGTATAAAAGTATTTCATCCTAATCTTCCACTTAAATTCCTGCCAAAGTGGTGATTGTGTCGTTTTCCTGGCTAGTGAATATATCCTATCCCATTCCCCTATAGAAAGCTGTATCCCAGCCTCCTGTTCCCATTTTTGTTTTATGGGGAGGGAGCAGTTGGCATATAAGCCACTTTTTTCCAGTTTTGGAATTGAGCCTTTGAAATTTTTAAGGGTATGCATTGAAATAAATATAAGAACCGGGGCAATATGTTCATGGATACAGACTGTATTCGAGAGTACAGAGGGAAGTTCCTCAGGGACCACCTGGCAATATCCTGTTGGATTTGGATTGGTAGGGGTTCAAAGTTAGTGGAGAAATGTTTGTTCAAATTCTTGGGGATCTGAGCTCCAAGGTATTTAATTTTAGTAGTGTTCCAGTTGAGGGGCAGAATTGTTAGGACCTCCGGGGAGGGCTTATAGTAAAATTTCAGTACCTCCATTTTATTTTTGTTGAAGGTATATCCCGCATGGCACCCAAATTCTTCTAGCAATGTCCAGACTTGAGGGTTTGACTCATCAGTCTTGATGAGGTACAATAGAACATCATCTGCATAAAGCGAGATTTTGTGCTCTGCATCACCCACCTTCACTCCTGTTACTCCCCTATCCTGCCTAATATCCTGCGCTAGGGGTTTGATATATATGGCAAATAATATGTGTCATAGGGGGCATGGAACCCTTTTCTTGATTTGATTGCCATTTACCATTGATTTATTGATGACCTTTTGTTAATCTGGAAGGGCACTGTAGAGGAACGTACCTGCTTTGTGAAGTGTTAACACAAATCAAATAAGAATCTGAAGTTCACTGTGAAAACTAGCCAGGTTTCAGTTGCCTTTCTAGAGCTGGTACTGACAAAAAAGAATGGTAAGCTAGAGTCGGATCTCTGTTGGAAATCAATTGATAGACATTCAATACTCTTCTCCAGTAGCTGCCATCTTGGCCACTTAATCAAGAACATCCCCTAAAGTCAGTTTTGCTGCCTTAGATGAAATTGTTCCACACAAGAAAATTATCAGAAAAGTGCAAACAAGATGACAGACCACTTTTTATCATGGGGTTATAATATAAGGGATGTTATTGGAGCTTCACTATGACAAGGAGAACAGGACAGGAGTAGTCTCTTGAACCCCAGGGATGATCAAACTGAACAGTCAGATGATAGAATTAAGTTTATTTATTTATTTTATTTATTTATTTGATATTCAGAAAGACCTTTGAGTCAGAGACATTTACAAAGGTTCCACGTCATACATAAATTGTACAAGGGACAGGACATTAGTATACAGAAAAAAGAACAGCACATTACATAGTAACATGAAATAACATGAAATATAAGATAAACAGGTTCCATAGTTGTTACATAGTAGGCTAACAGAGAATTTTAGGTAATTTAGCACAGCCAGGAGTGAGGAGAGAAGAAAGCGTCAGAGAGATTCAGAAAGAGGCTGATTGTCATGTTTCACAAATGCATTTGAGGTACATTTGCTGCTAGTAGCTTGTTAGTAAGGAGGCAAGGAAGATCAGGTGTCAAGGACAGTCACATCTATTTGAAACCTGCAGGTATTCCCTTAGTATTGATTTAAATTGGCCCAGCCTTCTTTCCTCAATTATATGGTTTGGGAGGGAGTTTGTCCAGGAAGGGGCCCTGAAGTTGAAAGTGCATTGGTATTGGGAGGTCCGGCCATGGGGTACCCATAGTAGCCGCTTGCTTGAGCTTTGGGTTGTTTTGCTTAGTGGTGCTGGGAGTATAATTTGGAGTAGGGAGGGTGGGGTGAGGCCTAGTAGTACCTTTTTCGTCATAAGGCAGGTGTGGTACCTGATTCTGTTATCCAGATTTAGCCAATTTGTGCTGCTATATAGGGAGCAGGAGTGAGTGAGATGATCACATCCTAGGACTAGGCGGCAGGCTCTGTTGAGCACTAGCCGGAGTCTGCTTAGGGCTGTGGAGGGCGCGGCACTGTAAATTAGAATGCCGTAGTCTAGCAGGGAGAGGATCGAGGAGTTTACGGCAAGTTGTAGTGCCTTAGGGGTGAGGCAGTGTTTATACCGGTAGAGTACGCCTAGCCTGGAGCTAAGAGTGGTTGTTAGGTGTAGGATATGTTGTTTAAAGCTGAGGGTGGGGTCTAGAGTGATCCCTAAGTATTTAAAGTTGTATACTTGTTCTAGGGGGGTCTGGTTTGCCGTGAGGAAGTGTGGGCACAGGGTTTTGTGTGGGTTTTGAGGATGGGCAAATATCATGACTTTAGTCTTATTATAGTTGATAATAAGACGGTGGGAAGTGAGCCAGTCTTCCATTTCATGGAAAGAATGCTGGAGGGTTTGGTGGAGTTTGAGGGGAGCCAGGTTGGAGGCGAACAAGACCGCATCATCTGCATAAAGGAGCAGATTTCCAGAGCAAGAGGGTGGGAGGGAGTTGAGGTATAGGCTGAAAAGTAGGGGGCCAAGTATGGAGCCCTGTGGAACACCTGATAGGATTGGGAGGCAGGGTGATAGGACATGGCCTACCTTGACTCTCTATGTTCTATCTGAGAGATAACTGGAGGACCATTTTAAGGTGCCATCGGAGAGACCCGTGAGGGCCAGGGTATTTAGTAAGAGGGCATGGTTGACTGTGTCAAAAGCTTTAGATAGGTCCACGAAGATGGCACCCATGAGGTGGCCGTGGTCAAGGGCAGAGTGGACATGGGAGGTAAATTGAAGGAGGGCGGTAGTGGTGCTGTGACCCTTTCAAAAACCATGTTGCTGACTGGTTAGAAGGTTATATTTATTCAGGTGTTCAGTGAGTTGGTTGGCTACTATGCGTTCTAGTGCCTTCGACAGGGGGGTTAGGATTGAGATGGGGTGGTAGTTATTTGTGGAAGTCCTGTCACCACCTTTATGGATAGGTGTGATATAGGCTGACTTCCAGTGGGTGGGGAATTTCTCTTGGCAGAGGGAGCGATTTATAATGTGGGTGACAGGGGCCAGGACTTCTTGGAGGGTGAGGCAGAGAAGCCTAAGGTCTAGGGAGTCATGACTGTAGTGGTTTTTACTTAAAGCTTTAGTAAGGTAGGGTTTCGCTGCACTGGAGTAAGGATCGATGAGAAAGGCGCCTGCAGGTGGGGGATGGAGATGATACGTCCGGCGGGGGGTCGACGAGTTAGGGGCAATACATGGGAGAGATCAGAGAAAGCAGTATTTAGGGCCGCGGCTATGTTGGCAGGGTCTGCGGAGAGGTTACTGTCAATGAGTATTTGGTCAGGTGGTAGAGTTGGGCCTTTGCCACAGAGTTCCTTTATGTTCTCCCAGAACTTGCGCCCATTTCCCCAGGTGGATGTTAAGGTGGCTTTGTAATGGTTTGCCTTGGCCGTGCGTATGGCCCATGTGCATTTGTTTCGGGCCTCCCGATAGCGTTGCCTGTCCTGAGGCCATTGGGTCTCATTGGCTAGATGCCATAGAGCATCACGCTGGCGCAGTAGGCCTTGGAGGTGATCCAAGAACCATGGGGAATGATTCCCTTTGGTCATAGTTTTGGCAAAAGGGGTGAACTTGTCACAGGCTGTGTTGAAGATGCTGACAAACAGTTCGAGGGCATGGTCAGGGTCGAGTGTATTAGTAAGGGGTGTCCAGTCCCAATGTCTGAGGTGGGCCTTGAAAAGGGGTAATTTGCCAGGCCCTAGTTTACGTTGAGAAATAATTTTAGGCACGGTTTTGGGGTGGGTACCAGACCAGTTGCAGAGCACTGGGGAGTGGTCGCTTAGGGTGTCGGGGAGGACTTGGGTGCTAGTTATTTTGTGGGGGCGGTTTGTGAACACTAGGTCTAGTAGGGTTGATGTCCCTGTGCGGGCATGAAGCCGGGTGGGTGTTTTGACGACCTGGGTGAGGTCGAGGGCAGCAGCCTCACTGATGAAAGGCGCGGCTGTTTTGGCCAGCCAATTAATGTTGAAATCCCCCACTAGTATTTTTTCTTGTTTTGGGGGTAGGGTGGCAAGATGGGACATGATGGCTTGGAAGGCTAGCTTCTGGTCGCTGGGAGGGACATAGGCCGTGGTGAGGAGGAGAGGGGATGTAGACCTACCTAGGGTAATTTTTAAGGTGAGGGCCTGGGCCCTGGATGTAAGTGTGGGAACAGGGAGAGGGTGGCCCGTGAGGGAGTCCTTGAGGTAGGTAGCGCAGCCACCCCCTCGCTTTCCCATACAGTCGGAGCGATAGAGGCAGTAACCAGGCAGTATAATTGCTGAGTCAGGGACAGAGGGGGAGAGCCAGGTTTCAGTCAGGGCAATGATGTCTGGATTGTTCTGGAGTACCCAGCCCTGAAAGGAATCCCATTTTTTTTGCAGGCTGCAAATGTTTAGTGAGGCAATGCACAGGCCTTTTCCAGGAGATCAGTGGGATGATGAGGCGAACTGGGGGCCAGGGTTTGGGTGGACATTACCTGTCAGCAGTAGAAAAAGAATGAGTGACCTGAGTCGGTATCGGTTTATTCGAGTAGTAGGTCTTCGGCATTTATGCTGTGCGTGGCTGGTGGTGGGTATTGGTAGTTTCAGTAGAAGGGTGGCAGATAGGAGGAAAAAAATGGGGGGGGGGTTAGTTTTGTTGCGGATGTGGAGGGAGGTTGGCAGGTGAAAGGGGGGTTCCTGTGGGAGGTGACCGCCAGCAGTGCGTGTGGATGTGTCTATATAAGTTTTGGGGGTGGGGAGTTTGGGATAGATTTGTGGTCTGGTATTGAAAGGTCTGGTAGTGAAGGTGCACTGGGGGCAGGGCTGGAAGTGCCAGCCAGAAAATTGACAGAGGGTTTCGCACTTTGACCCATTTTCATGTTATGAGTGGGGGTGGGGTGGCTGGGCAAATTGCAGGAGTAGCGAGATGAGGGTAAGTGCGAGCATGGCAGAGTAGATGCGGGGGTTAAATAAGTGGCAGGTCTGGAGAGAGAAATGACAGGGAGGAGAACAAATAAAGGAGAGAGAGAGAGAGAGAGACAGAGTAAAAAAGGTGGTGATAGGACCTCTAGTGGTGAAGGAAGATAAGCTGCAGATGGGAAAGTGGACTGATAGGTTTTTTCGTGATCATGTGATCACAAATCAGCCTATATATTTCGATGCCGACCAAGGGTGGTGGTGGGGGCGGCGGGGCAGAGCCAGCGAGACAAAGGAGCCACAGGAGTTGAGACTGCGAACTGCCGAAAGTTATCCTGGTAGGTACCTGCAGTTCAGTAGCGATTCCACTGGTCCCGGTGCTTGGAAACGACAGAAGGGAGGGGGGAGGACTACTCATGCAGCTCTCACGACCACCTGGAGCTCTGGAGGAGAGAGGAGAAGACAGGCAATTTAAATAGGGTTCGGACAAAGGATTTCACTATTTGGGGGGGCCGGGGTAGTAATATCAAACACAGCAGTGAGCATAGATATTTGAAATTAAGGCAGCAGTCAGCGAGCATAGATATTTGAAATTAAGGCAGCAGTTTGGTCCAAACAGTAAAAAAAAAAGTCTTAAAGGGACGGTTATTAACAGAAATACAGTCAAAAATCAGAGAGGCAGGCAACATTTGAGTTCGCTAACAAACAAAAAAAAATAAGAGCCAGCGAGACAAAGGAGCCACAGGAGTTGAGACTGCGAACTGCCGAAAGTTATCCTGGTAGGTACCTGCAGTTCAGTAGCGACTCTGCTGGTCCTGCTGCTTGGAAACGACGGGAGGGAGGGGGGAGGACTACTCATGCAGCCCTCACGACCACCTGGAGCTCCGCAGTTCAGTAGTGATTCCGCTGGTCCCGGTGCTTGGAAACCGACGAGGAGGGAGGGGAGGATCTACTCATGCAGCCCTCACGACCACCTGGAGCTCTGCAGTTCAGTAGCGATTCCGCTGGTCCCGGTGCTTGGAAATGGGAGGGAGGGGGGAGGACTACTCATGCAGCCCTCAGAACCACCTGGAGCTTTGTCAACATGTTAACATTGGAAGCTGAAGAAACCAAACAGATTTTGTTAAAAAAATTGGGCGTTGGTAGAGGCAGACCCTATCCTAGGAAAGGCGATTAGGAACCCACCACAGTTTGTATATAGATGGGTACAAAACAAGGGTGATATGCTGCTGCACTCCATGCAACCATATAAATAGCAGAAACAAAGGTTTATTGGGGACATTGTGTCACTCAGATGTGAGCTGTGTGGAAGGTGTAAGTCTGATAAAAGTGTAAAAATCAAATCAGGCATTCTTCATGCAGTGGAAATCTGGGGCGCTGTTGGCTCTCTTTCTCTTACCAGATGAGAGATTAGACAATGCCTGGAAGAAGAGATTGCTTATACACAGAAGGGATTTGTTTGTCCATCTGTCAAACTTATTAGAGATCATTTGTTTCCTTTGGGCCTGGGAAACCTGTTATATGAAATATATTCCAGATCCTTTTTTGAAATTACAACTCAAATTAGGACTAGGGTCTGAGACATTGCTGTTGACCAAGAGTTTGCCTGCATTTCTTTCTTGAATGACTTGTATAAACAAATTGAAACACTTCATCAACTTGAATTTTATTTGATACATCTATCTAACCCACTTGAACAGAAAGTAATCACTTGGGGCCCAATTCTCAAAAGCCTATGCCCGGAGTAACTTGATTTGCACCTCAATAAATGGTGCAAGTGGCAAGTTACGCCAGCAGTTGCGACATGCAGTATTCTATAAAGCAGCCTGCGACATGTCGCAGGCTGCTTGTGCCAAAGTGAAGAAACGCCACCAGTTACGCCCTAACCCCCCTGCGACATGGCGCTAGGGAGTTTATAGCAGCAGTTGAGACCTATTCTGGAAGGGCAGCAACAAAGACCCCAAGGTTGCCATTCTCAAACAACCCCCAGAGGACATCCACCAAAGTACAGTTACATCAGCTTCTAGCTGGTGTAAGTGTACATACGCCTTCCGGAGGTTGTGAGTATGTGCCACCGGCCCAACACCCAATGCCACGTCACCCTCCCCCCACCAATGCCCCACTCCTCATACTGCCACATTTAATGTTCCATCCCCCTGAATGCCCCGACCACCAAACATCTGAGTTAAAGCCCCACAGAGATATTGCTGTTCCCCCCAAGCCCCGACCCCTGGAAATCCTAGTTAAAACCCCACAGGGCTATTGCTTTCCCATGTTCTGACTCCTGCAAATGCTAGTTAAAGTCCCACAGGCTATTGCTGTCCCCCCATGCCCCAACCACTGTAAATGCTAGTTAAAGCCCTGCAGGCTATTCATGCCCGATCCCCGATAGGCCACCTCCAAGAAACCACATCTCCCGAGTATGAGATACCCTTATCCCTGGTAGTCTAGTGGCCCCCACCCCCACCCAGCAGTGGCAGACTACCCCACTTCCCCACCACCCAGCCGTCGACTGGTACAGCCCACCTCTCACCACCATGACCAACCACTGACTGAACTACTGGAGCGCATACTACTGTACATAATACGTGCTCATGAATATTCCAGAATTGGGCGCAAGTGTATTAGAGTTTGGCGCAAGTCACCTTTGGCGATGACTTGTGCCATCCGTATAGAATCGGGCCCCAGGTTTAGAATGGAACTCTATGAAGCTAATCATATATTTTTTAGACAAAATCGTCCTGGGATTACATCAACATTTTGTAAATGTGGTGCTCAAGCTGAAGATGATTTAAAACACATCGTGCTTCACTGCCCTTTGTATAATTGCAAAAGAACCTATTGGTTGGGATTCATCTTGGTCAATTACAGTTTCACTCTGGATCAAATATATGTACATTATACAACTTGCATGGTTCTACAACTTTGAACAGACTGGTTGGTTTTTTGACTTCTCTGAAATTATGAAATTGAATTGCAATATTTTTAGTTGTATAATAATATACCTTTATTTTCTACAATTGAGAGTATGAGAGGCTTTCTCCTTTTTTGCCAGTTGTGGCCTTTTTGTTCAAAATTTGTAATTTGGGACTTGAACAAGATTACAGATGACAATACTTATTCGGGGGTGTAGGTAACCAGACCTGAACCCGTTTAAGTTCCGTTTACTCCTGTTTCAGGATATCTAAAGGCCAAAGTCTCTCTGACTCTCTGGTCTAAGAATGTCACATAATAAATATAGTTTCAGTAGGTCTGTTCTACTTGTCTCAATTACCTGTTTGAAACCCATGACTGCTGTTCTTCCATTTTCTATGCTGCAATTACAGAACTTACAAAACTGTGCTACTTTTGAATTTATACTGAATATAATTAATATTTACAGAATACTTAATTTTGGAACCTGACAGTATCATTGCTAGCTACGTAGTTGTATTCAGGATTGCTATTGCAATTATCCAATTTAATGAGCACATTTGTTCTAATTGTAGGAAACTCATGAAATTATTGTATACTATAGACATATATTGGATAGTCATCTGCAGAACCTGATAATATCAATAACAAATATCGTTTTAGTTTGGTGGATTACAATTTCTTCTTCTCATGAACATGCTATGTACAGTTACTTGAAATTTATGGAAATTACGAACATTCTTCAGAAAGTTTAAGTCTGTTTATTCAGTCCAAGCTTCTCATTATGAATATCTGATAGAAAGATAATGTTATAAGTCAATGGTTAAAATGCGCACCCCTATGAACTATCGCCCGCCTTTCACGATGGGACTGGGATTCAACCCCCTGTGCTGCCCCAGCCCACAAGGCAGATGGGGAAGGCAGGAGCAGATGATCAGGCAACCACATGTACGGGGACAGGGTTGTCGGTGCCATGGCGGTGGCGGTATGGCAGTCGAATACTAGGTCAGGGACACACTGTGCTGGGAGGTCTGTCACTGGGGAAGGCTGGTCATTGGGGCATGGATGCAAGGGTCTGGGTGACAACTGGGGTTATTCATGACCAGGAGCCATGCCAACATGTGCAAGTGATCTGCTCCCAGACCCAGGCCCGGCATCCAATTGGATTCCTGCCTGGGTTCACAACTCCGCCCCCGGCTGCCCTGCGGAGTCCTGCAAGCTGGGGGGAGGAGCCACAGACAAATGGGCACCAGTCATGCATACTGGCATGTGGGTACCTGGCCGCAGGTGCACAGCTACACTGGTGGGGTATGAGCCTTTTGCATATACCTCTGCCCTGTTGGTGCATAGCTGCTATTGTGTTTGCAACCCTTATAGTTTATTTCCGCTCATTCTATGGTTTGCATTTTGCGTGGTAACACTAACCTAGTTTTTTTTTGGTCATAATATATATATATATCTATATGTATACAATATATATATATATATATATATACTGTATATATATATATATATATATATATATATACACACATATGATAGTGGTGCAGTCACACCACTATATTTTGGGTTGATCTGGGGTTTCTATGTTAAACCTGAAATTTTGCTCTTTAATATCTTCGCAACTGTTCAATAGCTTTTCATTAAATTTTGCATGCACAGCCTGTGGTAGCTCTCTGGATCTGCCAAGTTTTATTCTGATTGGATGTGTGGTTTCCAATATCTAGACAGTGAAAAAAGTGAATTTTTGGTAGATTGTTTTTCCCCATAGGCTTGAATGGGATTTTCTTTGAATTGTCTACCACCCATACAGTTTGGAATTTTGGTCTGAAATGTTCAGGGTATATAGGGGTTGATCCACAGATGTGCCTTTTGATTGTTTGGTGAAAAAATATTAATCCGTTCCAAAGTTATTTAATTTTAAAAGTCTTGTAAATTGGTTCTGAGCATGCTCAGTAAGCACCTCAAAATAGCTGTAGAAAATGAAAAAAGATTTCCTTTTTCATATTGATGTCATCCTTTTCATTTTGGGGAAATTCTTTTTCATTTGGCTGCCATCTTGTTTTGTGTTTTCCCCAAAAATTTAAAATTAAAAAAATATATAATTGAGATTGAGGGGTGCTGCTAAGACATGCTGATTGCTAATTGGGACCCCCTTAACTGCATTCTGCACTTAAGTGTTCCAGGAATGCTCCTCAGATATTGCTTTTTGATGTTTATAAATCCTTTTTCCTATTGCGTGTTATGAAAAAAGATTATTTTTTCATATCACGAGTGACGAAAAGGGATTCTTTTTCATGAGAAAAAACTGCTTTCCCTACTGTGTAGTGGCATCCCCTGCTCTCCAGTCCCTTTTCCCTTGGTCTGATAATTTCCTCTGGTATCTAGTGGTGCCCCCCACCCTCTGATCCCTGTCTCCCCTTGTTATGAAAATAACTTGGCCTGGGGTCTTGTGGTGCCTTCCCATCCCATCCCTGTTATAAAAATGATTTGCCCTGGTGTCTAGTCAGGTACTGCCACCCTACAATCCCTGTTTCCATTGTTCTTAGAGTTTCCCTGGTGCTCAGTGGTACCCCCGCCCTCCAATTCCTGTCCCCGTTGTTTTTATAGTTTCCCTGGTGTCTAGTGACTCTCTTGCACTCCTGTCCCTGTCCCCATTGTCCTTAGAGTTTTCCTCATGTCTAGTGGCACCCCTCACCCTCTGATCCCTGTCCACCTTGTTTTTATAGTTTCTCTCATGTCTGGTGGCACCCCCCACCCTCCAATCACTGTTCGCCTTGTTTTTATAGTTTCCCTGGTGTCTAGTAGCACCACTCACCCTCTAATCCCCTTCAACCTTGTTGTTGAGTGACAAAAAAGGATTATTTTTTGTGAGAGAAATCTGCTTTCCCTACTGTGTAGTGGTATCCACCACCCTCCAATCCCTTTTCCCTTGGTCTGATAATTTTCCCTGGTATCTCATGGCACCCTCCGCCCTATGATCCCTGTCTCCCTTTGTTATTAAAATAACTTGTCTTGGGGGTCTAGTGGTGCCCTCATCCCATCCCATTGCAAAAATTATTTGCCCTGGTGTCTAGTGGCACCCCGTGCCCTCCTGTCCCTGTACCAATTGTTCTTAGAGTTTCTCTGGTGTCTAGAGGCACTCCTTGCCCTCTGATCCCTGCTCCCCTTGTTCTTATAGTTTTACTGGTGTCTAGTGGCACCCCAACCCTCCAATCCCTGTCACCTTTGTTCTTAGAATTTCCCTGGTGTCTAGTGGCACCCCCACCCTTCTATCCCTATCCCCATTGTTCTTAGTTTCCCTGGTAGCTAGTGGCACTCTTTGGCCTCTGATCCCCATCCCCTTGTTTTTATAGGTTCCCTGTTGTCTAGTGGTACCACCACACTCCGATACCCATCCCCCTTGTTTTTATAGTTTCCCTGGTGTCTAGTGGCACCCCCACCCTCCGACCTCCATCCCCTTGAGATATCTGTGTTTTTTTCCTGGTGTCTAGTGACACGCTCGCCCTTCAATCAGCACCCCAATGTGAGCATTCTTTCCCTAGTGTCTAGTGGCACCTTTCCATCCTCTCTTGCTTATTTTCCCTGTAATAAAAAAACGGTCCCTCGATGTCTTTTTTGAACCTGTAAAAAAAAGGTCCCTCACAGATCCAACCTCCCACCTCCCACTCAGTACCCACCAACCCACACATTCCACAGACCTTCACTTACCTAAACAGGTGCCATGGTGAAGATCCACTCTCTAATTGGAGACATGTCTTGTTGCTGGAAAAGCTGACTGCTATATGAGAAAGTAAATTAAGTGCAGTTCAATGTATTTCAAAGGGGTTTTCAACTTTGGTGCATAACTTTTCCATGTTTACATATTTTGACACCAGATTTTCAACATACCCTTTTTGAGACCTCCTCCTCATGAACAATGTTGGTGTCATTTTGCAAATCCTGCCTGACAGGTGATTTTGCTGTTGGTTGGCAAAATCAAGTTTTGGGCAGGATGTCAACATTTTCACCATACTTGTTCATGAGGTGTGGTCATAAGTAGGGTGTGTTGAAAATTTGGGGTCAAAATATATATATATGCAACTATGGGGGAATGGGAGCACAGGGCCCAGAGGGTCTTTTAGCTTGTTTTTTGTTTTTATTGGACTCACCACAACCCAACACAGATAGACCAACAGAGGGTAGCTGGTTCATCCTACTGGGGTGTTATACAGACAAGGCACATTGACGAGTCATGGAAGGAGGAAACACGTGTCTGTATCTTCTGTTGGCACCCTTTGCATACTGTGTGAGAGGCCTTTTGGCACCATGCATTTCTGCTTAAAGTTGAACCAGCCTAATATTTTGTGGTGATTTGCATATACAGTCCATGATGCTTAGCATTATGGGGGTATGTGTGATTTTGTATTTCTTTGAAACTTGGATTCCTGGCCAATGCTCTTTGGTGGTAACTATTGTCTCAGTGCTTGTGCGCTAAGGTTCTTTGTCTTTTAGCTTGTTTTTTTTTTTATTGGGCTCACCACAACCCAACCGAGATAGATCAAGATAGGGTAGCTGGTTCATTCTACTGGGGTGTCATACAGACGAGGCACACTGATGAGTCCTTGTAGGATGAAACACGTGTCTGTGTCTTCTGTTGGCACCCTTTGCAGACTTTGTGAGAGGCCTTTTAGCAGTGTCTAGTACGACTTCCCGAACGCCTACTTCTTGACTTGTCACATACTGACAGTTTGTTCCTGAAATGTAACATCCCATCTAAGCGTACTGCCCGACAGCATCACCCGCCTGACAATCTGATTTACCTTGCAATATCTTTTACCTTGCAGCAGTCATGATGTTCTACAGGCTTTTCTTAGTATTCTTGTGCTAGTTCTATTTCACCAGGAAATGACACACAGCTGTCAGTGAGCTGTCAGTGAGCTTGGCAGACATGGGGCTGTTGTCAATTACAGTTCGTTGATTACTGTCAATCAATTACTGTAATTAACATCAAGCTGATGGTTATAAGTAACAAGTCATGTGCAATACTTCCGAGTTTGTCGTTTTGGTTTTTGCAGTGTGGAAATGGCTGAAGTTATTGTTTGCAAGGTTGTCCCTTCATAGAGAGGGAATACAAAGATAGCATACGGTGGCTACTTGTATGTTAAGGTGCGTAGTCATGGCGACCTGTACTATTGGTGTTGCCAGAGCAGGAAGAGCCTGCAGTGTTTGGGGAGAGCATCCATGATATTAGTTGGTGGACATCATTTAAGAAAATTAGGTGAGCATAACCACACCCCAGAAGCAACTGATATACCGATAGCTGTTTCTTCCCTAAAATCTGGTGCAGTGGCAACTAACAAAACACCAACCCAAATAATACAATCACAAATGTCACAATTAAGTGATGAAATAAGGCCGGGCATGCCCAATAAACAAGCTCTGCAGCAAATTGTCAGAAGGGCCAGAAGACAAATTACTCCCCCAGAGCCGCGAACACTAGACAGTATTGTGATTCCTGATAGCCTGCAGCATGTAAATGATGCCAGATTTTTTGCTAGGGAATCATCAGTGGGGAAGACAAGATTATCATATTCACAACAGCAAAAAATGTAGAGAAGCTGTCTATTGTCCCTTTCTGGATCATGGATGGCACTTTCAAGACAGGGCCATCCTTGTTTAGGCAATTATACTCTATACATACTCCAGTTGAAGCACCAGACAATTTGAGAATTGTGCCCCTTGTGTATGTGCTTATGTCTAGTAAGTCACCGGACAGTTACTTGCACCTCTTTCAAGATCTTCTGGATATGGCAGATGATGAGAATATGACTTTGGCCCCAAAAGTGATTCTAACTGATTTTGTGTGCGTACATTCTTGGAGTACATACGAGGAACAGCTCACAATCTCTGCATATAGATACACAAAGATTCTGAATTTTAATTTGTTTTCTGCATTTTATGTTTTTAATAAAGAATGGAATTTAATTTGTTGTTCAACTAGGGATCCAATGGAATCAGGTAAGCTGAATTTTTGCTTTCTATTCCTGATTGTGCAGTTTACACTGGCCGCCTTGCCATTATGAAATATTACCATCTGGCCGCCATGTCATTATGAAATGCTGAAACAGCTGTCTATTCTTGATCTGTGCAGTTTTCACTGACCGCCGTGACATTCTGAAATGCATCCTTTGTCAGGATAACATTTGCGGTATGAAAACTTGTTAGGATTAAGTTTGTTTGGGAAATTGGTGGTGGGAAGTTTGTTGTCAGGAAGTATAGTGTTGGGAAGTAGTACGGATTCCCTTTCAGCACCATGCATTTCTGCTTAAAGTTGAACCAGCATAATAGTTTGTGGTGATTTGCATATACAGTCCATGATGCTTTGCATTATGGGGGTATGTGTGATTTTGTATTTCTTTGAAACTTGGCTTCCCGCCCAATGCCCTTTGGGGGTAACCCTTGTCTCAGTGCTTGTGAATTAAGGTTCTTTGTCTTTTACCCAAGGGCTCTGACATTGTCAGGCAGGAAGTGAGGCCCTCCTTGGATTCACGTCCCTTTCGGGCAGTGTTAAGCAATCAATTTTAATGATAAGAAAACCGCAATTACAAGTTCATGCAGGTCAAACGAGTGACACCACCTCTACCGGTTTCGCACAGTTTGCGTCATCAGGAGGATGACCATCCCTCTACATAGACCCCTTTTATACTAAATTAGCAGCCAAAATTTAAAGAGCTAATACAACAATATGTAAACACATAACATGAGATCCATGTGTTAATGGTCCTATCTTTTATCTACTAATAAAATACTATAAAATGAAAATAATTAAAACAGAGATGAGAAATTAATACCATCTATAAATATCCTTCAACACCAAACAGTGTATTGCATATCAAACATCCGTGATTTGAAACAAATATCTAACAATAAAAATAAAAGTAAAAAAACATTATATAAATATATATATAATCTTAGAGCCAAAATCATTTCAAATGCAATAGAAATTATACCCATAATGAAAACAATAAATGAAGAAGCAGAATCAGAAGATATGCACATTTTCACTGTACCCTGAAAAATAAACAAAAAAAGTTTTAGAATATAATAAATCTGTATATAACAAACCATTATCCTTCAATTAACTATTTTATATATACCAACATCTTATATATATAGTTGATTAACTGTATACCATACAAAAAAATCAATAAAAAACCAAAGAAATATCCTATATAATTAATACAGGTTCTAATCCCACCAGGGGCCATTGAATCCAAAAAGACATTTACTTTCTCCTAATACAGAATAAAAGTTCAATCCTATCATTCAGACCAGGAAATTTTAAAGCTCCCAAAGTATAAATCCAAAAAGATTCATGATAAAGTAATTTCTCATCCAAGTTCCCACCACATGGTCCTAACACTACCCTTTCAAAGGCACAAAATTTGAAACCATGCTTGCCACCTCTTGCATTGTCAATATGGACTGCTAATGCATTCTTCACATCCTTATTTACAATAGAATGAAGATGATCGCCTACCCTTATTTTAAATTGTCTACCAGTTTTGCCCACATAAAAAGACCCACACTCGCATATAGCCAAGTATATAACATTATTACTATTACAATTAAAAAATTCTTTAATCTGGAATTCTTTCAAATTGTTATGCGTACTAAATTTATCGGTTTTCAAAATGTAAGGGCAACACTTACAATTTCCACAGCTGAAACTTCCAGCTGGTAAGGGTGGCAACCAAGTTTTGAACGCAGGTACTGCTTTATCAACAAAGTGACTATGTACTAGTCTATCTTTAATATTTCTACCCCTGCGAAAAACAAAACTAGGTTTTCCCTTCACATCCTCACACAAGAGAGGCTCATGTTCCAAAATGTGCCGGTTATTTAACACAATCTTCTGAATCTTACAGGACTAGTTTTCATCCTTACCATTTGATTAAAAATATTCCAAAGGCACAATTTTATCGAGCTCGGAGAAATTGTTCTGAAGATAGTGACTTTTTTGTCCAAGGCAGTGAGATGTGCAGTAGATTTATTGCCAGGGGTTATCCATCTAAGTATGTAGATCAAACTTTTAAAGATACTTTGGATATTAAAAGGGAAACATTATTGTTGGGGAAAGTAAAACCAGTGGAATCTCCGAAGATGAATTTTGTCACTAATTATACAAGACAGTCCCATAAGATTCAACAGATTGTGTTAAATAACTGGCACATTTTGGAACATGAGCCTCTCTTGTGTGAGGATGTGAAGGGAAAACCTAGTTTTGTTTTTCGCAGGGGTAGAAATATTAAAGATAGACTAGTACATAGTCACTTTGTTGATAAAGCAGTACCTGCGTTCAAAACTTGGTTGCCACCCTTACCAGCTGGAAGTTTCAGCTGTGGAAATTGTAAGTGTTGCCCTTACATTTTGAAAACTGATAAATTTAGTATGCATAACAATTTGAAAGAATTCCAGATTAAGGAATTTTTAATTGTAATAGTAATAATGTTATATACTGGCTATATGCTAGTGTGGGTCTTTTTATGGGCAAACTGGTAGACAATTTAAAATAAGGGTCAGCTAACATCTTCGTTCTATTGTAAATAAGGATGTGAAGAATGCATTAGCAGTCCATATCGACAATGCAAGAGGTGGCAAGCATGGTTTCAAATTTTGTGCCTTTGAAAGGGTAGTGTTAGGACCACGTGGTGGGAACTTGGATGAGAAATTACTTTATCGTGAATCTTTTTGGATTTATACTTTGGGAGCTTTAAAATTTCCTGGTCTGAATGATAGGATTGAACTTTTATCCTGTATTAGGAGAAAGTAAATGTCTTTTTGGATTCAATGGCCCCTGGTGGGATTAGAACCTGTATTAATTATATAGGATTTTTCTTTGGTTTTTTATTGATTTTTTTGTACGGTATACAGTTAATCAACTATATATATATAAGATGTTTGTATATATAAAATAGTTAATTGAAGGATAATGGTTTGTTATATACAGATTTATTATATTCTAAAACTTTTTTTGTTTATTTTTCAGGGTACAGTGAAAATGTGCATATCTTCTGATTCTGCTTCTTCATTTATTGTTTTCATTATGGGTATAATTTCTATTGCATTTGAAATGATTTTGGCTCCTAAGATTATATATATATTTATATAATGTTTTTGTTACTTTTATTTTTTATTGTTAGATATTTGTTTCCAAATCACGGATGTTTGATATGCAATACGCTGTTTGGTGTTGAAGGATATTTATAGATGGTGTATTAATTTCTCATCTCTGTTTTAATTATTTTCATTTTTATAGTATTTTATTAGTAGATAAAAAGATAGGACCATTAACACATGGATCTCATGTTATGTGTTTACATATTGTTGTACTGGCACTTTAAATTTTGGCTGCTAATTTAGTATAAAAGGGGTCTATGTAGAGGGTTGGTCATCCTCCTGATGACGCAAACTGTGCAAAACCGGTAGAGGTGGTGTCACTCGTTTTACCTGCATGAACTTGTAATTGCGGTTTTCTTATCATTAAAATTGCCGTCTTTTTGGAGCTCTGAGTGGTGCGGTCTTTGTTGTTCCAGTGTACATTTGTTTTGACTCGCACACTCTGTTCACTGGATGAGCGGTCTTGTAGTTTTATAAGTGTTAAGCAATGCCAGGTCAATTAAGAATAAGACCGCAGTGGCTGCGGATCTTGTTGCTTCTGTTGACCTGGATAGCATAACCAAGACCTGACTGGATGGAAGTGTGGGCCTTATTTTGGAGTCTGCAGTTCTGGCTGGGTTCTTGGTGATTCACCACCTGAAAGTGGACTGTAGGGGCCGGGGGGTGCTGTCTGTTTTAGACAGGAACTGGATCTCAGGGAGGTGCCAGTTGGAGGCATCAACTCCTTTGAGTGTATTGTGGGTGCAGGTGCAGGCTACAGGACCCTTCTCATTTACCATCCACCAGCTGATGGGAGGGAGTTCCTGAAGGAGGTTGCAGACTTCATCGCCGAGATGGTATCGGAGTCCCCAGATGGTTAATTCTGGGGGACTTCAATGCCTCGGTCGAGGATGAACTCTCGCCATTTAGACAAAACCTCCTCCAACTGATGGATTCATTGGGCCTGACATGGGTTATTACCTCTGCAACTCATGAGAGGGGGCACACATTGGACTTGGTGTTCCACCTGGGGAAGGAGACCTCCGATATGGAGGTGAAGCCAATCGGTTGGTCTGACCATCATGCCCTGAGATTCAGTTTCACAGACCCCCGAAATAGGCCTGCCCCAAAGGAGTTAGTGCAGTTCTGTCCTTTGAGAGGAGTTACTGCAGAAGGCCTAATGACGGTGCTGGACTTCTTGGGACTTCCAAAGGATAGCACTGACCCAGGGCCCCTGGTGTCGGCCTATAATAGGGTTGTTGTGGGGAGTTGGATGTCATTGCTCCAATTTGCGTTCACCCCTTGCCCTTTGCCTGGGGGACCCCTGGTTTAATGGGGAAATACGTGAGCTGAAGAGACAGGGGTTAAAGTTGGAGAGACACTGGTGGAAAACTCACCTGGAGGTGGATAAGCTTAGATTGCTGGATCATTACAAGATCTATCAATCAACAATTTCCCATAAGAAGGCAGAGTTCCCATTCAGGGAAATTGCTACAGTGAAGAATAGGCCAGCCCAGCTCTTCCAGACTGTGGACACACTATGCAATCCAGCCTGTCTTCATTCCGGTCGAGTGCTGTCACAAGTACAATGTGAGGAGTTTGCACAATTCTTCACTGATGAGGTGTCCACCATCAGAGATGAGATCAGCCAATGCCTTTCCATTGGACCTTGCACTAGTCAATTGGGTGGTACTAATGCCCAGTTGACTTGGTTCACCTTTAGCCAACTGGCAGTCATAGATATAGTGAGGATTGTCCAGACTTTGCAGCCAACCTACTGTAGTTTGGATCCAGGCTCTACATGCCTATTAATGGGGTGTGTAGAGGAGATCAGCCTGGTCCTTGCTGGAATAGTGGCGATTTCAGTGGAGAGAGGGATCTTTCCAAATCCCTTAAAGGAGGCGGCAGTACACCCCCTTTTGAATAAAACCTCCCTTGACCCCGACTGCCCAGCAAACTATAGACCAGTCTTGAACTTACCCTTACTAGGGAAAGTTATTGAGAAGGTGGTCGCCTTGCAGCTGGAAGATCATTTGACCAACCACAATATCTATGACCCTCTCCAATTTGGCTTCAGGAAATGGCACAGCACCGAGACAGTCCTGGTGTGGGTACTAAATGACCTTCTGATGGTGAGAGATCAGAGAACCCATTCCATTTTGGTTCTCCTTGATCTCTCAGCAGCATTTGACACCATGGATCATGGGGTGATGCTCGAACGCCTGTGGTTTTTCAGTGGACTGAGGGGAGCAGTCCTCAGTCGGTTTCGATCTCTCCTCAAGGGCAGATCTCAGAAAGTGGTTTCGTGGATTTATTCCTCGGCCCCTCACTGGCTGCCCTGTGGGATTCCACAGGGTTTGGTGCTGTCCCCCATGTTATCTGAGGTGTATATGCTCCCATTAGGGGACATTATAAGATGGTATGGGTTGAGTTTTCATTGCTATGCTGATGACTCTCAGCTCTACATGTCTTTTGTGCCTGAATACGAGTCTGAGTCTGTCACAGTGTTTAATAACTGCCTGCTGGAGATGCAGAACTTGGTGAGTACTAGCTGGCTTTGGTTGAACTTGAATAAAACAGAGGTAATGGTGGTGGACCAGGGTTATAGGATGACAGGGGCATGGGTGGGGAAACCCTCAAGTTTTTATCTTGGGGGGAACCCACTTATGGCCTTGGGCCAGATGCGTAGCCTGGGTGTGGTATTTGATGAGGGCCTGACCCTGAGGGCACAGGTTTTGGCTGTAGTCAAATCTTCTTTTTACCATCTAAGGAATATTGCCCTGGTGAAGCTCCTGGCCCTGCCCAAAGATCTTCCTACCTTGGTTCACACCTTTGTCACCAGTCATTTTGATTACTGCAATGCCCTCTATCTAAGGCTACCAGGGGTGGATATCCGCCACTTGCAGCTAGTGCAGAATGAGAATGGCAGTTTGTTGACTGGAACCCCTAGATCCAATCACATAATACCTGTGCTGTGTGAACTGCATTGGCTGCCAATACAGTGGTGGATCACCTTCAAGGTCGCATCACTGATCTATAAGGCCCTGCACAAGCTGGGACCTCACTAACTGAAGGAACTCCTGTACTCTTACTGTCCACCGCTCACTCCGATCCTCTAGTGAGGGACTGCTAGAGATTCCCAGGGTATCCCTGAAAACATCTGGAGGAAGATCTTTAGCCTTTATGGCACCTACCCTGTGGAACTCTCTACCTTGCCAGATACGAGATAGCCTGACCGTGGAAGGATTTAAAAAATCCTTAAAAACTTTCCTGTTTAACCAGACATTCACAGGGACTCATTGATTGATTGCTATTGTTTTACTGTTTTTTAAATATAATATTGTTATGTTATTGTATTGTATATTGTAAAGGTGCCTTGAGCTTTGGAAGGGCACCTTATACAAAAAAAATTTACTTACTTACTTACTTTAGCTTGTTGTTTGTTTTTATTGGGCTCATCACAACCCAACCCAGGTAGACCAACATAGGATAGCTGGTTCATTCCACCAGGGTGTCATACAGATGATGTCCACTGATGAGGACTGATAGGACGAAACACATGTCTGTGTCTTCTGTTGGCACCCTTTTCAGACTTTGTGAGAGGCCTTTCCGCACCATGCATTTCTACTTAAAGTTGAACCAGCATAATATTTTGTGGTGATTTGCATATACAGCCCATGATGCTTTGCATTATGGGGGTTTGTGTGATTTTGTATTTCTTTGAAACTTGGCTTCCCGGCCAATGCCCTTTGGGGGTAACCCTTGTCTCAGTGCTTGTGCGCTAAGGTTCTTTGTCTTTTAGCTTGTTTTTTGTTTTTATTGGGCTAGCCACAACCCAACCCAGATAGACCAACAGAGGGTAGCTGGTTCATTCCACCGGGGTGTCATACAGACAAGGCACACTGATGAGTCCCAGTAGGACAAAACATGTGTCTGTGTCTTCTGTTGGCACCCTTTGCAGACTATGTGAGAGGCCTTTCGGCACCATGCATTTCTGCTTAAAGTTGAACCAGCATAATATTTTGTGGTGATTTGCATACACGGTCCATGATGCTTAGCATTATGGTGGTATGTGTGATTTTCTATTTCTTTTAAGGATACCATTATACTATCTCAAAAAGTAAGGAAATTCTATGCAGAAAACTGTGTTAATGCAACATTTAGAATTGAGGCTACAGCATCAAAAGTGGAGAAATGTAACTTTAGGGTTTCCAACCCAAAAACCCCAATACCACTCCTAAAGCAAACTGGGTACTCAACCTGGTACACACAAATGTACAAAAATTGCCAGCAGCAAAAGACCATCATGGTCTATCTAGGCTGTCCGTGAATGCAGCTAGCTCCCTATTCAGCAGCTGCCCCTCTCACTTTACCCTGCCCTTTGCCCAGTCCCACCCCTTCTTGAAGCATTCCACTGTGGTACATGCCACCAATTCAGCTGGTAGCATGTTCCACTTTACCACCACCCTCTCTGTAAAGAAATGCCTCCTTACCTCCCTCCTGAATCTACCCCCCTCCAATCTCATGTCATGGCCCCTAGTGTCTCTCTCCACTCTCCTCCTGAATAGACCCTCTGTGTCTGTTCTGATTATCCCTTTCATGTATTTGAAGGTCTCAATCATATCCCCCTGTCCCTCCCATCCTCCAGTGAGTACATGTTTAACTGTCTTAGTCTGACCTCATATGGCAATTCCCTCAGGCCCTGAATGATCTTCATTGCCCTACAGTGCTCCCCATCTAGCACACTAATGTCCCTTTGTAGGTACTGGCACCAGTACTGCATGCAGTATTCCAGGTGGGGTCTAACCAACGATCTGTACAACGGTAGAATAACCTCCCTTCTTCTTGAGGTAATTCTCCTTGCAATGCACCCCAGCATTTTGTTGGCCATTGTTGCTGCCTTTCTGCATTGTGTGGAATTGTTTATTGCTCCTGTGATGAGCACCCCCAGATCCTTTTCCTCTTCTGTTACCTCCAGCTGTACTGCCCCCAGATGGTAGCTTCTCGGATATTTTGTTCTGAAGTGCAGCATCTTTCATTTTTTTACATTGAACCCCCTGCAGCCATCTGTCAGACCATCTCTCCAGCCTTGCCAGATCCTCCTGTAGCTCCCACCACCCTCCCAGTCATCCACAACCGTTCCCATTTTGGTGTCATCTGCAAATAGGCTGATTTTGCTGCTGATGCTCTCTGAGTTGTCAGCAATAAATATGCCAAACAGCACTGGGCCCAAAACTGAACCCTGTGGAACACCACTTGTCACAGCTTAGGGGATGAGTATTTCCCACCTACTACCACCCTCTGCTGTGTATCTTTTAGCCAGTTCTCCACCCACCCCACCAGTTTTGCTCCTGCCACTGTGCCCTGCAGCTTGATTCCAAGTCTCCCATATGGTACTGAATCAAAGGCCTTACTGAAGTCTAGGTACAGGACATCCACCGCATGGCCCCTGTCAATTTAGCTAGTCATCCAGTCATAGTATTCCACCAGGTTGGTTTGGCATGACCTGCACTTGACGAAGCCATGCTGCCTCCCGTTCCGCACCCCATTCACCTCCAGTAGTGCCACTAGCCTACCTTTTAGGATGCTGTCCATTAGCTTCCCCACTATGGACATTAGACTTACTGGCCTATAGTTTTTCAGTTCATCCTTGGGTCCACTCTTGTGGAGGGAAACCACGTGAGCCAGTCTCCAGTCCTGTGGTATGCAACCTGTGTCTAGAGATGAATTAAATAAGTCTGCCAAGGGTCCTGCCAGGACCTCTGCCAGCTCCTTCAGCACTCTCAGATGTACTCCATCTGGTCCCGGAGCCTTGTCTACACTCAATGCCCATAACACCTCCAGCACCCTCCCCACTGTGATTTCACTGTCACCCCCCATCTGTTTCTAACCTCCCTCCTGCTATGGGTAGGGCCGCTTCCTTTTCTTTCATAAAGACTGAACAGAAGTAGTCGTTGAGCACTTCTGCCTTTTCACCCCCTTTCTCTACCCATCTCTCCTCCTTCTTAATTCTTACAATTTGGTCCTTACAGCTTCTTTTCTCCCTGATGTACCCAAAGAAGTCTTTCTCCCCTTTTTTATGCCCTGCGCCAGCCTGAGTTCCCTTGCTGCCTTGGCTGCCCTTACCCCCCCAGTCACTTACTTTACTTTTTTCAGGTATTCCTCCCTATCGTCCTCCTTCCTCGATTTTCGGTATCTCCTATAATCTGCCATTTTCTTCCTTACCCTGTCTAGCACCCCTTTACTTATCCAGCTGGGTATCTTCCCTCTAGCTTTCTTAGTCTGGGCCCCTGCTGCAATTTTCTGTTGCCTCCACTATCCCCTGTCTTATCAGTTCCCACCTTTGCTGTGTGTCCATACCCAGTTGAATTTTGCACAGGAACCACTGTGCCACTTCCCTCATCATCTTAAAGTTGGCATTCCTAAAATCCAGCACCCTTGTGCCAGATGCCATCCTCTCTTTAGCCATCTGTAACTGGAACCATGCTGTCCGGTGGTCACTCCCCCCAGTGGTTCCTCCACCCTCACATCCCTCACCCAGTCCACTTTCATCAGTGTTCCTTTCCCTAGTCGGTTCCTTGACTAACTGTACTAGAAAGCTTTCCTGGAAGTCGTCCAGCATTACCTACTCCCATCTGCTCTTTGTGGTAGGTGTGTCCCCACTCCACCTCAGCAGTTTTTTTTTTTTAACTTTATTTATCTCCAACCCTGGAGAACTCCTTCCAGTGACCTCGGGGGCTCCCAGCCTCTACCTCCCTCCATGACCACTCCTCTCTCCTCACGTCACCAAGCACCACCTCCGGGTCTGAAACCTCTGGAGGTAAGGCCGCCCTATCCACCCAGGGCACTCTGTCTTTATAGGCAAAGTGTCCAGCACATGAGTCTTGCAATTAAGAGGAGATGGCCCAGAGTTGGGAGTGTGGGCTGTGGAAGGATGAGGTGCCTTCATCTATCCCCAGGGTTGGGGTTTTTCTCTCTTTTTCATTCCCCTCCCACAGAGCCTGTCCAGTGAGGCAACGTAGTGCAGTAGCTCTGCCCACCCATGGCTTACGCCACACTGCTCAGTAGGTGATCCTCCAGCCACCGCTAGAGGTTGATCCATGAGTGAGCGCATCCCACACCCTCCCCCAGGGAGAGACAGCAGTCCTCCAGATGCTCGATCTCTTCACCCCGCCAACCCCCAGTGACCCCCGGCTCTTTCCCAAACCCGGGTTGCCGGTGTGGTGTGAGGTGTGGCATCCAGTGCCTCAACCCTCAGCACCACGGGCTGACCCCTGGCAGGTTAAAGTCCCCTACTATCACCACCCCCCTTCCCGCAGTTCCTCCTGATCTGTTCTGCCAGTACACAGTACCAGTACCAGAGGAGCATAGAAGAAAGGTCTGGATCCTGCTACAGCAAGCCCAGGAGTCATTACAAGAAGAATGGCAGCCAGACTAGACGCAGTAACAAAAGTCTAAACTGAGACTATATAGCCCGAACCAGTGATGAAAGGAGAATAATAGGCAGGGATAAAACATGAAAGCCTGTCTGCCTTCTTGAAATGGTGGGCTATACAACAAATAGAAACTGAGAAACAAAGAAGAGAAGAGGTGCAGTAACAGGAGCAGCAATGGCTGGATGTCTTGCAAGCTATCGAAGCTGGAGGATCTGGCACAGGTCCAGCAGATCACCAAAACAAAAACAACTTAAAATACATTAAACTTAAAAAGCAGTGTCCCTAGGATAATGTTGAAGCATACCTGGCAACTTTTGAGAGGGTTGCTGAAGTCATCCAATGGCCAAAATAACAATGGACATCAGGTGGGTACCTTATCTAACAGGTAAGGCCCAACTAGCTGACAGCAGAATGCACAATGCACAGTTAGAAAACTATGACCTTGTGAAAAGAGAAATCCTTTAAAGCAGCAGTACTACGAAAAAAAAATTTGCGCTTTTTTGATAGTTTATTCCCTGTGCCCTGCTAATCATATACCTGGTACTCTTTCTCATCGGCATTGTATTATCGCCGAGTAATTTGCTCAGTTATTCTCTGCTTTTGTTTACATTTCTGCCACCCAGCATGTTGCACTGGAACCCCCTCTACTGCCAACTGCACATTTGAATGACTTGCAGGGACATCAGGAATGGTCAGCAGAGGGTCCCTCTGCTGTTGTCAAAAGACGTGATGCGACCGGAAGAAAAAGCGCAGCTGAAATTAATCAGCCGCCATATTTGTTGTAGCGCTACAACACTTCAAATAAATTGCAAATATCTAAAAAACTAAGGACGACTGGGAAAAAATATTTACTGGTATGGAAACTGGAACTTTGGCTGCATGCTTACAGCTGAAAAACAGAATTTTGATTGGTCACTTCCTGATTTCGTAGTACTGCTGCTTTAAAGATATGTGACAGAGTTGTAACTTGAGTGCCTCTGTATGTCAGCAGAAGAATGGATAAAGCTCTGTTTCCTTTTTAGAAATGCTGAAAAGGTTAAACAAAGTTCTGGAAGCATCCAGGTAGGGAGCTAATCAAATACAGAAAGTGCTGGAAGCACTCAGGTATGGAGTTAATCAAACACAGTTGCAGTAAATTTTGAAAAGGAGCAGCATATAAAACATGCCTAGGCAACTCAAGAAGGAGAGGGGCCTGAGGAAAGCTGGATGCTGTGCTGCAAATAGCGAGTTCAAGCTACAGAGACTTTTGGAAAAGACTGTGGAGTTTGTAAGTGGACTTTATTATATTACTTGGGAACCAGAGTAGCTGGTAACCAGGGGTAGTGAGGGTTTATTTTGTTTAGTTACAACTCCCAACAGGAGAAGGATTTTGTTTATGTTTGTTAAAGGGGCTATGACCACAGTCAGTTGGAGACAAAGCTGCCTTAAATAAACTACGCTGTTTTATTTTACCTCGGACTGTGTATATTCTCCTTGGACATACCTACAGTATACCAGCTTACCCCATGGATAAAAAGGAGGTTGCTCTACCACATAGGGTGATAGTGCTGGGATTCGTCAGCCCACTGGTGTGTCAAGAAAATGGAAGAGGTCCTAAAAGCCCTATTACAATCAACAGCTGCACAGCAGAAGGCAACTTGAGAGCAGGGGGAGCTGAACCAGATGCAACAGGAGACAAACCGAGTGCAGCAGGAGATGGTCCAAGTGCAGCAGGAGAAAAACCGTTTGCTAATGTCCCAGACTGTGGAGATCACAGCTGCACAACAAGAGGATCACACAGTTCTCAGATAGGTAGTGCAACGCATGAATTAACCAGCCTCTGCAGGGTCACAAATGAAGAACCACCGCCAATCTAGTTGAGCCATTGCCTACAGAAAATGACACCTGAGGATGATGTGAAGGCATACTTGTTGGCCTTTGAACAAACTGCACTTTGTAAGACCCAGTGGTGACCCCAAGCCCAAGGAACCAGAGCTACGGTAAAACTGGTAAAAATAGGACAAGGAGTGGGGGCACTGAAGAGTGGCCAGAAGCTGAGAAATGACTTGGGGTCCCTAGCAAAAAGGACAATAAGCAGAGAACTAAGCCAAAAAACCCTCTCAATGTTTTGAGTGTGGGGAACTCTGGGGCACATTGTGGCTAACTGTCCTAATATCTCAGAACCCATGCAGTGTGGGATGCAGGAAACAGACAATGATTATTGTGGGTTAGTGATTGTGGTTGGGGTGGCTGATGGTATACATATCTGTTAGACACTGCTTACAGTGAATGGGATACCAACAATGGCCCTGGTAGACTCAGGGAATGCAATTACCTTAGTTTCAGGGAATCTGATAGATCTTTCCAAATTCAACAAATCTAGGTTAAGAAGGCAGGTGTCACCTGTGCACATGGATAAGTAAAATATCCACTAACTTTGTTTTTTTTTTCTTTTAGCTATTTCCTGAAGAAGACCTAAGGTCAAAATTTAGATTTTTAACTCTATTTTCTGTTTTCAGCGTGCATTTAATATTACTGTTTAGTTTTGCTTTCAGATCACATGCTGATGCAGCACCTTGTTTCAGTCAAATATTGTCAGTGTCAGTGGCTCAACAGGTAGCACACTTGCCTCTGAGGCCGGGAGGTCAGAAGGCTGTGTGTTCTATCCCCACACCAGGCACTTGGATTAATATCCCAATACTGACACTGTAGTGCAGCATGAGGGGGGGTGCTGCACTCCTGAGATGCCATCTTTCGGATGAGACATTAAATCAAGGTCCCATCTGCCTGTTCTGGTGGTAGTTCAGGTGGATGTTAAATATTCCATGGCACTTCTTGAAAAGAATAGAGGGAATTTTTATTCATAACTGCACAACAAATTATAACAAGTAATGTTAATCCACATCAAATAAAACATAAATTAAAATAAAAGAATAAAACAAAAAAGTATTATAAACATACTATGTGAACTGAAACAAAATTTAAAAAATGTTGTGAAGAAAAAGAACTGAAAGACAACCAAAAAAATAATAATTCATACACATCCCCTGTCATATTCATAATAGAAAAAACCAAAAAAATATGTTAGTCATACTCCCATTATATTATTATCCAAAGAAAAAATATGGTGAGAAAGTTTGGAAACTACCCAATACCCCCTCCCTCGTAAAAAAGTAGGGGAAAGTTTTACACACAACTCAGACAAAATATACATAATTGTACTTCTGCATACAAATCATAATAAAAGAAATCAGTACCATAAAAAGTATTACAGCAGACATGTACATAAACGCCCTCATCTCGTAGCCAACCAATGCAATAACTTCCATCTCTTATAAAGTTCTATAGAGAGACTTGTCTGCTGTTCCCATCTTATGGACAAAACAACTTCCCTAATACGTAGTCCAAAACAGTTGTTCTTGAGTCACGAAATATTGTTGTAAAGACCATCTACAATGAGCTTGCCAAATATGACTGGACTTCTCTACTGGGACTGTATTACCCTCCTTCCCTCCCCCCCAAAGCTAGTTCTACTTTTATAGGCACAGGATTTGACTGACAACAGGAACTTCCTGTTTTGGAGCAGGAAGTGAGTGATCACAGAGCCACCAAAGACCCACCATCCTAGAAGGGCAAGAGTAGCTCTCCAGCCCCCTCTAGCTGCTGGAGGTCTGCCTCTGAGCAAGTAAGGGGTCTACTGAGAAATATAAGATATTCTTGTCTCAGAACAAGACAATCAGGAGCTTAATGGGCACACAGGCAGAAAGTAAGGAGAGAGAGAAAAAAAAAACAGAGGAAAGAGTAAGGATTGCAAACAGTTAAGGGGCCAGAAATAAGACATGATTGGAATGGTGCAGTGCAGTGCAGTGGCTGTGGAGCAGCAGTCTCCCGGGAGACGTTCTGGAGGATGTGGTGTTGTCCCATCTGCAGGCACCTCTCTGGGCTGGGTGAGGAGGTTGCTCATCTCCAGGCTGAGTTGGCCAGGATTTGTGGGACCTCCTCTTCCATCCAGGGACCACCAGTGCCACTGCCGGTGCCTCAGAGGTTGCCAAGAAAGAGAGCGGTTGGACCACAGTGGGCTCAGGGAGGTGAGGTGGTGGAACAGAGGGTGCATCCTCCAGTTGTACCTCTCCACAATTCCTAAGCCATTCTGGCAAAGTGTGGTTCCTCTATGGCGGCACCCGCAGTGGAGACCAAGGAGGAAGCTGGGAACCTCCACAAAGGAGATCCACAGGAGGGTGGCAGGGGACCCCGCAGAGGAAGGAAACAACTCCTGGTGGGGGACTCCATTGTTAGGAAGGTAGAACTGGGGGAGGAAGGAGAGGAGGTGGGTGCCTGCCTGGGCGCCATGGCTTGGAGGACAGGGGCGGATCCTCAGGATTGCTGGAGCAGCTGCACGGGGAGGGAGCTGGATGTCATTGTCCACCTAGGGACAAATGACCGGCTAAGAAAGGATTAGAGAAGTGCAGGAAGAGTTTGTGGAATTGGGGAGGGGCCTTAGACAAGTAGCACGACGCAACCTTCTCGGAAGTGCTGCCCATCTATGGCGTAGGAGAGGCTAGGGTGTTCCGCACCATGAGATTCAATCAGTGGTTGAAAAGCTGGTGTGGAGCTCAGGGATTTGGCTTCATTAGGGACTGGGGGTCCACTAGGAGTGATGCAAGCCTATACTGGCATGATGGGCTGCATCTGTCCAGGAGGGGAATCAGGATCCTAGGTGATAGGTTTAAGCATTTAAACTAGCCAAGGGGGGTAGGCACTGGAAAGAAGCAGGGAAATCCTAGCCTCCCAAAAAATCACGGTAGTAAGTGCGGTAAACACTAACACAGAGGTGTCAATAGGGAGAAGGGCAGGGGTAAATGGAGAAAGTGACAAAGGCAAGAAGGACAAGGATGGGGCAAAAAGGAGTAAGGCCATCAGGAAATGGAGGGTAATGAGTACCAATGCCCATGGTCTGGGCAACAAGCTCCCTGAGCTGGTGGCCTTGATGGAAGAGGGATGCCTGGATATCGTAGCAGTCACAGAAACATGGTACACAGAGAACCATGACTGGGATGTTAACATACCAGGGTACATAACCTACCGGAGAGACAGGCAGGGGAGAAGAGGGGGAGAAGTAGCTCTCTATGTAAAGGAAGGGATAAAAGCAACTGAACAAAAGAGTAAACAGGGAGGAGAGGAGGCACTGTGGGTCACCTTGGAGACTGGAAAGGGCACCACAATCTGCACAAGGGTTGTGTACAGACCCCCATGTCAGGGGGAAGGAATGGACAAGGATATGATAGAAGGCATTCTTAGAATGGCAGAGAAAGGGGGGATACTATTGATGGAAGACCTGAATATGCCAGATGTTAACTGGAGCACATTTGCTGCAGCCACATCCAAGAGCAGGGACATTCTTGATGCCCTACAGGTGGCAGGCCTCAGACAGCTAGTTTCGGAACCCACTCGTGAGGGAGCAATCTTAGACCTCTTACTCTCAAATGTGGGAAGAGAGAGGATCTCAGATCTAGAAGTAGGTTGCCATCTGGGAACAAATGACCATCAAACAGTGTGGTTCATGTTAAACTCAGCTAAAGAGTCAAGCCATACAAAAGTGAGGGTACTGGACTTTAGGAGGGCTGACTTTGGCAAGATGGGAGAGTGCCTCAGAGAAGCACTAGCAAACAGGCTAGAAGGAGGTGTGGAGCAACAATGGGGAATCATCAAAACTGCCATCATAAAGGCAATAAGCCTTTGTGTGAAGCAAATAAACAAATCAAAATGAAGGAAAAAGCCACTATGGTTCTCAAAAGAGATGGCTGTGAATGTCAGGAAGAAAAAGATAGCATTCCGGAAGTATAAGGAAACACAGAAGGAGCAGGACAGAGAGCTGTACCAGTTAAGGCAGAAGGAAGTAGGGAGGGAAGTCAGAATAGCAAAGGCCCAAACTGAGGAAAAGATAGCCAACTCAGTTAAGAAGGGAGATAAAACCTTTATAGGTACATCGCAGCATAGAAAGACAAAGGGAGGGATAGTGAGGCTGAATAGAATGAACGGTGGGTGGGCAGATGGGGACAGTGAAAAAAGGGATACTGAATAAATATTTCTGCTCAGTATTCACAAAAGAGAAGGGGAAGTGCTATTCCAATTAACAGAAGTACTCTTGATGGGGGAGGTAGATCCAGTCATTTCACAGAAGAAAGGGTTCTGCAAGAACTCCTAAAACTGAAGGTGGACAAAGCAATGGGGCCTGATAAATTCACCCCAGAATTCTAAAAGAATTAAGGGAGGAACTAGTGAAACCACTGACTACTCTTTTTAATAAATCATGGGAGGATGGTGTGGTACCCGAGGACTGGAGGAAGGTGGATGTGATTCCCCTTCACAAAAGTGGGACCAAGACAGAGGCAGGAAACTACAGACCTGTCAGTCTGACCTCTGTGGTAGGGAAAGTGATGGAGTCACTTCAGAAGGAAAGAATAGTTGAGTACCTAGAGGCCAGTGGGGCACAGGACCCAAGGCAGCATGTGTTCACAGCGGAAAGGTCATGTCAGACAAATCTAATAGATTTCTTTGACTGGGTGACCAAAGTAGTAGACCAGAGAGCGGCTGTGGACATGGCTTACCTAGACTTTAGCAAGGCATTTGACACAGTCCCACACAAAAGATTAATAGTCAAATTAACCAGCCTGGGAGTGGGTCCCAGGGTGGTAGCCTGGGTAAAACATTGGCTGCACAACAGGACACAGAAGGTAATTGTAAATGGAGTCCACTCTGAAGAAAGAGGGGTTACTAGTGGGGTACTGCAGGGTTCAGTATTGGGTCCAGTCCTTTTTAATGTCTTCATCAGTGACATTGCAGAGAGACTGGAAGGAAAAGTATGCCTTTTTGCAGATGACACAAAGATCTGCAACAGGGTTGATACACAAGGAGGCATGGAAAGGATGAGAAGGGACTTGGCAAGGTTGGAGGAATGGTTAGAAGTATGGCAGCTAGGATTCAATGCAAAGAAGTGCAAAATAATGCACCTGGGAAACAAGAACCCAGGGGAAGAATACACAATGGGGGAGGTAGTAACAACAACAAAAAAGGAAAGGGACCTGGGGGTAATCATATCAGATGACCTTAAGGTTAGCAAGCAATGTGAGAAGGCAGTAGGGAGGGCTGGGGGTATACTGGGATGCATAGGGAGAGGCATCAGCAGCAGAAAACAGGAAGTTGTTATCCCTCTGTACAGACAGTTGGTGAGACCCCATCTGGAGTACTGCGTCCAGTTCTGGAGACCCCATCTCCGCAAGGACATAGACAGGATAGAGGTAGTCCAGAGGAGGGCAACTGAAATGGTGCAGGGTCTGCAGGAGAAGCCGTATGAGGAGAGACTAAAGGAGCTTAATATGATACCCTTGAGGAAAGAAGGGAGAGGGGGGGCATGATAGAAACTTTTAAGTACCTCAGTGGAATCAACAAAGTCCAAGAGGGTAGCATCTTTCAGAAAAAGAGATGTGCAAGAACAAGGGAACACAATTTAAAGATGGGGGGGTGGTTCAGGGGCAATGTGAGGAAGTATTATTTCACAGAGAGAGTAGTGGATGCATGGAACAGCCTTCCTGAGGAGGTTGTGGTGTCTATAACTGTGGGAGAATTCAAGAATGCATGGGACAGACATAAGGCAATTCTTGTGGAGGGTAGGAAGAAATAGGCTGTTGGTTAACTAGGATTTGCGGCCTATTCTGTAGGTAAGGAGATGGGCAGACTAGATGGGCCAGGCGGTCCTTATCTGCCATCAAAGTCTATGTTTCTATGTTTCTATGATACTTAATGCATCCTAAAATCTCATGTAAAATACTGGCATCATAAGGTATCCAATGATTAGGCAATATACCTAGTAGTAAAATCTCTGAAGTAAGACCAATAAATGGTGAAGGGGCCTAATGACTGGACAATATTGACCAGAAGTGCTGTACATAAGTGCATAAAAAAAAAACAGATGTTCAGTTGTTTCAATTGGTGCCTGGCAGATGTCAGTTCTCGAACAAGCTCTTTCCTCCACACTTTTGTGTTTTAAATTGCCTTTCATGTTCAACTTACCATGAGCCCCCAACCATGTAATATCCCACATAAAAGGAGGTGTTTTAGAGTTTAGCAATATAGCCCTAATGTGCAAAATCTCGGGATGCGGTCTATTAAAAACTTCAGGAAACTGAAAAAAATATGTTTGTTGAATGAACTGATAAAAGTTTTTCCATTTTTTATGCGAGATCATAGCTTTGGTGATTTTTCATAATTTTAATTTGCCTAAGAACTAATAATAATAATTAAGGAGATCCTGTATGTTTTTGCCTTGAAATGATTGCATCCTAGCCCCAATCCTCAATCCATGGGGAAATAGTATCCAGTACCCATGGAGACCAAATTTGAGGAGTATTGACTATTAAAGGCCACCTGTTAATATATAAAAATATAGAAAAAAAGAAAAGGGATTAACCATATTCAAACCCCCCTGCTCCTTTTGGAGATACATGATGCTTCGTTTTATGGGGTTTAAATGATTCCCAAATATCGCTTGGAAAAATACACTTAACAGGGAATTTTCCATATGTCGAAGGAGCAAATTAATCACAGCTAGATATAAAGAAAAGCCTGTCAAAAAGGTCTTAACCATGTATATGCATTTTGTTTTTGACATTCTCCATTTATTCCAAATGCCTATACAGACTTTCGCCTCTTTAATAAGGAGTTCCCAATTTAAATCATCACCCTTTACCATTCCAAAATGTATGCAAAGAATTTTGAAACCAGACTTTTGAAACCCAACCGGGATACTCATCACAACATTATATGGACAAGTATCCCCACCAAGAAAAAGACTTTGTAGATTAATTCAAGTGCTCGTACCTTCCATGAAAGCTACCGTCACTGCTTCTGTAGCTCTGCTGGAAGGGAGATCTGCCAATAGGATGCAAAGATTGTCAGCATAAGCAATTGTTTTAAGCTCAGGAGAATCACTATGAAGTGAAAGACCTCTAATGACCTCAGTCTTATTAAGTTGTAGCAAAATTGGTTCCAAAGTCATGTGTGCTTATGAAATTTACCAGACCACCCATTCTCATATGGGGCCACCTCTGCATTACTATAATACCCCCTCAACCAAGAAATGAAAGAATCTGGAAATCCAAAGCATTCCATACATTTCCAAAGATAAAGATGGGAGAGACTATCAAAGTCGATTATTAAAATCGGTTATAGATTGACTCACTCACCAATATGAGTTAAATCAATTCTTTTTTATTTCATATATTCCAAGACACAGTGGTTGTTACATATGCAGACGTTTCAGAATAATCCTTCATCAGTGCACTACTGTATCCATATAGTTCAGGTTAATATCACCACTGGATAGTGTGCGAAAAATATCCCAACATTTCTGAGTTTGTCTCTTACTGTATTTCCTTACCTACTTCGCCACCATATATATTTTTTTCTTTTTCACTTCACTATCTTGTATTTCTTGTTCATAAATTTCAAAAGTTGTCAAGGTAAACAAATTTAGAATAGTGTGGTAAAGTGCAGCGTGACCTCCTGCTTTCTCTATATAGAGTGAGCCAATCTGTAACCAATTTTAATAATGAAGTTTATTTATTTATTTTTATTTTTAGCTTTTGTTGACCGGGTAAGTGCACTAGACAAATCCTGCCTATTTTCAGACACGACCCGGGGGAGGGGGATACAGATGAATGCCAACTGACCTTGAACCAGATTAAGCTGTTGGTGGTATTTTTAGTGAATGAGGGAAATTTGGCCAGGACACCGGGGAAATTCCCCTACTCTTTTCGATAAGTGCCATGGGATCTTTAACATCCACCTGAACTACCACCAATCCAGGCAGATGGGACCTCGGTTTAACATCTCATCCGAAAGACGGCACCTCAGAAATGCAGCACCCCTCTCATGCTGCATTACAGTGTCAGTACTGGGATATTAACCCAAGTGCCAGATGTGGGAACTGAACCCACAGCCCTCTGATCTCCCGGCCTCAGAGGCGAGTGTGCTACCTACTGAGCCACTGACACTGCATATTTAGCACTGAATTGGTTCTGGCTCCTACCTGAATAATGTTTCTCATTTTATACCGAGGTTGGCTGTGCTAGACAACAATTATTTTTTGGAAGACTCTATCAAAGGCCTTTAGTTGGTCCAAGCTAAGCAAAAATCCTGTCACCTCACCCAATCTGCTCCTATCCATAACCTCCCTTAATAAAATGAGGGCATCAGTAATAGTCCTTACAGGAACCAAACAAAATTGTGAGGTATATAAAATGTAATTCAAAACCGAAGAAATTCTTTTACAAAGAATTTTTGTCAAGATTTTACTGTCAGTATTAAGAAACATAATTGGCCTCCAGTTCCTAAGATCTTCTTTGCTACCTGATTTATGCAAAAAAATCACTATTCCCTGATTAAAACTAGCAGAAAAAAAGTCCTTGTCCTAAACTATTTGTATACATTTGGAGTAATTCTGGACCCAGAGTAGCATAGATCAAAGAATACAACTCATTTGGGAGTCCATCATTACCTGGCGCTTTACCCCTAGGTAATGCCTTAATTGCTGATTCCAATTCTTGCTGAGTAATTGGGTGTACTAGGGTGGGAATAAAACAATCGGGAATAGTTGATAAATCACAAGTAAGTAACCAAGCATCAATTTTCTCTGCAGAAAGCTGTGGGTCTGCCCGAAACAGCTGTTGCAGATATTTATCCAATTAATTCAAAATCTCCTTCTGAGAAACCACCATGTCCCCAGATTATGTCACTAGCTGTCACATTTCTTTCTTGGTGCATTGTGCTGCACAACATTCAAAAGGATTTATAACCTCTTGTCTCCCATGCACCCCAAACCGTTGTTCCATCTCTAAAGTCTTATGCCTATCAATATTGTGCTTGAGACAATTTGAGTTTCATGTTTTGCAATTCAGATTTGTCCACCTGTTCCTCTCTATTCAATTTGGAATATACCAATAGAAGTTTATGTCTCAATGTCTGATAAGAATTTTGTTTTGCTCTACCCAGTAACCTCCCTATATGTTGAAAATAATTTTTAATGTCCACTTTAGTCTCTTCCCACCATTGTTGGGCCGAGTCATATAGAAAATGCAAGGATTTCCTCACCTGCAATAAGGAAAGGAATCCCTCTCTAACTTCAGGAAAGTCTAACAAGGAAAGATTTAGTTTCCAGTATCCTGGTGCTTTAGATGTAGCAGGGTAATTAGAAATCATAACCCTTAAGAGCATATGATTGGAAGTCACTACCGGTGTCAAAATAGGGGACCTATACTGAAGATTAGAGGAAATAAACCAATAATCAATGTAAGATTTACAGGACCCAGAAAAATATGTATAGGCAACATCTCTCTCTGTAGTAAAAAAACATCCTTCAAACCAGTAAGCTGGAGTAACTCATTCAAAAAGTTTGAGTCACAATATAATTTGGCATTATGAGCTCCCCTATCCTGGACTGTTCTATTAATATTGAGATTGCTCCCATAAAGAAAATTCCTTGTAGTAAACAAATAAGATTTAATTTTCATCAATAAAGAGATCAAGTCAGTTTTGAATTGCAGGTCATAAACGTTAATAAGTCTAAAGTCAGAGTCATGTACTGAAACATCCAATAGTAGACATCTGCCAGCATTGATGTCCACTGCATTTGTTGCTAAGATGTCAGAATTCAAAACACAAATACCTACTCCAGAGTATAATACATCCCCCCCTTATACCCGACCAATAACATTCACCCCTAAGCCATGCATTAGAAGCACCTTCAAAATCCTCAGTGGTATATAGTCTGGTGTCTTGAAAGAAAACCAAATCAATATCTGAACCTGAAATAAAATCAAAAGTAGCAAGCCTTTTTTTTTTCAGAACGAATGCTATTCACATTTAAAGTCACAACAATTAAATCACAAGAAGAAAGAGAGAGTCAAAAGTGTGTAATTAGTTGGTAGACTGTTTTTTATGGGTGCTTTTCCGTAATCCTATCCTGAGACCCACTGTCTTTTGGGGCTTCTTAGAGCCTTCTTGATTCATATCCAGATCCACATCAGACACAGGGTCCCTTTGCGTGGAGGACCTAGATGTTGCATCCGAGTCTACGTCTTCCATACTGTCTTCCACTGCTAAGACATCAAATTTATTGGAGAGCTGAATACTGGGGGTTAAGGGGAGCACAACAGCTTCCATTACACAGGAGGGTTCACCTGAATGTCTTCCCTCAGCGAGGGGGGGGCCATGAGGAGGGGTGGGGGTGGAGGGGCCATTTCCCCTCTTGCAGGAGGAGAATCTACTACCAGAGTCACCCAGTGACTGGTTGGGAAATGTCCAGTAAATCAGCAGGTACTGCTGGTATCTCACTAGAATGAGCAATAGAAGCAGGAACTGCAACAATAACACCCAGGACTGGGGAAGAAGCAGGTCGAGTAGCAGGCCGTGGGCCCCTAGGAGGTCTCGGGTCAGGGGGACCCCTTCCTGACCTGGCTGTGTTGATGTAAAAATCCTGCATGGCAAAGTCAGCATCATCAATATTATGAGAAGCCAAAGGACACTCCATAAATGTGTGTCCAAGCTCATCACAAAAGTTACATGTTGGGGCGTTGTCACACTCCATGCCAGAATGGCCCAGTTCTCCACATCAAAAGCAAATCATTTTGTCACAAGTGGTACTTATATGGCAGGGGGACCCACATTTATGACATTTTCTGGTTTGGCCTGGGTAGAAAATGAACCCTTTATCTTTGCCTATGAAAAAACAGTTCGGCAAATGCTGAAAGTCATTGTCAATTTGAAATAGTTTTACTTTGAGGTGCCACCCCCATTCCAAAACCCTTCAGAATCCAGAATAGGTTCAGGGGTACCCTGCACATCACAACATTTCTCCAGCCAATATTAAATATCAGTGATGTTCACCCCTTTGTTATGAAACAGGACTGTAACTATCCAAAAAGAATGTTCTGTAAGGGGGATATCCTGGAATGGGGCCAATAACGGATTGATTTTCAAAATAGAATATTTTGTCCAGAACCTTTCAAGCACCCCTTGAGTTGGAAAACTCACATCAAATGTATGCTCACCTGGAGTGTGTATCAAAGCATAGACTTCATTTGGGGACAAACCCAGGGATTGTTTTAAAAGGATTCTCCCCACGTAAAACCTGTCCGGGAGCTCACTCATCCCCCCAAATATTGTAAGCGAATGGCATTTTGATGTTTTGCTTGTTCCACTGGTTTATGGAACAATCCTTAAATAGGTATGTTTTTACTTAGGTACCTGCAAGGCTAGGACTGAGTCCTCTACTTCCACCCGTGCATCATCCCCTTGTATTGACTGCACCTGGGGGGCGACAGACATCCACCTTATCAGACCCTTCCATCTCCTGAGTCTTTAGGGGAGAAAAGAAAGGTGTACCTGGTAAGGGAGATAACTGCTCTCGATTCCAGTTCCCACCATGCTGTGAAAGTAAATCCTCCTGAGCAGCACTTGGGTTTTGCAGGTCTGCAAGCATCACCACAGAAGGCGCCACACTCAGGGGAACCTCATTGTCTGAGTCTACAGCCCAAGTGCCATCAGCTTGCTGAATTCATCTGGTGTTTGACAGTGCATCATCAGTTGACTGTCCTTCCTCACCTGGCGCATGTTGCAAAACTCGTACATTATCAGTGCACTGTGAGTAGGATTTTTGGTTATATCACAGCCCACTTCTGATAAAAAACTTTAGAAATAGAAGTCTCCGGGCAGGGAGACATACCTTGTAGCCTTTTTCATTTTTTTTCCTCCAAGAGGTTGTCTGAGGCGGTTTGGTAGTCCAAGTCTGTGAACCAGATTTTCTCCTCCAGGGCTGCTGCAAGATCTTCTCCTTTTCCACGACATCCACTGCAGGAGTTTCAGGGTTAATCACTTCCATAGTGTTAAACTGCCGTTCCTCGCTATCAGCGCTAGACACGCTCGCCGAAGATACTGTAGCACGACCTCGTACCAACTTCTCCAGCTCCACAGTGAGTTCCACCACACACCTGCGAGACAGCACCCCGTACCTATGAATAGGGGAATTTTTTATTGGACAAAACTGCAATAAGACTCACAGAAAACATTTGTACATAACATAACATCGCATCAAAACATACTCTTCCTAAAGGAACAAACTGTTAACCTTATACTAAATTCATGAGTATAAAAAGAAAATTTATGTCAATATAATCCTAAAACACCCTTAATGTGGTACAAACTTCCCCAGTCCTCTTTCACACCCTATGTGCTCCATCCCATAAAATTTCTCTTATACATGCTCTGCATCTCTGTGTATATGACACATACTAACTCATCCCTAACTATGTTCTGACTCCCACATTATTAATCTCTGGGTATTTCTTAACTTAGTCATCCACTTGCCACTATTCCTTTTCCTTAAAACCTGCATTACATGTCTATAATTTAAGAAACGTCATATCTTATGGATACCTAACAAAATTACTCCTTTTAATTAAATACTCCATACTTATTCTCTACACTATACATTTAATGCCTACTTACGTATTCCTTCCTATTCTATACAGTAGACTGAAGAAAATGGGCATCTAGCCAACCCTTCCACCATACCTTTATCATGGGTCGGGGTAGAGTTGCACACTCTTTGGTATATAAGGTATGGATTTCCTGTTCTATTTTACTTTTCATGCATAACAAAGTTATTAGTTTCTGTTGCAACACATATTGACACCTGGTTTGCCATATTACACATTTAAATATGGCCATAATTACTCTAAGTGTGCCTTGATGATAATTCCTCCATTCCCTCCCATCGTATTGCCCATAAATTAATATGTCATATGTCATATTTTGAAGTTGAGGGATACCCCATGTACTAGCTAGTAACGGCCAGAAACCCTCCATATATGGCCATTCAAAAAATAAATGTGACATGGTTTCAATTGCTATCCCACATCCCTCCCTTAAACATGTCCTATCTCGTAGACTTTTGTGGAAATGATTACCTTGTACATTCAGTCTGGAGTGACACCCTCGCCAAAGACAGTCCCATACCATTGGTGGAATTCTAGGCTCTATCAACTGTGCAGTTACGTCAGAGAGCTTGATGTTGTCTGGTAATGAGACACATGGAACCCCAAAACACTCTGTTTGTAAAATCCTATGGTAACATTTTTTCCTTGTAATATGTAAAACTTCTGTAGTAGTTATATGCCAATCTTTTAATTTCCCACATATTTTCATTAAATATTTGGACATACCGTCGGGTATTGCCCGAAATCTCCCTCATTGTTGATTCTCCCATCTCTGCCAAAAGTAGGAACATCTCTCTTGAAACAAACGTACCCACTCCAACTTTTTTCCCAGTCAATATAGGCAAAAAGTTTGCATATACAAACATAGAAAAAAATAATATTACAGAGTTCATCATATTTAGCCCTCGCTGTTTAACTGGCCAGTATGTACTGTTTCATTTTATGGGGTTCAAACGGCTCCCCTAAATCAATTGAAAGCCTACTCAACACATTTTGACCTCCAATTTTACTGGGAAGGGAAAAATTTGGCTGACCAATAAAAAAAGAGGGACAATAAAAGTTTTGTACATGTACACCCACTTTTTTTTTCCTCATCGGATATTCTTTCCATCTACTTACTTTCTCCTCAGCCTGAGCTATGGCTGCTTCCCAACTGATGTTTGCTGCATCTTCGGTCCCAAACAATATACCTAGAATCTTTAAAGGTGGATCTATTATTTGTACTCCCCCTAGCTTCTGCGTATTCTCCTTTGGAACATGAATTCTCAATACTTTACTTATTTGTCTATTAACTTTAGATCCTGAGATCTTGGAAAAGGAATCAACCAGCTTCATGGCCCTTTCCCCAAGGCTCTATTGGCCATTGAAATGTTAATATCATCCGCATAGGGCAAGGCAACCAGGAAGTTCAAATTACTAGGTCCTGAAATAGGGAATATTCCACCTCTCCCATTCAAACTTCGAAGTAAAGGGTCCAGAGAGAAAACATACAAAAAGAGGCTTAAAGGACACCCTTGTCATACCCCTCTACAAATTTTAACATGTTTCCCCATTCTACAATTGACCAAGGGACTTGAAGAAGCCCCTTTATAGATGATTCTGATCCATTGAAGAAATGTATCAGGAATTCCATAATGTGACAATACTTCATGCAGATATTCATGCGGAACTCAATCAAATGCCTTAGCTTGGTCAAGTGCGATCAAATATCCCGAAGTGCCTGAACAGTCAAAGACTTTTCTTATGGTTTTCACTAAGTCACCCGTAGATCATTGGGGGATGGCACATGCTTGATCAAAAGAGATCCCTACCTGTGCCATCTTTGTGAGTCTGTTACACAGTATTTTACAATCTACATTAATTAGACTTATTGGGTCTCCAGTTTCGTATGTCTAACCTATCTCCTTTTTTATATAAAAATATTAATAAGCTGTCTGCCAATGCTGCTGGAAAAGGGACAGATCCCGCTAGTATATCATTAAAAATGGCCACCATAAAATCACCTAATATGTCCATGGTTTTCTTATAAAATTCCCCGGTAGCCCATCTGGGCCAGGTGATACCTCATTTTTTAGTTTAATAATAACCTCCTCCACTTCTCCCTTAGTTATAGGGGACACTAGTAGTTTTTTGTCAGCATCTAACAGGCCTGGAATATTTAATTGTTGAAGAAATTCAGTTACAGTTACTGATTGTGGCTCCTGTCTACCAAAGGATTGTTCTACATATTCTTGAACTGTTTGCGCAATTTCTTCCCCTTTATGCACCACTAGTCCTGCATTTGTTCTAAGTTTGGCCACATATTTTGAGTCTACCCACTGTGTACAACTATCATATGGTTTTTTGTTTTGTGCTTTATTCTGGGTTCCAAACTTTTGGTAAATAAGTAATGTTTGTGCTGTATCATATTGGTAGTTGCACATCTCTTTCTTAATATTCTGAATCGGTTAAGTAAGATCTTCTCCTGTTTCCACTGCTCAGGATAGTAATGTGTGAAGTTTCTCCTATAATCTTAAATAATTTTAGTATTTGTTATTTGATGCTTTTTTAGCTAATGAACTACATAGGGCCTTAATATCTTTTTTAATGTCTTGCCACCTAAATAATGAATTGTCATAAAGTTCGAATACTGAATGCCTAGCCTCCAACTCAAATTGGATTGCTGGCCGTATTTTGGCATCTTCTAGTGCAGCAACATTAAACCTCCATACAGGGTTGGGTGTAGATTTATTTATTGGTGTTCCCACTATCATTTTAATTAGTCTATGGTCAGAATTTTCAAAAGGGGTTACATAAAAGGCTATTACTGGGACCCGGTGGGAGGCAAATCAAAGGGCAATTCGTGTTGACAGTCTTCCTTTAAAGTATGTTTGACCTGGTGTGTGGCTGTTGGCAGCCCACAATCTACAAGCTGTGCTTGTTTGTATAATCTATTCAAAAAATTAGAATTGGTATACATTTTTTGTGTCACTCCCGTTTGTCTGATAATGAAAGTATACAATTGAAATCGCCCTCTAGAAAAACTGATCTAGAGGTGTATAAATATGGTTGAATTTTTTTCAGAAGTTCAACCCTTTGATATTTTGTTTGGTAATTATAGTTATTAATCAGGCAAAGATCTTGAGAGCCTACTCTTGCATTAAGAATACAGGCCCTGCCAGGCACCAGGTCAATCACCTGTGATACTCTGAGATTGGGTGTCAAAATGGGAAACCTCACCCCAGAGCATGGTTCCTCCCCCAAAGACCAAAAAGAGGGGCCTCTAAACCACTCTCTAGATGCTTGGTGGGTTTCTCTTAATGTGTGAAGCCATGTGTCCTGCAAAAAGCAAATGTCCAGATGGTGGTCTTCAATAATAGAAAAGGTGGTTTGTCTCCTCTTCTGATTCTTTATACTATTCACATTAATGGACCCAAGCATAAGGTGGAGTTCTATAATTATGTGATAGCACTGGTATGACCCTCAGCATATTTTATTTCTGGGGATTTTGCAGTAGATAGTTTGATTTCTTCTTTTTTTTCTCTACTCTGACCTCTTTAAGGGACACATCCGAGTCTGTCATATTCTCTGTTTGTGAGGAAATCAGAGATGATGTATGTAAGTCCTCACCATCTTCCTCCCATTGTTTCCTCTTAGCCAATAATGTAAATCTATTTTTAGTACAAATAGCCTCTTTCTTCTGTGGAGTGAGAGGCTCTCCTGCTTTTTGAGCATGGCTACGATTCACTGTTCTGTTTTTTTGTTGCTCACATTCAGTTGTTTGTGGGGGGCATAACTTGCGTGTGTCCCTTTGTTGGTCCCAGTTGAATATCTTCTTTTCTCACCTCATTCCCAGAAAATAAATCCTGGGGTGGTTGAGAATCCTCTGTCTCAAGCAGGGTGTCTCCTTCTGAATTTGCCATGGCTTCTGTGTCTGTCATAGCTGGGGCAGAAGAATGAGACTGTACCCGTTCCATAGGAGTACTCTGTGGAGATATCATTTGTGGAGGGGTTACTGAGGAAGTTTGTGTTGGAGTCTGTTGTTTTGGCCCTGAAGTCATTTCTGATTTGGGGGGGCAGGACCTTCATCTTCAGATCCATCATCTGTGGCATTATGTGAGGCCCAAGGGCAATCTTTAAAAGTATGACTCATTTCCTCACACAAGTTGCATACCACTGGAGTAGGGCAGCTGATTGCAACATGACCAATCCCTCCACACAGAGAGCACTTCATTTTATCACATGTGCTGCTAAGATGTGTATAAGCTCCACAGTGAAAACATGATTTTGGTTGCCCTGAATAAAAAATAAAACCTTGGTCTCTCCCCAAATAAAAACAGCTAGGCAAATGTTGGATCGTTCTCCTCTCTTGGGGTAGGCGGACCCGGATACGCCGTCCCCCTGTCCAAATGTCTTCTGAATCGATAATAGGGTCATGCAAACAAAGTACCGTGCATCTGGCACGTAACCAAAACAAAATGTCAGATATATCAACCCCTTCATTTTTAAGCAACACCGTTATTGTGTGATAAGCAGGCTTTGTGAGTGGAATGACTACAAAAGGACCCCATTCAGGGTTTTTTTTTCACTGGTTGGTATCTTTGCCAAAAGAGTTCAAGGCTAGCTGCTGTTTTAAAACTTACGTCAAAATTGGGGTCCCAAGAGACAAGAATTAGGGTATAAATTTCTTGAGCAGAGAAACCTAGGTTTTCTTTAATAAGTGTGTGGCCAACACAAAGACAGTCAGGATATATGTCCAGTCCTCCTTTGTACTTAATACAGACAGCATTTCATCTTTTGGCAGGATCTGGAGGTGCATGAAAGAGGCCTGCGTATGTTTTATTTGTGGAAGAATGGCCCCTAGTATCTGTTGGCTGAGACTCATTACTAACAAAATGTTGTGCCCCCGAAGTAGATTGTTGAGGCTCTGGAATTGGGTTCATTGCCGGATTAACCATAGGGCAAAAGGGGCATTTGCCCTGGGCCCCCTAGTTTGAGGAACCACTGATTTCTTTTTTTTTTTTTTTTTACTTTTTTTTTCTTCTTCTTCCTTGACCCCCCTGTACTTTCCCACTGTGTGTGACTAAACCTTGAGGGGGGTCAATCATCGACCATTCCTTTTCCCTGCTGGGCCTGTTGCCTCAACCGTCCAAACAGCTCGCCGTTTGCAGCATTTTTGTTTCCTCATGGACGTTCTCTCTGCAGGTCAGGTGAAGCATAACATGCTAGCTAGCCAATTAAATTGTTCCAATATTGTCCTCCATTGATTTGCACCTCACCCACCCGGACCAGAACCCTTCTGTCCCCCCCAGCCCTCAGGTCCATGCGTCATGCATGGTGCATGGTGGTTCCGTCACATCTCACTCACGTGAAGTAAGTCCCACCCGGATCTAGAAAACGGCACCACACACCAGCTGCCAGCAAACTGAGAGCTGCCAAATCCTGTCATCATCGTCGATAGAGAGAGAGAGAGAGAGACCATCCCTCCACACTCTGCACATCAGCGTCTGTGGTCTGTCACTAGGCCCACTGTCTGGACTGACTGTCGACTCGGTCATCGGGTCTTGAGGTCCAGAAAACAGCTGAATTATCAGCTAAGGCCAAAGGCAGACTGGCAGTACAGAATGCACCCACCATCACCTTGTGTGTGTCAGGGAGACTGTTAAGTAGTAGGAGCTGCCAGCGAGGAGTGCGAGTAGTCAGCAGAGAGGCCAGAGACTGAGCGGACCCAAATCACCACCAGGCATTTCTGTCCCATTTGCCTTCTCATCTTCTTGACTTTGTCTTCATCTCAGGTAAAAAAAAAATAATGATGTTGTTTGTTATTGAAATAAGTTTTAAATAAAATGATGTGACTTGTGAGTAGAGGATCATACTATAGTAAGAGAGGGAGACAGGGAGTGGGAGAAAAATGTGGTCTTTCATTGCACCAGGCTCCAGCCAGCTTCTCTCACTTCTTAATCTTCTTCCAGTGCTTTGTTTGTCATCATGCCACCAGTCAATGAAGTTTTGTAAGGCAGCCCCAGCCACAGTTACTCAGGTCTCTTGCTGACTGTGGTCAGTACTGTGACCCCTCACCCCAGCAAACATTCACAGTAGCTGCAGCAGGTTTATTGTATCTGGGTTACCTTCCTTGTCCGTCACAGCAGCACCCACCTACCTGCTGCCCAACACAATACCAGGTAGACCAGCCCACTGATCTAAGGATGGCTAACACATTTAAATGGCAGGCTGTCCAGGGCTACTATCTATTAAGGCAGTGAGGTGTTGGTGTGGAGGGGCCAGTAATGCATGACTGTTTGAGTGCTGACACTCAGTGTGAATGTAATCCAGCCACCCAACTTCAAATAATAGCCTTCTATTTCCGCCCCAAGAATGGCATTCAGAGTAGCTGGAAAACCCTCCAAATGCATTTTAAGGCATCAAAAATCATTCAGCTTTCGGGGTTAAGTCACAGGGGGGCCCCACAATTCAAAATTGCCTAGGGCACCACAACTTGCTAATCCGGCCCTGACTGTGTTGCCAACATCAGAAGATATGGGGACCCTAGGTGTACCTTTTGTCCCTTCTGGGAGGTAATTTTGTTCGTGTCTCTGATTGACCTTTGGGGAAGATGAAAGTTTCTTCTGTGTTTATTAAAAAACATAGATGAATTTGTGAGCTCTGAAGATGGAGGTAATTCCAACGGGTCTGTATCATCTGTACAGGGCCTTTCAGGAGACACCCATGGTTGTCCTTTTGAATGCTTCACCCATCCTGCTGATTTTAAAGCTTTGGCCACAGTTACCCCTGCAATCAGGACATTGTCATCATAATCTGGTTGGTTTGAAACTGGCATCACTACATTTCCCCCATCCACAGCAGCAGTGGTGCCTAGTGTTGCAATGTCTACATTTTGTTTTTTACTTTCATTTAGGTTCTGCCATAACAAAATGTCCCTTTTCAATACCTTCTGGGCACATCACAGTTTTTATCCCCACATTAGCCTCAGCCACTGTAAATAAAACATTACTTTCCTGATTCAAGTGCAGCTCATCCTCCTGCATCACATCCTCATTTAGACAGGACTGCTCTGTGACCGTAACCATCTTGCTTGCAGTTGCATTTATCTTTTTAGTCAGGGACATCACAGTAGCAAAAAGATCTTCCCCGATTGTCTCCATTTCCATTACCTCATCCGTATCGTGTAGGTTGCCTGCTGTCCTCTCTTGCTCACGGCGTTCTTCTTCAGCTAATAACGCCCTCAAATACTCACTCCTAGATGTAAAACTTCTTTCAGTCTGCCAAGTTTTCTTTGATTCACACTGCATGGGAAACACAGCTGCTGTTTCTTGTTATCCTGCCATAATATGTCTTGCTGGCTGAGCAATCTGCAGTGTTTCCACAGGAGTATTTTTCCCTGTAGTTGTTGCCTCTAGCTTTGTTAAAGTAGAGGAGGAGGCCATCACCTCTACTTCCTTAGCACACACTTGTCCACCTTCTCCTGGATCCAAAGGCTCCACCATCTTGGCCAAGGACCAGGATGTTAGAGGTTCCCCTACAGGTGAGTAGGGGAATTTCCCCAGTACCCTGGCCAAACTTTTCCCATTCACTAAAAATACCACCTACAGTTTAATCTGGTTCAAGATCAGTTGGTATTCATCTATATCCCCCTCCCCCGGGTCGTGCCTGAAAATAGTCAGAATCTGCCTAGTGCACTTACCAGGTCAACAAAAACTAAAATAAATAAAAAAAAATTATCCAACGGCCCATGTGCAAATACGTATATGTGGTCAAACCATCTCTGTCACTGCTGGGGTGATACCAAAGCAACCATACCCACTGATATTGGGAAGGGACTTCCCTGATTTCCAACCCTGTTACAGTTACAGTTAGGGGAACCTGAGCCAGAACTACTTTTCCCAAAAGAGAGTACATTAAGAATTTGCCCATTCACCCACCCAGATTTGTACCTGGAAAACTGTAAGCATCGTAGGACAAATTGAGAATGTAGACAGGATAAGCTTCGGGGTACTAAAACTTTAGGAAAAACCTGCACGGAGGTTCTGCTTAATGAACCTTCAAAACATGTTAGAAAAGGGGTGGCAACCCAATGTAGTGAATCTGAGATCACCCAAGAGGCAGGAGAGCAGGTCCCTGATGCAGCCCGAGAACTAAAAAAAGGTGACTTAAGCACCTTGGGAATCTCTGGGGATAGCTGTGGCTGAGAGCAGGCTAATGACCCCCTATTGCAGAACATTCACAGGGAAGTGGTTGAAATTAATGAGTTGCCATAGAGGGGAGGACAAGAGGTACTGGACCCTACTTTATTCTTAAAAATGACTTAATGTACAGGGTGGCCCAGACTGAGGGAGAAAGAGTTGAACAGTTGCTCGTATCCTAGCCCTACAGATGAAAGGTATTAGACTTAGCCCATAGTCACCTGTTTGGGGGAAATCTAGGGATGGAAAAGACTCTGGAGAGAATTTTGAGAAGGTTCTTTTGGCCAGGAGTGTATGAGGAGATTAAACGGTACTTTGCTTCCTGTCCCGATTGCTAGCTGACGACACCCAGGCCACACTGAATAGCCCCCTTAGTACCATTACCTATCACTGACGCTCCATTTAAACAACTTACAATGGACCTGGTAGGACCCCCCTTTTTTTTATGATTGTATTTTTGGTTACTTTCTTCTGTGGGGCTGGCAGGTGGCTCCGGCTCCTCCCTCGGAGGAACTTGTTGTCAGGCCCCGGCATCCCCGCACCAGTCCTTGCCCTGGGAATTCCCCCACAGGTTGCCCCTCCCCATGGCAGAGCCGGGGTGAGGAGCATCGACTTTCTCTCATCCCCTGGAACACAAATCTAGAATCTGGGAAGGATGACGCAGGCACAGAAGGGCCATCATGAAGCCTGCCAGCTCCAGTTTTCATGTTTTCTTTCCCTCCCTTGCTGCAGTCGCTCAAGCGTATGTGGAGGCATGCATATGCAGTGATCTACAGCACCCTCCCTACTCTAGCCATTCTTTATCTGCACTATCCTTGGGCCTCCACCCGGGGCAGCCCTGCAGCGGGAGTGACCGAAATGCTTCCCAGGAGAGGACAGCTGCCTTGTGGCCACTCAATCCTGTTCCTACCCTCCCCCCCAGCCAACCCCCAGTGACCCAGGCTAGTTCCTGAACCCTGGTCACTGATGCAGTGTGAGGTGTGGTATCCAGTGCCTCAACCCTCAGCACCACTGGGCCGGCTACCTGGTAGTACCCCTTGAGAAGTCAGCCAGAGGTCACCAATATATATTGGTTATAATCAACTCTGCAACATGGTACCCCAAGGTGATTCTGTTATTCAATATGACCTCCAAGGCTACAGTCAACGAGCTGGTTCAGGTGTTCTCCCGAGTCAGCATCCCGAAGAAAATCTTGACTGATAAGGGCACACTGTTTGTATCCACACTGACGCATGAGCTGTGCGACCACCTTAAAAATACAGGCTATAAAAACCTTGGTATACCACCCCCAGACAGACTGGTTGGTTGAGAGATTTAACCAAAGTCCCAAAGGTACGCTATGTAAGGTAGTCAGCAAGGATGGGAAGAACTGGGACACTGTACTACTGTATCTGCTCTTCACAGTTAGAAAGGTTCTCCAAACTTCTATCAGGTTTTCCCCATTCAAACTCTTGTATGGGCGACATCCACAAGGCATCCTAGACATAACCAAAGAATTATGGAAGGAGCAAATACCCCCAAGGAAAAATACAATAGACCACACAGAGCAGATGTGAGATCGCATCATTCAGGTCTCTTCCATTGTGTGGCAGCATATGAAGAAAGTTTAGGGTTCCCAGCAGACCTACTATAACCAGCAAGCTACAATATGGAAATTCCAACCAGGGGATAGGGTCATAATCCTAGTGCCCACAGCAGAAAGCAAGAAAGTAAGCTGCTAGCCTGATGGCAAGGGCCCAATGAGGTGATAGAGCCAGTAGGCTAGGTGAACTATAAGATTAGACAGCCTGGCCGTAGGAAGCCTGAGCAAATCTATCACATTAACCTGCTCGAACCCTAGAAGGATAGTGATACCTATATGGTGATGTCAGAGGTGTTATAGTGACCACTCACCTGAGCCGGAGGTGAGGATCTCAAAAGAATTAGCACCCGACCAGTATGAGGAGGCTAGACAGATGGTTTAATGGAATAGGGATGTGTTCTTTGATAAGCCGGGCAGAACACAGGAAATATTCCATGACATAGTCACTGAGCTGGGTGTAAAAGTCAAGCTAAAGCCCTATAGCATCCCAGAAGCCAGAATGGAGGAGGTTTGGTTTTTGGTTTTATTGGTTTTACCAGGAAATGGACTGGATCCGAAGATCCTTTTTCAGCCACACCTGGGGGAAGGGTACAACAGTTCAACATATTAAATACAATATGTACAAAATGCAGAATTAACTTAAGCACAATAAAATTACATAACTTGTGTTCACAATCAAGCAAAACATATACAATATCACCACACTATTACAAAAGGTAAGGGCTCAGATAAAGAAAATGTTAGAGCTAGGGGTTATTGAGGAGTCCCATAGCAAGTGGTCTAGCCCGATTGTGTTAGTTCCCAAACTGGATGGGGCCAACCATTTTTGTAATGACTTAAGGAAAGTCAATGAAGTGTTAAAATGTGATGCCTATCCAATGCCTCAAGTGGATGGATTGATCGAAAAACTGGATAAAGCCAGGTTCCTAACCACCCTAGATTTGACAAAGAGGTACTGGCAGATTCCTTTAACAGAGTCTGCCAAGGAAAAAACAGCCTTTGCAACACCAGATGGTCTTTTCCAATATACCGTACTTCTGTTTGGTCTTCATGGGGCCCCAGTTACATTCCAGAGGCTCATGAATAAGCTGTGATGACCTCTCCCCCAGTATGCATCAGCATATCTGGAAGATGTAATTATTTATAGCCAGAATTGGGACTCCTATTTGCAGAAAGTGGAAGCTGTACTGGACACATTTAGAGGGGCAGGACATATGGCCAGTCCAAAGAAATGTGTAATAGGCTTGGCAGAGGCCAGTTATCTAGAATATACTGTGGGGAGAGGGCTGATTAAACTCCAAATGAACAAAGTTAAGGCAATACAGAATTGATCTTGGCACATTAGAAAGAAAGAAATTAGGGCATTCCTGGGGATCATCGGTTACTACAGGTGCTTTATTCCCCATTTTGCTACACGGGCTGATCAAGGCTAAAGCCCCAGACACAGTACAATGGAATAGAGAGGCAGAGCAAGCTGTTTTGGACCTACATGTCACAAGCTCACTCCGGTGGGGAGGGATTCTCTGTGTCAGAGCCCAAAAAATCCCTCCTGTGATGGGGGGTCAGGGATGCCCTTTCTTTGCCCTTTTAGCACACTCGCTGTTTCACAACTGAACATACGCCAGAGAATCCCAGGGTACCCTCTCTCCATGTGACGGGGTACAAATACAGTCTCGAGTCTGTGTACTTGAGATAGAACCCTCTCAGCCACTGCACCACAACCCAGAAAACTACAAGGGTGTATATAGGCTTCAGGGGGCCCTATACTCCTTATTATGTGTCTTTCCCCAGAAATGCAGAGCTTGGTTCAACCCCCCACAGGCTCCTTCTGAGACCCTTCATATTTCCTCCCCTCCCCTCCTTTCATCATGAAGTCCCTAGTGGTATTTCACTTTGGTAGGGTTTGGCCTTAAAACCATCATACATGCATAGTATAGTCTGAACAACCCTCCCAAGGCAGCACACACAAACAACAATGGCAGAATTATTTTTAAAAAGTAAAACAAAGGCTTTACTAATTAATTAATACATGCAGTAAATAACTTAAAGACAAATAATTTAGACATTGGTTACAGGACATTGAAAATAAAATGGAAAGTATACATAAAAACCTACACTTTAAAACTGAGATTAATGCCAGCCCGGTGACGCTGAGGGTTGAGGTGCTGGATGCCGCACCTCGCACCACGCCAGCAACCCAGATTTGGGAATGAGCTCGGAATGCCGTGGGTCGGCTGGGGAAGGAGAGGATGGAGCATTCATAGGACTGCTCTCCTGTCTTGGGAGGGAGGGGGGAATGTCCCACGCAGATAGCGGCACCCGGGGGAAGCCAGTTGCACTACAGACACAAGGACCACATTTGAAAGGGGAACGTTGGGCAGCTGTCTTCTGTACATGAGCAGTAGCACTCATGTAGCAGGCTGGACAACATTGCACATCCCAAGTTCGGGGGGGGTGGGAAGTAAACAAGGAAAAAAAAAACTTCCACTAGTAGGTGAAGGTGGCTACAGTGGTAACGGTCCCACGTCCTATGCTGGGTGTCATGACGTCCGCTCCAGTTCCCTCCTCCTGTGAGAGTTGCCGTCCAGTACTATAGATAGAGTGCTGGTAGGAGAATGGCGGTCCTTCCTCAGAGGACTCAGACCTGAGGGGTTAAGGCAGGCTGCACAAGGAGAGGGGGTGCCCCTCAGCTGGAATACGGATGATTTGTGCTTCAGGCCAGATGGGCAGAGCCAGCTGACTGAGAGACCACACTGGAGAAAAGCTAGCGAGTAAGGGGTGAATAAATAGAGTTCAGAAAAAAAAAACCTCTGAGATTAAAGTTCTACTTTGAGTCCTTAGCTGCTGAATTCTGAAGTACAAAGTGTCCTTAGAAGTGGTAGTTGAAATCTTAGCTCTGGTGCCCCAGGAGAAATGTCTTAAACAGAAATTGTCTTTGCTGTTCTAAGCAGAGAGGCAGGGTCCACAAATGAAAATGAATGGCACCACTGGATGCTGAGGGCCATTCAAACACAAATGGATGTGTTGGCTTACAACTCTGCTTAATTATTCTTTGTTTCCTTTTTAAATGATTTAATTAACTCTAGTCCCTGCCTAGCAGACCACAGATTCTCTGCCCAGTAACAAGAGTTACAACATCATTCTAGGGCCCATGGCTTTTCTTTGTACCCATGATCCCTTGTAACTTACACTGGCTACCATGTGCATCTCTGATGCATTATATACGTAAAATGATATACAACATGACCCAAGCAATAAGGTATGGCCTCATCTCACCACACTGCATACCACTTTATGTAGTGAGCCAGTACTTGTAACACCTAATTTTGAGAAGGAATTTTTTTCTACTGACTGATGCTTCAGAGGTTGGGCTTGGGGCTGTTCTCTCCCTGATGGTAGGTGATGAGGAACACCCAGTCCTGTATCTCAGTTGTAAACTGCTACCCAGAGAACAGAAATATGCAACAGTGGAAAAAGAATGTCTAGCAGTCAAATGGGTGACTGAGACACTGAAATACTATTTACTCAGCAGACAGTTTATACTGATTACTGACCATGCTCCCCTAAAATGGATGCACAGGAACAAGGAGAAAAACACTAGGGTTACAAGATGGTTTCTGTCCTTACAACCATTTAATTTAAAAATGAGGCACAGAGCAGGTTTGTTGCATGGCAATGAAGATGCATGTGCAGAGTTCACTGCCACCCAGTGATGGCCACTCGACACAGTCGAAAAAAGAATGACACAGATTGGATAATATTTCAAAAAAATGTATAGTATTATGTTTATGAGAAACCTGGCATAATGCTGGCCCAGTGGCACTGAGGGTTGAGGTGCTGGATACTACACCTTGCATCATGCCAATGACCCGAGGTCGGGAGCAACCTTGGGTGTCAGAGGGTTGCTGGGGTGAGGAGGATTGAGCATCCCAGGGACTGCTCTCCTCCTCTGGGGAGGGTGGGGAGGAACACCTGTGAATGTGCTGGCTCCTGGCAGTGGCTAGGGGTTAGTGCTAGCCACAGTGCAGTGGAGGGTTCGGCATGGGCAGACATCCAACATGCGGTGCACGATAGTGCATGCTGCAGTGTCATTGATGTCTTTGTATGCTCGTGCCATGTAGGGACTGAGGGAAAAATAGCCCATCCTCCATTGCTCATGAAGATCTGCCCCAAGGTACTGCACTGGACGCTCCCAGGTGCTCCCTCTGGTCCTGATCCCTCAGTCTTCCACACTGTAGGGGTGCACGATGTGGTGTAAGAAAGGGTGAAGGGAGAGGAGGTTGAAGCTCGGGCATGGCGCCTGGTGCAGGAGCCACCAGAGACAGACCTGAAGGGGAATGATAGGACCACCCCAGCCAAGGAGGTAGGCACCTAAAATAAATTTAAAAAAAAAGGAACTTGGCATAGTAAGAAGGATAAAACTAAAGAACTAAGTGGATACATAACATTCAATGTCCAAGTCAAAAGACCTCCAAACTGGGTGGGAGACCAGGTGGATTAATGACACATATTAAAATAAGGATTTTTAGTACTGTAGAAAAACTGAGCCAGGATGATTTCTATATGGCTATTAGGTTGATTACACAAGCAAATAAGAAAATCTTGATTTCATGTTATGTCCCACCAATTAAATCCTATTTTTATAAAAAAGACATCTGGTGTATTTTAAAAAAAGCTATTTTTGATATTTTGTTAGATTATCCAGAGGTTTTTTTTTTCTGTTAGTAGGTGATTTTAATGGTAGGGTAGAACCTTATAATGGTTTAGTGGATAATATCATTATGCACTGAATGTATGCAAATATTGCAGTATTTAAACACTCAACAAAAGATCCTAAGATTAACTCAAATGATGAGCAACTATGTGGCATATTAAAAAAGTTTTGGGGTGGGGTATTCAGTTGCACCATGCGCAACCCACTGATGCGCCCCAGTGCGATATTCAAAAGAGGAAAGTCGCGTGACACAAATCCCAGCGTGCGGGGCACATCAGTAATGTGTCTGCAATGTCAGGGCGGCTCCATGATACCCCCTTCATATCCCGATATTCAGCCTGGGATGTATGGAGCCCATGCAGGCGCAACCGCACAGCGCCGCATACAGTTGTTCCAAAAAATAAAGGAGCAAAAGCCGGCCACCCACAGGTGAGCTGCTGTATTGCAGGGCATGTCGGCCAGCTGCCAGATGGTGGGCGCAGCTCCGGCGGCACCCTCCGTCGGGTAGCGCCCCCCCCAATGCCCGATCGCGGGTAGAAGTATAAATATTATAATCTCCTATATCCCTGGTGGGTCAGTGGACCGCTCACAGCCCAATCGCAGGCAGAAGTATAAATATAATAGTCCCCTATATCCCTGGTGGTCCAGTGGACCGCTTGCAGCCCGATCGCAGGCAGAAGTATAAATATGATAATCCCCTATATCCCTGGTGGTCCAGTGGACTGCTTGCAGCCCGATCATGGGCAGAAGCATAAATATAATAGTCCCCTATATCCCTGGTCCAGTGGACCGCTTGCAGCCCGATCGCGGGCAGAAGTATAAATATGATAATCTCCTATATCCCTGGTGGTCCAGCGGACCGCTCGCAGCCCGATCGTGGGCGGATGTCTAATAAAAGATTAGATCCCATCCCTGTGGTCCTTGAGTACACCCTCCACCCTCCCACTAAGCCCTGCCACCCGCTCCCCGGTCAGCGGCGGGCGGCAGCTCACCCGCAAGCCACCCAGCCACCCGCTGACTGACTGCGTACAGTACAGCTGTACGCCCATTAGTCCACAGCATGGGCAAATGGGCATGCAGACCGTATTGTACTACACAGTCCAGATATGTGAATGTATACCGTTTACCACCAATCTCTGTTTTCTGCCCATCAATCCGTTTGCCACCCAGTTGACCAACATCTGACCCACCCCAAGCCTACCCAGCTTATTAATCAGTCTTCTATGTGGAACAGTATCGAAAGCTTTGCTGAAGTCAAGGTAGGCAACATCAACTGCTCCCCCTTGGTCCACCACTCTGGTTACCCAGTCAAAGAAATCTATGATGTTAGTTTGACAGGACCTTCCTTTTGTAAACCCATGCTGTCTTGGATCCTGTGCTCCTATGGATTCCAGGTGTTGCACTATCCTTTCCTTAAGGAGTGTCTCCATAATCTTGCCCACTACTGAGGTAAGACTGACTGGTCTGTAGTTCCCTGCCTCCTCCCTGCTACCATTCTTGTGGTATCCATAAATTATCCATAAATATGGATAAATCTAAAATCAAGACTTTTGGGAGTAATAAAAATACTAGTAAATGGTGAATATATTAAAAACAGCTACAGATAACCCATGATTATGCATACTTGGGGCTTATTTTTTCCAAAAATCTCAGGTGGAAATCTTATTGTGATGCACTTTTGGAAAAGGTGACTGATACGATCTTAGCCCTCAGAAGATTTGATGTATGATTGGGGGAGTTTCTATCAGACCATTCTAAAGGGCTGTGGAAGCCAAATATAAACATGTTGCAACTGCCAAGAACGCCAGGAGAGCTGAGAAGGGAGTGCTACAGGTGCCTCGTATGCACAGCACATTTGCCCAAAGATCACTAGCATTCCGTGGTCCCAAGTGGCTAAATGACCTCCATGTGACCCTCCTTGAAATTAGCAAGTCTGGCCCATTTAAAAAGGCTCTCTGCACCTGTCTTTCCCTTGATAACAGCTGTGACTGCTTACTTCAACCCTAGGTCACTACTGTAATTTTCTGAATTTAGCAAGCTGGGCCCATTTAAAAGGCCCTCCGCTTCTGTCTTTCCCTTGATAACAACTATTCCTGTTCACATCAACAATAGGTCACTACTGTAATTCATACTAACCTGCCACAGCTCCCCTCTGATCCAAGACCCTGCCACCCCACCCTTCTACATCACTACTGACAACTCATTCCTACTACACCCCATGCTACTTAACTGTTACGCCACTAATGCTTCTTTGACAATGCCTCCTCTGGCTGTGAATTAGTCCATCAACAAACTGACAATGCCTCCTCTGCCTGAGAATTAGTCCATAGCCCCTAGCCTAGTTACTCATCTCTCACCCTGTATCGTAATTGCACTTTACTACCTTGTCTAATCCCTGCACTGCACTTCTCAAGTGCCACTGTTATGCTAATCAGCACTTAGAAACTGCAACCTTAAATGTTATCCTTGTTAGTAGCATTCATTGTCTTAAAACTGTTTATTTTTTCTTCTAATGTCCCTGTATAAATTGTGCACTGTTCAAGCATGTAATTCAGCATATTTTATGTATTTTGTCATGTCCTATTCCTTGATTTGGAGCCTTCAAAAAAGAGTCTTTTCAGCTCAAAGGTTGTAATCCAAAACTTTTAATAAATAAATAAATAAATAAATAAATAAATAACCCTCAAATACTGTATGGGTCTGAGCTTTGGGATCATAAATGTGTTGATATCCTTGAAAAGCCAATAATACGTCTTCTTAGATTGTTATTGGGATTCCCTAGAACAATACTGTACTTGCATTCTATGTCCAGTCAGAATTAGGTTTGGCCAACTTACAAGCTTTGGCTGAATCACTTTATTTATTTATTTATATTTATTTATTTATTTCAGTTTGGGATTAATACTGTTGAGTCAAAGGATTCGTTTTCAAAGGTTCCACATCAATTGTTGAGAACAGACATTACAGTATGAAATACAGGGATTAACAGTAAAAGAACATTGAAGCATACCCACAATCAGTAATAGCAACAATGTGAGGTTTTACACCTCTATATAGCACTTAATTACACCAGCTTGATTTGTGGAAGGGGGGGGGAAGGGTCAGCCAAAAAGTTGGCATCGTCAGAGGTGGGGGAGAGGAGTGTTCAGCCATGAGGAGACATTGTTAAATTACAAGGGATGGGGTAAGGGGGGTCCAGGGGAGGTGATATTCTGTGGAGTTATAATTATGGAGGGGGGTAGGTACTGGGTGACTGTCAGCTAAGGTATTACCACATTAGCACAGGCAGGTACATGTCATTTTTGAGCCAAGGAAGGTTCTGAGCCCAGTTTTGAAAGTACTAATCTTAGGTGTCTCAGCGAGGTCAGTGGGTAGTTCATTGTACCACATTTGGACCCTGATACAGGATGGAGTTTTGGGCAAGTTTCGTCCTTTTGAAGGGAATCACCATCCTGTCAGTGGCCATACTGCGGGTCGATTTCGTAGGAACAGCCAGCCTAAAGTGACCTCCCAGCGTGGAAGACAACAGACTCAGCAGTACCTTTTTTAGAAGCAGGCAGGTTTGATATTGCCCTGTAGGTTGAGTGGGAGCCAGCCAGTTTCTTTGCAGAGCATGCAGGTATGGGTGTCAAAGGCAGCCTCCAGAGTGAGGTGGGAGGCTTTATTGAGGAATGTGCTGATCCTGTTTAAGGCTGACTTTGTGCCCGCCACATAAATAGGCAATCCATAGTCTATGGTAGACAGTATTGAGCTACTGGTGGCTAGTTTGAGAGCATCAGGAGTCACTGAGTGTCTATGACGGTAAAGTATGCCCAGCTTTGTATTTGCGGTCTTGATAACAGAGTCTATGTGGCTTGAGAAGGTGACAGTGTCGTCAAATGTGATGGCGAGATATTTGAACTTGGTTCTAAAAACTCACCCTTTTGGTTATGTATCAGCAGTGGCAGGTATTTCTTTTTGCTTTGGGAGGTGGAGAAGAGCATACTCTTAGTTTTTTTGATGTTTAACAGTAGTTTGTTTTCTGTGAACCATGATTCAGGCTTAAGGAAGCTGCTTTGGAGATCAGTTGTGATGCAGTGGAGGTCTTTACCACCAACTGATATTACTGCATCATCAGCATAGAGAACTGTGCTTGCTGAGCATACTGTAGGGGTGGAGTTGATGAAAATGCTAAAGAGCAGAGGACCAAGGATTGACCCCATGGGACCCCAAGGGTCACCTCCTTAGCTGCGGATAGGGTATCACCTATTTTGACTCGTTGTATCCTGTTGGTGAGGTAGCTGCCAAACCAATTTACTGTCTCAGGGGATAGGCCTGTGGATAGAAGGTAGCTTAGGAGGAGGTTGTGATTTACAGAGTCAAATCCCTTTGTAAGGTCGGTGAATACTAAACCAACTGCATGCCCGCTGTCCAAGGCATCATATAGGTGGGATGAGTAGTCCACAAGTGCGGTGAGTGTGGAGTGCATTTTTCAGAAGCCATGTTGCTGTGAGCATATTAGATTATGTTTATCTAGGTATTCCGTTAGTTTCTCAGAGACCATTCTTTCGAGTACTTTAGATAGGGGAGGGAGGATGGAGATGGGTCTGTAGTTGGATGCTTGTGTCTTGCCTCATGCTTTAAAGACAGGTGTGATGTTTGCTGACTTCCATAAATCTGGGAACACTCCTGATTTTAGAGAGGCATTGAACACCATGGTAAGAGGATCAGAGAGTTCATTGAGGAGAAGACCAACTAGCTTCATGTCAAGCATATCCGCCCCCATCCTGGTCTTGCCAAGGGCCTCTTTAGTGTGTTTAATTATTTCGGTCTTGGTGACACATTTAAAGTGAAATGGTGGTACGTCCTTTCTTAATGGGTCATGAGGGGCATTTTGTCATCGTTGTGCTTGCGTATCCATGAAATAGTCACAGGGGAGTACACTTGGGAGGTCTGTGAAGGCGTTGTTGAGCTCATTGGCAATATCGATGGGTTCCTGCATGGACCCTTTGTGGTCACAAGAAGGTCAGGTGGAGCCTTAGTGGCCTTGCCCATCAGGGATTTCAGGGTCCCCCAAAAGTCTCTGCCAGAGCCCCATATTTTGTTAAGTAGATCCTTGTAGTAGGAGGCTTTGGCTTGTCGAATGAGTTTGGTGCAGGCATTTCTGGCTGCCTTGTAGGTGTTTATTGCTGCAGGTGTTCCAGTTACCTTTGCTGTATGCCAAAGATTGCCTCTGTTCCACATGAGTCCAATTAGGGCTTTGGAAAGCCAAGGATTTTTGGTTCCCCTAATTGTTTTAATTCTATACGGTGCAAAAATATCACAGGCTTGGTTGAAGACCATTATGAAGTAGTTAAGTGCCTCATTGCCATCCATATGCCCTGCCAATGGAGACCAATCCATATGTGACATGTACAACTTAAAGTGCTTGAGTAGCCCTGGCCTCAAACAACAGTTTTTGCATACCTTGGGTGGTCTTTTTGCAAAATTGTTTGACCAGGTACACTTCACAGGGGAGTGGTTACTGAGGCTGTCAGGCAGGACAGCAACATCGGTTATGTGCTCAGGGTGAGTGGTCAAAAGCCAGTCTATGAGTGAACTGCTTCCTGTTTTGTAGTTCATCCTGGTGTCAGTAGTGACCATCTGTGTTAGGAAAAGGCTGTGGTTATGATATCCTTGAGTTTGACATCCTTCTGTGAGTGCCAATTAATGTTGAAGTCACCAACAATTATCTTCTCCAATTGGTTCCCTAGCTGCTCTTGGTTTGCTATGATAAGGTTTAGCCCGGTGGGTTGGTGCCCTGGAGGTATATATACCGTGGAGAGCAGCAGTACTTTATTCTGTGGTCCTACATTTAATTTGAGGTTCAGTATTTGGGCCTCTTTTGTGTTAAGACTGTGGCAAGGACCTGCATTTTTATTCCTGTTTTGGTATATATTAGGCAACCACCGCCACGTTTTCCTATCCTATCTTGTCTGAACAAGTTGTAGCCTTCAAGGGATATGGATGCATCTGGTGTCTTGGGGGAAAGCCAGGTTTCTGTGAGTGCTATAATGTCTGGGTTTGTCACCAGCACCCAGGCCTGGAATTATGGGAACTTGGCGAGGAGACTGTTGATATTTAATGAAACAATAGTGAGTAGGCCTTTTGGTTTAGGCAATCTGGTGTGAGGAGGTCCAGAGTTAGGGTGTACATTACCTGATAATAGTAGGAGCAACAGTATTAGGGAGCGGAGAAACTGACACAAAGCAACCAAGCGATAGCAGGAGTGATGTTTCCTTGAGTGTGGTGCTCTAGAGATGGGGTTTAACTGAAGGTGGAGGTTGATCAGGGCAGCTAGGGGAAATTTAATGATGTATTTCCTCGTTAATTCATATGCGGTAACCAGGTGGTGGGGAGGGTAAGCTTGTTCCGGGTTAGTACCACTCCTGCCTCTCATTTCTTGCCAGTGCTGAATCCATGTGTAATTGGGGTATATGTCAGGCTCAGGGCAGTAAGTGCCTGGGGATAGCCAATGGGTGGTGAGCAGTGCCAAGGCTAGATGTACTATAAGGTATAGATTCATTATAGCTGCTGACAGGGGAGGTGGCAGCCTTAAAGATTTTGTGTTTACTTGAATACCCTCAGGGTGCCCTGAGTGATGTCTCAAGCTGTCAAAGAGTGCCTGCTGAGTACTAGGTCTTAGATGAGAATAAAGGCTTAGGAAGCTCCAGTACACAACATAATGTGGGTAGGAGAGATCGAGTTGTGCAGGGGTGGGAACAGTCACCACTAGGGAGTGAGCGGCGTTGGTATTGGTATCATGTTTAATACATTTTGGATAAGAGCTAGCAAGTTACCAGAAGATAGAATAGTTAGAAAATGTTTGGAGGAAAAGAAATTCTAGCAAAATAGTGGATGTTGGAATTCACCCCTGGCTATTAAAGGTAGGAAAGATTTTATCAACTGTGGGTTTAAAAACCCTTTTTGATATGACATATAACAACATTACAATACCATTCCAATATAAGGGATATATAAAGAAACTACTTGTAGCAAAGTATAAAAAGGATGATTTAGAAAGAGTATGTAGCTCAAAATTTTCAGTATGGTATAGTGTTAACAATCTCTCACATAAATATAGATATTACTTAAATTTATTGGAAAACCCAAAACTCGGGAAAATATATGCAAGGTTTAGGGTAGAGTTCTTTGAGTCAAATGTTTTGTATGCAAGATTCAATAAACGTCAAGATCCTATTCATAAACACTGCTTTTGTTGTGGAGGTGAGAAAGAGGACATATAACACATTATACTTAAGTGCCCCTGGTACAAGGAGGTTGGGTCCAATCTTATCCTCACTTCAAATCTGTGATGAACCCACATTGATTAGTATCTTACTAAGTACAGAAGATGACTTTGTATTGAACAGAGTTGGACATTTTCGTGTAGTATTACAAAAATTAAGGAAAATGAAAGCAAAAACTATAGTGAAATGTTAAGAAACATTGAACATAAGGGCCTGGATATTTAAAAGGGTTGCACATGGTGCAACAGGGATGTGCCATGCGCAACCCACCAATGCACACCGGCGCGATATTCAATGGGGCAGGATTGCAACTCCCAATGCGCCGCGCATTGGTAATGTATGCTGTGCAGGGTGGTGCCCATGCATATGTGGCACATCCCGATATTCAGCCCAGGATGTGCAGCGCATATGCTGGCACAACCCCACCTTGCACCGCTCGCGGGGGGTGCAAAGATGTTCCTGGTAAAACCAGGACAAGTCCTGGCCAACCACAGGCAAGCTGCCATATTGCAGGGCGCAACACAGCAGCCGCCGGCCGTGGGTGGCCACCCGTCCACCCAGAACACTGTCCACATGCTCCCTGCCCTGGGTGCGGTGTGCCCCCCCGTCACCTGATCGCGGGCATAAGTAGAAAGAGGATCCCTGGTGGTCTAGTGGAAAGCTCTCCATCACACAATCGCAGGCATATGTAAATATATTTTATATTTATTTAGTTTTTGTTAACTGGGTAAGTGTGCTAGCCATAGCAATGACTATTTTCAGGCATGACCTGGGAGGATACAAAACAATGATACAAGAAAGACATGCCAAATGCAGGTACAATAAAAGTCATATACAACAATTTACAAGCAGGTGTTAGCTAACATGGAGTGGTACACAAATACAGGTTCAACAAAAATCATTTACAACAGTTTACAAGCAGGTTGCAAAAAATTAGCTAACCTGGAGCCCTATATTCCCTGGTGATCCAGTGGAAAGTCCTCCATCGCCTGATCATGGGCATACGTAAATATATATTCCCTGGTGATACAGTGGAAAGCCCTCCATCATCTGATTGCGGGCATAAGTAGAATGAATCTCCCTGGTGGTCCAGTGGAGACCCCCCATCACCTGATCGTGGGTGGAAACAGCACTAGATACCCTGGTGGTCCAGTGGTACCCCCTCCCCACCTGCCCACTGAGGTCCCCTGCCACCCAGCACCCCCCCATCATTGGCGGGTGGCAGCACCCCGCCCGCATGCCACCCAACCGCCCGCCGAATGACAGCGTACAGTACAGTCTGTATGCCTAGTGGTCCACTGCATTCATTCACATAATGGGCCTGTGTAGTACAGTATGGTCTGCACGCTCATTGGTCCATGCAGTGGACCAATAGGCATACAGACTGTACTGTATGCTGTCATTCGGTGGGCGGCTGGGTATCATGCAGGTGGGGTGCTGCTGCCCGCCAATGACGGGGGGGGGTGCTGGGTGGCAGGGGACCTCAGTGGGCTGGTGAGGAGGGGGGTACCACTGGACCACCAGGGTATCTAGTGCTGTTTCCACCCATGATCGGGCAATGGGGGGCTTTCCACTGGACCACCAGGGAATATATATTTACTTATGCCCGCGATCAGGTGATGGAGGGCCTTCCACCAGACCACCAGGGAATATATAGTTACTTATGCCCGCGATCGGGTGATGGGGAGGTTTCCACTGGACTACCAGGGAGATTCATTCTACTTATGCCCGCGATCAGGCAAACGGGAGTGGGGACCACCATGGGACTGCAGGGCATCGGGTCCCGACGGCTGCAGCCTGGCAGGGCGCCAGGTGCAAGTCACCAGGGATCGGTACACCGCATGCAAATGGAGCAATAATGACATGCAAATGGCCCCTTTTGCACCTTGCATGCATAATGGCCTCATTTGAATGCCAAGTGCAGAATGTCACAGATGATGCACCTAGCACAACTGCAGTTGCGCTGGCGCATCCCCCTGCTCCCATTCTGCCACTTGCACTGGCACAGTGCCACTGCACTGTGCGCAGTGCGTGCATCCTCAGTGCCATATTCAATGGTGCTGAGCCATGGCGCAGCACCATTGAATATCGCCTGGTTCATGCCCTGGCACAGCCCAGTTGCGCTGTGCCCAGGCTTGCACCCCTGCCCGGTGCAGTCTGACTATGATTTATGGGGGTATTGCTATAATTGTATTGCATTCAAGTCTGCTGGACATTTTTAAAAATTTGTATTATGGAAAAGTGTACTTACGATATGTATTAGATTTCTCTTTTTTTGCTAGAATTGTAATAATCTACTTATGATTGAACAATGAACTTTATTATTACTACAATATTACACTCGACCCAGTGGTGCTGAACTGGTTGGGGGGGGTTGCATGACAGAGTGGCAGATGGAATTTATCTCAGCAAAAGGAGGGATAATGATTTGTTCCCTTTTTAGAAATGCTGAAAGGGTTAAACAAAGTTCTGGAAGCATCTAGGTAGGGAGCTAATCAAACACAGAAAGCTCTGGAAGCATCCAAGTAGGGAGCTAATCAGACACAGAAGGCTCTGGAAGCATCCATGTTGGGAGCTAATCATACACAGCTGTGGTCAATGTTGATTATGGGCAGTGTATACAACCACCTAGGCAACACGGGAGGGAGGGGGCCTAGGGAAAGCTGGAAGCTGTGCTGCAAATGGCAGGTTCAAGCTGTAGAGACTTTTGGAAAGGACTTTGGAGTTTGTAAGTGGACTTTATGATACTATATGGAGGCTGGGAACTAGAGTAGCAGGTAACCAGTGTAAGTTAGAGTTTATTTTGTTTAGTTAGCACTCCAGACAGGAGTGGAATTGTGTTTATGTTTCTTAAAGAGGCTGTGACCCCAGTCAATTGGAGACAAAGCTGCCTTAAATAAACTGCACTGTTTTATTTTACCCCGGACTGTGTATATTCTCTTTGGACACACTTACAGTACACCAGCTCACCCCAGTAATAAAATAGAGGTCACTCTGCCGCAGAAATGACATCTCAGGAGAGATCTGAAGGCAGAAATCCTGGTTCCGGAAGTACCACTCAGTCGACAATACTCGAAAAGCCTTCACCTGATTCAGAGAACTTCTCATTAAATGGCTACAACCAAAGGGCAAAACAGTTCCACAGATCACTGACATATTTGTAATGGAGCAATTCATCCACATCCTTCCTACAGATGTGCAGCTTTGGGTAAAAGAATGCTGACAGAAAGTAGGGACAAGGCCATTTCTTTGGTTGAGGACTGTCAGATGGCCAGATAGACACCACAGCAGAGAAATAACAGCAAAAGGAATAGACCTGGTGGGTGAGTGGGCTCAATCCGCTCCACGAAGTGATTCGCAGAGCAAAGGCGGATTCGTGGAGTGCTCCACAACACGAAGTGGAGTACTTCGCATTATAATGAGTAATGCGAAGTCCATTGAAAACAATGACTTCACGTTACTCCGCCTCCCCAGACCACTACTCCATCAAATTTATATTGGCGCATTGAGGACAATGACTTCGCCTCACTTCACCTTGTTTTTGAGCTCCGAAGGCGAATTTTGCAGTGATACATGGGATTTCAGGTCACATGGGCTCTATGTTGATCTGCACAGCCTCAGTTCAGGGTAGTATGTGTAGGAAGAGTAGGAGACAGTGTGCTCTGAGAGCTGTCTGTGATTGAAAACCTTCTAAAAGCTGTTAAAAAAGCATTTTTGCATTTTTTGAGGGGCTCAAACTTTAGTTCATCAATTGTAGGAAACCCTCCTGTGCTCATATCATTGAGCGTTTTTGTTTTTGTGTGGATTTTGAATGTTAATGTACAACATTGAGTGTGTGTAGTGAAAGACAGTGAAAGTGTGCTTTGGTGGAGGGGCGTATCTGTGGTGTAGGTAGATTTAAGTTGGAGAAATAGTGATTTCTTTGTTTTTTGGTTGTATTTTTGTTATATAATTGACTTTGTTATTGTACACACAGTAATATTATCAGTAATTGTTGAAATTTTCTTGCTGTTTGTGTTTGGTGTGGATCTGGTGCAGCAGTTCATAATTTCAGGTTGTTTACATTACAATACATGGCATATTACTGAACTTTTGAATTTGCTATACATTACTTGTTCAGCATTGTAGACAAACTGTTCTGTGTGTATGTGTGAGTGTGCGTGCGGTGCGGTGTTGCGTGACATCAAATAATACACCTTTTATTGTGCCACAGACTAGAGCAATTGCAGGCACATCAGTGTGAACCTGCTATCCACTGCAGCTGCCTGATTTTGTACTGCGATCGTGGTATCTGTTCTTTGGTTTGCTGCTTGTACTGGCGTAAAAATCTGCAGTCAGTGCTCCCCCACCCCCACCAGCAAAAGGAATTTTTTACCAGATTAGATTGTTTTTGTGACCTCATCAGCACCACTGGTTATTGAAGCTGTTTTCATTGCGTGACAGACCAGTCTCTTATCTGTTGCTGAAGCTACAGTTGTTTTTTTGGCTTCACATCCAGCGTCCCCCCAATCAGAGAGTGAACGTATCAAAATCTAAATTTGGTTATAATATTGTGGTTGATCCCCCAAAATGCCTGCAAAAAAACATGCAAGCAAAGCTGTTTCTCGCCATGGCAATGCTGGCAGTAAGATAGTCTGTAGGCATGGTAGTACACAGACTCTGAAGTGCATTGCTGATGTGAGGAAAGGTATTTCTCCTGCAATGTTTTTTACAGCCCAATCAGTAGCTTCACTCATAGTTGGAGGAGATGGTGTTTTCCCAGCCGGTGGTGTTAGTGTTACTGGTGTTAGTGGTGGTGGTAGTATTAGTACTGGTGCGTCAAGTTCGAATTCCGACCAGTGTATCATATCCAAAAATATTGAGTGTGAAGCAGTGCAAGTGAGTGGCAGTGCAGATGATGTCATACTTCCCAGTAACTGAACCTGAGGATTCTGATAATCATGTCAATGATAGCATACAATGTGATATTCCGTCCACCGTGGCAGTTGATGTCACACATTTTCCGTGCAGTGATTCACAGTGTGGTGAAAAAATATCAGGTGATGGTGGTGTAGATGCTGATGATGAATGTGATGATGGTGATGATGTTGCTATGGTTGCAACATGCAGTCCACATGCTAGCATCCAAGCAGAAGATATGGATGTGTGTGACGCTGATAAATATGATGATGATGTAATTGACCCCAGTTGGGAACCGGAGAAAAAGAAATTTAAAGTGGCTGTGTCTGGGTCTGTTTGCAGGAATCCCCCGTAAAAAGTTGTGATTTACCGGTTTTAGTTGATGATGATGACCCAGTAATAAATATGATAGGTAGTCGTGGTGGTCATTTGCAGTCCAGGTGTGCAGTGCCCGAAACATCACGTGCCCCTCCCCCCACTTCAGTGCTTAAAATAATGTACTTAAATAAGCCACATCATGGACATGTTAAAAGCAGAGCATCACAATCCCTTGTTTGGGATTTTTTGTTCAAGCTGCAAATGATGAGTCAGTTGCAATCTGCCAGGTTTGCCATGTGCGTGTGAGTCGAGATAAAAAGGGGAGCCATCTGGGCACAGGAGGACAACATACGCATCTTAAGAATAGGCACTTGGCTCTGTGGACCCAGCACAAGCTGGCAGCTAATACCACAGTGGAGCATTCACCCTTGTCCCTGGCAACCATAGCGAGCATGTTAACCCCTTCCATGACTGTTAAGTCCAGTAGTAAATTAAGCGTGTGCAGTACTAAGGTAATAAGAGCAGAGGATTACTACAGGCATGATGAGGTGGAGGACCATAATGACTTTGAAATGTTGTCCAGTGCTGGTGAGAGTAGCAGTTTTTGTGGTGGTGGTGGTGGTGAATGCAGTATGTCTAGTGCAAGTGGTACATCAACCCCGGTTGGCAAATCTGGCAAAATAACTGCATTTCTGGGTTTGTCATCATCACCTGTGCAACTGTCTTCATCAAATGGCCACACTCCACCCCCTGCCAATGCCACTCATCACAGAACACAACCATTTGTGATCACACCTCGTGTAAAACATTTAGGTCAGCCCACGTTAGAGAGTTTTTGTGCATAAGCTGAAGTACCCCCCGAATCATACAGTGTCACATGAACTTAATGCTGCTGTAGCGGAAATGCTGGCAATTGATCTTTTGCCCTTCTCCTTTGTGGAGAATTCTGGGTTCCGGCAGTTTGCTGCACGTGCCTGTCCAAAATGGAAAGTCCCATCCAGGACATACTTTTCTACCCGTGCTGTTCCCGTGTTGTTCCACACTGTCTCAGACTCAGTAAGACATGCCCTTCAACATTCCTCCTCTCCATTTATCCATTTAAGGATGGATATGTGGACAAGTGGCAAAGCAGCGGGGAGTTCATATTTGTGTATAACTGCACATTGGGAGCAGGTGCTGGGGGTTGTTTGTGATGTTGGTAGTGTGAATAATCAGTGCAGTAAGGTGGATTGTCACGGTAGCAATCTTCCAGGAAGTCGACAGCATGCAACGATTGCTATGTGCAATGTGACCTGTTCACACACTGGTGAGAACATGCTGGACATGGTACTAACTGAAACTGACAAATGGCTAAACCCTCTGTCCCTGAGAGCTGGGTTCATAGCAAGTGACAATGGGTTAAGTGTGGTGAAATGCATCACAGATGGTGTTTTTTTTCGTGTTCCATGCATGGCCCACTGTTTAAATCTTGTGGTGCAGGAGTTTCTGCAGCACCCTGATGTAAAGAAAATGCTGATCATTGCACGCTGTATCTGCTTTCACTTTTCAAGATCTGAAAAGGCCCATGACCAACTGCGGCAGTGGCAGATACAAAACAGCCTGCCTCAGCACCGCTTGAAGCTGGAAGTTGTCACCCAATGGAACTCCACTTTATACATGGCAGAGAGGTTGTATGAACAATACAAAGCCATCTCAGAATATCTTGTGATGCACACTAGCCGTGACAGTTCCGGGGCCTCCATGTCTATGATGACTGAACAGTGGCGCCTCATGGACTCTGTAACAACAATTTTGTGGCCTTTTGAACATGCCACACAGGAAGTGAGTGGCAAGTCTGCCTCTATTAGCCAATCAATTCCACTGCTGCAGGTGCTGAGGCAGACATTGGTGAGTGTACAGCATGGCCTTGATGTTGCCGGAGACGATGGTAGCAGTATGTTGTTGCAACACATGCTGATAGTATTCAACCATAATTGTCACGTTGTGAACATTCAGCGTAGTGACAACTTTGCCATAGCAACAATACTGGACCCACGATACAAACATGGAATTGCATCAGTACTGGAGGGAGGGCCTGAACAGGTAAAAAATATCAGTGGTCAACTGGTGCGCTTGGTTCATGGGGCACAGAAGTCATGTGCCAAGGTCAGCAAACCTCAGCAGCATAATCCCACTGAAGGTGTACCTGTAGGACTATCAAGCATATCCTGCAAGAGGAAGGGGACAGCAGTTCCAGGTAGTCTATCATCCAAAGTGGCTGGCATCAACCCGCTTTGGGAGGCTTTGTCCCAAGTGAGTATTTGTGAAATAAATGATTCGGGAGAACAGGATGATGCATCAGCAACTGGACTTAGTGTGGCTCAGAGAATGGTTGAGTCATATTTGTCTGAAAACAGGCATCTGACAATAACTGATGATCCTCTTTTGTATTGGAGTGGAAAGGTCAGTGAATGGCCAGAGCTGACTGCAGTGGCACTGAAGTACATCACGTGCCCACCCTCCAGTGTAAGTGTTGAGAGGGTATTCAGCTCAGCAGGTGCAATAGTCAGGGATCGTTGGACAAACCTGTCTCCTGCAAATGTTAGTTTGCTAACATTCATTAAAATGAATAAGAGGCACATACCAGCACAGACTGCAAGCTCGGTATTCATACCCCGGCCTAGTCATGGTGGTTTTGGTGATGTGGAAATGGACCATCCTGGTGGCACTGGTAGTGGCTGCCTGAAACGGCCCACCACTGACGTAGATGACAACACAATGGAGAAAGAATTTCCCAGTGGTCAGACTTCAGACATAGATGACTGTGAGGGAAGCTTTCTTTATGAGGATGATGATGTGGTTAATGTTGGCAGGTTTTAACTGAAGTTGTTAAAAGGCGGTGTGACACCCCAGACCAAAACCACCACTGGTACTGATGTTAGCCACTGCCACCACTGAGCATGAGTCTGTCTGCCCCCCCGGACCACCACCACCAGGACTGATGTTAGCCACTGCAACCACTGAGCATGAGTCTGTCTGCCCCCCCGGACCACCACCACCGGGACTGATGTTAGCCACTGCCACCACTGAGCATGAGTCTGTCCGCCCCCAGACCACCACCACCGGGACTGATGTTAGCCACTGCCACCAGTGAGCATGAGTCTGTCCATCCCCCGGACTACCACCACCGGGACTGATGTTAGCCACTGCCACCACTGAGCATGAGTCTGTCTGGACCACCACATCCATCAGCCACAGACACAAAGCTTCTTAATATTTAAACCATAAAGTGAGTATGTGTACTCATGTTTGTTATGCTGCTTCACTTCCTTTAGTTGTATGTTTTGTTTTCTGTATCTTTTCAGAGACGCAATGGTAAGACACATACAGTACACTTATTTTGTTTCTTTTACAGGTTAACAAAAACAGTCTCCATTGCTAAAACTCGGTGGGAATGGTACAAATGCAGCTGTACCATACGGAGAGGAACCTATGGAATATCCATGTGAAATCCATTCTGGTAAGTATGAATATTTTATGTCATCCATTTCATTGTTTTGGAAAGACTGCAGCAAATATTGTACACAGGTTGTGTTAGTTGACAAGATGTGGGTTTGAAATGTAACTTGACTTGAGATTGAGAATCAGGGAGGGAAAAATAACAATTAAGTTGTAAGAAGTCATTCATTTCTTTTTTTAGGAAACTTCCAGATGCTTTATTGTTCTGTCAAAGTGGCGTTATTCAAAAAAGTTCTTCAACATTAGGCACCCCCCCTCCCCCGGGCTTGGGCACACATGCAACACGCAGAAGTCATTTCATTAGATGACCATGACCATCATTAACAACCGGACTCCAGAAGGATGCAGATGAAATCTGTGAAGAAGTAACAAAATAAGAAACCATTACAGACAAACCTGCAATTATGATCCCCCCCAAAAAAAAAATACTTACCTTCATGTGCTTGAGAGTTATCTGTTTCCAATTTCAATGCAAAACATTCTCATTGAGCACTGGAATGTGCACACTAACAGTTTCTGTGACCTGTGATACAGAACAATACCATGAGTACATGTCCATGTCAACCCCCCATCCCACCTACAAAATACACAAACATATATCTATATATATCTACTCACCAAGGCTACCATTAGTGTACAGCCAAAGGGCACCCTTCCATCCAGTTGTGATGATCACATTGCATTTTTTAGCATGGTTTTAGAAAAGGGTATAGTACTACTACTGCCCTCCTCAAGTTTACCTCCTTTATCCACGATGCTCCTGACCAGGGAGCTTTGGCAGCATCTGTCTATATCGACCTGTCCAAAGTGTTTGACACTGTAAATCACCGTATGCTCTTAAGCTCTCTCCTCTCCATTGGCATATCACAAGAGGCCACTGGCTGATTCAACAACTATCTCAATGGCCGAACACAACAGGTTAAAATAAATAACACCCTATCCAGGAGCCTACCTGTCTGATCAGGTGTTCCTCAAGGGTCCATCCTCGGTCCACTCCTCTTCTCACTGTACATAAACTCCCTCCCTATGGCCATCACTGGGCGTCTCCTCCTCTATGCTGATGACGCAGTGATCTTTAGTCGGCACCCTGACCCTTCCCAGCTCCAAGCATTCCTACCGGCCTCCTTCACAGAAATTGAGTCATGGTTTGCTTCCCACAAACTTGTCCTTAACTACAAAAAAACAAAAACCATGCTTTTCGCCCACCCGCAACATAAACACAAATTGACCATACTGGCTATACAAAATTCCCAGGGCACCAGACTGGAACCAGTTACCAGCTTCAAATATCTTGGGGTTACCCTCGACTCGGCCCTCACCTTTTGTAAGCATATAGCATCAACATGCTCTGCAATTAACATCAGAACTGGCCTTCTTTATAGACTTAGGTCCTGTCTCCCACCTGATGCCCTCCGACTAGCTATCTCTTGCTCCATCATCTCCCTGGTAGACTATGCAATAGTCATCTATGGGGCTGCATCAGACACTGCCCCGATTGCCACAAAACACACCCTCAATAAGGCCTGCTGGCTGGCTACAGGCAGTGAATGGCTTACGCACACCTGTGACCTCTACCAATGGGCGTCATGGCTTAACTTTCAAGGGTGTTTATTCTATCACACTTGCCTCCTGTCCAAAAAAATCCTGCTAGGTCTCGTTCTCCCTGGCTGCCTGTCGTTACTCCAACCAAACTTGCCAAGGAGGGCCACAAGGCAGGCTGACACTGTAACCTTCCACATCCCACTTGTAAAGACCAGTATGGGCCAATGGTCCTTTCGCTATAGAGCTCCACTCTGGATGGACTCAATCCCTGGACCCACCCTATCTATTCCCAGGCTGGGGCCTTTCAAAACTGAGCCGCGTGACTATATCTTAACCAGCTCCCACTGTGACTGTAGATAACCCCTTGTTCCTCTGCTATATATGTAATTGACTCTATTTTGATTGTACCATACACACCTCTGAAACACTTGATGTAGTAGCACTGTACATTGACACTGTATTTAAATCTATGTACTGTCATCCTCTGTACTTGCGATCATTCTTTGTGTGATGTGGAGCCTTTGTAAATGAGTCCCTGACTCAAAGGGTTGTAATTCCTAGACTTTAAATAAATAAAATAAAAAAATTTGCTCGAATCGCCTCGCAGAACACATTGGACCAGCAACAGGACGCTCACAGTCAGCATTTTATTCTGGGAGATTTTGTATGTGCTGAAACACTCTCATTTCACAGTGTTACCACTTGTCAATTTTTTGCACACAAGGAGGATGCATTTTGGGCCTGCAGAAAAAATTTGGGGACTCTGTGCCACCACTGCGCGCATGACTGAGTGTGCCATTAGTTATGGGGGACTTTGTATGTGCTGAAACATTGCCATTTCACTGTGTTACCACTTGTCAATTTCTGCGCACAGGGAGGATGCATTTTGGGCATGCAGAAAAAATCTGGGGACTTTGTGCCACCACTGCACGCATGACTGAGTGTGCCATTAATTCTGGACGACTTTGTATGTGCTGAAACACTCCCATTTCACTGTGCTACCACTTGTCAATTTTCTACACACAAGGAGGATGCATTTTGGGCCTGCAGGAAAAATCTGGGGATTCTGTGCCACCTAGGTTTTCCAGGGGCACCTCCTGTGGCTGTGGAGGTGGTGGAGAGGGTGCTGCTGGAGCCCCTACAGCTACTACCAGTGGTGGTGGTAGTGGCAGAGAAGGTGGATGCACAGCAGCCACTGGTGGCACTGGTTCTGCTGCTATTGCTTCCACATGGGGGGAAGCAATACCCAGGAGTCAGGAGCGGTCCAGCATCACACGACCGCTCCCACGTGTCCGCGCTCCCCTCCTCTGACCGCTTCTACGGGCCAGCGACTCGCCTTCTCCAGGGTCCATCCTTCCCAAGTCCCCAACACGCACACACACAGTCACACGCACACAAAACAAAACAAAACATAAAATTCACTACCAAAAAAATATCACAAACACAATTCAAAAACTAAATAAAGATATAGCTTTTAAAAAAGCTGTTGTTTTCTTCACAAGTCACACAAAGGCAATAAAGCACTTTCAGTCACTGATTCTACACTGCTCTCCTCTCCACAAAGCCTTCTCCCTCTATGAATGCAAAGGAGAAAGTGAAACTGCTTCTCTGACTCACTTCCTTCCTGCCTGGCTAAAGCATGTGACTTACAGCACTGTAAGCCATGTGATGTGTGGGGGGCTGCCTATTTACTTGTCACTCCACCTTACTTCACATTAAGGCATAATAGTAACGTGAAGTAATAACGATAATGCAAAGTGAGCACTTTGCAGTGCCCACTTCACGTTGTGCTCCGCTCACGCGAAGTGGCCACTTCGCGTTCACTTTGCCGGTGGATTAAAAATTTGCTGCATCTCTAGGAATGGTAAGACCCTCTTTTTTCTGATTTAACTTCAGATCAGATAAGAACTTTGATGGGATAACAAATATGCACCCAAAAACTTTATTTGATATAACTGTAATAAGCCAGGCCATATTGCAAGAAACTGCCATAAAAATTAGGAGGGCAATGCTGGAGTGAATTTGGCTTTCACAAACTAGGGTACGTATTTAACAGATGTCAAGGTTGTAGATAACACAGTGAAGGGACTTATAGATTCAGGAAGCAGGCAGATGTTGAGGTGCATGTTGAACTACTGGAAAAAAAAATGCATAAGGACCAGGTACTGGGGTCACCTGCCTCCATGGGGACACTCGGTACTATCCCACCACCCAAGTAACTCTGAACATTGATGGGGTCTAGCACCAAATGAAAGCGTAGGTAGTACCAAGTTACCTGTACCTGTGATTACTGGAAATGACTTTCAAAGATTTGCTAAGATAATCACAGAGGGGGTAAACCTTGCTGTTTCTGCAGGTGTGGTAACAAGAGCAAAGGCAAAGAAAATCTCAGATGCTGAGGACTCTTTTCTTTTTGGTGACTTTGATTCAGACTTGTTTGAGCCCAGCTCCAAGACCCAGAAATCCAGAAAAGAATGAAGACACCTGATAAAACAGTGGCAACAAAAGACTGAGGGACATAAGGGGTTGCTATATGAAAATGCTGAAACTAAAATGATAATTGATTGTGATTTTGTTTCTGAGCAAACTAATGTTTTTTTCCAAGGTTAATTTAAACATCTAATGGTGAAACATATACAGGCTAGACCAATGTTTAAAAGAAGGTTATCGGTACAAACTCCCAACATGCAAGATCCCGAGTGCCAAAAGCCCAACACGGTTATCTCGATAGGCAGGTGCCCGACAAAGATAAAATCCTGACAAATGACTGCCTGACACTAGAAGTTACACCGACATGGAGTTGATTATATTATTTTATGGAGTGTGTGGGGGCAGAGCCTCTCTCCCACCCACAAAGATAATCAACTCTGCCTCAGTTTAACTTCCACTGTTAGACAGTCCAGTGTCAGGATTTTACCTTTGTCAGGCAACTGCTTGTTGGGATAATGGTGTCTGGCTTTTGGCACTCGGGATCTTGCATATCGGCATTTTGTACTAGACCCTAAAAAAGGTAATGGGCTACTATACAGAGACTTGGCTGATCCTCAGACACAGGAACAGATAAAACAATTGGTCATACCAAAGAAGTATAGAAATGTGTTGTTACAAATAGCATGTGATAATCCTATGGCTGGTCACTTGGGCAGGGAATGCACCCTACCCAGATTGTTGTACAGATTTTACTGGCCTGGGATTCATGAGGATGTCGCTACCCATTGCAGTTCTTGTGCTGAATGTCAGAAAGTAGACCCAATGACTGAAAAAGGCAAGGTGCTCCTGGTACCCCTACTCTTGATAGATGTGTCTTTTGAGCAAATTGCAATGGATGTGGTTGGTCCATTAGACAAAAGTAAAAAGGGTAATCAATTCATTTTGGTAGTGTGTGACTATGCTACTCAATAATCAGAGGCAATTCCAATGCATATTGTTACAGCCCCAAAAGTGGCAGCAAAGCTTGCCAAACTTTACAGCAGGATGGGTATACCTAAAAAGATTACTACTCATCAGGCTAGTAATTTTGGTGCTGCATTGCTGAATAAGCATACAGACTACTAGATATCACTGCCATAAGACCCTCCACTTATCACCCTCAGGCAAATGGTCTTGTTGAGCATTTTAATCAAACCCTAAAAGGCATGTTACAAAGGCTTGAGAAAGGTGAAGGTAAAGATTGGGATGAATATTCACCTTACCTGCTTTTTACTTACAGAGATGTGCCACAGGCATCGACAGGTTTTTCACCCTTTTAAATATATGGTGGACAACCTAGAGGGCTACTAGATGTAGTAAAAGAAACATGGAAAGATAACCCCACTCAGAAAGAATCTAATATATCTTACATGTGTGCACTGAGAAAGAAACTGGCAAAATATGTTGACATTGCCCTCAATAATCAAGAGAAAGCCCAAAGACAGCAGGAGGTGTATTATGACCATGAGGTATATGAAAAGTTTTTGAGCTAGGTGAAAAGATCTTCTTACTGTTAACCACTATAGAAAACGAACTGTTAATGGGGATCTGTCAGCATTCCATGGGCAAAAACACAGGACCTGTAGGTCCCAGTTACAGTAGGTAAAAAGCACTGGCTGTAATGTTTTTAAATCACTAACACAGCAGCAATTTGCATTTTATCTGGTTGATCCTGCAACCCTCGACCCGCATTTACTGTGCTAGGGTCCTCCGTAGCAAGTCCTTTGATGGCGCGACAGACAAACTAAGCCACGGGGGACTTCTATATACCAGTACAGTTGTGAAAAAATACTAAAAGATATAAAGTTCATGTTTGTGCTTCTACTCTGGTACCAATCAGCTGAGGAAAGTGCTTCCTCGACCGATTGGTGCTGGAGTATGAAACACAAACATGTGCTGAATATCTTTTAGTATTTTTTGACAACTGTATTGGTATATAGGAGTCCCCCATGGCTTAGCCCATCATTCACATCATCAAAGGGCTTGCTGCGGGGGACCCTAGCACAGTAAAGGTGGGTGGAGGGTTTCAGGATTAACTAGATAAAACATAAATTGCAGTTCTGTTAGTAATTTTAAAACATTACAGCTAGTGCATTTTGCCTAATCAGGACCTATAGACCCCGTGTTTTTGCCTGGGAAATGCTGACAGTTCATAGAAACATAAACAGAGAAACACAGAATTTGATGGCACATAAGGACCGTTTGGCCCACCCAGTCTGCCCACTTCCCTACCTGATGGATAAGCTGCAGATTCCAGTTAATCAACAGCTTACTTCCGCCTGCCCCCCCCACTACAATTGCCTTATGCCTGTCCCATGCATTCTTAAATTCTCCCACTGTTCCTGACTCCTCAACCTCCTCAGGAAGGCTGTTCCATGCATCTACAACTCTCTCTGTCAAAAAATACTTTCTAACATTACCTCTGAGCCGTCCCCCCTCTATCTTCAAATTGTGCCCCCTTGTTCTTGTACATCTCTTCTTCTGAAAGATACCACCCTCTTGTACTTTGTTAATTCCCTTGAGATACTTGAAAGTTTCTATCATGTCCCCCCTCTCCCTCTTTTCCTCAAGGGTATACATATTAAGCTGCTTTAGTCTCTCCTCATATGTCTTCTGGTGCAGACCTTGCACCATTTTGGTTGCCCTCCTCTGAACAGCCTCCACTCTGTCTATGTCTTTGCTGAGATGGGGTCTCCAGAATTTCACGCAGTACTCCAGATGGGGTCTCACTAACTGTCTGTAGAGAGGGATAACTACTTCATGTTTTCTACTGTTGATGCCTCTCCCTATGCATCCCAGTATCCCCCCAGCCCTCCTTACTGCCTTCTCACACTGCTTGCTCACCTTTAGGTCATCTGATATAATTACTCCTAGGTCTCTTTCGATTTTTGTTGTTGTTATTAACTCACCCCCCATTGTGTACTCTTCCCCTGGGTTTTTGTTTCCCAGATGCATTACCTTGTGCTTCTTTGCATTGAATCTGAGGTGCCACGTATTTGATCATTCCTCCAACCTTGCCAAGTCTCTTTTCATTCTTTCCACCCCACCTTGTGTATCAACCCTGTTGCAGATCTTTGTGTCATCTGCAAAGAGGCATACCTTTCCTTCCAGGTGTTGTCCAATGTCACTTATAAAAATATTAAAGAGGACCGGTCCCAGTACCGAACCCTGTGGTACCCTGCTATTTACCCTCCTTTCTTCACTGTGTACTCCGTTTACTATTACCCTTTGCGTCCTGTTGTCTAGCCAGTTTTTTATCCAGTCTACCACCTTAGGACCCACTCCAAGGCTGGCTAACTTGTGTATTAATCTTTTGTGTGAGACTGCATCGAATGTCTTGCTAAAATCTAGGTAGGCCATATCCACAGCCCCTCCCTGGTCTACTACTTTGGTCACCCAGTCAAAGAAATCTATTAGGTTCGTCTGACATGACCTTCCTGCTGTGAAACCATGCTGCCTTGGGTCCTGTGCCCCACTGGCCTCTAGGTACTCAACAATTCTTTCCTTCAGAAGTGATTCCATCATTTTCCCTAACACTGAAGTCAATCTAACTGGTCTATAGTTTTCTGCCTCTGCCCTGCTCCCACGTTTGTGAAGTGGAATCACATTTGCCCTCCTCCAGTCCTCAGGTACCACTCCATCCTCCCATGATTTGCTAAAGAGAGTAGTCAGTGGTGTTACTAGTTCTACCTTTAGTTTTTTTAGTATTCTTGGGTGAATCCCATCAGGCCCCATTGCTTTGTCCACCCTCAGTTTCAAGAGTTCTTTCAAAATCCTTTTTTCTGTGAATGGACTGGTATCGACCCCCCCTTTCAGAGTTTCTCCCTTGTTTGGTTTAGGCACCTCCCCCTCCTTAATTCCACATTAATGAAGTGGCAAGTGCCTTATAAAGTGATTATATGTACTGGTACAAGTAACTATGAGACTGAGACCCCGATAGAAAAAATCCTACCAAGATATACCATACTAACCTACTGAAGAAATGGGTTGAAAAACACCAACGGTTGCTTTGTTAGTATTACAAGAAACCGCTAAAGAAGATATTGATATAGCTCATGACAGACTACAAGAAATTGTAACTTCTGATGTAAAGGGGAATGTTTCCTTATTTGCAGAACAAACCACAGAAATTCATCACTTGGTTAAGACATTTAAAAGTTCTTTTACCACAGTGCCAGGTCGAGCAAAAGGGGATCAAGCATATAATAGTGACAGAGAATGCTCACCCTATCAGACAGAAGATATACAAATTACCAGAGCAGTTAAGAGTAGATGTGGTTAAGGAACACAAAAAAATGAGAGTTGGGTATCATAGAAGAATCAAGAAGTGCTTGGTCATCACCAATAGTAGTAATCAAAGCAAAGCAATCTTTATTCATAAAAAGTGGCTTTCTAAAACCAAGGCACTTGTACAACACAATAAATAAATAAAATACATCAATAAATAACAGACACAACAAATTAAAAAACAATAAATACAACAGCAGCATTAAAAATCAGGCTAGGCTAGACTTCACAGACCTTTCTGGCATACTTCCTGCTGACTACTTTAAAGATTAGCTTGGGCAACAACACCCCACTACCCATCCTAACCCCCCAAAGGATGCCATACCACCTTTCTACTTTAAGCAAGTCACCGAGTCTGAAACCATCATGCACATTAAGAGGGTTCTTGGCAAGACCAGGATGGGGGCTGATCTAGTGGATATGAAATTCGTGGGTCTTCTCCTAAATGAATTGGCTGGTCCCCTCTCGATGGTGTTTAATGTATCTCTAAGAACAGGGGTGTTTCCAAAATTATGGAAGTTAGCCAACGTCACACCTGTCTTTAAAGCCGGGAATAAAACTCTAATGTCTGGCTACAGACCAATATCCATTCTACCACTCCTCTCTAAAGCACTTAAAAGAATGGTCTCGGAGCAGCTTACAGAGTACCTTAATAAATATAAACTACTTTGGCCACAGCAGCATGGGTTCCGAAAAAAGCAGTCCACACTTATCGCCCTTGTTGATTACTCTTCCCAGCTTTATGATACCTTAGATAATGGGGAGGCAGTTGGCTCAGTCTTCTTCGAACCTACGATGGCCTTTGACTCTGTTAACCACAAACTACTCCTAAACTGCCTCCTTTCAACAGGCCTATCCCCGGACACGGTACTGTGGTTCGGAAGTTACCTCACAAACAGGTCACAATGAGTCAAAATTGGAGACACCTTATCCTCTACTAAGGAAGTGTCCCAAGGGGGGGTCCCACAAGACTCTATTCTTGGCCCACTGCTTTTCAGCCTCTTCATCAACTCTGCACCATCTGTATGCACAGCAAGCACTATCCTCTATGCTGACAATGCAGTGATATCTGTTGCAGGGAAAGATCACAACTACATCACAACCAAACTCCAAGATAGCTTCCTCAAGCTTGAATCCTAGTTCACACAAAACAAACTACTACTAAACCATAAAAAAACTAAGAATATACTCTTCTCTACCTCCCAAAGCAAAAACGAAATACTAGCCTTTGCTCATTCAGCACCACAAGGGTGAAACACATGAACAAGTAAAAAAGTTCAAATACTTGGGCATCACCTTTGACGATACACTAACATTCTCCGGCCATATAGACTCAGTTTTCAAGTCAGCAAATAAAAAACTTGGGGTCCTCTACCATCATAGGCATTCTATGACACCTGATGCTCTGAAAATTGCCATCAGTAGTTCAGTAATTTATTTTTTTTTTTATTTTAGTCTTTGGTAACCAGGTAAGGCCCACTAGGCATACATGCCTGTTTTCAGGGGCAACCTGGGAGCACTGGGCAGTTAAGTGACTTGCACAGAGTCACACAGTATGCAAGTGAAGGTTGTGAGAATCAAACTCAGGTCTGGTCTTCTGGATGTATCAAGCTCGTTCACACCTCATTCCTCTAACCTCTAGGCCATACTGCTATAATGTCCTCCATAGATTATGGGCTGCCTAGCTATGGGGCAGGCACTAAAACTTCCCTAAACAGGGTCAGCACACTACTAAATAAGGCCTGCTGACTATCAATAGGGGCTGCCCAGGACACCAACACCTGCACACTCTACACCAAAACTGGGTGGCTCCCACCAAGTACAATACCAAACCTGCCTGCTTCTGAAAAAGTGCTTCTTAGGCTTCCCCCCCTGCATTGGGCTGCCTCTTTATGCCAGCAGTTCCTACCAAATCAACAAGAAGCACGGTTACAGACAGGTTGGTGATTCCCTTCAAAAGGATGAAACTCACCCAGAACTCCATCCTGTACCAAGGACCGAAATGGTACAATGAGTTACCTGCTAACCTCACAGAATCACCCAAGATTAGTACCTTCAAATCTGGGCTCAGATCTCTTGTTGATGCAAAAAAAAACTGTGCTTGCCTGCACTAATATGGCAGAATTTCAGCCACCCAACTCTCTCCCTTTCTCACTCCCCTTTTTATCTCATCAACCCCCCATCCTCAAATGAGACCCACTCGGCTGACCAACCACTTCCACAACGATGACGCCATTGCTGGCTGACCCCCTACCCCCCCTTCCACCTAGACTAACCAACAAACTAGTGAACTACATGGCTGAACCCTATTTGACCCTATCCTCTTCAACCTTTAGTTGGATGTATATACTTTCTTTGGTATTTAAATGTTTGTGCAACTGTTTTCTGTTTTCTGTAAACACTGTTATATTTGTAATGTCTGTACAATACTGGCCTGGAACCTTTGAAAACGAGTCCTGGACCCAAAGGTATTAATCCTAAACTGAAATAAATAAATAAAATAAATAAGAAGGTTTTAAGAGCAGCTTTAAAACTTTGGATGGTCAGGCAATCTCACACCCGACGAGGTAGAGAATTCCACAGGGTTTGGACCATAAAACTAAATGACCTAGTCCTAGATGTCTTTAAACGGACCCTGGGACTCTCTAGCAATCTCTTGTCAGTGGATCAGAGAGAGTGGGGGAGGACAGTAGGGGTGAAGGAGATCTTGCAGGTAACTAGGTCCCTGGTCGTGTAAGGCCTTATAGGTCAGCAAGCCGACCTTGAAGGTGATCCACCACTGTACTGGCAGCCAGTGCAGTCTGCTGAGCACAGGCATTATGTGATTGGTCCTAGAGGTACCAGTCAATAGCCTGGCTGCCACATTCTGCACTAGCTGCAGGCAGCAGATATCAACCCCTGGTAACCCTAGGTAAAGGGCGTTGCAGTGGTTAAGGCGGGAGGTAACGAAGGCGTGGACAAAAGGTGGAAGATCATCAGAAGGAACCAGGTGCTTCTCCAGGCGATATTTCTCAGATGGTAAAAAGATGTTTTTATGACTGCCGACACCTGAGATTTAAGGGTCAGGCAATCATCAAAAATAACGCCTATGTTCTGCACCCAGGAACTAATTATAGTCTCTGGGAGCTCTCATCTCACCAGAGGAAAAAATACTGACCCCCCAACCTATCTCCCACCTAGGTCGGGGTGCAGGAAACAGAATTATCATAAAGTAACCAAGTCAAGATAGGGCACTCTCACTGCCCAACAGGTTCAGAGAATAAATAAAAGAAAAGTCAGACCATCTAACTGGTGCAGTCCCTGTCGGGTTCTCAGAAAATCCTCAGGCTTTAGTTCAAATAGACCTCCTTGACTGGGCTTTCAGGGAATCCTCTGGCTTTAGGCAGACTTGACTGGGTTTTCAGGGAATCCTCCGGCTTTAGGCAGACAGACTTCCCACTACCTCACACTGCTTGACCATTCCCCCAAGGAGGCACCGCCAGGAAAGAAGGCTGCAACTAGGTTTCAATGAGGGACAGGCACTACAGTCTGTCCCCCAGAAAACCAAGGAGAGCCAGGCACCACGACGTGCGTCCTCCAACAACACCGGACCCAGTCTTCCATGCAGTCGACAACCCTGGTGGATTCTATCCTGGGTTCAGACAAGGCCCACTCAGCAAGGACGGGGCCCAAATACTGAAGCCCACAGACTCCCAATCCCTGATAAAACACAGCCACCCCAGACAGCATGGCAGCAGTCAAAACCTGAGTCCAAGGCAATAATCCATTTGAGACGCTGAGAACACCCCCGCAACTCAACTCTGGTGGTCCGATGGTCCACTCCCTCCACTCCTACACTCCAATGGCAGGAACCACAGCTACAGCAGATCTCCAAGGCTCTTAAACAGGAACCCCACTCCAGCTGGTAGGTCGACTTCAGATTTACTCCAAACTCCAAACCTGGCCCAAAAGCAGAACATCTGTGATAGTAAAAAGGTTTTCTTTAAATAAGAAAAATAGCTTTAAACCCGACAGTGAATGCAAGCCATTCAGGACACAAAGAACAAAGTGGCTAAAATGTATAACAAACAAAAAATGAAACAGCAGAGCCCGAAAAAAACGTTCCTACCACTACAAACTTCACTGCTTCAGCACTAACTCCCTACCTCTAAAAACATAAATAAACAAATGAAACAAGCAAAAAAAGACAAAATAAGGCAAAATAAATAAAACTAAATAAAATTAAATCCCTGATGCTGCAGAGCTGTTGGTAGCTAGCCCAGTGTGGCCGCCATCTTTCCCACCAATGGTGATTGTAAATAAAAAAGAAGGGAGTTTAAGGATCTGCCTTGATTTTTGGAAACTTAATCAATTATCCATAGTTGTCAGCTATCCTATGCCCAGGAGAGATGATATGATTGACAGATTGGGAAGTGCCAAGTACATTAGTAACCCAATCTCACCAAGGGTTACAGGCAAATTTTCCTAGCTAAAGAATTCAGAGACAAAACTGCATTTTCCATGCAAGTTGGATTCTGTCAGGTCACCAACACGCCATGTGGTTTACATGGTGCATCCACTACATTCCAGCAGTTCATGGACATAATTCTGGCCCCTCACACTAGTTGCTGCTTAGCTGGATGATGCGGTGGTGTGCAGTCCAGACTGGAAGAGGCACCTGGAACACCTACTAGCAGTTATCCGATATATCAAAAATGCATGTCTGACCATTAATTCTGCCAAGTGTGCATTAGGCATGCAGAAAACTAGATTTTTGGGTTATAGTTTGGGAAATGGAGAAGTAAAGCCAGAGATTTCCAAGATAGCAGCTATAGCTAACAGTCCTGTCCCTAAAACAAAGAAGCATGTCAGATCCTTTTTAGGTCTGGCTGGCTGGTTACTGCTGAAAATTTGTTCCCAGCTTTGTCCACTTAGCTACTCCCCGTACTGAACTCATGAAAAAAATGGTACCCGAGTATTGTACAATTGTCCCTAGAGTATGATGAGGCTTTTTGGGCCATTAAGGCTGCACTATGTTCAGCCCCTCTTTTAAGAAGTCCAGACTACTAGAAACAATTTTTGTTACAGACATATATATTGGAGGTAGGCCTAGGTGAAGTCCTGAGTTAGATTATAGATGGAGAGGAACATCCTATTTTGTATATTTGAAGGAAACTGCATAACAGAGAGAAAAAGTACTCCACTATTGAAAAAGAATGCATTGCTGCGAAATGGGCAATGGAGTCCTTTAAGTTTTATCTGCTAGGAGCTGACTTTGTACTTCTAACAGATCACAATTGTCTCTGCTGGCTTAATCAAATGAAGGATAAAAATCCCAGAATCACAAGGTGCTACCTGGCACTATAGCCATTTAAATTCAACGTGATGCGAAAATCCAAAAAAAGAGAATGTCAATGCTGATTTTTTTGTCAAGATATGGTTCAGGAATTGAGAATTCAAAAGGTTGAAAAAATGTGTGTGCTTAACTGAATGTTTGCTGTCAAAGGTTTTATGGAAAAAGGGGATACTGCATATGTAAAGAACTGTAAATGTACTAAGATAATGTTAAAAGAGAAAAGAAAAGGTTCTGGAAGCCTGTTTCTTTTTAAGAAAAAAAACATGTTACCTCTTAAAGACGGGTGTGTGTGAGACAGGGTTGGGTAAGACCCTCTCCCATTTGTTATGCAGCGAGAGTTAAATGCAAGGATCTATTTTGTCCTCTCTTTTTTGCCACTTGTCTGTCTCTTGCCTGTTTGATTGCACAATCACATTTTTCTTGTGGCACCTAGGAAATGGCCACTCCAATGGTCTTACAATTTGCCCCATTATCTCCGGTCTTTCACTTGCGTTTCTAATTTTTCTTCCCTTTCTTCTCTGTGGTTAAAAACATATATGTGAATCTTTATGTGAAACTGAGATCCTTTGGTTTACAAATGTATATTATTATATTGTTGAAAGGACTGCAGAAAGCTATTTGGGTTTCTTAAAAAGATAATAGGCTTAATACAGGGGGTTGAGCTTGAGATGTATTTTGACCTCCACTAGCTTGTTTACAGAATTGTCAACAGGAGGCCAACTCTGTGACAGAATATTCTATTTTGTTGCAACTGTTAAGGACTGGGTGTGCTCTTCAGGCTGGCCTCAGAAAAGAAATTGACAAAGTTCTGGTACATTTTGTGAAAAGCAGGAGATGCACCTTGCAACAATCAGGATGCAGTGTTTAAAGTGACAGGAAAAGACATCCTATAAAAAGGGAACAATGTTTTGTTTAGAGAGAGAGAGAGAGAGAGAGATAGTAGAGAGATGGATATTTTAAAGAAAGTCTCAGATGTAGGACTTTGTTTGTTTGTTTGAATTGCCAGTATGAAGAGTTATCCTGCACACATTTTTTTTTATTTTATTGCTATTGATGGTAAAATACTACTTGTGAATGTTGTAACTTCCCCTAGTTTGCCTATGCTTCCTGACCTATTTCCCTATGACACACAAAGTAATGTTTTCCCCCTTTTGCTAATTAGAAAATTAGCTAACTGATAATGTTTAGCTAGATGTGTGTAACAGTACTCTACCTGAGGACTAACATACTGTACTGTATGTAGTTCCATTACTTTTTGTACTTAGCCCCAAGACCTCATTGACTGCAGTTACATCACAACTGACCAAGAAGAGCTAATTATTTGCTGCCATATCGGTCACATGTGATGTCACAATCAGTGGAGTCACAATACTGATGAGGTACTGTATGAAGAGTAATAGAACTAGACAGGTCGTTCTCTAGGAATAGTAAACTACTGCTCTTCACATGGCACTAGGTCAGAATAATGCCAGCAAGAACAGCACAGGCAACAATCGCGCCTGCAAAAATGCGCTTGGTTTTCTTTTCTTGGAGAACAGAGCCTCCCGCACCTCCCATACAAAATTATCCCAACACTGGGGGGAGCATATCAAGGGGAAAGAAAGAATTTGTGGGGCCATGAAATACTTGTTTCCATGGCCTCTTGTAAAAAATAGAAGTCCTGATCGGCAAAAGCAAGGGAGACCAGGGTTAGAACTCTGGTCTCCATTGCCACCCAGCCGAGCTGCTCCATGCCTCAGCCCTCCACACCACAAGAGTAGCTCAGCCAGCTTCCTGAATTCTCTTTCCCTTGTCCTGTGGCAGCAACATAGACAGTGACCTGAGGAGTGCTTACTGAAAGTGCTGTCAATCCCCTCTCACTGTCCCTGGCAGCACTGTTCAGACTAGCGCTCTCTTTCCTCGTGCTATTCTGGTAACGTTATTCCAGCTGGTTACCCTTCAGATCACACCTAATACTATCAGGTAGAACCCCTTTTAATAAGCAAATAGAAAAGAAAAATACATCAGAAATAAAAAGTAGTAACTGACTACTCTTAAATGCTTAATAACTTTTTCTGCTTGCCATTTATGGCACTAGTAGCTCTTCAATGATTGTAACCATCTGTCAATGGAGATAAGATTTTCTGATATCTGACTTTGCTAACAGAGAGGAGAGAAAGCACCTAGCTTTACTTAAAGGTATATTGATATTTATTTATAGTTCTAGTCACACTACAAGTAGCATGGTAAGTGGGGAGAAAGAAAGAGATCTGTAGGCAGTGTTTAGGGCAGTTTGAAACTCTGTAGGCAGTATTTGGGACACTTTGAGACTTGGGTTTTAAATTGTAATGGTTGGTGTTTGGGAAACTAGCTCATGTGATTAATCTTGCACAGAGTAGATTCAGAAAGCACCGTGAATCAGGTGTGTAACGGTGGGGGGGGGGGGTAGAGGGGAGCTGACAGCTCTAGCATGTCCAGCACGTTCATGTTCCAGCAAGTGAGTGGAACAGGTGACTGGCATCTTAGAAATTGGCAGGCATCAACCAGAAGAAGCACAGAAGCAGGGAGTTCTGCTGCTCAACTGAGGAAAGGCACCTCTTCACTGCTGTGTGATAGTCACTACTGGGAAGGGCAGACAGTAAAAGGTAGACATAACTGGGAATAGGAGCAACACCCTATCTAGGGTACGAGTATAAAGAAATTTAAATAAGGCATGGGGGGACACAAATAGAAACAAACAAACAAAACGGGAAAACTTGAAACATCCTATTAATGTAAGAGTACAAAATATTTTCAGGTAACACAGGGAGAACAGAAACTGGAAATGCTAAGAGTGGTGTAGTGCAGTGGCTGTGGGGTGGCCATTTTCAGAGAGACCTTCTGGAGACTGTGATGCTGCCCCATCTCATTGCACCTCTCTGGGTTGATGGAGGAGGTCACTAGACACCAGGCTGAGTTGACTGGGATTCGGGTGACCTCTTCCCCCATCCAGAGGCCACCAAGTCTGCCACTGTTGCCTCAGAGGATACCAGGAAGGAGGAATGGCTGGACTGTTCTTGCAGGCGCTATTCTGACCTAGTGCTATGTGAAGAGCAGTAATTTACCGTACCTAGAGAATGACCTATCTAGTTCTATTACTCTTCATACCTCATCAACATTATGACTCCACTTATTGTGACATCATATGTGACTGATATGGCAGCAGATGATTAGCTCTTCTTGGTCAGTTGTGACACTCGAGGTTACGATCTCAGATTGAAGGGGGAGAAGGTTCAGGAGGGAAATGAGAAGACACTTTTTTACAGAGAGAGTGATGTCTGGGTGGAATGCATTGCCTGCTGAAGTGGTATCCTGTTGAACAGTGGACTGCTTCAAAAGAGGATAGGATGAGGTAAGAGGGAGGGTCAGGGGAGGGGAGGGGGCAGCTTCAGCATAAGGGTTGCTAGCTGCACACTCGAGCAGACTCGATAGACCATAAGGCTTTTATCTGCTGGCAAATTTGAATATTCATATGTTCGTATGGGTATACCATTGCTGCATCGACTCCCAGATCGCAAAGACCACCAGAGCGACAGGAATCAGGTAAAATCCGCCTGTTGTTGTGGTGGTCTGTTTGGCGATTGGGACTGCCTCGCTGGGTGTTTGCCCCCCCTTCCCGGTCCAACTCCAACTCAGAGTTAGAATCCTAGAGACTGGGGGGTGTGGGTGGCGGAGCCCCCAACATTTGGGGGTTCCGGGGTGCAGCCCCCTGATAGATGTATGGAGGCATCCCCGACACTACAATGCTGACAGGCGGCACTGTGGCTGTCGCTGTTGGGTATGTCTCCATGCAGACTGTCACTGCAGCATGGGTAAACCATTCGTATAACTGTCATAGGCTTGGGAAGGGTGGGGATGGTGTGTCAAAGGCACGTTCCTCAGCTGGTACCTCTATGCAGTTCCTACACTGCTCTGGCAAGGCAGAACTACCAGGATGAGGCACCCATGGTAAAAGCCAGGGAGGATGTGGGGGGCCTCCATAGCAGAGACCCCAAGGCAGGTAGAAGAGGACCTCAGAAGAGGAGGAAGCAACTTCTGGTGGGTAACTTGACTGTGAGGTGGGATAAATTTGGGAATGGGAAAGGGAGGGGGAAGGAGGTTAAGTACCTATGTGGCGCCATGGCCCAGAGGGATGGGAAACAGATCTTAATGATCACTATGGCAGCAGGATGGGAGGCAGAGCTGGATATCATTTTCCACATGGGGACTAATGTTCTGGCTAGGGATGGGGCTGGGATAGTGCGCGGGGAGTTTAGAAAGCTGGGGAGGGGTCTTAGAGAGGTAGCATGCTCAGTGCCTTTCTCTGAGGTGCTGCCTGTCTACGACAGAGGGGAGAAGCGGGATTGCCACACCAGGAGCTTCAACTTGTGGCTGAAGGTATAGTGCAGAGAGGAGGGGTTCTGCTACTATGGGGACTGAAGACCCCCCTCAGGAGGATAAGGGCCTATACAGGGGTGATGGCCTTCATCCATCTAGGAGTGGAACCACAGTCCTCAGTGGATTGTTTAACTACCTTGATGAACATTTAAACTAGCCAATGGAGGTGGTGGAAGCGATCGGAGTGGCAGAAACTGCCCCCCATAGGTTGAAGTAGAGAGTAGGGAGAACCTGAGAGGAATGGAATCCCATGGGATGCAAATTAATACAGGAAGTTGGATGGAAGAAATGAAGGTGGATGGGAATGGGTGCATTAAATTGAGAGGGGGAAGGAGGGAAAGCAAAAATGAAAAGAGAGAGTAACAAATGGAGTGGTAAAAACCCCTGGAAAGCCATGTGTGTGAAAGCTAGAAGTCTAGGAAATAAGATTCCAGACCTAGAGGCCACAATGCCAGAGGCCGACCTGGATACTGTGGCCATTATTGAGTCATGGTGCACTGAAAAACATGACTGGGACATAGCCATACCAGGCTATACTTTGTTCAGGAAGGACAGGGTAAGAAGAAAAGGAGGGTGTGTGGTACTTTATGTGAGGAAGGGCATTAAAGCGACAGAGATACAGGGAATACAGAGGGCAGAGGTACTCTGGGTCACCCTAGAGACAGGGAATGGAGCCTCTATTAGTACTGATGTGATCTACAGACCTCCAGCACATGGGGAGAAGTTAGATAAGGTACTGGTGGAAGCCACTGGCAAGGTAGCAGAAAAGTGGGAGTTGTTGCGGTGGGGGACTTCAATCTGCTGGATGCAGATTGGAGCCTTGCAGCTGTTTCTTCAGCTAGAAGCAGGGAAATCTTGGACTCACAGCAGGCAGCGTTCCTCAGGCAACTAGTCAGGAACCCATTTACATAGAAGTTGACAGCAGATAAGGACCGTAAGGCCCATCCAGTCTGCCCATTTCTTTTTCTACCTTATAAATGTGCCATCGGCCTTTGCTCTGTCAGTGGCCTATCTAGTCATAGTCATTTGTATTGCTCCCTTATGCCTATCCCATGCCTGTTTGAAGCCCTGCACTGTATTCATAGCCACCACTTCTTGTGGTAAGCCATTCCATGCATCCACCACCCTTTCTGTGAAAATAATTTCACATTCCCCTTAATCGGCCTCCTCTAATCTCATGCTGTGTCCTCTTGTCCTGCTATTTTCTTATATTTAAACATGTTAGACTCTTTCACCTTGTTTATGCCCTTAAGGTGTTTGAATGCCTCGATCATATCACCTCTCTCCTCCTTTGCTCAAGGGTATACATGTGAGCTCTGTTAATCTGTCCTCATATGTCTTCTGATGCAGTCCCTGCACCATTTTGGTTGCCCTTCTCTGGACTGCCTCAATTTGGTTAATGTCCTTGTGAAGGTGTGGCCTCAATACTGCACGAGTACTCAGATGGGGCCTAACCAGTGTCTTGTACAGAGGATTATTACCTCCCTCTTACGACTTGTGATACCCCTACTAATACACCTAACACCCCCTAGCCTTACCTACTGCTTTAGAGGTCTGCTTGGATGATTTTAGGTCATCAGTGATGATGATGCCCAAGTCTCTTTCTTCCTTTGTGACTGCTAGCACCCTCCCAGCCTATAGGTGGCTTCAGGGTTTCTCTTCCCTATGTGCATGATTTTGCACTTCTTTGCATTAAATCCCAGTTGCCACTCTTCTGACCATTCTGCTAGTCTATCCAGATCTCTTCTCATTCTGCCCACCCCATCTGGATCATCTACTCTGTTGCAGATCTTGTGTCATCTGCAAACAGACAAGTCTTACCCTCTAGTCCATCTGCAAGGTCACTAATGAAGATGTTGAAGAGGACTGGCCCCAGGACTGATCCCTGAGGTACCCACTTGTGACTTGCATCTCTTCTGACTGTATACCATTTACCACCACTCTCTGTTTTCTGCCCATCAACCAGTTTGCCACCCAGTTGACCAACTTCTGACCCACCCGAGCCTACCCAGCTTATTTATCAATCTTCTGTGAACAGTGTCAAAAGCCTTGCTGAAGTCAAGGTAGGCGACATCAACTGCTCCCCCTTGGTCCACCACTCTGGTTACCCAGTCAAAGAAATCTATGAGATTAGTTTGACAGGACCTTCCTTTTGTAAACCCATGCTGTCTTGGATCCTGTGCCCCTATGGATTCCAGGTGTTGCACTATCCTTTCCTTAAGGAGTGCCTCCATAATCTTGCCCACTACTGAGGTAAGACTGACCGGTTTGTAGTTCCCCACCTCCTCCCTACTACCACTCTTGTGGAGCGGGATCACATGAGCCCTTCTCCAGTCTTCTGGGACCTCTCCTGTGCTCAGAGACTCACTAAACAATTCTGCTAATGGCTCTGCTAGTTCCTCCTTTAGCTCCTTAAGTACCCTGGGATGTATGCCATCAGGTCCCATTGCCTTATCCACCCTGAGCTTAGCAAGCTCTTGTAGGACCCTTTCTTTTGTGAAGGGAGTAGTGCTCACCTCCCTCCCCCCGTGCCCATTTATGATGGACCAATGCTGAACCTGGTGCTCACCAACAGGGACAGTGCTGCAGATGTCAAGGTGGGTGGGTGGATGGAGGGGGCTACCTGGGGATCACTGATCACCTTACAATGTGGTTCAGTGTAAGAATGGCTGAGGAATCAAACTACAGGAAGGTGAGGGTCGTGGACTTCAGGAAGGCAGATTTTAAAAAGATGGGTGAATACCTCAATGATGACCTGGTTGGGGGGGGGTGAACTGGTGTGGTGGAGAAACAGTGGGGGAAACTAAAAAGGGACATATTGAAGGCAACAAGCCTCTGAATCAAGCAAGGAAAAAGAGACAGATAAGGCTTCTGAAAGAGGTGGCAGAAAAGGTAAAAGCTAAGAGGGTAGCTTTCAGAAGGTACAAGGAGACACAGAGGGAGGAGAATAGTGAGATGTGTCAGGGGAAACAGGGGAAATCAGGGAGAACAGTAAGGAGCACAAAGGTGCAAACTGAAGTAGAATAGCCAAGGCAGTAACAAAAGGGGACAAGATATTTTTTAGGTAACTAAGCAAAAAAAGGGAGACCGGGGGTGGGATTGTAAGGTTAAGCAAAGAAGGGAGGGGGGCCTGTGAAGAGGAGGAACAGGAAAAGGCAGACATCCTGAACAAATATTTTTATTCAGTGTTCACAGAGGAAAGAGATGGGAAGAGGCCATAAAAATGTAACAGGAGCATTGGAGGGAAGGACGTGGACATTAGTCTGTTTTGGGAGGAGAGATTCCTGTGGGGACTCGCAAATCTGAAATAGAACAAATCAATGGGGCCAGAGTGAGTCTACCCAAGGGTATTAAGGGAGCCAGTAAGGTACTGGCTACACCTCTGACAGCCCTATTTAACAGCTCATTGGAAACAGTAGTGGTCCCAGAGGACTGGAGGAGAGCAGATGTAGTCTCACAAAAGTGGTGACAGGGAAGAGTCTGGCAATTATAGGCCAGTCAGCCTGACTTCAGTGGTGGGAAAGTTAATGGAATCACTGCTGAAATAAAGGATTGTGGAATATCTTGAATCGAATGGGTTACAAGCCCAAGGCAGCATGGATTTATGGCAGGAGGTCATGCCAAATGAATCTGATAGAGTTCTTTGACTGGGTGGCCAAGGAGATAGATCAGGGAGAAGTGGTGGACATAGCCTACCTATATTTTAGTAAGATATTCAACACTGTTTCACATAGGAGACTAGTAAGCAATCTGGGTAGCTTAGGAGTGGGTCCAAAGGTGGCAAATTGGGTAATAAATTGGTTAAGGGATAAGTGGCAGAGAGTGGCGGTAAACAGAGTTCACTCAGAGGAAGGTAGGGTGACCAGCAGGGGGCCTCAGGGTTCAGTGGTGGGACTGGTCCTCTTGGATGTCTTTATAAGTGACATTGCAGAGGAGCTGGAAGGGAAGGTCTGCCTCTCTGTGGATGACACCAAAATCTGCAAAAGGGTGGACACTCCAGCGGGGCGGAAAGGATGAGCAGCGATCTGAGAAAACTCGAGGAGTAGTCAGGAGTATGGCAGCTGGGTTTCAATATGAAAAAGTGCAAACTTGTAAGGCAGAGGACCACCAAGAGGACCAGGGGACATGCTGCTGTGGGAGAACAGGGCACAAGAGGTCCAGAAATCGAAGGTGCAGCTCGCACTACAGGGATGTTTGACTAACATACAATTACTGCATTTTCTTTGTCCCCCCACTGCAGGGATGTAGCTTGTTTAATTGTAATTGATTGCTGGGGCTTGTCTTTCTGTTTTTTAGGCAGGGGCATCACCAGCAGGAAAAGGGAGTTCATTATTCCACTATACAAGACACTAGTGAGGCCCCACCTGGAGTACAGTGTCCAGTTCTTGAGACTTTACCTACGTAAGGACATAGACAGGGTGGAAAAGGTTCAGAGGAAGGCAACAAAGATGGTACAGGGATTGCATCACAAGTTCTATGAGGACAGGCTGAAGGACTTGAATATGTACTCCCTGGAGGAGGGAAGGGAGAGAGGGGATATGATAGAGACATACAAGTACCTTATGGGAAGGAACAGGGTGCAGGAAAACACTATTTTCCAGCGAAAAAGATAAGAATACATGGGACAGCTGGCCCAGTGGTGCCAAGGGCTGAGGCACTGGATGCCACACCTCATGCCATGCTGGTGACCCATGTTCGGGAACAAGTGCGGGCTGTCGGGGGTCAGCAGGGGAGGAGGTGAATCGAGCATCTGATGGACTGCTCTCCATCTCTAGGGAGGGGGGAGACCTGCGGTCGGCACATGTCTAACCTCTGGCGGAGGCTGGGGCTCGGCGGTATGCTGCCACAAAAACGTGGGGTGGGAGCATGGCAGATGCTTGGCAGGGATGTGTGCGGGTGCACATGGGTGCCCGCCACTGGCGTCATTGCACGCCGAGCTCCCATAAGGGAGAAAATGGAAAAAGAGCCTGGTGGCTGGTCATTGTGGCTTGATGGCTGTCCCCCTGCACTCTGTGTCTAGAGGTAACACCCTGAACTGGATCCTGGATCGGTGGGTGAGTTGGGGATTCCCTGCTGCCCCACCATAGGGGGTTAGCCATGGGAGTTACAAGGGTGAAGGCCTGAAAGAGTGGAGGCAGGGGATGGCAGTCTGACGAGGGGCTGACCGGGGCCAGGGGGGAGAAAGAAACAGCTAAAAAAAAAAGAATACATGGGATAGACATAAGGGAATCCTGGCGGTCAGGGGTAAGGGCAACAGACTTCTAGAAAAACTTAAAGTGATCTTACGAGCTCAAATGGGCAGACTGGATGGGCCATAGGCCCTTATCTGCCGACAGTATCTATATGTCTATGTAAATACAGGTGAAAGGGAGCTGCACAGCCTATCTGAGCTGCATGACCATTGTGGGTATTGGGTAAACGGCCATGGTGTCCAGTAAAGGGCGATTAAGATAGAAGTAAAAAACACTATACCCAGAAAACCGTGAGCCACAGCAGTGAAATTGGAGCTGCATTGAAGGAGGCTTTTCAAGGGACTGCAGGCAAAGGTCATGGGAGAGTGTTTTAATTTTGATCATCTAGATTGTTTTTCTCCGAGGAGAGGGGAATTACATGGATTAAACCTTAATGGTAGGAGACCCTGGAGTGACACCCATGTGACATCGTGTGGTCTCCGCAAATTCGGAAAGGGCACCATATTTTAAAAAAGGGGTTGGGGAAGTTAAATAGCCCTGAATATCAGGTGCAGTCTCTATAAGGCAAAGTAGGGGGACAGGGAGGCTTACAGAGAAAAGAGGCGGGTGGCAAGGCAGAAGATGAGGGCTAAAGTGGATACTGAGGAGAAAATAGCAATGCAGGCCAAAAAGGGGATAAAACTTTTTTAAGGTATGTGGGAGAAAGAAGGAAGGTGAAGCAGGGGATAGTAAGGTTGTGGAGGGAGGGAGGAGGAGGAATACAGCTGGAGGGGACTTTGAGAAAGCAGAGGTGTTGAACAACTACATCTGCTCAGTCTTCATAGAGATGGGGGAGAGTAGGAGACCAGAGCTGTGGGGGAGGGACAGGGAAGACAAAAAGGCAGATCCTGGTATAGAAACATAAAAACATAGAATTTGACGGCAGATAAGGACTGCTTGGCCCACCTAGTCTGCCCATTTCCCTACCTAACGGACAAGCTGCAGATCCTAGTTAACCAACAGCCTACTTCCTTCTACCACCCCACTAGAATTGCCTTATGTCTGTCCCATGCATTCTTGAATTCCCCCACTGTGTTTGACTCTACGACCTCCTCAGGAAGGCCGTTCCATGAATCTATAACCCTCTCTGTGAAGAAATACTTCCTCACATTACCTCTGAGCCAGCCCCCCTCTATCTTTAAATTGTGCCCCCTTGTTCATGCGCATCTCTTTTTCTGAAGATGATACCCTCTTGGCCTCTGTTGATTCCCTTGAGGTATTTGAAAGTTTCTATCATGTTCCCCCCTCCCTCCTTTCCTTGAGGCTATACATCTTAAGCTCTTTTAGTATTTCTTCATATGTCATCTGGTGCAGACCTTGCACCATTTTGGTTGCCCTCCTCTGGACAGCCTCAACCCTGTCTATGTTTTTGAGGAGATGGGGTCTCCAGAACTGTACACAGTACTCCAGATGTGGTCTTACCAACTGTCTGTACAGAGGGCCAACAAAGTCCTGTTTTCTACTGGTGATGCCTCTCCCTATGCATCCCAGTATCCCACCAGCCCTCCTTACTGCCTTCTTATATTGCTGGTCCATCTTTAGGTCATCTGATATGACTACCCCAGGTCCCTTTCCATTTTTGTTGTTGTCAGTATCTCGCCCCCCATTGTGTACTCTTCCCCTGGGTTTTTGTTTCACAGGTACATTACTTTGCACTTCTTTGCGTTGAATCTAAGCTGCCATACATTTGACCATTCCTCCAACCTTGCCAAGTCCCTTTTCATCTTTCCACCCCACCTTGCATATCAACCCTGTTGCAGATCTTTGTGTCATCTGCAAAGAGACATACTTTCCCTTCCAGTCCCTCGGCAATGTCACTTATAAAGACATTAAAAAGGACCAGCCCCAGTACTGAACCCTGTGGTACCACACTAGTAACCCCCCTTTTCCTCACTGTGGACTCCATTTGCTATTACCTGCAGTGTCCTGTTGTCCAGCCAGTGTTTTATTTATTTATTTATTGAATTTTGTTGACCTGGTAAGCCCACTGAGCCTAGAAGTCCCTTTTTCAGGGGCAACCTGGGGGAAGGGGGATACAGATGGTAAGCAACTGAAATTGAACCAGATTAAGCTGTTGGTGGTATTTTTAGTGAATAGGAGAACTTTGGCCAGGACACTGGGGAAATTCCCCTATTTTTTTTTGATAAGTGCCATGGGATCTTTAGCATCCACCTGAACTACCACCAATCCAGACAGATGGGACCTCGGTTTAATGTCTCGTCCGAAAGACGGCACAGCAGAAGTGCAGCACACCCCTCATACTGCACTACAGTGTCAGTATTGGGATATTAACCCAAATGCCAGATGTGGGAACTGAACCCACAGCCCTCTGATCTCCCGGCCTCAGAGGTGAGTGTGCTACCTACTGAGCCACTGACACTGCCATTACCCAGGCTACCACCCTGGGACCCACTCCCAGGCTGGCTAATTTGTTTATTAATCTTTTGTGTGGGACTGTGTCAAATGCCTTGCTAAGGTCTAGGTAGGCCATGTCCATAGCCTCTCCCTGGTCTACTGCTTTGGTCACCCACTCAAAGAAATCAATTAGATTTCTCTGACATGACCTTTCCGCTGTGAATCCATGCTGCCTTGGGTCCTGTGCCGCACTGGCCTCTAGGTATGCAACAATTCTTTCCTTCAGAAGTGATTCCATCATTTTCCCCTACCACTGAGGTCAAACTGACAGGTCTGTAGTTTTCTCCCTCTGTCTTGCTCCCACTTTTGTGAAGGGGAATCACATCCGCCCTCCTCCAGTCCTCAGGTACCACACCATGCTCCCATGATTTATTAAAAAGGGTAGTCAGTGGTGTTACTAGTTCTTCCCTTAATTCTTTTAGAATTCTGGGGTGAATCCCATCAGGCCCTATTGCTTTATCCACCTTCAGTTTTAAGGGTTCTTTCAGAACCCTTTCTTCTGTGAAAGGACTAATATCAACCCCCCCCCATCCAGAGTGCTTCTATTGACTGGATTAGGTATCACCCCCTGCTTTTCCATTGTGAATACTGAGCAGAAGAATTCGTTCAGTATCCCTGCTTTTTCACTGTCGCTCACCGGCCAACCACCTTCCTCTATATTCAGCCTCAGTATCCCTGCCTTAGTCTTTCTTTGCCCCCTAATGTACCTATAAAAGGTTTTATCCCCCTTCTTAACCAAGTTGGCTATCTTTTCCTCAGTTTGGGCCTTTGCTATTCTGACTGCTTTCCCCGCTTCCTTCTGCTTTAACTGGTGCAGTTCTCTGTCCTGCTCCTTCTGTGTTTCCTTATACTTCCTGAATGCTATCTTTTCCTCCCTTACCTTCCCCGCCACTTCCTTTGAGAACCATAGTGTTTTTTTCTTTCATTTTGATTTGTTGATTTGCTTCATACAAAGGCTTGTTACCTCTGTGATGGTGGTTTGATGTTTCCCCATTGTTGCTCCACCCCGCCTTCTTGCCTGTTTGCTAGTGCTTTTCTGAGGCACTCTCCCATTTTGACAAAATCAGCCCTCCTGAAGTCCAGTACCTTCACTTTTGTATGGCTTGACTCTACAGCTAAGTTTATCGTGAACCACACTGTTTGGTGGTCGCTTGGTCCCAGATGGCTACCCACTTCTAGATCTGAGATCCTCTCTCCATCCCCATTTGACAGTACCAGGTCTAAGAATGCTCCCTCCTGAGTGGGTTGCAAAACTAGCTGTCCGAGGCATGCCCCCTGTAGGGCATCGAGAATGTCCCTGCTCTTGGATGTAGCTGCAGAAAAGGTGCTCCGGTTAACATCTGGCATATTCAGGTTCCCCCATCAGCAATATCTCTCCTTTCTCTGCCATCCCAAAGATGCCTTCTATTATTTCCTTGTCCATTTCCTCCCCCTGAGACAGCCCCTGTGCAGATTGTGGAGCCATTTCCAGTCTCCAGGGTGACCCACAGTGCCTCCTCTCCTCCCTGTTTACCTTTAATTCTGTTGCTTTGATCCCTTCCCTTACATAGACAGCTGTTCCTCCTGCTCTTCTTCACTCCCTGTCTCTCTCCTGTAGATTGTTTACTCTGGTATGTTGACATCCCAGTCATGGTTCTCTGTGTACCATATTTCTGTGACTGCCATGATATCCAGGCATCCCTCTTCCATCAAGGCCACCATTTCAGGGAACCTTTACCTAGACTACAGACATTGGTACACATTACCCTCCATCTTTTTATGGCTTTATTTATTTTTGCCCCATCCTGTCCTTACTGCCTTTGTCTTTTTCTCCATTTACCCCTGCCTTTCTCCCTATTGACTGCTCTATCTTGGTGTTTACCTCACTAACTACCCTGATTTTGGTGGGGGTAGGATTTCCCTTCTCCTTCTCAGTGCCTCCCCCTTGGCTAGTTTAAATGCTTGCCAATGAAGCATTTAAACCAATCATCTAGGATCCTGGTTCCCCTCCTGAATAGATGCAGACCATCGTGCCTGTATAGGCCTGCATCCCTCCAGGTGGAGGCCCGTCCCCAATGAAGCCAAATCCCTGAGCTCTGCACCAGTTTTTCAGCCAGTCATTGAATCCCATGGTGCAGAGTACCCTAGCCTCATCCATGCCATAGACAGGTAGCACTTCTAAGAAAGTTACCATGTGTGCTACTTATCTAAGGCCCCTTCCCAACTCCACAAACTCCTGTTGCACTGCTCTGATCCCATTCTCAGCCAGGTCATTCGTCCCTAGGTGGATAATGACATCCAGCTCATTCCCTCTTGCAGCTGCTCCCATGATCCTGAGGATTCATTTCCTATCCCTCCAAGCCATGGCACTGGGCAGGCACCTTACCTCCCTTTCCCCTCCCTCCCCCAGTTCTACCCCCCTAACAACTGAGTCCCCCACCAGGAGTTGTTTCCTTCCCCTGTGGGGTCCTGTGCCACCCTCCTGTGGGTCTCCATTGGGGAGGTTCCCAGCATCCTCCTTGGTCTCCACTATGGGTGCCTCCATAGAGGAACCATGCTCTGCCAGAGTGGTGAATGAATTGTGGAAAGGCACAACTGGAGGGATATGCCTCTGTTCCACCAACCACACCCTCCCTGAGCCCACCGTGGTCCAACCACTCCTCTTTCTTGGCAACCTCTGAGGTATTGGTGGTGTCCTGGGTGGTCCCTGGGTGAGGGAGCAGGTTTCCTGAATCCTTACCAGGTCTGCATAGAGATGAACAACCTCCTGCCTCAGACCAGAGTGGTGCCTGCAAATAGGGCAGCAACATAGTCTCCAGAATGTATCCAGGAAGAATGCTGCTCCATAGCCAGTGCATTGCACCACTCCCCACATGTCTATGCCCCTTTCTGATACAGATGCTTTTCTTTTTTTTTGTTCTTGTTTTAGTGTGTGCAAGCTTGTGAGTGTCTCTACCCCCATTCAGTGTGCTGTGCCTTTAAGGATATGAACAGGTGTATGCTGTTAGCAATTTTGGGGAGGTGATGTCAAAGACCCCTGCTATAAGGGAAGTTATGAGCTTGGGGCAGGTGGGGTGAGAGGTAGGGTGGGTGGGAGTAAACCTATGCTGTCCAGAAACTATCAATTACAACTCTGACCCTCCACCCCGGGGAGTGCCTTCCTTCCTTTCAGACACCTATTTCACAGAGGTTAAGTAACAGGTCTAGTCACAAATGACTGCAAATATCTGCTAGCAACTATCCATCCCTGGCAAATTAAAGTTAAACTAAGAAAAGTCAACCACAAAAGCAGAATCAATACTAGTTACTTACACAGGTCCAAAAAGTAATAATTCAATTCAGTGTAGTCTAGAAAATAACCTCCTTGATTTTTTTTTAATTGAGGATTTGGAAATATCTTTGAGTCAGAGACTCATTTTCAAAGGTTCCACATAGGTACAGGTGAAAACAAAGAGGACAGTATGGTGCATTACAGAAACAGAATAACAAGCAAGTAAATTATGTACAAATATACAAGTATTAGCCATAATAACTCTGTTCAGTGAAGATCCAGATGAGGGATAGAGGGAGCTACTAGAGTGTGTGTGTGTGTGTGTGTGGAGTTTATAGAGGGTCTTGGTCAATGGAATATGAGGGGGGGAGGTCAGATCCCTCTGCAGTAACATAGGTTCGAGGACTGTAGGTGGTTCCTAAGTAAGGATTTGTAGGAGCCAAGCCTGTTCATGCTTGAGAGCATGCTAGGCAGTTTGTTGACCCAGGAAGAGGCTCGATAGCTGAAGGTTCTTTGGAATTGGGAGGTACAGCACTGGGGAATCAGAAGGGGTTGCTTACTAGTGCTGTGGGTATGTTGTAGTGACTGGGTCTGCTGGATTAGAGGGGAGAGACCTGGGGGGGTGAGACCAAGGGTAATCTTTTTGGTCATGAGGCAGGTGTGGAACCAGATTCTGTTATCTAGGTTAAGCCAGTTTGTGGTATTGTAGAGAGAGCATGTGTGGGTTAGACGATCACAGCCCAGGATGAGACGACAGGCTTTGCTGAGTGAGAGCCGCAGTCTGGATAAGGCAGAGTCACTGGCAGCGCTGTAGATTATAATGCCGTAATCAAGAAAGGAGAGGACAGAGAAGGAGACCACCAGCTGCAGGGCATCAGGAGTGAGGCAGTGTTTAAACCGGTAGAGGATGCCCAGTCGGATATTGAGGGTAGAGGACAGTAGGTGAATGTGTTGGTGAAAATTAAGGGCTGGCTCAAGAGTGATGCCCAGATATTTAAAGGAGTCCACTTGTTCGAGTGGGGTCTGGTTTGCAGTAAGCAATGGTGGACAGCGGTCCTTCTTGGAGTTTTGTGGGTGTGAGAAGTACATAACTTTAGTCTTGTTATAGTTAAGAATAAGGCACTGTGAGGTGAACCATTTTTCAGCCTCCCAGAAAGAGGATTGGAGGGAGAGGTGCAGCTGGGAGGGGTCAACGTTTGAGGAGTACAGGACAGCATTGTCCACATGGAGCAGGATGTTTCCTGAGCAAGACTGGGGGAAGGAGTTAAGGAAGATGCTGAATAGCAAGGGTCCAAGGACAGAGCCCTGGGGGACACCATAGCTTACCGGTAGCTTGTCAGATATAGAGGTACCAATTCTGACTTGCTGTGAGCGGTCAGCCAAGTAGTTAGAGAACCAACCAAGGGCATCTTGGGAGAAACCAAGATTGAGGAGGGTGGTTAGGAGAAGGGAGTGGTTGATGGTGTCAAACGCTTTGGTGAGGTCAAGGAAGATGGCACCAGACAGCTGACCACTATCAAGGGCCGTGTGAAGGTGGGTAGTCAACTCGAGGAGGGCGGTAGTAGTACTATGTCCCTTCTGGAAGCCATGTTGCTGGGTGCAGAGAATTTTGTGAGTGTTGAGGTGTTCTATGAGCTGGTTTGAGACAATGCACTCCAGAGCCTTCGATAGGGGAAGGAGAACAGATATTGGGCAATAGTTGTTTGTTGAGGTTCGATCCCCGTTCTTAAATATGGGGATGATGGTGGCTGATTTCCAATGGGATGGGAATTTCCCCAGGCATAGAGATCGGTTTATAATGTGAGTAAGGGGGGTAAGCACCTCATGAAGAGTGAGCCGGAGAAGTCTCAGGTCCAAGGGGTCACTACTATACTGGGAGCTGCTAATGGCTTTTTTAAGGTACAGTTCAGTGGACTTGGGGGAGATGCATCGTAGGTGAAATGGAGGGTGTGCAGGGGTGGTGGTGGAGGTGTTGGTAGGGGGTGGGTCGAGGTAATGGGGGGAGTACATGGCCAAGGTCAGTGAAGGCGTGGTTAAACGCGGTGGCAATCTGGGTGGGATCAGTGGTCATGCCCCCATTGACCGAGATTTGTGTGGGGGCTGGGTTGGGGGCTTTGACGCATATGTTCTTAATATTGTTCCAGAATTTTCATCCCACACCCCATGTTGAGGTAAGGGCAGATTTGTAGAATTCAGCCTTGGTTTTTTACAGAGACCATGTGCATTGGTTCCGGGCCTCTCGGTACTTCTGTCTATCGACTGGCAGGCCAGACTCATTGGAGAGGTGCCAAAGGGAGTCACATGCCCGCAATTTGGCCAATAGTTGATCCGTGATCCGAGGTGCCAGGTTGCCTTTGACCATTCTTTTGGTGAGTGGGGTGAACATGTCACAAATGGCATTAAAGAATAGAATGAAGAGGTCTAGGGCTCTGTCTGGGTCAAGAGTGAGAGTAATGAATGACCAATCCATCATACTGAGGTGGGTTTTGAGTAGAGTGAGTTTCCCAGGACCAATTTTGCATCACAGGATAATTTTCGGTGGGGTTTTAGGGGTCTTGCAAGTCCAGAAGAAGAGGACAGGAGAGTGGTGGCTAATCACGTCTGGGAGAATTGTAACATTAGTGATTTTATGGGGACGATTAGTGAACACGAAGTCCAGCAAGGAGGAGGAACCAGTGCACTGATGTAGTCGGGTGGGGGTGGGAACTATTTGAGTTAGATCATGGGCTGTGGCTGTGTCTATGAAAGGAGCTGAAGCCTTAGACTGCCAGTTGATATTGAAATCCCCCATAGTAATTTTTTCCTTTTGAGTGGATAAGGAGGCAATATAGGACATAACAGAGTGAAAAGATACCTTTTGGTCCCTAGGAGGAGAGTATATAGCGGTGATGAGCAAGGGTGTTTGGGATTTTCCAATAGTAAGTTTGAGTGTGAGTGCTTGGGGGCCAAGAAGGAGTTGGGGAGGGGGGAGTAGATGTACATTTAGGGTGTCTTTGGTGTATATGGCACAGTCCTCCCCCCATTGACCTAGACGGTCAGCATGGAAGATGTTATACCCAGGGAGGGTGATCGTAGAATCAGGGATTCGGGAGGTGAGCCAGATTTCTCCAACACCAATGATATCATGCTGATGCTGCTGGACCCATCCCTGGTAGGAGTTCCATTTTTTTAGGAGGCTGCAAATGTTGATGGTGGCAATACGTAACCCATGTGCAGGAGGTTATGATGCAATGGGTCCTGGGTTGGGTGTATGTTGTCAGTCATAAGTAGGAGGAGGAGAAGGGACCTGATGATGGGATTCCAGGTCATCTTTTTTGGGCAGTACAATTTGTATGCTTGGGACCCTTTGTCGCTAGACAGGGTGGGGATGGGGAGGGTAAGTATATGTGTGGAACCCAAGATAAAGAATTGCATAGTGGGTGGGGTTGGCGAGATCAGGGGGGGAGTAGGGTGGTAGGAAGGTGAGGGGAGTCAGGTGCCCACTGCAGGTAGTGTAGAGGTCTCCAGTGCAGCACAGCACACATGGTAGACAGATGGTCACATTAGGTGTATTGGATTAATTAGTGAGTGGAGGCTGACAATCAGGCAGATGGATGTCTTTAACACAGTTGGGAAGATTCACTGGAAAGATAGTGGGGGAGGAGTCAGTACAGGGAACAGCAGAGTGAGTATGGGGATGACTATCAGAGACATGATGGAATATGAGATGGGAGGAGAACCAAAGGAGGGCCAGTGAGAGAAAAGAGCAGCAGACTGTAATCCCCCTAGTGGCAAATGCATATAATCTGCAGGTGGAGAAGTAGGCTGATTGGTTTATAGCCACGCTTCCGCTTCCCTCCTGCAACTATATAGGGAAGTGTCGAGCAAGGGTGGTGGTGGTGGGGGTAGTGGGGAGCCGACACGGAGCGTCAGTGGGGATCAACTCAGTAGATCAGCGCAAGCGTTGAAGTTCTCAGGTCTGGCGTTCCTGTACCTGAATCATGGTGGTTTTGGGGGGGTGTGTGGGGGAAGGTGACTGGTCCATTGGCCATCACGACCTCTGTTGGACCCTCTCAGGATCCTCTGCTTCTGTGGAGAAAGGGGTAGTAGGTAAGGAAATTTATAGGTAAAAGGGTGCAGGGTGCAGAAAGAGCTGCAGTATCTGTATTAAGGTAAACAGCTGACTTGCAGTTTACGGGCTATCACAACTGCGTAGGGCTTTTGGCACGACCAAAGGGGTTAAAATAATAATATAATACTGGCTGATGCAATTTAGCTCCCTCAGATATCTACAACATTCCAGCCTACCACTACAATGCAGTTTCAGGGCTATCGCAATACCCTAGGGCTTGTATGCTCAATCAAAGGAGTTTATATAATGAGTCAAATACTGGTTGATGCACTTTTAGCTCCCTCTGATTTTAACAACAGCCCAGCCTTCCACTACAAATTTAAACTCATTCACAGGTTTCTGTAACAAATGCAGTTTGGGAGAAGAAGAAGAAAGCTATGTTAATTTAAATAAATTAATGCTAGCAGATGCAGTTAAAGCTTCCTCGGGTATCTAGAATATTCCAGCATTCCAGCACAAAAATTAAAGCTCACCTCTGGTTTCAGTTACAAGTGTAGCTGGGGGAGGTTAGGAAAGCTAAAAAAATAAACTATCTCTAGTATCTAGAATATTCTAGCCTTCCAGTACAAAAATTAAAGCTCACTCTGGTTTCAGTTACAAGTGCAGCTGGGGGAGGTTAGGAAGCTAACAAATAAACTATCTCTGGTATCTAGAATGTTCCAGCCTTCCAGTACAAAAATTAAAGCTCACTCTGGTTTCAGTTACAAATGCAGCTGGGGGAGGTTAGGAAAGCTAAAAAATAAACTATCTCCGGTATCTAGAATATCCCAGCCTACCAGTACAAAAATTAAAGTTCACTCTGATTTCAGTTACAAGTGTTGCTGGGGGAGGTTAGGAGAGCTAAAAAATAAATTATCTCCACATCTACACCAACAAAAAACAGAATTAAACTTGAACTGGTGCCCTGCACAGTCTCTGGATTGAAAGTCAAAAAAGGCACCAACTCAGTTGATCAGCACAAGCGTCGGAGTTCTCAGGTCTGGCGTTCCCATACCTGAATCGTGGTGGTTTCGGGGTGGTGGGGGAAGGCGACTGGTCCGTTCACCCTCACGACCTCCGTTGGACCCTCTCAGGATCCTCTGCTTCTGAATCGTGGTGGTTTCAGGGGGGCGTGGGGGAAGGTGACTGGTCCATTGGCCCTCACGACCTCCGTTGGACCCCCTTTGGCTGCTCTCTCTCTCTCTCTCTCTCTCTCTCTCTCTCTCTCTCTCTCTGTCTCAGCAGACAGAGACCACAAACAACTCCTGTTTTAAATCCACAGTTCAACTAGACCCCTTTTAGCTCCCTCCCTTAACAGACACTTATTTCACAGTGGTTAAGTAACAGGTCTAGTCACAAATGACTGCAAATATCTCCCAGCTACAGATCCTCCCTGGCAAATTAAAGTTAAACTAAGAAAAGTCAACCCCAAAAACAGAATCAATACTAGTTACTTACACAGGTCCAAAAAGTAATCATTCAATTAAGTGTAGTCTAGAAAATAGCCTCCTTGATTTAAGGAAGCTTTGGCTGCTTTCTCTCTCTCTCTCTCTCTCTCTGTCTCAACAGACAGAGACCACAAACAACTCCTGTTTTAAATCCACAGTTCAACTAGGCCCCTTTCAGCTCCTCCCCTTAACAGACACCTATTTCACAGAGGTTAAGTAACAGGTCTAGTCACAAATGACTGCAAATATCTCTTAGCTACAGTTCCTCCCTGGCAAATTAAAATTAAATGTTCAGCATAGACAGGATAAAAGAGGAACTGGGCAGGTTAAAGGTGGACAAGGCAATGGGGTCGGATGGCTTGCACCCGTTGGTATTCTGGGAGCTGAAGGAGGAGCTGGCAGCTCCACTGATGAGACTGTTTAACGTTTATTGATTTATTTTATTTATTTATTGAAATCTTGGATAACACCAGTGAGCAGATGCTTGTTAATTGGATCCACGTCAGTTAACAAGTACAGAGTGATACATAAACATTCAGATACAGAGTGGTTCAGTGGCAAATATACGAATACATGTTACGGTACAACAATACAGCTAAAGTACATGGTTACACTATACTGAGGCATTGTACAATGTATGCCCACATCAAGGAGAGACAAAATCAGTAGAGCAGACAGAGGGAGGAGAAGGGGAGAAGATGGAGAGGTAATGGTAAGAGGAAGGGGTGGGTGGGGGTAGGAGGTGGAGGGGTAGGGAAGAGAGGTGGGATGGGATGGGGTGGGGCTTGGCAGTGCCATGGGAGAGGATGGGGGGTCAGTGAAATGCAAGGTCAGAGCTACCCAGTGGAACAGTGACAGGGTTAAGAAGTCCTAGTGGGTAAGTACAGACTACGGCAATGGGATTACTGACTTGAGGTGGGATTTAGTGGGGGCAGGCAAAGGTACCCATGGTGAGAAGGTGTTGGTGCAGTTTACGTTTAAAGGAGCCAATCGTTACTACATCACAGATGTCCTGAGGTAGCGCATTTGTCCAGAGGGGGGCCGGATTTGAGAAGCCCCGCTGAGACAAGGTAGTGCGGCACCTTGGCACATGGAGTATCTGAGAGATGGTGCTTCTGGTTTGCTTTGTGCTCCAGGGAGGGGTCACTAGGTTCCGTAAACCTGGTGGTAGAAGGTTTAAGGAAGTTTTTTTGAAAAGGAGGCAGGTTTGGTATCTGATTCTTCCACTGAGCTGTAGCCAGCCAGCCATGGTATAGAGATCACAGGTGTGCGGGAATCTAGCAGTACCTGTGAGGAGATGGCAGGCTTTATTCAGTGCAGTTGAGATGCAGTGGAGAGCTGTGTCTGTTGCAAATCCGTAGATCACCATCCCGTAATCAATGAGTGAGACAATTGAGCTATTGGTGGCAGTGCTCAGGGCTTCGTGTGTGAGGATTGCCTACGGATACAGGGTGTGTGCTAAGGGACTTGAGGAGGATAGATGTGGTGCCACTGCACAAGGGGGGTAGTAAGGAGTTAGCAGAAAATTATCACCTGGTCATCCTCACCTTGGTGGTGGGAAAGGTGATGGAAGCACTAATTTAGTGTGTTTTTTGCCCCTGGACACTTGCTCATCTGCCCCACTCCTGCACCTGACTCATTCCCCTATTACCACCCTCTGCCACTGATACTCCCTGGCTTACCCCCCCGGGCGGGGCCACCTGCACCACAACCTGCCCGTCTATGACAGGTAAGGTGTCGGCGAGCCGACATTACCTCCTTGGCTTCCTCCCCAGGGTGGGGTTCGGGACCGGCAGTGATGCCTGTGGAACTGGGACTCAGTCAGTGGCAGCATGGCGAGGAGCAATGGAGACCAGGTGATGGGTTGGCGGCAACATTCAGAGTGCCCCAGAGAGATTTTTTCTTGCGTTTTTCTGGGAGGTGGGGATGTGCACTGATGTCCAGTGTCCACCCCGCTTCCTGGATCAGATTGACATCGGTTGCTGTGGAACTCCCAGCCTCCGCCAGGGGTCCCTCATGCACCACGTGTACACTCCACCCTCCCCCCCCCAGAGAAGGAGAGCTGTCCACAGGATGCTCCATCTTTTTCCTTCCGGCTGGCACTCCGATGACCTGGGTCCATTCCTGAACCCGAGTCGCCGGTGTCACAAGTGGAAATCCAACTGCTGCGCCAACAGGCCGACTGATGGAAGCACTAATAAAGGAAAGGGTGGTGGACTACCTGGTAGACAGCAGACTGAAGGACAAAAGGCAGCATGGATTAATGAATGGGAGGTCCTGCCAGATGAACCTGATAGAGTTCTTCAATTGCGTGATGCAGGTGGTTGACGGGGGGCGGTGGATGGGACCTATCTGGACTTCAGTAAGGCATTTCGAAACTGTCCCTCATAGAAGGTTAGTAAATAAACTAGAAAGCTTAGGGGTGGGACAGAAAATAACTAGGTGGGTGGAAAACTGGTTGACGGGCAGAAGTCAGAGAGTGGTGGTAAATGGGGTGCATTCCACGGTGAGGATGTAACGAGTGGGGTGCCCCAGGGATCAGTGCTGGGATCCCTCATTTTTAATATATACATCAGTGATGGTAGCAGAAGGTCTGGAGGGAAGAGTGTGTCTATTCGTAGATGATATGAAAGTCTGCAATAAAGTGGACACCCCAGTGGTGGTAGAGGCCATGAAGCACGACTTGAGGACTCTGGAGGGGTGGTCGGAAACTTGGCAACTGAAATTCAGTGCCAAAAAGTGTGCTGTGATCCATCTGGGGTGCAAAAACCAGCAAGCAGTTTACACTCTAGGAGGGGAGGAAATCAAAAACACAGAGCAGGAGAGGGATCTGGGAATTATAGTATCAAGCAACCTTAAGGTGGGTAGCTGGTGTAGCAAGATGGTGGGGAAGGCAAACGGAATGTTGTCATGCATTGGGAGAGACATAACTAGCAGAAGGAGGGAGGTGCTGATGCCTTCTTTCAAGGCCATGGTGAGACCACAACTGGAGTATGGGGTCCGATTCTGGAGACCTCACCTATGCAAGGACATTGATGGGATGGAAAGGGTTCATAGAAAAGCAACCAAGATAGTGCACAGTATGCAGGAGAAACCATATGAACAGAGATGTAGGGAACTGGATCTGTACCCATTGGAGACTAGAAGGGAGAGGGGGGACATGATTGAAACATTTAAATATGTGAAGGCAATCAATAAGGTGAAGGAGGGGAGATTGCTCAGAAGGAACAAGGGGGCTAAAACTAGAGGGCATAGCCTAAGGAAGGTGGAAAATATAGAGGCAATGTGAGGGGGCAATTCTTCGCATAGAGAGTGATGGAGGCCTGGAATAAACTACCAGAAGAGGTGGTGGAGGCTGAAACAGTAGAGGAATTCAAGATGGCATGGGACAGACGTATGGGATTGGGAAGTGAGAGGAAGGGGAGGGCTTATAAGAGTGGAGATGAGTAGGGAAGGGGAATAGGCCAGACTCGATTGGATGATGTGGTCCTTTTTTTATTGTGAGATTTCCATGATTCTGTGATTCTGTGACCACTGAGAGGACCAGGGGATGTGCTGCTGTAAAAGTATAGGGCACAGGAGGTCCAGAGATTGAAGGTGCCAGTCGCACTACAGGGATGTTTGACCAACATACAATTACTGCATTTTCTTTGTATTTTTTTCCCCGACTAAAGGAACGTGGCTTGTTTTATTGTAACTGACTGTTGGGGTTTGTCTTTCTGTTTTTTCTGTGGGTTTTTCTCTTAAATACAGGCGAAGGGGAGCTGCACAGCCTGTTTGAGCAGCACAACCATTGTGAGTATCGGATAAACAGCCATGGTGTGCTATGAGGAGAGATTGAGATACAAGTAAAAAAACACTATACTAAGTAAACCGGGAGTCACAGCAGGGAAATTGGAGCTGCATTGAAGGAGACGTTTCAAGGGACTGCAGGCAAATGTTGTGGGGAGAGTGTTTTAATTTTGACTATTTTGATTGTTTTCCTCTGAGGAGAGGGGGATTTGGCTCACCCTCTCCTCCCCATCCCTACCAACCCATGCTACTCCACCTTTATAGGAGGGCTACCAAGTTAAGGGGCATCAACTACCTGCTTCTAGGCAGGACAGGCACATTCCCTGCATTAACATATAACCAATACATAAGAAAGGGGCAGATAGCATTCTTGAAGTGCAGCAGAGGCCTAAATAGGTAAGAGGAATACGAAGAACAACAGAAGGTGAGGAACAAAACAAACAAACAAAAAAAAAGGGCACTGTGGGTCACCCTTGAACCGGGAAATGGTACAGCAGTACTCACAGGGGTGATATACAGGCCTACAGGACAAGGGGAGGAAGTGAACAGGGAGCTAGTGGATGAAATACACCAGATGGCAATGATAGGTGAAATTCTGCTGTTGGGGGATTTCAATATGCCAGACATGGATTGGACCACCCAGTCAGCTGCTTCTGCCAGAAATAGAGGCATCCTAGATTCACTATGGTAGACAGGACTTAGGCAGCTTGTGCTGGATCCCACCAGTGATAGGGTGATTCTAGATCTAGTGATGACCAATGGGGACAAAATCACAGACATCTGGGTAGAAGGGCAACTGGGATCCAACAATCACCACATAGTGTGGTTCAGCATGGGGACAGGGACTCAGTCAAGTCACACTAGGGCAAAGGTTTTAGATTTCAAAATGGCAGACTTCACTGAAATGGGAGAGGTATCAAAATAGCCCTGGAGAAAAGGGGGCTGGGGTGGTGGAAGAGCAGTGGGAGCACCTTAAAGGAGCCATAGTAGAAGTGATGACAAACCAGTGCATCAGATTGGTGTCCGATGGCAAGAGGAGGAGAAAGCCACTATGGCTCTCGAAAGAGGTGACAGACAAAGTAAGGGCTATGTACTTGCTGGAGGAGAGGAGGGAGAGAGGGGAAATGATAGAAACATTCAAGTACCTCAAGGGCATAAGGTGCAAAGGGGAGACATCTTCCAATACAGGAGGAATACAAGAAAGAGGGGGCATGACATGAAATTAGAAGGTGGCAGGCTAAGAGGGACTGTGAGGAAGTTTTCTTCACAGAGAGGGTGGTGAACGTATCAAATGGTCTGCCACAGCAGGTGGTGGGAGCAAGCACTGTGTTTGGATTTAAACATGCATGGGATAGATATGGGGAACCACAGAGGTAAAGCGGGGGGTCAGAAGCCGTAATCAAGTACAGGGCTAACGGGCAGACTGGATGGGCCAAGTGGACCTTATCTGCCAACAATTTGCATGTTTCTGTGTTTCTAGAAACCCAGGGGTGGAGGACAAAATGTGGGGGGTACTGATGACCACAAAGCAGGAAAAAGACCTGGGAGTGATCATATTGGATGACCTAAAGATGGCATGACAGTGCAACAAGGTTGTTGGAAGGGCAAGTGGGATGCTGGGTGCATAGAGAGGGGTATCATCAGCAGAAAGAGGGAGGTGGTGTTGCCTCTGTAAAGATCACTGGTAAGATCCCACCCCAACTAGAGTACTGTGTCCAGTTCTGGAGACCACATCTCAGAAAGGACATAGAGTGGAAGTGGTCCAGAGGAGGGCAACTAAAATGGTGTGGTGTCTGCATCCGAAGCCCTATAGGGAAAGACTAAAGAGTCTAAATAAGTAAACCATAGATACATAGATATATAGACACTGTCGGTAGATAAGGGCCTATGGCCCACCCAGTCTGCCCATTTGAGCTTGTAAGTTCCCTTAACGTTTTTCTGGAAGTCTGTTGCCCCCTACCCCTGACCTCCAGAATTTCCTTATGTCTATCCCATGCATTCTTAAATCCCGTGATTGTTTCAGCCCCCACCACTTCCTCTGGCAGGGTGTTCCACTTGTCCACCACCCTTTCTGTGAAGAAATTCTTCTTCACATTTGCTGAATCTCCCTCTCTCCAACTTCATCTCATGCCCCCTAGTCCTGGAACATCTTTTTTGCTGGAAAATAGTGTATTCCTGTACCCTGTTCCTCCCTATAAGGTACTTGTATGTCTCTGCCATATCCCCCCTCTCTCTCCCTCCTCTCCTCCAGGGAATACAAATTCAAGTCCTTCAGCCTGTCCTCATAAGACTTGTGATGTAATTCCTGTACCATTTTGTTGTCCTCCTCTGAACCTTCTCTACCCTGTCTATGTCCTTACGTAGGTAAGGTCTCCAGAATCGTACACTGAACTCCAGGTGTGGCATCACTAGTGTCTTGTATAGTGGAATTATGAACTCCTTTTCCGGCTGGTGATGCCCCTGCCTATGCATCCCAGCATCCTATTTGCTTTACCTGCTGCCTTGTCACACTGTTTCCCTACCTTGAGGTCATCAGAGATTATAACCCCAAGGTCCCTTTCCTGCTTGGTGCATGCTACATTCTCACCCCCAGCTTGCACTTCTTTGCATTGAATTTCAACTGCCAAACCATAAAAGAGAGGAGAGAGAGGGGGATATGATGGAGACCTTTAAATACTTCTTGGGGGTAAACAAGGTACACAAGGGAAGTATTTTTCAGAAGAAAAGGTGCTCAAGGACAAGGGGGCATGGTAAGATGCTGGAGGGGATAGACTCAGGAAAGATGTGAGGACGTACTTCTTCACAGAAAGAGTGGTGCATTCTTAAAACAGTCCAAGCAGAGGTGGGGGGAGACAGTGGGGGTTTTAAGAATGCATGGCATATGCATAAGGGAATCTTAGGGAAAGGGAAGGGGGTGAATGGGCTGGAGATCAAGTAGGATCTGCGGTAATACTCTAGGCAGGGAGAAATAGCCAGAGTAGGTGGGCCTAGTGGTCCTTATCTACTGGCAAATTCTGTTTTTATGTTTCTATAGCTGATGCTGTCTCTCCTTGGATGCCCATGAAAATGAGATTCTGTATCTCATTGGGAAAGGAAGGAAGGAAGGAAGGAAGGAAGGAGGGAGGGAGGGAGGAAGGAGAGAGATCCTGGTGAGACCATACCTGGTGCTGTGTTCAGTCCTGTTCCCCATTCCATGGGAAAGACGTTACTGAGCTTGAGAAGGGGCAGCACAGGGTGACTAGAATTATCTTGGTCTCAGGACTCTAGAGTCTTGGCTATAAGTAAAGGATTTTATTTTAGAATGTGTGGCCCAGAAAGACACACTGAGCCAAAGCTTGTTTCCAGGTGTGTCCCAGTATGTGGCCAGGAAAGGCACACTGAGCCAAAGCTTGTTTCCAGGTGTGTCCCAGTATGTGGCCAGGAAAGGCACACTGAGCCAAAGCTTGTTTCCAGGTGTGTCCAAGGAGCATGGCGCGGTTAAGTGACTTGCTCAGAGTCACACAGTGAGAAAGTTGTGGTTCTGGGTTTCAAACCCAGGTCTTCTGGGTCTATAGGTTTGCAGATCTGTGGTTTCATCCTCTCAGCTATCCTGCTTCCAAGACGTTAGTTGCATATACTCTCAAAAGGAGAAAGATCAGGGGTAAGGTCATTAACATCTCTAAAATTATGAAGGAAATTGACAAAGCTGATCTAAGAAAGTTATTCACCCATATAAAAAATGTGAAACCTAGGGGACATAAAGTAAAAATTAGGAAGCTGAGAATAGGGAATATAGAAAGATCATTATTCAAAGGGCAATGAACATATGGAATTTAATGTCAGATGAGACCATTGAAGCAACTAAGATTTGCAGCTCCAAGAGACAGCTAGATTTGCTGTTTCTATAAGATGAGGCAGAGGGCTCTAGGGAGAGAGCAAAAAGGCCATGACACAAATTTACCATATGGGGCTGCATCGGTTTTGTTCATTTGCTTTTAGCCATTGAAGCCACAGACTCTGATAATGGGTTGTTAATGTATCCTTGCCAGGTGCCGGGGGTTGGGGGCAGGTGAATTCTATAATTATGTATAAATTATCGGAACAGACATTTATGACAGGGCTTACAGGAATATCAGATAATAAAATTGTTAAATCCTGCTGTGTCAACCACTGGCTAATACAACCTACCTGGAATATTGCAAGATTTTCCTTTTTAAATGGAGGCATGGGTGCATAAGATAACCTCAAACAGAAACCACTTTTGTTTCTCAGAGTTTTTAGAAGCGGAATGCTAGGATGCTTTTGTTTGCTGAGGATGACAGAACAGGGGAAATGTTTTAGATGACTGCAGACTCTGAGCTGTGTTACTTGCCCCCCTCCCCACATTTTTCTCCTTTGCTCCCTTGCCCCAGCCTATGGGGCAACTATAGCTACAAACATCCTCTGGTCAGTTGGGCAGGAGTGCATCTGCAGCCACTGCTCTGTCACTCCTTCATCAGCAAGCAGTGAGTCCGCGTCTGCTAGGTGGCCAGCCTTGCCCATCTATATGAGTCAAACCTTGCATCAGCACAATGTCTGTGGGCCAATCCTGACTCCAGTTTGTGATTCCAGTTTCCCAGGTACCATGTGTCCACTAGGCCAGCCTGCAAGGCTATTTAAAAAAAAAAATCACTAATCGGTGTCTCCTTTTAAAAGATCACAATGTTCGGAGACACCTGTCAGTCGGTCCCTTATTTATTTATTTAGTAAACCAGAGATCTGAATCCACATTAAAAACATATTTTTAAAGAATAATTTTAGTGAACTACATTAAGTCTCATTGTGGGACTGCCTTGCTACGTGTTACGTACCTAGTGTCCAGTTATACTTGTAAACTGCAAAAATGCTGTATTTACCACTGCCGGTTCTGCCTGTAATTAATCTGTTTAGTTAGTATTGTTTAGATAGACTCGTCCTGCACTGTTGATTGTGGATCCACTATATGTTTCTTTACGTAACTAATTCTGAGTTGCCCCTGCAAAAGGGACTTCAGTTCCAGTGACCTTACCTGGCTATCAAAAAACAATAAACAAATAAATAAATGGACCCTCAAGATATGGTATAAATGCTGCAATTGAATATGCTGCTGTCACTGGGACGCCTGTAAATGAGACACTTAAAGAGCTGCTGATGCCACAAAGAAAACTTTGAAAAATATATTTAGAAACAATTCAGCTTGCATTCTATATATATTCTATAGATTTCTCCTCCCCATTATTTATTACTGAGGAAATCTGCATGAATACATGATCTTTATCCCTGTGAGTTCATCTACGTTGTTAGCTTACTCCCTACTTCACGTCATAATCCTCTGTTGTGGCATCACAATCTGTTGCCATGGGAGTAACTGTGATGTCACAAGCAGTACATTACGACCCCAGGTAGGGAGAAAGCAACAGGAATAGATTAACTCTTCAGGAGCAAAGCTCCTGTTTTCATGCAAATTACACCGGTAATAAATAATGGGTAGGAGGAATATGAACTAAGGTGAAATACAAGCCAAACTGTGTCTAAATATTGTTATAAAGTTCTCCTGAAGGTGTCGGCTGCTCTTTAATCTCAATGGAGTTTATCCCACAGAATGACCACTGTAATAAGCATAGTTTAATACGCTTACAATCAGGGCCTGCATCCTTGCCACATTGGATCCCAATTCTACCGGATCTCAGAAGTTAAGAAGGGTTGGGTCTGCTCTGTGGCTGGAGAGGTCCAGCAAACATCTGATCCAGCAGGACGTGGTTTTGGTACCTCAGGAAGGGATACTCTCCCTTTGGTTAAAGGTAACCATACTGACTCCTCAGCATGGTGTTAGGGGGACACTGTAAAGGTGTGACCTGCCATACTTTGGATGAGATGGTGAACTGACGTCCTGTCCATCTGTTCTGGTGGTTGTGCAGGTGAACATTAAAGAACCCTTGACATCATTAGAAAAACTAAAAAAACGTGAGATTCAGACATAATTCAGTTTATATTTCATATGTTTCCTATAACTCTATCTCTTACGTCTTTCTTGTAGACTTTATCTGCTCTTTTTGCTTACCTACACCTGAAATCATAATCCCCTGTTTATGGCATCATAATTCTCTCCACAGCAAGAGATTGTAACGTCATAAGCAGAACTGTAATGTCAGGTGTAGAGAAGCAGCCAGAACAGATAGGGCAGCAATCCTGTTTATATGCAAATGCTCTTAGCAATAAAGAAGTAACGATGAGAATTACAGAAAAAATTATTAAATATTAACTGAATCGTGTCTAAATATACTGGCGGCAGTATAGCGCAGTGGTTTAAGACTCTGAGCTGCAAATCTGGAGACATGGGTTTGAATCCCACAGCCCACACTTGCATATACCGTGTGACCCTGAGCAAGTCACTTAACTTCCCTGTGCTCCCAGGTGGCACCTGTAAACAAGCTTTCAGCTTAGTGTGTCTCACCTGGTTAAACAATTGGAAAAAAAAATTACATTTTTTCAAGGTTGTCACAACGTCATCAGGAGCTCTTTAAATATCCCATGGCACTTCTCAAAAAGAGTAATGATTTTTTTTTTGTTAAATACTAAGCAAAAAATTCCAATGCCAATACATTGTTTAAATCAGTTACCACCTACAATAAAGAAATATGGTACACAATTTCATGAGACAGGAACATGTCCAGAAGATGAATACATTCAAGTATACACAGAAAACAGTTGATGTCATAAAATATAAATGATACAAAAAAAAAAGACTGCATACAGGTGGCAAACAAACAAAATACACACATTAGACATAGAAACATAGACTTTGATGGCAGATAAGGACTGCTTGGCTCTCTCAGTCTGCCCATTTCCCTTCCTATTGGATAAGCTGTAGATCCTAATTAACCAACAGCCTACTTCTTCCTACCTCCAACCAGAATTGCCTTATGAACGTCCCATGCATTCTTGAAATCTTCTACTGTTTTTGACCGCATGATCTCCTCAAGAAGGCAATTCCGTGCGTCCACTACCCTCTCCAAGAAAAAAATACTTCCTCACGTTGCCCTTGAGCCGTCCCCCCTCTATCTTCCAATTGTGCTCCCTTGTTCTTGCACATCTCTTTTTCTGAAAGATGCTACCCTCCTGAACTTTGTTGATTCCCTTGAGGTACTTGAAAGTCTCTATCATGTTCCCTCTCTACCTCCTTTCCTCGAGGGTATACTTATTAAGCTCCTTTAGTCTTTCTTCTTATGGCTTCTGTTGCAGACCCTGCACCATTTTAGTTGCCCTCCTCTGGACTGACTCCATCCTTTCTATGCCCTTGCGGAGATGGGGTCTCCAGAACTGTACACAGTACTCCAGATGGGGTCTCATCAACTCTCTGTACAAAAGGACAACAACTTGCTATTTGCTACTGGTTATGCCTCTTCCTGTACATCCCAGTATCCTCCCAGCCCTCCTTACTGCCTTCTCACATTGCTTGCTTGCCTTTAGGTCATCTGATATGACCACCCCAGGTCCCTTTCCAATTTTGTTGTTGTTAATACCTCCCCCCCCTTGTGTATTCTTCCTCTGGGTTTTGTTTCCCCGGTGCATTACTTTGCACTTCTTTGCATTGAATCTAGGCTGCCATACTTTTGACCATTTCTCCAATCTTGCCAAGTCCCTTCTCATCCTTTCCACCGCCCCTTGTGTATCAACCCTGTTGCAGATCTTTGTAATCTACAAAGAGGCATACTTTTCCTTCCAGTCCCTCTGCAATGTCACTTCTAAAGACATTAAAAAGTACTGGACCCAGTACTGAACCCTGCGGTACACCGCTAGTAACCCCCCTTTCTTCAGAGTGGACTCCGTTTACTATTACCCTCTCCAGCCAATTTTTTATCCAGGCTACCATGCTGGGACCCACTCCCAGGCTAGCTAATTTGTTTATTAATCTTTTGTGTGGGACAGTGTCAAATGCCTTGCTAAAGTCTAGGTAGGCCATGTTCACAGCCCCTCCCTGGTCTACTACATTGGCCAATTGAAAAGAGTAGGGGAATTTCTCTGGTGTCCTGGCAATATTTCCTCCATTCAGTAATCCACTAACTGTTTACCTGGTTCAGTATCAACCTAATTTAAATCTAATTTAAACTATATCTGAACAGATTATTGTTTTATTAACCTATGTCATATGAATGAATAACAATGTATTTAGGGATGTCCACACATAATTGTTGTCTTCACATTTTTTTCTCTCTATTGGTTGCTATGCAGTGCTTTCACAGTAATGTTAATTTTTTACTGTACATTTTAGATGTATTTTTGTAAGATTGTAAAGACCTCAAGGTTGAACAATAAACTTGACTTGACACCCAAAGTCGAATGTGATTCCGTGTCACCATAATGACAAGCAGCACCCCTGCTGCTGAGCAGTCAAATCTGCTCATTATAAACTGCAATCAGATACCACATTGTCATAAGAACCCATTCTTCTAAAGTCCCAGGTCCACCATGGGTTACATAGTTCTCTTCTCTCGTTCTAGCAAGGGCCAGATGGGGAGAGGGTTCTCCATGGACAGGCACAGCCATAGGTACCAGGGGTCTGAACACAGATCTCTTAGGGTTCAGGATGGCTAGTCCAGCAATCAGTGCAAAAGTGGGATTTGGACTTGGTGGCTCAAAGGAATGACTGTCGGGAACTGGCTAAAAATGCAATCAGCCATTATCCAAATCATAATTATCCCAGTTTTTTTTCCATATACATTTTTTTCCCTCCTGGTGCTGGCAGGCGGCTTGGCCCCTCCCTCGGAGAGGTCCGCTCTCTGACCCCGACACTCCCACACTCAACACCTGGTAATCCCCCCAGGCTGCCTACCTATGACAGGGCTGAGGGTAAGAGGCGTCGACTTTCCTCCTCCCCCAGAGACCAACATCCAGACTCCGGGGGGGCGCTGGTACCGGTGCCACAGAGCTATCATAGAGCCTGCCTCTCTGCCTTTTCCACCATGTTTTCTTCACCTCCTTTTTGTTGCAGCTGTTTGAGCAAATGTGGAGGTATGCGCACACAATGATACACGGTATCCTCCCTATCCTAGACACTCCTATCTGCACTACCATCGGGCCTCCACCCAGGGGCAGCCTCGCAGTGGTCACAACTGAATCCCTACCCCGGAGAGGAGAGCCACCCTACAGCCACGCAGTCCAACTCCTGGCTTCTCCCCTCTGTCAACCCCTGCTGACCCAGACTCATTCCTGAACCCAGGTCACCAGTGTGGCGCGAGGTGTGGCATCTAGCGCCTCAACCCTCAGTGCAACTGGGCCAGCTAATTATCCCAGTTTTTAACTATGGAGTCTCCCAGGATTACCACCCCACTACTCCCTCCCACCTTCCTGCCATCTGCCTTCCTCTCTCCTACTACCTCACTAGCTCCTCACCCTCCTATCTGTTCCCTCTCCTTCTTGATCTCCACCCTCCGCTTTTCCCCCAGCCCTATAAGACTGACTGCCTCACAGCACCCATCTACCCTTTTGCCTGCCTTTCTTCCCCGCTCCCCGACTCTGCCCTTTCACACCACACTCAATCCTCAGCTCCTTTCCCACTCCATCTGACTCTCCTTCTCCCTCCCTACCTACTCCATTCTCCTTGTTCCCTCCTCCCCTGCTACCATGTCTGCCAGGTATTATACTATTCCCCATCCTTTATCCTACTCCCCCATCCTCGACTCCTGTAACAGACTTCCCCCCTCCTCTCCTATGCTCCCTCTCCAATTCCATTAGTGGGTAGAACCTCTTCCTTACAGGTACCTCCATGGATGCTCCTATTCCAGTCCCACCTCCCACCTCCTAAGTAGTTCCAGGTGAGAGTCTGCAGTTATCAAAACACAAAGTGAAGACTAGACTCAACACCCATGTCTTATTCAGTAGTGAGAAATCCTCAATGTGATGCCAACTGGGGGTGAGCTTGTCAAAGAACTGAGGTGTTCAGCTCTCATGGAGGGTGGTGGCCGGCCATCTGGCATTCATACACATCTTGTGTCAGTTGACCAAGAAGCAGTATTAGCATCAGCTGTGAAGGCAGCCGCTTGCCAGCCCTCCTGGCTGAAGGAAAGGTGCATCTGTGGTGGCACAGATCATCAGGTCGGGGGGGGAAGGAAAAAATAATAAAAAAAATACAAAGAAATGGGAAGCAGCTTCTGCCACTTAAGACACTACAGCCACAGAATATCTTTAAGGGGGAAAGCTACATGGACTAACACTGTTGCTATGGTGCTAGCTACTGCTTGGCACTGGAAATTCAACTCAAGTGAGAAAGTTTAACACCCCTTGGAGCAGAGTACATTCTGCATGTTACAATGTTATGATCTAGAAGCCAAGAAAGCATTTGTTAACAAGCATTTGTCAATGCCGAATGTTTGCTTGCTAGTATTGGCACTGGTAGTGTAGGAGTTAGAAAGATGCATAATAGGAATGGCAGTGAAGTATTGAACTGAAGCCAACCCCACCAAAACCCTGCAGAGACTGACAGGCATTGGAGTGTGCCTTTGGGTCGTCAGGCATAATGGCCATGCCATTTCACCACACCCTACCCTGCAGACACTGACAAGTGTCACAGTGTGCCTTAGAGTCTTTGGGCCTTATGCTCACCCCATTCCATAAGAAATATGGTGAGATGGGTGCAGTATAGGAGAATGGGGTGAACTTTGGGGCCAAAGAGTCCAAGGCACACCTCGATGCCTGTCACTGGCTGCAGGGTGTGGGTGGGGGTGGAATGGCAGGAGTATTACAGGTGACAATCCAAAGTCACACCTCTCATGCCTGTCACTCTCTACAGGGTGGGGCATTATGGTCAGAAACCCTAACATTCCAGGCGTTCGTTGGTATTTTCACTCCAAATTTTAAACATGTTTTTTTTTTTACCCTCACCTCATGAATAGTGGCAATATCAGTTCGTTAGCAGAAAGCCGATTTTGCACAGTGACTACGCCATTTGGCACCACTGGTGCAAAAACACACTTCAAACAGGATGTGAAAAATTACAGCTGTACTGTTCATGGGGAGGTGTAAAAAATGACAATGTTGAAAATCTGGAGTGAAAATATAAAAAAACTAGTGAAGTCACAAGCGTGCGTAGAAACTGCGCAATGCACATCCGTAATGTAATTAGTTTGGGGATTTTTACAGCAGATTGTCAACACAGGCATTTTGGGACCTCTGCTCATGAACAGTGTCACTGTGATTTTCTTAATCTGTCCTGAACACAGATTTCCCACAGCGACCACGCATTTCTGCGCCAGAAGTGTGAAAGCACATTTCGGACAGGGTGTGAAAAATGGCAGCTGTACTCTTCATAAGGAGGTCTGGAAAAATGCCAGTGTTGAAAATCTGGACTGAAAATAGTACAAATTCGTGAACTTACGAGGGTGCGTGGAAACTGCACAATGCACGCTTGTAACACAGTCATGTTATGGACTTTTGTCTCCAAATTTTCAACATAGCCATTTTAAGACCTCTGCTCATGAACAGTGTCACTGTGATTTTTTAATCTGTCCCAAACATTGATTTCGCATACCAACTGCGCCATTGTGCGCTACATGCTCGAAAACACATTTTGGGAGAGATGTGAAAAATGACAGCTGTATTGCTCATAAGGAAGTGTAGTAAAATGGCAATGTTGAAAATCTGGAGTGAAAATAGTAAAAATTTGGGAAATTTCTGACGTGCGTGGGAACTGTACAACTGCTTATAAAACAGTCATTTTGTGAATTTTTCACCAAATTTTCAACATAGGGTTTTGGGGCCTACCTCCATGAACTGTGACACTGTCGTTTCGGTACTCAGTCCCGAAGGTGGTTCCGCCTAGTGACTGCGAAATCATCTTTTGGGACCGAATAACAAAATGACAGTGACTGAGTTCATGAGGTGGGCAGAAACCCCATGTTGAAAATTTGGTGAAAAATTCTCAAATGGCCGAGATATACACCAAAGTTGAAAAAAAAACATTTATGCCATTATTCAGCTTACCGGCATTTCTTCAGTTCTCGGTCGGCTTTGAAGAGTGTGCAGGCGTGTTCTTGGTCACCAAGAGCAGCTGGGCTACAGAGGTAAGTATGGGGTGCGGTGGGGGTGTGGGGAGGTGGGTGCGCAGAGGGTGGGCGCAGGTTGGGGGAGGGGGCAAGACAGTCAACGAGGGACCGTTTTTTGTTTATAGTTTTTTTTCTCTGAACAAGACGACACGGGACTTTTGCCACGCTGGGGTGGGTTCATAGTGTGGCAGCTGGAAGTGTCTTTAGGGGGCAGCAGACAGACATTTGCCATGCTGGGGTGGGCTCCCAGTGTGGTGGCTGGAAGTGTCTTTGGGGGAACAGCAGATGGACGTTTGCCACACTGGGGTGGGCTCCCAGCATAGCACCTGGAACTCTGTTTGGGGGGGCAGCAGAGCCGACGGGGGATTGGGCACCCCCGTTGGCTATACGGTGTGGGGGGGAGCGCATAAGCATGCTGGGGTGGCCTCCCAGCATGCACGTATGTGTTAGTGGGGGGAAGAACTGTCTATGACAGTTCAGATGCAGTGCTGACGTAGGCAATTTGCAAATTTTCTGCGGCGCTGTTTTTCTTAGAACTGTATGCCACTGCATCTGAACGGCTGTCATAGACAGCTCAGACATTTATTGGCGCAGAGCAGGCACGCCTGCAAAAGGGAGCAGGGCATTGGAAGTGGGGGAGGCAAACATAAAAGGATATTTCAAAACTAGACCCATAGTAGGAAACCTAGTGCGACAGTCCATTCAAAATCCAGGGAGATGTTCTGCTCAGAAAACGTAGAAGTCACCTCCCATAAAAAGAGACACAAACATCAACTGTTTAGAATGCCAACTCTTAAAAAGAAAAAGCAGATTGCTTGTCCTTTGGAGGCTGAAAGTTCAACAAGCTGTACAGAACAAACCTCCTCTTAGATGAGCAGCAGTGACGGCACCCAGCTATAATTAGAGAGCACATTCTCTATCTCTCTCTCTCTCTCTCTCTCTCTGCTTGTCCCTAAAGGAGCCCTGAGGCAGCTTTTATTTAGAACTTACTTTTGGCCCAGCTGTGTCCCTCAATAACATGGTTTTATTTTATTATTCAGGGAAGGTGAGGGCTGCAAACTTACGCAGAATCACCACCACCCTGGATGGGCATCCCTATCAGATCACCAAGAAATGACTTACCGCACAGTGTTTTCCCTTAAGCATTTATACTCAAGCGTGCCCCTTGCTTTTGCCATATTCTCATGCGTTTTAACACCCACATGCTCCCCCCATACTGTTTCAAGTTAAACCTGGCCCTCAATATTGTTACCGCTCCAACATTTGAGGGAAACCAGGGATGAAAAAATAAAGAAAGGAGTCAAGAGAGGGAAAATGAAAAGTACAGGGAATAAAAATATGTAAGGACTCAAGAAAAAGAAATGTCGGGGAAGGGACTCACAGAATTAAAAAGGGGACAGTATGTACATCTACAGTATGTCACTCAACAAATGCCCCTGTCCTTTCAATTTTCTCTTGGGATTGCACTGCACTGCTTTTCTTTTTAAATTCATAATAACCCCACCTCAGAGTGTGTGTGTGTGTGGGGGGGGGCCCCTACATTTATATTTGCCAACTCTCCTACATTATGTGGGGCTATTCCCTCATATTACTTTTCAGAACCCTTGATCCCACATTGAAAGGTCCAGTCCCACATTCTAAACTTCTGAGAATGTCCCTCGGGCTTCTAGTAACACAGAACGCAAGGAACCTTTTAAGTGGCTTCTTAAAGGAGAACTGCATTGACACAGTTAAGTCATCTTTCCCCAGTAGAATCTGCTTTTTTGAGTACTGGTTCAAACCCTGTTATAGTTTTATCTATATGGACCTAGTAGTAACATCAGTGGATGTTTCCGATTTACACTGTGGTGTTCAATACCATTTTAGAACTGTATGATGTAGTTTATGTCCCTAATAACCACAGCGTTCTACAGTAGAACAAGGATGCATTGTGCGAACAATGGAAAAGTAGAACAGGGACATACATCATATAGTTCTAAAATGGTTCTTACCAGCAGCAGGTAAATCAGAAACTCCCACTTGGATAACTGAAAAGCCTGTACAGTTAGAGTAATAACATCATTTGAATCAGTATTTAAAAAATAGCTGCTACTGGGAAAAATGACTTATAGACTCCGCACAGTTCTTCCTTAACTTAGGCAGCATGATAAACTACAGTAACAGGACCAGGAACTGCCTTCATATGGGCAAGGGCTCCAGAAAACACAAGGGTTAGCAGCCAAATGCCCTTCATTTCTGACTGTTAGTAAATTCAGCAAACTTTGTGGTCAGGAAAGCACTAATTTCCACACTTCACAGAGCTTCTAACACTAGGACGATGAGGTGTCCCACATTTTGTCTCTCCCAAAACACACATTTTTCCCCCCTGCCCTCCCCCACACATACATATTGACCCCCACACACCTAAGCAATGTACATTTTGTCTCCCTCCCCCACACACACACATTCTGAGGGATAGTGTCCTGGAATTTGGGCACTGACAGGTTGAGAGCACTGGAGTAACCAACCTCTAAAAAAGTGTACATGCAGGGTGCAGATATTTCAATTTATAGGCCGGGGGGTCTGGGGACCACCACCTAGGCCCCAATAAAATGTTGGTGTTTTGGGGTTTTCTGGGGGAAATCTGTAACAGAATTTGTCATCCTGTTACCTCTCCCCTGGCCCAGTAAGTTACCTCTAGCCCCAGAATCCCATAATCAACCAATATTGTGAAGCAGGAAAGGGCTGCCATTGATGCTCAGTGGGGGAGGGTCCATTACCTTCTGAAGCTTTTATATTAACAACATACGAACATACGAAATTTGCCAGCAGATAAAGGCCTAGAGGTCTATCAAGTCTGCTCGAATGTGCAGCTAGCACCCCTTATTCTGCAGCTGCCCCTCCCTTCCACCCTTCCCCTTCATTAACCCTCCCCCTTGTCCTGTCCCATCCCCTTTTGAAGCAGTCCACTGTTCTACTGCATACCACTTCTGCAGGTAACGCATTCCACCCAGCCACCACCCTCTCTGTAAAAAAGTGTCTCCTCATCTCCCTCCTGAACCTTCCTCCCTCCAGTCTCATATCATGGCCCCTGGTGGCCCTCCCCTCCCTTACTTTGAACAGCCCCTCTATACCCGTCTTGTTTATTCCTTTCATGTATTTAAAGGTTTCAATCATGTCACCCCTGTCCCTCCTCTCCTCCAGTGAGTACATGTTCAACTCCTTCAACCTCCTCTCGCATGATAAGTCCCCCGGCCCCTTGATCATCTTTGTCGCCCTGCGCTGCACCCCTCCAGTAACTTAATGTCCCTCTTTAGATACGGCGCCAGTACTGCCAGTACTCAGGTGTGGTCTAATGACCTATACAGTGGCAGAATCACCTCCTCCCTCCTCGGGATATACCCCTTGCAATACAACCCAGCATTTTGTTGGCCTTTGCAGCTGCCTTCCTACATTGTGCCGAGTTGTTCATTGACCCTGTAATGAGCACACCAGATCCTTCTCCTCCTCTGTCTGGGCTAGCTGCACTCCCCCTAGCTGGTAACTCCTCCTTGGGTTCTTCATCCCAAAATGCAGCACTTTGGCATTAAACCCCAGTTGCCAGGTGTCTGACCAGGTTTCAAGCTTTGCCAGATCATCCTGCAACCCCTGCCATCCCCCTAGGTCAAAGGGAAAAAAAAGGGAAATACCTACAAGGCTAGAGCTTGTGCTTCATTCATTTACTTGCTCTACCTTTTTAGTTTCGAAAGTGGGAATACTACTTACAAACAGTAAGAGACATTTGACTGAAAAGTAGCTGTGTAGATCACAGGAATGCTGAAAAATTCCAGCTGACTCTATTATTTTATTTATTTATTTAGGGATTCGGATCATACCTTTGAGCTCAGAGCTCTTTTACAAAGGTTCCACGTCAAACAGTGACAATGACAGCAATAACAAACAGTTTACATACAATATTACGTCTCTGTACTAAAGTCATTCAGTTCACTCAGCCTCTGCTGCTCAGCTCCTTTCCCTCCCAATGTGGCAGCGGTCCCACTCTCCCCAGACTGCAGCTGGGATCCGGGGTCCACTGTCTGCCTCATCCACTCACATTATCCATGGTCCCAGCTCCTTCTGAGCTCTGCAAGTCCCTCTGGAGTCTGGTCCCTGCTGGAGTGCTTCACCTGCGCTCATAGCATAATGTGTTCAGTATTTTCTCAGGGGTTGCAAACTCCATGTTCCTCATTGCCCTTCCAGCTGAGCTCATTATTATAAGTCTCCCTCACAGCATGTAGGTTTGGCTTTGGTTTTCCAGTAGAGTTTTGTGCCACGGGATGGCAGCCCATGGATTTTTTTTTTTAAAGCTGGTGCTTCAGGACATACTAAAGTGTGAGCGCACCTGATTGGATGTCTGACACTGGCATATTCAATAAGGAAGCTAGAGTCTGCAGCCACCAGAAAGAATACCGAGCACACTGGCAGCTCACCAAATGGGGTGGTGCGCGCTCTTGCACCAAGGTTTCAATCCACCACTGGGCCTGCCTGCAGGTGCAAGAAAATAAAACATTCTGTGCCACGGCTGGTCTCCTGTTGACAATTTTGTAAACAAGCTTGTGTTCCATTTAGCTTTCTAATAAACTAAAAACAGCTTTCTGCATTCATCTCAACAATATAATTATATACATTTGCAAACCAAGGGATCCCAGTTTCACATAAAGATTCACATGTATTTTTTAACCACAAAGAAGCCAAAGGAGCAAGACTAGAAACAAATAGCAATTGCAGGTGAATAAAGGCAGATACTGTAACAGTGGGAAGTTGTGGGACCTTCGGCGTGGCCAGTTCCTAGGTGCACACAGGCAGGCAAGAGACAGATAAATAGAAGAATAGGAGAGGACAAAACAGACCCTTGCGTTTAACTCTTGCTGCATAACAATGGTACAGTGTTTTATCCAACCTTATCACATTCCCCTCCTTTAAAGGGGAACCTGTACTTTTTCTGTTAAAAAAATAGTTTTCCAAAACCTTCTTTTATGTCTCTTCTAATATTACCTTTTAACATTTACAGTTCTGCACGTATGCAGTACACCTCTTTTTATAACACGTATTACAGCAAACATTTCAGTTAAGCACATGCAATTTTTTTTAAACTTCTCAATTCTCAATTTCTGAACCATATCTTGACAGAAAATCAGCACTGGCATTCTCTTTTCTGGATTGTGTATCACTTTCAATTTAAACAGCTGTAGTGCCAGGTATCATCTTGTGATTCTGGGATTTGTATCCTTCATTTGATTACGTTAACAGAGAGGATTATGCTCTGTTATGAATACAAAGTCAGCTTCTAGCAAATAAAACTTAAGGGACTCCATTGCCCATTTCAGAACAAATCCTTCTTTTTCAATAATGGTGTACTTTTTTCCTCTGTTATGCAATTTCTACAGATATGCAGAATGGGATGTTCTTTCCCATCCATATTCTGACGCAGGACTGCACCTAGGCTTACATCTGATGCACCTGCCTGTAACAGAAATTGTTTCTTAGAGTCTAGACTTCCTAAAACAGGGGCTGAACATAAAGCAGCCTTGATGGTCCGAAAAGTCTCACCACACTCTGGGGACCATTTCACTTTATTTAGGTAGCATTTTCATGTGAGTTCAGTGAAGGGAGTAGCTAACTGGGCAATGTTGGGAACAAATCAATGCCCTGCTCCGATGTTCTCATGTAAGGGGCACACACCTGCCATGGATCTCAGCTGACATCACGGCTCTCATCAGAGCCAGAGACCAGGCTTAGAAAGCTTACAAAACCACTGGCTCCTCCGAGACCCATGCAACTTAACACACGCTGTGCAATGCCTGTAGTAGGGAAATCCAGCGGGCCAAAGCCTCTTACTTCCATATCTCTTTCAAATCCAATATAAACTACCCAGCAAAATTCTGGAAGGTGGTAAAATCCCTCTTCTCCCCACCTTCCCAGCCTCCCAACCCAGTCCTTATCCAGGGCAACACCACCCTAATGGATCCTCTTGCAGTGGCCACGAAATTTAACTCTGTTTTCACAACCTGTACCTCATAACTCTTGGCCACTCTCCCACCCAGCCAGCCAAACACCACCACCACCTCAAACCCCACCCAAAACATACCCCCATCTGCACCCTCCTTCTCCTTCTGTAAGGTCATCCCCCCTTGGAAGTATTCAAATCACTGATTGCCTTTAACCCATCCAAGGGTAAATGCCTCACTGGTCTTGACTCCAACATGCTTTACCTCTCTGCCCCAGCCATCGCTTTTTCCCCTGGCTTCCCTTTTCAACCTCTCTTTTACACTGGCATCCATCCCATCCGAGTGGAAGCATGCAATGGTCATTCCTCTCTCTACCCAAAGGGGGCGACCCCTCTGCCCCAGGAAACTACCACCCCATTTCCCTCCTCCCCATTCTGGCAAAGCTCCAGGAGTGCCTTGCCCTCACTCAAATCACTTCCTTTCTCAGCTCCTCCTCCTTTTTCACTCCCTACCAGTCTGGCTTTAGTAAGTCCCACTCCACCGCCACTTCACAGACTCCATTCTCTCTGAAATGGATAAGGGCCACATCACCTCAGCCATCTTTGTCAACCTAGCAAAGGTTTTCAACACCGTGTCTCACTCCCTCCTCCTGCACAAGCACTCTCTTGCAGGGCTCTCCACCAGAGCTACCAGCTGGTTCCACTCCTATCTAATAGGCAGGTCCCAATCTGTCAAAATTGGCTGCTCCACATCGTCTCCACTCCCAGTCACCACTGGTGTACCCCAAGGGTCAGTCCTTGGCCCACTTTTGTTCTCCATCTTCCTAAATGACCTGCCCATGGCCTGTCCCCACACATCCATCTGCATGTATGCAGATGACACGGTTCTGTATACATCTGGACCCACGCCTGCTGATGTGGCAACTAGACTGCAGCAGGACTTCAAGGATGTTCAGCTCTGGTTTCATGCAAATCAGCTTTTCCTAAATGCCAAGAAGACTGTCTCAATGACTTTCAGCACAAGGCAGAGACTTTTTCGGCTCCACGCCGCCCCCTCCTTCCACATCCTGGATGGGACCTTGCTGGAGGATTGCTCCTCATTTAGATACCTTGGGGTCTGACTTGACCAACACCTCGACATTTCTGCACATGTTGATGCCATTCACAAAAAGCTCCACCTCAAGTTGGGTGTCCTATATTGCAAACGTGGGTGCACCATGCTGCCAGACCACCGCGCACTTGTACAGAAAATGATACTCCCTATTTTTGACTATGGCGATGTTGTCTACAGTGCTGCTCCCAAGTCCATCCTAACCAGACTGGACCCCCTCTTCCACTCTTTCTATCACTTCGCTCTAGACAGTCCCCTCTCAACACATTGTTGTGACCTCTACAGTGCCCTCGATTTTCCATCTCTTCACAATTGCAGACTGTCACACTGTACTAGTATCCTGGCAAGGTTCTGGCACAAATGCCCCCCCCAGTACCTCACCTCAGTCCTAACAGCCCAGGCACCGTCTGTGTACCCACTCAGGAACATAGACTCCAACCTCATGTCTGTGCCACATATGTCCACTGTTGCTGGCCAGGCAGCTTTTAAACACCCCCTGATGAAGGCTTGAACACCGAAGTGCTGGGTTGTTAGTTTCAGCTCTGAATAAATTGTTTTGAGCATTTATCTGCGACTGTCTTGCTTTATATCTCTTGTGCGAGTGCTCACTATTCTGGACTTGAGCTTTTAAACACCGCATGCCCAAACTGTGGAACTCCCTTCCTGCAGACATCCAGTGCATGCCCCCTTTGCCTCTCCTCAACACCCACATCATTGCCCACTTCTCCACCCTTTGCACCTATGGCTAATTTGTCTCAGCCTGAGCGACCGGGTCATGCAAACTTCGCGAAACTTTGCAAATTTTGATTTTGTGTGTGGCTTTCTGACACTCTGCTAGCCCCACTAGCTCAGCTTTCAATTTATAGCTCTTACATGTATGCAGGTTTAGGCCCTAATTCAAAATCATCTAAATGTTTAATCTCAAACCTGAATGTATAATATGTACAATTTGTAAATTACTGTTCTGGTACCTTTATGCTTTGCAATCTGCTAGTCTGTGCATGGATGCCAAATAGTTCTGTAATTTCATCTGTCTACACTCTAATTGCATTGTTTGGTTTTGTTCCATGTTCCTCCCTGCCCCCCCACCCCACCCCAGGTCGCATCTGGAATCGAGCAGTACTCTGCTCAGTATGCCTTCCTGGTTAAACTCTTAAATAAATAAATAATTTATTTAAACAATAGGAATTTTGTCTGTGCTGTTTTTTTTTTATCTAAGTAAAGCCTTTGACACAGTTGACCATAGTCCTCCCTGTGTAACCTAGGGCTGGACCCTAACTCTATGTACTGGTTTGCTGACTACCTTGCGGAACAGAAACGGCAGGTTAAGGATGAAGGTGAGCTTTCACAAATTAAACCCCTACAGAGAGGTGTGCCTCAGGGGTCTATCCTTGGTCCCCTGTTGTTTGCGGTTTACATTAACAACATCGATGACAACATCAATAAGGCCAATATCCACTTGTTCGCTGACGACACAGTACTTTATTTGAGTCATCCTATACCAGAAGCAGCCTGTGAAGACCTCCAAGCTGAGTTTAACCTATTGCAATACCAGCTCTTAAGCAAAAAGCTTCTGCTTAATGCGAAAAAAACAAAAGCGATGCTTTTTTCCCCTTCCTCCTATGTGGCGAACCCCGCTTGTGTTGGGGCTATCCCTCAGATTACCACAGTACTTAGAGAAAATCTAGAGTATGTGCCAAAATTCAAATACCTGGGTGTATGGCTCAATCACAAACTCTCCTTCTCTGAACATCTCGAAGAACTACAGAACAAACTAAAACAAAGACTAGGACTATTCTACAGGATTAACCACTTCCTTACTAGGGATGCCAAGCAACGGTTGGTTCAAGCCACGTTCCTTTCATTAATAGATTACGCAGACCTTCTCTATAGCCATTGCACTGCCTCTGCCCTGGCTAAGTTGGACACTCTATACCACAGAGCAATCAGGTTCATAACGGGCCTTTCACTTTCCACACACCATTGCTCCTTGCACACTGTGGTGGGCTGGACTTTCCTTCATTATAGGAGAAATAGAAACGCTGCTCTATGGGCTTTCAGAGTGGTTACCAACAAGCCCCCCCCTATACTTCTCTGATTGTATTCCCCTGAGTGTGATAGTTGCCTATGCTCTAAGAAGCTGTTCCCTAATTGCCTTGCAATTACCCAAGGTCAAATCTCATTTTGGCAGAGCTGCCATAAGTTTCTCGTTGCCTTCTTTGTGGAACAATATGCAAAAAACTTGAAGCTGAGCTGTCCTGTTAGCCTGAATATTTTCAAGTCACTTTATGACCGCTCCATGAAGGAATCCTGCAAATGTTTCCCACATCGCTAGCTCACCTATTTTCCAGTTTCCCTCTTGCCCATCCTGCCTCCTGCCCTGCCTCTGCCCCGCTTCTCTCTCCCTACCAAAATACCAGCTTCTCTGCCTCTCTTTAGCCATAGCCAAGTTCCTCCCCCTTCCCTGAAGTATGCCAGTTAACTATTCCAACCCTGTCATTTCTTCCTAAGCTGGTATCCCTCGTCTTGCCTTTTTCTCTCCTTTTAAGTGAACATTCCGGTTGTACCTAGTTATGAGCCTATCTGTTGTAAAGGCCCTCTCACTCAAATGTTGATGTACATATGTATATTTTTTCTTCTTTGTATAATATTGCATTATGTTTTACCATGTTACTGTATTATGATTTTTGTATGACCAGATCCATCTTGCAAATGAGCCCTGCTCAATGGTGCCCACCTGGATAAATAAAGATTTTGATTGAGAGATTGAAATAAATAAATAAATAAATAAATAAATCTTCAGTGGTAACCAGACAGACCTAAAAATTACCTGATATGTTTTTTTGTTTTAGGGACAAGACTGTTAGCTACAGCTTCTATCTTGGAAATCTCTGGCTTTACGTCATTTCCTTTATTTTTTAACAAATATTTTATTGCACATTTTCCAAAGAATAAATATTAACGATAATGCTCAAAACTGAATATGAACATTTGATACTAAACATTACAGAAATAAACCAAACAATAACAACAACACGGCACAGAAGAGAAGAGAAGAATTAATAAAGTACATGGATATAAAAATACGCATACTTCAATATTTCCCAAAATATTTATTAAATATCTGGTTTCCTGCATACCTAATATGCACTTATAGGATTAATGATCAGACCTGCATTTTTGATAGATTAAAAAACTGCTCATACATGGTTATAGGTACTATTTAGACATACTGGAGGAACCCTATATTCGTAAGGTATACAGTCATTTTAGAATTAAGTCCAACCCTAGGAATGCTTTGTATATGAAGTCCCAAGACCCAAAAGACAGGATGTGTTCCTGTAACTTAAATGACAAACAAGATCTGACTCATGTATTTTTAAAATGCCCCTGGTATAATAAAATAAGATATAAGTGGGTGGATCCTATTATTAAATCTGTGGATACTACAGATGAAAATACTTTGGTGACCATACTATTGATGGCTGAAGATGCTATCATTGGACAGGGAGTTGGAAAATATTTACTCTTAACTAGAAAAATACGGAGAAACAAGATCAAGGTTTAGTGATCACTGTTTGTGGACTGTAATATGCTCTTTTTATTTTATTTATGTAGTTTGTGTATAAGTCATGATATTATGTTAATATTATAATGTGAATTTGTAAATTTGTAATAATAATTTTTAAAACGATTGAACAATTAACAATAAACTGAAACACTACAGCCATACACCTCTCCTCCCCAACCCTGATAACCATACTGAGTATCTCCCCCACACCGATCACCGGTCCATGGACCGGCTGCTATCCCTGGTCCCTGGTGGCTGGTAGCCCCACCCCACCCTGGTTGCTGGATACAATTCCCTGCACCCCTACCCCGCCTGGACCAGTGCTGTTGACTGGCACAGCCCTTACCTCCCTGCCATAGCCAAACGCAGACTGATCGGTACCATACACATGTACAGTATGTAATACGTGCTCATTGGCTGATGTGGCAGCCAATGGGTACATACTACATACTGTACGTATATGGTCCAGATCTGTCAGTGACTGGCTGAGGCAGGGAGGTGAAGGGTTGTGCCAGTTGCCTGGTACTGGTCCATGTGGGGTGGGGGTGCAGGGAATCATATCCGGAAACTGGGATAGGAGGTGACTAGCCACCAGGGACAGGGGATAGGAGCCAGTCTGTTGCATCAGTGATCAGTGCAGAGGGATCCTCGGTATAGTTATCGGGGCTGGAGGGGGTGTATGGCATTGCTTGGGGCCATGGGGTGTGGAGTCATTACATTATGGATCATGCTGGGGGTGACCATATTGTATGGGAATCAGGCAACTGGTGAGGGGACACTACTCTATGGAATTAATGGGATATACATTTATGTATGGGGATCGAGCAGCGGGTGGGGGACATTACACTATGGAAAATGGGTAGTACATGCTTGTTACTGTGATCGGGGATTAGGGCAGGGGTAGGGGGTCCACTACACTATGGAAACTGTTGGGGATTTCCATTGGTTGTCTGCAATTGGGGATCGGAGCTGAGAAGGGGCTGACCTGGAGTATTTTGCCGTTTGCAGCTATGCTAATGAGCCCATAATGGGCATGCATGAGGCCACTTTGCACCGTGCATTCCCAAATAACTCACTAGCATTTTTTGGCTGGAGATCACCCTTGGGGGAACAGCGCATCCAGGTATGCACCACACATTCCCCCATTGGCGGTGTTCAGCCCTGAGCCTGGCTGTGTTGTGCCCAACTTGGTGGCTGCCCACTTTGTGCCGTGCATCCAGGGTTCGATATTCGTACAGAATGCATGATCTGTTCTGATTGCGCATTCTGTTTCAATAAGGCAACATTGTCGGCTGGCACATCTGTTTTGCATGACGCACTGTTCTGCACATGCATCCAGCTGGCACTGAATATGTCCCCCCATGTCTTTTATCTGACAGGGCCAGCATTCCCTGTCGTTATTACATGCTCGACCCCTTTTGCTCAGCCTGGCACTGTGGTAAATGTACTTAGAAATGTCTACCAAGTTACAGATTTCTGCAGTTTATTCAGTGATTGAGGAAAAATTCACCTTTACAGCATCAGAAGTTACAGTTTGTTCCAGTCTGTTGTAAGTTATATCAATATCTTCTTTAGCAGTTAATGGTAATACTAACAAAGACAAAGAACCTCTGTGCGCAAACACTGAGGCAAGGGTTACCCCAAAGGGCATTTGGCTGGGAAGCCAAGTTTCAAGAAAATACAAAATCACACATGCCCCCACCATGCAAAGCATCATGGTTACATATGCAAATCACCACAGAATGTTATGCTGGTCCAACTTTAAGCAGAACTGCATGGTGCCAAAAGGCCTCTCACACAGTTTGCAAAGGGTGCTAACAGAAGACATAGACACGTGTTTCGTCCTACCAGGACTCATCAGTATGTCTCATCTGTTTGACACCCCAGAGGAATGGACCAGCTACCCTTAAGGCAGTGTGCCTTGGATATATTGTGGTGAACCCATTAAAATAAAAAACATTTAAAGACAAAGAACCTCTGTTAAAACACTGAGGCAAGGGTTACCCAAAGGGCATTTGGCTGGGAAGCCAAGTTTCAAAGAAAATACAAAATCACACTGCCCCCACCATGCAAAGCATCATGGTTACATATGCAAATCACCACAGAATGTTATGCTGGTCCAACTTTAAGCAGAACTGCATGGTGCCAAAAGGCCTCTCACACAGTTTGCAAAGGGTGCGAACAGAAGACATAGACACATGTTTCGTCCTACCAGGACTCATCAGTATGTCTTGTCTGTTTGACACCCCCAGAGGAATGGACCAGCTACCCTTAAGGCAGTGTGCCTTGGATATATTGTGGTGAACCCATTAAAATAAAAAAACATTTAAAAGACAAAGAACCTCTGTGCGCAAACACTGAGGCAAGGGTTACCCTAAAGGGCATTTGGCTGGGAAGCCAAGTTTCAAGAAAATACAAAATCACACATGCCCCCACCATGCAAAGCATCATGGTTACATATGCAAATCACCACAGAACTGTGTGAGAGGCCTTTTGGCACCATGCAGTTCTGCTTAAAGTTGGACCAGCATAACATTCTGTGGTGATTTGCATATGTAACCATGATGCTTTGCATAGTGTGAAGCAACTTCATGCTGAGTAACCTGCCTCAGTGACTAATTTCTTTAAATATTTTATTTTATAAGTTCACCAAAGTCATTGAGTGTGCAGATAGACCTATATCCTTTATTTATGTTCCTGTTGTATGTGCAGTAATGTATTTTAGAGTTAAGACACTGTGTCTTTAAAATGATTTTAAGTGTAAAACAAAATAGCTAGAATTTCTGTGACAGCTAGGGTGGGTCTGGTATGCCTCCAGATAAGGGACCGAAAGGTTTACATAGAAACATAGACTTTGATGTCAGATAAGGACCATTTGGCCCACCCAGTCTGCCCATTTTCCTACTTATTGAATAAGCTGCAGATCCTAGTTAACCAACAGTCTACTTCCTCCTACCCCACTATAATGGTCTTATGTCTGTCCCATGCATTCTGGAATTCCCCACTGTTTTTTGACCCCACAACCTCCTCAGGGGGCTGTTTCATGTGTCCACCACCCTCTCTGTAAAGAAAAATACTTCCTCACATTGCCCTGAGCCGACCTCTTATGTTCAAATTGTGCCCCGTTGTTCTTGCACATCTATTTTTCTGAAAGATGCTACCCTCTTGGACTTTTGATTCCCTTGAGGTACTTGAAGGTTTCTATCCTGCCCCCCTTTCCTTGGGGTATATGTATTAAACTTCTTTAGTCTCTCTTTGTATGGTTTCTGGTGCAAACCCTGCTCCATTTTAGTTGCCCTCCTCTAGACTACCTCCATCCTGTTTATGTCCTTGTGGAGATGGTGTCTCAAGAACTGCACACAGTACTCCAGATGGGGTCTCACCAACTGTAACAGAGAGATGACAACTTCTGTTTTCTACTGGTAATGCCTCTCCCTATGCATCCCAGTATCCCCCCAGCCCTCTTTCCTGCCTTCTCACATTGTCTGCCTACCTTTAAGTCTTCTGATAAGACTCCCCCCAGGTCCCTTTCCATTTTTTTTGTTGTTAGTACCTCCTCCTTCCCCACTGTGTACTCTTTCCTTGGGTTTTTATTTCCCAGGTGCATTACTTTGCATTTCTTTGCATTGAACCTAAGCTGCTATACTTTTGACCATTACTCCAACCTTGCCAAGTCCCTTCTCATCCGTCCCACCCACCCCTTATGTAACAACCCTGTTGAAGATCTTTGTGTCATCTGCAAAGAGGCATACTTTTCCTTCCAGTCCTTCTACAATGCCACTTATAAAGACATTAAAGAGGGGCCAGCCCCACTACTGAACCTTGCAGTACCCCATAGGTTTAGGACCCAAAAAGACATAAACTATTAAGTGCCACTGGGGAGTGGAAGAGAGATGGAGATCAGTCAGATCGGACCTGGCAGTGGGCATGAAAGCCATCCACTGGGCCCACCTTTGCCTGTCTGGGTGACAGGGTTTTCCTTTTTCCAGTTCCCAGAGGTGCGGACGTGCAATGACATCCAGTGAACGATGGGTGCGCTCCTGCACCCACCTGCAGGACATCCGCTGCCACCTCCATACCCTTTTGCGTGGCTCCTGCAAGTAATAATCCCTCCCCAGTCTCCACTTGGAGTCGCAGTACAGTGGGAGACGCAACCCACCCACCCTCGAGAGGAGAGCAGTCCTCAGGATGCTCAGTCTTCTCCTGCTGACCCTCGATGACCCGAGCTCATTCCCAAACCCAGGTTGCAGGCATGGTGTGAGGTGTGGCTTTCAGCGCCTCAACCCTCAGTGCCACCATGATGGCCTCTTTTCTGTCCATTGTTGCTGTACCAATAAATAGCTACTTATCTGGAAATATAGCTGTATAATTGAAATTAGATTTAATGTGTCTTTGATTAAAACTATGTAGTGCTGCAAGATATTTCTGAAGTCTTTGGTCATGGAATTCAGTGTAAAATAGTCAAGCTCACAGCTATGTCAAGGCAAATTCTGGAGTTGCTCTGACATGATGCTAAGTGTGACCTTTTGTTTCCATTTGAACTCACGGAACCGACAGGTGAAATTATTTTAAAATATGCTTTTGAAGTAAGTGTGAGTGTGATGCCATATTTCTCTTGTGTTTTGTACTGAAAAATATGTTCACAGAATTTCAGCACCCCCCCCCCCTTTTCCCAGTACCTATGAGTGCAGTGAACCGTCTCCTCATGGCATACATATTATCATGTGACCTGTAGTGATATGGTATATTGCTCTCTTCCAAAGATCTTTGTGTGGGAAGTCCAGTTCACTGGCTGTGTTCTCAATTTGCAGCTTTGCGACTGACTCAAGGTGTGAAGTGACAATTTTCAGAGTGGATAAACTTCACAAAGTGGTGGAACCTTGCAAATTAATTTGTGAAGCAAATTCTTTGCACTTTACAAACCACTAATCATTACTACGGGGTTTAATGTGTTGCAAATTGTCTACTGCCTGTGGTAAGCCATTCTGTATGACCCTTTGATGTAAGAAAAACAAATGCCAGCTCTGCCAACCATGTGAACAAAAAGCTTTATTTCCACATCTAATACAGCCGCTATAGCGTGGGCATACCCTCTACTGTTTTCACAGTCAAAACTGCGTCATCAGGAGGTGATCCCGTAATACCTACTCTGCAGCTGGTGTATATTACTACTGTATCTTGTTTAGGATTTGCACACAACATGGCCTTGATTAGTTCTAAACACCTTTACGTGTTTTGAACTACACCTTGGGTGATTGAAATTCTTTGGGTTTTTGAAAAATTGAAAATATCTCTCTTGTTTTGCACAGTATATTTTCTTCTGTTTCTTCATTACAGCAATAAAGCCATTAACTGATAACTCAGTAGGGATCATTGGTTAAGTAAAATGATTGTTCCTCAGTTTTGTCATTGTCAGTCCTTTTGACCTGTGCTTTGCCATCAGGGTAATTACGTTATTTGTTGGTTTAAATTTAATATGTGGTAGATCCACAGTTTACATGGATAAATCCAGATTTAACATGGGATATTCTCCACCTTGTGTCCTCTAATAAATCTGTTCAATAATTCATAAATACTGAGTGAACCATTATCTTTGCTGTGAAAGCACACTCATGTCTAAGTACTGTATTTATTAAAATTCTTCTTAGTAATTCTGTAATGTGGTTTCTTAAATTAGTTTTGGACTCTTTAAAAGGAGCGGGCGATAGACTGAGATCAGGATGGATCTTTGTATAACAAAAGTCCAGAATGTATTTGATTAGATAATAAAAAACAGATTCGAGCAGAATACAATCATTTAAACAATGTTCCTATATAGATGGTGAACTTCTGTTTCCCAAACAGTCCTATAGTCCTGCATGAATTTCTAAAGCCTGGTCTGCAAAATCCAGCTTTGAATGTGTTGACTAGTAATTTTGATATGCTGCAGTGATTAAAGGTGAAAGTCTACATCCATCTTGCTAAATCAACCTTTGCTCCTATCCTGCTGGATAAATATGGATTCCCATCTGTTTATTAGCAGGACTTTTGATCCTCTGTAGCCATAGAAATAAGTTCTGGTCAGAGCCAACACAGCAGCATAAAGCCATTCACACCACTTGGAGAGCATGGAGCTCATGTGGGAACATTGGAAACATAGAAACATCAAAAACTGATGGCAGATAGAACCACTAGCCCCAACTAGTCTTCCCTGTTTCCTTACCTGTAACAGCAGCTGGTGATCCTATGGGGCATCAGCTTAGCCTCTCCTTCCCACTTCTAGGGTTCCTTTATGTCTATCCCAAGCATGCTTCAATCCCTCTACTGTGCTTGCTCCCACCACCCTCTTGGGGCAGGCCGTTCCATGTATCCAACACCCTGTCAGTGAAGAAGAATAGCTTCCTCATATTTCCTTTATCCTTCCCCACCCAGTCTCATATTGGGCCCCTTGTTATTGACTCATTCTATACTTTCTTCCCTTTATTGGGAAAGTTATTGAAAAGGTTGTAGCTGCTCAATTGGATGACCATTTAACCATCCATAATATCTACGAATCCTTCCAGTCTGGTTTCCGTAAAAGACACAGTACCTAGACTGCGCTGGTTCGGGTGCTAAATGATCTTCTGAGGGTGAGAGATCAAAGGAGACGTTCTATCTTGGTTCTCCTTGATCTCTCTTCAGCTTTTGACACTGTGGATCACATGGTGTTGCTAGCATGCCTGGGGCAAATTTGTGGAATGTCTGGAACCGTTTTAAATGGTTCGAGTCATTCCTCACTGGGAGATCACAAAGAGTTGTGTCGAGTTTTTCCTCCGGCTCAGTCTCTTTGTTGTGTGGAGTGCCTCAGGGTTCTGTGCTGTCACCATGTTATTTGCGGCACGCTGCCCTCGAAACATTATAAGATGGTATGGGCTGAGGTTTCACTGCTATGCAGATGATACCAGCTATACCTGTCTTTTGCACCCGACCAGGATGGAGCTCTCGGTATTTAATAATTGTCTGGGGAAATCCAAGACTGGATGGATTCTAGTTGGCTAAAGTTGAACTCTGAGAAAACTGAGGTTTTGATCGTGGACCCGGGTGGTCAGATTGAGAGGTCGTGTGCTGGTGCGCCGTCTAGAATTTTTCTCAGCGGTGTGTCACGACCGGCCTCTGAATGGGTGCTCAACCTTTGGGTGATTCTTGACGATAGGCTGACTTTTCAATCCCAAGTGTCAGCCGTCGTCAAGACTTCTTTACCATCTTATGAATATTGCCTGGGTTAGCACCTTGTTCCGTCCTGACTCTCTGTCAACATTGGTCCCACGCCTTTGTGTCCCTCGGCCTCGACTACTGCAGCGCCCTGCTGGGTTTCTGGGGTTGAAATCCGCGCCTACAGCTTGTGCAGAACACGGCAGCCTGGGTTTTGACTGGGACAAGTAGGTCCTGTCACATTACCCGGTGCTGCGTGAGCTGCACTGGCTCTACTCGGTGGCGGATCACCTTAAAGTCATTTATTGACTTTCAAAGTCCTTCATGATCAGGGTCCATCCTATCTGAAAGACCTGCTGGTTTCTTACTGCCCTGGCCGATCACTCCGCTTGGCGACATGGGGTTGTTAGAGATTCCAAGAGTGAGTTTGAAATCCTCTGGCAGCAGAGCATTTTCTCATGCCGCACCCACCCTTTGGAATTCTCTACCATGCCGGTTACGGGAATGCTCCTCAGTGGAGATTTTCAAGAAGGAATTGAAAACTCATCTTTGGAGAATGGCCTTCTTGGAAGGTTAAATGTGTTGTAAAGTGTGTGAAATTTTATTGTAATTTATTATGTTTTTATGATATATTTTATAATCTTTATGGTTTTGATGTTTGTATTGTATGTTGAAGTTTTTATTAACTTGTTCAGCGACTTGATATAGTGAAAGGCGCTATATAAATAAAATTATTATTATTATACTGAAATAAATCACCCACTTGCACCTTGTTTATGCTTTTAAGATACTTGAAGGTCTCTATCGTATCTCCACTTTGTCTTAACTCCTCCAGTGTTACATAATGAGGTCACTCAATGTCTCCTCATATGTCTTGTGGTACAAGCCCTATACCGTCTTAGTTGCCCTTTTCTGAACCACATCCACCCTGTCTACACCTTTACAAAGATGTGACTGCAGAACTGAACAAGATATTCCAGATGAGACCTCACCAGCATTCTGTACAGTGGTATCACCACCTCCTTTCTGCTCATGATACCCCTCAGCATGCCACTGATTCTCCCTATAGCCTTTTTGCATTGTTTGGCCACTGTTAGGCCATCCAAGATGATAATCCCAAAGTATCTTTCTGCCCTAGTGACTGCCAGCATCCCCCCCCCACCATCCTGTAGCTGTCTGCAGGGTTTCTGCACTCCAGGTGCATGACTTTGCACTTCTTCACATTGAATCTCAGTTGCCACACTTTGGACCATTTTTCCAGCTTTTATAGGTACCTCCTAATTTTCTCCACCCCATCTGGAGTGTCTACCCTATTGCAAATCTTTGTGTCATATGCTAAGAGCCCTTTCCTTCCAGCTCTTCTGCAACGTCACTAATGAAGACATCAAAAAGGACCGATACCAGGACTGCTTACTGAGATACCCCACTGATCACCTCCCTTTCCTTGGACTGGATATCATTAACCACCACCCTCTGTTTCCTATCCCCCAGCCCGTTCCTAACTCAGTTCCTGTGATTAAGTTCTCCTTGAAGATGAAGCTCACGGCAGGGAAGTGTGCCATGTCTAAGATGTCCACTGAAGTTTGCGTATCTGCACTGACTTGAGGGATCCATGGCAATCAGAATCACAAGGTGGCATGATGCACTGTTTATGAATAAAATTGTTCACCCTGTATTTTTATAATGTATAGTATTTTTTTTTTTATTCATTTGTTAACCGGGTTGGTGCACTGGACCAAAGACCTTTTTCAGGCATTGCCTGGACCAGAGACTGGCACAATCAATGGTAAAATACAATGAACAGCAGCAGTGAATCATACATAAGCAAGCACAGAATCCAGTACGGTCAGGCAACGTAGAGAGGTAGAAAAATACAAGCACACAGTGCAAGATGCAACAAACAAGGTGTGCATTATACAGTACATGATGAATACATAAATACAGGCAAGGTATTAATGTCCTGTAACAACGGGTCATGTTACAGTGATGAGAAATGTGCAGTGTTAGTTATGATATGTGCACACAGCAGTTCTTTGGCTTTCAGAATGAAACTGTTGTATGCAGTCTCTAGAGTCTCCATAATGCTATTGTACCACAGAAGGGTACAATCACATTCAATGATCTTTGAAGTGTGGTACAACAACATTTTGAAAGGGATGGAATTCTATGCAGAGCTGTTCTCTGTTGTACACTGTATATCAGTTCTTGGTAGATAAGTATGTCTTTCCCCACCTAGACTGCCTGTTTCCCTACCTACTGTGATGCAACAGACCCTACTTATTTGCTGGCTATATCATCATTTCCACTGCATCAATGTTCCATTATGCATATTTTATGCATTCATGAATGCCAGTGTAATTTCTGGCCCTACCACCTCTGCTTTGAGAATATTCAGTGCATTCACTGGGGTTACATATGCCAGCACCACAAAAGAGCGACCAGCATTTCAGCGATAGGCTCCATGTCAACCGTAGGTTGCAGTCTGCATGGAGCCGCACAGTTTGAGTGTTTTTTTTTTTTTTTACTTTGGGGGGGCTTAGCCCCCCAACTCTGCACACAGAAGGCTTCACTCCCGCACCCCTGAACTAAAGGATTCTAACTCCAGGTTGGAGTTAGGTCGGGGAAAATGGTTGCCCTTTCCAGTGACATTTCTACGGTGACATGGCACTGTAGTCTATAGCGACGCATGTCGCCACAGAAATGTTGCTGTTAGGGCAGTGAATGGGTATTCCACCCTATTAGAGAAGGACTTTCACACATTTTGCATAGGTCTGCCCTCCCCCAGCTTCATATCATGACCCCTTGTTCTTGGACACCTTTTAATCATCTGAGTATGCTTCCCTCTTGAACCTTATTTATACATGTGAGGTATTTGAAAGTCCCTATCTTTTCATATCATACTGTATCATATCCATAGTTGCCTCTAGATAGTATATAATGAGACACTTTAGTCTCTGGTCATAATTATTTTATAAGAATTGGTCAGCAATTTTTACATAGGCTGACCGAGTTATAATTGGCCATTATAACCCATGGGTTATAATGGTGAGTACATGCTGAGTCACTCAAACAGCCACTCCCTGATTGGCTGTTGCTGTTCTATTGGGTGGGGTAAACAGTTTCAGAAACATGTTGGCTCCTTATCCCGTATATCGAGGAGCTGCCAGACTGTCAGTCATCATCGGTTTCGTTTTTGTTTTTTTGTTTTTCTGGTTGATCCTGTCATTCAGAACCCACAGTGGACAACAACTACTAGTGGGAACCGGGAATGGCTCAGGTGCTAAAGTGCCTGAGGTATGGCCCATGGAGATTGCAATCCAAATGCCCAGCTCTGCAATTCTGCAAGTGAAAAAATAGATGCCAGATTAAATAAAAAAAAAAAAAAAAAAAAAAAGCTTTACAAAAAAAATTAAAAAGCAAAGGAGACGGAGTGTGTGTGTGTGTGTGTGTGTGTGTGTGTGCGTGTGTGTGTGTGTGACACATGAGTGAGACAGCAATACTGAATGCACTTCAAAAAAAATTGCTGATCAGCAATTATAAAAAATAATCAATCGTGAAGTTTCCTACTCAAATGTAATGGTCTCTCTCGGTGTGGGATGCTTCAATAACCCCTTCAGGCTTCGCCCTCTGTTTATGTAGCATCCCACACCTTGGATGACTGTTAAATTCTCGTAACGCACACACTTCCCCATCCATTATTCTATGCTAGTCACTGCACCATTTTTTAATCATAAAAGATTTTATAATGAATTTTCAACCATGAAACATATGAGGCAGAGACGACTTGGCATCAAATGCAGTAGGTAATAGTTGTATACTTAACTTTTGCTTATAGGATACACTGTTTGCAAATATAGGCATGCGCTGAAGGAATGTAACACTGAATAGAACTCTACATTGGGGATGATTAGTCCCTTTCTTTATTAACCATAATAAGTAAGAACATCAACCATTGCATGGTGAACCATACCCTCTAGTCCTGAGTCAATAAAGGAGTATGCAGCCCGGGTATACATCCGCCTGGAAGCAGTGTGGGCTCATCATCTTGAATCTTTACAGAAGGAACTGAGCAAAATCCTGAATATTACCAGCCATTGCTGACCTGTCTGGGGGGCTGATCCTGTATTATTAAGAGTGCCCTTTCTAAGACCTTTTCATCCTACAAGGACTGAAGTAAACCAGTTCGGTGGAAGCTTAATGTGGGGTAAAACTGTTGTCTGGGACAGAAGGGTGGGTTGCCAGCTGATTGGTTGGTTGGTTGGGAGAAGAGCATAGGTGTGATCTGAGATAAAGGTGCCATTTCTTGTTGTAAATCTGTGTGTGGTTGGTGGCGGTGTATGTCAACCATTCGAAATGTGCTAACTAAGCCACTGTCGCATGCCATGTAAGAAGAGGGGGAGGTAGATTCTCGCACCACTTTATCAGGATAGTCCTTTTGGCTTCAAGTAGCACCATAATGAGCCATTTTTTGGATTGGTTGGAACAGTTTGACACCTTTTGAGGTATTACCCAAGAGGCTAAGGATTGAGGCAGCAGAGCCTTTTGTTTGCAGGATCTTGGAGCAGTCCAAAATTACTTCTGTCCAGAAAGGCACTAGTATGGGACACTGCCATAGTATGTGCAGCAGATTGGCTGATTGGCCTGTGGGGCCTGCCACCTCCAGCATGTGGAATGGGGGATGACTGTTCTGTTTTGGAGTCTGTTCAAGGTATGGTACCATCCCAGCAGTGCCTTAAGGTGTATAAGCTGGCTCCTAGAGTCCCTGTTGACCAGATAGGCATCCTTGAGGTATTGCCACCCTTAGGTGTCTTATCTTTATTTAGGTCCTGCTCCCATTGCACCTCACACTTAATTGTGGTATTGAGTAAAGTCTCTAAGCATACCATACACCTTGCCTGTAGTGCCCTTTACTTCGCCTTGTTTATGCATGGTGGTCAGCTATTTCCACCCATCTACCATAGGTGCTGTAGCTCTGAGGGCCTTGGATGCATTATTGATCTAGAGAAATCTTCAGAAGCTTGTTTTTGGTAGCACATACTGTGCTTGCCTTTGCTGGTAGGACATCATGGCTTCAGAGTCCCTGCATAAAGATCTATTATTGTACAGATGCCTGCCTGCTGCCAAGAGTGCCAGTTGATGGTTTGTCCTCCCACTAGCACATCTAGGTTGTGCCATAAGGGGCTGTACTGTGTAGGTGGTGCCCATAAGGGGCTGGACATTGAGTGAGATATTTGCACCTGTGCCAGGTTTCTCTTGTCTCTTGGATAACAGGACGAAGGTGGCTCTATGGGTGTCCCCCTTTGCTCAGTAGGTCCCCCAGCCATTTAGATTCCAGATTCACCCATACAGGGTTATTCAGGAGTTTTAAGGAGAAACAATCTGATTGCTTGTGTAGCCCTATATGCTAGTAAATGTTCCTGCAGCCAGGGCAGACCCATTCCCCTAGACCAGTTCATCTGTAAGCTAGTTTTTTCCAAATATTAGGGCTCTGTCTTACCAGATGAACCCTGCTGTCACCTTGCTGATTTTCATAAGTGTTTGGGTGTGTAGGGGATTGGTAGGTTGCACATGAGGTATGCTATCTTAGGTAGCAAGAACATGTGTACAGCATCTACCCTGCCTTTCAGGGATAGGTGTAGCTTAGTCCATCTTAATGTTTCCGCTCTGATGGAGGCTGTGATGGGTGTATAGTCTGCCTCAACCATGTTCTTCCGTAGTGCGGTGATGTTTATCCCCAAATATGTAAAACCTTCAGGTGCCCATACCACTGTAGTGCCCTGTAGGCATTCCCTCATGCAGGGCAAGTTTAGTGGTGACAGCGTGCCACTACACCATTTTAGTTGCCCTCCTCTAGACTGCCTGTAACCTGCCTATGTCCATTCAGAGATATGTTTTCCAGAACAGGGCACAGTACACTAGTTGAGGATTCATCAATTACTTAATTTTACAGTGGTGAAAACCCCTCATACTACTTACTGGTGATACCTATGCACAGCAGCATCCCACTGGCACTTCCATCTGCCTTATCACACTGCTTGGCCTCTTTTAGGTCATCAGACATGACAGTCCCCAGTTTTCTTTCCTCTTTTGTGCTCACCATTGCAGTACCCCCTTAGTGTACCCCCCTGTCTTCCATGCACCAAGTACTTGATTTCTCATTTATTCACAATGAATGTATGGTTTATTGTAGAGTGGTGTTCTGTGTAGAATTCTATCCTTTTAATATGCTGTTGTACCACAGTTCAAAGGTCATGAAATGTGATTGAACCCATTTGTTACAACTTCATTCTGAAAGTTAGAGACTCCACACCTCAATTTAATTCTGAAAGCAACATAACTGCCACATGCATATTTAACTCAGTACTATATACATTTCGTGAAATACAGGATGATCAACTTTATTCACAATCAGTGTGTTCTGCAAACTCAGGGTTCTGATTCCCACTGATATCTCAAGGTTACAGGGAATTGGAACCCATCTATGGCAGAACACTGGTTGTGCATAGTTGCCCATCCATTATTCTCTATTTAATGACACACACACTGGACAACTCCTCAGTCTTAAGTAGTTCTGTTTTCATTGTTCCATTCAGTTTTTCACCACCCCGCTGCCTCGGTAGTGTCTACCCTGTGGTAGATCTTTGTCTCAACTGTTATTTAAAAAAAAAAAAAATCTTGCCTTCTAACCCCTCTTTATTATCACCAGTGATGTCAATAAAGAGTACAGGTCAAAGTACTGATCACTGTGGTGCACCACTGGTCCCTTCCCCAACACCAGGTGAATGCAGTTTCCAGCCACCCACTGATGCCAACTCCCCAACAAATCCTCTATCCAGTTAAACATTTTAGTACACAATCCCAGGCTGCCCAGCTTCTTTACTGTTCTGCCACGTGGAAAGGTATTGCAGGCCCTACTGAAATCCAGGGGAGCCACATCCACCACTCCACCCTGATTAATATCCCTCATCACCCCTTCAAAGGAAACACATAGATTACTTTGATATCAGCTCCCCCATCCCCCCAAGTAAATCCATGCAGCCACAGATACTGTAAGCCACAGGATTCAAAATATTCCACAGTAATTTCCCTTAACAATGTCTCCATTACTTTCACCTCCACCAAATCCAGGTTGATGGGCCTGTAGTTGTCAGCTTCCTGCCTGCTGCCAGCCTCCTCCCTGCTTCCACCTTTTGTACAAAAGATCCCTTGGTGAGGGTACAGCTCTGCAATAGTGCTAGATCACTTGCTACCTGATGCTGCAAGCATTATGCAGGGAGACAGTGGTGCAGAGCATTGCAAATGTGGTGAAGAATGTACTTGAATGTAGTAGAAGTAGAAGGATTTATTCAGGACAATGCCATGAAATGGATAAAACACCATTGAGTGAACTCATTTTCAAGGTGATCCAAATGTACATTCACACTATTACTTTTCACACATTCACATACTTGAATAGTATTTACAAAAATACAAATACACATTATATGTTGACATTGGACTTATTGATTATATGTAATCAATAAGACCGACATGCAATATAATAATATTTCGGATTTCTAAGTTATTGCTGATGAACAACACAATGCAGGCATATAACCTTGATTATGGAGCCATGTCTCAATATGTTTCTTTTTATTCAGTTTGGAAGAATTTCTTACTTTAAAAGGGATTAGATTCCAAAGTACTGCACCCCTATGTCTGACTGAAAATCTCCCTATGTCTAATGTAACTTTAGGTACATTAAATTCTAAGCCATCGGCTGACCTCAATCTTGATGGTATTGACCTGAGTTGAAAAAAGGTCAATAACACATTGAGGAACTATCCCTTTCAAAACTTTTACCATAAATAAAGAAATATGTAAGTCCCTCCTTTCACTCAGTCTTAACCAATTTAATAGTTGGTACATCACACAATGGTGCATTCTGGGGTGTACATCCAAAACATAGTGAGCCAGCCTATTATAGACCACATCAATAAAATTCAATAATGTTCTAGTAGCCCCTACATATAAAAAAATTCCCCGTAGTCTATGATGATAGGGTCCCTGACAATGGGCCACTTTTCTCACATTCACTTGGCACAGTAACCTAGAATAGAATTCCTGGCTTTGAACATTTAGATTTATTTATGCTCTAATACAATACCTCACAACAATATTTAATTGGTTTTCCTGTACATACTGATTTAATGTGAAAAATTTTTTTTCCTGACATGTTATAGGCTGCAGTATGATGCCGTTAGACTAGTGCTGTGCAGAATGCAGAATTCCACTGTAGAATTAGCATGGAATGACCATTCTGCGGGCAGAATTTCTGCTGGAATTTAGCTTTTTTGCCTTCTGAATTCTGCCTACCGTGGTCCGCGGAATAATATTCCGCAAAACAGTATTTTTTTTCAGTTGAAAATTCCACAACAATTTCCACAGAATATGTTGAGATCTGCAGAATAATATTCTGCAGAACAGTGATATATTTCCATGGAAAATCATTCTGCAACTATTGTATGCTGCAGAATTCCGCCTTTCCGTTTCCAGTGGAATTCGGCAGAATTTTGAATATTCCGCAGAATTTTGTTCCACCCGAATTTTAAAATTCTGCACAGCACTATGTTAAACCCTCCCTCAACAAAGTCTGACCAAATGTCCAAGCAGTGTACCACACTTTGAATAAAAAAATACTTTCTATCACCACCCTTTAAGTTGCACACTTCACTTTCAGCATATTTGTAAGTCCTCTTTTGTGTGTGTGTGTGTGTGTGTGTGTGTGTGTGTGTGTGTGTGTGTGTGTGTGTGTGTGTGTGTATGTATACAGATAGAGATAGAGATATAGAGATAGATATATATTGATAGAGAGATATATAGATATAGATAGATAGAGATAGATATAGATATATAGATATATATTGATATAGATATAGATCGAGATATAGATATATATTAATGTAGATATAGATAGATATATATAATATATCACACACACATACACACACACACACACACTGATGTCTCAGTCCTAACACAGTGCATGTATGAAAGTAATGTTTAGCCTGGTGTTTCACTTTCCTATTTGTAGCTGGCAGCAGATGTTTTGAAGGAGAATACACCTATTTATACATATTTATGAACTGGATATTTCTGACATAGTTTTCATACATTACATAAGTGAATTCAAGTATGTCAATAAGAGATTAGTCATTATTTTCTGTTGTAACACATAGCAAGATTCTGAGGCAGTAACACAAGCTTGCTTGTAACTGTTCAAGCCAATCTCATTGTATACTTTCTACTCGGAAGCTCTGAAAGCATAAGGTTTTCAGTTGTTTTCTGTCTATAATGTTTTAAATGCTTCCTATTTGTATTTTATGTTGTTTCAAAGGCTTAAAACAGTCCTGTCACACCACTCACACAGTGTGTAGTACTAATAGCCTTTATTTGTGCAAAGTGTATTTTTTATATTTCAAATGCTCTTAAACCACAATTGCTGACTGGAAATACCATGCCAGTGAATGACTACTGCATGGCATGGGAGAACTGAAGTAAGCAACCCCCCCCTCCCCCACATTCCTTTGTAAATTAGCACCGGTGAATTCAAGGAGGGTCGATGTAGTACTGTGCCCTGTACGGAATCCATGTTGGGGGCAGGAGGGTGTCTTTGAGATATAAAGCACAGCCTCCCCCCTCTTTTTGTACTCCTGTCAGGTCTGAAGACATTGTACCCTGGCAGGGCATTAGCCATGTCTGGGATTTTGGGTGATAGCCAGGTTTCAACGGTTGCAAGATATCAGGGTTGTGTTGGTTAATGTAAATTTGCAGGGTATCAAGTTTAGGCAGGAGGCTGCAGATTTTTTTTTTTTTTTATGTAGTACTGCTGCTTTAAGAGGCAGAGATTTGTGCCTCCGTACCAGTCGAAACACCAAGCATAGGACAAGTACCTCACATTCCTGTACCACACTCATTTTTCTCTCCTCATTCATGGCAATATGTCAGCATGGCTCTGCCCATGCTGCCATAAAAAAGCAAGCCCAAAGAGGTGATACAGTTGTTGTGGAGTATTGCTAGCTCAAATACTTACTTACTAAAGCAAAACCTAAAATAACTGTGTTTATCAGTATAATTCTTATAACTCAGAACTGCAGCTGTGACACAATAGTAGCTGTACTTAGTACTCAATAATGCATGATATAATGTGTTATGCAATCACTGCAAGCCCCAGTTAGGTTCAGAGACATGCAGCATCAGCCAAGAGTTATTGTGCTGATAAATAGGCTCTGAAGTCATTTATTTAACAGACACCAAGCACTTTGCTTTGAATTTGTTTTTAGCACTTTTATTTAGTGCTGCTTTGCCCTACTTACAGGCAACAAAATAGTCCATAAAGGACAGAATAGATGAAGAGCAAGTCAGTATCAGAGACTGTACTTTTATTTACCTTACTGGCTTATCTAAAATAAAATTGAATTTATGTGTCGTTAACACTAAATTTGTGCCTGCTCATTGGCAAGTGCACAAAATGCCCCGTTGAGGTTATCTATACAGCTAGAGTTATTATAATTCCATGCAGAAGCTTTTCTATTTACCCTGTCATGGTGAGTTCTACTGCTGTACCTTGCTGTGCTAGTAACCATATAGTAGACACAGGGATGAGAATGGACTTGTAGATTCCACTGTGAGCTAGCATAGTAAATAGTAATTCATTTGTTAAGCACCCCTCTCTAGCTTAGAGTGTTAAGAAATCCAATACAGTACAACATATTTACTCCATTTATTTTTGTTTACTAAATTGTATGTACATGAACAAAATAGGGCAAACATGCATGTCTTCAGGTGATTGCAGCGAACCTTCAGGGTTACATTTATGTCACCCATGTGTGCCTCTGGCAGCTGCGGAATCTTTGACATGGACTTCTAAAGGAGTAGTTGACAGATTGTATTCCCTGCCAAACTCTAAATCAGTGTGAGATGCTAACCATTGAAACACATGTGATGCTTACCATGGACCTGCTTAGATCACTGACCTAAGGGATTCATAATGGACGGGGCTATAGAGGGAGTACAGTGGATCATTCCTCCTAATGAAGCCATGGGAAAGGGCAAAGAACAAGTACAACTTGATGGGCAACTGCTGAAGCAAAAGAAAGTAAATGATTTCTTCATCTACCATTATTTATATGCAGTTCATTGATGTTATTGCACTTCTTACAGCAAAATACACCCAACTCAGTCAAGTTTTTGTTCATTGCCTTCCCTGCATTTGTAAAATTGCTTACTTTAAATGATCACTGCATTCCAGGCAGGGTAAAGACTTAAAAAAAAAAAAAAAAAAAAAATTGTGTGATTATATTATTGTAGTCTATATACTATGAAACGCATCTGAGTGCAAGCCTTGCTAACTAGTCCAGATATTTAGTCATTAGGTATGACCAGTAATTAAAAGTAAATATAATTTCAATGTTTTTACTGGCCTTAGCATGGTGTGAACCATGCTTCGCACAGGGCCCCAAGAGCAGGAGGTCCCCAAAAAGTTTCAGCTGTCCAGTTGGCTTTTTTTTCTTTCCAGTACCCTATGTTCTCATTCAAGTAAAGTGCAAACGTGACACAAAACTAGATGAAAATGAAGATACAAGGAGGCCATGGTAGAAATGAGGCTGTTCCTTGGGGGCTTTGCAACTTCTGATAGGGGGCTCCACCCTGATAGGCAAAATAACCATATCTTTGAGTCAGTTAGGTGGATCAACTAAACAACAATATTTTTTGCCACGTGGCTGTTATCTCCATATGACAGTAGGAACAGTACAAATTTATTGTGTTTTTAAATCAGTGAAGCCATTAGAAGGTCATTTTCCTTGCTGGGTATTCATAAAATATTTTTATTTAATTTGCCCATTTTATTTCAAAAACAAGTGGTTAAGTAAGGGTGCCAGGGGATGGGGTCTCATAAAGCCAGTTGGAAGTGGGAAAACCAGGACATTAAGGAGGGAGGGGGAGGGCAAAGGGAGAAGAGCTCACAGGCAGGGGAATTGTATAGCCACAAGATGTCTGCCTAAATGCCAGGTGCATAGGAAACAAAAGCTTATGGTAAAATTGAGAAATGGTGTCTTTCAGTGGAATGTAGCCGTAGGTCCTCCCAGATGGAGAGGTTGTGGAAGGACCAAGGCCTGGGACCAAGAGAAGTAGAAGTCCTGTGCTGCAGTTGGTGGCACTGAAATGCTGTCCCAGCTTCCAGTGTATTGTTTGTACTAAAGGATTTGAAGGTCAGGATGGAACTATCTTCTAGCATGTCACCAAAGGTGTTGAGAGACACTTGCTGCATGGATTGTGGAAAAGTATTCACCTGCATTTTAAAATTAAGATTTCCCCTTAGGGGTTAGGTGGACTTGAATTGAGGCTTGATGTTCAAGAATCTGTGCAGTTGCTGGCAGACTAGTAGCGTTCCCAATTGGAGATGCCTTTAGGCTTTTAGGTGGTTTACTGGGGGAGGGGGTTATTGGGTAATGCTTGAAGGTATTTGGTAGTGCTTTGAGGGCAATCCCTGTCTGTGTGCCCAGACCTTTTCCCACAGCCCTCCATTGGGTGAGTGTACAGGTTGTCCTCCAAGAGTAGGTTTCACCTTTCCAACACAGAAACTGGCTAGCTGTAGTGGCCAGGTAGATTTTTTTTTTTTTTAAATTTAGGGAGCTGTAGTTCCCCTTGCCATTTTGCTGGTGTCAATTTGGCATATTCTGTCCTCTGAGGAGGCCTTGTCATTCCAAAGGAAAGTGGATAAGAGGGATTGGAGGTAGGTAGACCCATGTAAGGGAGATGCTCCACACTAACATGCTGAGGGGGGTACAGTACTCTGGGCAACACATTCACCTTTATAACATTAATTCTAGTCCAGAGACACGGGGGAAGTGCTATCCACCTCTGCAAATCCTGTTTTACTCTAAACTGTCCATGTTTTTGGTGAGCATGACCTTGGAGCTTCTTGTCACTATGATTCCCCTGGCCCCCCCTTTTTGGCTCCCTATTCCTTCACGCTCACTACTACCCTAGTCTCTTAATACCTCATCACTTATTATTAGCAAGGTATGAGCTTTTACCTAGCAAAGGCTTTCTGGGATTATCTCCTACTGTCACTCCTATAAGTTTTAATATAATGTACCGCTGCTTGTTAATTACGCTGACTGGCATGTATAGTGATTGTCACCTTCAAAAGACTCTATTTGTATTTTTGTTTTGCTTTACACTGTTGTCCTTGTAGCTGTACTCAAGAATTGTACTGTATTGCACTAAATGTATTGTATTGTATTGTATTGTATTGTATTGTATTGTATTAATGACCAGGACCACTTTGAAAATGAGTTTCACTCAATGGTGTTAATGCCTGGTTAAATAAAGTTGATTGATAGCAAACAAACTGTCTCTCTCCCCCCCCCATTGCATAACAGCTGCTTTGTGTACATAATAGTTGAGAGGCATTAGCATTTTTTGATAAGTTCAATTTTACAATCCATCAATGAGCCAAATTGTGTCAGGATCCCCAGGGCCATTGATATTGACTGTTCTGGGTCTTCCAGATGCAGGAGGATATCTTCTGCATAAGTGGTGGTTTGTATCTCATTTTGCCCACCTCGATCCCTGTGATTTGGTGATTGGTAAGAAATGTCATAGTTAGAGGTTCTGAATACAGATTGAACAGATACAGTAACAAGAAGGCACCCTACCTACCCCTTTACCCAAGGGAATGTATTTGAATGTACTCCATTGCATGCAAAGCAACAAAAGGCATGATAGAGGATGTCTAACCCACCTAAGAAAGCTGGAGGGAGTTCAACGGTTTCCAACGTCTGCTGTAGGAAATCCCAGGACATCCTATCAAATGCTTTTTCTGCATCCCAGGACATCAGAACCTCTGGAGAATTTGAGTCCCTGGATGTGGAGAGGATGTGGGTGACTTTTCTGAGATGGTCGGTGGACAACCTACCTTACATGAATCCCACCTGTTTAGGACCAATTTAAAAGGACCACACCTTTTCCACCCAGGTTGCTAGGATCTTTGCTAGAATTTTAATAGGGAGGTAGGTCTGCAGTTTACTAGTTGTTCAGGGTTCTTCCCTAGTTTAAGTATGAGTGCGATGTGTGCCTCCTGGAAGGCGGGATTGTGCTCTGCAGCTTCATTATAAATTGTGGCGTGTTCTGGTGCCAATTTTTCAAAGAAGGCCTTAAAAAGTTGAGAAGCTATCTGAGCCTGGGGCCTTGTCTTGAGTGAGGTCTTTGATGGCCTGTGTCACATCTGTCTGGGTGAGTCCCCCCCCTCTGACTGGGCTATCTGATCTTCTCTAAGCTTTGGGAGGTTAGCATTCAGTAGGCATTCCTGTAGGATTGCCTGGGGGGAGGGCAGTCTGGTGAATTACAGGGTTTGGTAGAAGTCCACAAATGCCTCTGCTGCGTGTTAAGGGTGTGTCAGAAGGTTGCTCTGTGGTATAGTGTATAAACACCTTTAATTAATTTAGCTGCCTCTTGCTGCCTGAGCCTCATAGCTAGAGCATCCCCACCACTGCACACCATCTCCCCATGGTCTGCATACTTTAGTTATTTTCATAATATGGTATGCACAGCTTGTTCCTTTAGTAATTCCCCACAGCGGGCCTTAGCCATGCTAATTTTTAACCAGTCAGTCTTGGAGGAGCTTTGGCTAATATCCTTCTACATGTTTCTGATTTCTATCAGTAATTTGTTGTACTCAGTTTCCCGTTTTTTAATTTCCTTCTGGAAGCTAGTCTAATGAGCTCCCTCTTAATTGTGCACTTAAACACTCCTCACAAATGTGCTTGGATCATAAGAGTTCTCATTTTCTGAGGGGGAAAAAAAGGATGGCACCTCTTTAATTTTTGTAACACAGTCTGGATCCTTGAGTAAATTATTCATTTTCCAGACTCTCTCCCTCTCCAGGTGACTTTCTAGTAGAACATTGAGAGAGATCAGTGAGTAGTCCGAGACCACCCTGGTAAGCATTTCATAGGTGATGACCCTTCTCAAAAGTTCAGTGCTTATAAAGTAGAAATCTATGTGGGAAGATGATTTGTACACTGGGGAGGTACAAGTGTAGTCTGTTTGGTCTGGGTGCAATATGCACTAATGGTGGTCTAATCCCAGGGTGTCCTATAGCTCTCAACAAGCCCTCTGGATGGGTGTTGATGGGGCTCAGGATGTACCAGTTCTGTCCTGGGAGGTTTCCTGAACTGGGTTCCAGTGTTCTGCCACAATCACGGGTTATCTTGGAGAATTTGGCTAACTCTGTGCAGAAAGTTGTATAGAAGGATGGCTCCTCCCTGTTTGGGCAATATATAGAGGCTAACACTATCTATGTTCTCCCCAGCAGACCTTTTGCAATAATAGATCTCTCCACCTGTCTAATGATGCATTCCTGTAATACGAAAGGTGTACCTGTGGGTATCAGTATGGCTGTGCCTGATTTTGTATTGCTGTCCCCAACGCAAATACCTGCCCCACCCATTCCCTCCATCATTGGTTAACTTGGTCTGATTTGATGAGTTTCCTGCAGGAAGACAACTTTGGTCCCCAGTGTTTGTGTTTAAAAATCTGGTGCCTTTTCTGTTTCATTTGTGCTCCTTTCACTTTCCAGGTCATTGGTACATGAGAGGTACTAGCCATTGTAAAATTGGATAATATGCAGGATTCTACCTGAGGGGTGGGACGCAAATGTCACCCTGCTTCTGGACTCCTCCAGCTGCCCAAGATGTGTCCCCAATGGCTGACCCGGTGGTGCTGAGGATTGAGGTGCTGGAAGTCGCACCTTGTGCTCCGCTGGCAACCCAGGTTCGGGAGCGAGCTCAGGTGCCAGGGGTCGGCAGGGGCGGGATCAGATTGAGTGCCCTCTGGGTTGTTCTCCTATCCCAGAGGGAGGGCTATGGGGTGTTTGGTGAGCCAGCAGCCCCTGTTGGAGACCGGGGGTGTTGCCAAGCGCTGGACAGCATATAAGTTGGCGTGGACCGACGTTGGCAGGGTTGCCATCTGCCAATTGGGACATGCACCACGTAAGGGGAGGAGCACACACATTAAGGGGAAAAAGCCCCTCCTGCTGGATATCCGACGGCTCCTCCAGGGCCATTGCCGCCACATGCCCAATGCTGGTTCTCCGCCATTGCCCCTTTGATCTCCCTGGGGCAGTAGCCCCCCAAGTCCCTGGGGAGTCGTAACATCCTTGAAGATGGCAGAGAACACAGCGGGTGGTAGAGTGACAATGGTGAGCGAGGTAACCTGAGAGAGTTTCGGTCGGGAGGAGGAGAAGAAAGAGTTGGGGGGATGTGTCCCCAAATGATGGAATCTTAAAAGAATTGAGAGTGTGAGTCCTGACCCGGGGCCAGACTGAGTGATGTGTATCTTTGGATATGCACATTGGTATGTGTACCAGCCTCTGTCAAACAACATGAAAGTACAACAAAGCACTATGAACTGTAACATGTAACTGAGAACAAACATAGATTCGTTGGTGGGTTGACAGATGTCCAGGGTGCCTGTGGCCATGGAGCACATATTTGTTAGGTAAAGGTCAAGACCTGTTCTTATGGTCCATGAGTCTGCACAAGGAAAGACCCTCCTAGCTCCTTGACCCATTTAGAAAGGAAAACCAGCATTTCATTTGGTTACCCATTGATCTATTTATAGAGACAATACTAGGCTGTTTCGATTGTGTCCCTCACATCCTGAGCTAAACTCTTCAGAGTGTGAAATAATCCTTATAGCATGCTCCACTGGAAACATTGTGGCCATGGTAATCTGATTGTTGGAGTCCTTTAAAACCACACACCATGATGAGACTTGGACTTTTGCTGCCCCTCCTCCCCAACCCACATCTCTCAGAATCATTATTTTTAGTGAGACACATGGTAAATGTTCCCACAGCCTGTGCTTAGTCACAGTTCTCTTCAACCTTATATGCACAGTGCTAGTCCATAGAGTGTGGGCCTGCAGCCAGAGCCTGACATGTGCTGACTCATTTCTCTGTCAAGCATTAACAGAAATGTTCTTCCCAGGAGACTGTAATGTAGGGTGTCCTTTTGGTCGGTACTGACAAATGTGGATGAGGATGAAACCAACTCTTCAAGAAACTCTCCGCTCTGCTTGTTGCTGACCAATATTCAAGGAGGTACAATTTGCACTGCTCATGTGTGCAACAAATCTTGTGCATTTTCTTGCACTGGGCTGTGCTAACATGTCTGCTGACATGTCAGCTGTGTTGGACAGGTCAACCAGTGGGAAGGAAGTAAGCCTGGTTTGTCTATTTCAGCCATGTCTGCAGGGAGTGGCAAGGTCTGCTTATGTTGCTTAGGAGATTGTGGGCCCAGAAGGATTGGTGGTGCCCTGGGTCTCTTATCTCTATTTCTGTGATTTCTGCTTGAGCTGCCATTCTCTTCTCGAACTATGTTTTGCCTATGTTATGTAACGAATAAGTAGTTTTAACTCACAGTTAGCTCCTGATCCCTTGCATCTAAATCATGGCTAAATTCAGTGTTTTAGTCTGAGAGAAGAGCTGTGTCTCAAGTTGAGCATATCATGTGACTCACCATTCCCTGCCCACTTTATAAGCTGGAATACCACAAGCTGTCTTTAGAAAATAACACTGTTTAGGGCCAAGCTGCACTACTGATTGGTACCATTTTAGTTTTCTGCAAGGCCGCTATATTGTGAACACATGTATTGCGTAATTCAGTACAAGTTAAGCACCCTGGACTGAGCAGCAGAGTCTGTTGCACTGCATGAACCCCCTGTCCTCTCTATAGATCTCCTGTAGACTCCCTAAATGTCCAGTGCTTTTGTTCCAGAAAGTTGAAAAGTTTGTAACAGCTAAGTAAAAGGCAGCTGGTTGAGAATCATCAACCCTGAGCAATACTGCCACCTGTTGCTGTTTATCTGTAGCAAACCATGTCACCGGGGCATCATTCAGGGATGGCTAGAGGTTGCAGTTGAGACCCCTTTTTGCAACCCCAAAGAACCCTTAATACAAGATTTCCCTGAGGTTAGATTTATATAAAATCTGGTGGGTGGGGGAACATTGCAACCTTTATGATTTTGTCGATATGTGACTTTGCAACCTCTATTTTGTGATATGAGACCTTGTAACACCTATGATTTTTGTTAAACAATGCCACTGAATAAATTTATTCAGTTGAAAATTGGTAACTGGGAAAGGAACCCAGGGCAAGACTCTTACAATAAAACATACACAATACAGAAGCTTAATAAGTGCAATCAGAGTGTGGTATAACATAGTACAAATGCAAATAAAAACAGCAAGGCACGATGAGCGTCGATATAGTACAAGTAGAGAGACCAGCACTTGGGAATATGGCAGTGCAGAGGTAAAAAGGTTGGGAGCCTGATTCAGGCTGAGGTAGAACCCAGAAGGAGGTCCAACATCATGGAAAGTAGAGGCTCCAACAGGGGAGGATCAGGGAGAGGGGTGACAGGAGCAGATGGGGGTAGGGAGGAGTTTTAGCTGGTGCCTGGGGACACCTGGGAAGGGGAGAGATGAAGGAAGGAGGGAAGCAGATTCCAGATAAAGGGAAGGAGATGGGACAAGATGAAGGAGTGAGGGTGTGGAATGGAGAAGGTGCAAGGATCCCTGGAGTGGAGAGAGTATACAAGACAGAATGAATGGGAGAGAGGTGAAGATAAATAAGGGGAAGGGACACGAACCAGTTTTGGAGATGAAGGGGCACAGTGGGATTGGCAACATGAAGGCAGGGTAAGGAGGCATAAAGGGAACAGAGGTAAATTAGAGGGGGGAGTTGGTAGCAAAGCAACAAAAGGCATGACGGAGGGTATCCAGTCTGGTATGGGAAGAGAAGGGGATGGTGCTATATTCGAAGACCAGTAGCGCCATTTTGGTAACACGCGCGCCACAGACCTGTGGAACAGAGCAGTTTTTGTTACAGTATAAGGCACTGAAGTTTGGAGCAGAGCATAGCGGGTATAGCATCAGCATGGGCAGAGAAATCAAGTTTACTATCTAGCCACACTGAGGTATGTGCAGAATGGAACTGCTTTGAGGGGGTGTGTAATCCAGGGTGGAGAAAATGGGGTGGGGTAGGAGCCTGGCCAATTTCTAGCTGGTACCAAAGGTCATGGGGAGAGAGATTGAGAGATTGAGAGATTTTCTTAGTGTTGATCTGGAGCTGGTTGGAGTGGAACCAATGTAGGATGTTGTGGAAGTCTTCCTGGAGCAGGCTTTCCACCACTGTGATCGAGGGATCATAGGTGAGGATGACTGTCATCTGCATACATGTGCATATGCAAGCTGGCAGAGGAGAGGTAGTTCAGGAAAATGGAGAAGAGGATGAGACCCAAGATGCAGCCCTGTGGGACCCCAGCCTGGATGGGGAGCAGAGGTGATGGGACACCTCCCATCTGTACTGACAGATGGCCTGTGAGGTAGCTATGGAACAGTAGGAGCTAAGACTAACAGAGCTCAGCTTCTCCAGGAGGAGTGGATGGGCCACTGAATCAAAGGCTTTGGCCAGATCGATGAAAATTGCCACCATGCTTTTCCCTTGCTCATCCCAGAGAACGAGCGAGTAACATGTAGCACGGAGGAAATAGTGCTTCCAGAAACCAGACTGGAAGACAGAGAAGTTGATGAATAGAGGAAGTTGGCAAGCCTAATGTAGACAAGTTTCTCTTTAAGCTTTGCAAGACAGGGGAGGAGGGAGATGGGTTGAAGGTCACTGGGGAGGAGAGGTCACCCTCTTTGTGAAGGGAAAGAACTTCAGCAATCTCCCAAGACTGGGGAACCGCACAGAGGGAGGAGTGGTTGACTGACTAGGTGAGTGAGGGAAGTGGTGATGGCAGGAGCTGAAAGGTGGAGTGTAGGATCCAGCTCATCCAAGCTGGATTTAGACGGGTTTAGTGATGAAAGGGCAAGCAAGGTTTCCTAGGTAGTGATGGTGTGAGGCACAGGAAGGGTGTGGCAGGGAGGAGGGAGAAGAGGGGAGGGGGAGGAGGAGCTAGAAGGAGGGGAGGAGAAGGGAGGGCACAAGTAGTGTAGACTTCATGGACGTGAGCTGCTACAGAAGGAAAGTCAGAGCAGAGGGAACCATTCCCTTGAGGGACTAGGGGACCAGAATGGGTACAAGAGTCAAAAGCGAATGAATTATCTTCCAGAATGTGGCTGGAGAGTTGAGGTTGTTCTGGAAGTTGGCCTTGAAATAGAGGATTTCACAGCATGGACAGCCTTGGTATATGAATTTTAAGCATCCTGTAAGAGTGGAAGTTGGGCAGAAAATGGGATAAGTTTTCTAGCAGGCCTTAGCAAGATCACAAGACTTACACTGGTCCACAAGGGGTAATCCAGGGTCATGGGAAGATCTGACCCTGGGCTTTCTGATGGGGGGGTGTGCTTGTCCCAGACAGAGGAAAATTTGTAAAGGAAATGGGAGAGAGCCATGTCACTATCGTGGGCAGAGAGGATGACTGACTAGTCTGTTGCAACAAGGTCACTCAGGGAGAGCATTGATATTATGCAACCGGAGTGGCCCAGATCAGATGTACTGAGGGAGGAGGGAGGGCACCAGACTTTCCTGACTTGGAACATCATGCAGTGGTCACTGAAGGCATTTGGCAGAATACCTGCCACAACAATGTGGTGGGATTGGGAGGAGAGATCTCAGTTCAAGTGGGTGTGGTTAGGGGAGTGAGGACTGAGCCAGGTGGGTTCAGTAATGAGAGATTAAGGGGCTCAATCCCGAGGGAAGTTGGCTGGAGGTTGGGGACAGCTAATTAATATTAAAGTCCCCAAGGAGAATGTGTTCGCCTGAAGAGGATTGGCAATGAGAGATTGAGAGAGATTGAGAGAGAGGGAAAGATTGAGAGAGGGAAAGATTGAGAAAGATTGAAAACACCTCCGTGAAGATGGGGACAGGGGAAGGAAATGAAAGCCTGACCTGGAAAACTCATGGGAGGAGGGCACAGCCTCTGTGAGAACAGTGGTATAGGAGAGGCTCTGGCAGACAGAGGGCATCATCACCACCACCACTAGGTTTGCCCCTATCCTGACTGAAGAGTTGGAAATCAGGAAGGGACACGCTATAGTCAGAGGTTCTGGAGGAAGGCCAAAATCTGGAGATACAGAGGATATCAGGAGAGTGTTATAAAACTCTGACAGTGAGGAGGTCAAGTTTAAGGAAAGACTGCTAGCATTGAAATAAAAGATGCTAAGCCATTTGGCAGTTGAGGAGGCAAAGGGAGGAGGGTAGGGGCTAGGGTTAGTCTCCACATTGCCAGAAAAGGAGGAGAGGAGCATGAGAAGGAGCAAGAGGGTAGAGGGACTTGCACCACTTGGAATAGAAAGGAGAGCAAAGAGGGAGTGGGGAAGGGGAGGAAGGCATGGTGGAGAAACTTCAGGTTCAGGCAGGGGAGGAGAAGAAACCAAGATGGATAGGAAAGGGAGGAGGAGCAGAGAGGAAGAGTGAGTATGGTGGGGAGGGAGAGGAGGTGCAAGAAGAGAAGAATGGTGAAGAAGAAAAAGGCATAGGAAGGCAAGTTGCATAGTGGCCAAGAGGTGAGATGTAACAACAATCTGCAAAACAGCACAGCAGCAATGTTCATGACTAACTGGAGAATAAGCTATTACAGCTGCATGACTCGATATCAGGCCTAGGGCAGTATACTACAAATTGTAGACTAAAGCATTGTAAGCAGGTGGAGCTAAAATGGACAAACTGGAGAGCTAGCTAAACAAGTAGGATAATACTAGCTGAAATGCTAACACTGTTTAAAACCAAGCAAACTGCAGATAGACACCACAGTTAAAAAGGTGAACAGTAACTTAAGGTGTACCCAGAAAGGGTGTAGCTAAGATTCCCAGATTTTCAGGCAGACTAGCAATGCTAGCAGATGCAGATGTGGGGTCTACAACAGTTCATTGTCCCGGATTCCCCCCTTCTCCCTCACAAAAACAGAGACCATTGTTTGTTGTTGTGCTCAGATTGGCAATTAATTTATTTATATTCATAATACCATATTCCATTTTTCATTTCTTTATTATCATATTTCCATAATTTTCATTTATTTCCATCCATATCACACTCTGATTATCTGTCCCCAGGTGAAAACCTGGGTGCCTTCTTCTTCTCTTTTCTGTTAGGTAACGGTGAAAACTGAGACCGCTCTCTCTTCATCTTCTTCCTCCTCTTGTGTTATTCCTTTTTCTTCCCCCTCCCATCCTCCTCCCCTTTTCCCCACTAGCCAGTCTCCAGCTTGCGTTGGATGACTGGCTTCCCCTAACTTAGGTATCACTTTCCCTTACCTCAGGGATGAAACTACCCTCCTTCCCCTCCTCTCTCTCTCTCTTTTTTTTTTTATCCCCAGCTTTTGCCTGTTTCCTCCATTCCTCTATGAAACCCATTGTTTCAGCATAACGTGTCTATTGCTATGTCTGACAGATGCACCCCATCTGCCCTGTAGAAGTCATTCACCCATTCCTCTACTCCCTGTAGTATCACCTGTCCTCCCATCTGCCTCATCAATGTCCCTACCTGTCTATTCATCTTCCTCCTGGCCCTCTTCACTGCCCTGTGGCTATGTTCCTGTCTCCATACCCTTCAGGAATCATATCCCACCAGGCCAAGCATACCCAAGGCCACCACTGTCTTATTGCCACTAGGTCCCTCTTTATCTGCAATATGTGTGCACCCACGGTCTGCCTGCCAGATAGTTGCCCCTAGGTGTATAATGATTAGGTCTGGACTGGGCGCTGTCCACTGAGTTCTTTCAAAGTGGGCAGAAGCTTGCCCATCTCATCCCCGTAGGCCGGCCACACCACCTCACTCTTGCATCTTGGTACAACTGTTTTCCCAGCTTTTTTCTCTGCTTTCTTACCAGCCCAGTAAATATAGGAATGGCCGTAGATCCAGATTTCTGTACTCCTCCCTCTACCTATGGGGTGAAAAGAAAATTCATTAATTTACATCCCTCTCAATGCTGTCATTATATTATCCCCGCCATATTAGTCTCTTCCTCTCCTTTTTTTTTTTTTTTTTATATACCAGGGCTCTGATGTACTTTTTGTAACTGGCTGACCGCCAGCACCCTTTTCTCCAAAATGCCCATTACGGATTCACCCTTCGCTGCCCACTGTAGAAGCTGCCCCAATCCGTAGGGAATGGGATGAGTAATTAGCTGGGTCTTCCCAGAAAACCCATGCCCTTTTCAGCACTGCTGTAATTTGATAGCCGGTGACCCTTTCCCATCACCATGCACAAATAGCTTCCCCATCCTGGTTACCTGCTCTGGCGAAAACCCACAGGCCTGTACTGGGCATATCCCAATCTCTGACTGCCTTCTCAGTGTTATCATGCACCTTGCCCTTTTGGTCAGTCTTTGACCTTCTTAGCTTGATCCATATCTCTCTTGTCCCCAACTCACATCTTCCCATTCCACCTCCTCCTTCCTTGTTGTCTTTCCATGGCCTACCACCTCACTCACTCTCATAGCCCCAGCGAACATTATCACATAAATTGTGTGAAATAGCTGGGCTTCCTCCTTTGATTTACATATAGGGAGCTCCTCTTTAGCTTTATGAGCCACTGCTCCCTATCGGCCTCCTATTATCCCCTGACCCTTTCTTCAACAGCCCAAGCCCTGCATCATCCTTCTGATGAGCATTGATTTTGTTGGGTCCTCCATCCTTTCAGGCTGCAGATCACACTAATCCCTGCCAAATAAACCCCATTGTGGCTTGTGCAGTCCCTTTCTGCCATTGTTCCACCGTGAACATACACAACTGTTCCTCCGAGAGTGGCCCATTTACCTCCATCTGGTGTTCTACCCTGAATGTTTGAAAAACCCTCCAGGCCCCGTCGCAGGCCCTCAGAGTCTGAGGTGCCCATGAGCTGCAAAACAGCAGTTCTGCTCCTTCTTGCCAACGTCCCAAATGTTCACTGGTTTGGGCATTTTTTGTTCTTCCGCTGCTGGTGCCAGCTCCCGGAAACAGTCCAGCTGCAGATGGGAAAGGCCGTCAGCCAGGGTATTGTGTACCCCTTCTATGTGTTTTGCTCTGAAAGACATGTTCAGTTGCAAAGCCCTTAAAACTAACTGTTGTACTACCTGTATGACTGTCTCCAATTTTGCTCCCTTATTATTTAGTGCATGAACCACCGCCCTATTGTCGCACCAAAATGTCACCTTCCGATCCCTTAAATCCTCCCCCAGACTAAGGTACATGCCCATATGGGCATGATCTCAGTAATGTTATATCTCTCACTCTCCGCCCTTCACCCAACTGAAAGGCCATGGTTCTGCAACCACCTGCCCTTAGGTAACCCCCCATGCCTATTCCTCCTGCTGCATCCGTGTAGAGGTTAAGGTCTGTGTTGTACAGCCACTCCTCCTGCCAGAATGAACAACCATTATACTCCTCTAGGAATTGTTCCCATATCTTAAAATCCTCCCTGACACCTTGTGTCAGATCAACCCAATGATGTGGTCTGGTAGCCCTTGCTGTAGCTCTGGCTAACCTCCTCGTGAATGCCCTCCCTGGTCCTATGGCCCTGCATGCGAAGTTCAGGTGCCCCAGCACCTGCTGAACCAGTTTCAGTTGTACCCATCTCCTGTTGGCATGTACCCGTATTAGTTCCTTCAATCTCCTTACTTTTGTCTGGTAGCCTACACACTCATGGCATCTATCTCTATTCCAAGGAATTCATAACCTTGCTGGGCCCCTCTGTTTTGTCTGGTACCAATGGGACTCCCAGTTCTTTACACAATTCCTGGAACTTACCCAGCATTCTCTGTGTCTCTCTTTCTCCTTTCCCAATGAGAAGAAAATTATCCAGGTAAGGGACTGCAGAACTGTTCCTCCGAGAGTGGCCCACTTACCTCCATCTGGTGTTCTGCCCTGAATGTTTGAAAAACCCTCCCTCTCAGAAGGAACTGGAAGGGGACAGGATTAGTTGTGTTCCAGGACGGTAGCTGCTTCTTGTTGTTTTTACAGGGTTCTTGTGGATTTTACTTGGTAGAAGGTTATTTCTTTTCTTTTTTTTACTTTTAAGGGGCTAGCAGGGTATTGCTTTGGGGGATGTTGGAAGTTTGAAAACTGGTTTGGTGGCTGTAAGTGGGCTCATTTGTTAGATGTTTCACTGTGTAACAGGCTGCGCTGGTGGAGGCCTATTTCTTCTGATTTAAAACCTATTTGGTGGGATTTGCTTGGGCCTGGTTATTTGAATTGGAGACCTATATCTGTTAATTTCAAGCCTATTTTGATGTGTTGTTGGTGAAGCTGAATAAATTGGAGACCTGTTTCCTTTGGCAGCAAACATATTTTGGGGGCTTTGAGTTGAATTTTGATTCCTTGTTGCTGACTTCAGTAGCTGCAAAGATTACTGCATAGTGGGGGAAGGGTGTTAATGGTCTGGCCAGGTCTCACTCAGCTAATTGACTGGAGGCAGAACTGAATCAGGTTTGTGGTGTTGGCTGCTTTGTCTTCTCAGAAGGAACTGGAAGGAGACAGGATCAGTTGTGTTCCAGGACAGTAGCTGCTTCTTATTGTTTTTACAGGGTTCTTGTGGATTTTACTTGGTAGAAGGTTATTTCTTTTTTCTTTCTTCTAAGGGGCTAGCAGGGTATTGTTTTGGGGGCTGTTGGAAGTTTGAAAACTGATTTGGTGGCTGTAAGTGGGCTCATTTGTTGGATGTTTCACTGTGTAACAGGCTGCGCTGGTGGAGGCTTATTTCATCTGATTTTAAAACCTATTTGGTGGGATTTGCTTGGGCCTGGTTCTTTGGCTGCTGGGCTTGGAGGGGAGACACAGGGCTGATACACTCTCTCTTGAGTCGGGTGTCTGCCCAAGACCCACCCTCCCCCGAGTTCTGCTAATTTATAGGGGAACACCTGCCCTGCAATTGGAGGAAAAGGCTGCAGGTGCAGCTCATATAGTTCTAGCCACTGGGGGTTGGATTTAAAGGCTGGGAGAGAGGAGCTTAGGGAGTTGTTGATTTCCCTTATAAGTTTACTGTGTTGTACTGCACCTAGTAACAGGGTTACTGGTGTACTGTGGGACTGTATCTAAGATTAGTGGGTGACCTGATTAGGCAGTAGGGATGTATCTTGGACTGAGGGAACCTGGTGGCTCACCCAAGGAAACCTACTTGGAAGCAGATGGAACCACACAGTATTAGGGCCAGCATCTTTGGGAGGGTGGTAGGGTGCACAGGGTGTGGAGCAGCCATGATACTGGACTGGGCTTGGAAGTTTGGTGGTTGTCCAGTGTGCTACCAGCTGGCACAGCTTAGGGAGGAGGTTGCGGGGATTAGGAGACAGCTAGGGGAGGGGAGGTATGGTTGGGGAAGGGGGCAGTGGATCTCCCATGGGGTTGCACCAAGCACTGGGGGCAGTGGCATAGGGAAAGGAGTGCAGGAGAATACTCAGGGGTCACATAGGGACCCTGGCAGAGGGGGTCCAAAAAGACACTACCAAGGAAGCAGGCAGGTAACTGGGGACCCTCACAAATGAGGGACAGAGGGACAACATTCTCAGAGAAGTAGGCAGATGGCCAGGGCTGGACAGAAGGAAGCAAGGCAGGGAGGTGGATCAGACCTTACACTCAGTAACCGCTTCAATTCTCTTCTTCTGCTCAAGGATGACGGGGTGATGTAGCCACCACAGGGGTGGTTAGAGACAGAAAGGAAGTGGGGGCAGGAGGCAGGGCCAGATAGCAGGAAGAACAGGAGAGGAACCTGGAATACAGGAAAATGGGGAAAGCAGTGAATCAGAGCAGGAGGGGCAGGGGAAGAGGGAGAAAGTGCAAGAAGGACCAGTTGGGAGGAAAGGTAAAGGAGAAGGACCAGAAGTACAAGGAGGATTCAGTAAAGGAGCTGAGGGTTTAGGCCAGGGAGCACGGCAAGCAAGGCGAGGACTAAATGGAGACAGTAAGGAAGGGAGGACAAGCCAGGCTAGTTTAGCAAATGGGGAGAAGGACCAGTTGGCGAGCAGTGAGGGGAGTTAGCAAGGTACAGAAGGATACTCAGGAGGAGGAGGAGGAGGAGAGGCATAGGATTGAGGGAGGGGTGGCCAGGGTAAATAAGGAGGGGGTGGCATGTGGCACCCAGATAGGGGGAGGAACAAGGAGCTGGCTGGATGGAGGGGCCGGTAGAAAGGATGAGGGACATGAAAGGGGGGGAATGGAGGGAAAGGAGCGGTCAGAGTGCTCCTGTTGAGGGATTCTATGATCAGGGGTATCAAATGGGATAGGAAGGGAGAAGCCTGGCCAGTTGGAACAAAATGCTTCCCTGGACTAACAGTGCACAGGGCTAAGCATGAGGTATATCAGCTGGCAAAGGATTGTGGGGGTTCCCCGGACATACTGATCCACCTGGGTACAAATGACATTGAGGGAAATGGTGAGATAGAGATGCAGGCAAGATTCAGGGAGCTTGCCAGGGTCTGTCATGACATAGGATGCACAGTTTCCTTCTCAGAAATCCTGCTGGTGCCAAGGGCTAGTGGGGAGCACAAAAGGAAGATTAGGGAGATAAACCAGTGGCTCAGGGAGTGGTGTGAGGCCAGAGGGTATGGGTTGATTGGGGATTGGGGAGACCTAGGAGGATAAGGAGCTGTATGCTAGAGATAGACTCCATCTCAATTTGGAGGGGAATCCTTAAGTTGAAAATAGAGGGGTTCATTGGTGAAAAGTGGGGCTTAAACTTGTGAAGGTGGGAGGGATGGGAGAAAAGGCTGTCAAGGAGGTGCCAATAAAGGAGGTACTCTGTCTCCACCCCCTTGGGGAGCTGGAGGATTGTGAGAAAAGGCAGACTGGTAAAGTGCAGACCAGGGAAAACAGAATCCCATGGGAACACTAGCAGGGAAATGGAAGTATAGGGAAAGGGTGAAGGTAGTCCTGCTAATGCCAGAAGCTTGGGAAATAAAATGCTTGCACTCCAGGTGATGTTAACTGAGGGAGCAGTGGATGTGGCAGCAGTCACTGAGACCTGGGCCACTGCAGGACATGACTGGGACCTGAACCTGGAGGGTTACACTATGTTCAGGAAGGACAGGGGGGAGGGAAGGGGAGGAGGGGTAGCAATGATAGTCAAAAACTGCATTGGCATAGGGGGAGTAGAGGAGGCAGAGAGAACTGTGGAAGTGATTTTGGGTTACCTTCATAACAAGGGGGGCAAGAGATTAAAAATAGGAGTGGTGTATAGACCCCCTGCCCTGGCGGAGAAGCTGGAGGAGAGTCTGGTGGCAGATGTTGGGAGACACTGCAGACTGGGTAGAGGAACGGTGGTGGCGTTGGGGGACTTAAACATGCCAGGAACAGACTGGGAGACTATGACATCCTCTGTGACCAGGGAACAGAGGTTGTTGGATGTCTTTCAAGACGCGTTCCTAACTCAGCAGGTGGGGGAACCGACCAGGGAGGTGTGGGTACTGGATGTGGTCCTGGCAGACAGAGACCAGATTAGGGGCCTGGAGGTAAGGGACCCATTGGCAGGGAGTGACCATGCCATGGTCTGGTTCTGCCTGGACCTAGGAGGGCTAGAAGGCTACACAAAGACGGAGGTAACTGACTTCAGGGAATGGATTTTAAGGAAATGGAAGGATCCTGGACATTTGGATGTGATTGGGTCAGATATGGACACTGATAGTAGGTGGAAATCATCGAGAGGGGTGCAAGATGCTACCAGCACCTGTGCAAGAGTAAGACGAAAATGCGGTAGGGCCTGAAAACCCTGCTGGTGGACCAGGGAGGTCCAGGAGGTGGTGCGGGGAAAGAAGGCAGCCTATAGGCAATTCAAGTGCTCAAGGAGTGAAAGGGATCGAGGGGAGTATGAGCTGATGGCTAGGAGGGCCACTAGGGTGGTGAGGGTGGCTAAGGCAAGGAAGGAGCAGAACCTGGCCAGGGAAATTGAGAGGGAACAAGGGGTTCTTTAGATACATTGGGGAAAAATGAAGGGTGAAGGGGCAGATTAGCAGGATTAAATCAGGGGAGAGATGGGCACAAGACCCGGGGGAGCAGGCTGAGGTACTAAAGATTACTTCACCTCAGTTTCTCACCAAGGAAAATGGAGGTGCTGCATCATACATGGGAGGAGACAGAGATACTGAGGAGGGGGGGACATACCGATCGGGCGGGTCTGGGGAGAGGGAGGATCACTGGCAGGAGGGGAGGGCTAAGCAGGGAGAAAAGGTACTGGAAGTGGAAATCACAGGAGAGAGTGAGGGAAGCCCTCAGTTCCCTTTAAGATGGAGAAAGCACGGGCCGGATAAATTACATCCCAGAGTGCTTGAAGGAACTTATGGATGTCCTGGCGAAACTCCTGGTGGAGCTTTTCACCACTCTCTGAGGACAGGGTGGGTGCCCCAGGACTGGAAGATGGTGCATATAGTGCCTATCCACAAGGGTGGATCAAGGGAGGTGGCAGGGAACTACAGGCCTGTCAGCCTGACATCGGTGGTGGGCAAGGTGATGGAGGGCATTGTCAAGGAGTGGCTAGGGGGGACCTGGAAAGTCAGGGTGCCTGGACATAGATGGCATGGATTCATCCCGGGGAAATCATGTCAGACAAACCTTGTGGAGTTCTATGACTGAGTGATGAGTGCCTTGGACCTGGGTAGACCAGTGGACGTCCTCTTTCTAGACTTCAGCAAGGCATTTGACTCTGTTCCTCATGTGGGCCTGTTGGATAAGCTGGGAGAAATGGGGGTGGGGAACCAGATGATCAGATGGATAGGCAATTGGCTCCATGACCGGACCCAGAGGGTCGTAGTTGGCAGGATAGTCTCATCCCCAAGGAGGGTCATTAGTGGGGTCCCACAGGGATCAGTCCTTGGGGCCCCTCCTGTTCAACGCCTATGTCTCTGACATAAGGAGAGGAATCAGGAGTGAGATGAGTCTCTTTGCAGATGACTCAAAACTGGGGGCAGTGGTGGATGGGGAGGAGGGGAGGGTGGCCCTACAGGGGGACCTGGAGGCTCTGGAAAGATGGTCTAGAAAGTAGAAGCTGAGGTTCAATGCAGGGAAATGCAAGGTACTCCACCTGGGGGCCAGAAACCCAGGCCAAGTGTTCACCCTGGGGGGGAATGCTACAAGTCTCGATGGCTGAGAAGGACCTGGGGGTGGTGGTGGATGTCAAGATGAACAACTCGGAGACTTGTAGGAGGGCAACAGCCAAGGCCAACAGGATGCTGGGATGCATTGCTAGGGGGATCACCTCCAGAAGAATAACTGCTTGGTGAGGCCACACCTTGAGTTCTGCGTGCAGTTTTGGAGGCCACACTTAAAGAGGGACATTAAACTCCTGGAGAGGGTCCAGAGGAGGGCAACCAAAATGATTTGGGGCTTGGGGAACAGGACCTATGAGGAGAGGCTCGAAGAGCTAAATATGTACACATTGGAAGAGAGAAGGGACTGGTAGGACATGATAGAGGTCTTCAGGTACATGAAGAGGGTAAATAGGGGACTAACAGTAAGGGTGCTGGAAGGAAGGAGGAGGGGCACTAGAGGGCATGGGTGGAAGCTGGAGGGGAGATTCAGGGAGAAAGAAGGAGGTGCTACTTCACTGAGAGGGTGGTGGAGCCATGGAATGCACTACCTAGGGGCTGGTGGAGGCAGAGATGGTGGAGAGGTTCAAGAGGGGTGGGACAGGTACAGGGAAGGGTTCTGGAAGCAAAATCCAATGCAGCAAGAATATCTGGAACTGGGAAGGGAGAAGCCAGAGAAGGCGAGGGGGGCAGCAAGGTCAGCACCCAGGGTGGGGGCTGACCAATCAAGCAGACTCGAAAGACCGTTAGGCCTATTCTGCTGGCATTTTAGTATGTTAGTAATGGATGACTGACCTATAACCCATCTTTTCCTGAAATATCCACTGTAAACATGTGCTGAACGCTCAAATGTGGCATATGCTGTGGAACACCCTATTGGCATTGCTTTGTCAAAATAATACTGTCCTTCACTCTTAAAACCCAACAGGTCCCAGTCTTCTTTCCTGACTGGAAGCAGTCTGAAGGCGGACTGATGTCCGCTTTTGCCATCCACGCATCACCTGTGGCACGGATTATCCGTACTGCATCCTCCAGAGTCGCGTATGTCACCCTAGTATGCTTCTCACTGATGAAGTCATTCACCGACTCCCCTTCTGGGTAGGACAGGTGATGGATCACCCTGAATTCCCCTTCTTGTTTCTTGGGTACCAAACCTAAAGGTGATATTCACATGTTTTCCAATGGGGGGTGCTAAATGGGCCCTCTACCCTGCCTGCTGCTTTTTCTTTCTCAATCTTTAGTCTTAGCATTTCCTCTTTCCTTTTCACAGACCCCAGGTTGCTTGCCTCCCTTGCTTGCCTGGGCCCCTCCGACTGCAATGAAAACCCTGTGCTAAAACCCTCTAAAATCATGTCCCGCATGCTTCCGTCAGGATATCTATCCAGGCAAACTGTCCATGCTGACAGGTTGATGGGGGATCTGGCCATGTCAAATTGCTCCTTGTTGCGCCCCCTGCCCCCCTTCCCTGGCTCCTCCCTTCCTCCCTGTCTAACCTTCCTTACTTCACTGGTTCTGGCTCCCTCTGCCCCCATAGCCCCTGCCCCTCCCTCCCTTGTTCCATGTTTGCCCTTTAAACCCCTGGCCCTCTTGAAAAAGCTGCTGGCCTGACCCTTGCCCCCCCAGCCCCTGTGTTCCCTGTGTCCCTGCTGTCCTGCACTTGCTTGCCGGGTGTACCCCTCCACATTTTGAGCAGGCATGTCGGAAACGACACTGAGGCCATGAGCATAAAGCCCTGTTATAAGCCCAGCAGCATCTCTTCGGTGTAAAAACCTTTTTGCTCCACCCAGCCTCTGGTGTGGACTGATCTGTTACATATTCTGTCCATAAATCTATCTGCTTGGTGTCCCGTCTTACATCCCCGAATGTTGCCATTCTTTGTCGAAAACATTCATCATAGTATATCCATCCCACCCCTCCTTTGCTTTTGCTCTCTGTATTATTAATGAATAGGTAATGAGCGGGATGCCTAGCTCTGGCCTCTTTTCAAGGACAATGGCTGAAAAAATGGCAAAACCTAGAAACCACCCATCCCAAGTCTTTCCTTTTGTGAACTTGTCATCCTCTTTTTTTTTTTTTTTCTAATAGCATTATGGCCACTGCCATCTCATTCTTACCTATGCTCTCAGTCTCTTCATATCTGGCCGCCGCCTCCCGACTCACCAAAGCAAATATATCCACATATTCTCCTTTCCATATTTTCTCTTTCGTGACCAGTGGCACATGTTCGCCTAATCTCATCCCAGGTGCACCTACCTCCTTGTACCTCGCCTCTCTTTCCATTGCTTTTATAGTATCTCCTGGCACTCCTTTCCTGTCCTAATTTCCGCCAGAACGGATTCCATCTGCCCTAATCCTCCTGTCCCCAGTGCCGCTACGATTTGCCCTATATACTTTTTATACTATCCCCACTGCATTGGGTGTGTTACCTGTAACCATCTCCTGGCCACACTGCCTGGAGTCCTCGAAAGGTCCTCTTGCTGCTTCTTGTGACTGAAGTGGGGTGGAGGGTGAGCTAATGGATCTGCGGGCGGACCTCCTGTTCTGAGCTTCATGTCCAGGTTCCACCGGGAAGGCTCCCCACTGATTGGGGTTGGGCACTGGCATCACCGGGTCCACCAGCTGTGTGGGTACTGGGGTGGCCACCTTGGCAGGCCCCACCACTGGCAACGCTACCTTAGCGGGGCTGTGTGGCCCTTTGGCTGGCCTCTTCCCTTTGCCATCTTTACCGGTACCCACTTTTCTCTTCTCCCTGGGCCTCCCCGGTTCCTCCCCCTCCACCAGCTCCCATATTCTGTTTGCTTTTTCTGCCAGGTCTATAATAGCCTTGTAGGCATCCTCCTTCAATGGCTTGCTCTTCCTGGGTGCCATGTCTGTCTTATCTGCTCTGTGAAGACAACTATAGAAACATAAGAACAGGGTTATTTGTATGTCTGTATCTCCATTACGCCTTTCTCCTGTCAGTCACGCCAACCACCATGCCATAAACCCCTTTTTCCGCCTGGCAGGATGCCCTTTTCCTTCCCCCCCCTCACCTGGGTCCCCCCTCCCTGTGACCTCCTCTTATATGTGGGATTAGCATCCTGCGATGCCACCTGCAGGTCCCTTCTCCCCTGCCATCTAATGGAGACCGCGACCAGTAACAACCCATACGCGTCCAGAGGGACAAACCCCCTAAAGTGCTGCTCCACACGGCATGCTACATCATGCCATTTTCCCGATAGCCCTCATATTGGCTACCCCGGGGAAAATGGGTCCCAACCTGTCGCTTGTAACCAACCAACCCAGTAAAGGACCATCATCTGCATGCCTACTCCAAACCTTGGGCCTTGCCGCCCAACAGGTAGCAATAGTAACCACCCCACCCAGCATCCTGCTTAAAAGCGGCATCACCATGACCACCGCAGCACCCTTCCCGTGCCAGCAAGCCATGGTCCCGGTTTGCTCCCAACAATGCGATGCCTCGCCATGGGCCCCATCTCTCCCTCTCCTCGAAGTCCCCTCCCAGACTACCCACTTCCCTTGGGATACATTATCACCCACCCTAAAGCAGCCTAGACCACCCAAGCAAGGGCCACCTTCAGCACAAGCACTGCGCAGTGTGTGACGTCATGTCGCGTGGCCTCGAAACGTGATCCGTGTTTTTTGTGTGGTTATACTCAAGTAGCCTTTCCGTACTTGTACCTCATACAGTATACTGCTACAGAAAGACTTGAAAATTGAATGCCAAGGATTGCCTGATGCCCAGTTGGTAGCCCAACCCTCTTCCACGCTGGCAAATCAGGTTGGGGAGCAAACCTCCACAAACTTCCTTTCTATAGTACAAACGCTTCCACGCAGCCTGAACCAAGGACCTTCGCTCCCCTAACGCCTCTTCCCTGGGTCACACAATATGCAAGTGGAAGCTATAGGAGTCAACCCAAGTCTGATTCTTGAATTCCACCCACTGTACAGCCCAGAGCCTTAACCACTGCGATGTATTGCCTCCCCCTCCAGGCCCCTGATGGAATAGGCCATAGCCCAAACAAAAGGCCCACCGTGAGCACGAGCACTGCGTGGCGTGTGACGTCATGCTGAGTGGCCTCCCATCGCACTCTCACTTGCATTTCCCCCCCAAAGCCTCTTTCAGGCCTGCCACTTTTGCCCCCTATACCAAGTGCTGGCTTCCTCAGCCCTAAACCCCAAAGAGGGGTGCCACCTTCAGCGCGAGGACCATGCGGTGTGTGATGTCACGCCAAGTGGCCTCAGAATGCGATCACGCTGCTTCCAAAAGCTCCAAAAGCCAGAAGTTTACTCCAGATGGGACAAGCTCACAATCCCTGGTATAGGAAGCCAGTGCTTTATTCATTAAGCTACTGGGGCAGACAGTAGTTTCCACTCATTCTTCTGACCGCCCTTCCAAATGACTACAGCCTGAGCCACTCCAGTGATTCCTTCCTCTTGCATCCCTCCTCTAATGCGATCCCAGCGATTCTTACTTGCCTGCCCTGCCCTCTTCATAAACACGCTAAACCACACTTCCATGGCTGTCTTGTGCTATTTCAAACAACTGGCTCTTAACAATTGCTGTCTCGCCCTTCCCTCTAGCAATATTCCGTACCCCAACTAAATGCTGTAATGGTTATTATTTCTAAACAAACAACTTCGCTTTGCCCTTAAAAAACGTTATCGTAACCTTACCTCTTCCCTTTGTGAAAAACCTAAGAATTGTATTGCCAATCCGACGTGCTGCAGTTGATGTTAAATCAAAATTCCAGCAAAAGTGGCTGAGGCACCCTTGTGCGTGTCCTTATGTACCTCCTTCTCCCTCCCTTCCTGCCACCGCCCCATTGTCCTGCTCCTGGCCCCTGCCCCTTCCTCTCCCTCCCTCTGAGCACAACCATTCCCAAAAGGAGGGAAGGGGTGCACCAGGACAACATGGTCTGCCCCTTAAAGGGCAAACTCCATTAGCAAACTGTAGCAGTGAGAGGATACTTTGATATTAAGGCAGTTTGACATAGCAAGCAGATTTAACAGGCAAGCTGATGGAAACGGGCAGGTTAATGAAAACAGTCCAAGTGTCCCAAATGCAGGTGTGGGGCCCAAAAGAGTTAAGTTACCAAGAGCAACAAAGAGATGAGCAACACTTACAGTACAGTTCAGGAGTAGTCTGTAGGTAGGCTCATATATGGCAACCAGCAGCAACATGGCTGCCGATAGCTGACTTACAGCTGACTACAGGCAATATCCTCTCTAAGATGTCCTTTGCACTGCAGTCCTGAGCTCTTCAGACCACAGTGTGGAGGACCGCTTAAGGAGGCAGTGTAAAGCAGGGTGTCCTAGCTGCAAGGGTTTGAGATGGCAGCTGCTGATTGGCCAGGAAGCTTAGGAGGAGGTGTAGCTTAGCTCCTGATTGGATGGTTCAAGAGCTGCTGGAAGAATGGAGCTGGATTGTGTTCCAGCACTCTGTCTGGTGGATGGTTCTCTGATGCAGTGGCCCATTTCTGAATCTGAGACTTGGAGTGGGGGATGGCATGTAGCTTCAAGTTAAACCTTTGCAACCTGGTCATATGATCCAACCCCAGCTACTGGCTCACTGTATGATTTTTAAATAAATAATTTTAACAAATGGTCTCACTCTTTGACCTTTAGTAAATAATGTCAAACCACATTCTGTCCATTATGAGAAATTATGACACATTTGCTATTCAATCAAATGTATCTTAGCCAAACATTCCATCAGCATGATATCTGGCTTAGGTACAATATGTTTTCATAACCAGCATAACTGTAGCTCTTGTTAATGACCTAGAAGGAATCTGGAGGATAAATCTGAGTAGGTTATTAGTGGTGGTAAAAGCTATGGAAAAAAAGCTAAAGGGTAAAGAGGCAAGCAGGCTTAAGTGAGAGATGGAAAATAATCCAGAAATGAGATCTACAGTCAGACTTGACTAAACAAGGCATACTCCTGCTTTTCTATGGTAGTAATGACTCTGGAGGATGGGATTAGCATCTTACAAGAGAGATAGCTAAGGGAAGAGAAAAGGTTGCTATGGCAGATGGTGGGTGTAAAATCTAGAAAGAAGGGCAACTAAGTGAGGCTTCTGCTGGGCACAAGGAAAATGAAGAGGAAGAGGATGCTGGGGCAGAAAGTGAAAGGATACGACCAAGAGGAGGGTGCAGCAATAAGGGGCATTGGAGGCAGCAAGGCCAGAAGAGACTGGTAGACCTTAGCCCAGTCAGGAATATGAAGCATGAGGAGAGGAGGAACAATGTTGCTAACCACTTTGTCAGGATCAACAACCCAATATTCAAAGTACAACATCTTCAGAACATATTCTTGTACCCTGGATATCATGTATCCAACTGAGTTAAGTGTTTTGATTTCTTTTGACTCTCATTTCCAGTTACTTATTTAGTTTGTTTATTCAGTACAGTATAGCCTTTTAAGTCCAGAGGCTTGTTTACAGCTGTGACTGTCCCAAGATGGCATGTGGACCATTTACAGTACATACTGCACACACAGAAATACATTTACACAATTATTTTAAGTTTCCAGGTTTAACTATAGGTGTTCTTGGTTTCCAGTGTTTTGTGACATCTCTTTTTAAGGTAGGAAAGCTGCAGTAGGCAATTTTTTTTTTTTTTTTTATGGGATGTTTGGGGAGATTTTTTGTATCTCTGGGGCATGGGTTACACAGTGCAGGGCCTACATGTGGAAATGATGCTTTGCCATAATTTGTTCTAACTTTTCAGGAATGTATAGATTGCTTCAGTTTTATTTACTGGATTTCGGTATCCAGGTAGGCTCACTTGAGACCATCTGTCCCTTTCCAGGAGTAGTCTAGATTTAGTTATATGGAATACATAGACCACACACTTACAGATATTAATTACAAGCAGTGCATAAGTCTAAATACAATGGATTTACATTGCAAAAGAACTTTGTGCAACAGATACCATTATTGGGTACAATATATAGATGAGCATCTGCAGTCGACTACCTAGGCACTTTATACCCCTCATCTTCCGTATCCCTTCCTCTCCAAGTATTCCTTCCAACTCCCATATCCCTTTCCTCTGGTCCTTTGGTTTGGCATCACATCGTTGACCCTGACTGAAATGTTTTCTGAACTGTTCTTGCTTTATATTTTATATTTTGTTTTTGTCTATGAATGCTCTGCATATTTTACTTATAAGTGTACATCCAGATTGTTCTTATCCAATTGCACCTTTCTTGAATGTACTGTACTTTGTAATATGAATGTATCAATTACTGTATCCACCATCGCACTATGTAGTTTTTCCATACTTCATTGTTTTCATTTTTTTTCCCTTCTGTTTCTTTTTATTTGCATTGCTTGTTGTCACTGTCTCCAGGACCTCCTTGTGAATGAGCGTGCTCAATGGAGTATTTCCTGCATTAAACTTGAACCTGAAGTACTCTGTGGCACTTAGTACTAAGAGAATGTGGACACTATACATAGACAAATTCAGTGAGTCAGATTAGCTAGCTGAAGCAGGCACAGGGTTTGCTTACAAATAGATACTCGCTCACAGTGGATTTAAAGAATACAGGGATTGGGCATTCCAAGACCTTAGAGGGGAGATTGTTACACGGCCTTTGTGCATTGACCACAGAGGATAGCTGACCAGCAGATTGAAGAGCCCTTCTTAGCAGTTTGGAGACCATGATGTCAGCCAGATTTTTCAGGGTGAGTAAAGGAGTTTATGCACCATAGAAAGCAAAAGAAGATGAAGCATCCTCTTTGGGGGGGGGGCAGTTTAGTGTGGAGAGAGCCCGGCAGTGATGCACACTGCTGCAGATGTTGGCAGCAAAATGCAGTAATCGATGGTAGGAGAACTTCAGTTTGAAGAGTTCAATGTTCTTGAGAAATGGCAAAAGTGGTACCGCCTAGATAATAGCAGGTAGAAGGATGCTCTTAGTGATCAAGAGTTCAGCCTCCTTAGTAAAGTAAGGGTAAAGCCTATACAACAGGCTCCGCTTCTGGTTCAGGACTTTGACCACTAAATCAACATGAGGCCTGAGGGAATGTTCTTGGTCCAGATGGATTCCCAGATACTTTACAGTAGCTACTGTACTTATATGTGCCCCTGACAGAGTACTGATGCAAAGCAGATTTTGTCAATTGTGACCCAGTCTGTGGGTACCACATGATTTGGCCCCTCATTTTGGGGGTATTCAGTATTAGTAATGTAAGGCTTCCTTGGCAAGCTTTTAAACTAGCCAAAGGGGAGGTGCTCATAGGAAACAGGAAAGTTCAAGCCTTCCCACAAAACATGGCAGGTAGTAGGGTAAACACTGAAGTACTGAACTTGACAGAGGGCAGGACAGGGCAAATTGAAAAATGGTCAAGGGCAATAAGAGCAGGGATGGGGTAAAAAGGAAAAGCCAACATTAAATGGAGGGCAATGAGTACCAATGCCTGTAGTCTTGAAACAAGCTTCCAGAGCTAGTAGCCCTGATGGAAGAGGAACACTTGGATATTGTGGCAGTCACAGAAACATGGTATGCAGAGAACCATGACTGGGATATCAACATACCAGGGTACACAATCTACAGAAGGGACAGGGATGGTAAAGAGGAGGTGGAGTAGCTTTCACATAAGGGAAGGGATCAAGCCACAGAAATAAAAAGTAAAGGGGGAGGACAAGAGGAACTCTGGGTCACCTTGGAGACAGGGAATGGCATCACAATCCGCACAGGGGTTGTATACAGACCCCCGTCTCAAGGGGAGCAAATGGACAAGAAAATGATAGAGGGCATTCTCAAAATGGCTGAAAAAGGGGAGATACTGTTGATGAGAGACCTGAATATGCCAGATGTTAACTGGGCAACATGGACTGCAGCCACATCCAAGAGCAGGGTCATTCTCGATGCCCTACAGGGAGCATGCCTTAGACAGCTAGTGGTGGAACCCACTCGGGAGGGAGCAATATTAGACCTGGTACTCTCAAATGGAGAGAGGATCACAAACTTTGAAGACAGTAGACATCTGGGAAGAAGCGACCACTGCACAGTGTGCTTCACAATAAACACAACCATGGAGACAAGCCATACAAAGACAAGGATACTGGACTTTAGAAGGGCTGACTTTGGCATAATGGGTGAATACCTGAGGAATGCATTAGCAAATGGTCAGAAAGGAGGGTGGAAGAACAATGGAGAAAAATCAAACTGCCATCATGGAGGCAACAAGTCTTTTTGGTGAAACAAATAAAGAAAACAAAGCGGAATAAAAAACTACTATGGCTCTCAAAAGAGGTGTCAGGGAAGGTTAAGGAGAAAAAGGCTGCATTCAAAAAGTATAAGGAATCACAGATGGAGCATGACAGGGAACTGTATCAATTAAAGCAGAAAGAAGTGGGGAAGGCAGTCAGAAAAGCAAAGGCCCAAACCGAGGAAAAGATAGCCAACTCAGTTAAGAAGGGGGATCAAACCTTTTATGGGTACATTAGGAAGCATAGAAAGGTTAAGGGAGGGATAGTGAAGATTAATTAAGGAGAGGAGGTGGGGCAGAGGAGACAGTGAAAAGGCAGATACTGAATGAATACTTTTGCACAGTAGTCACAAAAGAAGCAGAGGAGGAGTTACCTAAACCAAACAGCAGCACTCTGGATAGTGGGATTGACACCAGTCCATTTATAGAAGAAAGAGTACTGAAAGAACTCCCAAAACTCAAGGTGGACAAAGCAATGGGGCCTGACGGGATTCACCCTAGAATCCTAAAAGAGCTAAGGGAGGACCTAGTGACACCACTAACCACACTTTTTAACAAATCATGGGAAGATGGGGTGGTACCTGAGGACTGGAGGAGAGCAGATGTGATTCCCCTTCACAAAAGTGGGACCAAGGCAGAAGCAGGAAACTACATACCTGTTAGTTTGACCTCAGTGGTGGGGAAAATTATGGAATCACTTCTGAAAGAAAGAATTGTTGAGTACCTAGAGGCCAGCGGGGCACAGGACCCAAAGCAGCATGGATTCACTGCAGGAAGGTCATGTCAGACGATTCTAATCGATTTCTTTGACTGGGTGACCAAAGTAATAGACCAGGGAGGGGCTGTGGATATGGCCTACCTAGACTTTAGCAAGGCATTTGACACAGTCCCGCACAAAAGATTAATAATCAAGTTAGCCAGCCTGGGAGTGGGTCCCAGGGTGGTAGCCTGGGTAGCAAACTGGCTGCACAACAGGACTCAGAAGGTAATAGTGAATGGAACACATTCTGAAGAAAGGGGGGTTACTTGTGGAGTATCTCATGACTCAGTACTGGGTCCAGTCCTCTTTAACGTCTTTATAGGTGACATTGTGGAGGGTCTGGAAAGAAAGGTATGCCTCTTTGTGGATGACACAAAGATCTGTAGCAGAGTTGATACACAAGGGGGGGGTAGAAAGGATGAGAAGGGACTTGGCAGGTTGGAGGAAAGGTCAGACATATGGCAACTTAGATTCAGTGCAAAGTGCTGAAAGTAATGCACCTGGGAAATAAAAATCCAGGAGAAAAGTACACAATACCGGGAGGTACTAACGACAACAATAATGGAAAGGATCTGGGTGTAGTCATATCGGATGACCTAAAGGTGGGTAAGCAATGTGAGAAGTCAGTAAGGAGAGCTGGGGATACTGGGATGCATAGGAGGCATCACAAGTAGAAAAAGGAAGTTGTTATCCCTCTGTCACAGACAGTTGGTGAGACCCCATCTGGAGTACTGCGTCCAGTTCTGAGACCCCATCTCTGCAAGGGCATAGACAGGATAGAGGCAGTCCAGAGGAGGGCAACTAAAATGGTGCAGGGTCTGCAAGAGAAGCCATATGAGGAGAGACTAAAGGAGCTTAATATGTATACCCATGAGGAAAGAAGGGAGAGGGAGGACATGATAGAAATGTTTAAGTACCTCAGTAGAATCAAAGTCCAAGAGGGTAGCATCTTTCAGAAAGAGGCATGCAAGAACAAGGGGACACAATTTAAAGATAGAAGGGGGGCAGTTCATGGGCAATGTGAGGAAGTATTATTTCACAGAGAGGGTAGTGGATGCATGGAACAGCCTTACTGAGGAGATTGTGGGATCTAAAACTGTGGGGGAATTCAAGAATGCATGGGACTGACATAAGGCAATTCTTGTGGAGGGTAGGAAGAAATAGGCTGTTGGGTAACTAGGATCTGCGTCCTATCCTGTAGGTAGGGAAATGGGCAAACTAGATGGGCCAAGCGGTCCTTTTCTGCCATCAGTCTATGTTTCTATGTTTCTGAAAAGCAAAATGTTTAACATTTCCTAATTAAAACATTCCTAAATACCCAAGAAGGAGGACTCCATTGAGCCCTAAACATCCTCTTCTTCTCTTCTCCCTCTCCCAGGCACACTTACAAAGAAAACATCCTGCAAACAAGAAACAACCTGCAAGAAAAACACAGTAACCAAACCTCCCACCTTTTTTTAAAGTTTTTTTTTCATTTTTTAAATGCAGTCTAAAAGTACCAAAATATCATATACAAAGCAATTTTTTTTGGGGGGGTGGGGGTGTTACCCTACAAAGTCCAACCTGAAGGGGAAAAGTCCCAAGTGCACAAGGCATTCACATTCACGAAAAGTCACTCTAGGCCGAAGCTAAGTCGGAACTGTTCTTGCCATAGGCTCAAGGCCTACTGGAAACTTTAGTCCAGATCCAGATGTCTGTTGGATCAAACAGAGTAGGGACACATCCTCTTCAGTGGAAAGTTTATAAACATAAAAAAGTAAGAGGAAAAGTTAATCCTACCATTTCCAACTGCAGGCTAACAGTTCTGGATCACCTCTCTGATCTGGTCTGGACCTCTTCTTCTTCAGCTGTAGACAAATCTTCAGAACAAGCTCTTGGACTCTAGGATTTTATCTTTTTAACTTTCATTATTTGATCTAATCTCATCATTAATAATAATTTATTGTAGTCATGTGTTTGTTTTAAATGCACTATTTGTGTGTTTTCATTTTCACTACTTGCACTGTGAGAGGCACTAGTTTGTCACAGGATGATTGTCATTCCATTGTATATATGACAGTTTTACTCTGTGTTCCACATGTCTCTTAAGACGTGCTTTTATTCACACTGGCACTTCAATAAAACCAGCACAATTTCATACTTCTGTGAACAGCATCTTTACTTGGTGGTAAGTGCGGACTTCTCATTCTGATATTGAACTGTTTATCCTGGCACCCCAGCCCTGTATACTCTCCCCACGGATGCTACCATAAAGGAGTCTGCCCAAGACAAAAGGCATAAGCACAGTAGTGCTCAGGTAGTTCCTTTAGATCTCATTTAACCTTTGTAGGAATTGGGCACATACTTCCCAAATGTACGTGAGTAAAAGGGGCATCCTTCATTTTACTCTTCACAATTGTGGTGTCCTTCATCTGTCCCTCATGGAACAGGAGCTGCCCACACATAGAATATGCAGCAAGTTCAAATGTTGTAGCAGAAAGCCAGAAACTCAACATATTTTATGATGATAAATTCAAATTAAACTTTTGTATAGGTAGACACCCGGATTTCCAATGTTCTGAGCTTGTATCTCAATGTTTGAAGATGTATCCCTCATTATGAGGGCCACTGTCCCTTATTGTCACTTACTTTAAGGGTCCGTGTTCCTTACTTTCACTTACTTTGAGTATATGTGTCTCATTTCGTGACATTTAGAGGTACAGTATGACCTGGTATAGAGGAAAAGAACAATACTGAGACATGAAAGGATGTGGTCACTTTGGTGAGGAGCCACATCATTTGCTAAGCCAGTAGTCCAGTAGAACAAATAACTTGCACTTCAAAAGTAGGCTAAATCCACAAAGTACAGGGATATGACACTACAACCCTGAGCAAAGTCGCAACAAAGTGCCATTAACGGTCAGCCAGATCGGACTTTCCCAGGGTATACATAATTTCCTAGACTTAACCTTTAAGGAAAGTAATACCAGTAGAACATTAGCAATACATGTATCACCAGCACTACCATGTACCAGGAATGACTCTTGATAACCCCAGCAAGTAACAGAAAAATCTGCAATGAGAGGGCCACCTTATAGCCACCCAAAAAGCTGGTGCTCAACTACAAGAAAACAACGGTGATGCTCTTCTGTGGCTCCCGTAACAAGCATAGGTTTCAAATACATCCCTCAGTTACAAACTGCCATGGTGCTGTCCTAGACAAAGTACACTCTTTAAATATCTTGGCATTACTTCCTCGACGGCCACCTAACCTATGGCATCCACACTGACACTGTTGCCAAAGCTGTTAACAAGTGCATTGGCCTTCTCTACAGGCACAGGCAATGCCTCACCTCAAATGCCTTAAGGATAGCTGTTCAGAGCTCTGTGGTCTCTTTAATTGACTGTGTGCTGGTTTTCTTTGGCTCTGCTACTGACACAGTCCTAAGATGCCTATGCTTGGCCCTAAACAAAGCCTGCCGCCTCATTACTGGATTCCACCGTCTCACCCACACATGTACACTCTACGTCCAAATGGGTTGGCTCCAACTATCGAACCATATTAAGTTCCATAGTTGCCTAATGGCCAAGATCATCACGTTAGGCCTCGCATCTCAAGGAGTCTAAGTGCTACTACATGCAGCACACATCCCCCACCTCACCAGGGATTCTGAAAATCAAATTCTGCACATACCATGGTGCCACACCTCACAGGGACAAAGGTAGTTTGTGCACCGTGCACCCTCCTGGTTTAATGGGCTCGACAAAGACATCACCTCTCTGCAAAGGCTAGGCCAGTTCAAAACCAACATTCACCTCCACCACTCTGCCTCTAGCTCCTGTGACTGTCGCTCCTAATCTGCTCTTGCACTTACCTCCCACTCCATGACACCTGTCCCACCTCCTTCCTCGTCTCCCTCCTGGCTTTAGCACTTAAAAGCTGACAATGCCCTTCGCTGCTCTGCTGTCTTCTAGTGTTCCTCTCAATCCTCAATCTGCCCCAGTTAATACCTTGCCTTGCTACCTCTCCTTTCCGTCCTCTGGCTGTTTCCAAGCTACCTCACCCTGCTTAGAAGCATTCTACTACATTGCTCTTTCACCTGTACTGCATCATTCATACACATCTTCTATCCTGTACCATCTGCCCTCAAGTGTATTGTATTTCCACTGCTTGAACTGCGATCCCAAGCCTGTTATATTTGTATTTGTTTTCAAAGTTGATGTGGAACCTTTGTGAAAGAGACATGGCTCAAAGGTTTTGTAATCCTAGAATTTCAATAAAACAATAAACAATGTAGAGTGTTTCCAGGGTACAAAATGTAGTGGATCACCCAAATAGGATGTTACCAGGTGACACAATGTTTCCTAGGGATAACCTTTAAATAAAGTAACACTAGCAGTACATTAGCAACACATGCAACACCTTTATCTGCAGCTACACAGTATAAGGAGATGACTCCCAGTAACCCTCAGCAAGGAACTTTTCTGTCAAGGAATGGGGGGGGCGGTAAACCATTCAGACTGTGGTACATCTTCATAACTGCTATATGTATGTTCCTCATATTTGGAAGTTATCAGTCCAGTTAGTTAAATATATACCTCCTAGATGTTGTTACGTGCTTAGCTTTACATGAAAAGTAATTTTATTTGAGCAGATAATGTTAAATGTAACTCAAAATACAGTAAGTAAAACATATCTCCTTTTCTAATTGAAGCATATATCTTACATTTGTCTTCCACCAAAACCATTATTATGATCCAAGAAGTTTACAGATTCCTTGGATTACTCCCTTAAACAAGAGGCAGGTGGGTAGATTTATTTGACCAACATTTCTGTGATTACAATAAACATATTGCACATAAATGTTATTTAAAAACATAATCAGCAATGGATACATGAATAAATTATTGTTGCATCCATCAACAAATTGCACAAAACCAGATGTAGTTTGTTAGAAAATACACCTGGTTTTACAATGACAAGGGGCATCGTGTTTCCATAATACATACCTAGAGGGCTAAAACAAGGAAACTTTTAAAAATTCCAGCCTTTGAAATTAAACAAGAGGAAAAAAAACAAATGAAAATGAATACAAATTTGCAATTAGTCCAGCTGCCCTTCTAGCCAGATTCAGGCCTCCCTTTGCTCCACACTTGGTTGTATTGGCTCCATGGCTGCCCCCCCAATAACAGTGTCAAGTAGGTGTTCAGTGCAATCAAATCTGGGAAGATATCTGTAGCAAAGTCTTCATAAGGCCATATGGGAGACGCTTTCTCAGTGGTTAGAAACTTCATCCACTACCACACTCCATCCCCATCCACCTGTCTGAGAGGCCATTGTATGCTTTCTCCCATAATACAGGCTGGGTTTTTGCAATACAAGCACATCCCAGTGTATACATGTCCAAGGATACAACTAAGGCTGCAGGCAGTCTTCCCCTTTCCTGTGAATTTCAAAGAATTTTCAGCAAAACAGTGACAGTCAGTGTTGACAGACTTCATTTTCAGAATGTGCAAAAATGTTTAAACTTTTTAAAGCATATCATACCAAAACATTTGCATGTGGAAAGGCTTTGTCCTTGGACTTCATCTATTCACATTGCTTTTCATGCACTAAAGTGATAATCCTTTGCTTGTGACACTGGAATCCTTTTCTGTTTCAACAGGTGTAATGTCATAAACTGAGGATTATGACTTCTGGCAAGAATAAGCAATGTGAACAGACGACTCCTTATGGGAAAAATATTCTGTTTTTAATGAGACCCTGAAATTCAAATTGTTGGAGGCATTGTATCACAGCATCAAAATCTCACAGTCCCCACCAATAAAGCATACGTAACTCCCTAACTCCCTGATCACTCTTCTTGTGTTTACCACACTCGATAGCAGGAGATGACAGCAGCAATTTGACTCTAGGTTACCTGTGGCTTCAGTCTCTATGCAGCATTGCTCCTGCATGCAGACACATGACCAATATCTGGTACCTGCCAGGCTAATCATTTTCTCTTTTCATTCAGGTGGGTTTCAGCCAGACTGCATCTTAACAACACTTACAATGATGTTTCAGTTGTTTCACATGACCATGTCTGTACAAAGTATTACCATAACCTGAAGAAGACAGAGTAATTGATTTGCTCCTTCCATCTCAAATTATTTGCTCCTTCCTTTGCAAAACTGAAAGTTTATGGTGCCTGCAGTTTTATTCCTCAAACGTATTTGTATATTATCCGATTAAATTACAATCAAAACTCAGGAAGCTTAAGGACTTGAGGCTTTTATGGCTCAGGTGATTAAGAGTATGTCACAGAATGGCAAGGTCCCTGGGTTTGAGTCCCGGTAGGAGTCATACATTTCATTTCTACAATTGGATAATCAAAAGTACAGTACATTGAAGTACCAAATATTAGATGGTGGATAGCGACAAGAGAATCGAGGATATGCAGAATGACGTACTAAAGCTAGAGGGTGGTCTAAGATTTGGCAGTTGAAATTCAGTGCCAACAAGTGCAAGGTAATGCACCTAGGGAACAAGAACCCAGGACAGAGTACTGGATGGGTGGCATGAGAATTCGCATTACAGCTGAGGAACGGGACCTTGGAGTTCTCATAAGTGACTCCCTCAAACTGGAGGGAATTGTTAACAGAAGTGAAGAGGTAACACTTCCCCAGCATAGAGCCTTAGTGAGGCCACACCTGGAGACTGTGACCAGTTCTGGAGTCCTCACCTCCAAAAGGATAGAGATAGGATGGAGATGGTGCATTGGTGGGTAACAAAAATTATTCGGGGCCAACAGGGCAGGACCTAGGAGGAACATCTTAAGGCACTGAACATGTACTAACTGAAGACAAGAATGGAGAGAGGAGATTTGACAGAGACCTTCAAGTTTCTAAAAAAGAATTAATAAGGTGAACAGCAGGAAATATTTAGCTTGAATCCAAGGACACATCTGGAATCTGATAGGAGGGAGGCTCAGAAGGGACATGAGTAAGTATTATTTTACAGAAGTGGTGGTGGAGCCATGGAACAGTCAGACTGCTGAAGTGGTGGATGCTAAAACTGTTGGTGGTTAAGCACAGCTGGGATAGAGTGAGGGGTATAGTGGTTGCTTGGGGTGGCAGAAGTTGGGAAGGGAAATGGGGAAGGATGGAGAGAGCTAAGACCTTGAGGGACAGTAGGTCCCAGAGCTAAATAAGGAACTTGGACAGATTGTTGATATTTTTGCAGTCATCATCTATGGTTCTGTGTTTCTATGTTATATTAGTTCCTTGGTCTAATACTGCCCCTTTAGTGGTATCTGTACAGAGGCTTGCTATGCACTCAATCTGTTTGAGTTCAAAATGGAAGTTCATATTCTCTTACAGGTTCTAACAATCACAAATGCCTTCAACATGTTCACACCTGGAGAACTCATAGTATTTGTAAGATGAGCATATGCAGATGGTAGACATCCCTTCTAAATCAGAAGACTAACACTTTTTTTTTTTTTTTTTACCAAAACCTCAGTGTCTTATTATCCTTAATGAGTTGCTGAAGAGATCATGCAATTTTTCTCTCATTCACTACGGGGACTTCCTTCCCACTTCCCAAGAAGTCCAGTTTTGGGTTGACTCTTTGGGACCTCAGACCAATCAATTTCGTCTTATGCCTTTAAAGGTCTCTGCTGTGAAATGTGTTAAAATGTTCTGAAGTTATTAACCTCTTTCCTCTCTCAGATTCCACTAATAGCTAAGGCTATACTCTGCCAATGGGCGAGCACTATTACAGTGCAACACCACCCTTGGAAATCATCAGTGTGGTAAGTCTTAATACTTTTCAGTTCATATACGCTTAATTGAACCCCAACCATAGCTAGAGATGGGCATTATGCCTTTTTCTGAATCCAAATACATCCAGGCAGCTGACATTCTGAGTTTTAACATTTAGAGAGCTGACCAATTAAAGCAGAACTATAAAAATCACACTAGCCTTTGAAAGGCTACTTTTTATAGGACAGACAGTGAGGAATGAGAGGGCTTTCTTGTTTTTTGAGATTATAGACAGAGAGCATGATTTTTACCAATTTCAGCACTCCTTGGCCCCAATTATGAAGCACTTTGACTATGTAAAGTGCATCTTGCATGCAGGTACTCTGGAAACTGACTTGTTTTGGGGGGTTAAATTTGTAATACATTATTGCTCGACATGGATTAATAATACACAGAATAATGTCTGGGGGGGTGAGTGCATAATGAGAATTTAATGCGCATGAACCCCAAGGGGTTTATTAATGCATCCCACCCCAAGGGTGTGCATTAAATTCTCCTTATACACTCACCATCCACATATTCTTTTATAGAATTGCTGAGTAGCATTTTCTCACCTTGAAAACACTACACAGCAGTTATACAAATAAGTACGGCAGTAGATAGTGCTGCTGTTCAAACCATATACAGTATTCAGCACTGCGGGTGTTGGTGTTTGAAGCCCCCCCAATCCCATATTTAATCCTTTGCTCTTTAATGAGAGTTGCAGGTCCTTCTCACCTCTCCGCTTTTGGTTTTAGTTGAGGTGCCATGGCATGACGGAAGTGTCATTTTTACTTTTTTTTTTTTTTTCCCATTCCGGAGTGCAAAGGACAAGAAGTACTGCATGGAGTTTCAGGGTGTCATATTTTGAATCTGAAACTAAAGTCCTCAAAGGCCAAATGAACTGTCCCAAGGGAAGTCCTGGTGGCACAGCAGAGATCAGGGGAGATAGTAAAGCAGACATCGGGGAGAGGTGGTGTGAGAGCACTCAAAAGGCAACAATTGCCTGTACAGAGCAAAGGAAACTGGTGTTGTTTGCTGCTATAATAGTGAATTATAATCTTGTTTCCTATAGTAAAAATCCTCCCAGTTATTATAACATCTTTTTTGAAACTTTTTATTTATTCATTTTGTCATATATACCAGACTACATAAAAGGAAACGATATACAACTTAATTAACAAGTTACACAACATAGAAACATACAGATCTATGACAGGACATTAAATTATTCAATTAATACTCTATAGAGATATTTGGCAGGAGAAGATTAAATTAATGCGCAGTATCCAGTTTAGACTGGACTGTTATTTCCACTAAAGTTGTCCTAGCCCCTATCAGAGTTCAGAGGCCAAGACAATAATAAGGCTGGGCCAGAATTCATTTTAGTCATGGAAAATATTAATTTGGGGCTCTCTCCACCATTTGCTCTCTTTTTATATTTCTGATGCATTTTCTTATGTAATTAGAGCCTCCCTTACAGGTGGTCCACCCCCATGGTTCTCCTTGCAGATTGCTTATAGTACAAAGTCTCCCCTGTGTTGTCCTATATAAAGAACCCATCTACACCAGAGCAACTCAAATATTTCTACCTTATGTTGAGTCGAGCAGTTAAGTGCTCCATCTGATGTATTTCAGTCATGAGGTCCCACCAGTTGTCTATAGTTGGGATGACTGTGGAGAGCTATCTACAGTAAATGCCTTTTACAGGCCAGAAGCAGATCTCATTAATTTCCTAGTTTCCAGATCTCTGGCTCGGGGGGGGGGGGTAGGTGGGAGAACAGAAATGTCTCTGCTGTAAGCTGAATCTGGAAGACAAACATTTCCCTTTTTGCACCCAGTATAGCTGTTAAGAAAGGTTGCAGTGCCATGCATCCCCAGAAAATATGGCCATGTGTGGTAGGAGATTTACCACATCCCCTCCAGCAGGAGGCCCCCTGGTCTGGAAGGTATTTGACTTGTATGCTTGGGGTCTTAAAAAATCTGAGAGTTTCCAACTAACATCCTTCCACCTGTGAGAGGATGTATGAATGTAAGAATTTAAGGTGTGTTCCAACATAGACCTAGGATTAGTACTAGGATCATTCTCCCAGTTTTGCCTGATGCAGGATGTAGATCCACCCCTGAACTCCATCAGAGCTCTGTAGATACAAGAAATCATATGTGTCCGAGATGCTCTACCTGCCAGTGCCTGCTGCATGACCTGATGGAGCATTGTTTTGGAGGCCTGGTCTTTTATAATATCTTAATACTGGTGCTGGAAACCATTGACAAGTTTCATGCTTTGGGCATCAGATCCACCCATATTCAATAAATGGTTCCCCTACAGAATTCACGTGAGACCACTCTTATAATCACAATAATGCTCTCCAGCAGTAGTATTAACCTAGCACACAAGGCCCATATTCATCAGCTATCTGGGAATGGAGACAAATTGCTTTGTAATGACCTGAATGATTTTGGTGCAAATGTTATGGCTTCTTTCTGTACCAAGTACCTGTTTTTATTTATTTTTTTCCTCTCGTGGTGTATGTGTTTTCACGAGACTGGTCCATTCTTCACAACTTATGCTACTTAAAAGGCACAGCAAGCAGAAGTTTAGGCAAAATGTGAACTAGAGTCAGCAATGGGGGACAATGATTTAATGCATACATTGCCTGAATGGGAGGGGCTAGCTGTGTTCTAGAGTTCTATGATTTAAATGAAGGATAATTTAAAAAATAAATTATTATTCTGCCCTCTGCTCATTTATACTTGTGACTATTTTCTAATTTTTCTCCTTGGTTATACATGATACACAGTATAGACCTAAAATCTAAAGCACCATTAACTCTGCATTGGGTCTAGTGGTATTTTCTTTAAAGTTATTTCTGCATTTTTTTTTCACTTTTTCTGCTGGAATCTGACCCTGCTGGCCTCACAAAAGTACTATTACTAATGAGCATGAAGGATGTAATGAAGTATGTGGCCCTCTTTATTTTTGTATGTGATTCTCGTGACCGTGACATTTATCCTGTCAATATGCATTGATTCTGTGTGGCCAATTAGGCTTTATAGATCTTGGATTTTTCCTCACAATCTTGGGGTCTTGTGTTTTATTTGGATCTTCTGTTTGAATGTATTCATTTTGTTTTTATTATATTGTAACTAAATGTCAAAAGGGATACAAGTGTATGTCCATTATGTCTAACTCCAACTCCCCCCTGCCTTCAGAAGCAGGGATGAAAAATGATATTCTCTGCAAATGTATAAAAATTCATAGGGATTCCCTACCATTTTATCATTTTGCTTTATGTGAAGAGAATGCAATTTCTAATCTCTTTTTTTTGGGGGGTCACATTCATTCAAACTCCCCCCCCCCGGAGGGGTATCTTTCCATGTTTATCTGAAGTGTATAAATCCATCATTACCCTACCCTATCTCCCTTTGACATTACAAATGTTATTAAAGGGACACTGTCGACCCCCTTAGGCCTCAAAGAGTCCCTAGTTTAAAAAATATGTTTTATGATTGTTCACATTCTGTGAATACTGTTGATGTAGCTGGGAGTTTGATTCTGATTCCCTTTTTCTTCTAAAAATTGAAAAACAGACTGCCCACTGTACTGGTGTAACCACACCAAAACCTGTTCGTTTACATTTCTTTAACTCCCACTGAATCTTTGCTGGGCTTGGCAATGCCCCCATCATAGTATATCCACTCATTATGCAGTAGGAGGAGAGGGTACAATGCAACATGGGTGACTGAACTGTTTGGGAGTTGTGCCTAATGTTCAAGATGTATGAAATAAGAGTAGAGCAAGGCTCTGATATGATACACTTATGGGTACAACTATAGCATTTGCATGCATTTCAGTTCAACTAAGAGAGAAAGCAGGTAAAACAACCAGCACCATTGGTGAATTTTAGTGAAGGTGTAAATAATCATAAAATGTGCATTTTTAACTAGTTATAAAATGATGCAAAAGAGGTTGACAGTGTCCCTTTAAAGCATAAGGGTTGTTGTATCAGCATAATTACATTTTAGAAGGGGAATCCTGTCCACATATATATCCACATAACAAATAACTAGGTGCAGATTATTTAATTTTAGTTATGAGCAATGCAGATGTTTAATTCTGACCTTGCAGGATGGAGACATGCTCATTTATTTTATTTCTGTTTTATTTTATTCTTTGGTATCCAGGCAAGGCCTACTAGGTACAGTACCCATTTTAGGGGGTGACCTGGGGTGCTGTGTTGGTTGAGTAACTTGTGCAGGGTTGCAGGTCCTGAGGCAACCATATTTGTGCTATTAAAGGATAAGGTTATTGTATCAACATAATTACATTATAGAAGGTGGATCCTGTTCACATATGTATTCACATGGAAAATGGCTAGTGGTTAACATGATTTTAGTTAAACTACAGACCAATTAGTTTATTAGACTGTCTTGGAAAAGTATTCTCCAGAATATTGTTATCCAGAATTAGTACTTGGTTAGAACAAAAACAAATAATGAACCAGTATCAGGCTGGATTCTGAAAGGACCATTCAACAGTTGACAAGTGTTTTTATTTTGCAACCTATTATAAAGAAATATTATGTTAAACATCTTCCAATATATGCAACTTTCATGGATTTTGAGGGCGCTTTTGATAGAATAAACAGAGCCCTCTTATGGGACAAATTAAATAAGTTAGAAACAGACCCTACAATTCTAAGATTATTAATTTATATCCAAATAAGTGGACCAAGGTAAGATACGACTTATCCGGAAATGTAACAGTCATCTAAAACAAGCAGGGGGGTAAAACAAGGATGCATTTTAGCACCATTAGTATTTAATTTGTTTATTAATGATCTTCCAAATAGTTTTCTTGAAGTCCCCTCACATTCACCAGCAGTAAACAGCATACTGGTTGTCAGATAATATATGCCGATGATCTGATAATACTCTCCATATCACCTGTAGGATTAGGAAAATATTTGAAAACATTGTGAAACTATTGTGAAATCAACAAACATAGCATAAATGTTTTTTTTTTTTTAAATCTCAAGTAATGGTAATAGGCAAAAGAAAAATAAAACAAAATAGGTTATTAAATAACATACCATTAGAACAAGTCACTACATATAAATACATTGGATATAAAATAACAGGAGAACTAAACATATAGATTATATTTTGTAAAGGTTAGAACAATCCAAAAAAACTATAATTACATTTACATTAGTATTGAATTTGGAGGTTCGTCCATACTCTTGATATTACAAGCAACAGAAATGAAGTTAACACCAATAGCACTGTATGCAGTAGAAGTAGGGTTCACTAATAAAATTGATGTTCTAAAAAAAATGTACACAATTGTATAGAACCTTACTACAATTGCCAAAATCTACAGCTTCACAAATAGTAAAAGCTGATTTAGGAAGGGCTCAGATAAAATATCTAGCCCTAGCAGCCAAAATGGCATACTGGCTAAGAAGTACATCCCTAACCTAGGATAGATTAGTTAAAAAATGTATGTCAGAAAAATTAAAATCAATTCATAAAGGCACAAAAGATCCATGGTTGAGACAGACATAGGAAACTGTCCAAAAATTGAAATTAAGCCACTTATGCGAAGATTCAAAAAAGGCATAGTTATTTCTAAAATGTACAATAAAATTATAAAGGAACAATCTCGTGCAAGGAAGACTTCATTAAAATTACCCACTCAGTTACATTCATGGTATGCAAAAAAAAACAAAAAAATGCAAATCCTAATTTAGAACCTTATCAAATACATATAAAAGAAAAAAGAGAATGGATGCTCTTTACAAGATTTAGACTAGAATTATATCCTCCTAAGTATCTTAAATATTTGTATACAAAAGATAAACACAAAACGAATGACTAAATTGTGATTGTAATATGGGATGCTTGGAAACCTTGCAACACATTTTACTATATTGTTCCATGTACTAACAAAAAAAGAAACTTACCTTGCAAATTATTTTCAATCAGAAACTTGCTCAAAAGAAGAAATATTGTGCATCTTAATGACACCACAAATAGAATTCATTACAAAAGATATATTTACAGTAGATATACAATTTCATGAATTTCAAAGAGAAAAAATAGAGACAACTTTTGACTTACCTGAAGTCATTTTATTGATGTCAAAATTGCATTTTATTACAATGTTAATTGTATATGTATCTTACAATGTGCATTAGACATACAGGATAATATCATGAACGCCAAAGAGAAAATTGGACACAATAACTTAACTCATTTTAAGTAGTTTCTGTTTTCCATGTAAATAGTGCATTTTATTATATTTATTGTATATGTACTCTTTCTTTTATACCTATGTTTTAATTAACATTTTTGTAATGATGTAAAAAATGAACACATAATCACTTTTGATTGGTAATTTTAGTTATGAGCAATGTATGTGTTAATTACGTTCTGTCAGGATGGAGACTGGGTCATTTATTTTATTTTGTTTCTGGGCAAGGCCCACTAGACACAGGTGCCTGTTTTCATGGGTGACCTGGGGAGCACTGTGGCAGTTCAGTGCCTTGTGCAGGGTTGCACAGTGTGCAGGTGGAGGTGTTAGGGTTCAGGCTTGGGTCTGCTGAGTGTTCTAGGCTCATTCACAACTCACTGTTCTAGCCTCAGAGTGATACTAGAATCCTCATCATTGCAATCAGTTTGTCTTTGCTTTAAATGTATAACATATACATTTACCAGAAATGGTATGTAAGAGCCTAGCCACCCTTCTGCATCTGGGGGTATTGGATGGCATCTCATCCAGGTGAGTGCCCACCTTATACCATGACAATCAGTACTGTACCCACGGGGGCAATGGGGATCAGTGGCACCATAACACCACACTTCTGGGGCACCATAACAAGAGATCACACTCACACAAACTAGTTTGTCCATGCCAGATCTGGGACTAAGCATAGTGGTATTATATTATTTAGCTATAAGAGGATACACAGTTCTCTGGGCATTTCTGTCCATTAATTTTTTCAAGGTATTTTTGCTTATCTTTCTCACTCAATCTAACAGGATTTTGCAGCCCTATTGGCTCTGACCAGAGCTCATTCTTTTTATAACAACAATACCAGGAGGACTGTGTCCTGCATGCTGGTACCATGGCTGACTACATTAGCACTGACTACATTAGCGATCACTCCCCTACGTACCTTCTCTGGTCATCCAAACTTAAACGGCCCTGCCCAAATACCTGTCTTTCCATAACTTCATAAGCCCAAACACCCCCTGTCCTTCTCTTTGAGGCATAGACACCAGACTGGTCTGCCATTTTCTCAGAATCAAATGTGACCCAGGCAGCATCCATGTTCATTCAAGCTCTCCTGACTCTACAGGACAAGCATTTTCCAGTCACCACCAGAAGGATGAGGGGTGGCTATTCATGATGGGTCATGAAAGACCTCCTTACCCTCATGAAAGACAGGGACTGTGCCTGGTCAACCTATAAAACATCTCCATCCATGACCCTATGGGATGATTATAAGCATTGGAGGAACCTTTGTAAACACCTGGCCAAAGCTTTCAAACAAATATATTTTTGCAATCTCCAGCAAACTAACCTCAGGGACCCGAAACTATTCTGGGCATCCATTGGCTCGCTACTAACCCCCCCTCCAGTAAGCCTGCCCTACAGCTACACACTACTGCTGGTCTCATTGCCAATCCCCAAGAAGTGGCCAAGGCCCTCAACGACAAATTATCCGACCACACTATGTACCTGTGCAAACTCCCAAATGGCATGCAAAAAAAACCCTGTCCCCTTGCACGCCCCGACCACATCACCCACCAGGCCTACCTCTCAGCCTCCACCTCCCTTTCTTCAAAATACTCACACGCTGACATAGCTAAACTCCTAAAGAGCCTCCCAAACCACAGCTCCCCTGGAGCAGATGGATTATCCCATCTTCCTTAGACTTATCTCCCCTGCCATAATCGCCACCCTAAAGTTCATTTTCAACCTCTCTGACCACTTCCATGCCCAATACATGGAAACTGCAAAGGTCATTCCCATTCATAAAGCCAGGGACTCGCAATCCACAGACAACTATTGCCTGATCTCCATCCTTCCTCACCTAAGCAAGCTACTTGAAAAAGTCATCCACCACCAACTTGCTGACCACATAGGTTACTATGACCTATTATGTAGCCAACAACTTGGCTTTTGCAAGAATCTCTCTACCACCACTGCCCTCGCACTCCTAACTGATCACATCCTCACAAACATGGACCATGCAAATGCATCTGGCACAGTCTTCATTGACCTCTGCAAAGCCTTTGACCTGGTCAGTCATTCTCTCCTCCTCTCCAAATTGCATCACCTTGGCTGCTCTCCAGAGGTCACCACTTGGTTCAGAAGCCACCTTACAGGGCACTCCCAGTTTGTATGCATTGGCCCAGCCCGCTCGCCCACCCTGCCTGTCTCTACTGGGGTCCCCCAAGGCTCTATCCTAGGACTCCTCCTTTCTCCTTATTCATTAACCCTTGCAGTGGATAGTCTCAGCTGTCACTCAATCCTTTATGCTGATGACCTTGTGCTCTTCTGAAGTGGAAAGTCTCTACCCTCATCTCTGCAGCCCTCTCATAAACTACATCACAACACACAACTGGTTCTCTGACAACCTCCTTCTGGTTAATGCCAAAAAAAAAAAAACAGTGTTGTTCAGATCTAAGCCCTTCTAACTAAATGCAAATCTAACCCACCCCAATCATCATGTCCCTGATGCTATGCCCTAGAAGACTTCAAACACTTCAACTATCTAGGAGTTGTGCTTGACCCTCCTTTCCTTTACAGACCACACATAAACTCCTTGGTTCTAAGATTTCACTAAAAACTAGAGGCTGCCTACAGATACTGGCAATACTCACCCCTGAGGCCTGCCATGCCATCATCCAGGGAAATCTGCTACCTGTCCTGGACTACTGCTCTCCCATCTACTCCAGGACCTCCGCATCCACCATGGCAAAACTATCAGTAGTATACAACAGTGCCTGCTGGTCCTTTTCTCTGTGCACCACTGTACACTCTACACTGCACTGGGGCGTCTCCCACTACAAGCCTGCTTTGACCTTGCACTGTACAGTTTTATTGATTCTGCCATCTGTACTGGCCAGAAATCCTCTCTTGCTCCCCTTCTCACTTCCCAAACCTCACACCACTGCCTACACTTCTCCACTATCCCTTCCCTGAAAATCCCCAGGGTAGCCACAAACATGGGTGCTAGAGCCCTGTCTGTAGCAGCCCCCACACTATGGAACAAGCTGCCCACTGAACTGTGCACAATAAACACTCCCTGCCAGTTCAAGACTCTCCTTAAAGACTGGCTCCTGTTGGTATCCACCTGCCACTGCTTTAAGGACTAGCCCCCATAGGTTCCAGGAGTAGTTCCACAAAGGTTCTCTTTTTTACTGAAACTGTACCACCATGAGCCTTACTTTGTTTTGTGATTTGTTGGCCCTCAACTACTGCCACCATGTATTGCCAAATGTAACAACTGTAACCTTTCATTATGTATTACCTGCTTTTGTTATGTTCTTATTATTTTGATGTTTCTACTCTGTGCTGCCTTACGTGGCCTGGCTAGAGCCTGAAAATGGTCCCTGGTATCAGTGCACCTACCCAGTTAACAAAGTAAGAAATAAATAAATAAAAATACCCACCCCTCTTAAATTAAACCTAGTGTACCCCCTTTTAAAGTAAGATCTGGTCCAGCAATGTTTGTATTGAGTTTGAAATGTTTTGGTAAATGTGAAACTGATTTTGAGATAAATAGTGTAACTTTTCTAGGGCTGTGCATTCCAGGAAAACATTCTTCCATTCTTAGAAATTTTGAGGTTCTTGGTCCTTCCATCCTCTAGCTATACACCATCTCACATTAACTAATGCCAAGTTTATTAATCTGCTTAAGTATCCCTTTGGCCAAACATGAGTTTTACTAGTGCTTAGTAGGTATATCTCAGCTTCATATTTTATATCTATTTCTGGGATATGATTTATTTTTTCAGAAACTTTTCCCAGAGTGGAGCTGTTGGTCTGGTTGATCACTCCTTGCTCACTAGCAAAACTTGCCAATCTGGGTATCTCACAAGCTGCTATCCCCTGATTTTTATAATTATTTGTGAAATAGAACCCAGCGAGTCATAACAGTCCTCCCTTTCAGACCCTGCCTCACCTCTGGTGGGTGTTCTCCTAGGCTCCAACCTTGGTCCCCTGCTGTTTGCCTTACACATTAACTCCATAACTCAAAGTCTTGCTCATAGCTGTCATTCTCTACAAGATCTGGTTCTATATACCTGCTCCACAATATTAATCAAATCAACCAATATAACAGCTGACCTACAGTCAGTGCACACTTGGTTATCTGAGAACAAGTTGATCCTAAACATGACCAAAATGCAATCCATGCTATTTTGGTACATCCCCCAAATTAAGAGCATGCCTGTTTCCCCCCCCCCCAAAGTATATCCAGATGGTACCTTGGTCTCCACTGCCTCCTCCTTCACATACCTCAGAGTCTCACTTGACCCCTTGCTTCATTACTCCTCTCATGTCTTGAGTGTCTGCAAGTCTGTGAACTCTGTGCTGGGTGTCTCATATAAAGTGAGTAGTGACCTGACTCCACAGGCATGCCTTGCAAGTGGGGTGTTCCTCCTCAAGCTTCCCTATGGTGACCAGGTGTACCAGACAGCTTCTAAAGCTACTCTCCTCTGATGGGATATCATTTACTACAGTATCTGTTGATTTGCATCAGTGTCTCTCCAGCTCACTCACCACTGCGTCCTTTATGACAAGGTAAGTTGGCTCCCCTTCCCCCATCTTTCCTACAAGATCACAATTTTGGAGGTGTGATCTCTTGTATAATGCAAAATGGACAGCCCTCATACCTTGCTTCATTTCTCCAACCGATGAGAAGTGACTGCCCCTCGAGGTCAAATGATAGTGCTCTATTGGCTGTCCCTAAGTTCAGAACATGGGCTGGTGAAGCAGTCTTTGCTTATGCAGCCCCAAGGCAGTAGAACTCCAGTCCACCAAATATCCATCTCTTGCCGCTCTACATGCTTTCCAACTTTGGTATTGCAAACATCTTGTTAATCTGGCACACTGCTCCTGCCATGGTACCTGAATAATTCCCTGTGTAGCACTTATTTCGTATGATCCATGTTGATATTATTATCATTGTCCTTACACTCCCCTTTCCTGTAACTCCTTGTGGATGTATAATGTTTCCTGAATGTGTCCTTCCTACATTGAATTTTGTTTTGAAATTGCATACTTCTTCCTCTCAAGTGTTTTTTTTTTATGTACTATTGTGTATCTAACTGAATGCATAGCCTAGAATGTGTATTCCATTTTAGATGCATTACTTTGTTCAAGTTTTTCTCCACTGTACATTGTAAATAACCTACTGTGTTTCTAGTGTTTGTAAACCTGGTTCTAATATCTTGTGTCACACCTGAAAATAGGCATCTAATTACCTAGTGTGCTTACCTGGTTAACAGAAACTAAATAAATAATACATGTTGCTATGCCATGATATATTTTCCTCTGTGTTTTTCACATCTTTAACTCATGGGTGGTGTTGATGGCATAAATTTTAGTAGATGCATGTGTAACACAGTCTATGGAATATACTGTATTTGATTTGTTCTGGTGATGCAGGATAGTTTAATGTTTTTAATGATTTTGTCCCATATTTTATCTGTAATTGTGGTCTGAATAGCCTTTTCCAGATTTTTTTTCTTAATTTCTCTATTGGGAGAGTTCCAAGTCATGTGTTAATACATATCCTTGACATTATTTTGCTGAGGTAGCACCCACTTTTGTGCTGTAAACCATTGTTAATGTTGGTTTTATAAGGGTTTTTCCTAACAGATTTGTACAATGGGATCTGATTTGTAAGTATTTAAAATAGTCCTTATTGGGGATCTTATTTCATTTCATTTATTTTTTTTATACTGGAAAGGCATGTAAGCAAAAGTGCCTATTTTCACAAGCGTCCAGTGATGAGCACTACATATGAATATTATAGCACAGTGAATAAATAGCACAATCATGGGTAACAAAGCACACAGGTAAGAGCATAGAGTCAAGAGCATTTACTGTACATACATATTTATCAGACCGGTAACGCTTTAGATTGTTTTAAAATAAGGTCAATGTAGGACACTGAACCAAAGGCTCTTGAAGAGTTTGACACCCCTGAATGAGAAGGTATGCTGTCCCTGGGTAGTGTGACAAAAGGGAAGGAGAAACCTGAGGTAGGTCTAGCAGTCCTCATGTGTACTAACCTTGGAAAAATGGGGACCATTCTATTAGGCAATTGACCCCATAAAATTTTGTAGAACTGTCAGAATTTTACTGTCAAACCTGTCCTGTAATGAAAGTCAATTTTCTGCCTTGTAGAGGTCACAGTGATGGGTCATTCTGGGGAGGATGGTGGCAAACCCAATAACATTGTGATAAGTAGCCCTTAACATACAAACATTTTTCTGAGAGAGTGAGGGGTAGCAGATCGTAGAACCACAGTCAGTAATGGTCAGCAAAAGGTTATTGGCAAGCAGGACCCTGGATTTGGGATCAAAAATTGTGTCACAGCTAACATGCCAAGCCTTTGAACTTTTTTTTTTGTATTATCTTTTTTTATTGATGTTTTCCATTTTAAAACTGGTACAGACTATGATACACCAATATAGCAAAAATAGCAAGTGCTTTACATAAATTACAAACTTATACAGTCTATTTTTATAGTACAGTAGTATACCATGCCATCCAACATATTATAGTCGATCTTGTATACTTTTCTAGGCCATTATATTTCTTTAACATCTTTCATCTGTCTACTACTGACTTTTCTCAGGTGTTCTATTCTGAAACTTAAAAAGTTCACATACAATTTATGTATAATCCTATAGAATAATGAAATTTATGCCTTAAACGTTAATCCTACTGTCTATGTATAAATCTATATGTGAGCATTAGAACTGATAAAGTTTAAATAGATGGATAAGAAGTAGAGAAAGAACTTCACACTCTAGTTTGCTACCACTTTTCCATATTAGCCTACCTACTTCATTGCCTTGGTAACTCTATACCTCTTCCATCTTTTTAACTATTTAGTGATGTCACAGGGTAACAATTCTATTCTGCCCCTATATGTGTTCAATTGGTCTGATAAGGGGTTCACACCCACCACTGTCTCATTCCAAGGCTCCCCCATCTGCCCATCCTCATCCCACACCTTCCCTGAATATTAGGGCCTCCATTGGGAAAAGTCAGGCTAGAAGCCCACCCATTCCATCAGGAAATGTTCCTCCCTTCCATTCAAGGCATGTCAACTTGTCCGTGGAAAGAATGGCCATAGATTCTTCCACATTGCCACCATCGGCTTCGCATTACGAGACCCATGTATTTAGTATAATCTGCCTGGCTATAACCAGCATTGCTGTTATCTACCTAGGATATAAGCACTATTCCTCTTGCTCCTCCATCTCCATCCCAAATAAGAGACAGGGTGACACCTCCCCTCTCCAGCCCCATATGATGATGACATCCATTGCTATCTCTTTCCAATAACTCTTAAGAACCTTGCAATCCCAAAAGTAGTGGAAGGATGTGCCCCTCCCAACATAACATCTACCACATATGGGAGACACCCCATGGCAGAATTTGTGAAACATGCTTGGGGGATAAAAAAAAAAAAGGCGGTGTAAAAATTTAAATTGGGTTTCTTTGAACCTATTGCATAGCAATAGTCCCACATGCGACATAATCATTCCCCAGTTATCCTTGGAGATGGTTATACCCACGTTCATTTCCCACTTCCACTTGGTGCCTCCTGATGCATCTGGGAAGTGGGCCCTATCGCATCCAACCACTCTCTTTCCTGTCTTTTAGCTCTGAGGATTTCTCTTTCCACTATTAACAGGGGTGAACCATCTGTCTGTGTCCTCTGCTGGCCCCTGCCATAGCTTCATACTTGTAAATATCTGTAAAAATGTGAGGTGGATATCACCAAACTCTCTTGAACCACTGCAAATGGAAACATCTCCTCTTCCTCATACAGGTTTCCTATGCACCATATGCCCCTCTCCTCCCACACTGCCAGGCCCTGATCCTCCAGCCCTGTTAGAAATCCCAGATTCTCACAACTGGGACCAGAACAGTGTTCTGTCCCTCTGCTCCATGCCTTTGCTTCATACTCCCCCAAGCCTCCAGGACCGCCTCTACCAAGGGGTTGGGGGTACAGCAACTGTTTATAAGCCGATAGCCCACATCTGAAAAATAAGATGGTAGTCTGCAAAGGCATTTCTCCCCATCTAGCTAAACTCAGGGTGCTGCCTTGCCCCTATTTACCCAATTATGCAAATAAAGGAACTGAACTGATAAGTACCCCTTTAAATCAGGGAAAACTAGTCCCCTTTTTTCCTTTAGTCACCAAGTCTAGCCAACCGCATTCTGGATTTCTTCCCTTGCTATAAGAATTCTCCAAAACTTTTCTCCAACCTGGTAATGACTCCGCTGTAGGACAGAAGGGCACCATTTGCATCTGATATAGGATCCTTAGCAGGACATTCATTTTTATTAGGTTTATCCTCCTCATCCAAGAGATCAGGAGGGCTTTCCACCTAGTTCAGCTTGCTCCCTCTGTTCCTCCTCTAGGAGCCTCCTTGCAGTTCCCAGGATGAGGTTAAAAACTGACAGCAACAGCCATTAGTGTCGCCATCCCCGTCCTGTGGAACTCGCTACCATGATCTGTAAGGAAGGCTCTTTCAGTTGTGGTATTTAAGGCCAACCTCAAGACCCTCCTGTTCAGTCAGGCCTTCCTGGACACTGTCTTTGATTTTAATCCTGGGATTGCCCATAGAGACTGTTTGTTTTTAGCTGAGCTTTATTTATTTTATTTTATAGTAATTGTTATTTATGTTATTTACTTATCCGTGTATTTTATTATTAGTCTGAATTTATGTATGGAGTCCAGAGCCTCTGGGTTTGGGCGCCTTGAAAAATAAATTTGTTTTGCTGTTTAGTGAAATCTGGACACAATAGTGTCAAATGGGTGTTGTTCATGTTGTATAGTTTTGTTTTGTTTTAAGATCTACCCTAACCTTGAAGCCAAGTATGCAAAATGATCCACCCTTTTGAAGGTCCATGCATCTCCCTGTAGGCCACTTTGGTTATTAAGAAATAAAATCACAGATTTCTGCATGTTTAACTTGTAGCCTGAAAGTTGGGCAATCTCCTCAACCATTGCAAGGATAGCAGGAACAGACACTTCAGGTTGTATCACAAATAGCAGCAGATCATCTGCATATAATATGATTTTGTGTGGATGGGATTCTTTTAACTATCTGTCTCTCCAAAATTCGGATAGCCAGTGGCTTAATGGCCACCGCAAACAAGTGGGGAGAGGGGGGCAGCCCTGTCTTGTGCCTAAAACAGCTGGAATTCCTCTGTTGGTGCTCCACTGACTAATATTCATGTTCTGGGATCTCTTTATAGCATTTTGACTAACTCCAGAAACCCATCTCCCAACCCAAAACACCACAGGGCCTCAAACAGATAACGCCCTCAATTCTATCAAATGTCTTCTCAGCATCCATGGAGAGTACACATGCTTCCCGGACACTGAGAATCCCACCACACAACATTCAAAGTCACCTTATGTTGTGGTACAACAACTCTCCCTGCTGAAGCCAGTCTGGTCCGGTGCACTATCCTCAACAGGTCCCCTCCAGCCTCATGGCTAACATTTTGGCCATTTTTTTGCAGTTGTAATTGAGGAGGAAGATGGCCTATATAAAACACACTCGAGGCTGTCCTTTCCTGTTTAGGGATGACACAGATGTTTTCTTCCAGTCAGGTTTTGGGCAACCCCCTCTCCCCTCTAGCTTCCTCCGTTAAGTCTCTCAGCAGTCCTGCCACTTTATCCAGTAGTATTCCACTACAAACCTGTCTAATTCTCCAGCTTTTCCAGCTTTTAGTCTTCCAGTGGCTCTACTAATCTCCTCGACTGTGATAGGTCCCACCAAACCCTCTCTTTCATCCTCTGGTAGTGTCAGAATTGTGATCTTATGCAAAAAAGTCTTAGCTAACCCCCTTGGTGAACTTTTTTAATTAGCTGACTGATGTGAAATTGAAAGGTTTAGTAACAGTTGAGGAACTATACCAAGGTATTTTAACTCTGATTTTCTCAGTATGGTTACCATCATTCTCAGAGGTGAAATCAAAGTCTGCAGCTTTCCTGGTACATGAGAATACCATTGATTTTAGCATTGAGAACTAATCCATGGGCAGAGAACCAGGAGTGAAGCTTGCTGAAATCATGCTAAAGTTTGTCAAGGAGGGTAGGGGGAACTCTTATCTTTGCAGAAGAGTGCTGCATTATTAGTGAAGAGGATAAGCTTGGTACACCTGTAAATCTCTGGGAGGGAGTTGACCATGAGTGAAAACAGAAGGGCTCTGAGGATATAGCTCTGCAGGACTTCGTATTTGATGAGGCTGACATCAAAGTATATTCCTCCAATCACTGTTTTATGTGACCTATCACATAGGAGATGTATTCAACTGGTTCATGAATTACCTAAGAAATGTAAGTGGGATAGGGTATTAAGGAGAACATTGTGGTCGACTAGGTAGAAGGCCTTTGTGAGCTCTACAAACACCGGACCAGTGTAGAACCCTTCATTGTTGGCCTTCTTGATAAAGTTTGTATACCTCATGAGGGCATTCTCTGTAATGTGGCTGGCCTGGACCCATGCTGTGATTCTGTCAGTAGGCTGTATTTTTCCAAGATATTCTATGGTTTGACTTAGAATTATTATAATTTTTTTTTTTTTTTTTATAATTTTGGAGAGTGGTGCAAAGAGGTCTCTCTGGCTGAGTCCAGAAAATATATTCTCAAGTCTGTTGGGAAATCTAGACATAACGGGGCCTCCCTTGATCTTAAACTGCTTGCCCTTACACTTGACAATGTTATAATCCCGCTTACTAGAATATTCAATCTCTCGCTAAGACTCTCCTAGTTCCCATAAAAATGGAAATCTGCTATGGTTACTCCAGTGCACAAAAGTGGTAAAAGGCCAGTAGGGTCCTATCTCCATACTCTCACCTATCTCCAAGGTGCTAGAGTGCATTGTCACTGATCAGTTGGTCGAGTACCTTGAAGTATAATGCCCAACGTACCCAACAACATAGGTTCCGGAAAGGACATAGCACTACCTCTGCCCTCATGGAATTCATTGTGTTTGTCCATAATTCTCAGGACCATGGTCAACTTGTGGGAGAATAGCTAGCATGGTGGCACTGAGGGTTGAGGTGCTGGGTGCCACACCTTGCACCATGCCGGTGACCTGGGTTTGGAAGTGAGCTCTGGCCATCAGGGGTCAGCAGGGGGAGGACAGGATCAAGCATCTGGAGGACTGCTTTCTTGCCCTGGGAGTGTGGGGGGTCTCGATCCCGGGCTCCGGTGGCTCCTGGCAGCAGTTGGGGGCACAGCAATCCTGAGATCCGGCAACCAAGGGAATTGGCTGCGGCGGTGATCCTGTGGGCACGCATGGGAGTGTGCATGCCCTCGCTGGATGCATTTCATATCTGAGCCTGGGGGAGGGACAAAAAGCAGAAAAAACCCTGCCAGCTGGGTGAGGTGATGGTGACCTCCAGGGACCAAGGCTCCAAATGCCCATCGCCACCCACAACTCCGACTCTAACCCTGGGGATCCTCAGCCTCTCCAAGAGGTCTGGAGACTGTGATCCTGATACCTATGTTACTTCCAGGGAAGTGGTTCAGGTGGGAGGTTAGGGGCTGCAGGTCAAGCGAGTAAACCCTTAGAGAGGCCCCAAATGGCAGGTGAGCAAAAACAGAGTTTGAAAAGAAAAAAGCAAAAACTTGTGGGAGTGGCCTTTATTGATTTGACAAAAGCATTCAACACAGTGCACCACCATCTACTTCTTCAGCAACTGACCTACGCAGGGCTCTCCAAGGACACTACGGCATGGTTCACTAGTTACCTGGGTAATCACTCACAAGTAAAAATATCAGACGTCCTTTCTGACATGAAGCCAGTCTGTTCTGGGGTTCCTCAAGGTTCCATATTGGGCCCACTCCATATTTAGTCTATTCCTCAATAACCTCCCAAGCTCCTGTCACAGATCTAGTCTTGTGTACACTGACGATGCCGTCATTTTCTCAAACAATTAAGACCAAATTCTCCTGGAAAACAATCTGCAGCTTAGCTTTGCAAGTGTTGAGAACTGGCTTAGGGATCATAAGCTGATCTTAAACAAAAAAAAAAAAAAAAAAACCTAAGGTGATGCTTCTCAGTGGCTCCCACAGTAAACACAAGCACCACTAGCTGACCGTTAGAAACCACCTTGGAACAGCTGTCAAACAAATAACTTACTTCAAATACCTTGGAGTAACCATCGACAGCACTTTATCCTATGAGGCACATGTTGACAGCATAGCCAAAGTGGTAAATATACATATTGGGCTACTTTATAGACACAAAAACTGCCTGACTCTGGATACTTTGAGATTGGTCCTTCAGAGTTCAGTAATTTCCATCATAGACTGTGGTCTGATTATTTATGGCTCTGCTACTGATATGGCCCTTCGACGCATCTCCACTGCCCTTAATAAAGCATGCCGTCTTATAACTGGGGCTCATGTCTAACTCATACGTGTGAGGACTCTATGCCCAAACTGGACGGCTGCAGTTAAAGGGCATGTAAAGTACCAGACTCTGATCGCAAAGAAAATAACCATTGGCCTCCTCCCTCCAGGAGTGCTAGACCTCTTAAGGCCTTTCTACAATCTCCAATGGACTCGTTCTTCTAAACTTCAACTGCTCCAGGTACCATGGTGCGGCACATCCTAGGGTCAAAGACATTTTGCCTACAGAGCACCACTATGGGTTAATGCTCTCCCTAGTGACATCTCTACTGAAAACAAGCTTGGCACCTTCAAACATAAGCTTCAACTGCACCCCACAGCAGTCACTGTGACTGCTTCCTCTAATCATCCTCCTGTGACAGCTTTCTCTAATCATCCTTCTCTTCTATCAATCTAACTTACCTGCACTTGCCACCAGTTGCTGCTTATGCACTTCTTGCCATCCCCTTCCCTTTTCACTCCCACTTTCTGCCCCTCTTTGACCCTCTCCTCACTTAATTTCTCCTCCAACTGTTTACTTGTCCTACCTACCCTGTCTACTGCCCTTCTCTTGCACATTTTAAGACCAGGCCAGTTAGGCTGATTCCCACTAATTGTATGTGTGTTACTTTTTTATTCACTAGCGGCTTAGTTAGGTGTTACTGATGAACTGTGTCTCCTGTACTACATTTTTTTTTATTTTTCTTGCACATTTGTGAACTGTTCCACATACCTTTTACCTATCTGTTTATCTGTAGTCACATTTTTGACATGGAGCCTTTGTGAAAGAGCTCATTGTGCAAAGGTATTTATAATTTGAGACTTAATAAATAAACAAAATAAATAAGAGACTGGCCTGAAACTGCATACATCATTTTGGGGCAGATTTGTGGAGTGATATTATGGTGGCACATTTCCATTTACTGAGAAAGGCACTGGTACAGAGGGAGTAGTTAGGGATGTTGGTTAGAAGGAGGGCAATGGGTTCACAGACGAGTTTCAGAATATGGTAGTCAATGGTGTCATGGCCTAGGATGGGACTGGGATCGTTCTATTTTTTTATGTATCTAATCACTTCAACAGGTGTGAGGTAATGAAAGTGGAATTTGGGGGGGGGTACTGGGATGGAGGGAGGAGCAGAGGTTCCATCAGGACCTGACTCGCTGGGCTGATGGTCTTTGGCCTTGAACCTGTCCAGGTCACTGAAATAGGAAGTGACAAGTTTGGCTATATCTCGAGACTCACTAATGAGTCTTCCATCATTAGAAAGGATTATTTGTTCATCATTGTCACCTCTGCCAATTAAATCTGGGGGCCACCCATGGCGACATCATGCATCAATGTCTATAAAAATGTGGGTGGCATCATCATGCCTCAATTCTTTTCCCACCAATGATCATCCTTTTCCCACCATTGATCATCCTCATCTGACTTGCTACAGGAAACATCATTAACCAAGTGGTTCTAATCACATCTTCACTGCACAGAGCATTGCTATATTGGATGGATTGCAACAATCTATTAATGGGCATTGCATTCCTTGTACCAGCTCCTGTACAGATCCTCGCATCCTTTCCACAGATGCCTTCAGCTCTAGTTGGGGGTATCCTGTCAAAACAGTGAGTCAATTAGAGTGAGTGAGTGAAAATTAACACATGCTACTTGTATATGAGTGACATGGTTTGTACAGCAATGTGTATTTCAGCCAGGATTCAACATTGTAGCTGGCTAGTTGCATAACAATGTGGGTAGTAATCGATGTGTAAGGTCTGTGCTGGCAGCGTAGCTTAGAGGTTGGTCACTGCCTGTGTTTTTTTATTTTTTATTTTTTTTTATTTAGCTTTTGTTGACCAGGTAAGTGCACTAGACAAATTCTGCCCATTTTCAGGCACGACCAGGGGGATATAGATGAATGCCAACTGACCTTGAACCAGATTAAGCTGTTGGTGGTATTTTTAGTGAATGAGGGAATTGGCCAGAATACGGGAAATTCCCTACTCTTTTGATAAGTGCCATGGGATCTTTAAATCCACCTGAACTACCACCAATCCAGGCAGATGGGACCTCAGTTTAACTCCTCATCCGAAAGACTGCACCTCAGAAATGCAGCACCCCTCTCATGCTGCACTACAGTGTCAGTACTGGGATATTAACCCAAGTGCCAAGTGCTCACTTGCTATGGCCAGCAGACCCAGGTTCAAGGTGTGTGTGTGTGTGTGTGTGTGTGTGTGTGTGTGTATAGATATATTTTATTTATTTATTTTAATGTTGCGGCTGGTTCCCCCTATTGAGTTTGTCCCCCTCCCAGAGTTGTGCCCTCACAGAGTAAAAGTATTTTTATCTGCCCCCCTGCTTTCCCCCATCCTGTGTTGCATCCCCAATTGATGAATACAATTAGTAAGGGGTGCAAGGAGTGACTCCCCATAAATGGGAACACAGGGACCATAACTCCTGCAGAAAAGTCTGCCTGCCCTCCAAATTTCTCAAGTGCTGTTTATCTGACTTCTCCTGATTCTCACCCCAATTGCTGTTTTTGTTTTTGTGCTGCCTGCCCTTGTGTTTGCTGCGTTGTCTCTTTGGTGTTGTGGTCATTGCTATTTTCTCTTTCCTGTATTCTGTTTGCTGTTTTGGTCCTTGGTATTATATTTTTGCTGTTATGACATGGAACCCAGTTGTGGTGTACATCTTGGCCTTTACCAGACATTGGGGTCATGGTCCAAGGTGGAGGCCAAGTTGCACATAAATGTCCTAGAGATGAGAACTGTCCCTTACAACCTTCAGGCATTTCTGGAGCACCTGAGACCAGGTCCTCAGTTAATACAGATGGATAATGCCAGTATGATGCATTAAATCAAAAAATAAGGGGAACTCTTTCCTACCCCCTATTCAAGGAAGCAGAATATGGTACTAGGCTTCATCCCATGGGGCTACAACTGTCAGTCATGCATTTCCAAGGTCTCCAAACCTTCTTGGCAGACGGGCTAATCAGGTCCCAGTCCAAGATGCATGGATGGGAACTGCTGACTTCCATGGTAGACAAACTTAGAAAGATGGGTCATCCAGAGTTGGACCTTTTTGCATTCCCACACAACACAACTGCCATGCTTCTGTTCATTCTCTCCAATGCCTGGAGTTTTCTGGTGACACCTTGTCCATCTTTTGAAAGGAAATTTCTGCATACATTCTCACCAATTCCTCTAACACAAAGAGTACTCCTCAAACTGAGGATGGAGGGTGCTACTGTCATCATCATTGCTCCATTATGGCCTCACCAAATATGGTTTTCACTTCTGCAGCAGATGGCAGGAAAATCTCCTGCACCCGTCTCGGTGCTAGTCTGTTGTCATAGGACAAGGGTTTCCTAGTCCAATCGGACCTGAAGTCTCTATATCTGCATGCATGGCTCTTGAAGACATGGCTATTGCACATTTTGGGGTATCCCTCTAAGGTTGCTGGCATGGTAATTGAGACTAGAAAGTCTTTTACCAGACATGCATATTCCTAGAAATGGAAGCCATTGACATTGTGGGCTGCTTCTAGGAATTTAGATCCATTTAAATGACCTGTCAATGCAGCATTAGGAATACTTGCTGTCACTGCCAGACTGGGGTCTAAAGTATTCCTCCTTTAAGGTGCATTTGGCCCCACTATCCGATTTCTGTGCCCCATTGATGACCGTACAGTTGCCCAGTTAGGTGTTAGATACCTCTTCTGAGAGGTATCCTGCATATGACACCTCTTATCTGCAGTCCAGTCCCACCTTGGGACTTGAATTTTGTGCTTCAGAAACTGATATTGACTTCTTTTGAGCCTACCACAAGTTGTGGCTTATGCTTTCTGTCATGGAAAATATTTTTTGGTTGCAGTCATGTCTGGATTTCAGAGCTGCAGGCTCTAATGTGCAAGCTTTCTTATTTGATTTGCAAAGAGGGTTTCTCTGTGTACAAATCCTTAAGGTGGTGTATAAAATTACACTAATTTCAAATGATACACCTTTCTGTTTACTACCCTGATAATGCCAATCAGTATGAGGCACTGCTCCATAATTTAGGTGCAAACAGAATATTGAGATACTATGTGAATCACACCAAGGACTGCAGAAAGTCCTTTCAGTATTTTGTTTGCCCCTGTATCTAAACCATGCCTGTTCAAATGGCTGGTGCATTTTTATTTATTTATTGAAATGTTTCACCAGGAAGGCACACTGAGCAACGAGTCACTCTTCTCCCATGCTTTGATAGTCTGTCAGGTGAAACGTTGGCTTCTTTTTGCTGTATTGTTCCAATTTTTTTTGCTGCTTTATACTAAACTGTTTAGTGTATGGCCATCCTGGTGGACATTAGTTTGTTTTGAAAGCTGGGGGGAGTTCCATGACTGAAAGTGAGGTGTTAGAGTTTATGTCATGAGTGAACCCGCTCCTCAGTTAAGCGGGTCTGTTTTTTTTTTTTTTTTTTTTTTTCAAAACCTTTGTTGTAATGTCCAGTTTTGAAGTCATTGTATTGGAGTCCACTCTGGATCTGAACTACCACATTCACTCCCGAGTTTGAAGATTCGTCTGTAGAAGTTTGTTCATTGGCTGCTGATGTGTCATTTTCAGTGTCATCATCTCCTGTACAATCAGTCATTGGTGCTGTGGTTGAAGGTTTTATTAGGTCTTCTGTGTGTGTCTTTGGGGTGTTGACTCATCTCCATCAGCTGTACATCATCGGCCGGCTAACCTTCTGCCCTTCCTTCTATGATGTAGGATGTCGGTAACTGAAACCCAGTGAATCGCACAGGTTTCAGCGTTCATCCTCTCATTTCCATCCTGACAAACAAGGGTCAACTTGTGGGGTTTCCAGCTTTGTGCAGTGTTGCCAATAGTAGGCTATGAGATCTGCTCTCTTTATGTGCTGACATAGGTTAGCTGTGTCTGGTAGAATCATTTGCGTAGTCTTCACTTTCAGGTTATTGTATTGCCTTACTCGTGTGTCTACCAGATCCTCTCCTCTCCTCTTCTACCATTGTACATGCAGTGTTTAATGAAGGTCTTGACGTTTTGTTCAGTGACTTGTGAAGCATATGTGTTTTCCCCAAGCCCTGAAAGGAGATTTATTCTTTCTTCAACTCTTCGTGAATGTTGAAAGACTAATTTCGTTGATACCTTGTAGAAGTAACTCGCTGCATCACATCCAGAGACAGCATGGTATGTTGGCAAACTGAGACTTGCAGCATGTCCAATGTGGTCGTATATAGATCCCATGTTTACAAATACATCTGTACTGATTTGGAGCATCCATGGTGAATCTGGAAGGGTCTTTGTGAAAGCATAAAACCATCAGAATGAGGATGTCTGTCTTTGGCTCAGATGACAACTGGGCCTTTAGCAAGAGCACAATGCAGCACTATAATAAAATCTTTTTATTATGCGCCTTTCAATTGTCAAGGCGCAATACAAAACTTAAAACTGGTAAAACAGTAATAATAAATGCAGTAAAATCCAAGAATTAACCTTATTAATCAAAGTATACCTGCTCCATAAATAGGTCTTCAATGCCTGCTTAAACCCACCCACTGTTGTGTACTCCTGAAGCCGATGAGGCAGGGGAATTCAAAGGGCTGGTGCAGCGTGCAAAATGCAGACCCTGAAGATTTTAAAACTACCCTTGGAATTCTAGCAACCTGTCTGCTGAACAGAGTGATCACATGGGGCAGTAAGGAAACAGGAGCTCTTTCGGTAGTCCAGGTCAAGTCTATGTAGGGCTTTATAAGTCAGTAATCCAACTTTGAAGGTGATCTGCCACTGAACTGGCAGTCAGTACAGTTCGCACAGCACCAGTGTGATATGGAAAGTCTGAGGATTCCCCATCAACAACTGGGCTGCAGCATTCTGCACCAGCTGGGTAGTGGATATCAACTGCCAGAAGCCCAAGGTAAAGGGAGTTGCAGTAATCAAGGTTGTGAGGTCACAAAGGCATGGATCAGTGTGGAAAGATCACTTGATGGAACAAGGTGCTTGATTCTAGAAATGTTCCTCAGATGGTAAAAGGATAACCTAATGACAGCCAACACCTGAGATCGTAGTGTCAGACCATCGTCTAGTATCACTCCTAGGTCCTGCACCTGTTTGGAAGCTAGGAGCTGGGAACTCCTCAGGAAAAGTCTCGTGGGTTGACCAGCCCCCCATCCAGTGACCTGGATCCACAACCATCACCTCGGTCTTCCTCGGGTTCAACCTCAGCCAGCTGGAATTCATCCAATCCTGGACTTCAGTGAGGCAGTTATTAAATACCAAGAGTGCTCCATCCTGGTCAGGTACAAAAGACAAGTAGAGCTGGGTATCATAAGCATAGCAGTGAAACCTCAGCCCATACCATCTTACAGTGTCTCCGAGGGGCAGCATATACACTGTGAATAACATGGGGGACAGCACAGAGCCATGAGGAACCCCACATGACAGAGGGTGGTGTTGGGGATTTATTCATCTGACCCTCTCTCTGAGTACTGCTAGTGAGGAAGGACCTAAACCATCTCAGGACTGAACTAGTCAGGCTGCAGATGAACCTCGGGTGCTGAAGCAGTATTCCATGGTCCACGGTGGCAAAAGCTGATGAGAGATCAAGAAGCACCAAAATGGATGGGCATTTCTGATCTTTTGCCATCAGGAGAACATTGAGCACCCAAACCAGTGCAGTCTTGGTTCTATGGCTCTTTCGAAAACTAGATTGGAGAGGTTCGTAGATGCTATGGATGGTCTAGTGATTCTCCAGCTGCACAGCCACTACCTTCTCAATTACCTTCCCCACAGAGGGAGGTTAGAGGTGAGTCTGTGGTTGCCAGACAGTCTGGGTCCAGAGAAGCTTTCTTCAAGAGGGTGTCACCACCACCTCCTTCAGGGAGCTAGGAAACTCACCCAACTCAAGGAGCACCAGACTATCTGTGCCAAGACTGGGCTAATGATGTCCCAACAACCCATAATCGGGAAGTTGGGCCGGATCTAAACTACAGCATGTAGGGTGCATACTCTGGACCATCCACATAACATCCATGATCTCCGGCTGGTCGAAGGTGCTCCAGGAGAAGTGAGGGCAGTGGCTAAGCACCAATCACCAGCATCTCCCATAGAGTGTGTCGATCAGATCTCTGCCCTGATGTCTGCCACCTTATCAGCAAAGAACCAAGCAAGCTCCTCACACTCCAATTGTAAAAAGGCTCTTTGAATCTGTAGGCAAGCTGGGTTGCACAGCCTGTCTACTGTTTGACAGAGCTGAGCTGGTTGGTTCTGAGCGGCAGCAATCGCCCTGGACAAGAACTCTGCCTTCTTACGGGAGATTGCTGACTGGTGGTCGATAATGCTCTAGCAGTCTAAGATGGTCAACCTCCATAGCAGATTTCTGCCAGCAATGCTCTAACCTTTATCCTAGTCGCTGCAGCTCCCTCAAGATCCCATCAAACCATGGAGACCAAGGGCGGAGGGAGAGAGGATGAACATGGGCAGGAGCAAAAGAATCCAGTGCTGTGGTAATGGCCTTATTATAGACCAGAACCAAAGCCTCTGGGTTCTTGCTTTCCATAGGAAATTCTGATCAAGCACTGCTGCTAGGCCATCAGGGCTCAAATCCTGTAAAGGGTGGTACCTGACCATCTCCACAGGGGTAGGCCTATGAAGGGGGTGTACAAATTTGAATCTCACGGTGTAGTGATCGGACCATCTGATGGGTTCCACCCCCACATCAGAGGCTTTGATCCCCAGTAGGAAAACCAAGTCAAGAGAGTGGCCATGTATATGAGTAGCAGAGGTAACAATCTGTAAGGCCCAGTGATGTCATCAACTGGAGGAAGTGTTGTCCAAATTGCAAGAGTTCATCATCAGTCCAGGCACTGAAGTCACCCAGAACCATCAGTTTAGGTGACTGAAATGCCAGATCGACCATGAAGTCTGCTACGTCCTGAAGGAATAGATTCTCATCCCCGGGTAGAAGGTAGATGAGTGCTATCCTACAACCTACACCTGCTACTATGGTACAATTAAAAGACCCAGCATCCTCAACTGGTACACACATGAGGCCCAATTCAGTCTTAAAACAGACCACAACCCCCCCTCCCCTGCGGTCCAATCTCGGGCAGTGTATCACCGAATACTGTGCTTGTATCTGTCTCCTCATGGTTGCAGGAAAACGGTAATTCTTCTGAATCTGGGTATATAGTATATGTGCTTCTGCCATTGCTGATAGTAAGCAGGTATTGTAAGTTTCTTCTGACATCCTCTAGTCTAACATACTCATTGAAGCCCTGTATGAGATCTGTTTTGTTGTCATTGTTCTGAAGGTACTGCTGATGCACCCTTCCTTGCGGCATCTCTTGCAAATCTGATCCCATGTGAAGTCTCTGAACTCGTTCTTGCTGTCTCACTGATGACTCCTGATCATCCTTATGATCGAAAATGATGATGACTTCTGCTGGGTTTGCTGTAGGTGGAGGTGTGAATGCGACAAGAAGTGCTTTTCAAAGGCTGTCCCATGTACGCTGTGCAGGCGACATATGTACACTGAGTGTAATGGAGGAGGGGAAGAACTTTGAGCTTCTGCTTCATCAATGAGATAATTTCTTAAGACATGTTTGGTATTAGGTTTGCAGAGGTTTCCATCCGGAGTTGCTATTGTAAGAGGGTATGTTGGGAGCAGATGGGGAAAACGCATCTTTCTTGTCTGGGCACTTTGCAACAATGATACCAAGAGCCTGTCGGTCTTCTTTCAAAACTGATTCCACTTTGGGTTTCTTTTTCTTCTTGTTCATTCCCGTGGAAATTCTTTTGCATTTAGTGGGCTCGAAGAAACCAGTTTTCCTTGATGATAGGAAGCGGTCATTTATAAATGCACTCAACATAACTTCCCCTGTAGCCCTTGCCTTCAAATGGCCCTCTACTATTGCTGACTATATTTCAGTACCTGTTGTGATGTGTCATGCTGCACCCTGGTGTGGATCTGAATATACGTGAAGTTTCTTCACTAGCTCTTTTACTTTACCATTATGTTTCTTCATGGCACCATATGTCAACGCATTGTGTGTAGTTGATGTTTTCAGAAGCATCTTCTCCTTCAGTGACAAACAAATTTTAGTGAGCTTGTGAGAATTCAAAATGAAGTGACCAGCAGCTTCCTCAGATGTACTGTAACTGCCTCTCATGGGTCCACCCCTCAGCTTGACCTCTCTGTTGATTGAGACCTCAGTCACTTGGTCACCAGGTATCGTGGAGACTGCCTCAGCGGACAGACTAGCCTCAATACCATATTCCTGCAGTTCATTGTATGCATTCTCATTGATGGTTCTCAGATGGAGGAGGTCTGTATGACGCCACATCAAATACTGAGAATAGTTTTGATGGCTGAATGCAAACAGTAAAGGTAGAAGATCTCGTTGAGCCTGCAGATGCAAGTTCAGATTCTTGTCTCTGTATGCAGCGACCTGGGCAAGAAGAGAGCTGGTGTAACCAGTGTAGCCTGTCACCCATTGTCCCATGCTGCCAGAGGTTTCCAGCATTCGTGACTGCACTTCAGGGAAAGATTCATCCAAGAGGACAAGATTCAGGATTCTGCCAATACAGATCTTCTCATCTTGATGAGCTTTTCTCGTAGTCAGTCGGTTAGTGAGCTATGAATCTTGGATCCCATGTATCGTAGGAGAGCCTTGAGGAACTGTTTTACGTAACCTCATTGATCTAGAATAGTACTGTCCTTCCAAGGCCTGGTCAACAGATCCATCTGTTATTATCCTCGCCTGAACCCACCAGTTACAAAGTCCCATAGGACTGTATCACTTGTAGAAGATCTTCTGCCTCACCATCAATTCATGAAATCCTCCCATCAAATTACCCACTTTTGTATATGTTTCTTCTTTCCACATTATTTGTGCAATCTTGTAGTAAACTGCATAATCACTATGGCTGAAGATGTGGTCAATTTGTAGGTCATCCGTTAGATCCATGAGAAAGTCAAGGTAATATTTGCAAACTGCATCATCTGGTTCACGTGGTATAATGGCTAGGAAATCTCTTTGGATTTGAAGGTAGTGGTCAATGTTGCTTTTTATTAAAAGCTGTCCATGATCCTAGGACTGAAAAAGATTAATCTTCTCTGGAAGAGTCTATGCTTGCTGCCAGAGCCCAAATACAATCTTTGCTCAAACAAAGGTCAAGCTCAGTCCTTCTTTCATCCTCCTCATAGGATGGGATGATCAGTGGGGGTTTTCTATTTCCTATTTTATAATCCCCATGTTCAGTAGGTTCTCGGCTATCAAAGGCTTCCTGGACTTCTCTTGTTGAGCTGCTTGGAATGTTCTGTTCTTGTATTGGCAAATTGCTGATGACAGCAGGATGTGAAATTTGTGGTGCATAAATCATTGAGTTGGTGTTCGGTGTTGTTGAGACTCCTGTTAATGTCTGTTGCTTACCATGTGAGTTATAAATTGTGACATGAGTTGGCTATCCGGGTGAAATCGTGTGCAGTGCCTTTTTTTCCCTCAGATTTACTATCATGGGCCAATTTCTTGTTTTGTCTTCTGTGTAAGAAATACCAGCCCCCGAATGATGTAGAAGATTGGCTGCTTCTTTACTTCTGGTGAGACAATGAATGGCCATGGATAGAACTATCAACTTTGGAGAATGTTCTCTCGTAATGAGGCATTGCCGGTCACTAGCAATGGATCATATCTTGGTAGCTTGAATTTCTGTTGAGATGGTCACATAACCTACAGCATTAATTTTATTTATTTATTTATTTATTTATTTATTTGTTTATGACTTTGTTAACCAGGTAGGTGCACTGATCCCAGGGGCCGTTTTCAGGTACAACCTGGCCACGTAGGTGGCACAGAGAAGAAACCTCAGAATAACAAGAGCAGGTAATCATCTTAGAAGGGCTTAGAGAGAGGCTATTGCATTGAAGATTTCAAGAATGGGTTCATAATTATCAAGCTCAGAAAGCAAGTCTTTGTATGCCACAGGAAACTGCCGTGATTCAATTTGTCTATCTTTTAATTTCCGATTGATCTTCTTTGCAAATGCCTTGGTGATGACATTATCTCTGAGCCTAGCTCCTCTCAAGCTTGCCAAAGGATAATCAAATGGGTTTACTTTTGTCGAGTGAAGAATGAAAGGATTCCCTTGTATCCCTTCCCCACAGTAAAATCCATCTCATCTCCAAATTCATTGCTGATGAGATTCTTCAACTGAAATGTGTGATTTATTCCAGTGTTTTGTTCACATCCATGAAACTCGTAGAGGTCATGAAGATCCTCCGTAACTCAGAGCAAATAACATTTCTGCTAAACAACCTTTCTTCTCACGATTTGAAGAAACTCCATTTCAGCACTCTTTGTGTGAATGCTTTCCAATCTGCCTGGTGTTTGTCTCTCTCATTTGCCAACGTAGGTGAGTGTTGTAACAACTTTGATGGTATTTGACGTCCACAGCAAAGACGTCAACATTGGTGGTAGCTACCTTCAAATGTTTGGCTGCACCAGACAAAATAACATCATCGGAATTTTCATTGTGTAACATGCTTTCGTGCAATGTAATCTTTCCATCTTCAAGCTCAATTCTTTGGAGTTTTTCTTCTGTATTTCCTCTTTTTTTTTTTTTTTTTTTTTCTTATCATAGATGATGCAGGTCTCATCCTTTTCAAATTCCAACAATTTCCTTTTACATCGGGTTACATGGACTGCTTCACTGCTACTGGACGTCTGTGGGTTGGGTATGCTGGAGAAGTCCACTTCAGAAGATTGATCCGAAGAAAGTTGTTTCATTGAGTTGGTGTTTAATTTCCTTTCCCTGATGAAATTTTGGTGTACTTTGTATGAACAGGTAGGCTTGTTTCTCCAGGGCCGGAAGGAAGTTGGTCACACATTTTATTCCATATGAGGTTGAAGTTTCTGGCGTACTCGGAAGCTGGTTTTGTGACTGACCATTTCTCTCCAAAACCTTGACTGTATTCAGCCCATTCTCTCCTAATATTGGTTGCAGTTCCGTATCTCTAATTTGGTTCTCACAAAGAACACAGGTAGGCAAATCGGATGGATTGACCAATGAACAGGTACAGTTAGAGGACTATCCATGTTTCTGAAATGGAAACTAATATTAAAAACTAGAAATACAAACTAAACAGGCATACAGTGTACATGAATACACCATGCAATCCTGTGAACAAGGTCGCAAATTCTCAGAGTGGATGCAGTTTTGGGTCAATGGCACAAACAAGCAGATTGATGTGTTGCGCATCGTTTATTTATATGCATGTTCTATTATATTAATTTAATGTGTTTTTTATATTAAATGTAATAATAATAAACTCCCCGTTCATGAATCCTTGATAATCGGTATCTTGGAAGCTAGGGATTTGGAAATTAACGATTCAAGTATTTACTAGTGATATGGTGGCCATATTGGATTTTGGTGACCATTTTGGATTTTATAAGTTTTTCCATCCAACTTGGCATGGCAATAAATGTAGAAAAGGACACCTTGGAATTGTAAATCAGGCATTCCGAGGCTGGGCTATGGGGCCCAGAGGGCCCACAACATCCAAAATCAGAAATGGGCCCCCCAAGGGGTCATTCACCAATTTTCTTGAAGGTAACAAGCAAATTCTGAAAGGTGAGGTCTATCTAAACAGGAATTTGTAGAGATACCAACCTCTGCATCGTAAATTGAAAGATTAGGCCAGTACACCTGTCTATAACAGATCTTCAAGAGGATCTCCTCCATTAGGCCATGCTGTCCTTCCCTCTGTTCCCTTTCTATATCAGTGAGGATTGCATTAGATATTGTGCGAACCTAATCCATGGCTATTATATCACCATATCTTGCCTTGTATGCCAGAAACTTGACTGATTTTCTAGTTCCTCACAGTTGGAGTCCTTACAGTGTAATCTCTGGTGGGAACCGAGATGCTGACACATGATATCTTCATGTGCAGACCCAAACTAGAAAGTTTCTATGTGATCCTAGGACCTAGTGGCTATAGTTTCAAAGATGTGGCCTAATGGAGGAGAGTCTCTCAAAGATCTACTGTTCTAATAAGTTGTTGCATAACTCTTTATGTGCTATGGTATCACTTTAAATATTTCTGCTCCCCTTAGCAGCATGTATGGCATGTGTACATTATACACAGGCCCCAACTATAAATGTAGAGCATACCCTTCCTTATGTAGTCTAGAGGATAATAGTCCCTACATTAACACTATCTCTTGCAGACTGGAGAACTGCTAATATGGCCCAACTTCTACTTTATATCACTGCACTTGAGAAGTGTTTCTTTTTCCTTCTCTATTCTAGGCTTACACTGGCCATTGATGTTTTCCACCTCCCTCACCCTTCCAGCTATGTGTAACAAAATGGAGGAGGCAGTACTCAACTGAGTTATTCTGCCCCAACTGTAACAGAGGATAACCACCTTCCCACTGTGCAATCCATGGGGTGTAACACACACCCTCACCCTAGGAAGTCACAAGTACTATCCTCTAACATTGGTTTTGGTTCTGTGCCCAGTTGACCGTGAAAAATGTTAATAACTTGATCTCTTTTTTGGAAAGCTTCTGTCCTGTTGATGGTGTCCTTTGGAACTTATTTTTTACTGTTTACTGAACTCGTTCTCTTCAGGTCCACTTTTATGTCCAAGGCCAGGGTAAGGAGACGATGTGCCATTCTGAAAAAACAGGTTTTGTAGTGCACATTATTATGAGTCGTATGAAAGGGGAGCTCTGGGCCTACTTTATTGGTCAATTATATAGGGCAATACTGGATCAAACTCCAGAATCTGTGGTCTCCAAACTTTTCAAATGGAATATAGAACTGGGGATAGATCATTCCTTTCCTACATGGTTAAAGTATGCTGTTCCATCTTGTTGGCTCACGTCCACCCTGTGTTGGAGAGAATGCTCCCAGACATGTCAGTCTAGTTCTTTTGTACCCCAGCGATAATGGCAAAATGTGAGAGTCTATCTATGAGGCACTGTTGGAGGTGGTACAGTGCCCAATCTGCTAATAGGCCCACATGTTTTGGTCGTGCCCAAACTGACATCCTATTGGCATGAAATGACAGCAGAAATGAGAATATGTTTTCACTTCTAAGAGTATCAATCTCGCCATCTCTGGTACTTTTAGCTGTTCCCTGACCAGCACAAAGAATTAGAGACAGATATTCCAGTTGTTGCAAGTGTTGATTCCAGAAGCTAGAAAGGTGTTGACCAGGCTCTGTTACACCCAGTGTATCCCTATTATCACTTACTGGAGGAATACAGTCTCTTCAGCCTATAGGTTAGAAAAGCTTACCTACCTGGATCGTAATAACCCAGAGATGTTAAAAAGACATGGTGAAGATGACTACTATACTGACTGGAGCATGATGATGACTTTTATCTATCATGTTTTTCAAGTAAGCATTAACACATGACGGGGTGTACTAATAATGTGGACTAATGCATGCCTTGGGTGTGTTGTGAGGCATGAGATTGCAGGCTGAGTGCCCTCACAGCACCTGGGGTGTGTGTTAATCCATATTATCAGCACAACTGGAGTGCTTTAATGTATTTATTACATGGGACACTACATAGTTTGAAGAAAACCACCTGAACTCCTTTTGATTGCATAAAAATGTCACTTTTGTGTAATGGATGTGCTTCCCGTACAAAATAGTCCCACAGTAACAGACTCTACAAGCCAGCTGGCAGGCGAAATTCACTTTGCCACACCGTACCATAGTCTGAACTATGTTACTGTTGTGGGGACACAGGTGTGAGTGGGACTGGCTACCGAAAACTGTCAGCATTCACATCGGAGGAGTGACACCATCAATAATGCACTCGAGTACCTCTCATGTTCCCTGGGTGTCGCTGGAGTCTTGTATCTGCACTGCTGCTGACTGTTGCCCGCTATAGCTCTGTGCACACATCAGTGTCCCAATTAGCAGCTCTGCTTCTCTGTTCTCTGTTGCCACTTTCATTTATTTTATTTATTGAAATCAATCCTATTCCACTACTTGTATTTAGTTTCATGCTCTGTTTGCAAAAATCTGATAATTTCGTTAACTTGAACTTAAATGATTGTACGCATTTCTCAGTTTCACTTAGAAAATGGGTTAGATGGGTTAGGAAAATCCTAAAACCTGATTGGATGACATTTAAAGCCATGTGCTTATGAGCCAACAACTCTCTCAACAAAAACAAACAAATCTGGTGCTGTACCTGCACAAGGATTCTTTACATATAAAACTGTGTTAAATATTTTTTTTAATATGTTACTACGAAATCAATGTTTAAGTCCACTTCCTAAGCTTAATAAGACCCTCCAAGGTGTAGGGTATTGGGGATACCTTCACTTCCAGGGGCTGTGAGGCCAGATGCCTGTGGTGTCAGGCCTTCCTGTGCCCCTGGGTGTGCAGGCATCCCCCAACAGTCCACACCATGTTGGCTCTTATTGCTTACTTATTACGCTACTAATGTGGGGAAATTAATGTAACCCCTTGTTCTCTTTCTGGCAGATGGTGTTCCAGAAGAGGTGATAATTATTCCTGTTTTGCTGGCAGTTTCCACTGTGGTTCTGGTTGCTGTTATCCTGTGGAAGACATGCAAATTAACAAGGGATAAGGAGAGAGCACCCATCATCATACTGTCAGGTAACATTATGAAATACTGTTAATTTAATTTGGAATTACAGGACTTGCAGGAAATCTGATTTACCCCCACTGATAAAGTTAGGGTTACCTCCCTAATCTGGAAATGTGGATAAGAGCTGAGACACCCAACAGAGGTTGACAGAGCAGCTATCTAACGAAGCAGTGACAGCAAGGAAGGCATAGGTCTCGAACTGTGGTGGCTATGCAGGGGTATGACATATAATCAGGCTTTTGTTTATCTGTTTTTCTTCTTCTCCACGGATGGCCCACTTCAGCTCGGGTACCCAGCCCCATCACCCCAACATCCAGTGGGACTTACCTGCCAGCCAGTACCCCGGCTTGCCCTCCAGTGGGGCTGACAGGGTCCCGCTTAACCCCTCTCGAGGAGAGGATCCAGTAGTCAGACTGGTGAGCCCAACTAGTTGGGTGCAGTGCCTGTGAGGGCAGTAGGTGTTTTCCTTTCAGTCCCCTGGCATGGAGGAAGCAGCATGAATGATGCAATGGCCAAACCTGCACCTCCGTATGCAGCACATGGTGTGTCTGCTCTGCCTCTGCACCCCTGTGTACAGTTCTAGCATTCCTGACACCTGAGCTGTCACTGGGGGCCAAACTAACACAGCGCTGGAGTCCCACCCCTCCCCAGAGGGGGGCAGTCCTCGGACACTCAAATACTCCTCCCCACCCCCAGCTGACACTCCAACTCCCGAGCTCACTACTGATCTCGAGTCATTAGCATCATGAGTGATAGCACTACTGCTGTGCCAGTGGGCCGGCCCAACATATAGTCAATACTTAGCTCCCCATGTACCCACTTCATCCTTGTTAGAGCATATCCCTCGCTACCCCCCACCAACAGGGACAGCACCACTGGACAATGAACCACTCAAGAAAATAGAAAAAATGTAGAGAGCTATAATGGTTGTGATTGAGTGAATGAATGTATTTGGCAAACTGGTAAATGGGCACCACAATACTCTGGTGCTTCGCCTCACTCTGAGGTTTCCTCTGGGGCATTTCACAAAAGAATCCAGCACTCAAACTTCAAAAATTCAGTGCTAGATTTTATTATTACAAAAAATAAAATAATTTTGTTACTTACAAATATTCATATAAAAAATGTGAGTGCAAATGTGCTCAATATTCATGCTTAATACATCTCAAACAGACTATCCTCTGCTCTTTGGGGCAATGCACCCCCTTCTTTGGAAGGCATGGGGCATGTTGGCAAATAGACTTTTAGATTTGTTATTTACTTGAGTGCTTCCTCATCCAGAAGGGTTGCCCCGGTCTTCTGTTATCTCCTTAATTTAGTTTCATTTTAATGCAAAAAATACATGCAGACTAGCCAAAAAGGCATTTGTGTATTTTAAGCTCTAAAAATCGAGGTCCTTAACTTTCAGATTTTAAGTTCAAACATCAACATGAACTTTGCAATTAATCGGTTGGAAAATTGGTTGTAGTCAGTGGTGGAAAGGGGAACTCGAGTCAGAAGTAAAGTTAAGTGCCTGACTCAGTTCCAGGAGTAAAATGGAGGACTATTGCTATGTAATATTTACCCACCAAACGATATACAACCGAATAAATTAGGTGGTAAAGTTAAACATACAGTAAAGCATGGAGTCCCCAGTCCCTTGGCAGGTATGTCCTCTCCAGTATAAGAGGTAGTAGGTTCCCCCAGTGAATTTTGTCTATTTCCAGCATGGGTTGCAGTGAGTTTATGCGTGTGTCCCCAAACAAACGTCAAAACTTTCATAACTCATGAGTGGTGACCCTCTCTCTAGTGGCAGTAAATGTTCAGGATGGGCATACTTTTTACCCATTTTAGTAAGATTTCAAAATAAACTGAACAGATTAAAAAAGTTATTGTTTTTGAATATGTTTTTAAACCTCTTTTAGGGATAGAATAACCACTGTGTTAAAACACAAGTCTGAAGATGATTAGGTAAAGCTTTTTGGACGTCCCAAGCAAGGTTCAGGGACTCATGAAATCTACCCCTGGCTTCAAAGGCTTTGGATTGGTGTGCTAAACTCTTCTGGGGAAAGTCTGCACAAAGAGCCTCACATCCAAGTGTGGGGCTGGTCCCCATATACACTTTGAGTGGAAAAGCATTTTTTTTTTTTTTTTTTACTTACAATCTACTATACTGCAGTAAACAGTATCAGGGTGATTCTGCTGAGCTTGCAAGGTAAAATTTGCTGTAACCAGAAATCCCAGAAGTCCCTGTATCTGATGTTAGAGCTGAGCTGCTGCAATAGGAGATTCAATAACCTGCAGTGCATTTTGCAGCTTGTACAAGCTCTGCTGAGATGTTTACTGGTCCCACTATTCTCCCAGGGCTAAGTACAGTCCTCTATCGGTTCCATTTTTTGTTGTTTTATTCTTTGTTCTTTGGTAACCAGGTAAGGCCCCACTAGATACAATGCCTGTTTTCAGGGGTGACCCAGGAGTAGGTTAAATGATGTGCTTAGGTGACACATAGTATGTGAATGGAGGTTGACGGAATCAAACTCTGGTTTGCTGATGTACAAAGCTTATTCACAGCTCGCTACTCTGATTAACCACTGACCCAGCACAGTTACAGAGGACTACAATCTGTTGTAAAAATAAACTAAAACAGAAGTCTATACCCCAAACAGCTAAAGAAGAAGAATGGAGTTTACTAGTGGCAAAGAAATGAATGAAATACATGTGATGTGAGGGTGTAGTGCCCATCTAAGGTCAAAACTACAGTAGAACACTAGTTAAGTCCAGTTTTTATTAAATGTACATAATCCAAACATTGAAAACATTAAAATACACACCTACATAAATTATTATGAGAGTAGAAAAAAAAAAAACATTCACTTAAAGTTGTACAGTTTATATGTTACAATTTGTGCAAAGGGTGCCACAGCATATATTGTGGCTGGTGCAAAAGCAAACAATAGTGCCGCTATCTTTCCCTTGTTTGTGCAATATTCTTTGCCATATAATATTGGCATTATCCATTTTTTATGTTCGGTATCCATGCCTCAGTCAAATATGAGATGCTGTATTGTAATAAACTGTTCATTTTACATAGCCAGTCTTTGACTACTCCTCCTAGTTTTGAAATTTTGTGGGCTACATATATGTTAAATGCCCTCTTAGGATTCCATGCCAGAATTTATAAAACATGTGTATTCTAATATTTAAAATTTTAAAAATAAGACTATTTTATAGTAACAATAAGACACTCTGGGAGGTGCACTGTGCTGAGGTGCTGCAGTTCCGAGAGGGGCACTGAAGTCACTTGGCCTGTGGCCTCATGCCTCACTGAACTCCCTGGAAATGCAGTTCTCAGCACAATGCACACCCTGTCATGTCTATTGCTTACTTATAAAATGGGTAGGAATTTCCTGCATTCTGATTGGCTGAGAAGGATTGGAATCAAGGGATCAGAATCCTGTGCCATAAGGATCAACAACCAGTGGACTAGGAACCCTTTCAGCAACTGGAATGCTGTGCACTGAGGTATTAATGCTTTTGGGTTCTAAAGAAGAATAGTAGTCCGACATTTTTCTGAAGTAACGCAAAAAAAAAATGTCCCATAAGTCATAAAATGACACAAAAATGTATATTTATAGTAATAAATAAATCACTAGTACACAAACAGTGCAAAATTCACATGATATCCACATAGACTCCTCACTACTGACCTTTTGCAAATTGTCCTTAGTTTTTAAATTTCAGGCTCCAGATTCCCAGCATTGCAGCAAATGTAGCTCCAGCAAAACAGTCTCTGCCACGCGCAGATAACCGATCAACCGATCGCCCACCTGCCCTCCTTCTCAGCAATAGACAAGCGATTGGCAGCTGCAGTAACTGTAGAGACACCCGGCTCTGGCAGTTGGCAAAATATGAAATATTCACACCAATGCACTCTGCCAACTTCTCCTGACAGCCCTTATCAGCAGACTTGCCCTATCAGTCTCCAGTTGCATAAAGATGCACACTGTGAGAAGTGGGGGGTGGGAGCGCAGAAGACTCAAAACAGGAGGACCGGAAATATGGCAACATTAAACTTTTGGGTAAGATCTTACAAAGTGAAACCCGCCACCAGAAGAATCTTAATTGCCACTGAAGTATGACCCGAAGCTGAAAAGTAGCTACACAAATATGTACGAGCTGATCATGGCAACTCCCCACAATCATGCAATGAATTGCTGCTGTCGAGAAGGTGTTGAAGATAGTCTGCTCACACATTCGTCGCGGGTAGCTGCATGAATGTGTGAGCTGGCTGCAGCAACTCCTTAATGATTGTGCAATGATCACGCACGATCATGAAGATGTTCTAGCTCATCAGTTCACACATTTGTGCAGTTTCATATTGAAATTATGCGTTCAAGCAGGATCAGCAGTGGGAGTTTAAAATTAAAAACATATTTGAAAGTGATGGCATAACAAAGTTCTGTGGCGAGGACGTATTGCCACCCGGACAAATCGTCGTGGACAAAATGGAATGGATAAATGGTCGCGAGGACCGAGTGAACCCGGACAAATTGCCGAGATAGAATGCGGTCACGAACAAGAAAGGGCGAATTTAAAATTGCCGAAAAACGGACAATTAGTCGTTTCCTTTCAACAAGGGAAGCATTGATTGCTGCTAATTAAAAGTCCTTCATTACACCAGTAATAAAGTATATTGAATTAAAAAAAAGCTGCATTTCTGAGTGCATTTCTATATGGAAGAGCTTCGTGAAACAAAAACAATATATGAAGCAAATGAATATAAACTAATTTAATTCTCTGTCTGCAAGTAGCATTATATTTAGATCAAAGTGAGATCCAAGAGTAAAAAGGTCTTAGTAACCTGTGGAATAAAGCGGCGATTTAGATAAAAAAGTGATGTCTGACCTTGAAAAGCAATTTTGCTAATAAGTAGAAAACCTAGGAACAGTGGCAAGTAAGTGTGCTCTTCATTGGATTATTACATTCTGAGTGATCCTGTACTCCAAGTAGGTTTCATCTTGCTTCTAACTGCAACAGAGTAGAGATGTGGAGTGGAAGAAACTTGTTGCAACAGACTATGGGAACTATTGAAAATAGCGCCGCAATGTTATCTATCAATGTCGTTCGGGATAATTGAAAAATATAGGATGAAATCTCGCGAATACAAATCGGCGGTATATCTGTTCAACCATTGAGACCTCTCTGACTTAACCGCGCCTATTTATACTCGACGTTTGACCGTATGCCCAAAGTTCAGTTAAAGAGCAATTCTGCACTTCAGCATGTGCTTTCATAAATAAAATGTTGCAGCTGTTTCAATTTACTAGACCATACATTTTTTTCATTTTCAGTGTTCCTTTCCAAGATTCACAGCACATTTGGTAGTCCATCTAAAAAGTCTGTATAGAAGACATTTGCCTCTCCCCTGTTAACCTCGCAGTGCATTAGTTTTATGACATCATAGTGCTCACCATAGCAGCAGACTGTGATGTCACAAATGAGCAAATGTGTGGTTAGTAAGACAGTTGGAGACATTTTGAAAGACACTGTGAAATAAGGGCTGCATTATCTATAATATGTAGTAGGCCAACAGCAGGGGAAAATAACAAAAACAAATAACTACAAAACAATAAAGTTAAAACATAATTGGTATAAATCTAGTGTTTTTAAGCATTTTATTATAATAGAGAGTTGCTCTTGTAGGGGGCCAAAGGTTCCCAGTGGAATGGGTTCTCGAGTCTCTCTGAATTCCAAGATGGGCCAGACGAATCTGGAAGGAGAGGCAGGAAGCTTACTCAGGGACCAAGATGCAAAAGGTTTATTTGCAAGGGACAATAAAAATGAGAACTTTTTTTTTTTTTTTTTTTTTTTTTTTTTACAATACTACAGGATAATGGAACAAGCAACAAAACAATACATTCAGGACAAGCAATTGGTCGAACCCAGAACAGGGAGTTAACCCCATTTAGTCCAAGTTCTGCATGTACTTTGCCGTGATAAGAAATAACCGATGACCCAAGCCTGGGCTTTGTGATTCATCAGCTGATCAGCACATGGGAATTGATCCCACTAAGCATTTTTTACAAACTGGCCATATGGGATGTCTGCTGGATGAACAGAAAACAAAGCAGAACACTACTAGCAGGACAATGAAGAACTTGGTTATCCTCTGTGGCTCTGGGCAAGTAGCTGAAGACTCCTGGTTGGGCAGGTGGTTCTCTGAATGATCCACAGAAACAACCACTGGCGGGTCCAAGGCACCCAGGCCACCTCCCAACAGGAAGACTGTTGGAAAGGTGATTCCCAGTGCAGCCTTTACAGAGTGATAGGGGTACACACACTTATGGAAGGCTGGCAAAACCAGAAAAGGTCATGCACGATGTTAATTGTGGTCCCTCACTCTTGAGCTGGCGCAGCTCTAACTCATTACTGGATCCTCACTAGCAGCTCTCTACAACTTACTGTTACAGGACTGATGCTGGAACAGTGTGGCAGAGCTGCAGAGTGGGATTAACAGCTCTGGAGACCAGTCTGCTGAAGATAAAGGATGGGGACCTCCCTAGGTCAGCATTGGGCACTGAAGAAACTAGTCTTGGCAATGAAGGTGAACCTGGACATCAAATACACAAAGGACACAGTCCAATCATAGTTGAGGTGGCAAGCAAACAGTTTAGATTTTAGGCAAACACTTAAGTTCTTGGAGAAGGGTACAGTCTCTAGGGGTGCCAGGCAGGCCACAGCACAGTTTAGTTTGGGTAGGGGCTCATACAAAATTGCTATCAGATGCAGGCCATTCATTCTATTCTGCTCGAGTGTGCAGCATGTCATATATTAAACTGCAGCTGCCCCCTCCCTTGCAGCTCCCTTCTAACTTAGTATGCCCCACTCCAACTCTCCCCACCACCTTCCCACAGTTTTGACCTCTCTTGGCCCTGTCCCATCCTCTCTTGAAGCTGCCCACAGTCTGCAGTGCTACCACTTCTTCAGGCAGCACATTCCAACCAGCCACCACCCTCTCCATGAAATAGTGCCTCCTCATCTCTCTCGTGAACCTTCCTCCCTCCAATTTCAGACTGTCCCCTGGTGTGTACCCCCTCTTAACTTAAGACCTCCTGAATTAACTCTGTTTATGCCATTTAGGTACTTGAATGTTTCAATCACATCCCCTCTCTCCCTTCTATCTTCTACAGTGTACATATTGAACCTCCTTAATCTCTCCTCATATGCCTTGCCCCCCCATCCCCAGGATCATCTTTGTCATCCTATGCTAGACCCCCTCCAGTAGCTTGATGTCCCTTTTCAAATAGGGGCACTAAAACTGCACACAGTACAGTGCAGTCTCACCAGGGACCTGTACAGGGACAAAGTGACTTCTTCCCTTCTAGAGGCGATTCCCCGGGTGATGCATCCCAGCATTCTGTTTGCCTTTGCAGCTGCCTTCCTGCACTGTGCTGAGTGTTTCTTGTCCCCTGTTACCAGCACTCCCAGATCTTTCTCCTCCGCTGAAGTAGCTAACTGCACTCCCTCCCCCCCCCCAACCAGTAGTTGTTCTTTGATTTTTTTTTTTTTTTTGGCCCCCATGTGCAAGACCTTCAATTTTTGGCATTGGAACCCCCAGGTGCCATGTGGCTGAACCAGCACTCGGGGTCTCAAATCCTCTTGCAGTACCTTGCTCCTCTCTCACTATCCACCTCGGCATGGATCTTAGTGTTGTCTGCAAGAGGTTGATCTTGCTCCTTATCCCATTTGATATGTCTGTTATGAATATGTTATAGAACCAGTCCTAGCACTGACCCCTGTGGGACCCTGCTGGTTACTGCCCTGGGTGCCGAGAGCGCTCCCCCAACTACCACCCTCTGCTGCCTGCCCTGCAACCAGCTCTTGATCCGCACAACCAGCTACCTCCCTGCTCCCAGGCTATTTAACTTGCTGGTTAGCCTTCCCTGGGGCATGGAGTCAGATGCCTTACTGAAGTCCAGGTAAAGGACATCCACAGCATGACCCCTATCCAATGACCTCGTCACCCAGTCAAAAAAGTCAACAAGGTTGGTCTGACGTGATCTTCCAGACACAAACCCATGTTGCCGTAATCCTGTAAGCAAGTCTCCTCCAGGAAACTCACCAGCCTTTTCTTAAATATAGTCTCTATTAGCTTCCCCACAATGACTATAAGGCTCACTGGTCTGTAGTTCCAATCCCTGGGCACACATCCTGTATTCTGGGAAGTGTTGAACAAATCTGCCAGTGGTCCTGCCAGGATCCCTGTCAACTCCCAGAGTACCATAAGATGCACTCCGTCCAGACCAGGTGCCTTATCCACAGTTAGGGACCTTAGACCCTCCAACACCCTTTTTTACTGGGTTCGCTACATCTGTTACCTTCTCTCCCCCTCCCCCCCCACCCTTCCCCATGCTCAGGATGCATCAACATATCTCCATGGACAACCTAGGGACATCAGACAATTCCCCCTCCCTTTCCTTGCTCAGGCTATTTCTACAGAGCCAAGCCACTTTGTTACTATTAATAAACACCCCTGTGCCTGGTTGTATGGGACACTCTGGCCTGGTCCCACCTCCCTCATGAATATTACCAAGGCCCTGCCTAGCCCTGCCCACTCATTAATATGTATGAGGGCCTGGACCCTTATGGCTAGCCCCACCTTCTCAGGGCTGCTGTGTGGGGCCTTTTTTCCTTAGCCATGCCCCATGGCGCAGAATAGCGCCAAGGTAGAACAAAGGGGTTTTAAGCCCACCTGTCTTTTTTCCTTCTCCCTCCCAGGGCTTCTAAGTTGCAGCATCCCTGTCTTTATCCCTGCATGGGTGCTCTGCCCCATCTGGGGCTTTCTTTTCTCCTTTTTGTGCACTTGGTTTCCCCCCTCACCTTAGGGCTGTCAGCTCACTCTGGGAGCCCACTATGCCTCCCTTTTTTATTTGGCCTCCTCTCTTTGCCTTTCTCCTTCCCCTGGGGCTTCTAGGTCTCAACGCCTCTCTTTTTATTTTGTGTTGGTGCTCTATTCCCTGCCCACTATGCCCCTTTAATGCCCTTATTTTATTTGGGCTCTGGCCCTTTAATTTTATCCTTCTCCCCCACTCCCCAGTGCCTGTGGCACAAGCAAAAAGAATTGGGTGCTCTGACCACTCACCACCACAGCCCCAAGAATGGATGCTGCTGCTGGGGGGGCTGTGCTCCCATCCAGTTTCTCGGCACTTTCTGTAGCATGGCTAGAGTGGCATTAATTGGTTCAGGGCGCATTTCTGCCCAGACTGATTTTCTGGCTGCACCTTTTTGGTCCACCTCCATATGATCCCCACTGCAGCTGCATACATCAGGGAGACTCTGCTCTTACCTGACTACTGCTGCACCACCATGGGCCTGTGCTGGAGGGGAACAATGCCAGAGGAGCCATGGGACACTGCAGGTATGTCAGCCATCCATGCTGACTGCATCCTTCATCCTCCTAGTCCAGCTGAGCACTAACCTTCAGACCACTCCTCTGGACATTTTGTAGGGTGGGGAGGTCCTGTCTGGTGTCCGTGGGGATTGGGCCTTCTGACCCCTTAGGAAGGACTTTCAGCTGGGCGGATTTCTGCCCTCAGTGACCCCCCCATTGCTCCAAGGGTGCAAAACAGATAAAGGATGGGCAGGGTTGGGGATGGAGTAGACAAGGAGGGGGGAGACAGAAGAAAAATGGAGCCAAGAAAAAAATATTGGCAGCATTTTTTTTTATTTTTGCTAACTTTGGGCACTACACTCTTTAAAGGCCGGGTTAGCATTCAACAAACACATAACCGTTTTTATAAAAAGGGCCTTTGCGTTACCGTTGTAGGTGCTTAAATTAATAGCGTAGCTTTACAGAGGGAAAAACACTGTCTCTTGCTGAGTCAGAACAGTGACTCAGAACATGCCCACAGCTTTACATTTGGTGAATCATTTCACAGTACGCTTTTTCTGACCCCAAAACCACCTGCATATCTGGCAGACAACCTACAACATTTCTGTAAAATCTGAACCAGACCCTAAAATGAGAATGGCAACAATTACCCTGAAACACCATTACAAGAAAGCACAGTGCTGGAAAACATGCCTTTTAAACACCTAAACCCTGTATTCCATGGCAAGGTGCAATTCATCAATTTCAACAAGTAAACTAAAAACTCTGGTCAGAGCGAGAAATGGCTGTGGAGAACTTTAGAGTGCTTTACCCATTATTTCTAATGAATTTGCACAATGCAGATCTGCTGAGAGGCAGTTTCAGTGGAGACTTCCTTTTACACATTTTTACAATGTGTTTCCTAGAATATGCCTGCTGATTGCTATATATTTAGCCTGGATAGTTCACAGAAGAAATGGCGTCTCATTTCAGTGGGGCTCTACATCTACACAATATTATGCTGCATTGCGTAAAATCAGAACACACTGAAAACAATATTTTACATCTGGACTAGACTACCCTGAATAAATACATTATAAAAATTATAAAATCATGACCCCACTAAAAACAAGATATTGCATCTAATCTGGGACATCCTGAGTAAATACAGTGCAACAATGTATAAGTAAAGATCACTATAACAATGAGATGTAGCATGTCCCCTTCGCTATCCTGGACACAAAATATAGGATAATAAATATTTAAAGGAAATGTACTATAAACTGAACTTCACTGTGTTCACTGACATAAACTAACAGTTTATTTATTGTTTTATAACATATTAGATTGCAGTATTTATTTTGAATGTTGTGGCCATGAGGGTGTGTGTGTGTGTGTGTGTGTGTTTGTTTGTTTGTTTGTTTGTTTGTTTGTTTGTTTGCTGTAGCTCAAAATATTTTTTCCCCAAAAAGCATAGTAAAAATGCCTGCTGATTGCTATGTATTTCGCCTTGGATACTTCACAGAAGATCTGGCATATGTCTTAGACAGTGCTTATCAGATAGTGTCTTAAGAGGTTAAAAACTGTAAATCTTTTAGAGTTGCTGGGAAAGGATGACATTTATGAGGTATGAATCTTTCTTGAAAGGCAATACCTGCTCAACTGAGGTTTTTATCAAGAAAATGTTTAAATGCTAAGTATTTAAATGTGCAAGTTGTTGCATTTTGGGGGGGGGGGTAAACACATCTCCAGTTTAATAGGCAACCAATATTTAACGAGCTGTTTCAGTTTCCTAATGGCCATCTGATAAGCAGCTTGGAGTTATGTCTTCAATGTTCTAAACAGAAAGAAGGGAGTATTTTATTTCAATTGGCATAGTGATTTGTAGATGTGAAAGGATACACTGAAAACTCCAAAATATGTGTTCCACGATACTCCATTTTTCCATCTACACACAGCCATAAAAATGTGCCAAACTATGGGGGGGGGATGGGGTTTACAGATGAACAGTAAAATCGAACAAACATCTTCTCCTTCATGGAGCACTAACACTTTTAATTGCAGCCTAACAGCCCAACAGATAAAACAAGCCAGTAATAACCACAGAGCATTACAAAAAAACAAACAAACATAAAATGCTTGACTACAATGCTTGCAGTCATGTTGCCAGCTGAAACAATGTCTTCCTTGATAGTGCCACAGATTCAGTTTAGTGTTTTTTGATTTTTTTTTTTGTCTTAAATATGCCCTGTTTATTCTCTCTTGCTATTATACAGGGTTGCTAAAGTACTCCAGTCAGCTTCAATTTATTGGTGATTATAAAATGGGCATTAAAAATTCTGAATCCTGATTGACTGAAACAGGTTTTCAGCTGTGTCCTTATCTGGACATAACCTTACAACAGGCAATTCTTGTGGCAATCTGAGAGCCCATAAGAAAGCTATCACTGCGCCACCTTCACCAGCCATCAGAAATCTACCTCAGGGAGTGCTTTCAGGCTACTCTCTGCCAAGGCAGTGCCAGTGTAGACAAGGTGGAAAACACTCCCAGCTCCCCCAACACACATGATGACCATGAACAGACCAAAGCATGAGTTGCAGGTAGTGGTCCTCTGTTTGTGATCCACCGACATAGCAGCTTTAAAATAAAATCATACAACAGTCCTGCAAAAGCTCCAAGTGCCATATTTTTTTTTTTTACTCACTGACACTATTTTCCTCTCAGGACCAGCTGTCACTCCTGCTGCAAACTGTTTCTGACACATTTTTCTCCATTAGCCATTGTAAACTGAATCCAAAAGAAATTAAAGCAAAAAGCATGAATCTCCAATGGCACTTGTAAAGCAACAGTTACAGTTTAAAAAAGGCAAAGAAGAAAATGTTTAAGTGCCTCCCGCGGCTTCAAAACCTGCTACTTATGATCTGATCAAGGAGACACCTATCAAATAAATCCAGTCCTGATGCTCCACCCATAATGTTATCTATCTGATCTGTGCTCTCATTAAACCCGACAGCAATCAGTAGCACAAAACGGGAGACGCAGGTTTAAAATCTTGAACCAGGAAGCAACTGTGTACAGTGGCCATTAAGGGACACATTCGCTCCCAGTCAGCCAGCTGTCCACAGTAAAAGAAATCAACAAAGTAATTTAAGAACATGAGTAAATAAATAAAATAATACCCCCAAAAATATGCTTTCTCTATCTTGGGGGGGGCAAGAAATATCACAGAAAATACTTCACCCGATATGGCACATGCTCATTGCTGTTGACTATAAATGAAACTGTGTCAGCAAAGCAGAGTGTTTCAATGGTGAGTGGTTGGGTTACAGACATCAACCTTCTGTGGTGACTTTTGAGCTGTGTACCAAGACCATAACAGGGACTACTTTTTTTGTTTTCTACTGATATACAATTTTTCACTTCTTTACAGGTGGGACCATTTTATAAGCACAATAACACACTCTAGGTGTGGGTTATGTCTGATAAGAACATGCCCAGGTGCAAAAGGCACTCTGTGCAAGCGCCTCATGTCTTATAACAAACCTGGGCATGCTCTTATCAGGACATAACCCACACCTCATCATGTGTTATTGCTTGCTTATATACCAGTCTTTGCCACTGTCTCTCACAGCATGCTCTCATACCCATCTTGGTCACACTCTCACAGTATGCTCTCCCACAGAACAAAATAAGCAAGTTTATAAGCAGAACTACAGAAAACGAGCAAACCCCAAGCAAAATGACTAAAAATCACAATCACTGGTATTGAAGTAAGGAGCAGTAGGCATACTACAAAACTTCACATATGGGACCCTATGCAAGAAATATTAAAATGACTATGTGCTGCATATCTGTGGCATGTAGGTAACTGTAAGATGGAAAGCCATGCACTGGAAGTCCTGTGGACCCCCATGGCATGCAGGACACTTGATCCCCTCTTGCAGCTATGCATGATATTGGTCCAGAGGAGGGACCAGGGCCATGCCCACACTCCACACCATTCACTAAGGCATGGAGTGCTGGGCAAATGGGGTCTGGCTATTCATGCAGATTCCCTGTCCACCCCACAAAATGCCCTCACTGGCCATGGTGGGAACAACATTCTCTTTACCATGCTGCCCCAGTGCTCTGGTCAGGCTGGCTATCATGAATGCCATGCCCCATGCACCTGTCCACAGATGTGAAGCTGCATGGGTTGGGTGCATGTCCTCACCTGTACCCAGCCCACACTGGTGCATAGGCAGCAAGGAGCCCATTAGGTCAATAGACCTAAAGAAAGCAGTAAAATAAATATAGTCCCAGTCAGTGGAAGGACTACTTTAGCTAAAAGCACCCATTTATTTTAACTTTCATATGGCAGAATATGAGTATTGATATATTTAAACATTTAAAAAGACTATTCTATAGTAGTGACAGGGCACTCCGAGGAGGTGCACTGTGCTAAGATAGCTGCAATTCTGAGGGGGGACTGAAGTCACTCGGCCTGTGGCTTCATGCCTCACTGCACCCCTGGACATGCAGTTATCCATGCACTACACACTTACACACACCCAGGCATGCAGTTATCGTGACAATGACCAACACCTTCTCATGTCTTATTGCTCACTTATTCCACTAATAATGGACCACTAGTGAAAATGGAACATAGAACTGCTGCAGCTGTGCTGCACAACTGTTTACAATAGCTGAATGCTTTTCTAGGTCTTTAAATTCAAATTAAGCTATCAAAGGTTTAGAACAGCACCAAGTTGACACATATTGAGCCTTGCCACTCAGATAATGTACCAGGTGGTTAAGAACCATTGGCTATACCTCAAATGTATTTCTACCTGCACAGGGCATTAACTGACTGGTAAAGCTTTCTCCATCAGGCCTTACTGCGTAATTGGTAGGCTATATAAATGAGATTTTAGGCTAGTTAGGCTTGGCATCTATTGTAACTACTCTCAATCAAATTATTCTCCTTGTACCTGTCCAGTTGTAACCTTCTCATATTTGAAGAAGTTGGGATACATTTGCTATTTAAAATGATTTTGCTGTCTTGTAAGCACGTTACAAAGTCCACCCACTGAAGGTTGTATACTAAAACTAGAACCATCTTTGCCAGCTTATAAAATGTGTAATTTGTAGATATGCTGTCTTCTTATCCAGGTACAAATGGAAATTCATGCCAGTATGTATATTCAAATATCAACCATCTGCAAAACACTGTGGCTTTAAAGACTTAGACATGGGTCCTTTCCTTTTCAGGGAATCAAAATAACATAGGTTATATTAAAACAATAAAACTTATTTTTGGCCATTTGGGTAACCAAATGCCTCTGAAACACAAGAAGAAGCATTCTGGCTCTTATTTGTGAAATCGTTGAAGTACTGCTTTACACAGACCTGCTATGATGTGTATGTAATGTTATACTGTGGCTTTGAAAGCCCAGAAAGATAGTAACAACACTGAGACAATTCAAAATGTCTTCCTTAAGGTGGTTTTAATTTCTCACAAAATATACAATCGGCCTTTATAAGAGCAAAAGTGAATTACTTGCCCAGGAAGCATCAATGGAAATCAGTGCTCTAAAAGTACTGGGGAAAATTATGTACAAGGGTAATGCTTGATCAAGAAAAATTCCTTTTGGATATATGTTCCACAAATGGTTTGAATCAGCTAACTACAAAACCTACTGGAAAAAATAATATCTTTGATTTAATTTTAACAGACATCCCTGATGATAAAATTAGTAATATTCAGGTAAAGGCACCCATTTCTAGTAGCGATCACATGACTATAACATTTGATATAACTATGAAAGTAAAACCTGCAACAGGGAGAACGGTCTTTAAAAATTACAACAAAGCCAACTTTGACCTGATAAAACAAGATTTGTTAAACTGGAATTGGGAAGATGGGACATCATCCGTGAACAAACTTTGGAATAGAATTAAACACAAATTGTTAGAGACAGAAGCCACATTTGTGCCAAATAAGAACATTTATAATAAAAGGGGAAGGATCCCCCCCCATGGATAACACCTGTAGTATTCAAATGAATAAAATATAAGAAGAGGGCATATAGAAGTATGAAGAGAGATGGTAATGATTTTAATAAATGGAGGTATAAGATGTTACTAAAAAAAATGTAAAACCAAAATAAACTAAGACAAAAAGAGGTCTGAATACAGATTGGCGTATCCTTTCTTCTGGGATCCCTAGGTCGAGTACGCTCCCATATTCCCCCCAGGTACCTCCCTCTGGCTACCAGCAAGCCTGTCCCATCCTGCCTCGGTTGGCCCCTGGGTGGGGCAGAGGGGCTTCCCAGTCATCTCCTGGTCCTTAAGTCTGTGTCAGAAGGCCTCACCAGCCCCTTCTATGGATCCTGGTTATGGGTGTTCTTGGGTCGACTGGGTCCCATCTACAGGAGCCTGGTTCAGGATTTTCCATTTTCTTGTCTCCCTGCCCTCAGGGCGTCCGTCGCTGGGAAGCCTAGGGGTGGAGCATGTCTCCAGCGTGCTGATGCTCCAGCTCCTGGCAGGCATCCTCCCACCCTGCTGTGCGTAGTCTCCTGCACCTCCACCTGTGGTCACCCAGGTGGTGGTATAGCAGTGGGACTTGCATCCACCCAGCCAGGAGGAGGAGGCAGCCATTGGGTGCTCAATCCTCCTCCCCACCTAGCCCTCCAGCTGCCAGAATCACATTCCCGAACCCTATTAGCTGGGCGGCAGGCTGTAGCCCCATCACATGGGTTGGCCAGATTGGCGATATAAGGATGGGGGTGCTTTTACTCCTACATTAATAATAAAACCAAACTCCAAGGAATGTAGGATCCCTAACAGTAAACACAACAGTCGTGACAGCATCCCAGGAGATTGCTGATGAATTTAATACATATTTTTGTTCTGTTTATAATAATAAATCAAACAAACAAACAAAAAAAAAACCAGAATCCCCATTTATTACACAACATACGATGGTTGGGAAAGTTCCAGAGATGAGATTATGACAGAGCTAAACAAAATTAACATAAACAAATCACCAGGGCCAGACAAACTCCATCTGAGATTGCTAAAAGAGCTTAAAGACTGGCTAGTGGAACCCCTCTATACACTCTTTAATTTGTCCCTATCAACTTATAAAATACCAAATGATTGAAAAAGGCAAATACTACACCAATCTATAAAACGGAAATTGTTTGGACATATCTAGTTATAGACCAATCAGTTTGACCAGCATAATAGGAAAAATCTTTGAGTCCCTGCTTAAAATAAGATTAGAGGAGGATTTATTCACCAAAGGGTTGATGGATCAAACATAACATGGTTTTAGAAAGAATAGATCCTGCATGACTGTAAATTTGGTCTTTTATGAACACATTAGTTGATCTCTAGAAGATAACATACCTATGGATGTGTTTTACCTTGATTTTAGTAAAACTTTTGACAAGGTACCACATGGTCATTTAATCAATAAAATGAGACTACTAGGGATAAATAACATCATCACTAACTGGGTAGAGGAATGGTTAAATGACCGTACCAAGAGTGTGTATAAGAGGACATATGTCAAAATCATGACCAGTAAATAGTGGAGTCCCCAAGGATCTGTCTTGGGCCCAATACTCTTTGACATAGTTATATCAGGCTTAACCAATAATGTTGATAGTTTTGTGGTTAAGTTTGCCGACGACACAAAAATGGTGTCTCCAGTAAAAACACATGGAGACATCTGTAAAGTTGCTAAAGATCTGGAAAATTTTGGAGAAATTGGCAGTGGAAAACCAGATGACCTTTAATGTAGGAAAATGTGTGGTTATGCACCTGGGAAATACCAACTTACATAATCAGTATAAAAAAAATAGAAAGGTATTAACACAAACAGTGGAGCATAATGATTTACGTACTATAGTTAATTCAGATTTAACATCACAGAGTCATTGTAACTACATCATTAGTAGAGCTAATAAACTAATTGGATGTATTAAGAGGGGTTTTACCACAAGAGATATAGGATGTATCATGCCACTTTATAGATCATATGTGAGACCACACTTGGACTATTGCTCGCCCATGTGAGTCCACATCTTAGAGGGATGTTAATAGACTCAAGGGGTCCAGCAGAGAGTAACCAAACTTGTCACAAACATGTGGGACAAAATTATGAAACAAGACTAAGCAAACTCGGTCTGTTTACACTCGAACAGAGAAGAAAGAGGTGATCTGCTACTAATGTATAAAATCCACACTGATACAGAGTTACTAACACAGCTGGGATGACCTATAGTCATAGACACTGCAATCTCAGGAGTCATGACTATCAATTGGGATTGACATTTCCTAGAACTAACAAAAGAGGATCCTTTTTCACCCAAAGAATTATTCCTGCATGGAATATACTTCCCAGACTCATGCTGGAAAATACAAATTATTTAAAATTCAAACAGAATCTTGACCAATTCCTTTACAGTATGGGATAATGAACCAGCTTGGCTGGAGACATACATAAATGGGCTATGGCCCTCTGTATGCCTACTTCTTCCTAGTATGAATCCTAGTATATGAATAATGACAGACTTCAAGGCAATGCCTAGAGCAACTGATGCTCTATAAAAATGGAAACCAGTGGTTTTCCAAAATTAATACTACTTTGGGGAAAAATGGAGTGGCGAGCTGCCCAGCTGCTAGCCCTCATTTGTAGATGGTATTATTTATTTATTTATTTGTAAGAGATCGAATTACAATCCTTTGAATCAGTGACTTCTTTCCAAAGGCTCCACGTCATAATACACATTAAGTACAAATACATACATTCAGACAAATATTTTGTATATACATTTTGTGTAATTATATGTACAGTACATGTCAGTGTCTGCACATAGGAAAAGACTAGATTTAAAATAAATAAATAAAAAACGGATGCCTTCTTTGACCTGAAGGCAGCTGTTTGCCAGGAACTGAAATTGCATTCCCATTTTTTTTTTTTTTTTAACAGAGATATGCCAAAATCTATTTTAATGTAATAAAACCATGCACCCAGGAATGGAATGCTTTGATCTAAGAAAGCTGTTATAATATGCTCCATTTATGAGATGACAGGAGAAACATGCTTCCTAGAGAACCTGTGTGAATTTTATTTTATGGTACCAATGGTCTACAGGGACTACAAAGGGCTTAACTCTGAAATGTCATACCCATGCTAATTATAGATCTCAGAATATGATTCTTAATATGCTTGGAAATTTTGGAAGCAGTGTAACAGTGCCATCTTCTGGCCTAAAAGAGACATCTCCTGGCCAAACAGAGTAGTTGCTCTGAACTGGGAATTGATGATACTGCAAGATTACAAAACGGTATTTAAACACCCAGCTCAGGGCATTTGGACACACATTTTCATCTGGACCCTTTGCTTGACACACACACAGAAGCCAAACTGCTGAAAACCCTTTGTGGCTGCAAGAACTAAAGGAACTGAAAACTTTCATCTATGTTTCTGGACTCCATTCACTGCAGATATAAGGTAGACTTTTTAGCTAGCTGTTTTAATGCTTTTCATTGTGCATGTTTCCATTTTCTTTTCCTGTGTACTGTAACCCATATTAATATTCTTTTTAGTTGTAACTGTATGCATTTAAGGATTTTAGTAAAACCCTTGTTTTCTAAAGAATATCTGCCTGAGTGAGAATTCCTTATATTGTATGTGTGACTGTGGAAGAATTATTAATAATCTGTGACAACTGTTCTTGCTTAGAGGGCCACCATAAGCAACCAAATTGAAAGGCCTGTCAATGCCCTTTGGGTAATCCTGCCTCAGTGCTTGTGCACTGTGGTTCTTTGTCAAATTGAAAAGGGTCTGGAAGGGACATGAAAGAATAGGAGAATACTTGAATCTACAAAGATTTTGACTGTTGCATGTCCTGTAGGGAGAAAGCCAAATCAGGTTTTTACTCTGCTGCCCCAAAGAGAGTATGATACCTGAGTTTTCCTCCTTTGTGTAATAGCCAAGGAAAGGTTTACATTTGGCCACAAGACTTGGGACTGGTATTGTGCCATTATCCAGAGCTTGAGGGATGCCCTGGATCCTTGTGGCAGAGGTGCAGTTGTGACCTTGCGAGCATTTAAAAGGATGAGGAGGTGTCCCTGCCTCCCCACCATGGATTGCACTTAAGGGTGGTCACTGTGAGCTCAGTGGGCCTGACCCCAGGAGTGGGTTTGTGACAAATCTGGTGTGCAGTGATGGGATCCAAAAGATCGGTTGCATACTGTTGCGATTCAAGAGATTGGTGGCACAGGCATAACAGTTGGATTCGAGCCCAGTGTATCAGATTGATTAAACTATAAATAGTCCACACACAATCAAGGCAGAGATTTAAATATATATATATATATATATATATATATATATATATATATATATATATATATATATATATATATATATATATATATATATATAAATTTAGTTAGGATATAAGTTCCTACCTGTTTTGTTTTCTTCTCAGGTGCAAGCTAGTGTGCAGTAGTTAGGGAAGAGAGTAAGGCTTCCATCTACAGCGAATACACTCCAGACTACCTGAAGCAGTTGCATCAGGAAAGAGGAGTCCAGTGTGAGGAGCAAACCAAAAAGCACCTTATGGAAGCTCTTGTGGCAGCCGATGAACAAGTGACTGCCCAGGACCTTGAGTCACAGCTGGTGACTGACAGAGACTGGACCTTAGGTGTGGGGGTGCCAAGGGATGTCTCATTCAGTCCCAGGGAGAAGGACAGTGAGGCCAGAGGGAACCCAGAGCCACAGCACCAGGAGAGAGTCACCACAACGCTGGAGCCAGAAGGGATCAGGATGCAGCTAGAGTCGAGTAGACTGGAGCTGGAATTCGAGCAAAGGAAGTTCCATATTGAGCTGGAAATGCAGGAAAAAGAAAACCAGCATCAGAGAGAGGCAGAGAAAGAGGAAAAATGGTGACAGAGGGAGTTTGAACTGGAGAAGCTAAAACTCCAGCCAGTGCCAGAGGAGATAAGTAGCAGGGGTGAACCTGGAACTCCAGGACTGGGTACAAATTAGATTCTAAATTAATAGCTGAATTTAAAGAGGGGGAGGATATGGATGCACTTTTGAATTTGTTTGAAAAAGTCTGTATCCTGGCTAAAATAACCATGGAGTCCTGGAGCTTCCAGCTATCCCCACTGCTTACTGGGAATGGGCATGGGGCACTAGGCCAAATGGACAATTAGGACAGTAGTAATTATGAGAAACTTAAAACTGCATTGCTTAAAAAGTATGAATTAACACCTGAAGCATACAGGGTTGAGTTCCAGAGAAGCCCCTGACATGAGCTATGAGGAACTCTCCACAAAGCAACGTCAGTTTTTGAAACATTGATAGGAGGTAGTGGAAGCAAACTCTGTAGAGAAGATTGAGGAGGTTGTACTTCTGGAGCAATTCTTTTGGGCTTGCCCAGCAGAGCTAAAAATCTGGCTAGAGGACTGAGACTCAAATAGCACAGCAGACTGCTGAGCTCTTGGACCGCTATGCCAGGAGCAGGCCTGCTGTGAAAGGGAGTGGGGCAGGTGTGGAAGCACAGAAAGGAAACGGCACACCTTCAGGGTGGCTAAAACCCTCAGTTCCTCTACAGACAGAGGGAAACCCCAGGTTACAAAAAAGGGATTTGTTGGATAAAAGAAATGATGATTGTTGGTTTTGCAAACAGCCAGGGCATCTTGCTAGACAGTGTCCTGAAAAGGTGCAGAGTGGACAAAGTGGTGCTCAAACAGAGCTAGGTGCACTGTGTATCCCTGAAAGCATGCCAATAAATATGAGGAAGCACATACACCTGGTTACTGTCAATAGGGTGCAGACCCATGGGTTAATGGACATGGGGGTGTCCCTTACCTTAGTAAAAGGGGATCTGGTTGGGCCTGAACAGCTAATACCTAATCAGTTTGTAACAGTAAGGGGATTCACTGGGGAGGAGAAAATTCTGCCACTAGCTAGTGTTCTCCTGGACTGGGGTGAGACAGGAGGGAGGGTGCAAAAAGTGGCTGTGGCAGACAACCTCGCCTGGATGTGATAATAGGGAACAGTCTCCAGAAGGGGCTGGTGTGTGCAGTTACCCACAGTCAGATGGCAAAGGCCAATTGTAGTTCCCTGGACCCCATAGAACCTCCTGTGGAAAACAATGGGAGGCTGGTTCCCCAGCCTGTGTCTCCTGAAATGGAGAGTAGTGAAAGGGGGGTTAGGACTTCCCAACGTAGCAGTTCACAAAACAGCTACAGAAGGGTACTCTGAGGAGGGAGGGGTAACCAATGGTCAGAAGGTTCGGGGTGGTGGTGGTGGTGGTGGTGGTGGTGGTGGTGGTAGTAGTAGTAGTAGTAGTAGTAGTAGTAGTAGTAGTAGTAGTAGTAGTAGTAGTAGTAGTAGTAGTAGTAGTAGTAGTAGTTAGTAGTAGTAGTAAGTATATTTTTATTCAAATCCATGAAAGGGAAATTACTCCATTGAGCAGTGTTCATTTCCAAGGAGGTACCATTTTAGGAACTGGACCCCTGTTTGGAACTGAAGGGGACATGTCCCATGCCTTGAGAAAATGTGAAGAATTAGCAGCTACTCAGAGGACTGATCATAGTTTGGAGAGGCTGAGGGCTTGTGTAGAATCTGACAGGACACAGAGGTGACGTGAGACATAGTGATTGGGACAATGGACTGTTGTACACGCAAGAGGTAAGGACAGAGGGAGGGGTGATGAGCAGACAGCTTGTCATTCCCCCAGGGTACCGTGAGCAGTTGCTCAAGATCACTCATGATATCCCCATGTCTGGACATCTGGGAATCACGTGCACCATGCAGCGACTGGCCCAACTTCACCCAGCAGGTGAAGGAATATTACAAGTCTTGTCACCGGTGCCAACAAATAGGGAAGGCAGGTAGTAAAACAAGTCACCCGAATTCCCTTGCCCACTGTGGAGGAGACATTGCAGATGGTAGGAATGGATATTGTGGGACCTTTGAGTACCACAAGCTCCTCTGGGAAGATATTTATCCTGATGGTGGTAAATTATGCCACCCAATACCAAGAGGCAGTCACCCTTTCCTCACTTAGGACAAAGTGGCAGACACCTTGCTATGGATTTTCTACTATGTCTGGTTCCTGCAGGAGGTTATCACTGATCGAGGGGTACCTTCATGTCTGACCTGATGAAGTGTTTGTGGGAGAAGTGTGGGGTGGTGTGAGATGCACAGCACTTATCACCCACAAGCCAATGGGCTTGTGGAAAGGTTTAATGGTACCCTAAAATTGATGCTCCAAGTGTTTGCTGAACAGCATGGAGGGATTGGGAGAAATGCCTTCCCCACCTGTTTGCATGCCCAAGAGTCAACTGGGTTTCCCCTTTGTACTCTTATATGGATGTAGGGTGCGTGGGCCCTAGACTTGATCTGGAAAGACTGGTAAGGTGAGCACACCACCCAAGGAACTCTCATAGTGGAGTATGTCCTAAAGTTTAGAGAAAAGCTGAAACAGCTTATGGGAGTAGCAGAGAGCAACCTGTCAGCTGCCCAGCAGAAGCAAAAGGTCTAGCACAATTGCAGAGCCAGAGCTTGCTCATACAGTGTAGGTCAGGAAGGTACGGTCCTAATTCCAGTCCGGAAGGACAAGCTGCAGGCCAAGTGGGTGGGACTATACAAGGTAGCCCGACTGGTAAATGATGTGAATTGTATTGTGAAACTGCCTGACAGGAGACATACTCATAGAATGTACCATGTCAACATGATGAAGCCATATGCAAATAGGGCAGACATGGTATTTGTGGTGTGTAGTCCTGGAGAGGGACTGACAAAGAAGACCCCTGTTGGACTTGCTGGAGGAAAGCAAGCTGGTGTCCTCTGTGGAGCAATCAAACTGTCACTCCAGTTGACCCCAGAACAGTCTCAGGAAGTGAGGGAGGGTTTAGCAGACTTTGCCCTTTGTTTACAGTCAAGCCAGGATGTATCCCTTAGTGACACACAATGTAGACATGGGGATGCAAGTGCCCATGCAGTGGACAGCCTACCAGGTGTCTGAGGCTGACCTAAAGGACATTAGGAAGGAGGTGGAGGAAATGCTGGATTTGGGGTAATCCAGAAATCCCACAGTCCCTGGGCCTTGCCTGTAGTCCTCGTTCCCAAGCCAGATGGCTCTACTCACTTGTGTGGACTATCATGGACTCGACACAGTCACAAAGTCTGATACCCACCCAGTGACATTGTGGATGAACTACTGGACAAGTTAGGGGAGCAACCTACCTTACCACCATTGACTTGACAAAAGGGTATTGGTAGGTGGAGTTAACTGCCAGAGCTAGGAGAGGTCAGCCTTCATCACTCCAATAGGATTATTCAAGTTCAAGGTAATGCCTTATGGAATGAATAATGCCTCAGCTACCTTCCAAAGGTTGGTCAACCAGGTGTTACATGGCACTGAAGAGTATGCAGTGGTGTACCTGGATGATATTGCCATCTTCAGTGCCAGTTGGAAGGAACACCTGTCCCACCTTAAGGAAGTGTTTGGCAGGATACAGAGGGCAGGGCTCACTGTCAAGACTGAAAAGTGTCAAATGGCTATGGTGGAGGTGGCATACCTAGGGACATGTAGTAGGGTGGGGCAGCTCCATCCCAATCAAGCCAAGATTGAGGTGGTAGAGGCATGACTCGGGCCTGAAGCCCAGAAGCAGGTTCAGAGTTTTCTAGGGACTGCCGGGCACTATCAAAAATTTGTACCAAATTACAGTACCCTGGCAGCTTCTCTCTCTGACCTGCTAAAGAAAAGAATGCTCAAAGGAAAAATGAGTGCCAGCCTGTGAATGAGCCTTCGCATGGCTAAAGGAGGCACTGTGCAGTGCCCCTGTGTTGGACAGTCCAGATTATAGAAAGCCGTTTGTAGTCGAGACAGATGCCTCAGACATGGGGACTGGAGCAGTCAGACCCCTAATCAAAGAAAAGATCACCCAATAATGTACCTTGGCAAAAAGTTGCTTCCCCAGGAGCAGGCATAATCCACAGTTGAAAAGGAATGCCTTATGCTGGTGTGGGCCCATTCGAGCCGTGCAGTCATAGCCAGATATTTCTAAAGAAATCTCATGCTTTCTGCATTTCCACAGTAGGGGAAGCAGACAGAAACTCTTTAGAAATTTCACAAAATATCTGGACATATCTGACCATGTTTATGGCTACTATTGTACCGCTGTGGGAGGCACTTTGACGTACAGACTGATCATAACCCCCTGGTGTGGCTGACACAGATGGAGAAAATGAATGGTCATCTCTTAAGGTGGAGTATTGCCTTACAGGGCTACAATATGACCATTACCCAGAGGGCTGGATTGGCCAATGCCAACACAGAAGGGCTATCTCACCAGTTAGAGCAGTGAACAGAATTTGTGAAAATTGTACCCATCATAGTGACGGAGTTACATAGAAACATAGAAACATAGAATTTGATGGCAGATAAGGACCGCTTGGCCCACCTAGTCTGCCCATTTTCCTACCTAACAGATAAGCTGCAGATCCTAGTTAACCAACAGCTTACTTACTCCTACCCCCCACTAGGACTGCCTTATGTCTGTCCCATGCATTCTTGAATTCCCCCACTGTTCTTGACTCCACAACCTCCTCAGGGAGGCTGTTCCATGCATCCACAACCCTCTCTGTGAAAAAATACTTCCTCACATTACCTCTGAGCCATCCCCCCTCTATCTTCAAATTGTGCCCCTTTTTCTTGCACATCTTTTCTGAAAGATGCTACCCTCTTGGACTTTGATTCCCCTGAGGTACTTGAAAGTTTCTATCATGTCCCCTCTCTCCCTTCTTTCCTCAAAGGGTATATATATTAAGCTCCTTTAATCGTTCTTCGTATGTCTTCTGGTGCAGACCCTGCACCATTTTGGTTGCCTTCCTCTGGACAGCCTCCACTCCGTCTTTGTGGAGATGGGGTCTCCAGAACTGCACACAGTACTCCAGATGGGGTCTCACCAACTGTCTGTACAGATGGATAACTTCCTGTTTTCTACTATTGATGCCTCTTCCTATGCATCCCAGTATCCCCGCAGCCTTCCTTACTGCCTTCTCACATTGAGTTCCACAAATTCAGTCTAGGAGGAAGGGATGTGGCGAGCTGCCTGACTGCTAGCCCTTATTTGTAGATATTATTATGTTGTATATATGTTTTGTTATGTAATTATATATACATGCCAGTGTCAGCACAAAGGCACATAGGGAAAAGACTAATATATATAAAAAAAAAGATTGGCCTTCTTTGACCTGAAGGCAGCTGTTTGCCTGGAACTGAAATTGCATTCCCAGTCTGTTTGTTTTTTTTTTTTTTTAAACAGAGATATGCCAAAACCATTTGTATGTCTTAAAAGCACACTTAGGAGCAGAATGCTTTGATCTAAGGAAGCTGTTATAATATGTTAAATTTTATGAGGTAACAGGAGAGGAACATACTTACTAGAAAACCTGTGTGAATTTTATCTTATGGGTGCCAATGGACTACAGGGGACTTCAAAGGGCTTAACTCTGAAATGTCATATCCATGCTAAATATAGGTCACAGAATCTGATTCTTAATATGCTTGGAAATTTTGGAAACGGCACAACAGTGCCATCTTCTGGCCTAACATTGTAAAAAGAGACCTCTCCTGGCCAAACTTAGTAGTTGCTCTGAACTGGGAATTTATGACACTGCAAGATTACAGAAGGGTATTTAAACACCCAGCTCAGGGCATTTGAACACACGAGTATACTCATTTTCAAGGGACACCTTCTAAAATGCAGAATCTGGTTACAGTCTAGGGATAGAATTTATACAAAACATACAAAAATGCAAAATACAAAAATACAATTACACTCATACATATTAAATACATTTCCACATTTTAAATCACATTTCACAAACCACTAATTACCCTACTATTAAAACTCATCCATTTTCCAATGTTCTGCAACATTCGTGCAATTAACCACTCTGTTTGATACCACTGCCTAATCATAGACCAACTCACTTTAACACCATAGGATCTTAGATCAACAGGTAAATTATTCCAAGTTTTTGGACCCAAATAAGAAAATGTTAGTCCCATATTTTGTCCTATACTTTGAAACTTCAAACTCTATATACTGGGCTGATCTCAGGCCCATAATTGGGAGTTTTATATTTTAAATCTTTAGTAATATAATCGGTAACTTATTTTCTATATATTTATATATAGAAACATAGAAACATAGACTTTGACGGCAGATAAGGACCGCTAGGCCCATCTAGTCTGCCCATTTCCCTACCTACAGGATAGGCCGCAGATCCTAGTTAACCAACAGTCTATATCTTCCTGCCCCCCACAAGAATTGCCTTATGTCTGTCCCATGCATTCTTGAATTCTCCCACGGTTTTAGACCCCACAACTTCCTCAGGAAGGCTGTTCCATGCATCCACTACCCTCTCTGTGAAATACTTCCTCACATTGCCCCTGAACTGCCCTCCTTCTATCTTTAAATTGTCCTCTTGTTCTTGCAAGTCTCTTTCTGAAATGTTTAATATACATGATCTTAGTTATATGTTGATTTATCCTAATATACCCCACTTCTCTGTAAAACTCACAATGATGTGTAAATCTATGTGCCCCCATAATATACCTAGCCATTTTATTATAAATGCTATCTAATATTTTCAAATCAGTCTGATTTCACTTCCCATAAATTACATCAGTATAGTCAATCACTGGTACTAATATGGTATTTATCAATACAACCTTGTTTTCCTTGAAAAATTATTTTTATCCTATACAGCATACCCAATTGTTGCCCCAACCTTTTGACTAATTTATTTATATGAAAGGACCACTTACAATTTATATCCAGCCATAGCCCAAGTACTTGTACTCATTTACCAACTGCAATTTAGAACCATCTTTCACTGTTATTTCCAAAGTTTTTTTAATATAGGGGTCTTTGTTTTTGCCAGAACAGCATTACCTTGGTTTTAGTAGTATTCAGAACCAATTTATTTTTTAACATAATAATTCTGTATGTCATCAAACGCCTGTAGAAGTGTTGTATACAGTAAGAATACTTTCCTGAGACATGCATAATATCATCAGCATACTGATGGAATGTTATTTTGTCTTGTTTAAATTCCAAATCATTTGTATACAATGAAATAAAAGGGCTACAGGATTGATCCATGGGGCACCCCCTGCCCTATCTGTTTAAAGTCTGAAGAATATGTATTTAGAAACACCTTTTGTTTCCTACCCCTTGGGTAATCGGAGAACCAATCTACAACACTATCCAAAAATCCCATGTTTTTAAATTTATTAATAAGTATACCATGATTTAAGGAATCAAAAGCTTTTGACAAATCAGTCACAATTGCTCCTGTCAGTAATCCTTTATCCATTGCAATCTGAATGTCCTCAGTCACTTTTATTAATGCCGTCTGAGTACTATATATTGCTCTAAAGCCTGACTGATTACTATTCAAAATGCCTTGTTCTTTTATATAGTGCTTAACCTGCTTAGCTACCAATTTTTCATAAATCTTTGCTAGCACAGGTATCAAGGATATTGGTCGATAATTACCAATCTCCTTTTTAGAACCAGTCTTAAATTTGAATTACTTTAGCAAATTTCCATTCATAAGGCACTTCCACTGTAATTAATGATAAATTAAAGATTTGTGTCAGGGGATAGGCCATCACTGGGGCAGCAAACTTCAATAATTTACTACTAATCTCATCCAGTCCTGTTGCCTTTCTTTCTTTAATATTCAACAGTTCTAACATAACCTCATTAATATTTAATGTACCAAAATTAAAGACCTGTCTTAATTCCCCATTATTATCAAAAGACTTTTGATCCCCAGTTGAGGTAACTTCATCTATTATATCTTTACAACACTCATATTCACAAAATAGGTCATTGAAACAATTTGCTACCTCTAGACACTGTTCAATATCCTTACCATTAATACAAAAAGTTTTTGGCTAAACATTTTTACCTGGATTTTGTCATTTATAAATTGGATTCCAAAATTTACCAGGATGTGAGAATTGTGTATCCTGTAATACATATTTATGATAATCTGCCTGTGCCTTCCTTACTTCCTTTAAATATTTATTCCTCAAAGCTCTATATCCATCCCAATCTACCTGTACTTTTGATTTCTTTGCCTTTTGCCATTGGGCATTTCTCTTTTTACTTAAATTATGCAGCTTTCCATTATACCAGATAGCATTTTTGTTAACCCACGATACACTTTTTTAATAGGTGCACGCTGGTTACAGATTATTTCAAATTCCTCTCTAAAATACTGCCAATCCTCATTTACTGTAGGAATTAAGGCTATCCTTTTCCAGTTTACTTTTTCCAAATCCTGCATAACATTAATGCAATCAAAATGCTTATACATTATTTTAGCAACCCAATGTCCAGTTTAAATTCCTTTTTCTTTGGCTCTCACACACATACACTACCCCCTGGTGATCACTAAAGGTATCTAACAGGACACCACTCATTTTATAATTTTCCTTTTTTGTGGTGAAAATCAAATTTAAAATTGAAGAAGCCTCACTGTCATTACTGTTAACTCTGGTTACTCCCTCAATTAGTTGCTTAGAGTATGCAGTGGAGGGATCTGTGCCATTTTTCTAGTAATAGAACCCCCTTCAAATTACAATTCAGGGTCGTGCTGTTTTATAGCAGTTCAAGGACAAAGTGAACAACTTAGTCTCCAGTCAGTAGCCAAACTGGGAATGTTTTGGTGGGGGGAACGCTCGCATCCAGAGATTTAGGTGGGTAACTATAATTTGGAGGTGATGGAATGCTCCTAAAGAATTCAGTGGAGAAAGTTGACAAAGGTACAGGAATTCTGTTACAATTTTTTTTTAAGAGGTGGTGGGACTGAGTTCCTGTGGACTCTGCCCAATTTAACCCATGTCTCTAGATCCTAGAGGTCTCTGTTATTGGAATTTACCGTGTATTGCCTGTGTTGAACATATCTGTTTGGAGCATAAGTTGCACTGTTATGACCAAAGTATGAATTTATCGCTATTGTAACCTGCTGGTAGCATCTGCATTGAATATGTCTGTACGGAGCGCAAGACCCACTGTTTCCAGATCAATGTTGTACATACCTATGTATTCCCCATATTATACTATTGTTCATATTTTTGGTGTGGTTTACCCTCATTGTATAGCTATATAACCTACTGAGATATGTAACAGAGCCACCTTGCAAATGAATACATCTCAATGGTATTTCGCCTGGTTAAATAAAGAATTGAATTGAACTGAATAGAACTGGTGGTTTACTTTTCTATACTGACAAGTCCAGACATGTACTGGTACTGTAGCTCATCTGATTAAATGGTGTTGCAGCTATTTCTTACTGCACTGAAAGCTGCAGCTGCTTGGATGGCTGGAGATGCATGTTAGACCCTGCAGCTGGATTTTTGAATGTGCAGCAAGGATTTGAGACACCATTTTAGTACAACTGCACAAATCATGACAAAAGACGACATAAAATATGCTCTAACTTTCTGTCACAATTTGCACAGACACGTGCACCATTTTTTGCCATAAAGTAAATAAACTGTTGCAGTTACATTTAAAAAAAATCCACTTTGCAGAAGTCCATCTTAATATTATTTTACTTGTCCAGGGCACAGTGCAAATTGCCCCAGGCTAGTGCAGGTACCTATCTGCATACCTGTCCATGCTGGTGAGTACAGAGAATTGTGTAGCAATTCTGGATGTTCACTTCTGGGAGCAGCAGTCATATTTTTTTTTTATTCCATATTTCTTTTCTGTCTTCAGAGTTTGGGGAAGCTATTCAGCACTGTTCCTGCCCAGTGGACTGGCTCCTGCCTCCCCAGAGTAGTCGGTACCCCATGGTTTCCCACCATAGCAGGGATGGGGGGCTGTCCCCCCCCCCACCTGAACACATAATCCAGTGTGGACCATCTCCAGGTGGCAGCGCATGTCTGTGGATGGGCAGACAAGGTTACATGGAGCACTAGCCCTCCTATTCCTATTTTCTGCACCCCTCTCTGTGGCCGACATGAGTATGCATGTGGAGGCATGCACTGCTCACTTAGGCTGCTGCTCTCCCTTACTGTGCTGTCCATAGCCTGCACTATCGCTAGGCCTCCACCTGGTGTCAGTCAAAGGCCCTGAAAATTAAGCCACTCCCTCCCGGAGAGGAGGCAGTCTTCAGGACACTCGGTCCTCTCCTCCCTGGCTGACCACCAATGATCCAAGTCTGTCACTGAACCTGGGTCACCAGCATGGCATGAGGTGTGGCATCCAGCTATTCAACCCTCAGTTCCTCTGGGCCAACTTCCACAGTCATTTCTAAGAGTGGTAAGTAGTACATAATTTTATTTTTTTATTACTGTTTCTCCCCTCGGTCCCTGCCAGCCACCTCTGTCTCCTCCTCACTGTTCCCAAGCATCAGACCCCTCCCTATTGCCCCATGACTTACCCTTCACGGTGGGGGTGGGAAGCTGCTTGACCCACTGGCACGGATCCAGCTCAGGGGGGTGTCCTCTCTGGTGGAGCTATGGGGAGAACTATTGTCATTCTGCTGTGGCAGGAACCATTTTCTGTTTCCTTATTGTGGCTGGGGTGTGCAATGCCACCAGTGATGCCTAGTGTGCATGTCTGCATGCTGTAAGTCAGGCGGCTGCTCCATCTCTACCCCATTTGTGGGACCTGGCATGCCAGCCACCCAGCTGCCACTAGGGGTCAAACAACTGCCGGTCCATGTCCCCACCCTCCCTGGGAGAGGAGAGCTGACCTCCAGATGCTCAATTCTCTCCGTCTCTGGCCAACTCCCAGTGACCGCTCGCACTGAGAACATGGGTTGCTGGCATGACAGGAGGCAAGGCAGTGATGCCTCAGCCCCCAACACCACTAGGCTGACTTAGTACTACATCATTTTAATCAAAACTGCTGATTTGAATTTCTTGGAAAGAATTTATACTTGTAGTTGTCTTTATTAACTTCCATACAAAATATGCAGTTGGTTGTGACTGTGGGCTAGTGCAAGTTTCACAGCACTGGTGTAGGTTTGTACTAACTTGTCCTAGCGCATGATGCAAAAAAAAAAGTAAAGTCAACATCTGTATATGTTTGCTGTCTAGATAAGCCTACTGTTAGGTCGGAGAATGAATATGGAACTCTGCCAGGCGAGGCTTCAGTGGAGGATGTACTGGCCTCTAAAGACCCATCTCTACAAACATGGGAACTCCCTAAAGATGCAAGCATCCAGAATCTGGAATATGCTCAGAGTGGAAAATATGGACCAATCTACACAGCCAGTGTGACGAGCTGTGATGGACTGAAAGAAACCAAAACTGTTATTAGAGCACTGCGGGGTAAGCAAGCCTTTGAACTGTGAAGAGGGAGTAACTACACTATGTTTAAGGACAGCTGCCTTATCTCTAGGGCTTGGCAGTGTAAGGCTACATCTAGAGATGTGTGATTGGTTGTATCTCTAATCTCCATAATTTAGCATGGTAGAGGTCTGTCTAGAAATGTGTAACAGTTTGGATCCCTGGCATCTTCATATCACTGCTATGCCAATACAATTTCAAAAATGCATAAGCTGAGCTCAACGCAGAAGTGAAACTCTGGGGAAGAGGCCAGCCACCCAGTCTAGCACTGGTGTCACCAGTGAGGACAGGCGATCACCTGCCCTTGTGGTCTGAGGAAGGGAGCAGCCATAGCAACTATTGTCAGCATGGGGTAATAGGGACAGAAATGAAAGCAACAAACTGAGAATAATAAAATGAATATGCTGTAGTTTGTAGAACACTAGATGTGCAGAATTTTCAAGTTCTGGTTCTGCTGTAATTGTATAGAATTTTGGAAACGCTACCTAATTTTGTAGAATTCTGTCAGTAGTGCAATGCCTCCTATAGCAGATTTTTTTTTTTTTTTTAAATAGTGTATTAGTAATCCACATTATGCAAACACCATGGAATAGTATTCAGTGGCTGAAAGAAACCACAGATTCAGTTTCCAGAAACCATGGAATATAAGTATTTCATGGTTTACATAGAAATACTTTCAGAATTTAGCAGAATTAAAAAAAAAAAAAAAAAAAAAACAAAAAGCATTTCAGAAGTGAAATTACCATTCCATTCACATTACACAAGCAGAATTCAACAGTCTGCACAGCTTTAATAAACAGTTTTTAATAACAATTGCAATGAGCATGTTAAGCATATTTCTCTTGGGAATTCTGCTAGTGTTCAGTCTATAGTGGTCTTCAAGTAAACACAGTAGGTACAGTGCTCTTGATTCACACTCTAGTGGTAAATACCATTTAGAACTTTGATGTAGTTTATGTCCCTTCAACCATTCATTTCCATAGAGGCATATGGATAAATTATGACAACGATGCAGTTTATGTCCCTGCCAAGTTCTTGCAACATGCAGGTCTAATATGGTCCCCATCACCTGTGAGGCCCTGTACAGATTGTTGACACTGTTTCAGAAATGTTTTCTTAACTGTTTTGGTAAGCTGAGCATCCAGACTGTGCTCCATTTATCATGCTACCTGCAGCTCCCGGTTATCTTTGCAACACCTGAGCAAGGAATTGTGGTTGCTGCAGTGCATGCAGGGATACCTGAGAACTGGATGGCTACTGATGGAGAAAAAGACTGAGTGGCATCTGATTTAAATTATCATCATTACTGATGATCTCAAGGTGGTGAAGCAGTGTGGGAAGGCAGTGGGAAAGGCTAATCAAATGCTTGGATGCATTGGAACTTGTATCACCAACAGAAGGAGGGAGGGAGGTAATACTTTCCCCATATACTTCACTGGTGAGGCTTCACCTTGAATACTGTGTGCAGTTCTGGAGGTCCCATCTTCAAAGAACAGGAACAGGATGGAAATGGTGCAGAGGAGGGCAACCAAAATGGGGCCTACATCAGAAGACCTATGAGAGAGGCTTGGTAATTAAACTTGCTACTCCTGGAGAATAGGAGGAGGGGGAATAAGTTAGACATTTAAATATCTCAAGGGAATAAACAAGGTGCAGGCAGAGGTATTTTCCAGAGAAAAGATGTAAGGCTAGGGCCACAATATGACATTGGAAGGGGGCAGTTTCAGGAAACATGAGTAAGTTCTTTATAAAAAGAGTGGTGGATGAGTGAAACAGTCTCCCAGCAGAGGTGGTGGGGCAAATACAGTCACAGATTTTAAGTGTGCCTGTGATAAACACATGGATGTCTTGGATAATGGACGGGGTGGAAGATGGGGGGCCCCCAATAATGTCTTGGGTAGCACTATTGGGGGGATTATATGGGCAGACTGAGTGGGCCAGGAGGTCCTTATCTGCTGACAAAAAGCTACGAAAAATTAGTTCCTGGGAGTGGTTTGTGTAAGTTTTTCGGCTCATAGGCCCGAAATCACGAGAATTTTCCTTAACCTGTGTTTATGCCATGGTATACATCCACACTGCCGTTATCACAGATTAAGGAACCTTGTTGATCTAAAACCATTCTAAATCCTTGCTCTGAGCAGGGTTTTGACATGGCTGGCTTGTATGGTTTTACCATGCTGCAATCTGGAACAACATTCTTAAAACAGTTACAATGTTTTAAAGAGACAGTGTCGATAGAGCCTAAGCTGGAAACTCCTATAACATTTATTAAAATGGCAGTAAGGATGGTGCAGTAACAGAAAGCAAATTAGTATTTGAAACACAACTGCCACAGAAGACATACTGTAGGTTTGAAGGTTAGAGACCGTTCTCCAACATTTTCTAACGGAAGTCATAGGTGCACCCAGAGAGGGGGCTCAGGCTGCCCGGCCCCCCTCCAGTTCTGGAAGACTTTTAAAACATGTACTGGGGAAGAGGGTCTTTTTAAGTCTTGAAGCCCCCCACTTTAAAAAGTGATGTCCTGCATGTGTCACTGCTTGAAGTATTAAAGGCTACCTACACAACCTTTTTCTAGCTTCCACTGTTCCCAAAACCGTCCCGTAGAAGTGAAGCCCACACTGAGTACTTTTAAATAAAATAAGCAGGTACCTTAAAATTAATGATCATATATGTTTTTGGCAAATTTGTTACAACGTCCACAGTAAGGAAATGTTTTAACCTGACCATGCCGATCACACTCCCGTGACTGCACTGTACATGCAACAGGATGCAATTCCAACAAGTAATGTAGTGCATTGCAATGAAACTCAATGTAGTGCATTGTAATGAAACCCTATGGAGCCCAATGTTTAATGTATAAACTTAGTGCTTTATGTTTACCTTGTCATCTATATTGATATTTAACTTGTACATTATTCCTTTATGTACAAGTTAATTATCAAATATAGATGGCTAGGTAAACTTATAGCACTATACATTAAACATTGGGCTCCTTAGGGTTTCATTACAATCTACTACATGACACTGGAATTAAATCAGCTTGTATCTCACGTACACTGTAGTCATGGGGCGCAAGCAGCATGGTCAGGTTAAAACATTTCCTTATTGTTGATGTAATAAACTTGCCAAAAACATATATAATTAATGATCTTAAGGTACCTGTTTGTTTATTTAAAAGTACTCCCTGTGGGATTTACTTCTACAGGAGGGTGTGGGGAACAGTGAAAGCCAAAAAAAGGCTGTGTAGGTAGCCTTTAATATTTTAAGCAGTGACACATGCAGGACAGTATTTTTTGAAGGGGAGAGGGGTCTTCAAGACATAAGACTGTCTTCCCCAGTACATGTTTTAAGTCTTCCAAATTAGGAGGAGGGCCGGGCAGCCTGAGACCCCTCTTTGCATGAACCAATGACTTCAGTTAGAAAATGTTGGTTGTGTAGAGTCCTGCATCAGAAGGATACTAATATATTCAACAAGCATTTGTCAATGCCAAATGTTGGCTTGCTGGCATTGGTAGTGCAGGAGTTAGAGAGACGCATAATAGGAATGGCAGTGCAGTATTGAACTAATGCCAGCCCCACCCAAACCCTGCAGAGACTGACAGGTATTGGGGGTGTGGCTTTGGGTCATCGGCCATAATGCTCATGCCATTTCACCTCACCCTACCCTGCAGACACTGACAGGTGTCGTAGTGTGCCTTGGGGTTTTGGGCCTTATATTCACCCCATTTCATAAGGAAATATGCTGAGATGGGTGTGGTATAGGAGAATGGGGTGAACGTTGGGGCCAAAGACCCCAAGGCACACCTCGATGCCCGTTACTGGTTGCAGGGTGGGGTTAAAATGATGTCAGCATTATGACCGGTGATTCCAAGTTGCACCCTGATGCATGTGAGTCTCTACAGAGTAGGGTGTTCTGGTTGGAAACCCTAACGCCCCAGCTGTTTGTTGGTATTTTCACTTCAAATTTTCAAAATGGGCTTTTTGTGACCTCACCTCATAAATAGTGGCATTATAATTTCGTTACTCAATCCAAAAGGTGGTTTTGCACAGCAACTACGCCATTTGGTGCCACTGGTTGAAAGCACATTTCTGGCAGGATATGAAAAATGACAGCTGTACTGTTCATGAGGTGGTGTGTAAAAATGGCAATGTTGAAAATCTGGAGTGAAAATATGAAAAATTGGCGAAGTTACGAATGTGCATAGAAACTGTGCAATGTACACCTGTAATGCAATCATTTTTTGGGAATTTTTTCACCAGATTTTCAACACAGAGAAAATATTAAACATTGGCTAAATTACAAGCATGCGTAGAAACTGCGCAATGCATGCTCATAATGCAGTCATTTTTTTGAATTTTTTTCACCAAATTTGCAACATGGGCATTTTGGGACCTCCCTCATGAACAGTGGCACTGTTTCATTAATTGGTCTAAAAAGGTGATTCCGTGCAGTGACCGTGAAATTACCTTTTGGGACTGAAAAGCAAAATGACAGTGACATGTTCATGAGGTGGGGTCCCAAGAACCCCATGTTAAAAATTTGGGACCAAAATTCTTAAAAATGGCTAAGATATCAACCAAAGTTGAACCCCCCATTATAAAGCTTACCGTCATTTCTTCAGTTCAAAATTCAGCTTTGAAGAGGGCAGACGTGTCCTGGTTCAGAGAAGATCATGTCTACCAACCTCTGGAGGTCAAGTATGGTTGAGGGGGACTGCAGGGAGGTGGAGTGCGCAGAGTGGGGATGGGGACGAGGAGACAATGGTGGACCTTTCTTGTTTTGCAGTGGGGGAGACCGCGAGAAGGTTTTCTTTATTTTCAGGTTACACACAAAACAAAAATAGGCACACTGGGGTGGGCTCCCAGTGTGCCACAATTTGGGGGGATGCTGACATGGGGATTAGGCGCCACGATGTGACAAGCCATATAGGCAGGTTGAGCGCATCCGACACGGGAGTGGGCATTCTGGTGTTGGAAAGGGTAGCTGTTTGACCAGAAAAGATGAACTAGAGGGGATGCCGACACGGGACTGGGCACCCTGATGTCAGCTTTCGGGATTGTGTGGTGGGCATCAGGGCTGCCATGTTATGGCGTGCCACACCTAATGTGGGGGATGCCGATGGAGACTGGTCACCCGATGTCTGCTTTGTGGGGATTGTGTGGCAGACAGCAGGAGCAGCCATATTTATTGAAATGTTTCACCAGGAAAGCCAGTGACAGAGGCATGTCAGCTGCCACTGCAATGATGAGCCTGTCTCTGATTGCAGTGGCAGATTTCTTCGACTCCGTGGCTCCCTCTGAAACTGCGGTTGTCGGGCAGCATGCTCACTGGTTGGTGGCTGAGGATGCACCGACCAAAGCATCCCTGCACTCTCCACAACAATGACACACCTCTGAAAGTGCTACTGATGCAAGATGTTGCTTGACATGCACACAAACCAACATAATAAGCTATCCCCATGTATCACTACTGTAGATATAAAATTAGTAAAAAAACTGAGGCAGAATTGAAACAATTTAAAATTCCAAATCAAAGTTCAGTTTTGCAAATTCAGGCCAGTTTCAGTTTTTTTTCAGATGTGGTATTAGTGGGATACAAATTATATTATAATTTATTAATTTAAAGTTGTTGACTGGGAAAGGCATGCTGAGCCAAAGCTCATTTCCAGGTGCAACATGGGGGAAAGAGGAGTAAGGAAGTTTGCAATACATAAATTGAAATAGTATATAGGGAAATAAAACAGAGTACAATAATATGGTTGGCTTATACAGGGTATGCAATGATACAGGTAGCAAAAAAAATGTAGTAATACAGAGCTACTGATGGTGAAAACTGACAAGGAGTAACAGCATTAATCATCAAATTTGCCTGGGGGCAGGAGAAGGAGAAAGGAGGAATGAAGAGAGTGAATGCTAAGAGGGAGTATAGAGGAAGTGACAAGCTGAGATGAAGTGCAAGGGAAATGCCTGTTTAGTTGAGCAAGGGGTAAGCATTCTGGGGGGGCAGTTAGCCTTGGCAAGGGCAGGAGTCTGAGAATACAGTTGGGTGGGATAAGGCATGTTTTAGGAGAGCGAGACAGAAGGGGAGTGTCTGATATGGGAGGGTGTTTCAGAGCGAGGGAAGTCTGTAAGATAATGCAGCAGAGTCAGAACAGGAGGAGGGCCATGGGAGGGAGAAAAAATTGAGTATCCCTAGACCAAAGAGGGTAGGAGGCCTCAGGGGAGGGAGACAAAAGTGAGGAGAGGTAGGAGGGTAATGACCCAAAACCAGTATTTAGAGATGAAAAGTGAAATAGTAGAGTAGCCATCAGTGGTAGAGAGAGGTAAGGGAAAGGGACGAGTAGAGGAAGCAGTGATGTGTACAAGGAGGGGCATTTAGAGCAAAGTGGCAAAAAACATTGAGGGAGTCAAGCCTGGCTAAGGGGAGGCTGAGGCTGTGCCATACACTACATCTACATAGTGAAAGGAGGGATAATCATCTTGCAAGGAGCTGACACCAAGTATTTAGGAAGAGTATCCTTGTTTCTATACAAAGCGCCCAGTTTAGGTCAAAGTCTTGCGTGGATGTGCTTACAGTAGTCGAGCTGGGAGTTGAGCTAGACATCCAGGTATTTGTAGTGGGGGACTAAGTTGAGTAAGGAGCCATCAAGGGTGGTGAATGTGAGAGGGAAGGGGAGGTTGGAAAGTTTGAGGCATTCCAAATGTCAGACACCGTTTTTTGTTTTTTTTTGACATTAACCTCTGAGGTTTCTGTGGACCAATGAAGGACCAAGCGGAAGTCAGCTTGAAGCTGGAATTGGACAGCTGAGGTGGAGGGGCTGGAGTTGAAAAGAACCATGTCATCGGGATACATCTGTATGTTGGCTATAGAGCAAGCAGATGGGAGATCACTTAAGAAAATAGAGAAAGTATCGGGCCCAAATTGAGCCTTGGAGAACACCTGCATGGATCAGGAGAGGAGGAGAGAGGGCTCCACCAACGCGGACTTGTTGGATTTGACCAGAGAGATAGTTCAACCAGTTTACAGATGCAGGAGAGACACCAGTGGAGGAAAGCTTGTTTAGTAAGAGGGAATGAGACAGAATCGAAAGCCTTAGCCAGGTCAATTAAAATGGTGGCAGTTATGTAGCCTTGGTTCATACCGGAGAGGATGGAGTTTGTGACACAAAGGAGTGAGGTAGTGGTGGAGTGATTTGCCCTAAGGCCTGAATGAAAGCTGGAGAGAAAATCCAAGGAATTAAGAAACTCAGTGAGGCATGAGAGGATGAGGGATTCTGGAGTAGGGAGCAGGGATATAGGGCAATAAATTCTCACAGTGAGGGTGTTACCACCTTTGTGCAGGGGTAAGACATGGGCAATCTTCCAGGCCTGCGGGACTGTGCAGTGGTAGAAAGATTGATTCAAGATGTTGGTGAGAGGGTGGGATATTGCAGAGATGGAAATACGTAGGAGGTAAGGGTCAAAATAGTCCAGGCTAGATTTATTGGGGCTTAAAGAGGCAAGGGCTTGTAGGACTTCTTGGACAGAGATATGAGGGAAGGCGTAGCCATGCAAGGGGTGGGAGAGTGGGAAGGGGAGGAGGAGGTGGTCAAGAGCCAGAGCACAGGTAGTAAAGTAGTTTAGAGCAGATACAACTGAGGCTGGGTTAGTGGCAGGAGAACCATTAATGGATAATGTGGGGTGGTGGATTGGGCAGGGGGTCAAGAAGAAAGTGGAGGTTGTCCAAAAATCGGCAGGGGAGGTTTGATTTGTGTGTAGAAGAGTACAGAAGTAAGTGGCCTTGGTTGACCTGTTAGCCTTTGTGCATGTGTTTAAGGCTCTGTATTTGCACAGACCGGAAAGGTCTTGGGTGGCTTTATGAGATGGATGAGGTCGGCAGAGTTGGGGTAGGTGATGCTGTTTTATCCTGTGGCATCTGAGTGGGGCATGGTGATCCCAGACTTTGTGAAGAAGGTGAGTAAATAGGGAGAGGGCAGAGTCCACACTGGGGGCAGAGTACACAGCCAACCAGTCAGTGAAATATATCGTGCAGCAGCGCGTCAACATCAGATGATCTGTAGTAGTGGATCCAGCGGTATATGGGGCAGAAATGGGGAGTATGGACTTTGTGAACACAGAAAATAATGAGGTGATCATTAAACATCTGTTGGGGTGGGTGGAGAGTACCCAGTCAAGGAGGGAGTGGTTTTGGGTGGAGGGGTTTGGGTGGGTGGGTTCTTTGATCGACTATGTGATATTTAGAGATTCAAAGTGATCAGTGTGGGATTTTTGAGAAGGGACACCCAGTTAAGGTTAAAGTCTCCTAGAATAATTTTGCTCATTGGAAGATGCCTGGGAGAATAGGGAGGAAATAATGTCGATGGGGAGGGGAGGGAGAGATTTTGGGAAGCACATGACATAGTGACCAGAAGTGGAAGAGGGATGGGAAATTAAGGGAAACTGAGAGGTGCTCATGGGAAGAGGAATGAGATTCTGATTGAGACACTGCATGGAAGGTTGAGGTGGGCACAAATGACCATGCTGCTGCCGTGCTTACTGCAGTCTCGGTGGTACATGCAGTAGTCTGGGATGGCAGTGTGGGTGTTGGGTGCAGGGCAAGAGCCAGGTCTCCATAATGCACAGGAGGTCGGGGTATTATTGTGTGACCCAGAGTCTGAGAGAGTCCACTTTTGGGAGGAGGCTTGAGCGTTGAGGTGGAAGATTCAGAGGCCTTTGGGGAGATCCAGGAAGTGGTGAGAGGGGCCATGGTTGGGGTGAATGTCAGCAGATAGGATGAGAGGGAGGTGGAAGAACCAGGAGGTGCTTGGATCTAGGCTGAAAGTATCTGCTGCTTGGGGCAGGACAGAGGGGGGGTAAAGGGGAGAAAGCAGCAAAGGAATCCTAGATTAAGTAAGTTTGAGGTAAGAAGGCCAGGATATGGGTGGAGCCAGGAGTACTGGACAGTAGAGCAGGAGGTGGCTAAAACAGCAAGAGTATGGATAGGGATTGAAGATTATAGGCTTGGATGTGGGGGTGTTGGAGGAGGGAGGTGGGAAGTGAATGGGAGTGGTGGGCATGACGCAAATAGGTAAAGGTGAGAGCGGGTGGAGGAAGAGGGCATGAAAAGGCAAAATACAGTGGATGCATGAACAGGGAGAGGGGACCAGCCTGGTTTGTCTGGGGCTAGGAAGCAAGGCAGCACCTGAAAAGAGGGGAAAAAGAAGTTAAGTAATAAAACTAATAAAATGAATAGTTATTATTTGTATAATTACTAGTGACCATACATATGAACCGGATTACTGTTTTGTTAAAAATGCATACCAACTGGATTTCAGGTTATGCTCCAAAGCCAACAATAACCCAAAATCCGGTTGATATGACATTTCATAATAACTCTAAATCTGGCTGATATGACATTTCCCAAAGAAAAGACTTTAAAACTGTTGCATTCCATTGTTTCACAAAATGTATTTTAACTGCAGTATTTTAAACGGTTTTATTCACATAAAGTTCAATTTCTTCAAAAATAAAATTGCATTCTAGCTAAAAACATCTTTCTCTTTCAAGCTGCTAGAAATACAATCTAAGCCACCACACCAGCAATTTTAAAAAATAAAGGATAGGTAAGTTTGATGTTGCATATTTGTTTTCACACACCCTCAGTATGTGATGACCACATAAATCTCTCGAGCATTGCTCTCAAGGTTTATGGGTCATCACGCACCTCGGGTGTGTAAAGAAAATACATAACACACACTTACCAATCCATTATTTGCTATATAATAACCATACTTAAATCAAAGGCTAGTGTTCTGGGGTAATTTATTCAACCAAGATTTTTATCATTATTGTATATACCTACTCCAGAGGGTTTTAAAACCTTATTCCATTTGTTTTTAGCAGAATGGGCATTCAAAAAAAAGAGGGAGACGGACAGTTGGTAAAACCACATCTGGAGTACTGGGTTCAGTTCTGGAGACCCCATCTCTGCAAAGACATAGACAGGGTGGAGGCTGTCCAGAGGAGGGCAATCATAATGGTGCAGGGTCTGCACCAGAAGACCTATGAAGAAAGACTAAAGGAGCTTAAGATGTATAGCCTCGAGGAAAGAAGGGAAGGGGCATGATAGAAACTTTCAAATACCTCAAGGGAATCAACAAAGTCCAAGAGGGTAGCATCTTTCAGAAAAGAGATGTGCAAGAACAAAGAGGCAATTTGAAGATGGGGGGTGGCTTAGAGGTAATGTGAGGAAGTATTTCTTCAGAGAGGGTTGTAGATGCATGGAAACGGCCTTCCTGAGAAGGTCATAGAGTCAAAACAGTGGGGGAATTCAAGAATGCATGGGACAGACATAAGGCAATTCTAGTGGGAGGGTAGGAGGAAGTAGGCTGTTGGTTAACTAGGATCTTCAGCTTATCCATTAAGTAGGAAAATAGGTGGATGAGGTGGGCCAAGCGGTCCTTATCTGCCATCAAATTCTATGTTTCTATGAGAGAGACAGAGAGGGATTGTTATTTAAAGGTGAACAGTTTGCACGAAGAACCCCACACTCAGGTGCAGGGCTGGTCCTAGTTTAGAGTTTATGTGCAAAACCAGTTTTTTTCTTCCTGTTTACTGCAGTATTTTAGTTTGTATCACCCTGATACTGTCGCTTCTCAAACTGACACTTACTGTAACCAGAAATCCCAGATTCCCTTGCAGCTGATGTCAGAACTGGGTTGCAGCAGTGGGAGGTTCAATAGCCTACAGTGCATGTTAGAGCTTTTGTAAGCTCAGATCAGACATTTGCTGGTCCAACTGGGCATGTCACATAGGTGAGGTGCACTGCTTCCATTAAGGGAGGGTGTGGATTGCCTAACATTTGCACAACACTTGCCAGCCAGTCATGGAACAGCACTGGTGCTGGCTATGAAGGCAGTCCCTTGCCCTACTGTCCAGTGGAATAGTGAGGCCAAGGCCACCTCATAGAAACCTATAGAAACATAGACTCTGTCTGCAGAAAAAGGCATGTTGGCCCATTGTGTCGGCCCATTCCTAACTAATGGTGAATTAGAGAGCTCTAGATCCTAACCTATAAAGCACTAAGAAACCCAGAGTTAATGCATCATCTGAAGTTATGCCTGAAAGCATTGTCTGATCATAATTAAGCAATAAGACACGACAGGGAGTGTGTGTATGGTGGGTTAACGCCCCATCTTGGGTGGATTAAAGCATAAGGCAAAGCCGAGTGCTTCCACCAGCTGAGAAGGGCCATTAGCCCACCATAATGCACCCCTTGGAGTGCCTTATTGTGATGATGAAATGGGTCATTTTTAGCAAATTGGATGTATTTCTTAAACATTTGTGGTGTACCACTTTCAGCTAGGCCATTGTGCTGGGATAACGGTCCAGCTGAAAGTACCTCTAGGCTAATCAGGAGCCAGCATTCTTTCTACCCATTTCATAATACATAATAGATCATTAACACTTAACATAAAACATAAGAATGACTTTGTTATTTTATGTTATTTTTGATTTTTTTCTTTGTTGACCGGGTAGGTACACTGGTGCCAGGTGCCTTTTTCTGGCATGACCTGGGTACTGCAAGCACATAGTATAACCAGCAAAAAATATAAAGGTACAGAATGATACAGTAGCCAGAAAAAATGTGAATAGGAAACATCAAAGATTTAATGAAAGAAACAGTTATACATTTTACACAGTGCAAATACAAGTGCATATGATAGCATATCAATTAACAAAAACTTTATTTAAAAGACAGTTAGGGTTCTAGACATAGATCTTCAACCAAAGTGATACAGATCAGGAAATTGGATGTTGGGGTTTACAACTGTTATAATCCTCCCCCACCAAATCCTATCCCCCCCACCCTCCACACACCAACAAGCATCAGGGTGTGACTTAGGGTCGTGGGTCCCACCCATCCCCACCCAACCTTACTATTGCAACACCACCCCCACCTCCACACACCAGCAAACATGGGGTGTGCCTTAAGTCATAGACCCTCCAACCCCCACTCAACCCTCCTCAGCACACATTACCTTTCACACACCAAGCGTCAGGTACCTGAGTCATGTGCCCTAACACTCACCCCATTCCATCTGTAAGGAACCTGTCATGGTAAAATATAGGAGAATAGGGTGAGAGTTAGGCACATGACCCTAAGGTGCACCCAGACACTTGGTGTGTGGAGGGTGGGGTGGCACTGTGAAGGTAGGTTGGGTGGGGGTGAGGAGCCACAACCCAAGTCACACCCCGACGCCTGGTTGGTGTGTGGAGGGTGGGTGCAGTTTGCAATGGTAGGATTTTGGGGGGGGGGGAAATATAACTGTTGTAAACCCTAACATCCAATTTCCTGACCTGTATCACTTTGGTTGAAGAGCTATGTCTAGAACCCTAGCTGTCTTTTAAACAAAGTATTTGTTACTTAATTTCCTTACTTTTTGACACAGTATAATAGTGTCCCAGTTTTGTGAGTTTACTTTGGTATTTTTGCTGCAAATTTTCAACATGGCCTTTTTGGGACCCCACCTAATAAACAGTGGCACTGTGATTTCGTTAGTACATCCCAAAAGTTGATTTTACACAGCGACTGCACCATTCTGCGCCAGAGCTGCAAAAGTACATTTCGAGCAGGATGTCAAAAATTACAGCTGCACTGTTCATGAGGAGGTGTGACAAAATCTCAATGTTGAAAATCTGGAGTAAAAATATTAAAAATTGGTGAAGTTACGAATATGTGTAGAAACTCTGCAACACAGTCATTTTTGGGAATTTTTGCATAAGATTTTCAACATGGGCTTTTTAGGAGCTCCCTCATAAACACTGGCACTGTCATTTTGTTGATTGGTCCAGAAAGGTGATTCCGCATAGCGACTGTGAAATCATCTTTCAGGACCGAATAATGAAATGACAGTGACAGTGTTCATGAGGTGGGGTCCCAAGAATCCCATGTTGAAAATTTGGGGTAAGAATTCCTAACAAGCATTTGTCAATGCCAAATGTTTGCTTGCTGGTATTAGCATTGGAAATGCAGGAGGAAGACCGATGCAGAATAGGAATGGCAGTGAAGTATTGAACTTCACGCCAACCCTACCTCCATCCTGCAGAGATGGACCGGCATTGGGGGAAGTGTTTGGGTCATCGCCCATGACGTTCATGCTATGTCACCTCACCCTATTCTGCAGACACCTACACATACTGAGGTGTGTCTTATGGGTGTTTGGCTTTACAGTCACTCCATTCCATAAGGTCATACGCTAAAATGGAGAATGGGGTGAACTGTGGGGCTGAAGAGTCCAAGGAACACCTCGATGCCTGTCACTGGATGGGGGTGGGATGGCATGAGCAGTACAGTCTGCAATCCCAGGGCACACCCCGATGCCTGTCAGTCTGTATTGGGTGGGACGTTATGGTTAGAAACCCTAAGGCCCCGGGCGTTTGTTGGTATTTGCACTACAAATTTTCAGCATGGCCTTTTTGTGACCACACCTCATGAAAGCGTTTGGGACCTCTTCTCATGAAGAGTGGCAGTGTGATTTTGTCAATGTGTCCTGAACTTTGACTTCCAACAGTGACCATGCCATTCTGCACCACATGTACGAAAACACAGATCGGGCAGGATATGAAGAATTATAGCTGTACCATCCATAGAGAGGTGTGAAGAGATGGCAATGTTGAAAATCTGTAGTGGGAATAGTAATAATGCTTGCACTTCTGAGCATACATGGAAACTGCGCAATGCATACTTGTAACACAGTAATTTTATGGACTTTCATCACCAAATTTTCAACATAGGCATTTTATGACCTCTGCTTATGAACAGTGTCACTGATTTTCTTAATGTGCCCCAAACACTGATTTCCCACAGCGACCATGCTATTCTGCGCCGGAAGTGCGAAAACACATTTTGGCCAGGATGTGAAAAATGACAGCTATACTTTTCATAAGGAGGTGTGAAAAAATGTCAATGTTGAAAATCTGGAATGAAAATATTGCAAATTGGTGAAGTTACGAGTGTGCGTAGCAACTGCGCAAAGCACACTCATAAATCAGTCAATTTTGGGATTTTTCCCACCAAATTTGAAACAGAATTTTTGAGAGCCCACCTCATGAACACTGGCATGGTTTATTTCATTAATCAGTCCCAAAAGGTGATTCCACGCAGTGACCACAAAATCACCATTTGGGACTGATTAATGCCATGACAGTGGCTGAATTATGAGGAGGGGCCCAATAACCCCATGTTGAAAATCTGGTGCCAAAATTCCCCAAAATGCCTGAGATATGCACCAAAGTTGAAAAAACCCTATTTATGCCATTATACAGCTTCCCAGCATTTCCACAGTTCGCGGTCAGCTTTGAAGAGTGCAGACGTGTTTCCGGTCCACTGAAGATCATCGTGCTGGGCTCCGAAGGTAAGTATGGGGTGAAGGGGGGTGTGGGGAGGCAGGGTGCACAGAGGTTGGGTGCGGGTTGGGAGAGGGCTACTGGACTCGATGAGGGAGCGTTTTCTGCTTTGCAGGTTTTAAAAAAAAAAAAAAAAAATCGCAGGACAGTTTTTCTTTTAGAGGGGAATTTGGTACACTGGGGTGGGCTCCCAGCGAGCCACCTGAGTGGTTTTATGGGGAGGGCAGTAGCTGATGGGGATTAGCACCCCGTCAGCACATGGGGGATGAGCCAAGGGGGATTGGGCACCCTCGGCATAAACTGAACATTTGGGGGAACTATTATGCTGACGGAGAGTGGGCTCCCCCATCGGCAAATTATACGGGGAGGATGAAGCCGATGGAGATTGGGCCCCCCTATTGGCAAAACAATTTTCTTCTTGGCACATGATGCCAAGGGGATTGGGCACCCCTTCTGCACAGGGGGGAAATATTGTTTGTGAACATGGCAGCAGCTTGCCACCGTGTTCACAAACAATATTACAATAGGAAATGTTCAGCCCAGCAATGATGGGTTGCTCCCTCATTGCAGTGGAATGGCTGACGCTACAATGATGAGGTGGCCCCTGATTACTGTGGCAAAAACATACCAACTTGGTAGCACTTTTGTGGACCAGTGTCATCAGCACACTGAGCCTCCATTGGTCCACCAGTGCCAAGCCCCGAAACATAGTGCCTCCATTGGCTGCTACAGTGCCGCGCCTCCACAGCCTGCTTCTCTGCTAAGCTGCCACATAATGTTTCTTGTACATGCGTGCAAGCAGACCTACAAATGGCTCAGATATCGACCGAAGCTGAAAACCCCATTGAGACATAATACGAGCTTACCTTGATTCCACAGTTTGTGGTTGGTCTTTGAAGAGTGCAGATGTGTCCCAGTCCAGAGAGGATTGCTACTCCTGACTTCCAGAGGTAAGTATGATTAAGGGGAGGTGGGTGCTCAATGGGAGGATGGGGATGGGGAAGGGGGGACTGGGAAGATGACGAGGGACCGTTTTCTTTATTGCAGGTTTAAATAAAGACATCGGGGACCATTTTCTTTATTTACAGGAATAGCTAAAGTAAATGTGGGCACACTGGGGTGGACTCCCAGTGTGACACATGAGTTAGAGGGGGGATACATAATGCCAACGGGGGGATTGGGCACCCCCGTTGGCAATGGAAGTTGGCTCAAAGAGACCCCCCGACACTGGGAGTCTGCATTCTGGTGTCAGAAAAATAATTATTAGTTCAGCACACTGGAGGTGGGCTCCCCAGTGTGCCACAGTAGTGGAGGGCAGTATAAATGCTGACTTGGGGATTGGGCGCCTCGACATCGGCAAAAGTTAGCACTTTGATGCAGGATTCTGCATCAAAAATGGCAGGATGCAAGATTCTGCATCAAAGTTAGGGGGAAAAAAAGTACGTCGGGGGACTGTTTTCTTGTTTTTTAGGGGCACAAGACAGATATAGGTACACTAGGAGTGGGCTCCCCAGTGTTCACAGTCATTTTTTGAGGTCGGGGTGCTGGCCTGCACCTGTACCCTTCGGCATACAATCCTACGCCGGACAGCTGCTCTGACATAGAATCGTATGCCCATTACTAAACTTCAGCATACAGTCCTATGCTAGAGTGCTGCTCCGACTTAGAATCCTATGCTGCCAGGGACATCTATTTTTTGCCCATAGAAAATAATGGGAAAAACAAAGATTAATAACTTTTGAATGGATTCATATTTTTTCACCAAACCTTCAAAAGGCACGTCAGTGAGGCCAACGTTTTCCACCCTGAAAATTTCAACCCTGTTGCTGCAGCCATTTCTAAGATACAGGTTGACAAAAACAACAAAACACATAAAAATCTCTGTTTTCAACATTCTGTATCTCTCAAACTACACAAGGATTCAAACCAAATTTGGTACATCAATAGATATGTCCCTTCCAAAGAAGCATGCAGAACGTCAAGCAGATCTTTGAACTTGCCCAAAGTTATTACCCTGCAAATATTGGCCTTTATCATTACATGCTCACATGAATTTAATTATACTATAATTACCGTGTCAGTATAATGTGACAACACGGATTGTGTGCAAGAAGTTAAGCAGCAGAATTTGAGTTGGTCTCAAAGTAGAGCAGGATGTGAGAGTTATGTAACACAATATGACGTGGAACCATTGTACAAAGAGCTTGTGCTCAAAGGTCTTTTCCGAATCACTAAATAAATAAATAAATAAAAATAACACAAGAGTATGCATTACGGTTCAGCAGATGATCCTTCATTTTAAGCACAAAGACTTTTGGGGAGGATGACAATCGGATGTGAAAGGGTATGAAATTTGAGAGGGATGCAGCAGGGTAGCTGATGGATATCTGCTGAGGCACGTTCTGGGCAGAGTCTTGGTACATAAAGTTGGCTAGTGTAAGTTGTGCTCTGTGTTCTGTTGCAACCAGCCCAGCTGCTTGAGACTGGCACAGTGATGGGACCTTGGGCCCATGGAAGTAGCAAATCTGACCCTTTGTGATATATGGCTTTTTCTTTGTACATTCGGTGTTTGGAGTGGCCTCCATTATGATGGGACCATAGTCTAATAGAGGAAGAAGGTTTCTTTGCACTATCCTTACTTTAGTGTCTGGTGTGAGATGCCTTTGAATTAGAGATGGACGTAGGGTCTCAATTCACTTCGTGAAGTGAATCGCGAACGCAAGTCCATTAAAACAATGACTTTGCATTACTCCACCTTTCCAGACCACTGCTCCACTTTTTTAATGCAAGTACATTGAAAGCAATGTACTTACTCACTTCACCTTGTTTTTAAGCTCCAAAGGCAAATTTTGCAGTGATTCATGGGATTTCAGGTCACATGGGCTCTAGATTGTTCTGCACAGCCTCAGTTCAGGGTATGTGTGTAGGAAATAGTCTGCTCTGAGAGCTCTCTGTGATTCAAACCTTCTAAAGCTATTAAAAAAGCCTTTTTAAGTCCTTTTTTTTTTTTTCTGAAACTTTAGCTCGATTGTAGGAAACCCTCCATCGAGTGCTTATTGTTTGTGTATGGATTTTGAATGTTAATGTATGACATTCAGTCTGTGTATTGAGAGACGGTGGAAGTGTGCTTTGGAGGAGGGGCATATCTGTGGTGTGGGTAGATAACTTGGAGAAAGACAGTTCTTACTGTTTTGGTGATATTTTCTTGTATAACTATTTATGTAAACACCGTAATATTTTCAATAATTCTTGCCATTTTTTTGCTGATTGTTGTGGTGCAGCAGTGCATAATTTTAGTTTGTTTAAAATATGTGGTTACAGTATATTACTGAAGTTTTCAATTTGCTACGCATTACTTAATGTGTGCGTGAGTATGTGTGTAACGCATGTCATCAAATCGGACACCTTTTATTGTGCCACATAGTAGTTTCAGCAATGTGAACCTGCTATCCACTGCAGCTGTGTGATTTTTGTACTTCTTTGTGGTATCTTTACTGATACTAGTACTAGTGACTGTTGTCTGTTACTGCAGGTGAGTGCAGCTACCTTCACAGCCTGCCCCAACCGGTGAAGTGTATTTATTTCCAAATTTGAATTTCTGATGGTGAGCACATAGGTGTTGTGCCTTTGCATCTCTTTAGTGCAGTGCAATCTTAATCTGTCTGAGCATTTCCATATCTTTAGGGCACAATCTCTATCTGTAACTTAAGTCACAATTGTTTCTTTGGCTTGCCTTCAGAGTACTGGACTGGTGTGGTGCATAATTCTACATGAACATTGTATCATATGTGTTTTTAAGTCAGGACCATCATCACGCGTCACTCATGATACAAATCACGTTCTTCATCATCACGATCACAAATGCAGTCACAAATCATGATTCACTATCACGTCACGAACCACAACATTAATTTTTCTGCTAGTCACTTGGATGTATTGAAAGCCTGATTTGTGGTATCTTCCAGGCTTCACCACCCCACCATTGTACTCATTAATGAGCGTTTATAAGTTGGGAGCTTTGCTACAGCTCATCGAAGTACAGCCAGAGGCATTCATGTTGCTAATATAGTTCCATATTGGTTATCTCACACTGTCGACACCGAATCACGCTCTTCATCATCATGATCACAAATGCAGTCACAAATCACGATCACTTCACGAATCACAACAATAATTTTACTAGTTACTTGGACATATTGTAAGCCTGTTTTGTAGTCTCTCTCAGGCTTCACCACCCCACCATTGTACTCCTTAATAAGCAATTTTAAGTCGGGAGTTTTGTGCTACAGCTCTTCAGGGAAGTACAGCCATAGGCATTCATGTTCCTTCCTGAACAGCATGTGAGTTACAGTACTGTAAATAGTGGTGGTGAAGTGGTCCAATTGGCTTCCATGGTGATTCACGGAGTAACGAGAATTCAAGTGGAGTACTCCACAATGTGAAGTGGAATACTTTGCCTCATAATGAGGAACGTGAAGTCCATTGAAACCAATGACTTTGCATTATTCCGCCTTCCCCAAACCACTTCTCCACCAATTTTAAGTTGAACTACATTGAAATCAATGTAATTTACCTCACTTCACCTTGTATTTGAGCTCCAAATTAAATTCTGCAGTGATTCATGGGATTGCAGGTCACATGGGCTCTAGATTGTTCTGCACAGCCTCAGTTCTGGCCTGGGTAGTGTGCGTGTAGTGGTAGCTGGAGAGAGTTTGCTCTGAGCTCTGTGATTCAGAACCTCTAAAAGCTGTTTAAAATGCCTTTGAGTCATTTGTTTTGCTCAAAATTTAGTACATTGATTGTAGGAAACCCTTCTGTGCTTATATCATTGAGTGTTTATTGTTGTGTGTGGATTTTGAATGTTAATTTAGAATGGTCAGTCTGTGTACTCTGAAGTGTGCTTTGGGGGAGGGGTGTATTTGTGGTGTATGTACAATAACTAGGAGAAAAAGGCAGTCTTTCTGTTTTGGTTATATTTTTCTTGTAGAACTGTTAATGTACACACAGTAATATTTTCAGTAATTCTTGACATTTTTTTGCTGATTGTTGTGGTGCAACAGTGTATAATTTGTCTGTTTGAAACATTTGGTTATATTACTAAAGGTTTTCAATTTGCTACCATTACTTGTAGTGTGTGTATGGCATGTGTGCCTCTTAAATCAGACACCTTTATTGTGCCACAGAGTAACTGCAGCAGTGTGAACCTGCTATCCACCACACCTGCATGAATTTTTTATACTGCTTTGTGATATCTTTACTGGTAGTGGATTGTTACCGCACTAATCCCCAACTAACAAAATGTATTTCTTTCCAGATTTGGATTTTTGACTTGTGAACACTGGTTAGGTGGTGCTGTGCCTTTTCATATGCATCCCTTGAGTCTGCAGTGCAATCTTAATCTGTCTATGCATTTGCAGTGCACCATTAATTCTGGGAGACTGCATTTCTTGTTTACACTCTCATTTCACTTCACTTCATCAGCACTGGGGAATTTTCTGGACACAAGACAGTAACATTTCGTCAGCACTGAGGAATTTTCTGTACACAAGAAAGTAGCATTTTGGGGATGCACATTAATTCTAGTGACTCTGTGTGACCACTGTGTGCATGACTGAGTGTGCCATTAATTCTGGGAGACTTTGCATTTCTTGTTACACTCTCATTTCACTTCATCAGTACTGGAGAGTTTTCTGAACACAAGACAGTAGCATTTGGGGATGCACATTCATTCTGGTGACTGTGTGGGTGGGGTGTTATCAATATTGTTGTCACGCCACCTTACTTGGTTGAGGTGGAATGACAATGAAGTAATAACCAACAAGGTGATATGAGCCTTTCCATAGGGCACTCCGCTTGGTGAGTGGCTAACTAAGTGGCCACTTCTGCTGCTTCACTGCCAGCCGGATTTTAAATTGGCTGCATCTCTAATTTGAATGCAATAAAACTGCCCCAGTTATGTGTGTGGACTTTATCATGTCATTTAGTTGCCTGTCGAAGAGAGACATGGCTCTAGAATTATGCCTAGGTATTTACATACAGCAACCAATTTAAGCTGGGTACCATCCAAAGTAGAGATTTTGAGGTCTTGGAAGTGGTGTTTGAGTTTGGGAGCTGTGCCAGTGAACACGGTTTTCATCTTTGGCACATTTACATACTAACATACTAAAATGCCAGTAGAATAGGCCTAACAGTCTTTCGCGTCTGCTCGTTTGGTCAGCCCCCACCCTGGGAGCTGACCTTGCTGCCCCCCTCACCTTCTCTGGCTTCTCCCTTCCCAGTTCTGGATATTCTCGCTGCATTGGATTTTGCTTCCAGAACTCTTCCCCTGTACCTGTCCCACCCCCTCTTGAACCCCTCCACCGTCTCTGCCTCCACCAGCCCCCTAGGCAGCTCATTCCATGGCTCCACCACCCTCTCAGTGAAGTAGCACCTCCTCCTTTCTCCCCGGAATCTTCCCCCCTCCAGCTTCCACCCATGCCCTCTAGTTACCCCCTCCTCCTTCCTTCGAAGCACCCTGACTGCTCCTCCCCTATTTACCCCTTCATGTAACTGAAGACCTCTATCATGTCCCCTGGTCCTTTCTTCCAATGTGTACATATTTAGTGCTTCGAGCCTCTCCCCATAGGTCCTGTCTCCCCAAGCCCCAAATCATTTTGGTTGCCCTGCTCTGGACCCTCTCCAGGAGTTCAATGTTCCTCTTTAAGTATGGCCTCCAAAACTGCACGCAGTACTCGAGGTGTGGCCTCACCAAGCAGTTATACAGAGGGAGTATCACTTCCCTCCTTCTGGAGGTGATCCCCATAGTGATGCATCCAAGCATCCTGTTGGCCCCGGCTGCTGCCCTCCCAACCCCAGGTCCTCTCAGCCATCAAGACTTGTAGCATCTCTGGTGTACACTTGGTTCGGGTTTCGGCCCCAGGATAAGGTTTTTTTTTTTTTTTTGGATTAAGGAACCAACAGTGAAGAGAATGGGAATTACACATATGGGTATTGTTGATATCAGCCGTATCTCCCATGGGCATTGTCATCGAGGCACAGGTCAGGAAGCATAGGAAGGTGAGGAGCAGTTGTAAAATTCACAAGTAACATTTCATTATTATCAGTAACAGTAAAATAAAAACTAAAAATGGTTCATAGAAACATAGACTTTGACATCAGACAAGGACCACTTGGCCCACCTAGTCTGCCCATTTCCCTACCTACAGGATAAGCGGCAGATCCTAGTTAACCAACAGCATATTTCTTCCTACCCCCAAACTAGAATTGCCTTATGTCTGTCCCATGCATTCTTGAATTCTCCCACAGTTTTAGACCCCACAACCTCCTCAGGAAGGCTGTTCCATGTGTCCACCACCTCTCTGTGAAAAAATACTCCTCACATTGCCCTGATCCATCCTCCTCTATCTTCAAATTGTGTCCCTTGTTCTTGCACATCTCTTTTGAAAGATGCTACCCTCTTGGACTTTGTTGATTCCATTGAGGTACTTAAAAGTTTCTATCATGTCCCCATCTCCTCCTGTCCTCAAGGGTATACATATAAAGCTCCTTTAGTCTCTCCTCATATGGCTTCTCTTGCAGACCCTGCACCATTTTAGTTGCCCTCCTCTGGACTGCCTCTATCCTGTCTATGTCCTTGCGGAGATGGGGTCTCCAGAACTGGATGCAGTACTCCAGATGGGATCTCACCAACTGTCTGTACAGAGGGATAGCAACTTACTGTTTTCTGCTGGTGATACCTCTCCCTATACATCCCAGTATCCCCCCAGCCCTCCCTACTGCCTTCTCACATTGCTTGCTAACGTTAAGGTCATCTGACATGATTACACCCCCCCGGGTCCTTTTCCATTTTTGTTGTTGTTACTACCTCCCCCCCATTGTGTAATCTTCCCCTGGGTTTTTGTTTCCCAGGTGCATTAGTTTGCACTTCTTTGCATTGAATCCAAGCTGCCATACTTCTGACCATTCCTCCAACCTTGCCCAAGTCCCTTCTCATCTTTTCCATGCCTCCTTGTGGATCTTCGTGTCATCTGCAAAGGGGCATACTTTTCCTTCCAGTCCCTCTGCAATGTCACTTATAAAGACATTAAGAAGGACTGGACCCAGAACTAAACCCTGCGGTACCTCGCTAGTAAGCCCTCTTTCTTCAGAGAGGACTTCATTTACAATTACCTTCTGTGTCCTGTTGTCCAGCCAGTGTTTTACCCAGGCTACCACCCTTGGACCCACTCCCAGGCTGGTTAATTTGATTATTAATCTTTTTGTGTGGGACTGTGTCAAATGCCTTGCTAATGTCTAGGCAGGCCATGTCCACAGCCCCTCCCTGGTCTACTACTTTGGTCACCCAGTCAAAGAAATCAATTAGATTAGTCTGACATGACCTTCCCACCGTGAACCCATACTGCCTTTGGTCCTGTGCCACACTTTCCTCTAGGTACTCAACAATTCTTTCCTTCAGAAGTGATTCCATCACTTTCCCTACCACAGGGGTCAAACTGACAGGTCTCTAGTTTCCTGCCTCTGTCTTGCTCCCACTTTTGTGAAGGGGAATTGCATCCACCTTCCTCCAGTCCTCAGGTACCACACCATCCTCCCATGATTTGTTAAAAAGGGTAGTCAGTGGTGTCACCAGTTCTCCCCTTAATTCTTTTTAGAATTCTAGGGTGAATTTCATCAGGCCCCATTGCTTTGTCCACCTTCAGTTTTAGGAGTTCTTTCAGAATTCTTTCTTCTGTGAAAAGACTGGGATCGACCCCCCCCCCCCCCAAACCAGAGTGCTTCTGTTCTTTGGATTAGGCACCTCCTCCTCCTCCTTTTGTGAATACTGAGCAGAAGTATTCATTCAGTATCCCTGCTTTTTCACTGTCCCTCTCTGCCCACCCACCATCCTTTCTATTCAGCCTCATTATCTCTCCCTTTGTCTTTTTATGCTCCCTGATGTACCCACAAAAGGTTTTATCCCCCTTCTTAACTGAGTTGGCTATCTTTTCCTCAGTTTGGGCCTTTGCTATTCTGACTTCCCTCCCTGCTTCCTTCTGCCTTAACTGGCACAGTTCTCTATCCTGCTCCTTCTGTGTTTCCTTATACTTCCTAAATACAATCTTTTTCTCACTTACCTTCCCCGCCACCTCTTTTGAGAACCATAGCGGCTTTTTCTTTCATTTTGATTTGTTTATTTGCTTCACAAAAATGCTTGTTGCCTCTGTGATGGCAGTTCTGATGTTTGTCCATTGTTGCTCCACCTCTCATTCTAGCCTGTTTGCTAGTGCTTTTCTAAGGCACTCTCCCATCTTGCCAAAGTCAGCCCTCCTGAAATTCAGTATGCTCACTTTTTGTATGGTTTGACTCTGTAGCTGTTTATCATGAACCACAATGTTTTTTTTTATTTATTTATTAAAGAATCAGTTTACAACCTTTGAGCCAGAGGCTCGTTTCAAAGTACTTCATCACATAAAGACATACATTGCATTTCGTTACATAGCAAAGATTTGCAAAAATCAATAGGCATTCACCAGAGGTGCCACGTCACATGTGGTCAGACAAATACAATTGGGTACAGGGTACATGTAATTGAAAACAGGTATTACAAGTTGGTATCAAGTGAGCATTCTGGTAGATAAACATTGAAACAGTTGGCACTGGCCAGGTTAAACCTAGGCATGGTGTACAGGGAAGTGGTGGAGGGATGGTTGGGTGGAGAGCTGCCTGGGGGGCATTGTCAAGAGAAAAAAGAGGTGGAGGCTATGTTCAGAGACAGGAGCAGTTACGAGTGTTGAAGATGTGGTTCCGAAGTGCGGTTTTGAATGTGGAGATGGTGATGGCATTGGTGATGGTGGCAGGGAGAGAGTTAAACCACGTTGGGCTCTATAGCTGAAGGACCTCTGGCCACGGCTGGTTCTTGTTCTGGGGACCTTTAGAGTGGTCTTGTAGGAAGACCGTGTTGCAATGGTGGGAGGGCTCTGGTGGATGGATGCCGTTACCCCAGGGGGGGAGAGCCCGAGTAGGGTTTTTTTGGTGAGGAGACAGGTCTGGTATTGGAGCCGTTCATCCAGGGTAAGCAGGTTAGCATCGACATATAGCTGACAGGTGTGTGTGAGCCTGGGGGCACCAGTAATCAATCTGCACGCTTTATTCAGGTTAGGTGAATTTTGTTGAGTGCAGTGGTGTCGGCAGCACCGTATACTGGTAGGCCATAGTCTACAAGGGACGGAACGGACGATGTAACAGCTAGCCGGAGAGCATTTGGGGGAAGGCAGGTTTTATGGTGGAATAGGATGCCAAGCCGTGTGTTGGTGGCGGATGTTAGGGCGTCGATGTGGTTGTGAAATGTGAGGGCTGAATCAAGGTAACCCCAAGGTATTTGTAGGAGCAGACTTGTTCCAGTGGTTGGTTGGTGCTTGGAAGGATATAAGAGGGTGGTTGCTAGCTTTGTTTTGGGGTGTGAAAGAGCATAGTTTTGGTTTTCTTAAGATTGATGACGAGTCTGCGCTCCTTAAACCAAGCCTCGGCACTGTTGAAAGACTGCTGTAGGGAGTCCTGTAGGAGATGGGATTACGGTGGGTGGCAAAGGACAGCGTCGTCTGCATACAGCAGAATTTTTGCCAGAGCATGCACTGGGCAGGGTGTTCAGATACAGCGAAGAGAAGGGGCCCAGGATAGAGCCTTGGGGACCCCAGAGAGAATGGGATGGGTATCGGAGAGTGTGCTATTAATCTTGACACACTGGGATCGAGTGTCAAGATAGCTAGCACACCATGCCAGGGGGCCAGCCGAGAGACCAGTGAGGCAGAGTGCATTCAGCAGCACTGGATGGGAGATGGTGTCAAAAGCCTTTGAGAGGTCAATGAACACTGCACCAGCTAGGGAGCTGGTATCCAAGGAGGAGTGTAGGAAGTTGGAGAATTCAATAAGGGCAGTGCTGGTACTGTGACCCACACGGAAGCCATGTTGCTCTGGGCATAAGATGTTATGCTTAGCCAGATAATCAGTGATTTGAATGGCCACCACTTTCTCCAGGGCTTTAGAGAGGGGAGGGAGGATAGAGATTTGCCGGTAGTTGTTGGCCGATGACCTGTCGCCTCCTTTATGAATAGGTGTGATAATGGCTGTTTTCCAAGCTGTGGGGAATTGTCCCAGGCAGAGTGACTGGTTAATTAGGCTTGTGAGAGGTGCAAGGACTTCATCTAGCACCAGCCTGAGGATGCTGGGGTCCAGTGAGTCACTGCCGGGATTGTTGCCATTGAGAGCTTTGATTAGGATGGGTCTGGCTTCCCGGGTTGAAATCTTTCGCAGGAGGAAGCTGGGGTGCTGGAGGACAGGGGGAGTTTGGCTGGGGGGAGGGTCAAAGAAATTACTAGGAGGACTGAGCTAAGGTCAGTGAAAGTGGTGTTGAACCAGTTAGCTATGGTGGCAGGCTCGGTGGAGGTTGTGCCATTTCTAGTGAGCTGGGATGGGGCAGGGGAGCAAGCTTACCATTGAGTTGCTTAATATTATCCCAGAAGGTCCGGGCTGAGCCCCAGGAGGAGGTAAGGAGGCCTGGTAATGGTCTGCCTTGGCTTTCCTGATGGCCCATGAGCATTTATTTCGGCTGCATTGTATGCTTGCCTATCAGACAGACCGACCTGTTTCAGTGGCAAGGTGCCAGAGGTTATCCCGGTTTCTAAGTAATTGTAGGAGGGCGGGCTAACCCAGGGTGCGTTCTGTTTTTTGGACCGGGTTTTGTTAAGGTGCAAAGAGATCACAGGCCATGTTGAAGGTGTGAGGAAAAGGTGAGGCAGTATCAATGTTGGTTGCCTGCTGAATGGGGGACCAGTCTATCTGGGTGAGGAGTGCCTTAGTTTCTTCAGCCCACCAGGGCGGAGGCGCCTGCAGAGGTGGTCTGGGCTTTGGGTTTGGGATTGGGGGCTACCCAGTGGAATAGAATAGAGGAGTGGTCACTCAGGAGTCTGGGAGGACCTGGATGTGTTGGATGTTATAGGGTTGGTTAGTTATAATAACATCCAGCAGGGTGCCGATACCACTCTTAGGGTTACGTCTCGTGGGCTGGGTGACTAGTTGTGTCAGATCTTGGGCGGCAAATGAGTCTCTGGTGGTGGATGAGGAGGTGCTGAGCAATTTACATTAAGGTCCCCACTAGGATTTGTTCTGCCTTATGGTGGAGGGTGGCCAGGTAGTCCGTTAAAGATATCAGGGCTGGGTGCTGGTTCTTTGGGGGAACGTAGGCTGTGGTGAGATAGAGAGGGCTCCTAGAGGGGTTTGGGGTGAGTCTGAGGGTAAGGACCTGGGCCCCATTTATGAGGGCAGGGGTGGGGAGTGCATGTCCAGGTATTGTGTCCCTGGTGTAGATTGCACAGCCTCCCCCTCGTTTGCCTACTCGGTCCTCCCGGTATAAGGTATAGCCTGGGAGGGAGACAAATGAGTCAGGAGTTGATTTGGACAGCCAGGTTTCAACCAGGGCTATGGTGTCTGGTTGGTGAGCCAAGGCCCAGCACTGTAGGGCATCAAATTTCTTCAGCAGGCTGCATATGTTCATGGAGGTTACTCGAAGACCAGTGGGCTGAGTGGGTGAATGGGAGGGGGCAGGGCCTGGGTTGGGGTGTATGTTCCCTGTTAGGAGTAGAAGGAGAAGTGCTCTGGTCAGAGGGAGGCAGATGGAGAGTTCTGGGGAGCGATAGAATAAGGAATGGGGTTTGGTTGCACAAGGGGTGGGTAGGGTAGCACAGGCAGAGAAGGCCTGAGTGATCAGAAGTGCAAGGGGGCTGTGGGGGGAGGACAGGTGATGTCTGGAAGGGGGGTGAGGTGGAGAGGAGCATATGGGATGTGTGGAGGAGGAGGGAGGGGTAGGAGCAGTGGTAAAGGAGGAGGGGAGGACAGGAGGGTAGGTAGGAACACTGGAGTAGTGAGGCTGAGGGTTAATAGGGACACTAGGGTATGTGGAAGGCAAAGGAGGAGGAGGAGAAGAGATAGACTGGTGAGCAGGGGATGCATGTGCATAGTTGGGAAGGCTGGTGGAGCTGAAGTGAGGAGAGAATGGGGGACTAGGATGAAAGAGGGAGATAGTAGTGAGAGATCACCTTTGAGTCTAGTTGCTGCTATGGTGTGGTGGCAGTGTATGTGCCTGAAGTGCAAGAGTACCAGGTTCAAGTCTTGATCAGGTAATAGGAGAGAGCTAGACTAGTGGCTGTAGCAGCAGGGAGTTGGGATCAGGTTTGTAGAAGCACTTAGATAACACTTTAGTTGTGTCACAGGGTTAGTGCATTCTTTATAGTTATGAAATCCTGCAGTAATAATATGCAGGTGTTCTAGGTGAGTGGTGGAACTGTGGACTTTGGAAACAAGGGTGTAGGGTTCAAATCCTGCAAGGCAGCAGGAAGAAGAGGTAAACTTATATTTTGGCAGATTGGGTAGGTAAGTGATTAAGAGGCTTAGAAAGGAGTAATAAAGTAGGTAGGCGCTGTGGTGCAGAGGTAGAGCAGCTGACTCTGACTGCAAGGGTACTGGGTTTGAACATAGCTCAGGGACAGAGTGTAGACAGGGCCAATTTTTAAATCTGGGCAGGAGGGTGAGATATGGCTAGAGCATAAAAAAAGAAGTTGTTGGCCTGGTTCATTGGCTCAGAGGATAGTCAGTAGAATTTAGAGAGAAGGGTACCAGGTTTGATACTAGCAGTTGCTTAGAGATAGGCTGAAGGATGAGTGCAGAAAGTAGGTAGTAGAAGGAATCCAAGGGAACTGCAGTGACCTCTAGTGGGACAGCTGTGAAGTAGTAGCTAGGAGGGATATAGAGAGGAGAGAGGAGCTAGAGTATAAAGTGCAGTGACCCCTAGTGGTTGGTGCCTAAAACCTGCAGATGAGAAAGTGGACACTTAGTAAAAAGGAGGGTAGGTCATGTGACCTGCCAGCAGCAATATATGGAGCGCCAACCCTGGGTGGGGGGGCGGTTGGGGCAGGCGGGAAGTGCCTCACAACAGTCAGGCTGTAGTACAGGACACTTTACCTCTTACAGGCTCCGGCAATTCCCGATTTCAGTCTCTGCTGCTGGGCTGAGTTCTGAGGGGAGCGGGCTGCTTCAGGGCCTATATAGGGAGGACAAACAAAGGAATCCCATTAGTATGCAGCAGGCTAGTACAGGACCCTGCTGCACATGCGCCAACTATTGGAACTGTATCCCGATACAGGAGGCTACTGCGCATGCGCAAGATGGCGGACACCCACGCTACACATTCTATTCAATTCTACCAAGGTAAGCAGCTCTAATACAGCATTTAAACAGCTAAAATATCACAGGATACTAGTGCTAGATGCTCTAAACCTAGCCCTTAAAGTAACACAGAGATAGCCCCCAAATCCCCGTTCAGAACAGTCCAGATATCCAGAAGCACAGTCAATCAGTCACTGTGTGGGGACAGAAAAAAGACTCCAGACGAGTAATCTTCTCCAACAGTCAGGCTGTAGTACAGGACACTTTACCTCTTACAGGCTCCGGCAATCCCGATTTCAGTCTCTGCTGCTGGGCTGAGTTCAGTTTGGTGGTCACTTGTTCCCAGATGGCTACCCACTTCTAGATCTGAGATCCTCTTGTTGTCCCCATTTGAGAGTACAAGGTCTAGATTGCTCCCTCAGGAGTGGGTTCCAAAACTAGCTGTCTGAGGCATGCCACCTGTAGGGCATCGAGAATGGCCCTGCTCTTGGATGTGGCTGCAGCAAAGGTGCTCCAGTTAACATCTGGCATATTCAGGTCCCCCATCAACAGTATCTCACCTTTCTCTGCCATCCTAAGGATGCCTTCTATCATATCCTAGTCCATTCCTTCCTCCTGACATGGGGGTCTGTATACAACCCTGTGCAGATTGTGGTGCAATTTCCAGTCTCTAAGGTGACCCACAGTGTCTCCTCTCTGTTTACTCTCTTGTTCCATTACTTGTATTCCTTCCCTTACATAGAGGCTACTCCTCCCCTCTTCTATCCTCTCTGTCTCTCCTGTAGGTTGTGTACCCTGGTATGTTAACATCCCAGTCATGGTTCTCTGTGTACCATGTTTCTGTGACACTGCTACGATATCCAGGCATCCTCTTCCATCAAGACCACAAGTTCAGGGAGCTTGTTACCCAGACTATGGGCATTGGTACTCATTACCCTCCATTTCTTGATGTCCTTACTCTTTTGCCCATCCCTGTCCTTATTGCCTTTGTCACTTTCTCCATTTTGCCCTGACCTTCCCTATCGACATCTGTCTTGTTGTTTACCTCACTTACTACCATGATTTTTGGGTGGCTAGGATTTTCCTGTCTTTCAGTGCCTCCTCCTTTGGCTAGTTTAAATGTTGACAATGAAGCATTTAAACTCTATCACCTAGGATCCTGTTCCCTCCTGGACAGATGCAGACCATCACGCCTGTATAGCCTGCATCACTCCAGGTGGACCCATAGTCCCCATTGAAGCCAAAACCCTGAGCTCTGTACCAGTTTTTCAACCACTGATTGAATCCCATGGTGGGGAGCACCCTAGCCTCATCCATGCCATAGACCGGCAGCACCTCTGAGAAGGTTACCGTGTGTGCTACTTGTCTAAGGTCCCTCCCCAACTCCACAAACTCTTCCTGCACTGCTCATGTACTCACTAAACAGTTTTGATAATGGCTCTGCTAGTTCTCCCCCTTAGCTCCTTTAGTACCCTGGGATGTATGCCATCAGGCCCCATTGCCTTGTCCACCCTGAACTTATCGTGCTCTTGTTGGACCCTTTCTTTTCTAAAGGGACTAGTACACACCTCTCCCCGTGTCCATGGTGCTGGGCTGTGGGCCCTGCCCTACCTTCCCTTCAGTAAATACTGAGCAGAAGTATCTATCTAGGATAGATGCTTTTACATAGTCCTCCTCTAACATGCCCCGTATCCCTTTGATCTTAGCAATACCCCCTCTGGACTTTTTCCTTTCACTAATGTATCTATAGAAAGTCTTGTCACCTTTTACTGTTTGTGCTAGTGTTTCCTCAGTTTGGGTCTTTGCCTGCCTTACTGCTTTCCCTGCTTCTCTTAGGGAAGTTTGGTATGCCTCCCTATCTTCATCCTGCTGCATTCCCTTATATTTCCTGAAGGCCAGCCTTTGGCTCTGACCTTTTCTGCTACTGTTTTTGAGAACCAAAGTGGTTTCCTTCTTCTTTTGCACTTCCTTTTCTCTCTAACACAATGGGATGTTGCTTCAAGTATTGCATCCTTAATGCTTGCCATTTTGCCTGTACCCCTCACCTATATTTCTTTTGCCAGGCTTAGATTAACTCCGTTGGCCATCTTATCAAAGTCATATCCTCTGAAGTCCCATAGTTTTGCCTTGGAATGGGATGATTTAGTTCTAGTGGCCAAATTGAACCATACCATGTGATGGTCACTGGCCCCCAGGTGATATTCTACCTGGAGATCTGTGATTCTTTCCCTGTTAGTCAGTTCTAGATCTAGGGTAGTCCTGTCTCTTGTGGGTTGTTGTACCAGTTGTTTGAGGCCCTCCCCCTGCAGGGAATCCACTATATGTCTAGTTCGGCAGAAGTTCCTTCTGGTATTGATCAATCTGTATCTGGCATGTTGAAACCTCCCATTGTCAGAACCTCCCCTTTAGCTGTCATGTTTTGTATATCTTCTAACAGTAATGTGTCTATGTTCTCCCCTGGTCTGGAGGCCTGTACACAACCCCAGTTCATATGGCTGTCCCGTTTCCTGTTTCCAGGGTGACCCACAGTTCTTCTGGCTCCTTATGTGTATTCTGAATTTCTGAAACTTTGATATTTTCATCGACATAAAGGGCCACTCCACCCCGTTTTTGCACCTCTGTCTCTTCTGAACAGTACTTAGCCAGGTTTTGAAGTCTCAAGTGTGGTTACTGGTAAACTATGTCTCACTAATGGCAACTATGTCCAGTTTAGCCTCTGTCATTATTGTCTGCAGGTCTGGGACCTTGTTTCCCAGACTGCGAGCATTTGTGTACATGATTTTCCATCGGCTAGTTTTCGGTGCGTTAGTAGTTTGAGGTCTAGTGTTTCCCCTGTGTGTCGTATGAGGAGCAGACCTTTTTCCTTACCTGGTGATGCAAATGAACTATAAACATGCTGAACTCCTGTTTGACCACTAGCTGAGGGGGGAGGGGTGTTCTTCCCATTCAATGTATGGGGTGCTGCACCCCTCTCCCCATTTGCCAGTTTAAATATTCTGCAAAGACATCAAACTTCTGCCCCAATGCACTGACTCCCTCCTTAGTCAGATATGGTCCATCAAATTTAAAGGACTTTCGCTCCCAAAACTGTTGCCAGTTACCTACAAATTTGTGTCCTTTTTCCTGGCACCAGCCCTTAAGCCACATGTTTAGCTTCCCTATCTCCTCTTCTCTTACCTTCCATCTGTATGCCCCTCTCTCCCAGACTGGCAGGATCTCGGAGAGAGATGCCGGATGAAATGGATGATAGTTTGTCACCCAGCCTGGTTAGGTGTTCCATGGTCTCCACAACTGACCAGCTGGTGAGATCAGTTAGTCCCTTATGTGTACCAGGACATCAATGTTTTCTCCTGCTTCCTGAACAATTTTAGGAATGCGGTCAGTGTCTCACCACACTGATGTACCTGGAGACATCTGACCATTACCCTGGCTGGAGATGCATATCAACTCCCTAATCATGGAGTCTCCTATGATCAGAAGTTTTTGGATTTCTTTTGCTTTTTTTGTTTCTGGTTTTTTTTCCCCGCCAATTGTTTAAACAGGCGAAACGTACTAAGCTGAAAGCTTGTTTACAGGTGCAGCCTCGGAGAACAGGGAAGTTAAATGACTTGCTCAGGGTCACACAGTATGCAAGTGGGGGCTGTGGGATTCAAGCCCAGGTCTCCAGATTTGCAGCTCAGAGCCTTAAACCACTGCACTATACTGACTCATTTTGGGTGAGTTTTGTTGTGCTAGCTCCTGTGCTGCAGCGTCCTGCTCTGCAGTGTCCTCTGCCCCTTTGTTTGATTTTTGGAGATAGAGGCAGATACCTGTTTGTAGTTTTTGTATGGTTTGTGGAGGTTATATGCTGGAGGCACAGGTGATGGGGCACCGATTTGCCCTCTAACCACCTGCCAACCTCCCAGACCAAATACCCTCTGCGGTCAAGGTGCTTCTGTTGGATTTTGGGGAAATGGCGGGTGGTTCTTATAATATATTTCCTTTTGAATATGCAATTTGAGGCACACAATTAGGCCTATACTCCCTGATGACACCCTCCACATATTGCTAACCCTGAACCCATGCAAGGGAAAAAGTCTTGATGACCTCAACCCTAAACTACTACACCTTGCTGCTTACTCTATTGCTTTCCCTTTAACCTAGCTACTAAACCTCTCCTCTTACATGCGACTGTACCGATGCCTAGAAGTCTGCTAGTGTAATCCCTCTTCCTGTAGGCGGGGACCTCTCCAACCTGGCAACTTCCACCCCATCTCTCTTCTCCCCACACTGGCCAAGCTCCAAGAGCACCTGGTCTTTGATCAACTCTCCACTTTCCTTGACTCTCTTCCTTTTCACCCTTTTCCACTCCACCACCACCTCCCTCCTTCGGCTCACTGACTCCATTCTCACCAGCATAGTTCAGGGATGCATCACCTCTGCCATCTCTGCTGACTTGGCTAAAGCCTTCAACATTGTTTCCCACTCCTTCTCCTGAGTAAACTACCCACAGCTGGCCTCTCCAAATCTGCCTCCAGTTGGTTCCAGTTGTGCCTCATAGGCCAGTCTCAGTCTGTCAGAACTGGTAACTCCACATCCCTTCCCCTCCTGATCTACACAGATGTCCCCCAAGGCTCAGTGCTGGAACCAGTCCTATTCTCCATCTTTTGAATGACCTCCCTTCCACCTGCTCATCTTCATGTATCCACATAAATGCGGATGACACTGTGTTTGCGTCAGGAACCTTCCCCTCTGAGATGGCATACAGCCTTCAGCAGGACTTTAATGACATCAAGCATTGGTTTAGAAACCTAGAAATATAGAATTTGATGGCAGATAAGGACTGATTGGCCCACCTAGTCTTCCCATTTCCCTACCTAATGGATAAGCTGCAGATCCTAGTTAACCAACAGCCTACTTCCTCCTACCCCCGCCCATGTAGCACAAAGCAACTCTCAATGAATGTCAAAAAATGGTCTCTATGACCTTGGTTCCAGACAAAACTGTCTAAACTTGATTCCACCCCTGCCTTTACCACTCTCTCTGATACTACACTGGATGATGTCCCTCCTTTAAGTACCTTGGACTACAGCTACCCAAACATAGGTAACAGAATGAGTGCACACAGAGGAGTAGTGCAAAACCACAAAAGTCAAGGGAAAAAAGTTTCTGGCACACTGAAAACACTTCATAAGAGGGATGCACAAAAGTGATTCAGAGGCAAATCCTTACTTCAATCATTTATTTCATCCAAAACAACATTGTCCACAAGGTTGTCTTGGATGAAATAAATGATTGAAGTAAAGATTTGCCTCTGAATTATTTTGTGCATCCCTCTTATGAGGTTTGTGTGTGCCAGAAACTTTTTTCTTTTTTGGCTACACAGATATCTTGACTTTGGAGTCCACATTGATGCTATCCACAAAAAAATACTCCCTAAGCTTGGTGCTCTGTTCAGACACTGGAGCTGCCTACCTCTGCAAGCCAGGTGAAATAGTCCAAAAGATGATGCTCCCTGTCCTCGATTTTCAGGGATATTATTTACAGTTCTGCCCCCAAAACCACTCTTGCCAGACTGGACACACCCTTCAGTTTCTTCTGCTGCTTTGTACTTGGCTGCCCCCCCACTTACTCACCACTGTGATCTCTATACCTCACTCTCCTTTCCCTCCCTCAGTGTCAGGTGTCTATTACACAGCGCTAATTTTATTGGGAAGTTCTGGCTCAGATCCCTACCTCCTTACCTATCCTCCCTCTTATCAAGCCCTCCCTCTTCCTGCTACATCCTCTGCACATCCACAGATCAAACTCTTGCACTGCCCCCTCACCGCCCTGTATCTGGCCACATTGCATACTTGTACAAGTTCTCCAGCATCTGGAACCATTCAGTCCACCAGCTCCCGACACTCACTCTGTCTTCTCCTCCTCCGGAAATGCACAGTCCACTGTTGCAATTGCACCTAATCTTCCCTGTCAGCCAAGTTACATTTCCCCCTACATCTCCTCTCTGATCCCCCTCCCAAATTCATGATTTACCTTCATTCTGCTACTTCCCTTAATATCCCTATCCTTCACCCCTCGTGTCTCCCCCATTGTCGGGTCCTCATCCCCTTACAGGGTTATCAGCATCCTGATGCGGTGCTTGTTTTCAGCATGTCTCTCTCCCTTGGAATTCTGTCTCTCCCCTCCTTCCACCCTCCTTCCCATTCCTTCTTCCTTCATCCATCCTCACTGGTTCCTTACCCCCTTGCAGGATTCTCAGCATCCTGAAGGGGTGTTGCTCTCTGCATGTCTTTCTTCCCTCCCTCTCTACCCGGGGTCTCAACATCCTGAAGGGGTGTCCCTCTCAGATATCTCTCTTCCCCCCCTCCACCTTCTTGGCCATGACTTATCCCCTTGCAGGGTTCACAGCATCTTGAAGGGGTGGTATTCTCAGCATATCTCTTCCCCCCCAACCCTCTCCCCTGCTACTCGGCCTTCTAATAGGCAATCTATGCACTTGATCAACCCTGTAAATAGTCCCATCCTCTCCTAGCACATTCAGGTGTACTCCTACTGTTGTCTACACCTTACCCTTCTTGTTGTTACTACTTATTTTGCTCATGGTGTTGTTTGTCCTGTATGATATACCTATACGTGCTGTTTGCTCAACAACTGGCTGGGATTGTTTTTTTCTTTTTTTTTTTTTTTTTTTTTTTTTTAATTGTTTAGCCAGGAATGGCACACTAAGCTGAAAGCTTGTTTACAGGTGTGACCTGGGAGCACAGGGAAGTTAAGTGACTTGCTTAGGGTCACACAGTATGCAAGTGGGTGCTGTGGGATTCAAACCCAGGTCTCCAGATTTGCCGCTCAAAGCCTTAAACCACTGCACTATACTGCCTCCCTTCTACTGTGGGGTACACATTATGTACATTTGTATATTGTGTATACTTGCCTGTATTTTAGCCCATGCATTATATATGGCCTGGATATGTTGTTTACTTGTTCCACTCTTTTATGTAACCCCTCCATCTAGGACACGTCTGGAAATGAGCTGTTTACAGCTCATGTTGTCTTTCCTGGTGAAACCTTTCCAAATAAATAAATTCTAGCAAAAGTATTGCTGTTCTTTTTATACGTCTTTGCCTGGGAACTCATTAAGAAAACATCCTATTTCTCAGAAAATGTATCAAGCTGGCACATCGGTTGGATTTCCGCATGCGATGTCAGTGACCCAGGTTTGGGAATGGATCCTGGGCACTGGAGGGCCGGCCAGGGGAGAAGGATTAAGCATCCCTCAATTGCTCTCTTTTTCCATGGGGAAGGGCGGTGAAGTGTTCAGCACAAGGGCGACACCCAGCAGAGACTGGGTAATGCTGCAAGTGTCGACACCTGGCAATCTCAGGGGTGGGGTGGACAAAGGCCATCATTACACATCCCTGCCCCTGCCTACAGGGGAAAAAACACTCGGCCTGCTGCTATGATGATGCCTGCCACCCACTCTAATGAGCTCCCAGGCTGACTCCCAGACCTATCTCACCATCGGCAGCACTTGGGGCACTACCCACCCTGGAGGGCAATCCAGGTGTATCCAAGGAGTTGCTGCTCATGTAGGAGTGGGGAGGAGGGGGCCGACCTGGCTGGATGAACCGCGGCAGGCTGCAACAAAAGAGAGGAAAAAAGTATCAAGAGTTCTTGACAGTTTCTTTGCAAAGCAGGCTTGCAAACAGAACAGTGTCCCATGCTGGCCTCCTGCTGACAGCTCTGCAAAAGTTTGCAAGCAAGCCTGAGAGGAGCTCAAACTGCATCTCGGATTAACACCCTAAACTCCAAACATACTGTTGAAATGATTGCAAAAGGCTAACTCTATAAAGTTTTTCAAACCAAGGGATCCCATTTTCACATAAAGATTCACATATATTTTTATAACCGCAGGTATGCAAGCAGGAAGAAAAGACAGAAACAGCAAGCAAAGGCAGAGATGACGAGAGGTGGAGAATCGCGAGACCATCAGAGTGATCAGTTTTTAGGACTCACAAGAACATTTGGTTGCATAACCAAACTGATAAAAGACAGAAAAGGAGAGGGTGGAACAGATTTTGCATTGAACTCTATCTGCATAACAAATAGGACAGGGCCTTATTCAACCCTGTCACACATAGACCACTGTAGCATCTGTGTAAAGCAGGGATTTGGCAGATGTACTGTACAGGATGAAGGCAGGTTATTAATAAAAACTGTGACCAGTAGGAGTTCAAGAATTGCTCCTGCTTGCCATAGGTGATGGTGTTTGCTCTGGAGGTTACTTTGACAAGCTTGACAGATTGGGACCTACAGTATTTTGGAGGTAGCTCAAGAACCATTGAGTAACCACAGAGCCCAGGCCCAAGGTGCTTAGCCTATGTAGTAGCAGACTGTGGTCTACAAGGTTCAAATGCTTTGGTTGGGTTCATGAACACTGCACCAATCGTCAAGCCCTGTCCATAGCTTGGTACATGGAGTCTGTGAAGTGATTAAAGTGGTATAGGTTCTATGGCCATTACTGAAACCATGCAACTCCTGGCAGAGAAGCTTATGCTGGTCTAGGTATGAGATTAGTGGTTGTGGATGATCCTTTCACTTGTACCTTAGCTTGGACCGAAGGATGAAAATGGGCCTTTAGTTGTCCAGGACAGTACTTTACCTTTTTAATAAAGGGCACTACTGTGACTGACTTCTAAATGTCAGGAATTATTTGGGTCTTGAAGCAAAGGTTAAAGATTTTAATGATTGGAAGGGCAGCCAATTTAAGAAATTTGGGAAGCAGTCCATCACTTTCACCAGCTATATCAATGTTGAATCTGGCTAGATGTTTCTAAACTTCATTGGTTGTAACCTTTTTTTAGATAGAAATGGGGAGGTGGAATTTCTGTATTTAACTCAGATGCAACTTCTGTGATGGGCTGATTTAAATTTCTCCAGATTACAGAAATGGTTGTTTAACAGATCTCCCACCATGTTGGACCCTGTATGCTTCATGCTGTTAACTTTGATAATTGGGGCCTCGGTGGCTAAGGTTCATTATGCTGTTTATACAAGACCAGAACTTTTAGGATTGCTTAGACTGGTTGCTTGTTGAGCTATGCGATGAGAACTCTTCTGCAGGTTGAGTTTGCACTTGCATTTTTCCTCAGGTGTCGGCAGGCTGCCAAGGCAGGTTAGAATTTCACTTTTTTTTTTTATAGGAGACCCATGCTGATTTCCTAGTTCTCATTAATTTGAAGAGCTCACTGGTTAGCCAGTCTGAATTTAGGTTCTTGACTCTGTGCTTGGTTGGAGCGGGGGGTGCTTGTCAAAAACTTTATGAATTTAGCAATGAAAAAGTCCAGTGCACAATTGACATCAAGGATTGCATCCATAAAAGACCAGTCTATACCTATAAGATCAGCTTGGAATGCCTTGGGTTTGAGGCCTCTGAAGCTGCGGCATGCAACTTCTTTAGGGGCAGGGTTACGAATAGCACGGTTGTGCCAGAGGCAGTAGACAGCAGAGTGGTCGCTGATTTTTATTTGGCACTTGGCCAAATAAACTTGATCCTGGATGGATTGCTGACTAGTACACAATCAATGAGGGAATGATTCCCTGTTTTAAAGTTTAACATAGTTGGGGCAATAAGGATCCGCTTGAGATTGTGATCAACTAGAACTTCTTTAAATGCTAAGGTGTTAGACAATCAAGTTAGGTCACCTAGTACTATTTTGGTGTAACCCAGGGTGGATACCATGAGTGCCAAATCGTTGAGGTGCTTGTGTGCTAATTTTGTTTTTGGGGGTTACACACACACACACACGATATATTGTGTTTTATGATACCTAGATTCAACTGCAGTGGTAGCCATTCACAGGCCATTGAGGAGTATAGTCTGGAGTAAGGAGCTCTGTATCCAGGTCTGATTTTGATATAGAATAGGTCACCCATTCCCTTTTCCCACTCTGTTTATGATGGAGTGTAGTTTGAACTTGAGTTGCTGATGGATGGCCTCAGCCAACTCTCTGAGATGGCTAGCATGTGTGGATTTTTTTTTTTATTTAGTTGTTTAACCAAGTATAGCACACTAAGCTGAAGGCTTTTTTACAGGAGCGACCTGGGAGCACAAGGAGGTTAAGTGACCTGCTCAGGGTCACACAGTATGCAAGTGGAAGCTGTGGGATTCAAACCCAGGTCTGGTCTGCTGGATGTCACCAGATTTGCAGCTCAGAGCCTTAGACCACTGTACTATACTGCCTTTAAACACTGTACACTGTGACATGGACTTTGAGCTCTACCACCTTGGAGGCTAGGCTGCGAACCTTATGATGCATCAGCCTGAGGCCTCTTGGACCTAGCTGGGTGTTATTACTGACTCAGGGTGTATTTGCTTCAGGCCATGATTACTTTTAATGTCTCCAGAGTTAATTAGTAGAAGATGAATGACCTTGCAGATATTGGTACTATTGTAGGCAAGAAAGAGACTGGGATTTATAACCCAGCAAGTGTAGGTGCCTTGTTGGTATCAGTCCGACAACAGTGAAACAAAACTGGTTAAGGGTAATTACATATTTATGTTCTATGCTGTGGGGCTGCTGAATGTATTCAGGGCTGGTTACTACAGCAATTGAGATGTGGTCAGGATTGAGAGAGAAGATGTATATGGCAAATTAGACTACAAAAGGAAGCCCATGCTGCCATGATTCAGTGCACAGGGGAGACAAAAATGGTGTGCTAGGATGCAAGGCCAACACTGATGTATGCAGGTGCCTGCTAAGGATAAAAGTACCACCAACAGCTTAATCTGGTTCAAGGTCAGTTGGCATTCATCTGTATCCTCCTCCCCTGGTAGTGCCTGAAAAGAGGCAGAATTTGCCTAGTGCACTTACCCGGTCAACAAAAACTAAATAATAAAATAAAGGCCCAAGTCAAGATGGCCCAGTGGGAGCCATTAAGGCAGACTCCAGATAGGGAGTAGCCATGGAATGGGAAGTGACCAGGAGCTGTGCCAGAGTCAACAAGAAAATGCCAACACCTTGTGATTATACCTCTTAGCAAAATGAGTTGTGGAGGCAGACCTCAGAATGGGACCAACTAGGATACTGTGGTAATACCATCAAGTTAAGACAACACTTAAGCAAATATAGCCACTGATATAGGTTGACCCTGCTGTGGGGTAGCTAGGGCTGGGCTTTATTACTTGAAGATTAGCCACAAAAACAATTAGTGTCTGGGCAGACCCCAGAAAGGGATCAGCCAGGTCCCAAAGATAATACTGTCAAATAAGACAAACAAGCAATTATTCCAAGAGTAAATAACAAGCATATGGGTAGACCCAACTGAGAAAAGTTAGGTCGCTGTTACCCCAACAAGGAAGCTCATTGTGGTTAAAACGATAGAGACAGAAAATATGGGCAGACCCCAGACAGGAGTAGCCAGAACAAAACAATATGTTCAATTCTTAATATCCAGGTGCAAGTCTAGCCTTAGCAGCAGAGTAGCAAGCAAATCTGAATTAAGGTATAAGGACAGACCCCAGACCGAGAACATATTGATTACTCTGTGTGGAGGGAGACAGGTGAGGTCTTGAAAATACATTTCCTAGATAGGAACAGAAGCACAATGGTAGGCATAATGGAAGGAAGTTAAAAGCATGTCAATCTGTCTACTGCTTTTCAACAGTTATAAAATGTAATTCTTATATTCCCCATTTAAGAATAAAAACTGCCTTGAAATGAATTAAGTATTTTGGATGCTGCCACGTTTTTAGGTGGGTTATTCCATGTAGACACTTCTGCAACCTCTGATCACCTTTTACCTGATGATAAAGGGGGTGGAAGGCAGAACCTACGAGAAATGACTGAGTCACTTGAGCCTGTTCACCTTGGAGGACAGAAGGGACAGGGGAGACACGATTGAAACTTGCAAATACTTAAGGGGGTCAACAAATTGGGCACAGAGGGGCTGCTTACAATGAGGAAGGGAAGGGATGGACACAAGGGGGCATGGGCTAAGACTGAAGGGGGGGCAGGTTCAGGAGGGAGATGAGGAGGCATTACTTCACTGAAAGGGTAATGTCAAAATGGAATGCTCTACCAGAGGAGGTGGTAGCTTGCAGGACAATGGGGAGCTTCAAAAGGGCATGGGATAGGGCAAGAAGAGGGGGACTAGGTAAAAGGGCACTGAACTGTTCCAGGAGGTGAACGGGGGGGGTGGTTGAGGGGGGGCAGCTGCATTCTAGGATGCTGGCTGTGCACACGAGCAGACTTGATAGACCATGAGGCCTGTTTCTGCTGGCAGGTTTCATATGTTCGCATCTATTCCCTTCCAGTTGTCAACTATAATTCCTATATTATAATCCAGGACTAACCTTAACAGAAACTCATCAAGTGATGTTCGCTATACTAAAATATCATATAAGGCAGTCCCGCTGTGTGTAGGTTATGCAACAAAAAAGGTGACCTACCATGAGATGTTAAGAAATGTGATAATCACACTGAATCAGATTCAAAAGATAGAGTGTAAAAAGTACCATACAAAGTCAAAAAATTGTGGGTAAACTGTAAACTTTTACGACAGTATGAATGCAGAATGTTAAATAGACAGTCATTAGCAGAGTTATGGAAAAAAGAGGAAAAATGTAAGGTATAAATGATTTTAAAGAACTTTGTATTATGTAATAGGAATGCATAATAATGTAATTCTTTTGTTCTAAGGCTTTGTCTTTTGGGTTGTATTGAATTATTCCTTGCAAGAGATATGTATGTGTTCTTGTTAATTGTTCTCTTTAGCAAAATTCCCCACTCTTTTCAAAAAGTGCCATGGGATCTTTAACGTCCACCCGAACCACCACCAGAACAGGCAGATGGGACCTTGGTTTAACATCTCATCTGAAAGACGGCACCTCAACAGGATCCCCTTCATGATGCACTACAGCAGTTGTGGGCAACCTGTGGTCCGAGGACGGCATGGGACCCCCCCTGTGGTCAACCTGTAGCCCCCTCATCCATTTAAAAATACACCAGGAGGCTCTCTGTGCAAAGTTAGACAAGGGAGAGAGGCTGAAGGCTGTAATGGATATGTTATATATAGCTCGTTCTTATTTCAAATGTATAAATTTAGGTTATGACTGTGATAAACGGGGGTCTTGCAGCCCTTGGGGGTGTTTGAGGGCCACACCTGTGGCCCACTGATTATCTTAGGTTGCCCAACCCTGCACTACACTGTCAGTATTGGGAGTTTACCCCAAGTACCAGGTGTGAGACTTGAACCCACAACCTTCTGATCTTCTAGCCTCACAGGTGAGTGTGCAACCTGCTGAGCCACTGACACCAGAGCAGGATATCTTATCACTAGATATCTTCAGGACTGTGGTAAAAATAGAGTCTTAATGCCCAATATCTTCAAGAGTGCAGCCATCTTCACAGCAGATGCAAGGCTGGTCTATAGCTGGCTAGCGGTGGGGGGGATGAATGCCAGGTGGCCCAAACCTTCTTTTCTCCTAAGAGTTCAGCGCTTCAATTACATCAGTTTTATATTATGGTACACTTAACTTAGGGTCCTCGGGCAATTTGTCAGAAGCAAATTCTATAATCAGCCAAATAAAGCATTAAAACTAGATCTATATTAATCAACAGTAAATCAAAAATACAAAGGAAAGACATGAAAAAGGCTGGCAGACAGATAGTCAGGTACACAAAGACAGACAGGACAAGTCACTTCAGACAGTGTAACAAAAGAAATTGGTTACTGATCAATTTCTTTTCTAGGGATTCTACTGAGATTTTTTTTTGTTAAATAGCTACTATAATACCTAACATGAATATTAGATTTTTTGCTTTATTTCTTCATGCTCCTCCATGCCCACTGACCAGCCACTTCTTCAGGCCTGCCTAGAGCCCCTTCATCCACCAAGTCATCCCTCTCAGCCATCCTCATCATCCCCCGGTATGCGAGCCCGGCAGATGGGCGTATCCTTTGCCCGGAAGGGCCCTCAGGAACCCACAGGAGGAGACTAAGAATCTACTACATGGGGCACATGGCGGTGGATCAGCTGGAGATGGCACTCACCCAGCTGCATGGCGCGCGGGGACCTGGTGACCGTCCTTCAGTCGGCCTAGCAAGCAATTTTCTATTTTCTCCCTCAACCCGCTCACCAACCATACTGCGGCTGCACGCAGGTAGCAGCCTGGGAAGACGCATTTGTGACATGTGGTTACCTATGCCTCAAACTGTGCTGTCACTATGGGCCACAGGAGTCACTCAGAGTGATGCAGGCTCGCTCCCGGGAAAGCGTCCAACAGGCGCTCCTAATCTTCCCCGCCGTCTCTGCTCCTGCCTTCCCGGTGCAAACCCAGGTCACCAGCATGCTGAGCGATCCCTTATTGCCATGCCACAGAGCTGGCAATATTAGATTTTGAAAACAGTCAATCAACTACTACCTTTTATATCTGAGCTACTTCTTTTCCTTCGTTAATTAGTTTTATGCAATTTTAATAGGTGTGATGTGGGAACAGCTCTGCCTGGCAGCTGACACATCTAGCTTGGTTCCTCCCATTACATTATCAGGATTGTGAACTCACTGACTGTGACATCCCAACTTCTTTAGAAGAGCCAATCAGTGGCTGGTAGGTCAGTCACCTGTGATGTCACAGTGCTGATAATGTAGTGAGAGGACTAGATCTGCATATGTCAGCTGCCAGACCGAGGGCTATTCCGCATAATCAGCACAATACTGTTATAGAGAAAACTTTCCAATTAACAAAAGGAAAAAGAAAAATACTTCAGAAATAAAAAGTTACAACTGACTACTTCTTAAAATGTGTAACATTTTCCACTAACTCTTTAATGCTGTATTTCTGGCACCTCTACCTGTTCTTCTTGCCAGAGACCATGAAGCCCAGCACCACTCACCTCCTGCCATGGTGGTTCATGACTTATTGCCAATGGCGGGGTGTTCAGGGAGAGGTCACTGCCCCCCCTCCACATGGGCACACATGTGGTTGGCAGTTGGGTACTTGACATGGGGCTAGAGTGTGACAGACCACCATGCAGATGACATGGGAGTATTTCAACCCTATGTAGTCCCATCTCGTCTGTAGATCCTACATGCATGGGCTGGTATGACCCTTAACCCACTCCTACCTCCTAACAGTGCCACACACAGCTCGTTGTGAGCCCCATACTCACCAGCATGAGGAGACAGCTCTCCGGTCCTCAGTCAAGAGACCACTGCAGCTGTGGGTTGCAAGTCACTCTTCCCAAAACTGGGATATGCTGCTAGTGAAAGTACTTCTGGTCCTCTCCACTGGGACACAGACTCTTGAGCTGCTCCTAAATCCAGCTCACTGGTAAGCTCAACATGCTTCTACTGGCCCACTTGGGGAAAGGGGAGACACCGCTGAGAATCCCGTAGCTTTATCCAGCAAAATGAAATGGGAGTAGAAGCAATGCAGCAAGACCATCTTGATCCTCGAATGATTTTCCATAAGTGGCTAAATCTCAAATCTAATCAAAGAAGCCCATCAGTGCGTGTAAAAGTACTATGCAGTTTGTATTTGATACCAATGTTCAGTACTCCGGGGGTATTACAATATTGTACTGAACAGAAATACTGGATTATGTCATTTTAGTTTGTGCACAAGTGGCTTAAGATTTGTAATCTACTGCAAAAACTGCTGCCATTTTTGTGTGACTGCCCCCAGTACACTTTGGAAATGAGACGGGGCTAAATTCACAAAAACTTGCAAAGTGCAGCACGAACGTTTCCGTTGCCCTTTGCGATTGCCCAGGTGGTAAAAAATGCTGTTCACAGACGGACAGCGTAGGGTGCTATCTGACTGTGAATAGCAGCAGTAACTCCATTGCTGCTACCTCTAACCCCACTAGTGCTGTCCCGACCTGCATTCCCATAAATGGCCCCACACTGAACAGCGCCAGAGTGCGATTTGTTATTCACAAAAGCAGCCATGCAAATGAGTCCACTGGGCATGCAAGGCGCTAGCTGGTCATTTGCATGCCCATTAAGGGCACATTTACATAGGCTGCAAGTGAGTTTTGTGCCCCCCCAACACGGATTGCCATTCCCTTATTGATACAAAACCCTCCCACAGGTGGTCTAGTGTCCCTTCCATCCCCAATTGCCGACCCTATGAATGACAAAATTTCCTGGCAGTCCAATGGTCCCTCCCGGCTTAATCGCCATCCAATATGTATAAATTAAGTTTCCAGGTAATCTAGTGGTCACCCCCACTCTCTGATCACCGTCCCCATAGTAAAAACATTATTCCATGGTAGTCCAGTGGTCCCTCTCTATTCTATGATTGTCATCCCAATAGTAAAACATTATTTCCGGGTAGTCTAGTGGTCCCTCCCCCCTCTCAGAGACTTGGGCTAGATTTACAAAAACTCGCAAAGTGCAGTGCAAAAGTTTGCGCTGCCTTTTGAGATTGCCCAGGTGGTACAAAATGCTATTCACAGATGGACAGCACAGGACACTATCTGACTGTGAATAGGGCTAGGTAGAGGCAGCGGTAACCCTATTATCGCTACCTCTAACCCCACTAGCGCTGCCCCAACCTGCATCCCAGTAAATGGCCCCACAATGGATAGCGCCAGAGTGTGATTTGTTATTCACAAAAGCAGCCATGCAAATGAGCCCATTGGGCATGCAAGGCACTAGCTGGCCATCTGCATGCCCATTATGGGCCCATTTACATGGGCTGCGAGGGAGTTTTGTGCCCCCCAACACAGACTGACATTCCCCTATTGAGACAAACCTCCCCTGGTGGTCTAGTTGTCCCTCCCATCCCAGATTACTGATCCATTATGAATGACAAATCTCCTGGTAGTCCAGTGGTCCCCTCACCAGTCTCCAGTCGCCATCCTGTTATGTGTAAATTAAGTTTCCCTGGCAGTCTAGTGGTCCCTCCCCTCCCCTCCCATTCTTCAATCGCCTTCCCAATAGTAAAACACATCATTCCCTGGTGGTCTAGTGGTCCCTCCCATTCTCCAGTTGGTGTCCTGGTAGTAAAAAAAAAAAAACCATTATTCCCTGGTAATCTAGTGGTTACTCCCCCCAATTCCCGATATGAAAAAAATAATTCCCTGGTAGTCTAGGGTGGTCCCTGCTCCTCCCAGGTCACTGATCGCCATACTGAGTAAAAGAAACAGTCCTTCCCTGGTAGTCCAGTGGTCCCTCCTCCCACCCAACACCCACCCAATAAATAATTCTCATTGGTGTCCAGTGTACCCCCCACAACCCCACCTCACTCCTTTGGGAAAAAAAATAAAGTGTCTCGTGTAACTTTAAGGACTGGACTAGAATCTAACCACACTAAAATGAGGGTCCTAGACTTCAGGAGGGCTGATTTCAAGGAAATGGGAGGTTGCCTCAAAGAAGCCATAGCAGCAATAGTGAAAATGGGTGGAGCAGAGTTAAAATGGGCAAAAATAAGGAAGGCCACTGAGAAGGCAACTAACCACTGTGTCGGGCAGGTTAAAAAGAGCAAGGGAAAAAAAAGAGATCACTATGGTTCTCCAAGAAAGTAGCACAGATAGTAAAGGAAAAGAAACAGGCACTCAAAAGGTACAAGTCAACACAGAAGGAAGAATATAGGGAGAGTTATCAGGAATAATAATAATAATAAATTTTATTTCACAAAAGCGCCTTTCAGGCAATCAAGGCGCTTTACAAAAAGATAAAAGAACCATGTTAAAATCAGTAAGCATAATAATTAAAAATAAATGACAGAGGATCCAAATTATTCGGTGCCACAAAAAGCTTGACACCATAAAAAGGTTTTCAGCACCTGTTTAAACCCTCCCACAATTGTGCACTCCCGATGCTGATGGGCTAGAGAATTCCAAAGGGTCGGGGCCATGTGCATGAATGCACGGACCCCCCGAAGACTTCAAAGACAACCTTGGAATCTTCCAGCGCAACCCCTCACAGCCGAACGTAACAGTCACATCATGGTGAAAGCACAAGAAGCTCTTTCAAGTAGTCAGGGCCCTGTCCATGTAGGGCTTTATAAGTCAGTCAGGAAAAACAAAGGGAGACAGGAAGGCAGTTAGAGAGCAAAAGCACGAATGGAGGAAAACATTAACATTGAAAAATCAGTTAAAAGGGGAATGAAACACTCTTTAGGTACATAAGTGAAAAAAGAAAGCAAGGCAGGGATAGTAAGTCTAAAAGGGAAGGGGCGGAGTGTGGGAAGGACACCAGAAAGCAGACATATTGAACAAGTACTTACGTTCAGTATTCACACAGGAAGGGTTGGTGACAGGCCACAGATAGGGAAAAGGGCATTAACAGAAGGAGGACTAGCCCTTTGTGGAAGAGAGAGTCCTCAGGAGCTAGCTAAACTAAGAGAGGACAAGGCAATGGGGCCAGATGGAGTTCACCCAGGACACTGAAGGAACTAAAGGAGGAACTGTCTGTGCCTCTGACGACTCTACTACAGGAGAAGCTCCGGGGACTGGAGGAGAGTGGATGTTGCCCCACTACACTAAAGTGGGAATAGGGAGGAAACTACAGACCTGTAAGCCTGACTTCGGTGGTGGGCTAGGTTATGGAAACACTACTTAAAGAAACTATGAGGAATACCTTAAAACCAGTGTATTGCAGGATCTGAGGCAGCATGGGTTCACGGGGCGGGGGAGGAATCTTGCCAAACAAACCTGGTACAGGTCTTTGACTGGGTTACCAGGGAGGAGCAATGAATGTGGCCTACCTGGATTTCAGTAAGGCCTTCCACACCATTCCACACAGAAGACTGGTAAGTAAGCTGGGCAGCCTGGGTAGGGTTGCTAACGGTCCCGTATTTTATGGGATGTCCCTTATTTTGTAAGATCTTCCCATGTCCCATTTTAAATTCATATGGGACGTGTATTGTCCCATATTTACTGGTGCCATCTGAAAAAAAAAAACTTACTGGTCTCTGCTGGCACTGCTTCGGCTCTGCAGGTGGCTGTCACTAGTGGAGTAGAGGTGGAGGTTCTGCGCATGCGCAGCATCCCGGCTGCCATGGAGACGGAGTCCAGGCGTCATGTTGTCATGGGACCGTCACGTCCTCATGGACTCAACGAGAGCGGGAGAGAAGCGCTGTTGGCCTGCCCTGAGTTAGGCTTAGCTGCTGGAGCTGCTGATATAGTCATGGCCGTGATGGTGGGCTGAGTGAGTGAGCAGCGGGGAGCAGAGCAGTTGCGTGCACTGTGCCCGACTGACTGGTCACACACTTGGTCAGAGAGACAGTTGTGTGGTGGTGGATGTGGCTGGCCCCGTCCAGTGACGACTCCAGTGGTTTGAGTCTGAACAGGAGACTGTAGTGTCACTGTGGCATCGGTTAGCTCAGGTCAAGCATCACTGCAGCAGGCCGAAGGCAGGACACACCACGGGCAGCAGGGTCACAGTCCAGAGCTGGCTGTGGAGAGTCAGAGGCTGGGGAACGGTCAGGTCAATGGAGGTACTAGCGGCCGGAGGAGCTGCCCTGGGAGGAGAGAGAGGGAGGGAGGGGGTCTCCCCAGAGAGCTACTGCTGGACTCGGAGCTGGCCGGAGAGGTGAGCAGACTTGGAGGACGAAGCGGTCAGTGGAGGTCAAGGAGCAGCAGAGCAGCATATACTGGCACTACTATAGTGAGTAGTGACCCCAAATCCCAACTTTTCAAGTAAGTGCTTTCCTTTGTTGCAGTATGTAATTGCTCAACTTGCAGTTTGGGTCTGGTTCATTTATAGTTTGGACTGGCTGGGAGGTGGCTGAATAGAACAGACGGATTAGACAGTGACTGCCCACCAGTCTGCCCATTTCTCATTTCATTGATAAGTTGTAGATTCTAGTTAATTAGCCTACTTCTTCTTGCCTTCTGCAGAATTGCCTGCATGACCGTCCCATAAGGCAAACATAGGGGTGGGTGGTAGGAAGAAGTAGGCTGCTGGTTAACAGGATCTGCAGCCATCCAGTAGGTACATAAAATGGCAGACTGGGTGGGCCAAGCGGTCCTTATCTGTCGTCAAATTCTATGTTTCTATTTCAGCCCCCTCCCCCGCCCAGTTCAGGCTGCCAGAAATCCCTGCACTACACTAACTTGATGGCATACACAATACCCCTGCCCCTGCAGAGTACAGGCAACAAATATTATATGGTTTAAGCGTCAAGTACTGAATATGACTACATGCTTTCTCTGCTGCTCACACTGCTGAAATTTCTGAGGGACTTGTCACCATCACCTGTGTGATGACAACCCCAAAAGCTTGCAAGGTACACTGGAAGAACATTTACTGTACATAGAAAAAGAAACTATTTCATGTTGGTCTAAGGAACTAGTGTCTCCAACAGATTCTTACTGTATTAAAAAGTAATTATTTTTACATTAAACCCAGTGTTTCAGTCCATGTTGGTTACGAGTACCAGAGGAGAGTCAAACACAGCTCCACACTTGAGTTAAATATCCAGCAACGTGAGGGTTTGGTGCTGGGCTACATGCTGTTCAGGTGCCATATGCAAACATAATCAATACCTTTCTACGCAAGCAATGCCAGCCTCGGAAGTGGCTGCCTGGCCGGGGGGGGGGGTCAAGGGGGGATCTGTCCCTTATTTTTTTAAATCCAGTGTTGGCAACCCTAAGCCTGGGAGTGGGTTCAAAGATAGTAACATGGGTAGGAAGTTGGCTAAGTAACAGAACTCAGAGGGTGGTGATGAATGGAGTTCACTTGGAGGAAGGTAAGGTAATCAGTGGGGTGCTTCAAGGGATCAGTCCTCTTCAATGTCTTTATTAGCAACATCGCAGAGGGTCTGGAAGGAAAGGTATGCCTGTTCACGGATGACACAAAAATCTGCAACATAGTGGACACACCGGGGGGAGAGGGGGGTCTGAAAAAGCTGGAAGACTGATCAAGGGTTTCACAATTGGCCTTCAATGCCAAAAAGTACAAAATTACTCACATGGGGCACAGAAACCCAAGAGCAACATTAGGGAGGTGTTAACACAGGAAAGGGATCTGGGGGTCATCGTATCTAATGACTTGAAGGTAGCAGAACAGCGTGCTAAGGCAGAGGAAAGGCTAGCAGAATGCTGGGGTGCATAGGGAGGGGGTATCACCAGCAGAAAGAGGGAGGCAAGGTTACCCCTGTATAGCTCAATCATCAGGCCCCATCGGGAGTACTGTGGCCAGTTCTGGAGGCCCCATCTCAGGAAAGACATGGCTCAGGTGGAGGCAGTACAGAAGAGCAACCAAAATGGTGCATGGCCTGCATCAGAAGCCCTATGACGAAAGACTCAGGGAGATAGTAAGTATGTACTCTTTACAGGCAAGGAGGGAAATGGGAGACATGACAGAAACACTCAAATACCTCAAAGGTATCAATAAGGTACAGGAGGGTGGCATTTTGCACAGAAAGAGATGCTCAAGGACAAGAGGGTATGTCATAAAGCTGAAAGGGAGACTTAGGGGATGGGAGAAACACCTCTTTACAGAAAGGGTGGTGAACATCTAGAACAGATTCCAGCAGAGGTTGTGGGTACTGAAAGGGTAACAGGTTTTTAAACATGCATGGGACAGACACAGGGACCTTAGTAACAGGGCTGGGAGGGCGGGGAGATTAGTGGGGTCGACAGTAGCACAGTAGATAGGGACCAAAGGGCAGACTAGGTGGGCCAGGAGGTCGTTTTCTGCTGACAGCTTTTATATGTCCCTGGTGGTCTAGTGGACCTCCCACCCTGTCAGACAGTGACCTACCACCCTGCTCCCCCCCATCCCAAAGCCCAGCCAGCGACTGGCGCTGCCTTCCTCCCACCACCATGGCTGGCTCCTGGCTGAACTGTGAATGAGTAAGGACACCGTGAACCAATGGCGCATAGTGTATACTGTACTTGGTCACTCACAGTTCAGTGGGCGGCTGGCCATAGTGGGGAGGAGGCCTGTGCCAGTTGCCGGTTGGGTTTAGATGGGGAGCACGGTGGTAGGTCACTGTCTGCCAGGTGGGGGGTCCACTAAACCACCAGGGAAATGGGACACTTTAGTTCTTTATTTCAAGAGAGCAAGCTGGGGGCGCTGGACAACCAGGGAGGGACTGTTTCCAGATAGACAGATAAACAGATAGATAGATTATAGAAACTTTATTTATATAGCCTTTCCGAGAGGCCTGGTTGCTTAAACTTTGAAAAACAATCCATACAGATTTACTTGTTATGGCAATCACTGATCAGGAAGGACCACTGGACAACCAGGGAATAATGTTCTTTTACTATCAGGACAGCGGTCAAGAACGGCGAGGGACCACTAAACTACCAGGGATAAAGTTGTTTACTATCGGACGGTGATCAGAGAATGGGGAGACCACTAAACTACCAGGAATAATGTTTTTGCTATCAGGCGGTGGATCGTGAATGGGGTGGGACCAGTAGACTACCAGGAAATAATGTTTTTTACTATTGGGACAGCAATCGGAGAACAGAGAGGGGGAGGGACCACTAGACTACCAGGGAATAATGTTTCCTACTATCGGGACGGCGATCTGAGGATGGGGAGGAGGAGGGACCACTAGATTCCCAGGGAATAATGTTTTTTACTATCGGGACGGTGATCAGAGAACCAGGGGGGGACCACTAGACTACCATGTGATTTTTATGCTTTTTACTATCTGGATGTTGATCAGAGAATGGGAGGGCACTAGACTACCAGGGAATAATGTTTTTTATTATCGGGACAGCGATCAGAGAACAGGGAAGGGTGGGAGGGACCACTGGACTACCAGGGACATGGTGTTGTGAGTCAGGGCCGGGGCGCCTTGCACTACCTCTGACAACCATTAGAAGAGGTTTCCCTCGGTGGTATTTTCTCCATGCAAGGGAACCCTGCAAAAGGCCTTTGAGTGGAGAAAATGCTTCATGAATGGGACAAAGAACCTCTGTGCGTAAACAATGAGGCAAGGGTTACCCCAAAGGGCATTTGGCTGGGAAGCCAAGTTTCAAGAAAATACCAAATCACACATGCCCCCACAATGCAAAGCATCATGGGCTACATATGCAAATCACCACAGAATGTTATGCTGGTCCAACTTTAAGCAGAATTGCCCATGATGCTTTGCATTGTCGGGGCATGTGTGATTTGGTATTTTCATGAATGGACTGCACCAATATGCAGGTCCCTCCCTTCATTTGAATTACAGACCCTCAAGCCTTTGCTCCATCGCAAACCCAGTTTGTGGGTGAAAACTGGTTTTGTGAATATCACACTTGGGCAAAACCCAGTTTATATGGCACAAACTGGGTTTGAAAGGAGCAAAGTTTTGTGAATCTAGCCCCTATTCTCATAAGGCCTTTTATTTAAAAAGAATGTTGAAGGTTTAAATTAAATAAATTATAGATTGTGGACATGTCCTGACCAATCACAGTACTTGCTTCAGTTGCACATGAGGTAGTCTTATTACCGTAAGAGTATCTCACCCGCTGACCTCGGGCTTCTCGCTGATGGCTTGCGCTATCAGCAAGGATTTGTTTTTAATTTAAAAAGTTAATGATTTATAATAATTTTATGGGTCCTTGTGGAGTGCCTCCTATGGATCTTGCATCCTTAGGACCACATAACTGCTCATCTTTGGTTCACAGTCCTCTGGTCTTAAGACGTGCAAGCGACAATCATATGTAGAGGCTCTCCAACTGGACCCATAAACTCATACAAGGATACCAGCTACACATCTTGCTAGTTTTAATGCTTTGTACTTTGATTCTGTTTTGAGTTCATCAAATGAGATATCACGTCTTAAAGTTTCTGCAAAGTGTCTCTGCAAAGTGTCTGCAGAATCTCACAGCCAAATTGGTGAACAGCCATGGATGTCGAACTGATGATTCTCCCCCATCCTTTGGGAAACTGTTCATTTCGGAATTACGTGCCCCGGCCTCTCACCCACACTGATACTGGAAGATGAGAAACTATGCTCCTCACTCCAGTAACAGATGTGGCTTCAAGTTTCTGAGGTACAGTTTCAGGTTCTAACACAGTACTATGGCATATCAAAAAATGACCGTCCCAGTCTCACTTTTAGAACTGAAGGCCGAAGTCATTAGCATACAGAAACACAGAATCTGACAGCAGGTAAGGACCACTTGGCCCATCCAGTCTACCCATTTCTCCCTACCTACACTAGTACATCAGACCATGCCCGATCTACGGCTTTTCTCCCTTCCCCTTCCTTCCCACTAGGATTCCCCTGTGCATATCCCATGCATTCCTGAACTCCACCATTGTTTTCGCCCCCACCACCTCCACAGGGAGGTTGTTCCAGGAATTCACCACTCTTTCTGTGAAGTACTTCTCATATCTCTCCTGACCCCCCCCCCCAACCACCACCACCATTAAACACTCAAGGCCCATTCTTTTCCATGCACCCAGAACAAGGATCTAACAATATTCCAAAAAGTTCAGCAATTAGTAATATAAAATGATAAAAAACAAAACAGATTAGGAATAGGGAATTAGTGAGGCACAGAAACTAACAAAACAAAAAAACACCCCAGAAGGGCTGGGAAGAGCTTATATCTGGTTAGAAACAAGCCACTGCTTCATTTGCATACATCAGAGCTTAGCTCTGTCCCACTAGTTTTCTCTGTGTAAAAATATTGAAACAGTATGGGTTATCTTGTCCTTTGCAATAGAGGAAAAACAGTTACAGATTCACAACCTCATCACAGTTCACATGGAATTTTGAAGAAGTTACTTTCTTATCTACAACTGTAGAGCTTGTTAGTACCACATGAAACACCTGCAAGCCACCACAAACAATTTCCAGAGTCTAGCTCATGTTAGAAAATGGGTAAGGAAATGTCACGGCTTCTGACTGGTTGAGACCCCTGGCACAGGGTACATTTATCTGGCAACAGAGACCGGGAAATAGGTGTCAGCACAGCTTGGTTCTGTAGCAAATTGGTATCAATGTGCCAGTTTAAATTTTAAAACACAGCAGACACCATTTTTTTCTGCTCACTTAGTGAGAGGAAACAGCGAGATGGGCCCCCCTACTTACAGATACATACGCACAACCCTGCCCACAATTCCACTGCCATTCTTTTCTTGAAAAAATGTAAAGTACCTTTTTTTTCTTTTGTGAAGTCATGACCCTCAGACAGTGTTGCCGTCTCACTGTATTGAAATAAATGGCAAGTGATTTTCACTGAGGCGCTCACCCACTTGCTCCCTGCTCACAGTCTCGCAACCAAAACCATTTTTTGCTTAAAAATAAAGTCCCATCTAGGCACAAATCAGACTTCACAATAAAATGCAATAGGTTTGTTATCATCCACCAGGTTTAAACAAAGAGGAAAATGATCTATTCCTAACCAGTCTTGAAAACCAAAATAAAAGACAACACCATTTTAATGGGTGACTTTAATTTCCCTAATATTACCTGGGGCACATTAGAAAGTAGTAATCCTATGGAAAACCGGTCTATTGATACTATTATTCAACATAACCTAGACCAGATAGTAACAAAACCCACTTGTGGGACAAACACACCTGATTTAATACTAACAAACTTTAGTGATGAAATACATGGACCCAAATTATTACCACCACTAGGGGACAGTGACCACCAAATTATATAAATATTATATACATCATATAGTATATTATTAGCGGGTAAAACTACAATAAAGAATATTACAACTAAACTATGAAAAATTAAGTAATTCTTATGGACATGGAACTGGGAAGAAGAACTAATGAACCAGGACTTGGTAACTGTTTGGGAAAACATCTGAAATAGGCTAAATTACTACATAGATCAATGGGTACCTGAAATTTGCAAATACAAAAACAATCGGAGACATCCCCCTTGATGGAATAAGAACATCATGAAACTAATTAGGAGGGAAAAAAAAGAAACTATATTCAAAATAAGGTGAAAGAATCTAACGTTTCAATATAAGAAAAATAGCAGGACAAGAGGACACCAGCATGAGATTGAAGGGAGGCCGATTAAGGGATAATGTGAGGAAGTTCTTTTTCACAGAAAGGGTGGTGGATGCATGGAGCGCCTACCTCAGGAAGTGGTGGATACGAATACAGCGCAGGGCTTCAAACAGGCATGGGATAGGCATAAGGAGCAATACAGATGAGTATGAATAGATAGGTCATTGACAGAGTAAAGGCCTATGGCACATTCATAAGGTAGAAAAAATGGGCAGACTGGATGGGCCTTGTGGTCCTTATCTGCCGTCAACTTCTATGTTTCTATGTTAAAATTTAAAAGAAAACCATCAAATAATATAGGTTCTAAGCTAAAACATTGTGACAAACAAGTCAAAAAGTTGATCAGAATCTCCAAAAGAAATCTGGAAACCAAATTGATCAGTAAAGTTAAAGATAATAAAAATACAATTTTACAACTACATAACGTAGGATCACTCAGTGGAACTCAAAAGGAGGTAGGTCCAATCCTTACTCCAAATGGCATCCTTACAGATGAAACAGACATAGCCACTGAATTAAACACATACTTTTTAAGTGTGTATGAACCAAAGGAAAAAGTAGTTATGTCTGCTATAACAATATCAGATGACTACCTTCCCATTAGTGAGAATGAAGTCAGACAAGTTATAAAAGTCCTAAAACCTAGCAGTTTGGCTGGCCCAGATGGTATTACACCTAAATTATTGCAGCAGCTTGGAAAGGAACTGGTGGGACTACTAACCTATTTATTTTATCTATCCCTAAAAAATGGAAAAACGCTACCAGAATGGAGAAAAGTTCTCATAACACCAATTCATAAAAATGGTACGAGATCTGACACTAAAAACTACTAGCCTATAAGCCTAACTTCGGTTACAGGAGAGGTGCTGGAAAGAATCATTCAACATCATATTATAGATCATATAAATAATGAGCAACTTATAGACATAACACAGCATGGATTTATTCCTGGCAGGTCTTGTCTCACCACTTTAATATCATTCTTTGAACCTGTGAGTGCAGCCTTGGAAAAAGGGATAATGGCAGATGTCATCTTTCTGGACTTTGCTAAAGCATTTGATGAAGTATCACATAAAACACTAATCGAACAGCTTTATAAAATTTAACTACAAATATAATAAATTGGATAACACTGTGGTTGGAGAACAGGAAGCAAAGTTACAATAAAAGGATATCAGTCTGACTAGGGTTATGTAACAAGCAGGGTACCACAGGGCTCGGTTTTGGGGCCTACTTTATTTAATATATTTTATTTATTTATTGAACATTTCGGAATTACAACCTTTGAGTCAAGGACTCCTTTGCAAAGGCTCCACGTCATTCAGGACAGGACATAACAACAACAGAGTGTTAAGAATTCCACAAAAACCAGTGACATTACAATACGACAGAGATAAACATCATAGCATATGTTAATGCTATTCGTCAGAATGGAAATCGTAACTTAGTAACTACACTACAAACATCTGAAAACGCATGGCTTAGTAAATATGCAGACGACTGCAAATCAAACGGTCTGGTACAAACTCAAAGTGACGGAATTAAACTTCAGGCAAACTTAGACAAACTATCAGAATGGGCCAGAAACAATAAAGTGATCTTTAATATAAATACATGTAAAGTGATGTATTTTGGATCCAAAAATCTGAATTTGATTTATACACTTGACAACCAGCTACTAGAAAGTACTTCTGAAGAAAGAGACCTGGGAATAATAATTACAGATAAACTTTTATCTGATGTACACACAAAAGTGACTGTCAAAAAAGGCCAAAAAATACTAGGCTGTATTCTTTTCAACATAAAAGGCAGAGAATAAAAAGTGATTCATCCACTATATAGCAGTCTGTTTCGCCCACACTCGGAATACTGCTCACAGTTTTGTGTGGCATCTACTGTTAGAAGTGAAAAATTAAAAGAAGGCGTATAAAGAAATGTAACAAAAAAAATTAAAGATCTACACTATTGTAATTATAATGAAGGGAGGAGTCAGAGGAAGGAGAGGTGGATGCATTATGGGTTCGGTTAAGGTCCAATAGAGGGAGAAAGGTGAGGTTGGGGGTGGTTTACAGACCACCCAATCAAGGTGAAGAGATAGACAGGGAACTGATCTCACAAATATTGGAAGCTGCAGGGAAAGCAGAGGTGGTAATTGTGGTGGACTTCAACCTGCCCAAGGTGGACTGGAGTATACTATCCACAACATGTGCTAAGAGTCAGGTGATACTGGAAGGACTGCAGAGTGGGTTCCTGACTCATGGCATCACTGGACCAATAAGAGCTGAGGCAATTCTAGATCTGGAGCTCACAAATGGGGAGCATGTACAGGAAATAATGGTTAGGGAGCCACTGGGGAGGGGGAGGGGAGAGTGACCATTGCACAGTGTGGTTCCATTTGGATATGGGAAGGGAAAGCATCCCGACTAAGACCAAAATCTTGGATTTCAGGAGGGCAGACTTCAGAAAAATGGGTGAGGTTCTAAGAAGCCATCTCTTGGGCATCAGAGCAGAGATGGGGGTAGACCTAAAGTGGTCCATCATTAAGGAAGGAATACTAGTTGCCACAGATGAGTGTGTTAGGCTCAGAGGGAAGAACACAAGTGACAAAGTGCCCAGCTGCTTCAGTTCTGTGCTTGCCAAGGCAGTAAGGGAAAAGAGGTTGGCCTATAGAAAATTCAGGAAGACCAAGAGAAAGGTGGATAGAGAAAATTTCCTACGGTTGGCTAATGAGGCAAGTAAGAAAGTGCGTCGAGCAAAGGCACAGAAGGAGCTTCAAATAGCTGAAGGAATTAAGAAGGGGGAAAAGGCTTTCTTTCACTATACAAGTGAGAAAAGGGACAAGAAAGAAGGGATTGTTAGGCTTAAGAAAGGTGTGGAGCGGGTGGAGGATAATGGAGGAGAAGCAGAGATACTAAATGAATACTTCTGTTCCGTCTTCACCAGGGAGAAGGACGGACCAGTGCCTTCAGGAGGGGAAAAGAGAAGCAGGGGGGAGGGGAACACAAACATAGTGATAGAAGAGGATACAGTGAGGGAGGGTCTGCTTGCATTGACAGTGGACAAATCACCAGGCCTGGACAAAGTGCATCCAAGGCCACTAAAGGAACTCGCTGAGGAGCTGGCAGGGTCACTAGCAGACCTATTTAATAGTTCACTAGAGTCAGGTGTGGTACCACAGGACTGGAGAACAGCACATGTAGTGCCCCTTCACAAAAGCAGTCCCAAGGATGATCCAGGGAATTACAGACCAGTCAGTCTGACTCATGGAGACCGTACTAAATAAAAGGTTGGTAGAATATCTAGAGGAACATGGTCTCCAAGATGAGAGACAGCATGGGTTCATTGGGGAGATCATATCAAACAAATCTGATTGACTTTTTGACTGTGTCACTAAGACAGTAGACAAGGGCCAAGCAGTAGACATCCTCTATCCTGATTTCAGCAAGGCCTTTGACTCTGTGCCCTACAAAAGGCTGATCAAGAAGTTGGTGGATTTTGGAGTTGGGGAAAAGATGGTCAGATGGGTGGAAAACTGGCTGAGGGACAGAACCCAGAGGGTAGTGGTGGAGGGAGAGTTATCTGGCACCAGAGAGGTAACCAGTGGGGTCCCACAGGGCTCTGTGCTGTGGCCAGTGTTGTTCAATGTTTTCGTCGATGGCATTAAAGGCAAAATGTGCCTATTTACAGATGACACCAAACTCTGTGGGAGAGTGGGCACAGCTGAAGGGATATGGGACCTACCGGAAGATCTGGAAAAGCTGGGGAGGAGGTCCAGGATCTGGGAGCTTGGCTTCAATGCCAAGAAATGCAAAGCTATGCATACTGGAGCCAAGAATCCCAGGATAGAGTATTAACTGGGTGGAGTCAGAGTATCTGCATTAGAGCAGGAGAAGGACCTGGGAGTGATGATCACTAGTGACCTGAAGCACTCCACACAGTGCAAGAAAGCAGCAGCAAAGGCAAACAAGATGCTAGGATGCATAGCTAGGGGGATCAGTAGTAGGAGAGAGGAGGTTATACTGCCCTTGTACAGGTCACTGGTAAGACCGCATCTAGATTATGGAGTTCAGTACTGGTGCCCACATCTCAAAAAGGACATAAACCTGCTGGAGAAGGTACATAGGAGGGCTACAAAGATGATAGCCGGTCAGCAGGGGCAAGGCATATGAGGAGAGGTTGAGGGCACTGAACATGTACTCCCTGGAAGACAGGAGAGAGAGGGGACATGACTGGGACATTCAAGTACTTGAAAGGAATAAATAAGGTTGATAAGGAGAGTCTCTTTAAGCTGAGTGGCAACCATATCACAAGGGGACAGTCTTATGCTGGAGGGTGGGAGGTTTAGGAGGGAGGTCAGGAAGCACTTTTTTACAGAGGGTGGTGGACACTTGGAATGCACTACTGGAAGAGGTCAACTCGTTGAAGACAGTGGGCAGCTTTAAGAGAAGCTGGGATAGGCAAAGGGAGAAGGTAGGGTGGGAGATGTGGGGAGGGAGGAGGGAGGCAGGGACATTGGTTCAAGCTGTGGACCCACTGGACCCTGCAATACGAGCAGACTTGATAGACCAAATGGTCTTCTACTGGCTTCTTCATATGATCGTATGAAAGACTGGGGTTATACTCTACAGAGTATAGGCAGTTTAGCGGTGACCTCAGAGGTGACCTTTGCCTAGCTTCAAGGCAATAAAAGATCCCAGTCTCATGGAGACCATTGGATTAGAAAAAACTACATGAACAATTAAAAAAACAAGGTCTCACAACTACAGATTAAAAGGAGAAACCAACTTATCTAAGAAGAGATGTGATTTTTTTCACCCAAAGGATTATTACAAGCTGAACACACTGCCTAAGCACATAGTAGAAAGCAATAATATTACTACCTTCAAAAACAGATTAGATCTTTATATGGGAGATAGAAAATACATGTTCCACCTGTGAAAACAAAAAGGTGGCAAGTTCATTAAAAGGCAAATAGTCTAAAAGAACTCGTATTCTACTATGAACCTATCTGCTAGAGACATTAAAGCTCTTTCACTCCTGTTGTCACTCTCTCAATCTCGTGTGTGTGTGTATAGACAAAAGTAATCAGTTGAAAAGACTAACACAGTGATTCTGCAATGTTAAACTGTTCTCACAAGCAGCAGCAGCACCTCTACTGGCAATTTCACCACTTCAAGGACTACTTTACTGAAAGTCCTGTTTATATTCATTTTATTAGTAACTTACCTTCATTTATTTATTTATTTTTTATTTTATAATATTTTGTTAAACATTCACCAGTAACCCATTTTCTAAGCGAATAATACCCTCCAGAGTGGGTGGTGTGGGCAATACAACATCTTCCAGGGCTACAAGGCCTTCCACCTATGGTGTTGGGCCTCATTACGCCCGTGCATCCAGTACCCAATGCGAATTCACTGCCTCACAATAATATGATCCTCCCACTTCCATGGGACCCTTGCAATACCTCACTGTACTCACCATCATCATTGCATCCTTGGGCCTCTGTAATGGACCCATCAATTCTTCTCAAGCTACCCATGAGGCAGTAGTCTAAATGTATATCCACAGCTACCTCTTCCTACCCGATGTAACCCGCAACCTCCGGCAGTTACCCTCTATGAACACTAGCCTGGAATACCCACCAAGGATCCCTCCATGTTATCACTCCTCAGTGGTTTTGTAATCCACGTTGGTAATATGAAAGCCTTTACGCCTAATCAAGGGAAAGGGAAATTGTTTAACCAGGAAAGACACACTAAGCCAGAGCTTGTTTCCAGGTGCGACCTGGGAGCACAAGGAAGTTAAGTGACTTGCTCAGGGTCACATAGTATGCAAGCGGGGGCTGTGGGATTCAAACCCAGGTCTCCAGGTTTGCATCTCGGTGCCCTTAACCACTACGCTATACTGCCTCAAAAAGACAGCAGTCTCTGCATAATAAACTTATATTGGAACAAATTCTTCTCCTGCTACTACTACTGATGTCTGGCAATGTGCACCGCAACCCTGGCCCGCCACTTGACCCCAATGCCCGACCACAAAAAACCACAGGACTTGTGCTCGCCTCTCTAAACTTCTGCAGCCTCCTCCCCAAAATGGACTGCCTGAAGGTGTGGATCTCTCATCATAACCCAGACGTGTTATCTGTGGTGGAAACCTGGTTATCCCTGAAGATACCAGACTCTGCCATCACTCTTCCTGGTTACACCTTGTATACACAGGACTGACACTCAAAAAGAGGCAGGGGCTGTGTCTTCTACACTAAAGAGTCTCCCCAGGGACATGTCTTACCACCCCTGGGTAGCAGTGACAACCTGCAAGCTCTGGCCATTAAACTGCTTTAGGGGCACACAACAGAGTGCTTACTCTGCTCTCAGTATATATTCACCAAAACTGACCATGACCGGTGTTAGCAATCTGTTGGATTGCATCAGAGTACTCTGAGCCTAAACACAGAAATTGTACTGCTAGAAGACTTATATCAACTGGCTCTCACCTGCCTCCACCTCTACCAAGGATATCCCCATCTACAATCCATTTCTCCCAAAGGTGGCGACTCTGACATGAGTCAACTCTACAAGACCAGCACCAGTATCCTGCTGGACTGGGTGCTCACCAACCGTCCTGATTATATCTCTAATCTCACTGTTCTCCTTGACTCCTTGTGACCACTCCCTGTCAAAAGCATCTGGAACAATAACTACTGCAAACCCCCACAGAACTATAAAACTGTCTGCTACTAAAGGCCACTCCGCAGCTTAAGTCAAACCTCAAACTCCTCGACTGGACAGACCTCCATGAAACCAATAATGTGGACACGCCTTGACCTCTTTGTGTTAAAATTCAATGCTATCTGTGACAAACACATATCAGTCACTACAAGAAAAGCCAAAGGGCCTATCAACCCCAGGATAACCCTGGCAAGATACACAAGGAAAGAAAGAACAACAAGGACCAAATAGTGAGGATAACAAAGGACGGGGGTGGATGGATGAGAGGGAGGATCAGGCAGAGGCATTAAATGAATACTTCTGTTCCGTATTCACAAGAGAAAGTGGGGCAGGTATCACAGGGAGGGGTGGGGTAGGTGTGGTGGAGAGGGTGACAGATGTGAGGATTACTGAGGACAAGGTACTGGAAGGACTGAGGGTGGACAAGGCACCTGAGCCAGATAGCATTCACCCTAAGGTACTCAAGGAGCTGGCTGAGGTTCTGGAAGAGCCACTGGCTGACCTCTTCAATACCTCCCTGGACATGGGATCGTGCCACAGGACTGGAGGATGGCCCATGTGATGCCCATCCACAAAGGTGGCCCAAAGGATGAACCGGAAACTACAGGCCAGTGAGCCTCCACATCAATCGTGGGGAAGGACATGGAGACAACCCTGAAAGAGAGGCTGGTGACCTTTTTGGAGGACAATGGACTCCAGTTTGGGCATCAGCACAGGTTTCTCTTGGACAGATCCTGCCAGACCAGCCTCACTGAGTACTACGATTGGGTGACAAGGGAACTACACAAGGGCCATGCAGTGGATGTCCTGTATTTGGATTTCAGCAAGGCCTTTGACTCTGTGCCACAGAGGAGGCTGGGGGAAGCTGGAAGCTGTGAGGGCAGGAGAGAAGATGGTGAAATGGATAAATTGGCTAAGGGGTAGGCAGCAGAGGATGGTAGTGGAAGGGGAACTCTCAGTACTGAGGACAGTGACGAGCAGAGTGCCATTGGGATCAGTAAGAGGAAATAAAACAATCCCGCTATTCAAAATGGTTCGCGGCAAATAATTATACACATGGTTATAAAAAATACCTGGATATACTGACTATTCCCCTAGTGTGCTCCAACTTTATGATCTGTAAGTTTGAACAGTTCCCCAGCAAAGTGCTGGACTATAGATATAAAAGAATGGGAATTTACTCTGAGGAATGTGATTGTGGCAGCGGGGATAAGGAGGATTTATATCATGTTTTATGGGTCTGTAGATGGTATGACAGCCAACGTATGTTTTGGTTAGGCCCATATCTAAATAACAGATATAATGTTGATAAAAAAGACCTTACTTATATACTATTTCATACAGAGGATAGCTGGACAGTGGAAAGGGTAGCTAATTATCTATTGAGTATTAAGAAAATTAGAAGCAGAATTAGAATCACTTAGAAGCATGGATGTGTTGTGTATACTTGAAATACTACTAGAGATATTAATGATTGTTATATGGGTGAATTTATATATGGAACAAAGTACAAAAGATGTGTAATAGATTATTTGGATCGTATGCCTCTAATCTCCTACCTCTGCTTGACACTATGCACTTTATAAGATTGTTATAATTGCTGCTATTAATGTGGGCACTGTATAAACTGATTTTTCTGATATGAACATATTGTATAAAGGATTATTGTTAATGGGATATTTTACCCTTTTATAATTATATAATTAGATATATGTGTAAATGACATTTAAATTGTGGATGTGATATACTAAATTGTGAAGGTTTATAACCATACAATAAAAATGTTTTGATTGATTGGGATCAGAGCTGGGGCGGTGTTGTTTGGGTTATTCATAGCTGATATCTCACATGGGATCCAAGTAAGATCAGTGTGTTTGCTGATGACACCAATATGGGGCAGTGGTTGATGAAGTTGAGGGATGAGACGGGCTACAGGATGACCTAATTAAACTGCAGGAATGGACAGAAACATGGCAGCTGGGATTCAATGCCAAGAAGTGCAAGGTAATGCACTTCAGAGCAAAGAACCAGGGGAAGGGGACGATCAGCTGGGAGGGGTTCAGTTTGGTAGCACTGCAGAGGAAAAGGACCTGGGGTACTTATAACAGGGAGCATAAACAACTCTGCTCAGTGTAGGAAGGCGACAGCAAAGGCCAACAAGATGCTGGGGTGCGCAGTGAGGGAAATAAGTAGGGAGGTAATCCTCCCCCTGTACAGGTCACTGGTCAAGCCGCACCTGGAGTGCAGCGTGCAGTTCTGGCACCCGTACCTGAAGAAGGATGTCAGATTCCTGGAGGGGGTGCAGTGTAGAGCGACAAAGATGATCCGGGGATTGGAGGGCAAGCCCTATGAGGAAAGACTACGTGAGCTAGGTATGTATTCATTGGAGGAGAGGAGGGATGGGGGGCATGATTGAAACCTTTAAGTACTTGAAAGGGATAAACAAGACTCAAACAGAGGGGATCTTCCAATTAAGAAGAGGAAGGGACATGAGAGGGCACTGTCTCAGACTGGAGGGGAGAAGATTCAGGAGGAAGGTAAGGAGACAGTTCTTCATGGAAAGGGTGGTGGGCAGAGTGGAACACTAACACAGAAGGTGATGGCCTGTAAGACAGTGGGCAGTTTCAAGAGGGATGGGACAGGGTGAGAATGTGGGTAAATCAAAGGAGGGAGGAGTGGGAGTGGTCAGCTGCGAGGATGAAGGCTAGCTGCTGTCGAGCAGACTCAGACTGTGAGGCCTATTTCTGCTGGCATTTTCATTGTGTTCGTGGCATGTAGCTGCTTAGAGGCACAGGGGACTGTAGCAAACATTCAACGATATAAAAAGGCCCGCAATGCTGGTACGAAAGCTATCCACCATGCTAAAAGTACATATTATAAAGAAGCCCTCACTAAGTTATGGAACAGCAGCAAGTCTTTCTGGGCCAACCTTAATGACATCACAGGGAAATACCCCAAAACTTCCCCTGCTATGCTTACTGTTGAGGGGGTTCCAACCCTGGACCCTTTGCTTATTGCCAACTCACTGAATCATGCTTTCACTGACCTCAGTAGTGTGCTCCCAAGGGACTTCAATACCCCAAACCCAAGGGACAGTGCGAGGTTGTCTGCACTACCACCCAACCAGCTGCTATTCTGCTTTAAAATGGTCTCTGAAGCAGATGCTAGGAAATAGCTTGAAAAGGTCCTCAGAAAATCTTGGCGCAGTGGGGACTCCTCGGACCTCAAATTTGTACACTTGGCACTGGATGAAATACTTTGACCACTAACCAGAATACTTAACCTATCCCTCCTCCACTCCCAATGCCCCCAAAGATGAAGTCTGCTACAGTAACCCCTGTACACAAAAGTGGGACCGGTCCTTACATACTACAGACTGATTTCCATACTCCCACCACTCTCCAAGGCTCTCGAGCAGATTATGGCCGACCAGATGATGGAATATTTTAATCAATACCAACTCCCATGTCCAGAGCAACACTGATTCCGGGGTGGCCACAGTACCATCATGGTCCTACTCGAATTTACAGAATTTATCCATAACTCCTTAGACCAAGGCCACCTCATAAGGGCAGCCTTCGTTGACCTATCAAAGGCATTCGATACAGTTCATCATGCGCTCCTTCTCAAGCAGCTATCTAACATTGGACTCGCACCTGAAACTGTGAACTGGTTTAGCAGCTATTTGAGCTGCCACTCCCAGCAAGTCAGGATTGGGGACGTCCTATCAGACAGCCGACCTGTCAGATCTAGGGTACCGCAAGGGTCCATTCTGGGACCATTGCTGTTCAGTGTTTTCTTAAACAATCTCCCAGCCTCCTGCCATTGCTGCATGCTCCTTTATGTTGATGACATGGTGATTTTTACCAACAACCTGCGCCCTGAACTCCTTGAAGCCGATCTCCAAAATGGTTTCACATCTGCGGAAAAGTGGTTTAAAGAGCAAAGACTGGTCATGTACTATAAAAGAACAAAGACCATGTTCTATTCCATAGCTCAAAACACAGCTAAAAAGCTACCCCCTGGCAATAAGGAGCGACAGCAGTGATACACTGGAGCTTGTCCCACATTTCAAATACCTGGGGGTTACAACGGACTCCTCCCTGTCCTTCTCCCAGCATATCAATATCACTGCAAGAGCTATTTATACCAGAATCAGGATCCTATACTGCCACAGGCATTGTCTAACCCATGAAGCATTAAACCTGGCAATCAGCAGCTCAGTTGTCTCCCTCATAGATTACTGGCTGGCCACATATAGTTTTGCAACCGACACAGTGCTCCAACAGATCTCAGTTGCCTTAAACAAAGCCTGCCGCCTTCTCACAAATACACCACGACTTGCACATACCTGCAAACTTTATGCCCAGGCCGTCTGGCTTCAAATGAATGACAGAATCAGGTGTCTGCTGCCGACAGGGGTGCAGAACCTGCTGGCACTGCCTATGAATACCAGACAAACCAGAAGCTCCGCCACTCAAATCTTCCATGCGCCCAGATGCTGCTACCAGGGCACAATGTGCGTTCTCACACTGTGCACCCCTCTGGACAAACGCACTGCCCCCTAATATCTCTGGCTCCACACCTGGCTCATTTAAACACAGACTGCACCAGCACATCATTGATACAAGTAACTGCAGGTGCCCCTACTAAGGCCCTGCCCACAGCAACTATCTGCCTCTAGCACTTATCTTTGCCTCTGACCCGACAGGTCAGTCAGACCGCAGCACTTTGCCTATCTCCCTATCCCTCCCAGGCTCTGCCCCCTGCCCCATCCCTACCCTACTCCCTCCCCATCTGCTGTGTTTTGTTCACCCTGCCCTCCCAATGAACCCTTCCCTATCCTGTCTGCTTATCTTCTTTACATGGGCATACATTGTACAATGCCTCAGCATTCCTAGTGCTTTATGTTTGACTTCTGTAACCTCCATGTATATTTATTTCAATATCTGTGTATTTGTTCACAGTATTTGAACTTTGTTGTCTAATATAGCTGACATGGAACCTATCAACGAGCACCTGCTCACAGGTGTTATCCAAGATCTCAATAAATTAATAAATAAAGTATTGTCCAATACCACTCACCCTGTTGGGTATTACTGCCTGTATAACATAAGCGCACACAGCCGTATATTTCTATGGATAATCAGATAACACTGTTTGTATATAACTTTAGCAAATGCTGAGGCATTGTCGCCACAGGGTATATCCCCACTAAATGCGGTAGCCTATAACAACCAAATATAATTACTGGTCATCACTTTTAATACTCGCATAACTGTGTTGTAACTATCAGTTACAACCAAATGTTTTTTTTTCTGGAGACAACACAGGGTGATTACATTCTGGTGAAACTTGTTAGAATTACTGTATCTATTACTTTGTGAAGGGTAAATCTGAGACCAGCCAGAGTAGCCCACATTTAGGGACTATATTATAAGAACTGTGTTTAGCCCTGTAGTTTGGGGGAAGGGTGCTAACTGTCTGGCCTGGGACCTCAGCTAGCTGATAAGTGACCTCACACAGCCAATAGCGCACCACCAGGTAGGGAGCAGGTTCTGCATTAAAGCAGACACTACCAACGTGTCCCACATGTTCATGTCCGGTGACTGAATGAAACAGCAAAATAGTGGAACAGGCGACTGGTGTCACAGGCGTCGGCAGGCATCAACTGAAGGAAGTGGAGAAGCAAGGGACTCTGCAAGTCAGCGAAGGCAAGGCCCCCGTTCATTACTGTGCAACAGTCACTGCTGGGAAGGGTGAAAGGTCACAGGTAGGCCACAACTGGGAACAGGAGCAACGCCAGTCTAGGGTAGGCATATAAAAAGATTTAAACAAAGCACGGGAGAACACAAATAGAAGCAAAGAAGGGCAAGACTAGAAACACCCTGTCAGGAGTATGGGTACAATAACACATGCAGAATACAAGCTGGGAATGCTGTGAGCGGTGCAGTGCAGTGGAAGAGGGACGGCAGTTTTCAGAGAGACCTTCTTTAGAGTGTGGTGATGCCCCATCTGCAAACACGTGTCTAGGATGAGGGAGAAGGTTGCTAGACTCCAGGCTGAGTTGGTTAGGATTCTGGGGACCTTCCCCCCCATCCAGGGGCCACCAAGTCTGACACCATTACCTCAGAGGATGCCAGGGATGAGCAGCAGCTGGACTATAGTAGGCTCTGGAAGGGTTGGGGGGTGGGAAAGAGGGACATTCCTCAAGCAGTGCAACTACACAATTCCTACGCTGCTCTGGCAGGGTGGGACTGCTGGGAGGAGACACCCATGGTAGTGACCAGGAAGGATGTGGGGGCCCTCCGTAGTGGAGACCGAAGAAGGGTGGTATGGGACCCCAGAGGAGGAGGAAGCAACTTCTATTGGGTGACTCAACTGTGAGGAGGATAGATTTGGCAAAGAGGAAGTGAGGCAGGTTAGGTGCCTACCCGGCGCCACTGCCCGAAGGGATGGGAAGCGGGTCCTGAGGATAGCTAGGGCAGCAGGATGGGAGGGAGAGCTGGGGACTAATGACCTGGCTAGGGACAGGGCTGGCATAGTTCAGGGGAGGTTTAGGGAGATGGGGAGACAGCTAGCATGCTCAGTAGCTTTCACTGAGGTGCTGCATGTTTATAACGGGGGACAGGACAGGGAGCTCTGCACCAGGAGTTTCAATTCATGGCTGAAGAAATAGTGCAAAGAGGAAGGGTTCAGCTACACTGGGGACTGGGGACCCACCTAGGTGGATGAGGGCATATATAGAGGTGATGGCATGCATTCATCCACAAGAGAAACCGCAGTCCTCAGTGGACAGGTTAAACATAACTTCAATGAACATTTAAACCAGCCAAGGGGGTGATGCAAGGAATTGGTGAGGCAGAAACTGCCTGCCCTCCCCCCCACGTACAGAGTAAGGAGAACCCGAGGGGAGAAGAATCCCCCAGGGTGCAAATTAATCAAGGGAGCAGGGTTGTAGAGATAAAGGGGGAAAGAAATGGTAGCATCAAAAAGAGGGGGGGATACAGGGCAAAAAGGAAAAAAATTGGGGCAACAAGCAGAGTGGAAACAAAATCTGGAAGGCCATGTGTGTGAATGACAGAAACCTAGGAAATCAGATTCTGGACCTAGAGGCCATAATTACAGAGGCCGACCTGGATATTTTCACCATTACCAAGTCATGGTGCACTGAAAACCATGACTGGGACATGGCCATACCAAGCTATGCTCTACTCAGGAAGAACTGGATGGGAAGGAAAGTGTTGGGGGGAGAGGGTGCTTTATGTGAAAAAAAAGCAGAAAAGCGACAGAGATACAGGGAATATGAGGGGGCAGAGGAACTGTGGATCACTCTGGAGATGGGGAATGGAGCCACTATTCGCACTAGAGTGATCTACAGACATCCGGAACAAGTGAAAGAATTAGACAAGGTACTGGTAGAATCCACTGGCAAGACGGTAGAAAAGGGGGAGCTGCTGCTGGTGGGGGACTTCAACCTGTCAGATATAGATTGGAGCCTCCCAGCAGCGGCTTCGGCTAGAATCAGGGACATCTTGTACTGTCTGCAGGGGGCATTCCTCAGGCAACTAGTCAGTGAACCCACTTGTGATGGGGCAATACTGGACCTGGCACTCACCAACAGGGACAGTGCTGTAGATGTCAACGTGGGAGGCCACTTTGGGACCAGTGATCACTGTATGGTGTGGTTCAACTTAAAGATCGTTGTGGAATCGAATCACACAAGGGCGAGAGTCCTGAACTTTGGATGGGCAGATTTTATAAAGATGGGTGAATGCCTCAGGGATGGCCGGGGCGGGGGAGGCGCAGCGGACCTGAGTGGGGTGGAGAACAGTAGTCAAAGATAAAAAGAAGTGTAGTAAAGGCAACAACCTTATGCATCAAACATGTGAGCAAGAGGAAAGAGATCACTATGATTCTCAAAAGAGGTCGCTGAAAATGTAAAGGCTAAAAGGGCAGCATTCTGAAAGGCATAAGGAGACGTAAAGGGAGGAGGATAGGGAGGTGAGTCAGGGATAACCAAGGGAAGTAGGGAAAGTGGTAAGGAGCGCAAAGGCACAAATTGAAGAGAGAGAACAGCCCAGGATGTAACAAAAGGGGACAAGATATTTCTTAGGTATGTAAGTGACTGAGGTGGGATAGTAAGGTTAAAAAGGGAAGGAGGTACTGTGCAGAGGGGGACCAGGCAAAGGCTGACATCCTGAACACTGAGGAAAAACTGAGAGGGGCCACATAAAAGTAACAGAAGCTATGAAGTGAGGAGGGTAGACACTAGTCCTTTTTTGGAGGACAATCCTCACGGGACTTGCTAATCTGAAGGTGGACAAAGTAAAGGGGCCAGATGGGGTGCATTCAAGGGTATTGAAGGACCTCAGGGAAACACTGGCTGCACCTCTGACAGTCCTGTTTAACAGCTCACTGAAAACAGGAGTGGTTCTGGAGGACTGGAGGAGTGCAGATGTAGTCCCACTACACAAAAGTGGCGGCAGGGAGGAGGCTGGCAATTATACGCCAGTCAGCCTGACATCGATGGTGGGAAAATTAACGGAATCACTGCTGAAGGAAAGGACTGTGGAATATTTTGAATCCAGTGGGTTACAAGACCCGAGGCAGCATGGTTTCACCGAGGGGGGGGGGGTCTTGTCAAATGAATCTGATAGGTTTCTTTGACTGGATGACAAAGAATTTAGATCAGGGTGGAGCGGTGGCCATGGCCTACGTACATTTCAGTAAGGCGTTCAACATCATTCCACATAGAAGACTACTAAGCAACTGTGCAGCTTAGGAGTGGGTACAAAGGTGGTAAACTGGATAAAAAACTGGTTATGGTACAGGTAACAGAGGGTGGTGGTAAACGGAGTTCACGCCGAGGAAGGGAGCGTGACCAGCGGGGTGCCTCAGGAATCAGCACTGGGATCAGTCCGATTTTAATGTCTTTATAAGTGACACTACAGAGCTGCTGGAAGGGAAGGTCTGCCTTTTATGGATGACACCAAAATCTGCAATGGGGGAGAATGAGCAGTGACCTGAGAAAACTAGGAGTGAGTCAAGGGTATGGCAGCTGGGTTTCAATGCAAAAAGTGTAACATAATGCACTTACGGCATAGAAACCCAGGGGCAGAGTACAACATGGGTGGAGTGGTATTGATGACCACCGAGCAGGAAAGAGACCTGGGGGTAATCTTATCAGATGACCTAAGGGTGGTCAGGCAGTCTGACAAGGTATTCGGGAGGGCTAGTAGGATACTGTGTCCAGTTCTGAAGACCATGTCTCTGGAAGGACATAGAGTGGAGGTGGTCTAGAAGAGGGCAACAAAAATGCTGTTGGGCGGGCATCAAAAGCTCTACAAGGGGAGACTAAAAGACCCTAAATATGTGCACCCTGGAAAAAAGAAGGGACAAGGGGATATGCTAGAGACCTTTAAATACCTCATGGGGGTAAATACGGTACAGGAGGGAAGTATTTTTCAGAAGAAATGGTGCTCAGGAACAAAGGGACATGCTAGGATGCTGAAGAGGGGTAGATTCAGGAGATATGCAAGATGTACTTCTTCACAGAAAGAGTGGTGGATTCCTGGAATGGCTTTCCAGCAGAGGTGGCGGGGGAAAAACAGTGGTGGGGTTCCAGAATGTATGAGATAAGCACAAGGGAATCATAGTGGAAAGGAAAGGGGATGAAGAAAAAGCTTTAGATTGGGCACAGTCTGCAGTAATGGAGTAGGTAGAGAGAAATGGGCAGACTGGATGAGCCAAGTGGTTCTCATCTGCCATCAAATTCTACGTTTCTACATAATTATTTTTCAGTACAAAAAAAAAAAAAAAAACACATACAGACCCTCCTAAAAAGATTACAGCAACCAGCATACATCATCAACTGATTATACTAACCTGCCTACATCACTCTCATACTAACATACTAATTGCCAGTAGATTAGGCCTTATGGTCTATCGAGTCTGCTCGAACCTCAGATCCCTAGTTGGGTGCCAAGGCCCTACCCCCTCTTGTGTTCCAGAAACCCCTATCATCCATCCCCACCCCCCTGGGCCAGGCCATCTTCTGATACATCCGCCTTCTGTGTCTGTCCCACCCTCACACCCTCTCCTTGCTGAATGTTACGTGCCGCCCTCAGCTGGCTCCCTCACACCACCTAAGAGTCATCTGCAACTGTGCACCAGGTTTTTCCTTTCTTTAATTTCAAAGTTTTAGGTTCAGACAACATAAATATAGGCCTATACATTATAAAGAACAATGCATAGTGTAGGGTGTATTACTGGGGTACCGAAAACCTCAGCAGAACCCCTTAACACAAAATATAGCTCCGTAATATACCCTAGACACTGTACTTTACTCTCCATGTAATGTGTTAATATAGCAGGGCCTTAAAAAGCCCTTAACATTGCATAAGAAACCCTGGCCAGCGAATTTCCTGTAGAACTTGCATCCTGCCGCAGTATACTATATATGTAATGCCATGGAATTCATTATTCTTGGCGATTTTTCATCAAACTGTATAGTTCTGCAAAAGTGCCTGATTCCCTTCCCTTCCTTGTTTACCCTGAAGTCCCTCCTTGATGACATCAACTACATCACATTTTATTTAAGCCAATGGCAGGCTTGAGTTCTGCCACAGAAATGAATAATTCATGCTGCAGCAATGAACAATTGGCACCACAAAAGCCTTGCCACAGAAATCAGAACCAAAATGTCACTGTGAACTAGGGGCCCTTTGTATTGTTCATATACGGTATTTTCCGGTCATTCCATCATCTTCTTTTTTAAGTGAGTACTTTATCTACTTATCTCCTGACCTGTCCCCATCCAGACTGGTCCCCCGAGACCCATCATCCAGCTTCCCTGGAACTTACCTCATGCTCGGTTGTTCTCTGTCACAGTAGTGGGAGGTGCTCAGTCATTGGGGTGGGGCCTGTGGGGAATTGGGCTGTCATTCAGCCATGGCCTGTTTTTTTTTTTTCCCCCATTTTACTTCCCATACAGTAATACACTATATGAGCTCCAACTCCATGGAGATGTCACCCCGGCATTCAGTGAATGGAATCCCTCCCTATGTGCAGCCTGCCAAGCCACCTAGATTCCTCCAGATGGCAGCCGCCTAGCAGGATGCATTTACCCACCCCTCCAAGGGAGAAGAGCTGTCCTATGGACGCTCAATCATCCTGCCCCCAGCCAACCCCCGAGCAACTTGTGTCTGTTCCCGAACCTGGGTTGCAGTGTGGTGGGGTACTTAATGCCTCGGTCCACTGTGCCCTTTGGCCAGTGTTTCTCCTTTTTCCCCCTTTCTAGTGTGTTGCGCTACGTGATCCAAGCTCCCAGCCTCAAACTGGGCAAGCCTCAAGGTTGTTCTAGCTGTTGCACTCTGGCACTCGAGACGAAGGGTCTGCCTGTGCTCTGCAGCAATGCCTCTCACAGCAGCAAACTAGTGACCATATTGTCACTGTCACCAATCCAGCAGAGCTAGCTCAACCCTCCTCTCTCCAACCCCAGGATGGCATGGAATACAGATGCTAGGTAGGTTTGCAGGACTTCCCATCAGAGAGAAACATAACTGGCTGCTGTCCATGGCATTCGCTGGGGCACCCATGTCAAGGGCGCTCGGTCTACCCCCACCCCAAAGAACTAGAACTGCTCTCAAAGGTGAAGTAGGTAGTACCCTGTCCAGCTCAGGTCCCACTGCATGGGGTGGGAGAAGGCTCCCGTGCAGGGCCAGAAGAAGGCAGCAGAAGTCTGGATCATGCTTCTCACCCATGTCAAGTAACTCGTGACAGAACTTGTATCGCAGCTGGGCTATCGTGGGTAAGTACAAAGAACAACAACAAAAACAAAGAGTGGAAATAAAGGTGTCCATTTCCCAGAGATTTTGTACTGGTTGACCAGCCCTTCACAGTATGTAGGCTAGTAAGCAGAGTTAACTCACCCATTAAAATAACACCTATAGTTCTGGGTGGAGGCAGAAGATACTTTTTCCCCGAAATGGGCAGGTAGGATATGGAAGCTGATTATCTATTAAAACACATTTTACCAAGTGAGCAAACAGAGCTGGGCAGGGCTCATTTCTAGTCATGACCGGGGGGGGGGGGAGTAAATGTGGGACTATAGCTATTGTATCTAATGATTTTAGAATGAGGGAGCGTGCCTAACTAATCAGAGCATGTCTTTCCGCTGCTCATCAGGCACTCGGTCTCTAATGAGTGTTTCACATCACATGCAGGTGCCCTGGAAACCGGCATGACTGGGAAAGGGGGGAGGAGTTTTAACATTTTTAAAACTATTATTCAATCTATAATATGTCATTAACAGCTGCCGAGTGTACTCTTATTGTTGTAATGGTCTAACATGCATTTTTTGAGTACCAGAACGACACACCTTCTTATAGTTCTCATACCCTAAAAATACATGCAAGAGAGCTCTTACAATGGCATAAGTGCCCCCTGGTGGCCATATGAACATATATTAGTGAAACAAAATGCCCTACAAATGTTTTTGTCTACTTTGTATGTTCTTTAGATTTGTCAACGTAATGTTTTTTCATTTTTTTTGTCTGTTGACTTTATGCTTACTCCTCGATGAGGTTTGGTCCCATTACCCTGGCTAGCTTGACCATAGGACTGGCTCAACAATGTTTAGCATCCAACCACCACAATAATTTGTTCACAAGTTGCAGTTCTGATTCTCTGAGCAACCCGGGATATTGTTTGATGCTCAGCCCTTAGGTTGAAGCACTGAGCACCACTGGATGATGACCTACTTCTCTGAAAGACCAGCAATTCCTGCTAAAAAGGTGTGCTTGTCAGTCTCCGCCAGTTTCTCTTGCAGGATCTGCATTCCTTCCTGGACCTTGCGCAGCTGATGGCTGTACCGCTGGATCTTCTGCTCTATGTCTGTTAGGGTCCGTGCTGTGTCCATCTCGAGCTCCTCCAGCATGGACTTCTGACGCTCCCGCAGGAATCTGTGCAGGCGATCAAATGCTTCGGCAATCGTTGCACGCAGACTTTTTGCTGATGACTGTAAAGGAGGGATGGAGACATCAGTAACAGAAGCAGACCAGATAAAGTCTCCAGCATGAAGACAGTTAAAAAGAAAAGAATACCAGAAATATGCCATACAGGCTGGAAATTAGCATGGTAACCCTTCTGCATTTAGATTATGACAATCTAATTAAGCACCAGCAGAAACTGTATGGGCTTGAGACTAGAGCATATGCTTGGGAATAAAGAGACCCAGGTTCAAATCCCACCTGAGCCATTACTTATCAAGATACCCTGAACAAGCATCTTAACCCCTCAGTGCTTCAGTACACCCAGTTATAAAAATGGGTAAAATGCAGGGCCCACTGAAAATGAGACACTGCATCACAGCTTTGGTATGCTGGGTAAATAAACTGTTAAAAAAATTTTTTTTAAAAGGTTCAAGTCCCAGTAGCAAAGGTTATTGCCATTCCTATCTCTCTTCCCTGCTATCCCCTGCTCCCAGCTCCTCCTACTTGCTTCAGTCCAGGGATTCCCACACCTTCTCCATCCCCCACCCTCATTCTTCTGCTGGCCCAGCGGCCTTCTGCCATTGCCTCCCCTCCCTCTGGAACCTGCTCCCCTCTCAACTCCACCTATCCCCCCTCTCTCTTTGCCTTTAGACTTTACCTGAGGCAACTGCCTGTGCCCTCCTGCTCCTGCTTTCCACCCAAACTCTATATCCCTTTCTCCGTTTCTGTTCTCTAATCACTGCCCTTCAGTTACTGTGCACTCTCGCCTGCCATAGAAATGTTCTTGTGAATCCGCCCGGTAGCACTGAGGGCTGAGGCACTGGATACCTTGCCTCATGTCACGCTAGCGATCCGGGCTCAGGAACAACCCTGGGTCATTGGGGAGCCAGCACAGAGGGGGGAGCAGGATCGGGTAGCTGAATGGCAGTTCTCCTCTCCTGGGGAGGTTGCTCAACCCTTCGTAGTTCCGCTCCCATTGGGTGATGGTCCAATGAGAAACACAGGCGGAGGGGTTGGCAGGTGATTGCCAGGGGTAGAGCGGAAGGGGCCAAGCCGATACCCAGCGTGCGTGTGCACCTCCACGTGTGTGTCTGCTGGGATCCAGAGAGAAAATACACAAAAATTGTACATAAAAAAAAAAAAAAAGAGAATGTTCTTGTGCTCACTGCTGTACACTGGCTGCATCTCCACCCCAACCGCTGCCTCTGTATACACCCGTTTCCACTGTAGTTTAATATACTGCCACCACCACGTTCCTTTATGCTTAATTAATTTGCTCATGGCTGCTACAAGGATGTACCATGACTGTGTCTACGATTTTGGCATATCCTCAGAGTTTAACAATAGCCTTGTGTTTAATATGCTGATTTTTACTTGTATTTTTGTATACTGTATTGCACTTGTACGTGTTTCTCCCTTCCCCCGGGTCGCACCTGGAAACAAGCCTTGGCCCAGTGTGCCTTTCCCAGTTGCCAACTTTTAAATAAATAAAACTGCAGATGATGCAAACAACTATTACAGAACACCCACAGAATGTCATCTTTTTTTTTTTTTTTTTGTAAATCAGTTTAGTCAGACTGCGGAGGAACTCTGAGCTATACCTATCACAGCTGTTTAAAGAGCTGCGGTCACCTCAGGGAGCACTTTGAGAACTGTAATATTTTATAAAACAATTTGTATTTCTTGTATTTAATACATAGGACATCACAATCTGTTGCCACAGAAATTATTATGAAGCTGCCTTTTGGATGAGCATTTAAACAAGGTCCCAACTGCCTCTTCTGGTCAATGTTCAGGTGATCGTTAAAGATCCCAGAACACTTGGGGGAATTTTTTTTTTTACTGAAATACAAGTCTGCAATACAAATAAATCCATATCAGGAAAGTACAGAATAACTTACTAAACAATAACTTTCTAAACAATAACCGAAACAATAAGAAACATTTAGCAGAGAAAATTCAATCGCACTCAATATAAACTACTTTCCAAAGAAATTGCAAGGTACCAAGAAAATAACCAAGGGAGAGTACTCTATAGAGATGCAAAACTTTCTTATTTTTCAAAATCCTTCTATGGAAAATGGTTCTTTAAGGCAGACTGCACATATTTTAATAATTTCAAACTGTGTAATAACTTTCTGCCATAATACTGGAGCCAATCCTGCAACGCATCGCTATGGCAACTGCCTGCCCTGCCATCCCTCCCTCCCTCAGATCCCGCACTCCCTCGCTGATGCTCACTTTTCTGACTGACTGCAACCACAAGATTGACTTCAGCTTCAGTTTATGATTCTTTTCATCGTCATAAATCCACAGGCCTTTATTTAATGGCCATAGGACTCTTACCTGGGAGGGACACTACTTAAGAAGCAAAGTACTGAGCAGCAACGGACTGGGTGAGAGACACGGCAGGAGGAGGAGGGGCTTGGCTGACTAGCCTAGATACTGGTTGCCACTAACCCCTCCCCCCAATCAAGTTAAGGGATCGGGGGGTGTTGTCGAGGCACAGGAGCAGTTATAAAATTTGCAATGAGTGTATAATGTATTAACTGAAATCAAGCAGATTATCATTAACTGAAATCAAGCAGATTACAACCTTGGTATGCCATTATGACATCACTCTTTTGTTAACCCTTCTTGAGTATGTCTTATCAATGGTATAACAAAACAGAATGCTCATAACAATCAATGTTCTATAAAGTAAGTCAAGTCCACAATTACACAATATTGGTAGCTCATACACTATAAAATATAATGTATGGCCTTTGGTTAGCAACCACGTTGAAAACACTTCTTGAGGTTGCCATAACATCTGAAAACCTCTCAAGCTGCGCTCTCGAGCAGTGTTCCCATTTACCCCCATCTGTACTTGATTCAAGTACAGATTATGAAATTCAAGTACATTTGTGTGAAGGGGGTACACTTAAAATTCCCCATACCCTGTTTAGCAGAGTATGCACCCCACAAAAAATGTTGTACAAATGGTAGAATGAACCCTTGTAATTTATTTTGTACCTCTGAAAATATTTGGAGAGGGTGCAGTGCACCCCCAGATCTGCAGCCTTAATGGGAACACTGCTCTCAAGGTTTACAGCGATGTCATGACAACCACTCGAAGTATTTACAGTGTGGTTATTAACCAAAGACCATACATTATCCTCTATTTTATTATCAATAACAGCAAAATAAAAAATAAATATTGTTCAATATAACCATTTACAAAGGCAGTACAAACAGAGAAAACAAAGTCCTTTGTATGAGGGTATCTCTACTTCCAAGTTTCAGTCTCTCTCTAGCAAAAGTATTACTGCTCTTTTTATAAGTCTTTGCCTGGGAACTCGTTAAGAGAACACCCTGATTCTCAGAAAATGTTCTTGTCAGTATCTTTGCTGAGCAGGCTTGCAAACAGAATAGGGTCCTAAGCTGGCCTCCTGCTGACAGCTCTGCAAAAAAAGAGTTTGTAAACAAGTCTGAGAGTACCTCAAACTGCATCCCAGGTTAACCCCCTAAATTCCAAACAGCTTTTTGCAATCATTTCAACAGTATAGCTATATATATTTTGCATCCCATGATGCTTTGCATTGTGGGGGCATGTGTGATATTGTATTTCTTTGAAACTTGGTTTCCCGGCCAAATGCCCTTTGGGGTAACCATTGCCTCAGTGCTTGCACACAGGGGTTCTTTGTCTTTCAAATCAAAGGATCCCAGTATCACTTAAAGAGTCACATATATTTTTATAACCGCAGCTATGCAAGGGGGAAAAAAGACAAAAACAGCAAGTGGAAGCAGAGAGATAGTGAGAGGCGGAGACTCGTGAGACAGTCAGTGTGATCAGTTCCTAGGTCTCATGAGAACATTTGGTTGCGCAACCAGACAGACAAGAGACAGAAAAGGAGAGGACAGAACAGATCCTTGTGTTTAACACTTTCTACATAACAAATGGGACAGGGCCTCATTCAACCCTGTCACAGGGGGCACTTAGGAAAGGAGAAGTGGGTGGGGAAAATGAGTCAACTTTTTTTTTTGGTTAACCTGTAATTCTCGCCAAAGCTGAATACCACGAATAGTGCCTATTATTCGGTTTATTACCAAATAATGAACAGGCTACTATTCACGATATCTGGGAAATACTATTTGTTACTCGTACACCCCTAGTATATGTTATAAGACTGAATGGTTGTTAATAAAAATAAACATTTGCAATATGACACAAATAGAGCACAGGGAAGGAGGAAAGGCAGAGTTGCCTGTTATCTCTGGTCCTCTTTGCTCTTTTTTTTTTTCTTTTAACTCAACTTTATTGAATCATTAGTTACATGTTCATTCCGGTTCAGAGTTTGGACAGTTCCCTCCCCCACTGATATATAGCAATTCACTTTGTCAAGTACGTTGCACATTGCATCTGTGTCAAAGTTTAGTTGCTTCAGTCTGAGTAGCAATAGTTCAGTTAACTTTGTCATATATATTATAAGATGACCAAGTAAATGCAGCAAGTTATAAAACAAAACAAAATGGTTATATTAAATGCACGCTGAAAATAGAAAATAGAGTTAAAAATCTACGTTTCGACCTTAGGTCTTCTTCAGGAAATATCTAAAAGAGAAAAAAAAACAAGTTAGTGTAGAGGAGAGGTAAAATGAGAGAGATATATATGTGGAGAAAGAAGAAGGGGGAGGCTAAGGGAGAAGAAGTGATAAATGGTAAGATTAAGAGAGAATCTGTGAAACAAAAAGGTGATGATGGGAAAGATAAAACATAATGGGAGAGAAAGAGCTGGGGAAGTTCCCAGGTAGAGACTGATTAACAGGGCCTTGTAAGAAGGCTGAAAGGTGACAAATGTGTGAGAAGGAGACAGAAATGGAGACATATGGTGAAAATGAAAAATAAATCAGTACAAAAACAAATTGACTTTAGGGAAAAAGGAGGCTGAAAGATGTTAGTGGAAAATAAGTCTATCATTTAAACCAGAGGGCTGCTGGGAGCCAAGGCGGATGATCAGCTTGGCTTCCATGTTTTTTCTATGGTTAGGATCCCGGAAGCCCTGCTGAAGGACACAAACAGAAAAGGTCATTGACATTGTGGTCCCTGGAGATAAAGTGGGATACAATGGGTTTAGCAGTTTCACCATTCCTGACCGCTCTGTAATGTTCCCTGAAACGGTCAGCAAGACGCCTACCAGTTTCTCCGATGTAAATAGCTGAACACCTCCTGCAAAGAATACAGTACACTACATTAATGGAGGTGCATGAGAACTCCTTGGTGATGTGAAAAACACCTGTAGGCCCCCGAATAAAACAGTCATATTAACAAGCCAACTGCGGCAAAATGCACATTACTGAGAAAGGGTATATGCTGCATTTTAGTCTGTTAACTCTGTCAGGTTGGGGGTTCCTCACAGCCCATGTGTCTAGATTAGGAGTTTCCTTACCAGGACTTTGTCTATGTGCCCAAGTGACCTCTCCCTTTTACCCCACTGTGGTTATCGGTCTCTCCTTATGTGCTGCTGATAAGTGCAGCAAGCGGCAAAGATTCCCACTGTGCCCAGAGCTCAGTGTGCTTTTCTAACATAAGCCTGAGGGTTGCAGCTCCATTCTGTTTATATCCTCTACACATTGCCTCCCAGAGTCAATTGATGCAGCTGACACTTGCAACCAGTGAGAGGTAATGCCTTAAAGGGCCACTGCATAGAAAGCACACACTAGGCCTTGCTGTTGCCTGTTCCTAGCCTCTTGTTTTGGTCCCCAGCATCAGATTTTTAAAATTGAAAGGGAAATTGTCATTCCACACCCTGCATAGTTCATTATGTGTCTGTCTCCAGTATGTTTGTATCTTAGGGCATGCCCAGAAAATGCGGTAGTGTGTGCCCACTTCACTGCAGCCTCTCCAGCAGAGGCTGGAGCCCCTCATGCAAATGTGCGGCGCTGCATTATGCTAGATGTGTCGAAGAATCTGGTGATGCACTTCCACCTATATTCCCTCCAGCTAGGAGACGCTGTGAGCTTCCACCCCTTCTCCCATAGCTCCTTCCATTCCTCCTCCGAAAAGGAGATCCCACTTTCATTTTCCCACTGAAGGCGTATAGTCTGCAGTTTCAGGTGGTCAGATCCTTGAAGGATTTTGTAGAAGTGGACACAGCTTCCACCTCTTCCAATCAGCACTATTGCCCAATATAGGAAGCTTTCCAAAGGCGCCGAGTTCTCAACTTACTTTCTGGCACAGGTTGCAGGAGGTGAGATATTGTCATACTTGGAGGAATCTTAAAATATTTTGTTGGGGTAGGCTGTATTTTTCCTGTAACTCCCTGAATAATATGCAGTTTTTGTTTTGTATTATGGATTAGTATCTTGTCAATGTTATTGCTAGTCTGTTCCACCTTCAACACCCAGGGTCTGTCTGGGAGAGAGAGTGACGGGCAGGGACTCTGGATCGCCTTCGGCTATTCTTGTAGTGAGGAGGCCTACCTCGTTAAGGGTTTTCGTGAGTGATCAGCCTTTGGCTAAAATCTGTAGAGTGCGTTTCATTCAAGGGTTTACAATTTCTGTCCACATTCTTCGGGTGAGTGTTGCATAGGTTAGGGCAAATAATAGGATTGACAGTGTCTGATTAGTCAGTTATTTCCAGCCAATCAGTATCAGACCTTTGTATGATTCAGAATACCACAGGCGCCATTTCAGCTGCAATGTAGTGAAGTCTCAGATCCGGCATTGCAAGCCCTCCTTGCGTGCTTTATTCTGTGTCTACCCTTTGTCCACATGAAGGAAAGTATTTTCTAAACTGCTTCCATAAGGATTTGGGTATCCTGATAGGTAAAGCTTGATAGAGAAACAAAAGACACGAGAGTATATTTAGTTTCAGGGTGGTCACTCTCCCCTGCCAGGTGCGACTGGGAGGAGCTCCCCACCATATATATTTATTTTGTGATTGTTTTATTTGCATCTACTGGGTAGAGTTTAAAGCATTTATGTATTTAAGCAATAAGGTATGTACAGGGGTTAGATTAACAGTCTGTTAATCACTCTCTTGGGGCGTAATGTGGCACGAGGTGCAGCCGAGTGCCATACTGCCCCAAGGGGGTGATTGACTGTTAATCTAACCCCCGTACACACCTTATTGCTATTATTATAATTTTGAAATGAAAAAAATCATACTGGGGCATATTTTATTCCATAAATGCCAATTTTTATGTTAAATAGTCTCTCTGCCTTTTGTTGTATTGTAGAAGTGACACGAGTATGTTACCAGCTGATACCAGACAGTTGGAGATTTAATGTACAAATGCCAAGTATTTACAATCGAAAACGAGGGGTACAAATGCTATTTTTCAGCATTTCTTAGCTTCACAATGAGCATACACAGTTCATCGAACACACCAAAATATGTGAGGGCACCTCTGCTTAGTCTGCTGTCAGTTGTTAACTTGTGCTTTGGTGAGACCCAACTTTTTTTGTGTGTTATGTAGTAAAGGCATATTTTGAAAGCAGATTGCGTGTTGTCAACATGGATGCTATAGTTTTAACAAAACGGCACTGCAAATGCCATTTTTAGCAGTTTTAAAATTGGGACTTTGGGAATGAGCATGCCCAGTCCAGTCCAGTAAGCAGCTGAGCAGACAGGTATGCACATGTTCATTGGCAGAGTACAGAATTTAAAACTGTGGAAAATAGCAATTACAATGCTCATTTTTAAAAAAGACCTGGACATTGTGGCCATCACTGAAACCTGGTGTAATGATAACCATGACTGGGAGTTGGCCGTACCTGGCTACAACATATTCAGAAGAGACAGGGCAGGCAGGAAGGGAGGAGGAGTGGCACTGTATGTGAAAAATGACATAAGGGCCACAGAGATCCAGGAGGAACAAAATTGGGGAGAGATACTGTGGGTTAAGCTGGAAAGGAAAATGGGGCCAGCCATCCGCACAGGTGTGGTCTATAGACCACCAGCCCAGGAGGAAGAAACAGATAGGAACTTGATGCTAGCCATCCAGAGGATGGCAGACAAGGTGAGGTAGTACTGGTTGGAGACTTCAATATTCCAGGACGTGGACTGGAGCATCCCAGCAGCAGCATCAACTAGGAGCAGATTTATCCTGGACTCCTTCAGGGTGCCTTCCTCAACAACTGGTCATGGAACCAACTCGGCAGAAGGCAATACTGGACCTTGTGCTCTGAAACAGGGACAGTGTGATGGGGGTAAGTGGGGAAGCACCTGGGAACAGTGACCACCAGTCACTGTGGTTTGAAATCACAGAAAGAGCAGAACCCAACCACACAAAAACACTTATCCTGGATTTTAGGGGGCAAACTTTGGGAAAATGGGAGATACCTGAAGAGGCATTAAGGAGAATGGAGGAATCAGGGGTTGAGGAACAGTGGGAAGTATTTAAAATGGGGATTACAAGAGCAACAGAATTATGTATTAAGCAGGTTAGCAAGAGGAAAAGGAAGAGGAGACCATTATGGTTTTCCAAAGAGGTAGCAAAGAAAGTGAAAGCCAAAAGATTGCATTCATGCAATACAAAAAGACACAGGCAGAAGGGATAGGAGAAGTACCAGGAGAAGCAAAGGAGGCAGGGAGGTCAGTAAGGAAGCCAAAGCTCAGACAGAAGAACACATTGCAAAATCAGTGGGTAGAGGACAAAACCTTTACAGGTACATAAGTGAAAAAAGAAAGGCAAAGGGAGGATAGTGAGACTGAAGGGGAGGATGGGGGCTGTGTGGAGGATGACAACAGAAGCTGACATACTGAACAGGTATTTCTGCTCAGTCTTTACTAAGGAAGAGGAGGGTAATGGGTCTGAATGGAGTACAAGGGTGAGAATGGTGCAGAAATGGACACAAGTCCCTTTACACAAGAAAGGGTCCTGAAGGAACTGGAAGTAATAAGAGTTGATAAAGCAAATGAGGCCAGATGGGGTGCACCCCAGGGTCCTTAAAGAACTAAGAGGGTGGATGAACCTCTTGCTACCCTGTTTAGCCGATCACTAGAAACAGGAGAGGTACCCAAAGACTGGAGGATAGCAGATGTAGTCCCCTTATACAAAAGTGGGAACAAAGAGGAAGCGGGGATCTACAGACCAGTCAGCCTCACCTCGGTAGTGGGAAGATCATGGAAGCACTACTGAAGAAGAGATTGGTGGAACATCTGGTTGTCAATGGACTACAAGACCCAAGGCAGCATGGTTTCACCAGGGAAGGTCATGTCAGACCAACCTCATTGAATTTTTGACTGGGTGACTAGGAGGTGGATCAGGGAGGGCAGTGGACATGGCCTATCTGACTTCAGCAAGGCCTTTGACACTGTGCCACATAGAAGACTATTGCACAAACTGGGGAATATGGGTGTGGGCAGGACAGTAGTGCGGTGGGTAGGTAACTGGCTGGGCAGCAGGACACAGAGGGTGGTGGTAAATGGCTGTCACTCCACAGAGGAAGAGTGACCAGTGGGTACCACAGGGATCAGTGCTGGGACCGGTACTATTCAATATCTTCATCAGTGACATTGCACAGGACCTAGAAGGCAGAATTTCACTGTTTGTTGATGACACAAAGCTCTGTAACAGGTAGACACACCAGAGGGTGTAGACAGAATGAGAAGGACCTGCAGAAACTTGAAGAATGGTCAGGGTTTGGCAGTTGAAATTCAATGCAAGGAAGTGCAAGATAATGCATAAGGGCACAAAAACCCTGGCACAATATATCAGTTGGGGGTGAGGATATAGCATGCACCAAGCAGGAAAGGGACCTGAGTTATCATCTCTGATGACCTCAAGGCAGGGAAACAGTGTGACAAGGCAGCAGGTAAAGCAAACAGGATGCTGGGATGCATAGGCAGGGGCATCACCAGCAGGAAAAGGAGGTCATAATTCCACTATACAAGACACTAGTGAGGCCGCACCTGGAGTACACTGTGCAGTTCTGGAGACCTTACCTACGAAGGACATAGACAGGGTAGAGAAGGTTCAGAGGAGGGCAACAAAGATGGTGCATGGATTGCATCACAAGTCCTATGAGGACAGGTTGAAGGCACTGAACATGTACTCCCTGGAGGAGAGGAGGAGAGAGGGATATGATAGAGACATACAAGTATCTTCAGGGAGGAACAGGGTGCAGGAATGCACTATTTTAAGCGAAAAAGATGTTCCAGGACTAGAGGGCATGGGATGAAGTTGGAGGAGGACGATTCAGAGGAAACGTGAGGAAGAATTTCTTCACAGAACGGGTGGTGGACAAGTGGAACACCCTGCCAGAGGAAGTGGTGGGGGCTGAAACAATCACGGGATTTAAGAATGCATGGGATAGACATAAAGGAATTCTGGAGGTCAGGGGTAAGGGGCAACAGACTTCCTGGAAAACATAAACTGAACTTACAAACTTAAATGGGCAGACTGGGTGGGCCATAGGCCCTTATCTGCCGACACTGTCTATGTATCTATGTAAATGCATATTCTGGGACAGAATGGCATGGCCTTTCATACCAGACAGTAAATGGAAACTGCCTAAAAAAAAAAATAATTTGGATCTCGCCCAAGGTAAATAACTGTCAGCTGAAGCGGGCTAACTTCATTCCCCGCTACTGCAATTAGTTTTGTAGTCATTAATTTTTATCTCTTTACCCTATTTAAACAATTAGAAAGTGCTACAGCTTGGTTGTGATGATGTTCAGTTCCCTGTTTGAATATGTCAACAATAACAGATCAAGCGTGCAGGAGCGCGACCACTACCTGTGCTAACAGCTGCAGTGTGAATGCTACATATGCTGCAGACTGTCTTGACATGAAAAACATAATCGGATCAGTTGTCAGACATTCAGACAAGTGACTTTCTAAGTAAGAGTACTGCATATTTACAGGGGTGTTTTTTTGTAATGTTAGAGGAAGATAGCCTGTAGTCTATGTCAGACCACGGTGCAGATGGCAGATCAGGTAGTGCTTGCGGATTGTCAGTTCTGAGCCCTGTTACAGTTCACACTCCCAGTACTAAACTGAAACATACACAACACTTACTCTGTTTTATGAACAGAGGTCAGTATTTCATAACCCTATGGGTGACAGGACCAGCCATTTTGTTTGAACATTTGAGTTTGTCACACTGAACTGGAGCTTTTTTTTTTTATTTATTTATTAAAGTTTAGGAATTACAACCCTTTGAGTCAGGGACTCGTTTGCAAAGTTTCCGCATCCAAGATGCAGTTACAGGCAGGGGGTGGAAACACGGGAAAGACATACAAGACAGGATACAATAATTACACTATAGAATTACTAACATGGTTATAACAACAAAGTTTTACAAAATTACTTATTTCCATTACCCAGGTGGGTAACCGGTCAACAGCTGTGGGGCAACTGTAGAGCAATCCATGGGATATTGTCAGTTACAAGGTAGGAGTAGGGATATGCAGGGTTTGCAGAAGGGTTTGAGTACTGAGGCTACTAGGTTTGTCGAGGGGGTCATGGAGGCAGTCACAATTAGAGAAGGCAAGTAACAGCTGCTGTAGCTCAGACTTGAAAAGTTCCAGCCTAGAGGTAGTCAGTTGAGAGGTTGGTAGGGTGTTCTTCCAAAGAGGTGCTCTATAATTAAAGGATCTTCAACCAGCCGTGGTTGTAAAATGGGGGGTCTGGAAGGCAGCACTGCTGCAGTGTGTAATGACTCTCGTTCTATTGGCAGGTATTAGTAATGTGGACACTCAAGTAGGAACTAGTTCAAGGGACATATTTTTGGCAAGGAGGCAGGTGTGGTAGCGGAGATGCCCCTCGAGGTTTAACCAGGAGGTTTGCCAGTAGATCTCATGTGTGGGTGTATCTGTCACACCCAGTTACTAGTCGGCAGGCTTTGTTCAGAGCAGTTCTGATTTTGTTTAGAGCAGTATTGGAAGCAGACCCACATATGACTAAGCCATAGTCAACAAGAGGAAGAACGGCGCTGGATACAGCCAGTCTAAGAGCATTTCCAGGGAGACAGGAGCACAGCCGATACAGTAGATCAATTCTGACATTTACAGCTCTGCAGGTGACAGAGATGTGCTCATGGAAGGAGAGAGCTGAGTCAAGGGTGATCCCCAAATATTTAAAGCTGCAGACAGTTTTGAGGGGTGCAGAGTTAGAACTGAGAATGAGGTGGCAGAGGATCCGTTTTTGTTCTGAGGGTGTGCAAATAGCATCACCTTGCTTTTCTTATCATTGAGAACCAGTTTATGGTTGGCGAACCAAGTCTCAATTTCAGTGAATGCTTTTGGAGGTTATGTTGCAGGGAGGATGGGTCCTGGTGCTGGCAAAAAATTATGGCATCGTCTGCATAGAGGAGGAGTTGTCCAGAGCAGGACCGGTGGAGAGTGTTCAGAAACAGGGTGAACAACAGAGGTCCAAGAATTGAGCCCTGGGGTACCCCAGACCTGACTGGGAGAGGGGAAAGACAGCGCAAGGTTTAATTTCACCTGTATTGATCGACTGGAGAGGTAACTGGAGAACCAAGAGGTAGCTTCATGGGACAGGCCAAGGGAGAGGAGGGAGTCAATTAGCAGGGGGTGATAAACAGTATCAAAGGCCTTAGTCAGGTCAACATAGACTGACCCAACTATGAGGCCCTGGTCAAGTGCATTATGGATAAAGGAGGTATATTCCAGGAGGGCAGCAGTGGTGCTGTGGCCCCTCCTGAATCCATGCTGTTGAGGACATAGTAGATTATGTGAGTCTATGAACTGCGAGAGTTGGTCTGCAACAACTTTCTCCAGTGCATTAGACAGGGGTGGCAATATGGAGATAGGTCCATAGTTACTAAGTAAAGTTCTATCTCCATTCTTAAAGATTGGGGGTGACCATGGCTTGTTTCCAATGGGATGGAAATTGGCCCAGGCAGCGGGACATATTAAGAATCTTGGTAAGAGAGGTTAGAACAGATTAGAGGGACAGATTGAGGAGTTTGAGATCTAAGGTGTCGGCACTATGTCTGGATTTTCCTAGAACCTTGGATAGGTATTTTCTGGCAGTACTCCGGAAAATAGTCTTAAAGTGAAAAGGGGGCACCCCAGAAGGGAGGGGGGGGGGGGTAGAGGATGTGAAGAAGTAGTCTCGCTGGAGGACGTTGTCAAGGTCAGTGAAGGCGGTGTTTAAGGCGCTAGCTGTGAGATCTGGATCCTGTTTGGTAGTACCATGAATTTGCAGAAGGGAAGGAGGGGAAGAAAAGGATTTAGCATTCAGCCGATTAATGGTCTCCCAGAATTTGCATCCATGACCCCATGAGGAGGAGAGGCTAGCCTGGTAGTAGGCTACTTTGGCCTGCCATATTTCATGGGTGCAGGCATTTCTAGCTGCACGGTAGCTTTGTCAGTCAGCTGCGAGACCAGAGTCAAGGGCTTTACGCCAAAGGTCATCTCTGTAACGCATGTGATTTAATAGGGACTGAGAGATCCAAGGAGAGACATGGTTCTTGACAAGCTTTTTGACCGGAGGAGCAAAGATGTCACAGGCAGCATTGATGGAGGAAATGAAGAGAGCTAAGGCCTTGTCCACTATGGTTGCGTAGTCGAGGGTGGTCTAGTCAATGTTCGATAAGTAGTTCTTGAAGTGTTCCAAGGATCCTTTTTTTAAGAGACGTAGGTAGCAGACTCTGGGGGAGGAGAAGGGTTTCAGATGGTTAGACCAACAGCAGGTGATGGGGGAATGGTCGTTAAGAGAGTATGGGAGAACCTGTACATCGAGGAGGCGATCGGGGTGGCTAGCCAAGATGAGGTCAATGAGCGTCCGATTTCCATTAGAGGGGTTTAGCCATGTGGGTATAGGGACTATTTGTGTGAGATTCAGGGCTGCAATAGCATCTCTGTACTGAGTTGCTTTGGGGGCAAGCCAGTTAGTATTAAAGTCCCCGAGGGCAATAACTTCGAAGTTTGGTGGGAGTTGAGATACGTTATCCAGGATGGAGGAGAAGGTGGGTTTCTGTTTTCTTGGTGGGATGTAAACAGCCAGTAAGTATAGAGGTTTACCCAGCTTCCCTATTGTCAATTTTACCGTTAGGGACTGAGCCCCATGGGAAGGCTCGGGGGTGTTTACTACATGACCCAGTAGGTTGTTCCGAAGGTAGAAAGTACACCCACCATCCCTTTTACTAGTCCTGTCAACTCAGTGAAGGGTGTAGAAGTCTTGGTAGACTACAGAGTCAGGGGTCCTGGGGGATAGTCAGGTCTCTACCACAGCCAAGACATCAGGAGTGTGTTGAACTACCCATGCTTGTAGGAGGGAGTGCTTCTTTAGTAAACTACAGATATTAATGGATGCTAACCTCAGACCATGGGCATGGGTCTAGTTTTGTGAGAGGGGGGAGCAGGACCTGGGTTGGGATGTATGTTACCCGAGAGGGGCAGCAGTAGGCCAACAGGTCTGTAGAGAGTTAGCTTGAGTGGTTTCCTTTTGGCGGGCAGGTGGCAGTTTAGGGGTGGGTAGCTGGGGGAGTTAACTGGGGTAGACTGGGTAAAAAAAGAGAATGTCAGCAGCCCAGGGAAGGAAGGGAACGGTCATTAGGAATAGGTCCGGATAGGTGGCGGAGTTATAGTTTGGGAGGTCATAAGAGGTTGAACCAAAGCAGAGGCTCATAAAGAACATAAGGGGCAATGAGCTATTGCAGGAAGAGTAGTGCAGGGATGGAACGGGGGGGGGTAGAGCAGGGCATGAAGGAGTATAATTAGTGGATGCATCTCACAGGAGTTGAATTATAGATAGCTTACGTAAGTGAAAGGATTTTATATGAGTGGCCACTTGTGGTAGCATAAGATAAGCTGCAAAGGGCAAAGTGAGCCGATTGATTTTGAGGGACACATGACACAGGTGTATAAAACCGCAAATTCACCAAGGGTGGTGGTGGGGGCAGTGGGGTAGCTGACGCATAGTGCGGGGATGATCCACCTCTGACCAACAGTAGCTCTGGGCTGTGGCGCACTCCGAAATCCATTTGTCACCTGTTCACCATACCTGTTTTGCTTGTGGGGGCTCGCAGCTGAGTTTGTGGGAGGGCTACCTTCCTTTTGGCCCTCCTGACCACCGGGGGACCAGCAGAATGCTGTTTTGCTTGCAGGGGCCTGCAGCCGAGTTTGTGGGAGGGCTACCTTCCTTTTGGCCCTCCTGACCACCGGGGGACCTGCAGAATGCTGTTTTGCTTGCAGGGGCTTGCAGCCGAGTTTGTGGGAGGGCTACCTTCCTTTTAGCCCTCCTGACCACCGGGGGACCAGCAGAATGCTGTTTTGCTTGCAGGGGCTTGCAGCCGAGTTTGTAGGAGGGCTACCTTCCTTTTGGTCCTTACGATCACTGGGGGACCGGCAGAATGCTGTTTTGCTTGCAGGGGCTTGCAGCCGAGTTCGTGGGAGGGCTACCTTCCTTTTGGCCCTCATGACTACCAGGGGACCGGCACAATGCTGTTTTGCTTGCAGGGGCTTGCAGCTTCTTCCTCTACTGTATTTTAAAAATGTGCTAGTTATCAGGCTGTACATGATAGTGTAACATGGGTTACTGTTACCCTACTAGAATTCTAAGAACCAATCAGAGTAGGAGAATATTTCTTGAAATATAATAATTTGTTTTATTTCTTTTGTACTGGTGCCCTCAGCCTCTGGGAAAGGACACAATAAACAAAGTCTACTACTACTGCAACTACTCCCACCTTGCCATAACTGCCTTACTTTCCCCTCTCAGTTTGTCACATTTAATGGAGAATAATGATGTGAGATTTGGGGAGATTCTGACTCCAGAGTATCTCACTGGTTGTTTTTGGCCCATATTAACATAGGAAAGGAGGATCAAAATTCTGGGGTGAAAGTTCCACCCAGAAGTTTCACTTCTGATTTGTCTATATACATTTTATAAATGGAGACCTCTCCATATTGTCCAAGTTCCTCCAAAGTCTCCAGGGATGTAATGAGGAAGAGGGGAGTCATCTGCATAAAGTGAGTTTTTCTGGGCTCTGTCCCTTGTTCAGACTCCATCTATGGATTTCCCCTAGCTGCCTTTGCCAGGGATTCAATACGCACTGCAAGCAGCAGCAGGGAGAGGGGGACCCCCTGTCTAGTGCACCTTGTCAAATAGAAGCGTCTAACTGAATGCCATTTACTCTGGCCACTGCCAGCGGAAAGCCACACAAGGTGTCGATGCTAGCCTGAAATTGGTCTCTTAAGCTCATATCCTCCAGGGTTCTGCGCAGGAATCTCCAATCCACCCAGTCAAATGCCTTTTCTGCGTTCATGAAGATTGCCAAGCAAGATCTGGAAATCTGCGCTGACATGAGATTAGGTCAGCAAGTATCTGATGTTACCGTGGATTAACCTACCATTTATGAATCTCGTCTGATCTGGGTGAACTACAGACCCCACGCAGCCCTGGAGTCTGCCTGTAGGTATAGAGGTAAACACCTGATCTACATTTAACAGGGCGATCCACCTATATGAGCCACATAGCGTTTTTGCCAGATTTGGGTATTAATTGAAATTTGGGCATGACGCCACCTGAGGGGGGCCCCTCTCCCTCCTTTACTGACCTGCAAACTCTACAGAGATGAGGCAGGCATTCTTCTATGAAAATCTTATAAAATTCTGTGGCTAGACCATCTGGGCTCGCTGCTTTCCCTGTTTTTAGGCTCACTACTGTGGTGCGTAGTTCTTCAATTATTAGCCTATGTAGGGAGTCTTTTGACTCTTGGTTTTGTACTTAGGCAAAAGAGGTCTCAATTTTTTTCCTGATAATTTGCCACCTCCTCTTGTAGGTATAATTTTTTGTAAAAGGTGGCAAATTCCCCCACTATCCTTTTCGGGTCTGACTCAAAAGTTTTTTGCTGTTGGGTGGTTAATGTAGGCATACCACCGCCCTACTTGCTGTCTCCCTGTAGAGTTGCCAGGCTAGCAACCTGCCTGCTGGATTGCCCGATTCATAAAATCTTTGTCTCAAGTATCGACACGCCCCCTCTATTTTACCATCTAAAAGTTTATCAGCAGTCATCTAGTCTTTTTTTTGTTGTTGTTACTTTTTCATGCAATATAATTCTGTGCTCTACCTCTAGGCCAAATATTTTCCTTTTTCCAGTTGTTCCTTTGGTCTTTCTCTTTTGAGTCTGGAAGCAAAGCAGATTGTTTTTCTGACCAGTACGGCCTTAAACCCTATCCCACCACACCACTGCCGTGGAATCTGCCTAGGAGACTATATGGCCACTAACCTCCAGTCACTGTTCTACCAGGCTTTTCTATTCAGTGTTATTCAATAGAAAGACACGGATCTCTTTCCTTACCCCACTGTAATTTTGTATAAATGTCTGCCTCCTATTATGTTGTATACCCTGATGTGGAGCCTTTGGAAATGAGTCCATGACTCAAAGGTTGTATCTGATATTCTCAATAAATAAATAAAAATTTAGACATCAAGTGGAGGACTTCACGGTAAGGTTAAGTATGAGGTCTAATGGGACTGGGACATGATCCATGATCTGATATGGTTATTGATTTCATTGTGCAAGGTAAGCATGTACCCATTCAGTAGATAGAAGGAAATACTGTAGTCAGAAGTATGCTTGGTGGTGGTTAACCAGCACATACAGTCCTTTGCTCTTTATAGCAAGCCCTTAGCATAACTCATGAGATTCACGGAGTCACAACAGGACAAACTGAATACAAAGACACCCTGTATGCAGACAATGTGTTGCTGTATTTGTCGGGACCCCCCCCCCCCCACTGACTAGGTTAATGGATGTGGTTCAGGAATGTTCCCACTTCTTGGGATATATACAAATAGCATGAAAATGGAAATATTAACAGTGATGTATACTCACCCAGTAACTCTACAACACCCATGAAATGGGGTCTCCCTAAAATTAAATATACCTTTAAATTTATCTTAGGGCCACAACAGATTCCCTGTATCATGGTAACTTTGATCCCTTAACACACGCCATGAAAAAGACAGACAGAGGTGGTCCTTGTGCTTTCCACTGCGCTCATGCAGTCAGTAAAAATGAGTATACTGCCAAGATAGCTCTACCTCTTTCAATGTCCCCCAGTAAGGTTATTTAAGACATGGTTTGCTCAGGCCCAAAGGAAGATTTTTAAATTTGTCTGGGTTGACACAAGACCGAGGGTATATGAAGAAGTTTCACTAGCTAGGAAACAATGGAGCGGGTGGGCTTTCCTACCCCAGGAAGAATAGTGGTTGGCAGTGTATGTAAAACTGGCCCTATTTTGGAGGGACCCCACGTATGTCACCACGTGAAAAACCTTGAAATTAAAGACAGAGGATTATATCCCACTGCCAGCCTTGCTATTTGACACACAGTTTAGGAGAGCAGCATGTTTAGAACAATACCAGGCTACGAAAGTCATGTAGTAGGCAGGGGAAAATATTGCAAAACCCCAAAGATTTCTAAATATACACGAAGATACCAGTGGCTAGCTTGGGACAACAATTTATACCCAGCAACTACAGACCCCTGGTATAGAAGGCAGGATCAAGGAGGCCTCTGATATCCAGAGCAAACTCTGGAGGGCACAATCATTAAAACCAATGAAGAGTACAGAAAATAATTTGGATGGGCCAAAAGGGACCGCTTCCATTACTTTCAGGTTAGGGATTATGTGGCTGGGCAACTGCATAGGAACAAGGGGACAGGTAGGAAGACACCCAAATAGAGATGACCCTTCCCACACATTAATACCTTACAACAAAAGGGGGTGACATCTGCCCTCTATTAATTTCAGCTTCAGCACAACAAAATCCCAAGAGCAATATCTAATTTATAAATGGAAGACTGAGGCCTGGGTACAATTCTCAGCAAAAGAGTGGGCCAGAGTGTGGAAGAGGACTTGAAGAACTGTTTCCTCTCTACGATGGTGAGAATTCTTTTGGAAGATCAGGACCACATATTTTATTTTTCCTGTGATGAAGACCAAATGGGGCAACAATTCCAGCAGAATACAGAAGAAGTGTGAGGAATCCTGGGAAAGCCATTCACGTATATTTTGCAAATGCCCTGCACTGTAGCCCTTTTGGATTGCAGTGGTGAACAGGATTAAAAGATCATTTATCATTGGGGAAACCCCTCTTAATTCAGCATTTAGTCCTAAGCCTTATCCTGAAGGTGTAAGAGGCAAAGAGGCACTGCGTTTATGAAGCATACGTGTAGCCACAGCAGTCAAATCTATTACTAGGAAATGGTTTCCGTTTGGCTCCCAGACAATACAGGAATGGGAAGAGATGATATTTTATTTATTTAGTTTTTGTTGACCAAGTAAGTGCACTAGACAAATCCTGTCTATTTTCAGGCACGAGACAGGGGAGAGGGATACAGATGAATGCCAACTGACCTTGACCTTAAGCTGTTGGTATTTTTAGTGAATGAGGAATATTTGGACAGGACACCTGGGAAATTCCCCTGCTCTTTTCGATAAGTGCCAAGGGATCTTTAACATCCACCTGAACTACCACCAATCCAGGCAGATGGAACCTCGGTTTAACGTCTCATCTGAAAGATGGTCGTAAATGTTGGACATTGAAGACCCACGTTTCAGGTGCAAGCCAGGATATATATGCATTACATTCTAAGCAAATTCGCTGGGAAATGGTCTTAGGAAGTAGGGGAAAACCCCATATAAGGTGGGAGAATAGAGGACTAGGACTCTACCATTAAAATACATTATAACCTTCATTTGAGGCACCCATCAACAGCAGGACATCAGACTGTGGAGCTGGGGAGTGGGACACAAGAACTACATTTATTATCTCGGGGGCATTTTCATTTTTATTTTGTTAACCAGGTAAGCAGCACTGGGCCGCATGGCCTTTTACAAGCTCAACCTGGAACTAAAATAAATACATTCAGTAATTCACTATACAGTAACAATATAACTTTACAATTACTCATATACCATTCACACATTCACAATCCAGGAGGCGTGTTTAGGCTGCTCACCCTTGTACCAACTTCTGGATGCTTTTAACTACTTGTAGTATAAAAAGCTACATCAGCGGAATGTGCTATACACCATTTGACTGAACAGGAAAAACTGACTGCCATTCTATTAGTTCTGGTCGTTAGGTTCTTTTTATATTGTTTTTTTATTGTAAAAATGCATAAATTGTGAAGAAAATGCCTTCATGTACTTGTAGTTTTATAGCACTGTACAGCATTAATTGTGCTTATATCAAATTGTGATGTACATTTTAATGTTATTGATAGTGCCTTACAATAAAGAATATTTTAAAAAGGAGAAAGAGGAGAGAACGTATTGGTATGGTGTCAATTATTAAACACCTATACATGTTTTAAATTAATTCTAACAATAAACAGGAAGCTCTCTTACTCCTGTAAGAGTTTGTCAAGTCAATTCTTTAAAAAAAATGTTAGGTTTCCCCGATGGCCCAACAGTAGCGTGTCACGCTACTGTGTTGACGACCCGGGATCTGACGCGAGCCCAGGAAGTCGCGTCCAATCCAGACCACGGCCGAGACAGCTGCTACTCAGCACTGCGTCTCAGCTACAGAGGGTAGGCGGCAGGTTCAGCTGCTGCAGTGACCCTGCAGCTGGGCCAGGGAGCCTGCTCCTGCCACGGGGCGAGCTGCAATTGGTGAGGCCATCACAGGCATCGCGCTTCCTGCCTGGGGAGCAGGGAGAGAGGTGAAAAATAGGGATGTAAAACCCACTGCCATCCAAATGACACAGTAAAATCACCAAAAAAGGGGTATATCGTTGAGGCCGATGATGGAGTGAGGGTATAAAAACCTATATGGAAAAAAATTTAAGCTGTTGTCCCTTTTTAAGAGACGGGACCATAATCTGCCCATCAGGAGGCAGCTACAGCATTCCAGCCCCTTCCTGGATTACTTTTCCTCCCCACCCCTCCCCTTCGCCACATTTTGGGATGTCTTAATAGGGAGAGCACGGGGTGGGCATGCTCCACATAAGGCAATGGCCCATCTTTTTCTAATGCTTTTTATATATGTATTTGAAATGGCCTTTTGCAAAAATCAAAACCAGCACTCAACTAAAAAGAGCATTGGGAGTAGGAATGCGCAGACGTTTCGAAAACAGCCCCACAGAACAGGACACAACATTTTGTACTGCAGCCATGTATGTTGCATAGAGTTTTTTGTTTATTTATTTATTTATTTATTTGTTACGGGTAAGCTGATCTATCCAGCTGCGTGCTGTTGTCTTTTCTGGGACCCCCATCAAAACAAGATGCTGCATCTCAAGGGGTTATCCTGACTGGAGTAATTTGAAATGAATAAGTAACAGAGTACTGCAGCAGCACAAAAGGTTTTGCGTTCACAGTTTGTTTGCCTCTCCTGCCACTAGGCACTGAATATAACTCCAGACTAATTATTAACATACAGTACATCCAAGTTTAAAGGAAAACTCCATGTTAAAATTAGAAAAAGATATGTAGTAGTCTTTTTTTCTGTGTTTTAACCAGTTCCCAGTGTTTTCTTTTCTTCTGGCTATGAGAGATGTTTTTTTTCTAACTTTCCCTAACTGTTTTATTGCCCTTGGAGAATGCCATTCCGATTTCTTTATGGCCTGTAGTCTTCCCAGAGTGCCCTTTGGTGTGATGTCTAATTGCCCCTGCAGGAAGCCAGTGTCTTGTTACAGGGTCTGTCACAGCTCAGCCACAGAGAAAATACTTCTTCCAGAGAAGACACACGGCTAGATTTTGGGTGAGTGTAATCATTATTATTTTTTGATATCAGTACCTTGTCCTGCAGTGTTCTGCTCTGTGTGTGTGTGTGTGTGTGTGTGTGTTTGGATCATGTCACTGTTTACTCTCTTCCTCTCAGTCACTTTCAGTTTTTGCACCAGTACTAAGTAGCAAAACTTGAACATCACCTTATAGGTTGTAACATAGCAGGACAAGGTACTAATATCAAAAAGTAATAAGTATTATCTTTGTGGCTGAGCTGTGACAGACTCTGCTAAATCTAAGGGCATGGCTACATCAGTGCCACATGTGCCAGGGTGCATCGTAGGAGAAAGAAAGCCAATAAACCTATTTGTGATGGAGATCCCCAGGGGTCGTAAAAGTACCATATAGCTAGCAGGCTAATTTAGAAAAAACTCCTAATAGCAGTGTAACCCCCCTGCAAATGGGGGTTCCCAAAAGACTTCCAGGAGCTTGCTTGAATGCTCCAAGCCTGAATGGTGTTTGGCGTTCAAGCCATTTATCAGTGAGTGTTTTTAGAACCTCTGGTACTGTCTCTTTAAGAGCTGTCTGCTTGCAGACATAATTAGTTTGTATGGGGGACTGTGTGTTTCTTTGATTGAGTACCACTCGAGCTGCTGCCAATTCACTCCATTTTTGCAGTCACTAGGAGTGCAAAGGGAACCTATCTGAAAGATGTAACTGTTTGCCAGAAATCTTTTAGAGTAATAATGAAATTACAGTTTGTCTAACCTGCTTTCTTTGCAGTCAGAACTGTGTCTGCCTAGTTCCCCATTCTGGTTTTGAACTGCTGAACTGGACCAATCAGTGTGGGGTAAGCTAGCTCTAAAATGGTGCCTTGGACCAGATCAGAGCTTGGACTCATAATCTGAGCCAGCCACAAGAGGATTGTATGGGCAGTGACTCTGGGAGATGTAGTTTAGACTTGGCACCTTTTTGGACCAACAGGAGCAGTCTATTGTGAGTGACAGCCAATCCAGTCAAGAACTGGGAGGAACTCAAAGGAAGTGCCCGGTTTTGTCTGTTGGAGTTTCAGTTGAGCTTTTGCAGTGAAGAAGGAAGGAGCCCTGTGCTTTTTCAGTGTGCAGTTTTAGTCGGGAAACATGTGTAAGGCCCAGAGTTCCGGTCTGCAGCTTGTGTAACTGCTTGTTAGGACTGAATCAGTCTGTGAAGAGAATCAAAGGATATCTGAAGAGTAGAAACCAGGCTCACCCTGTAGAAGACTGGAGAAATTGCTGAATTACACTCGGTCTGTCAGGAACTGAATCTGCTGTGTGTTCTCCCGGTATTGTGCAGTAATTGCGATCGGGATAGAAGCAGCCTGCCTGGTATAGTACTTTCTGTTTTACCATATAAATGTGTGAAGAGGCTTGTGTACCTCAAGTGAATCCTGCTGCCATTAAAGGACTTTTGCCTGTTACTGTTCACCATATAAATGTGTGAGAAGGCTTGGTTAGCCCAAGTGAATCCTGCTGCCATTAAAGGACTTTTGCCTGTTGCAGTTTGCCATATAAATGTGTGAGGAGTCTCGTTGAGCTCAAGAATAGCCCTGCTGACGTTGAAGGACCCTATCTTGTTTGGAGGTCGTGAGTACTAATTCAGGGTCGCTCCCTGTTGAATTGCCACATTAAATCCAAATGGAATCACTGTACTGCTGACTGTTTAAACTAATTTTCTTTTCTCTGTGGAAAGGGCCCTACCAGCTGCCACGGTTTGGACCAGCCACTAGGGCTTGGGTACCCAGGGACAGTAACTGGTAGGATAGGCCTATGCACAGAGCCATGGAGTAGATGAGTAAAGTATAAGCTAATTAACCTGATTTCCCCGTCCTTGTTATATCCCCTAAATAAATCAGAGCTGCTTGTTTCAGCAAAGTTATACTGCCTGAGGTATTTGTCTATGTTAAAGTACTGTACTGTGATTGTTGCACTGTATCTTATTTCACAGGAGGTCCCAGTGCGGAACCAGTCCTGGGGTAAGTGTATACTGTGAAGGTAATTCTGATATATTGTGTGGGCCACTAGTGGGAAGAAAGGGGTTGCAGTGTCCCAGAGGGCTGTGACAAGTTAGTTTAACTATTGCAAACCCTGACCTCTGGGTGGAGGCACCCGCCATTGGATCAGGCCCCTCAACCTGTTAGTGGCAAATCAGGCAGGGTAGTAGCCCTGGGATAGCGCCATATAGGGGTTGCATCTTGGAGGCACCGCTGGATTGTGTGTCCTCTAGTGGCCATATTTCGAACCACTGTTAAGGAAAAAAAAATGGGTACCCGACAGAAGTGGCTGTGCACCGGCTGGTGGAGTGGTGTACTGGGAGGAGATTGATCCCAAAATGCTATGCTTATCCTGGACATCCCCTGGGTATCAATAAGGACACTGTACAGAGTACTTCCAAGGTGGAAGGTTTACAAAACCCTGTGGTGGTGGGTCGGCATGCTAATCTGCTCACCCACACTTTCCTGGCCCTAGTAGAGTTTAAGGATCCCATAGATAGCTCCAGAGTGCCACAGACCATTACCCCAGAGCCCTCACTGCCTGGAGAGTGATAACTAAGTACAGTAAAGACCGAGGGGAATGAGCCCCCACCACTGTCTGAAACTTTTGAGGAGAAATTTGCTAAATGGTTGCTGGGGAAGGAAAACTGTGGAGGACTTGAAGAAACTATTCTTGCCACCTGGGGTGTTCCTCCCCAACACCTCTCCCGCTCCAGTACCCATAATGGTGGCTGAACCAATGCAGACTCTATTTCTGCACCTGCCATTAGTCACGACTCTTACCAGGTTGAGGATCTTCTCTGGCACCCTCCCACCCCAAGGGAGGATGACTGGGAGACCTGGATAGACTATGTTGCCCCAAGTGCTAGAATGGCAATGCTCGGGAAGCAGCGAAGAGGATTAGTGAGAGCCTCCGAGGTCCTGCCCTGGCTACCATCCGTGCTAAGCAGGCCAGTAACCCTGAAGCGACTACTCAGGCCTATCTTGAGGCCTTGGAGAATGTGTATGGGAGCCCAGATTCTGATGAGGATCTATGGTGGAGAGTAAGAAATGCACAACAGTACCAAGGGAGTTGTTGTCTGTGTATGTATCTCGGCTGGAAAAATTGTTGCAAGAATGCCTCAGAAAGGGTAGTTTGCCAGCGATTGAACTGGACCGAACCAGGCTGGACAGGATCCTTAAGTCTGCCCCTTCTCAGAACTGCTGTTGCTTCAGATTCGCCTGGCAAATCGACTGGAATCCCACCCTCCTATGATGAGTTAATGAGAGAAATTCGAGGAGTTGAGAAAAAGCGACCTCGGGAGGGACCTGTACCAACAGCTGCGGCTACGACCAGTGACTGAGGGTGACCCATCAAGTGAAGTTCAGGGGCAGAGGTTGGCAGTAAATGAGTGCTCTGACAAGGAAAAAGATATGCCACAATGGGCGAACTGTTGAGAGAGATCCGGAATTCAAAAACAGTCCCTTTATGAAGGCCATGCCTGCAACGGGCCCTGACCTATATCCGACTGCATCTGCTATGGGGTGGGGGTACCCACCATGTATCTCCTGCTGATAACAGCTCCAAACTCAATTCCTTGACCATGGAAGTGGAGAAACTGATGAGATGTCTCCAAATGCTTATCACGTCGCGAACAGAGATGGCACAAGGTTCCAGTTAGTAATACCCGCCCTGGCTCCCAGTGTGGCGCGCGATAGCTCAAACTCCAGAAAGTATGTTTTGCTATAATTGTGGGAAAGATGGGCACATGAAAGGAATGCGGTCCCCAAAAGACACTGACAAAGTTGCTTATAGGCTACAAGGAGAGCTTGGAGAACAAATCAGTGGTTAAGAGGTGCACGAAATGATCAGTGAGGGCACCAAAATGCTAACTCACGTCCTTTTGTGGCAAGGTCAGTTGCTCAGGCCCCCACTACCGCCTCTCCAGACTGGTCCAGAATAGTGGGTCCCTCCATGGAGACCACTGTAAAGGTGAATGGAGTGTCTACAAGAGCTGTATGAACAGTGGCTCCCAAGTGACAATTATGTTCCAGGATTGGTATCAGAAGCATTTGTCAGGCGTGCCCTTACAACCATTAGAAGGACTGCATGTATGGGGTTAAGTGAGAAGGCCTACCCTATTCGGGTATATCTGAATTTTGTGTCTTTCCCCACCTCCGTGGCTGGAGTGGCCGAACAAGTAGAGACCTACTTAGTATGTCCCCCACTGGACTGTATGATGGTGTCCCTTTGTTGATTGGAACAAATGCTCATATGTTGGAAGGCTGGCACAGTTGTGTTATGAAAACAGGGGTCAAAGACTAGTAGAGCTTTAAGAGTTCGGCTTTAATTAAGAAGGCCTATGAGGCACAGAGGGATGCTGAAAAAATAGAACCAGAGGAACCGGTCGAATTGTATGGAAGAAGGATCCTGAGTCTCTGATCCTGGCGCCAAATGCCCAGTGTACCTTACAGGGAGAGGTGCGATCAGAAAGGATGTTAAGAATAAAATATTAATGTTGGATGCACCAGGCGATGGAAAATTGCCAGAGGGACTGCTGGTCAAGCCTAGTGTTTTCGCTAGAGCCCATGCTTATGCCAAAAGGGTAATGGTCCAAGTTCATAATGTGTCTGAAAGAGACATTCGAGTAAATAGAGGTTGCATCCTGGCTAATGTGCATTGTGCAGATACTGCAGTGCTACCCAGCAGCAAGAGTTCGAGGAAGAATGACAGAGTACGCCTAGACTTGTTTGATTTGGCGACTCCCGTTGCCAGCTGAATGGAAAGTGAGGATCAGTGAGAAGCTTGCCCAGAGAGACCAGGTGTTTCTTTAAAGGAATGGGACGTAGGATGCGTGCAAGGAGCTGAGCACAATATCCGCTGCATGACGAAGAACCATTTCGTGAGAGGTCTCGGCGCTGGCACCTGCTGATATAGATGATGTGAGACGGCATCTGCAAGAGATGTTAGCTACTGGTGTAATACAAGAATCCAGAAGCCCTTATGCTTCCCCATTGTGGTAGTGAGGAAAAAGAATGGGACAGTAAGGATATGCGTGGATTATCGCACCTTAAACCGTGGACTATCCCTGATCAGTACACAATGCCCGCATTCAGGATGCTTTGGACTGCCTAAGCGGGGAGCAAGTGGTTCTCTGTGCTGGATCTCCGCAGTGGGTACTACCAGATCCGATGGCCCCAGAGGACCGTGAGAAGACAGCCTTTATCTGTCCGCTTGGCTTCTATGAATTCATGAGGATGCCTCAAAGGATTTCAGGTGCCCCAGCCACTTTTCAGCGATTGATGGAGCGTGCAGTGGGGGACATGAACTTACTAGAGTGCCTGGTATACCTAGATGATGTTATTGTGTTTGGCAGCTCACTGGAGGAACATGAGAGCAGATTATTTAAGGTATTGGACCGACTGGAGGACTTTGGCCTTAAACTGTCCATTGATAAGTGTCAATTCTTTCAAACATCAGTAAAGTATGTGGGACACATAGTATCCACCGAGGAATAGAGACCGACCCAAGTAAAGTTGAGGCCTTGACCACCTGGCCACAGCCCAAAAATCTAAAAGAACTGCAAAGATTCCTGGGATTCTGTGGTTATTATAGCGCTTCATCAAGGACTATTCAAGAGTGATCCGCCTTTACTTAACCTTACTCAAGGTATCCCCAACCCACAAAAATACCAAAGTCAGCGTCCCTTAAGACTGAAAGAGTGTATTTTCATCCGAGTGAAGTATTTGGGGCCCGCTGGACTCCTGATTGTGAGACTGCTTTTCATGAGATCATATATCAACTTACCCATGCTCCAGTGCTGGCCTATGCCGATCCAAGAAAACCTCACGTCCCTGCACACTGATGCTAGCTTGCAAGGGTTGGGGCTGTGTTGTACCAAGAGCACGAGAATGGCCTGAGACCAGTGGCCTTTGCCAGTAGAAGCCTGACTCCATCCGAAAAGAACTATCCTGTACACATAAGTTAGAGTTCCTAGCTTTGAAGTGGGCTATTGTTGACCAATTCCATGAGTACTTGTATGGGGCTAAAATACTAGTAAAACTGACAATAATCCTTTGACCTATGTGCAGACCTCAGCTAAGTTGGATGCCACTGGCCATAGGTGGCTTTCTGCATTATCTACATATGACTATGTCTCGAATACCGAGCAGGTCTGAACCACATAGATGCTGATGCTCTCTCCCGGGCCTGTTCCCCAGAATGATTGGGTCCGATTGGCAGAACCTGACATTCGGGCACTCTGCTGGAAGTTTGACAGGGAGGAACAAATGTCACGAGGGCCAGTGGACTGCATGGTGGATTGCTTGGGACCCTCTGAGAATTGCATACCTGCTGCTTATGCCACTTTTCTGCAATAGACATTGGTGCACTGCCTCAGCTGGACAATGACAGTATTCGCGGGCTCAATCCCGCGATCCCATGATCAAAGCAGCTTTAGAAGCCCTCTATGCAGGAAAAGATGTGTCAAATTACGCTCCACGGATTTGAGAACTGCACTATTATACAAAGAAGGTCCTAAGTTGAAACTGATCAATAAACTGTTACAGAGAAACAGTAGACAGAGGGGACAGTAGACAAACAACAACTAGTGCTGCCCACTGCCTTCGAGACTCAGTACTGATGTCCTTGCACAACCACATGGGGCACCTTGGTACAGACAGAACACTTGACTTGGTGAGGTCCAGATTCTATTGGCCTAAGATGGGGGTTGATGTGGAGCAACACATTCGAACTTGTAGTCGCTGCTTAGAGGAAAGCTTTGCCCCTAGAGGGCTGCCCCTTGTTAACATAACCACCAGTGCACCCATGGAGCTGGTCTGTATTGATTTTCTGAGTTTGGAGTCAGATCAAAGAAATATTAGTAATGTGCTGGTGGTCACTGACCATTTCACGAGATATGCCCAAGCTTTCCCACCAAAGACCAGAAAGCATCCACTGTAGCCAAAGTACTTGTAGAAAACTTTTGTTCACTATGGGCTCCAAAGAATCCATTCTGATCAAGGGAGAGCTTTGAGAGTCGTCTGATCAAAGAGATGCTTTCTCTGTGGGAGTGCAGAGTCCAGAACCACTCCTTACCACCCAGGGGACCCACAGCCTGAGCGTTTCAACGCACTTTGCTAGATATGCTGAGCACCCTGCACCCAAAGGACAAGCCTAGATGGAGCCAACAAGTGAGCACCCTGGTACATGCTTATAACTGCACAAAAGTGATGCCACTGGGTTCTCCCCCCACTCCTGATGTTTGAAGAGAAGCTCGACTACCGGTAGATGTGTGTTTTGGGGTCTCTCTGATGGGGTTCAAGCTGACAACTATTTACAGTATGTGCAAAAGTTAAAGGACCAGCTAACTCATGCGTACCAACTGGCTCAAACCATGGCTGCCAAAAGAAATCTGGCCAACAAAGAAAGGTATGACAAAAAGGTGAAAGCACAGGAACTCCAGGAGGGAGATCGGTATTGCTAAGAAATCTGGGACTGCATGGCAAACACAAGATTGCTGACAGATGGCACCATCTCCTCACATTGTAGTGGGCAAACTAGATGATCTGCCAGTGTACAAAGTAAGGCCTGAGAATAATTCAAAAGATGTAAAAACAATGCACAGAAATCATTTACTGCCCATTGGACAAATCCTGATTGAGTCTGAGCCCCAGAAGATGCCCCTCTGGACCAGTGACTAGAGCTGCTGCTAAGAAAAGATCAAGAAAGTCTGCACCTACAGAAGCAAAGTTAAAGTGTTCCTCCACAAGTCCCAGTTGAGCATGACTGTCAGTCCTTATCGGAAGAAAGTGAGTGACTTTGAATACTATCCTTCTTACGAACTGAGTCAATTGTTTCGAGGCAATCCCTAGTCAATACTGGAGATGAAGCTGGGCCTTCTGAACTGTCTAAGCCCCAGCTTCGTCCCTGAGCCAATGCTCCCAGAAAGTGAGGTGCAAAGCATCAGATCAGATGAAATGGAATCATTGTGCATGGTTGAACTGTTTGAGCTTTCAGGGGAGGAAAATGATGGATTGGGGCAGACTGGTGATACACCAGAACAAGAAGAGTATTTTGAGTGCCCTGACAGTGAGTGTCTTTTGAGTGTCCGAAAGCTCTCCATGCGAGCCAAATGTTGTGGACTCAGAAACTATAAGTCCTGGAGCTGAAAGTGCCCCAAGTTCTAGCCTCTCTACCCCCATGGAGACTCCCCTGACAAGTGAGGACAATGCTGAAAATGAGGCTCAGAGTGCAGAGACTATAACAGTTCCCCCTAGAAAGACTTGTCAAGCTGTAAAGCCTGTGGTGCACCTCAGTTATGATTCCCTTGGGAGGCCTGTGGATTTGCCTCTCAATGTTGTCCATAAAGGGTGTATGTGTCCCGAGCTCATTGCCCAAACTGAGCATCAGTGCTAACTCAAGTTACTTGTGTTGCCCTCTAAGTATGGTGCCCTTGCCCGTCCAGTCCCAAGGTAACTGATGGGGAAGGGCCCCTCTCTTCAGGTTTCATGTACAAGAGGTAATAACTTGAGTTATGGTACAATGTGTATGTAATACTGTGTAAAGAGTGACGTACTGCAATGTTTCAGAAATGTGTTCTTGGTAAATGATATATTGACTGATGATTACATGTGTGAGCCTAATGCAAATGTATATGGTTGCAGTTAAAACTTATGGGGTACCCTTGGCCAGCGGACGTCAAGCTTTCCCAAGCTTAGGAAGGGTGTAACCCCCTGCAAATGGGGTTCCCAAAGACTTCCAGGAGCTTGCTTGAATGCTCCAAGCCTGAATGGTGTTTGGCGTTTAAGCCATTTATCAGTAGTGTTTTAGAACCTCTGGTACTGTCTCTTTAAGAGCTGTCTGCTTGCAGACATAATTAGTTGTATGGAGGACTGTGTGTTTCTTTGATTGAGTACCACTCGAGCTGCTGCCAATTCACTCCATTTTGCAGTCACTAGAGTGCAAAGGGAACCTATCTGAAAAGATGTAACTGTTTGCCAGAAATCTTTTAGAGTAATAATGAAATTACAGTTTGTCTAACCTGCTTTCTTTGCAGTCAGAACTGTGTCTGCCTAGTTCCCCATTCTGGTTTTGAACTGCTGAACTGGACCAATCAGTGTGGAGTAGCTAGCTCTAAAATGGTGCCTTGGACGAATCAGAGCTTGGACTCATAATCTGAGCCAGCCACAAGAGGATTGTATGGGCAGTGACTCTGGGAGATGTAGTTTAGACTTGGCACCTTTTGGACCAACAGGAGCAGTCTATTGTGAGTGACAGCCAATCCAGTCAAGAACTGGGAGGAACTCAAAGGAAGTGCCGGTTTTGTCTGTTGGAGTTTCAGTTGAGCTTTTGCAGTGAAGAAGGAAGGAGCCCTGTGCTTTTTCAGTGTGCAGTTTGTAGGGGAAACATGTATGAGGCCCAGAGTTCGGTCTGCAGCTTGTGTAACTGCTTGTTAGGACTGAATCCGTCCTGTGAAGAGAATCAAAGGATATCTGAAGAGTAGAAACCAGGCTCACCCTGTAGAAGACTGGAGAAATTGCTGAATTACACTCGGTCTGTCAGGAACTGAATCTGCTGTGTGTTCTCCGGGTATTGTGCAGTAATTAGATCGGGATAGAGAAGCAGCCTGCCTGGTATAGTACTTTCTGTTTTACCATATAAATGTGTGAAGAGGCTTGTGTACCTCAAGTGAATCCTGCTGCCATTCAAGGACTTTTGCCTGTTACTGTTCACCATATAAATGTGTGAGGAGGCTTGGTTAGCTCAAGTGAATCCTGCTGCCATTAAAGGACTTTTGCCTGTTGCAGTTTGCCATATAAATGTGTGAGGAGTCTCGTTGAGCTCAAGAATAGCCCTGCTGACGTTGAAGGACCCTATCTTGTTTGGAGGTCGTGAGTACTAATTCAGGGTCGCTCCCTGTTGAATTGCCACATTAAATCCAAATGGAATCACTGTACTGCTGACTGTTTAAACTAATTTTTCTTTTCTCTGTGGAAAGGGCCCTACCAGCTGCCACGGGTTTGGACCAGCCACTAGGCTTGGGTACCCAAGGGACAGTAACTGGTAGGGATAGGCCTGCACAGAGCCATAGGTAGATGAGTAAAGTATAAGCTAATTAACCTGATTTCCCCGTCCTTGTTATATCCCCTAAATAAATCAGAGCTGCTTGTTTCAGCAAAGTTATACTGCCTGAGGTATTTGTCTATGTCAAAGTACTGTACTGTGATTGTTGCACTGTATCTTATTTACAGGAGGTCCCAGTGCGGAACCAGTCCTGGGGGTAAGTGTATACTGTGAAGGTAATTCTGATATATTGTGTGGGCCACTAGTGGGAAGAAAGGGGGGATGCAGTGTCCCAGAGGGCTGTGACCAAGTTAGTTTAACTATTGCAAACCCTGACCTCTGGGTGGAGGCACTCGCCATTGGATCCAGGCCCCTCAACCTGTTAGTGGCAAATCAGGCAGGGGTAGTAGCCCCTGGGATAGCGTCATCTAGGGGTTACAGCAGACAGAGGGAAGGACACACTAAGGCTTAACATACACATCAAAACACTCTACATAACATATGTTTTTGCACATTCTGTGTGGACTTCTCCTTTAACTACTAAAATGTTACCACTAATTATACTACTCAATATCCAATGCTATTGTCCCTTAAAAAACAATCTAGTTCTCCCTTTTTTTTTTCTTCTTCTTTTTACTTTTATTCTTTGGTAACCAGGTAAGGCCCACTAGGCACAAGTGCGTGTTTTTAGGGGCCACCAGGGAGCGCTGGGGAGCTCTGAAAGGTGCTAGCTTCTACTACCTCACAGGCTAGGCTACTCCATATGTTGGCTGCCCCCTGTGTGATGCAGTAGGCAGTATAGTGCTGTGGTTTAGTGCTATAAGCTGCAAATCTGAAGACCTGGGTTTGAATCCCACAATCCCCACTTGCATACTGTGTGACCTTGAGCAAGTCACTTAACTTTCTTGTGCTCCCAGGTAGTACCTGGAAACAAGCTTAGGCTTAGTGTGCCTTTCCTGGTTAAACAATTTCCCCGTTCCTCTTAATGTAATGCTTTCTTATGTTTTCCCCTCCCTTCCCCGCCCCCCCCCCCGACCGAGTGCACCTCTAGCTCTGCTTGCTTTCACAACATGGGAAGGTGTCATTCAGGAAAGCATACCTTGGTTTCGGAAAGCTGTCGCTTCAGTAGGTGCAGTGCCTCAGTGTGTCCACGTTCACTTTCATGCAGCGCGTGGAGCTGCTCTTTGAGTTCCCTCTACAGCAACCAATCAGGGTTCAAAAAACAAAACAACAAAGACAGTCATTAGGACTTTGTACCCGAGCATAAACGTTTAGAAAATGACCATTACAACAGTCTTCCAAATATAGGCAAAACTATATTCATCATCACATAGAAACACAGTATTTTCCGGCAGATAAGGACTGGTTAGCCCACACAGTCTGCCTATGTTTCCTAGCCTATAGTATCACCGAAGATCCTACTTGATCTCTGTCACATTCACCCTTAACGAATTGCTCCAGTAGCCACCAAAAATTGTTTAAAATATGATATTCAGCCACAATTCAACTTACATTTTATTAATCTATATTTCTGTCCCCATATTCTATATTACTGAGAACATTTTCATAACATGCATGGGACAGGCACAAAGGACTAGTTTGACTACGACAGGGGGAAGTATGGACACAGGTCTGGCAGGATCTGTAATAAAGAAATAAGGATTAAACAAAAAACCAGGGCCGACTAGATGGACCAGGAATCATTTTCTGCCGACAACTACTGTGCATCTATGTAACATCATCTTTGCCCCCCTAGACTTCTACGCATCCTCCTGCTTCTCCCCTTCTGAAGTCATCTGTTTATGACACCATAATATGTTGCTGTGGAAATGGCTCTGGTCCCAACAACAATGAATCAGGTACACTTCAGCCAGCAGCAGAAGCAGGCGGGCGAGATGACATCTGAAACACAAAGATCCTGTTTGTATGCGAATCTCCTCAGTAACAATGAATGAGAGGATATATAAACATGTAAGCTGAATGTCTGAATATTATTAAGTTTTCCTGTATACTGGGAAAATGATTTAAGAGCTCAAATGTAGCAATCAATTTCAAGAGACAGGGAAATAATGACAGGAAAAAAATTGCATGCACGATTGCTAACAGGTCCAAAGAAATGCACTGCGAAGTTCTATTTTTGGAGTCCAAAGCCTTAAAAAGTGAGGTAAAATAACTGCACAAAGGTGTGAGTGTAACACATACTGAACAAGAGCTGGTAGCAGGCTGGTCTCCAAATAATCATTTCTAGAAAACATAATCAATGGTCAGACTTCAATAACGGAACGTATAATATTTGAGTGTCAATGCTGGAGACAAGTGTCCGATTGTTGCACAGTGCCCCAAAGCAGACATACCTTCAGGTGGGCCAACAGATCTATACAGGAAGCACATCCAGCGGCAACGTAACAGCATGTAGATTTTATAGAGTGCCCTTCATACACAAAGTATAGCAAAACATTTGTCAAACCAATGAACCAGACACCAGCAGCCCAGGGGCTGTATGCCGACATGGAAGCCACTACGTGTTCCAAAACAGCCATAACCCAACTACAGGAATGGCATCACTGAGAGAGCCCTGGAATAGCTACAGTATGTGCCTATGGGTGTTCCAATATCCATGTCTTTCGATAACCATGATCATTTTCAGGTCACTGACTATAATTCAGTGACAGTTTCCCTAAACCCAATAGCCATTTTCACAGTATACCATGGTATACTGCGATAATGTGGGGGAAAAATCAGTTTCAGTCAAATATCCCACTGCCAACCAAAAATGTATGGTGTGAATGGTCCCACGTAACCCACCCCAAACCAGATGCCACAACACTGTGATAGTACAATAACTATAACTTGTTCAAGAATATCATATCATAAACATTTTTATATTGAGACACCCCTAATGGTGCCTACTAAAATCAAAGACTTGATACTAGTGTATGTACAGCAACTGTTTAACTTTTCCATTCGATTTACTTTCTCCTGTTATAGGTCTACTAAATATTTCAGATACAACAACGATACATACTTCACCATCTCTCTCAAAGAGTACCCGACTGTCCCACACTGACTCGACAATTTGTGGTTTGTGACATCCTAGTATGTTGCCATGAAAAGTACTAGGATGTCATAAAGGCACTATGAGGTCAGTTGGGGACTGTCAAGAGTTGTGTATACATACTTTCTGAATAGGCCAGCAAGATGAATTACAAACTCTAGAAAGGAAAATTGAAAAGAAAATGGATTCACAAGTTTTGCTGTGGCTTCCCATCATTGCAACCACCGCTGCGTCACTGCACCCACCGCTGTCAGCTTTACAGTGGCCTTAATTGGCTATCCCCTGAGGCTAACCTCTCCTATGCCTTTGGCACCTTGATCGATAACATTGCTGGAACTGGTGTCCCTTCCTCCCTTGCCTTACTGTTGACTCCTGCGAGCCTTCCCTATCCCCTTCGCACAGGAGATCATACTTTGCTATCCGTTCCTAGGTGCAGAACGACCATAGGATCCCAGGCTTTCTCCCACTTTGCCCTGTATTTCTGGGAAACAGATGCCTGTGTCCATCCATCTCCCCCTACCCATACCCACTTCAAACAGGAGCTACACAACTACCTCTTAAGCCTTTACCCCTGCACCTGCTTCCATCCTCCTTGATCAACCCCTACCTTCGCCACCATGACTACTGCTTGTCCTTGTCTCTTGCACTTACGCTTACTGTTCCTTGTCTGTTTCAGTCAACTTGTTTTTCTTTACCGAGTCTGGGTTTTTTGTACTGCATTTCTTCCAATTACACAGGCTCTATTTCTCACAGTTTTTCCCCCAAAGCTACACCCATCACATTTTTTTTTTTTTTTTTTTTTTAATTTTGGACATGGATTTTCTCTCTTGTTATTTGTGCATCTACTCATTTTAATCTACATTTGTATCTATTACTAGTCTATTTTTCACAGATTGTAGCACTTAAACGTTTCTTTGTACCATTGTGTCATGACTGTATTTGACTTGTACTTTCCCGCGCCGTGCCTGAAAATAGGCATACTTAATGTCTAGTGCACTTATCCGGTTATCAAAAACCAAATAAATATAATGTAATAGATAAAGACATTTAGTTGCCCTTTTTTCCCCAATTGTTTAACCAGGTGAGACACACTAAGCTTGTTTACAGGTGCAACCTGGGAGCACAGGGAAGTTAAGTGACTTGCTCAGGGTCACACAGTATGCAAGTGGGGGCTGTGGGATTCAAACCCAGGTCTCCAGATTTGCAGCTCAGAGCCTTAAAGCACTGCACTATACTGCCTCCCTAAAACTAGTTTAAAATTTAAAATTAGTTAATCCATTTCTCCCCAGGTCCCCACCAGTCTGCATACCTCTCAGCCATCCACCCAGCCCTGCACCCGACGTCAGGCAGCTGTTCCTGTATTCTTCCACGATTTCCCCTCTGTGGCAGGGCGTTGTCGAGCCTTCGACTCACCTCAAATAGGATCCAGACTCTGGGGAAGCGCCATTCTGAGTCAAGGCCTGTGAAGGGTGGCTGTTCACACTACTTGACCTGGGACCTCTTTTCTGGTTCTTCTGGTTGCTCCCCTGGGTAAAGCATGCAATGTCGGCAATGGCTGAGCTGTGCACACTTCCACCCACAGCATGCCAGCCAACTGTTCCACCCCCCTTGCTTGCATACAGGCTCTATGGCATGCTGGCATCCAGTCTCCACTAGGTGTCAGGGAAGCGCTGACCCTGAACTCCCCCCTTCCCGGGAGAGGAGAGCTGTCCTACGGACACTCGATCCTTTCCCTCCCCTCCCTTGCAGACCCTCAGCAGCCCGCTCACACCGCGAACACAGGTCGCCGGCATGGCAGGAGGTAAGGCACAGATGCCTCAGCCCTCCTCACCACTGGGCCCGCATTTCGTTATATTTTCACTGCTAGATGGATAGAAATATAAATGTACAGAATTTGTTGGCAGAAATGGACTGCTCATCCCACCCAGTCTGCTCAGATGTTCCCTGCCTAATCTGTCTCCACAGAACGTAACCAGTCTCTGGTGACCCTCCCTCCTCCCTGCCCATTTTCTAATACACCCCTGTGTCTATCCCCCAAATGCTTGAAGCCCTCTGCTGTCTCTGCCTCCACTACCTCTGCTGGCAGTCTGTTCCAAGCATCCACCACCCTTCCGAGAAGAAATATTTCCTCATATCTCTCTTAAATACCCCCCCCCCAGGTCCTGCTGTTCTTTCTCATTTGAAAGAGACTCCCTGCACAAGGGAGCGGGGAAGGCAGGACATGAGCAACTACAGGCCAATAAGCCTTATATCTGTGATCAGTAAGCTAATGGAAAAACAGCTCAAGGACAGGATCACTAGCTACCTGGGGGCAAACGGCCTCCTAGACCCAAGGCAGCATGGTCTTTCCAAGGGCAGATCTTGTCAAACAAATCTGATCAGGTTTTCTGACTGGGTCACTATGGTAGTCGATCAGGGTGGGTCAGTGGACATAGCTGACCTGGATTTCAGGAAGGCTTTTGATACGCTACCGCACAGAAGGCTACTGTACAAAATGGAGTGACTGGGGGTGGTTACAAGGTGGGTGCGAAACTGGCTGAAGGGCAGGCTACAGAGGGTGTTAGTAAATGGGGTTCCCTTGGGAATGTCAAGGGTCACTAGCGGGGTTCCTCAGGGTTCAGTGCTGGGGCCCCTGCTGTTCAGCATCTTTAGAAGAGACATAGCGGAGGTTTTGAAGGGTACAGTGAGCCTGTTTGCAGATGATGTAAAGGTCTGCAATAGAGTGGACCTGCAGGATGGAGCCGGGAGGATGCAGAGGGACCTAGGGAAGCTAAAGATATGAATCAAGAAGTGGAAGTTATCGCTCAACACGGCAAAATGTAAAATCATGCACCTGGGCAGACAAAATGGGAGAGCGGAATACCATTTGGGGGACAAGCCACTGGCAGTAACCAAGGAGGAGAGGAACCTCGGCATCATCATATCTCATGACCTGAGGGTGGCTGGGCAGTGTGGGAGGGCAGTGGGAAAGACAAACAGTCTGTTGGGTTGTATTGGGAGGGGGATCACCAGCAGGAGGAAAAAGGTCCTGATGCCCTTGTACACCCAGCTGGTCAGGCCTCCTCTGGAGTCCATACCAAAAAAAGGATGTGGAAAGGGTAGAGCAGGTACAGAGGAGGGCAACCAGGATGGTGAAGGGGCTCAACCACTTGCCATATGAGGAAAGACTGGGAGCCCTAGAAATGTACTCCCTGGAGCAAAGGAGGGAGAGAGGGGACATGATAGAGACTTTTAAGTACTTAAAAGGGATCAATAAAGTGCCTACAGAGAACCTATTCCAGTTGAAGGGATGTCCCAGGAAAAGGGTGCATGATCTCCAACTTGAAGGGAGAAGTTTAGGGATAACATCAGGAAATACTTTTTTACAGAGAGGGTGGTGGACACCTGGAGTGGACTGCCTGGAATAGTCATGGGCTAGAACACAGTGGGAGGGTTCAAGATGGCTTGGGACAGACATAGAGGGCTATTAAAGGGAGGGGGAGGGAAATCAGTGCAAGCCTAGGGGATGCTAGGCAAACAGGCAGACTTGGTGGGCCTGGCAGTCCTTTTCTGCTATCACTTTCCTATGTTGCTATGTTCCCTTCCTGCACCCTGTTCACCACTGTGAGGTAACTTGTGGATCGCTATCATGTCAACTTTTGCTCTCCTCTCTTCCAGGATGCACGTTAAGATCACTCAGTCTTTCCTCACAGGGCGTCTCGCGCAGCCCCTGCAGCATTTTATTTTCTCTCCTCTGGACTGCCTCCACCCTGTCCATGTTCCTTCTGACATGCAGCCTCCAAAACTCGCCAACGCTCCAGGTGGGGTCTCACCAACAAGAGACACAGTGGCAAAATCACCTTCCTCCTCCTGCTAGAAATACCTCTCCCTATGCATCCTAATATCCCACTGGCTCTAGCCACAGCTTTGTCACGTTGCCCTACCACTTTGTGGACATCAGATATGATAACCCAAGGTCCCTTTCCTGTTTAGTGACTGTCAGTATCTCTTCTTCCCTACCTCAAACCTAAACTCATGTCCTGGGTTCCTATTTCCTAGGTGCATGATTTAGTACTTTGTGGCATTAGAAACATAGAATTTGATGGCAGATAAGGACTGCTTGGCCCACTTAGTCTGCCCATTTTCCTACCTAATGCATAGGCTGTAGATCCTAGTTAACCAACAGCCTGCTTCCTCCTACCCCCCCCCCCACTAGAATTGCCTTATGTTTGTCCCATGCATTCTTGAATTCCCCACTGTTTTGACTCCACTACCTCCTCAGGAAGGCTGTTCCATGCATCCACAACCCTCCGTGAAAAATACTTCCTCACATTACCTCTGGCCGTCCCCCTCTATCTTCAAATTGTGCCCCTTTGTTCTTGCACATCTCTTTTCTGAAAGATGCTACCATCTTGGACTCTGATTCCTTGATGTACTTGAAAGTTTCTATCATGTGCCCCTTCGAGTGTATACATATTAAGCTTCTTTAATCTCTCTTCATATGTCTTCTGGTGCAGACCCTGCACCATTTTAGTTACCCTCCTCTGGACAGCCTCCATCCTGTCTATGTCCTTGTGGAGATGGGGTCTCCCAACTGCCATGCTCTTGATCACTCCTCCAGTTTCCTAAGGCCCCTATGCATTCTCTCCACCTGTTTTGAGTGCCCATCCTATTACAGATACTGGTGGTGTCATCTGCTAAAAAGGCATACCTTCCCTTTCAGATCTTCTGCAGTGTCACTTGAAGACACTGACGTACAGGGCCCTGTGGCACCCACTGGTCACTCTCCCCTTATTAGAGTGATCCAGAAACAAATTGTTTGATACCTTTTATTGGACCAACATAGATGTAACAAAAGAAAACAGTGCTTAAAGGGGAACTGTCATCAACAGGGTTTCTTAATGTCTCAGAGCCCATAAAAAGCTAATTTGAATGAGCCGTTGTATTTATGTGTGAGACTTTGCAGTACAGAGTTATTCATATGTAAATCAGCCTGTACTTAAGGGCTGGGGGCAGCCATGTGTTTTAGGCTCCTGAAAGGAAATGATGTCGCTGAGGAACTTGGCCCTCCATTTACTGTAGGTCAACTAAGAAATCATCTGTTTTAATTAGTGTGTTTTAAGGTGCTATTACAACACTTTCTACATTTATAATAATTGTTTTGTATGTGCATTGAAACTAGTGAGCTATCACGTTTACATTTTAAACTGTTAGTAAAAATAATCCATCTTTAGGATTGCTTTAACCTATAGGCTATACTGCCAGCTGATTATTAAAAACTGCACATTTCAAGGCTGACTCTGTGGTATCAACAGGTATTGGGGCATCATACTGTAGCAGGTGTCTAGACCCTGGTTGCATTCATGTCAGTGAAGATTTCTGGGGCTGCCACAGCACCGATTTCTGCCTTATTCCACTCTCTCTCTCTCTCTCTCTCTCTCTCACAATTTCAGATGTGAACATAGGTCTACAAGATGCAAATCTGGCTATGTACCTACTTTATTTTTTTTTCTCTTTTAGATATTTCCTGAAGAAGACCTAAGGTCGAAATGTAGATTTTTAACTCTATTTTCTATTTTCAGCGTGCATTCAATATAACCATTTTGTTTTGCTTATGTACCTACTTGCCTGGCATCATGGGGCTGGCCTTGAAATGTGTCATTTTTGATTAACAGCTGGCAGCATAGCCTAAAGGTTAAAGCAAAGAGCTGTGAACATGCTTTGTTCATCCAGCAGAATGGAGTTTGATTCCAACGTGCTCTACTTGTATACTGTGTGACCACAGCAAGTCAATTATCCTCCCTGTGCTCTCAAAATGCACCCAGAAACAACAAGCTGTACTGTAGTTGTGTGCCTTTCCCGGACAAAGACGGTGAAAATCTGGGCATGTTGACTTCAAAAGAGAAAAAAAAAATCAGGACACCATTAACTGTTTATTAATTGCAAAAACACATAGATGGACAACATTGTTAAAACATGCATAACCTGAAATGCATTATTAATAGAGTATTTTACTTTTTTTTGATGAAATTAAAAGTATAACAGTTTCTTACTGAAATACTTTGAATGGAATTGGATTTTCTACTGTAAAGGAAATGAATCTGGTTGATCCTGCCACTCATGCCCCTTGAGCGTGTCTTACCCACTGCAGCTCTGCCAATGGACCGCAACTTTCCAGAATGCCATTCCCATTGTAATGTAAAAAAAGAAAGGTAGAGACAGGCTGTGTGCGTGCACGCGTATGCACATACGTGTGTGTGTGTGTGTGTGTGTGTGTCTCTATCTCAGAGAAGTGCTACACTAACTGAACTGTGCTGAAAGGGAAAAACATTATCACCATTAATTAAATAAATATAGAATAAAGTATGGGTCGGGGTGTGTAACGAGATTTTACACACACCCGAGTTGTGGGATGCTACATAAACCCCCAAAGGGGTTTGTGAAAAGCATCCCATAACGAGGGTCTGTGTAAAATCGAGTTTGATACCCCGATCCATTTTTTATTTTATATAATTGCTGGGTTTGCCTATTTTGCCTCAGCAATTATATAAAATAAACAGCTCTGTGTATCCTGCCAGTGTATGCCAAGGTCGGTCCTTTTACTCCGGTGCCGTGATTTTTGCATTTTACATTTTTTTTCCCCCATTTCTTCAGGTCTTTCTGTGCAGGGTATAAGGGGGGAGAAAAGAACTACCGCCCGAGTTGTTCTGGCGGTTCTGTTCGATAACACAGAAGCGATAAGGTGCTCTTGGCTGGTCGGCGCTGCTCTTGTGAGCATGCGCAGAGGAAGAAATCGTAGCGTTTGCGATTATCAGCGGCTCCTTTATAACGGCAAATTACACCACGTTTCCCTATGGGAAAAAGGCAGAGCCGGTAATTATAATAATATAATATATGGGTGGATGGATGTAAAAACCAGAATTCTGCACACAGCCTTGGTGTGGAATATTTCATAAACCCCTTGGACTTTGTCCTTGGGGTTAATGTAGTATCCCACAGCGAGCGTGTGTGTGTGTGTGTGTGTGTGTGTGTGTGTATGTATAAAACCCACCCATATATTATTCTATATTTTAATAATGTAGTTCTGATTATGCATGTTTTAACAATGTTGTCCATCTATGTGTTTTTGCAATTAATAAACTATTAATGGTGTCCCTTTTTATTTTATTTTCAAGTAAAATCTGGATAGAAAGTGCATAATATTTTCAGAATCGTAACATGTGCACAGATCGTTTTTACTGTCTTTGTCCAAGAAAGGCACACAACTACAGCTTATTTCTGGGTGTGTTTTGGGACCACAGGGAGGTTAAGTGACTTGTTCTGGTCACACAATATACAAGAAGAGCATGTTGGAATAAAAAAACATTCTATTGGATGAAAGAAGCTTGTTCACAGCTCTTGCTTTTAACCTCTAGGCTGTACTGTCTGCCATAAATCAAAAACTACACATTTCAAGGCTTGGCCCCATGACCGTCAGGCCAGTAGGTAAGCAGCAACATTTGTATCTTGAAGACCTGAGTTCACACCCGAAATTGTAAGAGAAAAGGCTGTACGAAGGGGAATGAAATAAGACAGAAGCTGGTGCTGTGGCAGCCCCAGAAATCTGCACTGACATGAACACAGCCAGGGTTTAGAAATCCTGATATGGGGCCCCAGTACCTGTTGACACCACAGCGCCAGCCTTGAGATGTGTAGTTTTTAATGATCAGCTGGCAGTATAGCCTACAGGTTAAAGCAATCCATTCCTAAACATGGATTATTACTACTAACAGTTTGAAATGTAAAGGTGACAACTTACTAGTTTCAATGCACATACAAAACAAGTATTATAAATGTAAAAAGTATTGTAATAACACTTTAAAAAACACACTTAATAAAACATATGATTTCCTACTTAACCTGCAGTAACTGGAGGGCTAAGTTCCTCAGCAACATCATTTCCTGTCAGAAGCCTAAAACACATGGCTGCCCCCAGCCCTTAATTACAGGCTGATTTACATATGAATAACTCTGTACTGCAAAGTCTCACACATAAATACAATGGCTCACTCAAATTAGCTTTTTATGGGCTCTGAGACATTAAGAAACCCTGTTGATGACAGTTCCCCTTTAAACTTTCAGACCAACTAAGTCCTTCCTCTTCCCTCCGTTTTATTTGGTATACCTTTTTGCCTTCCTCCCTATGCATTTCCTTATGCCTCCTGAATGCCACTCTTTTTCCCTCACCAACTTGGCCACTTCCCTAGAGAACCATAACAGTCTCTTATTTCCTCCTACATTTACTCACTTCCTTCACACAGAAGATGGGTACCCTAATTATGCCCTCCCTCATTTTTCCCCAGCGTGCCTCTATCCCTCTCAGGCAATCACCTCCATGAGGCAGTTTCTAAGGCAGTCTCCCATTTCTTCAAAAAAAAAAAAAAAACACCGTCCTAAAGTCCAGGACCCTCTCCCTCATGTGGTTTGCCTCTGTTGCCATCTTGATGTTAAAACACACTGTACGGGTGATCCCTGGTACATATGGGACTGTCCACTGTGATGTCTGCAATGCTGTCCTTGTTTGTAAGTACCTGGTCCAACACTGCCCTGTTTGTACTGGGATCCTTGACTAGCTGCCTGCGAAAAGCCCCTTATAGGGAGCCAAAGATAGCCCTGCTTCTTGTCATTGCTGCAGCTGGAAGGCTTCAATCCACATCTGGCAGCCTGAAGTCCCCAATTAGCTGCACCTCCCCCTTACTTGCCATCCTGACGATGGCTTCCCCAAGTGCCTTGTCCAACTCCTCTCCCTATGCTGGAGGCCTGTAAGCCACCCTAGAATGGACAGTGGCCCCAGCATCTATCTCTAGGATGACCCACCACACCTCCAGCCCTTCTTTTTCTTCCGGGTGCCCCGTGTACTTCCGTGGCCTTGATTCCCCCTCTCACATATAGTCCAACTCCTTCCCTCGTCCCTTTCCTGTCTCTCCTGAACAGAGAGTAGCATGGTATGGCTATGGTGGTCAGTGCATCATGACCCCATTATGGACAACAAAATCAGGCTAGTCTCCACTATGATGCAGGGTTTTATTTAACTCCAAAAATTGATTAGTGTTTTGCTTATAAAAGTGCTAAAACATTGTGAAAATGTATAGCACTTGCCTCATTGTGTTTAACAAACAGAACACTTCTGGAAAACCTATATAAATACTTTCTGTACAGTTAGCATTGTCCCAAGAAAAAAAAAAAGCTAATCAATTATTTAAAACCCTGTGATGGTATCCAGGTCTAGAATTTTATTTCACAAACTCCCTGCATTGGCGCACATGGATCTCCATACCTTCCTCCCTCCCTGCTTGCTTCCCTGCTCCCCCCACTTGTGCTATTCGCTGACACTCCCTGACCCCCTTGTCTCTCGTTACCTTCTCCATTACTTGTCTCCTTTACCCCCCCTTTTTTTTTTTGCTTTCCTGATTTATACTCCCACTTATCCTTTGCCTTGTCCCCACCCTTGTCTTCTTGCCCCCCCACCCTGGGGGGACATCACTCCCCTCAGACTCTTCTTCCCTGCTGCTTCATCATCTCGGTGGGGGGTGGGGGCAGTTGTTGCCTCTCTTGGTTTTACAGCTGTGCATCAGCTACACCTACTACTTTGTCACACTGTACTGCTACATACAGGTAATCAGATATGATAACCCCAAGGTCCTTTTCCTGATTAGGGACTGTCACTACTCCCCCATCCTCTACTCAGCACCCGAGTTCCTATGCCCAAGGTGCACAATTTTTACTTTTTTTGCCATTAAACACCAACTGTGATGCTCCTGACCACTCCTGGAGTTTCCCAAGATCCCTGCGCATCCTTTCCACCCCTCCTGGATGTCCACCCTATTGCAGATTTGGTATCACCTGAAAAAAGGCATAGCTTACCATCCAGTTCCTCAGCAATGCCACCTATTAAGACAATGAAGAAGATTGGCCCCAATAATGGATCCTGTGGCAACCTGCTGGTTGCTCTCACATCATTGGAATGAGTTCCATTTAACAGCACCCTCTGTCATCGATCCGTTAACCAGTTTCTAATCCAGTTCACCACTTTGGATACACCCCTAGTCTGCTGTTTTTCTTTATCAACCTCCTGTGCAGCACAGTGTCAGAGGCCTTGCTAAAATCCAGACAGGACACGTTCATTGCTCTCCCCTGATCTATTTCACTGGTCACCCAGTCAAAGAAATAAGATTCATTTGGTATGCCCCCACCCCCCAATTAATCCATGCTGCTTGTGGTCCTGCATCCCATTGGATTCAAAATGCTCTACAAGTCTTTCCTTTAGCAGGGTTTCCATTAATTTCCCCACCACTGAAGTAAGACTGACGGGCCTGCAGTTGCTATCTGCTGACACTCTTACGTAGAGAGGCCACATCAGCTCTTCTCTGGGTCTTCAGAACCATGCCTGTTTCCAGTGAGCTGTTGAATAAGGCTGCCAATGGGGAGCGAGCACCCCTGAGTTCTTTTAGAATCCTTGCGTGTATCCTGTCTGGTCCCATGCCTTTGTCAACCTTCAGAGCTGCAAATCCCTTCTGAACTGTTTCCTTTGAAAATGAACTTGTGTCCCCCCCAAGGGACAGCTAGCATCTCCTTGAGTTCTTTTAGTACTCTTGGGTGTATCTCATCCAGTCCCATAGCCTTGTTCACTTTCAGAGCTGCAAGTTCCTTCACGACTCTCATCTGAAAACTGACTTGAACCCACCCCTTCCCCTTTGTTTACTGCTACTCCCCATGTGGTCTGCCCCCTGGGTGAAGAATAAACAGTACCTGTTTAGGATGTCTGCTTTTCTTGTTCTTTTCTCGCATCCCCAAAGTTCTAATCCTCACAGTCCTTCCCTTTCTTACTGCAAGTACCCGAAGAAAGTCTTATTCGGCTGGCCTGGTGGTGCAGAGGGTTGAAGCGCTGGATGCCTTACCTCGCGCTATGCCAGCCGACCCAAGTTCAGGACCGACCTCGGGTTGTCAGGGTGCCAGCATGGGGAGGGGGAAGGCAGAGCAGGATTGAGCATGCCGGCAGGCAGCTCTCCTCTCCAGAGGGTGGTGAGGGTGGGATGGCACCTCCCCATAGTTCCGCTCCCACTTGGCAGAGGTCTGGTGAGTAGCAGAGGGGCGTCAAAACCATCGGGAGTGGAAGAGGATAAGATGGCGCCATGGTGTGCGATGTGTGCCTCACACACTTTCCTTACTGACTGTGTGCGGAGACCTCGGGAAGGGGGGTCAGGGGAAGAAAATCTGTAAAATACATACAGTCTGTCTCCCTGTCACCAGTCAGTGGAAGGAGGCAACGGGGACCAAAAAGCTAGATTAAAAAAGTGATTATGTCCTCCATGTGTGCCTTAGCCCCCAATGCCTTGCCTGCTTCCCTAGGTATACCTCCCTGTCTTCCTCCCTCTGTGTTTCTTTATACCCTCTTTATGCTATCCTTTTCCCTTTACTATCTTTTCACTTCTTAGCAGAATCATACCAGTACCTTTTTCCTTCTGCTTTTACTCACTTCCTTCATGCAAAGACTGGATGCCTTAATTATACCCTCCCTTATGTTTCCTCACTCCATCCCTCCCTGGCAACACCACCACACACACGTATACACACACACACACACACACACACACACACACACACACACACACGTCAGCTTCTGAGGCAGTCTCCCACTTCTTTAAATTCACCCTCCTAAAGTCCAGGACCCTCGTCCCTATGTGGATAGCCTTTGTTCCTATTTTAATGTTTAGCCATACTGTACAGTGACCACTAGTACACAGGGGACTGTCCACTATGATGTCTGCAATGCTCCTTGTTTGTAAGCACCTGGTACAGCACTGCCTCATCCCTAGTGGGTTCTTTGACCAGCTGCCTGAGAAAAGCCCCTTGTAGGGAGTCAAGGATGGCCCTACTCGTTGCCATAGCTGCAGTTGGAAGGCTCCATGTCTGGGAGACTGTAGTCACCAACTTGAACACTTACCACTTATTTGCCATTCTAATGATGGTGTCCCCAAGTGTCTTATTGAACTCCTATCCTTGTGTTGCTGGATAACAAATGACGATGGGTAGAAGGAACATGTTTTTGGTTTTCTCCTCTCAGAGGTCAGACACCCCGTTTTTGATGACAGAGCCTGTTGTAATACTCAGTCTCGTTTACGAGGGGTATAGGCAGAGGTCTCTTCTGAGAATCCACAAGTCCAGATCATGAGTCGACTATAAAAAGCCGGCAGAATGACGTTATAGATCCTTCTTGTCAAAGAAAGAGGGCATAACCTCTGTCATGTGGCCCAGTGTGTTTGAGACTGCCAAAACCAGATCTCCCATGTAGCAACATGTACAGATTTTCGATTAAGGAAGTACGGCACACTCACATACTGTAACATTTATAGAAACACTGAAACATGCAATGACAGCAGAAGAAAAAAAACAAGGCTCCGTGTAGTCTGCCCATAGTTCCCCATCTGCCCTGGAACCTGTCGGATATACGGGGTTCCATCCCTCCTGGTCCACCCCGCTGATCCCCTCCCTGCTGTCACCAACCTGAGTAACCACCACACCCTTCATTCTGTTTCAGCCATGCTTAAAACCATTTATGGTCTTGGTGCACACATCTGCTGGCAGACTGTTCCATGGCTCCACCACCCTTTCAGTACAACAGAACTTCCTCACATCCCTCTTAAACCTTCCCTGTCAGTTTCCACTCATGATCTTGAATCTGTACTCCTTCTAAGTAATTCCTTGAAGTTCACCTTATTTATTCCCTTCAGGAAAATGAAAATCTCTATCATATCCCCCCTCTCTTGAGTGGTCTCCAATGAAGTACGTCACAGTGCCTCAAGACAATCCTCATAAGATCTGTCCTGCTGGTCCTGAATTATCCTGGTCACCATGCGTTGCACGGTCACCCTGTGTTGCACTGTCACCAGTCTGTTCCTGTCTTGCCTTAGGTGAGAACTCCAGAACTGAGCACAGTTTTCCAAGAGCAGCCTCACCAGTGATCCACATAGAGGTAGTAATACCTTTTATCTCTTTCTTCCTACTGTCAACACTCCTTCTGATACACCCCAGCATCCAATTAGCTTTACTACAGGCCTTGTTAAAGTGGCTTGACTGTTTTGAGAGTCACTAATGAAGACTCAAAGGTCCCTTTCTTTTGCCGCTGTACTCAGTTTTACCCCTCCTATCCAGTACTAGGTCCTGGAGTTTTTGTCCCACAGGTGTATAATCTTTTGGCGCTGAATTTTAACTACTGAACCTTAGACCACCTCTCTCATTTTTGTACATCCCTCTGCATCTCCCCGATCCCTTGTTGCTATCTACCCTATCAAAGAGCTGTGTGTCATCTGCAAAGAGACTAACAACGTACCCCAGATGTTCTCACCAATGGTGCTGATGAATATACTGAAAACAAGACAGGACCCAGGACAGGTCCCTGTGATATCCCACACGTTTACCACCACCCTCTGCTATCTCTCTCTCCAACCAGTTTCCTATCCATCTAACTATGTCCCTAGCCATTCCCAGGATCCTCCAGCTTCTTTAAAAAACTGCAAGTGACACCAAGTCAAATCCCTTACTAAAATTTAAGTAGAGTAAATCCACAGCACAGCCTTTACCTATTACCTTTGTTCATGGGAAACCTTTGTGACAGGTGAGAAGGAATCCAGGGTAATATATGCCCTTTTGCAAACAACTCTAAGCTCTGTAACAGGGTAGAAAGTGAGGAGGGGGTTAGAGAGAGACGCAGAGAGACTTGCAAAGGATAGAAAGGTGGTCAGAGGTTTAGCAGTTGAAATTCAGTGCCAGAAAGTGCAAGGTGATGCAGCTAGGGGAACAAGAGCCCAAGAACAGAGTATTGGATTTAGGTGTTGGTGATGGTAAAGATGTGCTTGACCTTCGAGGAAAGAGATCTAGGGATCATCATTAATGACTCCCTAAAATAAACCATTGTAACAAGGCCTACAGTAAGGCAGACAGGATGCTGTGGTGTTCAGGAAGGGCTACTGACAGCAGGAGGAGGGAGATATTACTACATGTCGTAGATCACTGGTGAGGCCCCACCTGGAGAACTGCTCAGTTCTGGAATCTTCACCTAAGGAAAGATAAAGACAGGCTGGAGACAGTGCAATATAAGGTAAACAAAATTATTCAGAGCCAGCAGAACAGATCTAAGTAGGATCGGTTCAAGGCACTGAATGTGCATGCTGGAGGCCAGATAAGAGAGGGGAGATAGATAGAGACCTTCAAGTTCCTGAAAGGTATGAACAAGGTAAACTGTGAGGAAAGTACAGTTACATAAAAATTACTGTAACAGTAGATCTTTGAGAGGATCTCTTGCAGCAGGCCACACCTATAGGACTTAGCTGCCAGGCACTAGGACTACAAGGAACCTATTCTAACTAGCAGTCTAGCAGGGGACCACCAACAGTGACATTACTCACCAATGTCATACTCCCCTATATAAATGTGGGTGGTCCCAGTTCCCTCCTCAGTTCCCCTGCCGGAGACCGCAAACAGCAAATCTCTTGCTGGGGAATCAAGGATGGCCATAGGTACCCACCATGGCAATGAAGGAGAAACAGATGTAGAACTGTCATGGAGAAGACGGACAACAGTACAGCAGACAAGAGACCAGGGGGAAGGAGGGTGGGACAGCATGACCTGCTGCAAGAGATCCTCTTGAAGATCTATTGTTACTGTAAGTTCTTATGTAACTGTACTATCTTCAGCAAGGGTATCTCTTGCAGCAGGCCACACCTATAGGATGAGACCAAAACAGTTCTGACTGAAGAACCAGTTTGGGTGGCTGAAGGCTAAAGGCCTAAGAAAGGAGATCATGAAATAAAACCAGGCTGAAACTTGCCCTTCTGCAAGAGGCAACATCCAGACTGCAGTGTTTAGTGAAACTGTGGACAGAACTCCAAGTAGCAGTGGCACAGATATCTGCTGCTGAAACATTCTTAAAGCAGGCCACTGAAGCAGCCATACCTCTGGTTGAGTGGCCATGGACAACACCAAGAAGTTACTTCCCGTACTTCCCGTAACAACAAATAATACAGTTTGCCAACCATTTGAATGGGCACTGTTTGGAAACAGGTGTGCCCTCTTTCCCAGGGATGAAGGACACAAATAGTTGAGAGGACTTTCTGCAGTCTCTCGTACAATGGGTATAATAATGGAGTATTCTGTGAACATCAAGGGTGTGGAGCAATGTTTCCCCCTGGATTGGCATGCTCTGGAAAATAAAACAGCAGGTGGATAGTTTAATGTAAATAGCTAGTGGAGCCAAAACAGGCAGACAGAAAAATAATACACATTATAAGACGTAGTCAGTTGTAACTTTTTAATTTGGTATTTTTCTTTTTCCTTTTGCTCATTAGAAAGTCTTCTACGTAATATTAGAAAATGGTTAAAATGATTTGAGCCTTCCGATTGGCTGAGGGTCTTCTCTAGCTGGGCATCTATCAGACAACAGATGCCTGGCAATTAAAAGTACCAGCCCAGCCCACCACATTACCACAATCATGCTGCCCAGCCTGCCATGTAATTGGCTGAAACCCCCTCATTTCGTATTTAAATGTCCGCCATTTTTTCTCTCGCTTAGTGGACACGACATGCCCCCCCCCCCCGGTCCCGTCACTGATCCTCCACCAATTTCCACAAAACAGCAGCCACCAAAAGCCCATGAATGTACCTGCTTTTTACAGGTTTACTTTCTCTTTCTGCCACCTCATTTGACCTCCTCCCACAAAATCAACACACCTTCCCTGACGTCCGTTCTCAGCTTACGTACAGCGATGCCGCCTGCCCGCCACCTTAGCTCCTCTTATACTGAAGACTCCATTCCTGTTCTGCTCCCCATTTCAAATTGCGCTGCACAGCAAAGAAAGAAACTACAAACTTGCAGTGTTGCCAGTCTCTCCCACAAAACTTATTTGATCGCTTGCTTTTGTTTCGTCGTCATGGCAACACAACGTGCGTCTGGAGTCAGGAAAGTGATGCTGTGAACCCGATCGTCTTCAGGTAACTGGTGGTGGACAAATTGTGTCTCTATACAAAATAGTAAACTTCAGTTTCAAGAAGGTGTAGGGACAAATGACTTGGGCTCAACATGAGATTAGAGCAGTGCAGAAGGACTTTGTAGAATTGGGGAGGGGCCTAAGACAAGTAGCACACACAGTATCCTTCTCAGAGGTGCGTCCGTCAATGGCATGAGTGAGGCGAGGGTACTTTGCACCATGCAGTTTAATGAATGGTTGAAAAAATGGTGTGGAGAACAGGGGTTTGGCTTCATTGGAGACTGGGGTTCCACCTGGAGGGACACCAGCCTATACTGGCAGGATGGTCTGCATCTGTCCAGGAAGGGAACAAGTCTTTTGAGCAATTGGTTTAAATGCTTCATTGGCAAGCTTTTAAGCTAGTCAAGGGGGGAGGCACTGATAAGCAGCAGGAAAATCCCAGCCTCTCCCTACAAAACAGGGTACTAAATGAGAAAAAGACCGAGGTAGAAAGGTCAGTGGGGGATGCTGCAACAGAAGGTAAAGCCATCAAAAAATAGGGAGCAATGAGTACCAATGCCCATAGTCTGAGTAACAAGCTTCCTGAATTAGTGGCCTTGATCAAGGAGGAACATCTGGGTATCATGGCAGTCACAGAAACATGGTACACACAAAACCATGACTGGGACGTAAACATACCAGGATACACTATCTACAGGAGGGACAAGGAGGGTAAAAGAGGAGGAGGAGTAGCTCTTTACATAAGGGAAGGAATCAAAGCAACAGAACAAAAGGGAAAACAGGGAGGAGAAGAAGCACTGTGGGTAAATTTGGAGACCGGCAATGGAACCACAATCCGCACAGGGGTTGTATACAGACCCCCTTCTCAGGGGGAGGAAATGGACAAGGAAATGATAGAAAGTATACTTAGAATGGCAGAAAAAGGGGAGATATTGCTGATGGGTGATCTGAATATGCCAGATGTTAACTGAAGTGCAGTTGCAGCAGCCACTTCGAAGAGTGGGGTTATTCTAGATGCCCTACAGGGGGCATGCCTTAGACAACTAGTATTGGAGCCCACTCGGAGGAGCAATCTTAGACCTGGTTCTCTCAAATGGAGATGAAGAGGATCACAGATGTGAAAGTGGGTAGCCATCTGGGAACTAGCGACCATCGAACAGTATGGTTCACAATAAACACAGCAATAGAGTCAAGTCATACAAAGGCAAAAGTACTGGACTTTAGGAGGCTGACTTTGCCAAAATGGGCGGTGCCTAAGGAATGCACTAGCAAATGGGCAGGAAGGAGGGTAGAAGAACAATGGGAATAATAAAACTGCCATCACAGAGGTAACAAGCCTTTGTGTGAAGCAAATAAACAAACGAAATGATGTAAGAAACCACTATGGTTCTCAAAGGAAGTGGCAGTGAAGGTTCAAGAGAAAAAGAAAGCATTCAGGAAGTATAAGGAATCACAGAAGGAGCAGGACAGAGAACTGTATCAGTTAAAGCAAAAGGAAGCTGGGAAGGCAGTCAGAACAGCAAAGGCCCAAACCGAGGAAAAGATAGCCAGCTCAGTTAAGAAGGGATAAAACCTTTACAGGTACATCAGGGAGCAAAGGAAGACAAAGGGAGGGATAGTGAGGCTTAATAAAGGGAGGGAGGAGGGTGGGCAGAGGGTGACTGTGAAAAGGCAGAGACACTAAACAAATATTTTTGCTCAGCATTTACAAAGGAAGAGGGGGAGGTACCTAAAACAAACAGTAGAAACACTCTGGATACAGAAGTTGATACCAGCCCATTTACAGAAGAAAGGGTTCTGAAAGAACTCTTAAAACTGAAGGTGGACAAAGCAATGGGGCCTGAGGGATTCATCCCAGAATTCTAAAAGAACTAAGGGTTCTTTTAGAACTAGTGACACCCCTGACTACCCTCTTTAACAAATCATGGGAGGATGGGGTGGTACCTGAGGACTGGAGGAGGGCAGATGCGATTCCCCTTCACAAAAGTGGGAGCAAGGCAGAAGCAGGAAACTACAGACCTGTTAGTTTAACCTCAGTGGTAGGGAAAATGATGGAATCACTTCTGAAGGAAAGAATTGCCGAGTATCTAGAGGCCAGAGGGGCACAGGACCCAAGGCAGCATGGATTCACGGCAGGAAGGTCATGCCAGACTAATCTGATAGATTTCTTTGACTGGGTGACCAAAGTAGTAGAATAGGGAGGGCTGTAGACGCCTACCTAGACTTTAGCAAGGCATTTGACACAGTCCCACACACAAGATTAATATACAAGTTAGCCAGCCTGGGAGTGGGTCCCAAGATGACAGCCTGGGTAAAGAATTGGCTGGAGAATAGGACACAGAGAGTAATAGTAAATGGAGTCCACTCTGAAGAAAGGGGTTACCAGGTACCGCAGGGTTCAGTAGGACTGGTCCTCTAATGTCTTTATAAGCGACATTGCAGAGGACTGGAAGGAAAAGTATGTCTCTTTGCAGATGACACAAAGATCTGCAACAGAGTTGATGCACAAGGTGGGGTGGAAAGGATGAGAAGGGACTTGGCAAGGTTAGAGGAATGGTCAAATGTATGACAGCTTAGATTCAATGCTAAGAAGTGCAAGGCAATGCACCTGGAAACAAAACCCAGGGAAGAGTACACAATGGGGGTGAGGTACTAACAACAACAAAATGGAAAGGGACCTAGGGGTAGTCATATCAGATGACCTAAGGTGGGCAAGCAATGTGAGGAGGGGCAGCAAGGAGGGCTGGAGGATACTGGGATGCATAGGGAGAGGCATCACCAGTAGAAACAGAGTTATTATCCCTCTGTACAGACAGCTGGTCAGACCCCATCTGGAGTACATGGTGCAGTTCTGGAGACCCAATCTCCAAAAGACATAGACAGGATGGAAGCTGTCCAGAGGAGGGCAACTAAAATGGTGCAGGGTCTACACGGAAGACATATGAAGAGACTTAAGGAGCTTAATATGTATAGCCTTGAGGAAAGGAGGGAGGGGACATGATAGAAACTTTCAAGTACCTCAAGGAATCAACAAAGTCCAAGAGGTAGCATCTTTCAAAAATGAGGTGTGCAAGAACAAGGGCACAATTTGAAGATAGAGGGGGGGCGGCTCAGAGGTAATTTAAGGAAGTATTTTTTCACAGAGAGGGTTGTGGATGCATGGAACAGCCTTCCGGAGTCAAAAACAGTGGTGGAATTCAAGCATGCATGGGACAGTCATAAGGCAATTCTAGAGGGTGGGGGCAGGAAGAAGTAAGCTGCTGGTTAACTAGGATCTGCAGCTTATCCTTTAGGTAGGGAAATGGGCAGACTGGGTGGGTCAAGCGGTCCTTATCTGCCGTCAAATTCTATGTTTCTATGGGGGGGGTTGGCACTCCGCACTGTTAGGTGTGTGTGTGGGGGAGGTTTGACACTCTGCACTGTTAAGGGGGTTATAAACAGACTACGATAGGAAGCTGTGACTGCACACAACCTGTTTATTTAGGTGGAGGAACTATTTTATTACAAAATTACTCAATTTATTAAATTTTTAAACTTTTTTTTTTTTTGGACCACTGCCCATTTTCTATGTGCAATAATACCCTCCAGTGTGGGCAGTAGGGGCTATACCAGACCTTCCAGGGACTATAAGGCCCTCCGCCTGCAGCGTCGAGCCTCATTACGCCCCTGGGTGGTCCAGTATAGCCCAATACCGCCCACCCTGTTGAGTATTATTGCTTACATATTGTGCTGGATGTGTGGAACAGCTCTCAGCCTGGCAGCTGACATATCTATCTCTACCCCACCGCCCCACTACATCATCAGCAGTGTGATGTCACACACATTGAATTCACAGGTGACTGACCTGGCAGTTACTGGGTGGCTGTTCCTAAGCAGCAGTGATGTCACAGTCAGTGAGGTCACAATGCTGATGTAGTGGTGGGGGGAATAGAGATGGCTATGTCAGATGCTAGGCAGAGTTTTGTCCCACACATCATACCTACTAACAGCAGAAGACAACTTCTGATTAATCGAAGTGGAAAGTAAAAGTACCCGAGATATAAAAGGTAATGGCTGACTGCTTTTGAAAATGAATATTCGTTTTAGGCAGTACACTAGCTCTTTCAGGTAAACTCAGATACCACCTTTGGAAGAAACGTAGGGTTTGTACACAAAGATACCCTTGTCTGACACCCAGGCTTTCATAAAGACACCCAGTCCTTATGAAAAACCAAATAAGGTGGCTCACACATCGGAGTCTAAAGCTCCTCTCAAAAAGGTACAGGACACTTAAGTTGTGCCACCGTGCGGTCCTCAAAAGGCATATGGAAGGCTGAAATGGCTGACAAGTGCACCTCAATAGAGGAGTATGACAGGCCAGAGTCCGAAAGGATCAGCAAGCACTCTAAGACCTGACTCACCAGACAGGTGAACAGGTCTAAGTGATAGGAGGCTGTCCACAGAGAAAAGCGTCTGAACCTTGCAATGGCTACCTCTTCAGGAACCAGGTGTGAAGGTGATGTGACTTAAGGTCTGGATGGACCAGAGTGCCCTGCTCCTAGGACAGCAAGCCAGTGCACAGGGGCACTGGAGAGTCCACTGCCAGCTGCTGTAGTAAGGGGAACCAGATCTGAAGAGGCCAGAAGGGGGCAATGAGGATTAAGGTGGCCGCTTCCATCTGAAGCTTGATTAGTACCCTATGTATTAAAGGGAAGGGAAGGGAGGGAAGGCATAGAGAAACCTTCCTTTCCAAGAGAGGGACAATGCATCTCACCAGAAACCTCCAAGCTCTGGAGCAAGCAGGCAAAGATGCGTCAGTTTTGCATTGAGTGGGGACACAAAAAGGTCCAGCTCTGGATGACCCCATGTGTCAAACAGGTCTTCTATGACCGAGGTCAGAAGCTCTCATTCATGCATCTGAGACTGTGACTGACTAAGTCGGTCTGCCAGGATGTTTTACTCACCTGGAACATGGACGGCTGACAGTTGTAGGCCGTGTTGTAGAGCCCAATAACATACTCTCATCACTTCCCAGCACAGGGGGTATGAATGGATCTCTCCTTGCTTCTTGATGTAGTGGACTACACTGATACTGTCAGTCTGCACTAATAGATGTCCCAGGGACAAATGAGTCTGAAAGGCCTGCATAGCATACAGGATGGCTGTCATCTCTAGAACATTGTTGTGGAAGCCAGTTTCCACTCTGGATCAAGTCCCTTGTGTCTGGTGAGACCACAGATAGGCTCCCCAGCCCCGCCCCAATGCATCTGAAAAGCTGCTGAGGGGAAGGAATGAGGAATGCAACCCTTCCTCTCAATAGGTTGCTGGGTTCCATCCACCAGAGCAGTGCCTTCTTGCCTGGAGAGGAGACCAAGACTAGCTGGTCGAGGTCGTCGGTGCGCTGCTCCCACTGGACCCTCAGTGTCCACTTGGGGGATCCTCATATGCACTCTGGCAAAGGAGACCATGACAATGGCTGTGGCCATGAGGTCCAAGAGCCTGAGGAAGGTTCTGACTGTTACATATCTGTTGGTATACAGAAGCTGGGCTTGAGCCATCAAGCAATTTGCTCTGTCCTGGGGCAGGAAGGCCATACCCTGGGCTGTATCCAGTACTGCTCCTATGTACTGAAGCCGCTGACAAGGGGTTAGGACTAACATGGGTAGGTTGACAGTGATCCCCACAGCCTGGAACAAGTGTCTGGTATGGGACAGAGACTGAAGGAGGAGCTCCCTGGACTGCACCTTGAGCAGCCAGTCGTCCACGTAAGGAAAGACAAAAAGAGTCCCTCCCTCCCGATGGCTGTGTCCACCACCGCCAAGCATTTGATAAAGACTCTGGGTGCAGAGCATAAGCCAAAGGGCAAAGCCTGGAGCTGATAGTGCTATCCCTGGAAGTGGAATATGAGATACTGACTGTGGGGAGAGCACACCGTGATATGCAGATAGGCGTCTTGCACATCGAGGGAGCATATCCAATCTCCCTGGTGGAGGGGCAGCAGGCTTTGCAGTGTCACCATCCTGAACTTTTTATACTGAATGTAGGAATTCAGGATCCTTAAGTCCAGAATGGGACACAAATCCCCTGTGCACTAGGGACCAGGAAGAAGTGAGATTAAAACCCTTTGCTTCTTTGGGTCTCTGGAACTGGCTCCATGGCCCGTTTGCACAGCAACCCCTGAATCTCCCCTCGAAGCACTGAGATGTGGTCAGAGGGGAAAAGAACAGTACCAGAAGGATCTCTGGGTGCTACTCCAGAAGTTCTAGGGAGTGACCTAGCTCTATGAGGCTCCTGTCAAGGTGGAAGGAGAACTGACCCCCTACCACAGCCTCCTGCTAAACAGGAGTAGAGGTTAGCAAGGAGTCATGCTGAAGAGGCCCCTGCAACCGGAACCACACCACCACCTCCGGGAGCCTTTCCTGTGGTGGAGGTGGGGGCAGGCAGGGCAGCGACTGCTCTATGCTTACTAGAAGGTCTGGTGCTCTGCCTAGGCTTGTGGGAAGCAGGACGAAATGGCGTCCTGTGACCACTCTTCGGCTGAGTGTGGTACATAGAATGGCCTGACTGAGGCCAGCTCACCAGCGCAGAGGTTGGATTTCCATCTGTGACACCAATGCCCCACGTTTGGATAAAGACTTGGAGCATCAGAGGGCCAGCCGGGGGGAGGAGGAAGATTAAGCATCCCAGGGACTGCTCTTCTGATTGGGAAGGGGGGTGACCGGCATGTGACTGACCCTTGGCGGAGGCTGGGGGGAATACAACTGCTGGAGTCGAGCTGTCAGGGAGGTGTGTGAGGTGTAGCGCATTACACCATTGCACACCATGCCTCCTGGGAGTGCGAGGTGTAGCGCATTACATCATTGCACACCATGCCTCCTGGGGAGTCCACTGGTGCCGGCTCAGTCCATGACACCCGCCCCTTTGGCTGTGCATTGCCACCATGACACTTGGCCGGTGACTGAGCAAAAGTTTCTGTCTGTGCAGTCCAGTCCAGCAGCCCCACCCTGGAGGGTATGCCAGGGAGGCCCTCTCAGTGGTGTTCCTGCTGGGATCCTAGTTCAGCCATCCATGGGGGCCATGTCCACCTGATGGCCCTGCCCAGATAGAGCAAGCCTGGGTGGATCGCTGTTCCAGATAAGTCTCTGGGAATGGGCAGAGGTCGAGAGAGTCGGGGCTAAGCTTCTGGAGATACGGTAACCCAAAAAGCACACTAAAATAAAACAAGAAAAAAAAGAATGGACTGATCGAAGAGTGTGGCCAGAGGCCTGCAGGTTTGAGAGTATAGAAACAGAGAAACATAGAATTTGACGGCAGATAAGGACCGCTTGGCCCACCCAGTCTGCCCTTTTCCCTACCTGATGAATAAGCTGCAGATCCTAGTTAACCAGCAGCCTACTTCTTCCTACCCCCAACCCCTAGAATTGCCTTATGACTGTCCCATGCATGCTTGAATTCCACCACTGTTTTTGACTCCACAGCCTCCTCTGGAAGGCTATGAAAAGTTTATACCCTCTAAAGGGGGTATTTAGGATGGACTGCTGTACATCCCAGGCAAATATCAAAATCCTAAGCCATGAGTGGCATCTGAGGCAGATGCTGATGGTGGCAGCCCTGGCAGAGGTGTTAACAGCATCGTATGTGGACTGCAGAATATGCTTGCCCACATCTGATCCAGACTGAATGGCTTGGAGAAGAGCCCGTCTCCGAGGGTCCTCTGGAAGGGCTTGGACAGTTGCCTGGGCCTATCTCCAGAGTTGATTCTGGAACGTCACTGTGTGGCAATGTAATTAAAGATTCGAATGGTAAGGGTGACAGAAGCAAATGTCTGTTTACCCATCAGGTCCAGCCTTCTGCACTTCTTGTCCGGGGGAAGTACGTTAAGGTGGTTAGGCCGCTTAGATCTATCATATGCAGCATTTATTACCACAGAGTCAGCTTGTGGTTGCTCAGCAAAATAGGGCTTCCCCTCAGTGGCCTGGAATAGCTTGTTCACCTTCCTGGGCAAGACTGGGACCAAACTGGGCCTATACCAGACAGTTATTGTGGCATCCTCAAAGGGCTCCATCAGAGGAGGGATGATAAGGGGAGGCAAGTCTTGCAGTTTCAGATAATGAGTCGGACGTTTCCTAGCAGGGTTCTGCTCTTCAGCCTTGAAGTTGTCTCATGATGCCGACAAAAGAGGGGTCAGCGGGGGTGGGGGACTGGATAATGTAAGTGCCCATGTCCTCGCACCCCTAAGGAGAATGTGGAGTGGGAGTGAGAAGGGCTCGAAGCTCCATCCTTCTCACAGTCACTGCCACCCTCCTCATCCTCATCTGGGAGGGTGATGAGGTCGGGGTGGTACTCATCCTCTTCTCACTGACTGGGGATAGATCAAAGCACGGGGTCAGGGAGTTTGAGGCGCAGGGGTGGGTCCTGTGGGGCCCTGCGGCATTAGCCCAGGACAGGGGTATTATGCAGCACATGAACTCCCAAGAAAGACAACCACATAGCCTGTAGGTCAATGGCAGGCTGTATGGGAGCAGAGGGTGGTGCCAGAGGAGGTTGAGGTGCCAGCATCGGTAGCAGGGCAGGAGAGAGCGTCAGTGTGGGCAGAGGCCTCAGAGGCTGCTCTGCGGCCTGGGAGGTCTGCCTGAAAAGACCTGGGGAAGACACCATGGCTGGAGGTAACGTAGACAGGGACCTGGATCCCCTGGCAGCAGACGAAGGAGTTGAAGGTGGTGCTGGGGGATTAAGCGGTGTCCTCGCTGTTGCCGTACCGATCCCAACCACAGCTGGGTCAGCAGAGCACCCTAACTGAGGGCCTGCAGAGAACAGAAGATGGAACAGAAGGGGTTGGAAGGCTGGCTGGGCCAAGGAAAGACCAGATGCTGAAGAGCCCACTCCCATCAGGGTAAGACTAGCAGGGGATGCAGCCATAGAGAGCCCTGTAGAAGTTAGAGTGTGGGGTTGCCACCGAAGCAGAGGGACGACCCCATCGAGTCACTGTCTGAATCAGGGACTGTAAATGCACTGGAGGGTTCCCTGTCCTGGTGTTTGTGCTTCCTGGCCAGTTCGTCCCAGGCTTTAGTGGAAGAGCAGCCCAAGGATGGGGCCAGGGAAGCAGAGGAACTCCTGGCTTGCAGCTCCTTCTCCATGTGGGCCAACGTCTGCTTCAGCAAGACGTTCTGGTGGTGGCACTGTGTGGCCTGGTTGAAGCCGCAGCAGATGTCGCAAGCCTGTATATCGTGGTCAGAGACTAAGCAGCGGACGCAGGTGTTGTGATCGTCCTTCTCGAGGATCTTCTCCCCACAGGCGCAAAAACAAAAAAGCTTCTCTGGATCTGCTGCTTTCGGGAATAAAAAAAGATAAGTAATAAAGTGATAAACGAACTATGGAGAGAAAACAAAAAATAATTAAAAAATTGAGGTAAATAAAGCTTATTGGCGGTCGACTGAAGTAGCAGTAGCTCCGTAGGGTCCAACAAGTACAGGACAATGGCGGGAAAAGAACTAAGGAGGGTGTGGGGGGGGCTGCCCATATTTATAGAGGAGGTGTGTCAGTGAATGACGTCGGCGTGGGCAGCCCCTAGTAGACTGCTAACTAGGAATGTTTCTATGTGGTCCTAGTGCCATCGGCTAAGTCCTATAGATGTGGCCTGCTGCAAGAGATACCCTCAATGAAGAGCTATTTAACATAAGTAGTGAATAAAGAACATGGGTGCATGAGTGGAAACTGATGGGGGGGGGGATTCAAGAGGGAACTGCTAAAGTTTTATTTTACAAAAAGGGTAGTGGAACCATGGAACAATCTGTTAGCAGATGTGGCGAACACCGAGAAAAAATTACTCACCTTAGTAATTATGTTTCTTCTAGTGGAGTCTTGCTGTATTCTGACAATTGCGTTAGGTCTTGCCTTTCAACTGCCCCGGAGAACATAGGGTTAACTTTTCTATGCATGGCACAGAATGTTCATCTCGAGCTCGGTTGAAGCCTCTGCCTGTTGTTATTTGAACTGCAACAGTCAGATCTTTACGAGCAAAAACTCACCAGGTGTTCTGTGTGGAAACTGTAAAATATTTATTAGCCAACTGGCAAAAATACGTTTTTGGTTCTCAAAGGAATACAAGTCAGGAAACCCCAAAACAAGAAAAAAACATCAAATGAAACAACATTCCACCAAATGAAAAAAAGAGGGTGTAAAAGGGCCACCCCTAGGGTGCCAACACTGCTCCTGCCCACCCACATCCCAAAATCCAGGTTCTGAGAGGGGAGGCAGGGGGGAGGTCAGAACACAGCAAGACTCCACTAGAAGAAACATAATTACTAAGGTGAGTAATTTTTTCTTCAAACAACATGAAGTCTTGCTGTATTCTGACAGTTGAAGACTACCAAGCAGTACCTCCATGGAAAAGGGACAGAACCTACTTTGGAAACAAGCTCTGAAGTACTGCTGTGCCAAACCGAGCATCACTCTTAGCCTGGATATCCAGAGAGTAATGCTTGGTAAAAATATGGACTGTTTTCCAGGTGGCTGCTTGACAAATTTCTAAGAGAGGCATATCCATGGCAACAGCCAGGGAAGCAGGCATACCTCTAGTGGAATGAGCCCTCAGGCCTGAGGGTGGAATTCTACCCAGTTTTTCATAGCAGAATTGAATACAAGAAACAATCCACCTGGCAACAGATCTCTTAGTGGCAGGTTTGCCCTTCCCAACTTCTCCATAAGTGAAGAACAACTGGAGGGATTCAAACCTGTGACCCTTGGTATGCTCTCTGTAGTAGCTAAGGGTTCTTTTAACATCCAAACTGTGTAGCCTCCTCTCTCCTGAGGAAGAATGATCAGTGAAGAAAACAGGGAGAGATACAGACTGGTTGAGGTGGAAATCTGAAACCACTTTAGGCAAGAACTTTCTGTTAGTTCTAAGGACCACTTTATCTCTGTGAAAAGAGATGAAATCAGATTCCACTGATGGGGCTTGCAATTCACCAATATGTCTGGCAGAAGTAATGGCTACCAAAAACACAGTTTTCCAAGTCAAGTAATTAAGCTCTGCTGAGGACAAAGGCTCAAAAGGGGGTTGCATAAGCTGAGCAATGCAAACTTTAAGATCCCAAGCAGGAGCAGGATCCCTAAAGGGGGGACTGGTGTGAAGCAATCCCTTGAAAAACTTACAGAATACAGGATGGGATGACAGAGAGGAAGACTTGCCTACAGACAGGAAAGCAGAAACGGCTGCCAAGTGTACCTTGAGAGTGCTGTAGCTGGTCTGAGACCTAGGCAATTAAGATGGACCATATAATCCAGAACCATAGGCAATTCAGCAGAGTCTGGAGAAATACTCTTCTTAGAACACCAAATGCTGAATCGTTTCCATTTGGAGTTGTACGTCTTTCTGGTGGAAGGCTTTCTAGAAGCCTTAAGGATATTCAGAACCCCTAGGGAAAAATGCAGGTCTGCAAACTCTAACTCTTCAAGAGACAAGCCTTGAGATTGAGAGACTGAAGATTCGGACACCAAATCCTCCCCTGAGAGAAAGTTAACAGGTTGTAATTCCTGGGAAGAGACAGGGGAAAGATGGACTTTTAGGGACATCAACAAGGGATACCATGGCTGCCTGGCCCAGTCTGGAGCAATCAGAATCACTTTGCATGGTTGTGACGTTATCTTGAATAACACTCTGAACAGGAGAGGGAAGGGGGGAAAAGCATACAGAAATTTCCCTTCCCAGTTCAGAAATCAGAGCATCCAGGAGGACTGAGCCCAAAACTGGGGGTCTGCAACAAAAGAGAGGAAGTTGGTGATTGTCTGGGGCTGCAAAAAGATCTATCTCTGGAGTGCCCCATCTGGAGAAAAATCACTTTCAACACCAGGGGATCTAGGGTCCATTCGTGATGGCCTTGGGATATTCTGCTCAGTGCATCTGCTCAGACACTGTCCTTCCCTGGGAGGTGACCTGCTATCAGAGAGGTTTGCAGGGAACAGGCCAGGGACCACAACTTTCATTGCTTCTGTGCACAAGACCGTAGACTGAGTGCCTCCTTGTTTGTTGATGTACCACATGGTGATGGTGGTGTTGTCTGTTCTGACCTGAACCACCTTGTTCTGTACAGATTTGAAACAAAATTGCAGTGCCAGAAACACTGCTCTGAGTTCCAAGAGACTGATGTGAAGCAGAGATTCCTGAGGCGACCACAGTCCCTGGGTGGTAAGTTCCCCCAAATGGTCTCCCCAGCCCAACAGGGAAGCATCTGTGGTGAGGACCACTGAATGAGACTGAGTGACAAATGGAACCCCTTGCCTCAAACTGTCCTGATCCTGCCACCATTGCAGGGCTTGGATTAGAGTTCGAGTCACTGGAATTAGTTTGGTAAGGGAATCCTTTCTTTGGGACCAAAAAGCTCTAAAGTGGAACTGAATGTCCCTCATTTGGAATCTTGTGCCCTGGACCACTGCTGTGGAAGCAGCCATGTGGCCCAGCAGCTGAAGGAAATGCCTTGCTGGTCGAGACACCTGAAGACTGAAAGAAGAGGCCAGTTCCATGCGGGTCCTTGCCCTTTCCAGGGGAAGGAAGGCTCTTGCTTTTATCGTATCCAGTTCTGCACCTATGAAGGTGAGGAGCTGCACTGGTTCGAGAACTGACTTTGGTAGGTTGAGAACGAATCCTAAAGAAGTGAGCACTGGCTGAGTCACTTGCAGGTGTGACTTGACTTGGTCTGGAGACTGACCTACTATGAGCCAGTCGTCCAAGTATGGGAAAATGGAAATCTTTTGTCTTCTTAGGAAGGCGACAACTACTGCCAGGCACTTTATGAAGACCCTTGGGGCTGATGTTAGGCCAAAGGGCATTGTTCTGAACTGAGGTACTTTCTGTGGGAGCACCTGATGGGAATGTGAAAGCAGGCATCTTTGAGGGCCAGGGAGGCTAGCCAGTCCCCTGGCCTTAGAAAGAGAAATATAATTCCCAGAGTTATCATTTTGAACTTTGGCTTTAAAAGATGTTTGTTCAGATATCTTAGGACCAGGATGGGTCGCCACTCTCCTGTCTTTTGGGGGTTTAGGAAGTACCTGGAGTACAATCCTTTGCCCCAGTGTAGGGTAGGAACTCTCTCTCTCTCTCTCTCTCTCTCTCTCTATATATAGCTCTGAGAGATAGGAGAGAAGGAACCTCTGCCTCTAGGGCAAGGGGTCCCTGAGAGATTTGCAGGTGGAAAAGATCTGGCTCTCAGCTTGGGAAATTTTTTGGAGCGGAGAACCAGACCCTGGCTTACTACTTCCAGGACCCACTTGTCTGATGTAAGAGACATCCAGTCCTGGACAAAGTAAGCCAGCCTGCCCCCTACTGGTATAGGAGAATCGACCCGGGCAGACCCATCAGGGTGTCTGCTTGGCTGGGGCTTTAGGCTGAGGGGTGGAAGCAGGCCTGCTCATCCCCCTTCTGCCTCTCCCTCTAAAGAACCCCCTCTGCGAAAAAGAAGAAGAGGCTGTGCTTGGTAAAAAGGCCTTTGGAAAGGCCTGCCCTTGCCCCTGGACTGCTGCCTTTGAGGAGTTGCTTACCTTTCCTTGGCCTGAGCACTCCTGTAAGTGGTCCTGTATTCATCCATTTTCTTCATGTAATTCTCTTTCTGTTCCCCAAACAGAGAATTACCCACTACAGGAAAATCCATGGCCTTAGCCTGGGTATCCTGTGAGAGGCTAGTACACCTGAGCCAAGCCATTCTCCAAAGAGCCACAGATGTAGCCATGACTCCCGATGATACATCATTGGAGTCTACAGCAGCATGAAACTGAACTTTCAATGCCTCAATCCCATCTGCAGCCACCGCCTCCAGCTCCTTGGTAGGAGTCTGTTTAGCCAGTGCCAGTACAGTGTCCCACCTGGACTTCTGGTACCTGGTTACATAGGCCATATAATTAGCCTGCCTGAGTCCCAAAGATGCTGCCATGTACTGTTTCTTTGCCATGGAATCAATCTTCCTGGAGTCCTTGTCTGGGGCGGTGTGATGCCAAAGGAATGTTTGCCTTATCACAGGCAGCAGCCTGTACAACCCCAACATGGCTGCATTGCTGAAAAAGGAACTCCGTATCTGAGCCTGAAAGAGTACACCTCTTGTCCATTCTTCTGTCCACAGGAGGTATAGAACTGGGAGACTTAAGAATTTTTTGTGTCTGTTTCCCGAAAGATTTGTGGAGGGGAACAGACAGTCTCCTGGACTCTGGGATGTCCATCATCCCTACATAGTCAGGCTCTTCCTGATCCTCTACTGCCTCCTCCACAGGAAGCTGGAGGGTATCAGCCACCTTTCTGTAAAACATGTAGTGTGAAGGGGACTCAGAAAGCCTAGGAGGAGAGACACCTGAAGGTCTGTCTGGGGAGATGTCCGGGTCAATAGGCACATCCAGACTTTCATCATCACCGTAATTATCGTCAAACTCTCCCTCCTCCTCAAACTTCGGTTCATAAAATTCTTCCAGGGTATAATCCGGGAACGGGGGAACCGACCGGACCGAGCCCCCGCCAAATGGTGCCGGTTCAGTCAGAACCGATCAAAGAGATTCCATAATCCTAATCACTTTGGCTATTTCATCGGCGGTCGGAGTATGAGATTCTGGATCCGAACCGGTCAACTTGTCTTTTCTTTTTCTTGTTGTCGGAACTGATTCCTCGGAATCGGCTCTCCTTTTGCCCAAAGAAGTATCGCCCTGGTCAGAGGGCACTCCTCCTGGTTCGGTCGGAACCGAACCGGGCTGGCCATCCGGGTCAGCGGACTCCTCGGTCTCCCTTTCCCTCAGTCTACCTAATCTCTTTTCCAGGGTAGATTTGGGAAAATTTTTGCAAATTTGGCAGTCTGAATCGAGGTGGTCAAACCCCAGACAATAAACACAGGCGGTGTGGGGAACAGCCTTAGCAAAGACCTCTCCACACACACTGCAGTGTTGAAATCCAGTGGGCCCGAATTTTTTCTTGGGTTTCTCAGACATGGCCAACCTAACCAAACTTACCCTTTTTTCGACAATCCACCAGGCAAGACTCCCCTGTTGGTTCCTTACCATGTCACGGGTCTTGGAAAAAAAACATACTAAAACCCGTTTTTTTGTTTTTTTATTTTTAGAACCGATACGGACCGGTAACCACATACTAAAGTAAAGTATAAATTTTACCTCAAAATGATCGGTTCAGCCGAACCAATCCACAGTTTACAAGTTCCACACAGAAAACAGAAGAAAAACCTATCTAGTACTCATGGTACCACAGACAGAGACTTGAACCGACTATGCAGAAACAACAATTCGGAAGAAAACCGACCGAAAACCAACACTTCAACCAACTTTGAACCGAGCAGCAGGAGAAATCTCCAAAGCGACTGTGCAGTGAGGCGGAGTAAAGAATCTGACGGTTGCAGATCGAATAACAACAGGCAGAGGCTTCAACCAAGCTTGAGATGAACATTTTATGTCATGCATAGTAAAGTTAACCCTATGTTCTCCGGGGCAGTTGAAAGGCAGGACCTAACTGCAATTGTCAGAATACAGCAAGACTTCATGTTATTTGAAAACTATCAGTGGATTCAAACATGGCTAGGACAGAGTGAAGGGCTTAGTGCAGGGGTTCTCAAATGGTGAGGCCAGCCTCCCTTGGGAGACCCCAACCTGTTCCAGGGAGGCTCAAGCAAGCCTGAAAAAGTACTGTATTTAAATTTTAAGTTTTATGTACTTTGTTTGAAGAGTTGAAGCAAACTGAAAGAGGATAATAGTAGGTGACTTTTATGTATTTATTTACTAATAGGTGACAAGGGAAGGTGAATGACCCAAGGCTCATTCCAGGTGTACCCAGGGAAGGGTAGGTAGTGAATACATTTCAAAAGGTAACTGCAAAACAATCAAGAAATACACAGTGAACAACAGTGCAAACAAATACAAACAATAAACTAATAATGAGTGGTGGCAGTTGATCAATTTGTAGACTGATGGCAGAACAGCCCAAATAAAAGGGTTGTGCATAAAAGTGCTCAGAGCAATAGCAGGAAGGAGCAAAGTAATCCTAGAGAAGTTGCTTAGGAGCAGGGAATGAGGGGGAGAAGCAAAGTATGTAGAAAGGTTATTTCATATAGAGAGGAAATAGAAAAAAGTAGTCTGACCCATGAAGGTACTGCAACAAGGGATAACAATGGCTCAAGAATGAAAATAGCAGAGCAAGTAGGCTGGCCTGTGTGTGTGTGTGTGTGGGGGGGGGGGTTACAATAAGCTGAATAATAATGTTTGTTTATTTTATTTATTTGTTATTCAGATAATACCTTTGAGCACAGGAGCTCTTTTTCAAAGGTTCCACATCAGTATAAGACAAAAAACTGAATGAACGAAATGAATGTGAGCCAAGTACTCAAAGGGGTTTCAGTTTATTCATGGTGTACTGCGCAAAGTACAGTATGTTATTTTTCTTTGGGGAGGCCCAAGATTATTTCAGTATTTTGGGAAGGCTCAAAATTTTTTCCACGGATTTAGGGAGGCTCACTGTGACAAAGTCTACGACCAATTGGCTTAGTGGTTGCTCAGGATGGTAGTGGGAGTGTGGGGAGCATGGGGTGGATAGTGTGGGTAAGAACCCTGTATAGATAATAGGTCCTGAGTTTGTTAGGGTTTATGGGCAGAATGGATGGACCAATAGCCTTTTTCCTGCCATCATCATCTATATTTCCATTACCTAGTCAAAGAAGACTACCAGGTTGGTATGACCAAATCTCCCTGCCACAAACGCATGTGATTACGATCCCACAGACCACTGCTCTCTAGTTAGTCCACAAGGTCCTCTCTGACCAGTGACTCCATCAGTTTACCCACAACTGAAGTAAGACTGAAAGGTCTATAATTACCCAATTGCTCCTTATCCCCCCACCCTCTGTGGTGGGTCTATGTCTGTTACCCTCCAGTCTTTCAAAACTAACCCCGTCTGCATTGAGCTACTTAAGAGCCCTACTAGGGGTTCAGCCAGTACCACAGCAAAATAAATCATTGAGCACCCTTGGGTGCACCTCATCTGGCTTTGGGGCCTTATCTACCTTAAAGACTTATAGCCCCTTCTGGATCCTTTTTCTGTTAAATACAGGCAGTCCCATTTCCAGAATGCCCCTGCCAGCTGCCATAATGCAACTTTCAGTTAAGGGCCCACAGTCTTCCCTTGTGAAGACAGAATTGAAGTAATGGTTGCTTTTTGTTCATCTTCCTCAACTACCCTCTCCTCCTGAAGCCAAACAATACCCCTCCCTGCTTCTTTTTTCCCCTCAATACATCTGAAGAATTGTTCTTCCCCACCCTTGACCCCCTCTACAATGTGCAGCTCTGTGTCTGCCTGTGCTTCTCTGACCTTCCTCTTCACTTCTCTAGTTCTCATTTGGTACTCTTCCTGTTCGGACTTTTCTTGGCACTCACTGCTACTCCAACCCTTTCAGAGAATCATATTGGTTTCTTGCACCCCATTTCATTTTTTTTTTTTTTTAAACACTTCTAATACATGACTTTGTTGCCTCGAGAATGGTCCCCTTGACTGCTACCCACCTTTCCTCTACGCCTCCAACGCTGTCCACCCTGAACAGTTTGTCTCAGACCAGCACCATCATCCGGTTGAAGTCTGCTTTTCTAAAAATCTAGGACTTTAGTGCTTGATAGGGGCATTCTGCCTGAACCAAATGGAGTTACGGTTACCGGACCCCAGTGGCTCCCCTACCTTCACTCCACCCACCATCTCAGAGTTGGTAAGCAACAAATCGAGAATGGCTGCTTGTCTAGTGTGTTCCGTAACCAGGTGCATCAGCAGACAGTCCTGTAACGTACTCAGCAGGGCCCAATTTCTGCTGCACCTTGCCGTTGGAATGTCCCAGTCAGTATCTGGCAGATTTAAAATCACTAACCCCCACCACCACTACTTTACTCTTCTTCACTCCTCTTACCAGCTGTTCCCCAAACTTCCTCTCTCTCACTCTCTCTCTTGCCTTTGTCCTAGTGGTCTATAGATCACCTCTAACCTATATTTTCTTGCCTGAAGGGCGCCATGAGGCGAACCCACAGTAGCTCTGTTTTCGTCTTTGTGTCCCCCCCAATGGGTCCGTCCTCCACTGCCTCCATGTCCTACCTGACAGAGGGCTAACCACCCCACCACCACCGCTGCCCCCCCCCAATATATTACTGCTTAATCTAAGACTGACAAGTTCCAATCATTATTCGTTATGGCTCAAGTTTCTGTGATGACTACAAGGGCCACCTCAGTGCCTGCTACCAATATCAAGAGCTCACTGACTTTATTACCTAGACTCCAGGCATTAAAGGCAGACTCCCATCCAACTATCTCCAGATCCTTGCCATTTCCTGATCCTGTTCCTGCATTTGTTCCCCATTTTCTTTGCCTTATTTTTCCTGATGCTTGCAGACCTTCAGCGCTTCCCCCCCTTTACCTATCCCACTACTCCTGTTTGAACCTCACCCTCATTTTAACCCACTTTCCTGCTACCTGTCCTCAGTATAGGGGTAGCACTGGCTAGGTTCCCCTCCCTCACTCCCTTTACCATAGTTCCCCTAGCCTCGGTGTATCCCCCCCCCCCCGTCAGTTTAACAGTCCAATGTAGACGTCAAACATCTGTCTCAGCATACTAGTCCCCTCTCTTGCTAGGTTAAGGCCATTAACCTTAGAAGAGATTCCTGCCCCAGAAGTCCCCCCCCACCAGCCCCTATAAATGGTACCCTTTCTCCTGACACCATCCCTTTAACCACCCTTTTACCTCCTCAACCTCTTCCCTCCTTACTCTAGCTTTGCATCAGTTTCCTTGTCACCAGTCAGCCTCATTTCTATGGCTGTTGGATGTACAAACTTTTGTATTTTTTATTGTATGTAGTAGTCCTGTGTAACTATCCTAAGTGCATCATTGTCTGACTGCTGAACCTTGTTCATTTCTGACAGATGAACAAGCAGCATGAACATGCTCTCTCAGCACCTATTTAAACAGTCTCTCCACACAGCAAATCTGAATAACGTGCAAAACCTTCTTGGGAAATACAAACCAAATTAAAGTAATTTCCAAGATAAAATCCTGCCCTACCACTGCTAAAAAGATGTTGAAGCTTACTAAAGGTAAATGGGGTATTCCACACCTTTGAATTAGGAAGTATGCATGATTATGTGTGTCCACATTTGTTGCTACCTTTTCTAACTTTGTTTTTTGGTAACTGGTAAGGGCCACTAGGCACAAGGCCTGTTTTCAGGGACAACCCAAGAGTACTGGGGAAGTTAAGTGACTTGCTCAGGGTCACACAGCATGCAAGTGGAGGTTTACTGGCTGTACCAAGCTCATTTATAGCTAATTACTCTAACCCCTAGGCTATACTGTAAGCCCAACCTGTTTAGTTACTGTAGATGCTAAATCTGCAGACAGACTTGCTGTAGAGGGTATCATGGCATGGTTCTTACTGCTAATGCAACTCTCAGAAACCAAGGAGAATTTAACAATCAGAAAATGGAGGTACCGGGACTTCCGGTGACGTCAGTATCTATGGCAGACCGATTCTGTTGCAGCTCCCCGGGACTGCTCCCAAATCTAACCCCATCTGTGCCTCACGCTGGCTTCTAGAGAAAAGCAATGTAAAATTGATGATATGATGGCAAGGACTCAACAGCGATTGAAAGAATTTACAGTTGAAAATGAGAAAACAGGTCAGGGCAACAAAGATTCTGCCGAGCGGGATGAAGGCCGCAGATCACCGCGGCGCTCGAGTGCCTCAAGCTCCGACCCTGCTTCGAATGACAGCTCAGAGGAAGAGGCTGCATTTACAATAACCTCAAAGAAGTTGTACAGAGAATTACTTCGATTGGGAGAAACCCTAACCCGCATTCAAAAAGAGGTAAAGTCAGAACAGAAGGAACAAAAAAAGCAAATTAATGACTTAGAACAGAATGCAACAGAGCTATCTAAAATCAGTGGATCTACATAATGGGGCTATCCTCCAACTTCACAATTGGGAAATATGGCTGCAGCAAAAGTTAGAGGATCTGGAGAATAGGTCCCAGAGGGTAAATATCCAAATTCATGGAGTACCAGAGGGGACTGAGTCTGGTGAGATGACCTCTTTTACTGAAAGCTTTCTCCGCGAAGTTTTGGGCCCGGAAAAGGATTTTCCCTTGAATATTATAAGGGCACACAGATCATTAATAGCCAAACCTGTAGATCCAAAAGCCAGACAGAGATCGTTGATTGTTGCATTTTTGGACTATCGCACTAAAGCTGAAGTTTTAAAGCGGGCCTGGGAGAAAAAAAGAGGTGGTGTTTGGAGATGTAAGGCTATTCTTTGAGCATGACTATGCTCCTCTGACGATGGATAGAAGACGGAGGCTCTTCCCAATACTGAAATTGCTTTGGGCTAAAGGAGTTAAAGCGCGCTTAGACTACCCTGCAACTTTAAGAATAACTACCGATTCAGGGGTATGCTCCTTCTCTAAGATCTCAGAGGCCACAGAGTTTTTGAAGCAGTGGAACATCTCAGTTACCTCTTTACTGGATACGGAGATCATTCGAGAGCTGGAGGGGAGGCGTTGGTATACAGCGGTAGGCCCGAGAGGAAAAACCGAGCGGCTGGCTGGAAGGAACATTATAGACAATCTCCCTCTCGAGCAACTTGAGGATGCCATAGTTCCAACTCCTGCGCAGGCTACCTCCATTCCCCAGTGATCGAATAGAAACAATAAACGCAATAAAGGGCCGAAAAGGAGAGATGCACAGCGGAGCTTACCTGCAGGGGTGGTTTGAAGAAAAACTGTGAACTTGTGGGACAATCATGTAGGGATTGTAAGTCAGCCATGGACTTTTGTAAACGGTGTGTGGTTGCATGGAGGTAGAATCTCATGCCTGCGCAGATGAAGTGGTATGGGGGGGGGGGCTGCTCGCTCTCTTGACTTCCTGATTCAGAAACCTAAGGGCAGGGAGCCTGGAATTAAGTTGGGCTATATGGGTGAGAGCTTACAGATGTAATAAGGTCAACGCCTGTATTTGCTCCCTTCTCTTTTATAGTAGTTCCCCTGTTTTTTCTACTGGGATCACTAAAGGAGTTGATGTCCATCAGGACAACGGTGAGGAGGTTACTATACTAAAGTATACAGAAGGTTTAGATAAATATGGGGGTTGGGGGTCCTCGGGAGACTAGAAGAGGAAGATTGGTTTAACCAAGTGCTGATGGGATTTTGTATTCCCTTAGCCCAGTTAGGCGTGGGCTGGGTGTAGTCATGGTTACTGCACCATCCTACCTAAGAGGCATCAAGAAGGGTAGGTTCTGTGAACACGTTTGAAAGTCAATTATTAAAGTTGTTACTAATTAGGGGGATTGTTGGGTAACATTCCTCTTTGAGTTCCGTTACTGTTAAAAGGTTTATAGTTATAGATATACAATGCCCAGACAGATTGAAGATGAGAGGGGAGAAGATGGGGCCGGGTGGGGGAGATCAAGTTCCATATAGCCTATTTTACCAATAGCATAGGATGGCTATAACACTTATTTTGTATAATGTTAAGGGCCTTAACAGCCCAGTTAAAAGGACTAGGATCCTGCAGAAGCTGGGGAAACACCAGACTGACATGGCCTTCATACAGGAATCACACCTTAATGAGTTGGAGCACTCTAAGCTCCGCAGAATGTGGGTAGGAGACGTCAACAGTGCCTCGAGGCCACAGAACCCGCACAGGAGAGGTAAGGCAATACTGCTTAGAAGAAATTCCCCAGTTAGAATCTTGGGGGTGGAAACTGACCCTGGGGGCCGCTATGTCAAGCTACAGACAACAATATATAGGTGCACTATGTATTATTAAACATATACGCCCCAAATGAGCCCCGGGAAAATGGGAGGTTCCTCAGAATAGAACTACTGAAGACCTTAAATGATCCAGAGATCTTGCACATTTGGGGATTTTAATAATGTAGTCTCCACCAAGTGGGATCGAAGAGGCCAGAGTACACAGATAGGAAATGGAAGTGAGGGTCTTAGGCGTCTTATGGATGAGTTGGGACTGAGGGATGTTTGGAGGCACAGACACCCGGGAGAAAGATTTTACCTTTTTCTCTCCACGACATCAAAGCTACTCCCACACAGACATGTTCTTATTATCTGGCGAACACCTGTCATGCGTACAGACCTCTAACATTTTACCTATGACATGGTCGGACCATGCCCCCCTACAAATGATTTTAAAATTGGCCCCGACAGTTAGAAATTTGAACTGGAGACTGAACGTTGGGCTCTTAAATTCTGAGGATTTCAAAGAGAACATGTCTGGGCAGGGGGGGATGTTTCTGGAGACTAATGCAGGTGGAGCCTCCTCCCAGTCATTAGTCTGGGACTCTCTTAAGCAGGGATTTATTTAAGTCTAAAAATTGATTAGCGTTTTGCTCATAAAAGTGCTAAATTTTTGTGAAAATGCATAGCTCTTGCCTCACTATGCTTAACAAACACAGCACTTCTAGAAAATCTGTATAAATGCTTTCTGTACAGTTAGTATAGTCCCAAGAAAAAAACTGCTAATCAATTATTTAAAACCCTGTTAAGGCATACGTAAGAGCGCAGATCATATCCTATAGCAGTAGGGAGAAGAAGAAAAGAGAGTTAAGCCAGAAAAAAACTAGAGCAGGAATTGCAGGAAGCGGAGTTCAGGCACAAAATTACTCTAGACCCTAGGGATAAAGATCACTGGTTGCAAAAGAAAATGGAGCTTCAAAATCTTTTGGCAAGGCAGGGGGAGGGGATACTACGTAGAATTAATCAAAAGTACTATGTAGAAGGCAACAGGGCAGGCAAGGTGCTAGCAGCAGCAATGAGGAAACAGATAGTAAATAGAACAATAGGAAGAATTAGGAGACAAGGACATGGAAATGCAAAGACAGAAGACCCAATAAAGACAGTGGAAGCTTTTGCTGAATACTATAGGAATCTGTATAGTTCAGAGGTGGGTGGTTTTCACCAAATAGCAGTGGATCATTTTTTGTATCCCCTGCCTTTGAAGAACTTGGGGATAGATGAGAGGGAGGGCTTAGAGGCGTTAATTACCAGACAGGAGCTACTGCAGAAGATTACAGATTTAAAAAATGGAAAATCCCCAGGTTTAGATGGCCCCCCCTTCTGAGTTTTATAAAGCCTTAAAGGAGAAACTGGTGACCCCCCTATTGGCCTGTTTCCATCATATTCAGGAGGGAGAAGTACCCGACTCATGGAGATATGCGCAGATTTTAGTGATCCACAAGGAAGGCAAGGACCCAGAGCAGTGCGGCTCATACCGCCCGATATCGCTGTTAAATGTAGACCTTAAATTATTCACGGGAATTCTGGCGGATCGCCTGCAAAAGGTTGCTCCCAAATTGGTCCACCCGAACCAATCAGGTTTTGTAACAGGAAGATTCCTAACAGATAATATTAGACGTTTATTAAACATTATTTTGTCTCAAGCAAACCAAAACAACTTTCAATTGGCAATATCGATGGATGCGGAAAAGGTGTTTGATAGAGTGACTTGAGAATGCCACTACAAAACAACAGAAAAAATGCAATTAGGCCCTAAATTCTTACAAGTAATCAAAAGTCTATATAGAGACCCTCAGGCGCAAGTTAGAGTCAATGGAATAAACATCGGTAGATTCCCTGTTCATAGAGGCACCAGACAGGGCTGTCCACTCTCCCCAGTGTTATTTGCTATTTTTCTTGAACCTTTGGCAGTAGCGATCCGCCAGAATAAGAATATAGAGAGGGTTCTAACGGGGACCATAGAACATAAAATAGCAATATACGCCGACGACTCCATATTCTTTTTGAGAGACCCAAAAGTTACCCTGCCGCACCTGCTCTAGGTCCTCAACTCATTTGGAGCAATATCGGGATACCGAATCAATTATAGCAAATCAGAGGCATTGACCTTGGGTGGAATATGCCCTCCAGACTTCAAGAGAACCTTCCCATTCACATGACCACAAAGTTATCCAGGTTATTTGCTATCAAATATAACAGGTTATGGAATTATATGCAGAGGGACATGGCTAGATGGTCACTGCTCCCATTTACCTTGGCTGGCAGAATAGACTCAGTGAAAATGAATCTACTTCCAAGATTTTTGTTCCTTTTTTCTTCTCTGCCTATCCAGATTCCTAAAAATTTTTGGCAGGAAACAAACTCGGGATTATCAGATACATCGGGGGGGGGAGGTAGGCCCAGGATTGGACAATCAACACTCCAGAAACCTAAATCATTGGGGGGCCTAGGTTTGCCCAATTTGAAGGTCTATTATTTAGCTGCCCAGATGGGGGCGGTGACCACTTGGGTAAAACAACGTTTAGACTCAGGGTGGTATGAGATAGAGAATGGTGGAAACTGCCCAATTCCCCTATTTGCTCTCCCAAGCTTGAACCTTTCTAGAAAGTTCATAAATCAAATCAAGAACTGTGGACAAGACATACCATGGGGATTATACAACTAACTAGATACAGAATGGGAAGGGGGAAGGCACGTTAGGCCCGCTGTCACTTATTAGACATACACCAGACTACATACCCCCAAGGACAGATCCAGGGTATGAGAGATGGGAGAGGAGCAGAATTACCAGATTTGCACAGTTAGTGGAGAATGGGATTCTTATGTCCTTTCAACAGATCCAGACCAACTTCAAAATTCCTAGATCTGAATTTTTCAGATATCTATAGATAAGACACTATCTGAACACACCAAACTACTTACCTCTGGTAAGTAGGCAAAAGAACACCTGGGAGGATTTTATATATCATACGGTGAAAATAAATCTAAAGGGGAAATGCATCTCAGAACTGCATCCTTGCCTGAGCCCAGAAAAGGCCTCCCCACTAGAAAATAATCAAAGAGGCCTGGCATAGAGAGGGGGTAGATCCAAAACCAGAAGATGTCTGGAAAAGACGAATCTCCCTGGGCTGGAGAGTAACCTCCTCGCCGAATTGGCGAGAATTCTACTGGAAGGTCCTAGTCAGGTTTTTCTATACCCCAAAAGTCACAAAACATTTCCAAAGATCCAATTCGGATAAATGTTAGAGAGAATGTAGCTCAGTGGGGTCCCATCTGCACATCTTTTGGGATTGCCCGGGTATCTGAGGATTTAAGGAGGAGGTGAGAATGGCGACCAATACCATAATGAGAGTGAACATAGCCGGAGACATGACTGAATGGGTGCTAGGCTGACCTACAGTCTTGCAGCTCCCTACCCCACAGAGAAAGCTAGCCCAGATCTTTATGGTAGCAGCTCTTAAATGTCTCACAAGCCACTGGCTTAAAAAGGACCCACCCACAATACCAGAATGGTGTGGTAAAGAGGACTCTATTTGTAAGATGGAACATCTTACAGCGAGACTAGGTCTCCAAGAAGAGAAATTCAGGGAAGTATGGAACCCCTGGCTTCTTCGGAACTTAGGCCCCAGTCTGGTAGTAGAAGATCTTCAGGAGGGATGGGAGGGAGAAAACAGGGTAGACTAGTTTTTTATAGACTACGAGTAGAGTAGAACTGGATGTCTCCTCCTCCCCCCCTTGCGCCTAATGGGATCCCTCCACTCAGTCTCCACCCTTCTCTCTAAACCACCCACCCCGCAAAGAAAATACCCCTCATAAATAACTTAAAAAAAGGGGGATCAAAAAAATGAGTAAAATTTGTCTGTGTGAATGGTCCCCTATTGTTTGTTTGTCTGTCTGTTCCCTCTCTCTAGTCTGGGCAGAATAGTTTATTGTCTTACTGTTATGTTTTTTTCCCCTTTTGTTTCCTTATCAATTGTTGAAAGGAGGTTAAGTTAGAAAATAGAGTTTGTAATGAGCTGAACAACTATTCCATATTGCACTATATATAAATCTTGAAGGATCAATTATATTCAAATCTAGATGCCGGATAGCATCTGGTATCTGACTCTAGATAATGGATTATTGTATTAAAAAAAAAGTATGGGAGATCCAGACAACTATAGTTGTCCATATGTAACTTAGAGACCAAATTATGTCTATATGTGTCTCATAGTTTTCTTTTATGGACTGTATTTCAAACTCTTGAATAAAAATGAGTTGAAAAAAGAAAATGGAGATACCCAGGATGCACACCGGAGACTACTGACAGTAAAAAGAACTACTGAAATGGAGCAGGCTGGTGTGCAGGAAGCAGACAAAATTTACATTGTAACATGGCAATAATACTACAGTATGAAAAGCAATATTAACTGGTTGAAATAGACCATGTGATGTTATCGTAACCGTGCATTAATTCCCTAGATATGCCCTCCTGTGCAATACCAGCAGTAACCAGATGAGTACTGAAAAATGTGAATTCCCCACTTTCCCACCCAGTGAACACAGTGCATGTCCTAGCGAGTTGTGTAGCAGGAAACAAGCAATGAGAGAGAATTTCATAAGCACATTTTGGTTGTGCGGAGTAATGGGATCTCTGCTAAGCCAACCATATCGGTTTGATAATTTTGCAACACCACTGGTGCTGACAATGCAATCCTATACTGCCTGTGAGCTGTGTTTATGAATCGTTTACCCTGAAGGATCTGGTTATAGAGGACCTATGCTTCCCATGTGAAAGCGCTTGTGCTATACTGCAAACATCAACAGTTAGTGCCTTCTCTAGTCACCTCGGGGTCTTTCCTCCATGTACAGATCGATAACGATGTGACCAACAGTCGTTTATAACAGCACAGCCATCTCAAATCCGTCACAACGCCACAGTAACTGACAAATCCAGACACCAGGAGTAGCACAGTCACCGCGTGAGCAGCTGGATGTGTGGCGCCTATGAAAAGCTCGATCTGTAGTGACCAAGACAAATAACTATACCTCAAACAGTTCGGAAATGAATCCAGAATTGTAGCCGTTACTCCCACAGGTGATGCCACTCAACTGCTATGAATTTTTCTTGTAACATGGAAATTAGCCATGTTACAAGCGCATTAAGCCACTCAAAAGGAGGCATTTACAAGGAATTAATGCATGGTTTGGGTGGTTGGAGCAACTGGACTCAGGTGCACCAAACCGCCCCCAAAAAAAAAAACATGCATTAATTCCTTGTAAATGTCTCCTTTTTAATGGCTTAATGTTTACTTATGTGATGGTGTAGTGTTCGATTAAAGAGCTAGCAGCACCAAAAATAGCAAGCAGAACATTTTATACATTTTTAAAGGCAGTCAGTTGTAACTTTTTCTTTCTGAAGTATTGTTCATTTGCTCATTAGATGGTTTACTACCAGATGGCATTAGGTGTGATGTAAACAGTGGTACTTTACCTGGAGATGTACATATCTAAATTTGTTCCTTTTGACGCCTCAACAGCATTGTGACCTTGCTTACTGTGACATCATAAGTGACCGATTTGGCAGCCAGTGAAGTTTTTTTCTTGTTTTGTTGTGATGTCACAGACAGTGATGTCAAAGGGCTGATGATATACGAGGAGACCAGAACTAGCGATTCCAGTCCTCGAGTACTGTTCCACACATCATACGAGACATTGTCTGGTAGAAAAATATTCTGATTAGCAAAAGGGAAAAGAAAAAAAATGCTTTGCAATAAGAATTAGTAGTTCTCTTCTTTTAGGAGTGACTACTAATTCCAGGCAGCACACTAGCTCTTGAAAGCCTCATCTGAACAGGACAGGACAGCACAGCTGCCATGGTGCCAACACAGCAGTGGGAGCAAGCATCAGGTATGAGCCAAAGTCCCTGGTGTGCAGCTTGACAAATAAATAAGTACAAACCCTAAGGGAGCAATTAGCTACTAGCAGTAAAGGAAAGGTTTTGCAGGGTGGTGTTAAAACATTGAGTAATCCACCATTGCCAGAGATAACAGACAAGCCTTGAGAGACCATTCATATTATAAATCAACTACACCCAGAATTGAACTAAAAGTAACATTTTGTTTTCCGTAAACTGGAATGGAATTTTGAAGAGTCGTCATCTCTCAAGAATCACTTCCAGCAGCCAAACTGGATTGTGTGCTCATTCCTCTTGCTTTAATTAAAAGACAGATTTATTTTCCCCTATTTTTGTCATTCAGATCCTTCTCTCATGCGTCTACTGATGTTATACCAACATTCCCAGCGATACAGGGGGTAAGGGGAAAAGTAGGAATGCTGCCCCTAATGTCCTAGCTAAAGTTCACCAAGAACCCCAACTGCACTAGAATGGACGCAACATTATGCTATGAGCAGTAAACTGGTCAAGTTTCACATCGTTAATAGTAATCTTTTTTTTCCTCCAATTAAGCTGGTTTCCATCTGGTGGCCCAGACAGGCAGGTTCCCCTCAGCTCTGTCCCCTGCCACCCCCACCATCTCCCGTGCCTCCCAAGACTTACTGTACAGCAGACTCCCATGGACTGCCCCATGTGTCAGGGCCTGGAGGGGGAAGGCCACTAGTATTGGTTGCTGGGCCTCTGGTCGCGCAGCTGGTGGGAGGTCAGTGCGCAAGGCATTCACTCGCACCTACCTCACCACTTTTCCAACGAGGTTTTCTTCCTTGCCCTATGCTGGGGCTCACGTGCAGACGTGAGCGTGTGCGGAGGCATGCGCGTGCTGCAGAAGCAGTGCAGATCCCTCTCTTTTGCTGCCCAGCAGACCTGCAATGCCACTAAGCTTCCTCCTGAAGGCAGTCATTCAGCAAGAACATCATTCCTCCCTTCCCGGGAGAGGAGAGCAGTCCATCAGACACTCATCCTCTCCTACCCCGGTCAGCCCCAAGCAACCCGAGATCGCTCCCAATCCCAGGTCGCCAACATGGCAGGCAGTAGCGCTTCTGCCACACCACCAGGCCAGCCACAATAAATTTTTTTTTGCTTTGTTTTTATTCAGTTTATAATAGAGCAATGACAAGACTGGTCCAGGGTACAAAGGATAGATACATCAGCAACACTGCTTCAGTTCTTTATATCAGAATGAATTGCTGACAATCCCCTTGTTACTCACGTGGGGAAAAGCTAATAATGTGAAAGGGGATAAAACCAAAATAGTGCCCTTTATGGCATGACAGTGGCATGGATTCGCCACAGATTAAAAGTCCAAAAATATTGCCCATATCATCAAACAGCCACATGAACAGGTCCAACCACACATAAAAGAGCCACAAATTATGCATCACTCTTCCACACATGCTGGCTGTGCTAATCCATCAGACTGCTGCCCCAAATTCACAAAATTAATGGAACCTATCAGTCTCCTAAAAACACCCATCTAAACTGCCAGGTACTTAACTGAGATGGGGGCAGAACGGATAAGTGAGCAAGAAATCATTCCAGAGTCCAGGTGCAGCCACAGAAAAAGCTCAGTCCCCAGCAGATTTTAATCTTGATAGTGGGACTTGCAAAAGTCCCTGGGTATCTGAGCGAAACACTCTGGGAGTCCCAACAGACCTCCTGATGTGTTATCAACAATTTACAGATGTAGAGGCAGGCCAGTCCATTTAAGGCCTTGTAAATCAGCAAAAGAACGTTAAATTCAGAACGCCATCTAACTAGAAGACAACGCAATGCCTTCAAAGTAGGAGTAATGTGGCTGAATTCTGATATTCCGGTCAGTAATCTGGCCACTGAGTTTTGCAACAGCTTGTAGACAGCGGTAACTGAAAAGCTGGAAGACGATAATGAAGTGCACTGCAGTATTCAATTCGCGAGGTAATGAAGGCTTGAACGGGTGAGCACAGATCAGCAGGATCAAGGAAGGGACGCAATCTGGTTATGTTTTTTAGGTGGTAAAAAACACTTTTGATTATAGCAGTAACAGAAGATGACAAGTCCAGATTACTGTCAAATATTACTCCCAGATTGCAAACCTCTACCTAATCTGCAGCAATTCACCATCACAGGTGGAAGAACCAAATTTTCCTTTGCTAGAGACAAAAGTCAATCTGAGCTGACCAGAAGCAGCTCAGTTTTGCTTGGATTGAGTTTCAACCAGTTTACACTCATCCAATACTCGATTTTCACGATAGCCTTCTCAATCACCCCCAATGGATCCTGCTGGCCGGGTCTAAACGAAAGGTATAACTGTATTAATCGAAAATAATTCCGATGATTGTCGTTTTCAAGAATGTACCTCTCTCAGGAACTCCCAAACCGGGTTCTCGGTTGCTGCACACTACACATACCCCTGATGTCCATCTGGCAACCATCTTGTCACTTCAGATCTCCATCAATGGCACCAAAATCAGCCATGTGACATAAGATATTGTCATCTTGTTCAACACAAACACAAAAGTAGCCTAGGCTCCACTCAGACACCATCAGGATCAGGATCCCCTTATAAAATTAATATCCTGCCAACAAGGGACAGCAAAAGTAGCAGAGCTGGGGGCAGTCACCCCCCCCCCCCATGGGCCTCTGACTGTGAAAGTGGTGCCCCTCACCAAGACATGTGCTGACACCTAACATCATTTTTCTAAGCTAGGGTGATGAGATGTCCCAAGTTTTATTGGGACAGTCCTGATTTTTTTAGCCTAGTGGTTAAGAGTACTGAGCAGTAACCCTGGAGAACAGCGTTTAAATCCCATGGCCACCACTTATGTAGAAACATAGAAACGTGACAGCAGAAAAGAACCACCTGGCCCACCCAGTCTGCCCAAGGCACCTAGCTGAAGGCTAGGACTTCATTCGGCACCCTACTCCTTCATCTGTCACCCTACTCCCTCCCCCCCATACCAGACCCATGGGGCCGTCCCATGCTCTCTTAAAGCCCTTTACTTGTATACTATGTGACCGTGAGCAAGTCATTTAACTTCCCTGTGCTCTCAGGACACACCTGGAAACAAGTCTCGGCTTAGTGCGACTTTCCTGGCCAAAAATTGTAAAATTAAAAAATAAAAATAAAAAAAACGGTGTTTCGTTCCAGTTTCAACTGCAAACCCAGTTTCTATCCCAGAAAAAATAAAAATCAGCCCTTTAGTTTAGCCATGTTGCTGACTTCCTGGCACATTATACTTTAAAAATGTGCTTGCTTTAGTTGTCTTGCCCTGTGGGAGGAGTCAGTATAGTGCAGTGGTGTAAGGCTCCGAACTGCAAACCTGGAGACCCGGGTTTGAATCTCACAGCCGCCTCTTGCATACTGTGTGACCCTGAGCAAGTCACTTAACTTCTTGCACTCCCAGGTTGCACCTGTAAACAAGCTTTCAGCTTAGTGTCTCTCTCCTGGTAAAAAAACAAACAAAAACCCTTTCTCCCTGCCTGCCTTCCAGCTATCCGCCAGTCTCCTCCTCCTTCCAAAACGCTTAGTGACGTATCACACAGCCAGCCTCCAACTGTGATTGTTCCACAGTTAACACAGTGCTCCATGGATTACCAAATGAGAGCACAAGCACAGCCACAAAGTAAACTCTGATGCTGCCAACATGATCACACATTCTGTTATACACATAAGACAGATCAGTGTCGGTCAGAGTCTACAGCTTGGAAGCATGGTACACAGGTGAAGTGTGCAAGTTTGAGGGACAGTGTCTGTGGGTGTCAGATGGTGGGTCAGATGACTGATGCTCTCCTGCTTTGTGGGCAGTCTTCTCTTTCCATTTTTTGTCATCGGACCACTGCCTTAATATAATTAAAAATTAAATCCTGTGGTTGTGTTGGAGAGAATGGACATGAGGAGGAAACATGATGTAAGATGGGCCCATGGGAGTTGGAGAAGCCTGAAGCCAACCAGGACTACCAGCTGCTGAGGGGGAGAGAGAGAGAGAGAGAGAGAGAAGGAAGGAAGGTGTTGTAAGTCATAAAATTTCTGTAAAACGAAAAAGAAAGTTAGTAAATTAACTAAAAACACACACAAAAAATTCAGTCTTTAAAAAAATTAAATGCTGAGAAGACAAGAGAGCCAGGCTTGGAGGTTAAAGGAGCATGAAGGTGATGCCAGTGCCACACAGACCACTGTCTGACTCTCCGAGAGAGAGAGAGAGGAGGGTGGTGATTGGTGTGAGAAAATCAAAATCGGTCTTTTGTCACCCAGACCCCAGTCTTTAATGGAACAAAAATCCTGAGGATAATTAGGTTTTCTCCTCCTGGAATCACATGTGGGGTGAGACCTACAAAAAGTGTTTATTTCTTCTTCTCCTTCAGTAGTCTCTCCATTAACTTCTTCACCACTCATGAGAGACTGACTGGCCTGTAGTTGTTCGCATCTTCCCTACTGCCGCTTTTGTGCAGAGTGATCACACTGGCCCTCCCCCAGTCCTCTGAAACTTCCCCATTCACCGAGATGCTAAAATATCGCTGCTAGAGGGTGTCCAGCACTATGCTCAATTCCTTTAGGACCCTTGGATGACTCCCATCTGGTTCCATCACCTTATTCTCCTTTAAGACTTCCAGTCCCTTCCAGACCCCCCTCCACTGGGAACGGACTAGCGTCTGCTCCCTCCCTCTCATGGTTACTTACTGCAGCATGCTGGTTTGTCCCCCCCCCCAACCTCTACTGTGAAGACTGAGCAGAAGTAATTGTTTAGGATTTCTGTTTTTTCTTGATCTTCCTCTGCACAGTCTCCTCACCCTCCCAATTCTCACCATCTCTCCCTTTGTCTACCTTTTTCTCCTCCACATATCTGAACAAGGTCTTGTCCCCTTTTTGGACCTCCTTAGCTATCCGCTCTTCTGCTAGTGCTTTAGTTGCCCTCACCCTTCCTCCTGCCTCCCTTTGTTTTGCAAGATACACCTCCCTGTCTTCATCCTTCTTGGTATCCTTGTATTTCATAAATGCTGTTTTCTTCTCCTTCATTGCCTTAGCCACCTCCTTAGAGAATCATAGTGGCCTCTTCCTCCTCTTTCCCTTGCACACTTCCTTCAGAAAGCATGCCACTGCCTGGGCTGTACCCTCCTTAATTATTTCTCTATTGAGCCTCTACTCCCCCTCTGCCTCCCCCCCCCAGGCATTCTCTGAGGCAGTTTTCCTATTTCTGTAAAATCTGCCCTCCTGAAGTCCAGGACCCTCAACTTAGTGCATTTTTTCCCCATCTTATCCATAGATACATAGATACATAGACAGTGTCGGCAGATAAGGGCCTATGGCCCACCTAGTCTGCCCATTTGAGCTTGTAAGTTCGGTTCGTTTTCCTAGAAGTCTATTTCCCCTTACCCCTGACCTCTAGAATTCCTTTATGTCTATCCCATGCATTCTTAAATCCCGTGATTGTTTCAGCCCCCACCACTTCCTCCGGCAGGGTGTTCCACTTGTCCACCACCCGTTCTGTGAAGAAATTCTTTCTCATGTTTCCTCTGAATCGTCCTCCTCAACTTCATCCCATGCCTCTAGTCCTGAAACATCTTTTCGGCTTAAAATAGTGTTTTCCTGCACCTGTTCCTCCCTGTAAGATACTTGTATGTCTCTATCATATCCCTCTCTCCCTCCTCTCCTCCAGGAGTACATGTTCAGTTCCTTCAACCTGTCTTCATAGGACTTGTGATGCAACCCATGCACCATCTTTGTTGCCCTCCTCTGAACCTTCTCTACCCTGTCTATGTCCTTACGTAGGTATGGTCTCCAGAACTGTACACTGTACTCCAGGTGGGGCCTCACTAGTGTCTTGTGGTGGAATTATGACCTCCCTTTTCCTGCTGGTGATGCCCCTGCCTATACATCCCAGCATCCTATTTGCTTTACCTGATGCCTTGTCACACTGTTTCCCTACCTTGAGGTCATCAGAGATGACAACCCCAAGATCCCTTTCCTGCTTGGTGCATGCTATATCCTCACCCCCCAACTGATATATTGTGCCAGGGTTTTTGTGCCCCATATGCATTATCTTGCACTTCTTTGCATTGAATTTCAACTGCCAAACCCTTGACCATTCTTCAAGTTTCTGCAGGTCCTTCTCATTCTGTCTTCACCCTCTGTGTGTCTACTCTGTTACAGAGCTTTGTGTCATCAGCGAACAGTGAAATTCTGCCTTCTATATCCTGTGCAATGTCACTGATGAAGATGTTGAATAGGACCGGTCCCAGCACTGATCCTGTGGTACCCACTGGTCACTCTTCCCTCTGTGGAGTGACAGCCATTTACCACCACCCTCTGTGTCCTGCCACCCAGCCAGTTACCTACCCACCACACTACTATCCTGCCCACACCCATATTCCCCAGTTTGTGTAATAGTCTTCTATGTGGCACAGTGTCAAGGCCTTGCTGACGTCCAGATAGGCCATGTCCCTGCCTCCTGATCCACCCCTAGTCACCCAGTCAAAAATTCAATGAGGTTGGTCTGACATGACCTCCCCTGGTGAAACCATGCTGCCTTGGGTCCTGTAGTCCATTGACAACCAGATGTTCCACTAATCTCTCTTCAGTAGTGCTTCCATGATCTTCCCACTACCGAGGTGAGGCTGACTGGTCTGTAGTTCCCTGCTTCCTCTTTGTTCCCACTTTTGTATAAGGGGACTACATCTGCTGTCCTCCAGTCTTTGGGTACCTCCCTGTTTCCAGTGATTGGCTGAACAGGATAGCCAGAGGTTCAGCCACCACCTCTCTTAGTTCTTTAAGGATCCTGGGGTGCACCCATCTGGCCCCATTGCTTTATCAGCTCTTATTACTTCAGTTCCTTCAGGACCCTTTTCGTGTAAAGGGACTTGTGTCCATTTCTGCACCATTCTCACCCCTTGTACTCCTTCAGACCCATTCCCCCTCTTCCTTAGTAAAGACTGAGCAGAAATACCTGTTCAATATGTCAGCTTTACTGTTGTCATCCTCCTGGCTCCCATCCTCCCCTTCAGTCTCACTATCCCTCCCTTTGTCCTTCTTTTTCACTATGTACCTGTAAAGGTTTGTCCCCTTTAACCACTGATTTTGCAATGTGTTCTTCTGTCTGAGCTTTGGCTTCCTTACTGACTTCCTGCCTCCTTTGTTTCTCCTGGTACTTCTCCTATCCCTTATGCCTGTGTCTTTTTGTATTGCCTGAATGCAATCTTTTGGCTTTCACTTTCTTTGCTACCTCTTTGGAAAACCATAATGGTCTCCTCTTTCTTTTCCTCTTGCTAACCTGCTTAATGCATAATTCTGTTGTTCTTATAATCCCCATTTTAAATACTGCCACTGTTCCTCAATCCCTGATTCCTGTCCCATTCCCTTAATGCCTCTTTCAAGCATCTCCCCATTTTCCAAAGTCTGCCCCCTAAAATCCAGGATCGTGTTTTTGTGGTTTGGTTCTGCTCTTTCTGTGATTTCAACCCACAATGACTGGTGGTCACTGTTGCCCAGGTGCTCCCCACTGTTACCCCCATCACACTGTCCCTGTTTGTGAGCACAAGGTCCAGTATTGCCTTCAGCCGAGTTGGTTCCATGACCAGTTGCTTGAGAAGGCACCCTGAAGAGAGTCAGGATAAATCTGCTCCTAGTTGATGCTGCTGTGGATGCTCCAGTCACGTCTGGTATATTGAAGTCTCAACCAGTACTACCTCACCCTTGTCTGCCATCCTTTGGATGGCTAGCATCAACTCCTATCTGTTTCTTCCTCCTGGGCTGGTGGTCTATAGACCACACCTGTCTGGATGGCTGGCCCATTTTCCTTTCCAGCTTAACCCACAGTATCTCTCCCCATTTGTTTCTCCTGGATCTGTGTGCCCTTATGTCATTTTCACATACAGTGCCCTCCTCCTCCCTTCCTCCTGCTCTGTCTCTTTCTGAATATGTTGTAGCCAGGTATGGCCATCTCCCAGTCATGGTTATCATTACACCAGGTTTCAGTGATGGCCACAATGTCCAGGTCTGACTGTACCATGACAGCCTCCAGATCTTCCATCTTGTTGCTAAGGCTCCTGGCATTTGCACATGGCTTTCCATGATTTGACCTCCTAGACTGCTTCTACTGTCTACTCCAGCCCCTTCCTTGGTTGTCATTTATCCCTGGTTCTCCTTGCTGTCTGCCCTTCTGCTGAATTTTGCCCCTTTTCTGCTTATCCACCTTTTGGACACTATTCTCCATCTTTTGCACACTGCTTTGCAGAGATAGCCACTCCTCTGGTTCACTGGTTCCATTACTAGCTGTGGGGGGTGAGCAAGTAGGTGCCAAACCATACAATATGGTGATCACTTATATGGTTGTACCCAGGGGACTACCCACTGTAACATCAGCAATGCTGTCTCTTAAATAGTAGGTCCAGCACTGCCCTGTCCCTAGTGGGTTCCAAAACCAGCTGCCTAAGAAATGCCCCTTGCATGGCATCGAGGATGGCCTGCCTCCTGATGTAGCTGGGGCAATAATGCCCCAATCTATATCCGGCAAGTCCCCCATTATAAAAACTTCCCCCTTGCTGGTCATTTTGTTAAAGGCTTCCCCCAGGGCTCAGTCTAAATCCTCCCCTTGTCGGAGGTCTGTACACCATACCCTTGCGGATAATGACCCCGACTCATCTCTAAGCTGACCCATACTACCTCCAGGGAAGGACGGAAGTGTAGAAGTAGAAAAGCAGTGAGCTTGATAAAGGCTTAAGAAGAACCCAAGAGGAAGTCCAACATCATAGGAAGTAGGGGCTCCAACAGGGCAGGTTCAAAGAGAGGGGTGACAGGAGCAGATGAAAGTTGAGAGGAATTTTAGCTGGTGCATGAGCGACCCAGGGGAAGGGGAAGAGATGGAGAGAGAGAGAGAAGGGGAACAAGTTCCTGATAGAGGGAAGGTGACAGGAGAAGGGTGACTGCCCAACAGAGGTGAGAGTGTGTGGAAGGGAGAAGGTGTAAGGATCCCAGGAGTGGAGGGAGGTAGACGGAATGGGAGAGACAAGTGAAGACAGGTAACAGAGGAGGGACCCAAATCAGTATTTGAAGGTAAAGGAGGTGCAATGGTACTAGCAATGTGAAGATGGGGGGGGGTGGATTGGGGGGTAGCAGAACAGTAGTGAGCTTGTGGGAGTTGGTAGCAAGGTGGCAAAAGGCATTACAGAGGGTGCCAGTCTGGCAAGGGAAAAGGAGGGGTGGTGCTGTAAACCATAGTTGCATAACTGAAGAGCAGAACACCATTTTGGTAACAAGCTCCCGACAGACCTGCAGAGACAAGCAGTCTTTGTTGTGGTACAAGGTACCAAGTTTGGGGCGAAGCCTGGCATGGATCGCATCAATGTGGTCAGAGAGGTTAATCTCATTATCTAGCCACACACCAAGGTACTTGAAGAACGGAACTGCTTAGATGGAGGTGCCATCCAGGGTGAAGAATACGGGGAGGGGGGAGCCTAGCCAGTTTTGGCTGGTGCCAAAGGTAATGAATACAATTTTTTTTTTTTTTTTTAGTAGTGCCGTGGTTGGAGTGGAACCAGCACAGGAAGTTATCCAAATCTCGCTACAGCAAGCCTTCCACTGCTGTGGTTGAGGGACTGGAGGTGAAGACAACTGTATCACCTGCATACGTGTGAATATGCGAGTTGGTACAGGTAGAAGGGACATTACTCAGGAAAATGGAGAAGAGGATGGGACCCAGGATGGAGCCCTGTGGGACACCAGCCTGGATTGGTAGTGAAGGTGACAGGACGTCGAAACACAGAAAACTGGGCAGCACTCACCCACTTGTAGTACAGAGTTATTTTTTGCTGTAAAAAAATGCATTAGTCCAAGATATAGTGCCTCCAGCTTCTTTATTCATGTGAAAACACAGCATTAAGTGTTAAATCAACTAAAGCCTTAGTATATGAATTTCTAAGCACCCTACAAGACAGAGGTCAGATGAGGAGAGTGGGATAATTTGTAGCTGGCCCAAGTGAAATTACATGACTTGTGCTGGTCTATGAGATTGGGGGTAATCCAGGGGAAGTGGGAAGACTTGATCCTGAACTTTGAGGAGGGTGCGCTTGTGCCAGACTGAGGAAAATTTGGAATGGAACACAGAGAGAGCCACGTCGATATCGGGGGCAGAGAGGATGGCTGATCGGAGTGTTGCAGCAAGGTCGCTCAGGACAGCACTGATATAAAACGACCAGCAGGAACTAAACCAGATGTACCTAGGAAAGGAGGGAAGGCGATGGACATTTCTGTCTTAGAACATCATGCAGTGGTTGTTGAAGGCATCCAGCAGAATACCTGCTGCAACAATGCAATGGGAGGAAAGAACCCAGTCCAGGAGGGTGTGCTAAGGTTAGCGGAGTGGGGATTGAGTCAGGTGGGTTTAGTAATGATCTGGAAGAGATTAAGGGATTCAGTCTTGAAGGAGGTCCACCTGGAGGCTGGGGAGAGCCAAATAATATTAAAGTCCCCAAGGAAGATTAGTTCAACCAAGCAAGAGTATGTGATATTGGCAGAGAGAGAGAGAGAATCAGAGAGGAAGATGAGATTTTAGGAGAAGTAAAGAAACCCCCAATGAAGATGGGTAAGGTGGAATGAAATGAAAGCCTGACAAAGAGAAACTTATGGAAGGAACGTACAGCTTCCCCTGAGAGCAAAGGTACAGGATAGACTTTATTGGACATGGAGGGCAACACCACTGCCACATTTGCTCCTGTCCTGCCTGAAGAGGTGAGAATCAGGAAGGGACAGGCTAGAGACAGAAACCCTGGAGGAGATCCAAGATTCAGAGATACAGAGGATGCCAGGAGAGTGCTGTGAAACCCATATAGTGAGAAGATAGAGTTTAGGGAGAAAGATCCTGGCACTGAGATAAAAATGCTAAGGCCTTTGGTGGAAATTCTGATGGCATAATAAGTTGCACATAATCCACAGTTACCATTATACCGCAGTATTAGAGAAGAAGTAATTTTTGTACAAAAAGGAAGCCTCCTCAAACTTTTACATCAGAAAGAGTTGACACAGAAGGACTGTTGTCCTGGAAAATGCAAAAGAAATAGCTGAAAGGTCCGAGTACCATGATGTACCATGAACTAAGGTTATCTCGGTATTAGAAACTGCCTATGGTATCAATACCATGATACCACTAATGCCTAGAATCTTTAACAATGAAAAAAGGTAGAGTCAAAATTGTTGGTAAATTTCATTGCACTGCTGCTCTAATATACATCTCATGTGCAGACACACGTGGGATCATTTATTAGTTGTGTATGTGAAATACAGTTCTTGCAAGCTGCCAGATGGCTGTAAGAACTTTATTAAACATTACATAGAGGATAGTGTATGATTGCTCATACACAACAAGGATATTTTTCACTTGAGAGGTTTCCGTGGTAACCAGAGACCTTGAGAACGCACAGAAACCTCGAGAGTTTAAAAAAATATCCTTGGTGTGTATGAGCCATCATACACTGTCTTTTATAGTGTTTGGTTACTCAAAGACAACGGGTGCCCTTACTTTTTTGTTTTTGTATCGTCGCTCACCTACCGCAGGTGTCTATATCTGTAACAAGTGAAATGAATGAAGAGTCATAGTGAGTTTATGTGGAGGGATTGAAACTAGGACTGGGCCCCTGCTTAAAACTACATGTTTGGTGGGGTTGGAGCAGGTAATTGTTTATGTATTACTGCACTTTACAGCCGTCCAGATTTTCTGGCTAAGAAATATGATGTACTTTCCCGAAAAGGAGATAGTTCAGGGAAGGTACCATTGGTCTCTGTTGAGAAATGTGTTAATGCCTTAGGGTAAAGAATGATGATAACCACAACACTTAAGATAGAATGTTTATCGTTAATAGGGACCCTGAGACAGAGCTTCTGAAGATGGATGGGTGGAAGCTCCATCCCCTCCTGGGACAGGAAGGTGGTAAGCAGTCTGCAATAACTGCTTCCCTCTTAAGGTGGGAGATATGTGACAGGGAGCTCCTGCCACTATTAAGGACCAACCTTTTCTTAAATTTGTTGCAACAGTTCTTCTATTTCTTAGTCTATTCTATTCTTTACCATTTCTAATCCATAAGGCTGGCCACCTATGGGCACCCCCCTTCCCTTTCTTGACTACGCTATGGTGTCCTCTTTAATTTTCCTTTTCCCTCTCAGGTCCTCATACAGGGAGGTTATTGTGGTGACCTCCAAGTGTATGTAAAACTGGTTGTTTATTGTTGGATTTAGTATGTAATAGCACTATGACATAAAATACCTTGATGTATATACCTTCTGTTTATGAAACTTGTAAATGTTGAAAATACCATGGCACTAGGTGTTTTTGATACTGGTAAAAAGTACTAGGCGACTATTATAGAAATTAAGTTAGTTGTGCTGTTTAAAATGGATGTACATTGCTGTAAACTGAACAAGTCTACATGGCATAATGATTTGCATATATCCCATGATGCTCTGCAATATGGAAGTAGGTATGATGAGGTATTTCTTTGAAACTTGATTTGTTGCCGATGCCCTTTGGGGTAACCTTTCTTTCAGTGATTCTGCATTGAGGTTCTTTGTCTATAGCTTGTTTTTTTTTTTGTTTTTGTTTTTTTTTTCCTCTTTCTTTTTGGGCTCCCACTACCCAAGCAAACGGGACCCACACAGGGGTGGAGGGTGCATCTCAACTGGTAAGTTAGATCAGAGATCAGTGTCAGAAGGTGCTGGCTAAGTGCAGAAAAAGGACATATATAGTCTGTTGCTACAAACTGATGTACCGAAGAAGGAATATGGCACTGCAGAAGCTTATTTCCTGTATTTTGAATAAACATCACACAGAGATTGTGCGTTTAACCTGATGTTCGGTGTCTGCTCCATCTGTTATCCCACAACCCCTCCACAGCCTGGTCCTGAGCACATCCCCTACAGCAACTTGGCGCAGTTGTCAGCAGCGACATATGTTGCTGTAGGGGTTTCGCTGAGGGAAGTGTACACCCCGTCAGGGAATTAGCCAGTCAGGGTGATCTCCACTGATTTTGTACCACGCTGTGGAGTGGCATGCAATGCTGCCAGTGGTGTCACTATGCACACACCTGTACATAGGACACCAGATGGCAGCCACTCCTCCCCCCCATTGCAGTCCTGATGTTCCCCCCCGCCTCAACTAGGGGCCAAGCTAATGTCAGGCTCTGCAGCACATGCACACACACACACACACACACACACACACACACCCGCTCCGAGAGAAGCAATCCCTCAGATGCTCAATCCACCTCCCTGGTTGACCCTTCGATGATCCTGGCTCAGGCAAGAACCGGCAACACCAGCATCGTGAGCAGTAGCTCTACTGCTGCGTCGATGGGCCAGCCCCGGAAAAAGATTAAATGAACACTAACCAGTGACATTTGTTACCCAGTTTAACAGCAATGCAGGCCAGTAGCAAACTTGGTGCACAAATACTGGCCCATCCTGAAGACTAACCCAATCCTTAAGGAGAACATAGATATGAAGCCTAGGGTTTCTTCTAGTAGTTGGGGGGGGGCACTGGTGACATGATTATGACTAGTCATTTTATTTCCCCAATTTGAGAAAAACTGTACCTTAACTGGCTACCATCTAGACTGAAGGGGTATTTTAGAGGTGGAGCATGCAACATCTGTCATTATGCAAATGAAGGAAAGTTATACAATCATCATTCTGACAACAGGAAAGTGGAAATGAAACAGTTTGTTTGTTCCATTACAGCACCTGAAGTTTATATCGTCTGGGGCCTGTGCAACAAACATTACGTTGAATGAGCGAGGTCTCAGAGTGTGCATCCGGGAACAAATTCGTGCAACTGTGAATGGTAATTAACATAACGCTCAGAGCGTGCACTTTTGGATAGCCTACAGTTCCAAATCAGAGGGGATTATGTTCATGGGCCTAGAATATGTGCCACCATAAAAGAGGGAAGGTAGCCATGTAAATTTACCATTGCAAAAAGAGACACGAGGGATTGTCTTTTTTTTCTGTAATTTAAAACTTTATTAAAGTTTTCAGAAGCCACCAGTGATCTTATACAGCTTATTAATTAGACATGTGGGAGAGATTTCCTATGATACAGTAAAATGTTGACTGATCAGGTTAACAGACCATATAATTTACACATTACAGGCCTTTCTCTTGACCTGCCCAGGTCAAGTGGCACACCCTTCACCTGTGTATGGGGTTGGGGTAAAGACCCCAGTGTATGTTCGCCACCCCGGGGGCAGGACCCCACAACAGCAGATCCTTAAAGGGATAATTGCCAGTCTTTGAGCTATGATGTACAACAACCAGGAGTTTCACCCGTTTTCATGTTGGGATTCCAGTTTCCACAATTGCACAGTTAACTTTTCCATCTTTTAGATATCCCTCACCGTATTCTCCCAATGGGAGAGCAGGGAGTTCTTTTTTAAGCTGTAATCTCGTGATTGCTCTCTCCACGCCCTCCCCCTCACCCCCCCCCATTGTTATAAAGATATCTAATATTTAAAATATGTACTTTATTTTTAATATGAGAGGAAAGTGTAGGAGTAGTGTGGCTTCTGGGTCAGAGTACCATAATCTGAGATTATGGAATAGATCTCCATTTCGGATTCCTTCCAGAATGTGATGAGAATCGGGCAGAACCACAGAGCATGGGTATGTGTGGCTACATCACAGCCATGCCCTCTCCACCATGAGGAGTCGGGGACTGTCTCTTTGAACACAATATAACTGAATGGTCTAAATGAGGCAGTAGACTTTGCACCTTTCTTGTAAATTCTTTATGAAGTTTTGACCCCCCCCCTTTCCTCTCCCTTCTAGGCTTCCTTCATCAGGATTGATACCTATTTTGCGTTGGATTCCCTGAACTATAATTCTGATTGGACTTGATTTGTTTTTCTTATTCCCCCCCCCCATGTGCTTTCATGCTGTAAAGTGCATGTTTTAAAATGCACAGTGACTCATTTAATTTTGAAGGAAATGATGTGCTTGACAACACTGCAGTAGTAAATTGTTCAAGCAGTAGCTGAATGAAATGTGGTGCTTTTGTGTGAACTCACTAAGGGAATTCCACATGTGTACCAAAAATCATATAATTTATTATGCTAGCTAAATTATTGTGCAAAGTGCTTAATCTCGTGTGTGTGTGTATACTGTATATGTGTGTGTTTTCTTTCTCCTTGGAATCTCTATATTACCGCTAGTCCCTTGTTGATCTATTCCCCTCTTCCCTCAGTTTCAATATCATTATTATCAATGCACTTTACTGATATAAAATGTATTAATTTCAAAAGTTTCACCAGGAGAGACATACTAAGCCATAAACAACTTGTTTCCAGAAGTGTCCTGGGGGACAGGGGAGAGGGAGAAATACATATCCATACAGCGTAATAATATTTACAGAGAATGTAATAATATATGGGGTGGTGTGTGTAATGAGATTTTATACACGAGTTGTGAGATGCTACATAAAACAGAGGCGAAGCCAGAGGGTTCATAAACGCATCCCAAGCTGAGTGTACAATAAGTTTCACTCACGCCATCCCATATTTTATTTTTTTATAATTGCTGGAATGAGCTTTTTTGCCTCAGCAATTGTAAAAAATATCAGGAAACAGATTGGCATTCAGGCAGCCATGGACTAGTTAGGATTCTGTGCTATCCTGGTCCGTGGTCTGCCAACTTACAGTGAGCCACTTATTTGACAAGTAACATATGTCTACTTATGTGGAGCAAGTATGGTATTTTTTTTTTTTTAACTTACCAGTGAACAGCAGTTGTGGAGTTATGAAGTGCTTCCGGTAGGAAGAGGTGTGCATATCTGCTGGGTCTTGCGTGCTGGCAGGGAAACCAAAACCAGGCATATGTTTAAATATTTTGTGTTTGGTTTTCCCTGCCAGTGACCACAGGAAGAAAAGTACAGTTACGTAAGAACTTACCGTAACAGTAGATCTTCGAGAGAGCTCTTGCAGTGGTAATTACATATAGGACTGGCGCTCGACTAGCGGCAGGACATGAAAAATTCTCTAGCTAGCAGTCCCTGGCGTGGGACCGCTGCTAGGGTGACCGGCGCTCACGCGACGCCGGTATAAAGGGCGGAGTCTCAGACGCCTTCCAGTTCTTTCCCGCCACAGGCCTGGAAGGCCCGGACGAGAGAGAAGCAGATGTTTCCCTCAATGGAAAAGGAGCTGAAAAAGTCTAGGGGGATGGCGGGTGGGAAGGTATTACCTACTGCAAGAGCCTCTCTCGAAGATCTACTGTTACGGTAAGTTCTTACGTCACTGTACTATCTTACTTCGAGAGGGCTCTTGCAGTAGGTAATTACATATAGGACAGAATCCCAAGCAGTCTGGAACCAATAAGAAAGGCACCGGGGAGGAGGAACTACTCAGATAAGCAGTAGGAAAGCTTGCAACCCTCAAGAAAGGAGGCCTTGCAAGACCGCTAACCCGAAGCCTGCTCTACAATGAGAGGCAATGTCCAAACTGTAATGTTTAGTGAAGGTATGGACGGAAATCCAAGTGGCGGCAGCACAAATGTCTGCCGCGGACACATTCTTGAAACAAGTCACAGAGGCAGCAACTCCATGAGTGGAGTGACCTCTGACTTGACCTGGAAGGGTCTTGTTATACTTGTCATAACAGAAAGTGATGCAATGAGCCAACCACTTTGACAGGCATTGCTTGGGAAACAGCATTGCCTTCTCTTTTGTGAGCGAAAGAGACAAACAACTGATCAGTCTTTCTGAGATCTTTCGTCCTATTGGTATAATATCTCAGAATCCTGTGAACATCCATGGTGTGAAGCAAGTATTCTCCATGATTGGAGTATTGTGTGAAAAAGGCAGGTAATTCAATAGACTGATTTAAAGTAGATGCAGCTACCACCTTCGGGAGAAACTTAGGGTTTGTGCGGAGAGCTACTCGTTCTTTGTGGAAGATCAAGTAAGGGATTTTGCACATAAGGGCCTGAAGCTCGGAAATTCTGCGAGCTGAGGTAATGGCCACTAAGAAAAGCATCTTCCACGATAAAAACTTCAAGTCTGCAGAAGCCGCAGGCTCGAAGGGGGGGAAGAGTAAGTTTCTCAAGGACAAAATTTAAGTCCCAAGGTAGAGCTGGGGTCCGTATCAGGGGTCTGAGATGAAGGACCCCTCTAAGGAAGGTTTTGGATACCTCTAGCCGGGCAAAGGCCTTATCAGTGAAAGGTACGTGGTAGGCAGAGATAGCTGCCATGTGAACCTTCAGAGAGGAGTGACTGAGACCCAGGTCGAAGAAATGATGCATGTAATCCAGCAAAGTGGTTACGGGGCAGGAAAAGGGTTCCTCGTTCCTGGACACGGCCCAGATGGAAAATCTCTTCCATTTCATGGCATAAGTGGACCTAGTGGAGGGCTTCTAGCCTCTACAAAATCTCGCTACCTTAGGGATACTCCAAGCGAGACTGAACTAGGTCTGAAGGAGCCATGCATGAAGTTGAAGGACTTGAGTCCCGGATGGACCAGGTCCCCTGATCCTGAGTCAGCAATCCGGAGATAAGGGAAGAGGAAGAGAGGAACCTCTGAGTATTGTTGTGAGAGAACCAAATTTGCCTGGGCCAGAAAGGAACAATTAGAATCATTTTTGCTCCTTCTAGAGCCAGTTTCTGTAACACACGTGGGACCAGTGGAATTGGGGGAAAAGCACAGATGAATCTGACCTTCTAGCTTAGAGACAGAGCGTCTCTCCAGAAAGCTCCTCGCTCTGGAGCGAGCGAGCAAAAGATTGGAAGTTTTGCGTTTTGGGAGGAGGCGAATAGGTCTATTTGAGGAGTCCCCCAAGCCTGAAAAATGCTGTTTAGGACTATTCCGTCTAATTCCCACTCATGTGGAAGAGCTGACGAGCGACAGCCTGTCTGCTAGGACACTGTCTACTCCCGGAACATGGATCGCCATGAGGTGAAGGTTGTGGAGGGTGGCCCACTCCCAGACCCTCATCGCTTCCCTGCACAGCGGGTAGGATAGAGTTCCTCCCTTCTTGTTGATGTACCACACCACGCACATGTCCGTTTGGACGGCTAGGTGACTGGGAAGGATGTATGGATGAAGGGCCTGGAGCGCATAAAGCACCGCTCGGAGCTCAAGAACATTGATGTGAAGGGCTACCTCCAATTTCGACCAAAGTCCTTGAGTTCGATGAGGACCGAGATGGGCCCCCCAACCTTCGCCGGAGGCGTCCGTAGTCGAGGTCTGATCGGGGGGAGGATGAAAGAAGGGGACCCCCCCCGGAAGAGGTTCTCTTGTACCATCCACCACTTTAAGTCTCTGATCATCGGCGAGGAGATCAGGATTGGAAGATCTAGGTCGTCTACTCGTTGGTCCCACTGAGATCGAAGAGTCCATTGAGATATTCTCATGTGGAGGCGTGCTCGTGGGATCGTATGGATGGCAGCCGACATGAGTCCCAGTAGACGAAGCACCGACCTCGCCGGGACCCTCCTGAAGTTCAGTAGGAGGTAAATCTGTGACTGGAGGGAAACCCCGGTCCAGAGGCAGAAAAGCTTTGCACAAAGTTGTGTCGAGAATCGTTAATAAACTGGAGCCTCTGAGAAGGCTCCAGAAGAGACTGAGAGAGTTAATGGTAATACCCAGGTTGGTAAAACCTGCCGGGTGAGGGAGAGGAAATGTAGGAGTTCCTCCCTGGACGGAGCCACCAGGAGCCAATCGTCCAGGTAGGGAAACACCTGAGCTCCCAAAGAACACAGGTGGGCCGCTACCACTGCCAGGCATTTGGTAAAGACTCGAGGAGCCGAGGAAAGGCCAAACGGAAGCGCCCGGAATTGGTAATGGACCCCCTGGAACGCAAATCTGAGGTACTTGCGGTGCGAAGGCGAATGGGGATGTGCAGGTATGCATCCTGCATATCCAGTGCACAAAGCCATTGGCCCGGCCGAAGTAGGGGCAGAAGGGATTGAAGGGAGAGCATCCTGAACCTTTTGTATTCCACAAACAGGTTCAAGGAGCTGAGATCGAGAATCGGTCTGAGATCTCCCGTCTTCTTTGGTACAAGGAAGAAGTGGGAATAGTACCCCGTTCCGTAGAGGTGAGGAGGAACGGGTTCTATAGCCCGTTTTGTAAGAAGAGCTGAGATTTCTTCCCTGACCAGAGAAAGATGGTCCCTTGAATAAGCGGAATTCAGAGGGGGGTGACGTGGAGGTTTCTGCAGAAACTCTATGGAGTGTCCCTCTGCGATGATTTGAAGCACCCATGAATCCGGAGTTATCCTCTCCCACTCCGGGAGGTGGAGGGAGAACCTCCCTCCTACCAGTTCCTCCGGATTGTTGGGAGGCGGTGGGAGAGGGGAGGAATCAGGTGGTGTGAGGCAGCACCGCAGCTGGAGTGCCCATCGCTTTTTTGGGCGGAGGGGCCCTGGCAGCTGCGGGAGCCCGGCGTTTAGTGGCCCGCCTTCCCTGGAGTTTCGCTTGAGGCCGGCTGCGTCTGCGAAAAGGACGGCGCTGCGGAGGATGAGGACAGTACAGTGAATCCAAGGATTTAAGGGCCGTTCCCTTCTCCTGCAAGTCAGTGATGATGTCCTTGACATCACTGCTGAAAAGCATGAAACCCCTGAAAGGTGCCTCTTGAATGGTGGATTGCACCTCCGGGACCAGACCTGACACGCGAAGCCATGCGTGGCGCCGAAGGCTAACGGCAAACGCAGAGCTTCGTCCAGCGGTGTCCACTGCATCGTATGTCGTCCTTAGCATGTGATGACTGGCTGAACGAGCAGAGCAGACTAGATCGGCCAACTCCTGCTTGAGTTGGTTGGGAGTCCGGTAAGGAGTCGATCTTGGATTCCGCCTGGGTAAGGACGGCCTTCTGGTAATTCCCCATGTGAGCTACATAGTTCAGGGCCCTTATACCCAGTGTGGAGGAAGCATAACTCTTCTTTCCAAACTGATCCAGAAGGCGAGATTCCTTATCCGGGGGAGACAAGCTCAAATGTTTAGGATGTGCGGACCGGCCGTGAGCGGAACTGATCATGACCGAGTCGGCACGGGGGTGAGAATCTAAGAAGTCTACACCCTTCGGAGCCTGGTATAGCCTGTTTGACTTCCTAGGAAGTGGGGCTAAAGCCGAAGGTTGTTTCCAAATAGTGGAAACAAGGTGGGCGTGAGGCTCGATCCAGGGTGGCACTAAAGTAGGGGCCGTAAGGGGCAAATCCAGATGTTCGGCGAGTTTCACCCACTGAGGATCTGGATCTAAGGACTGCCACTGATGGACCTCCTGGATTTTCTTAAGTAACTCCGTGAAAGAAGGATCCTCCGGAGGAGACCTCGGAGGAGTCCTCGGCCGGGGTTTGAACGGAGAACGTAGCTCGTCGTCTTTATCGGAAACTCCCGCGGAGGCTTCCGAGGAGTCCGAAAGGACCGCAGAGGAAGAATCCGAGGCAGAAAAAGACTCCCTCACCCGTCTAGGGGGAGGAACGTGTTCCGTGGGAAGAGACCCAGAACGCGTATCCTGCCCCTCTCTGGAACCCGAGGGGAGGCCCCGGGGAAATGGAGGAGGGAGGGAGGAGAGCGCCGTCTAGGGCATACGGGAACCGGTGGAGGCACCGTCGTCGTAAGACGGCTCTCGACTTCTCTGGTGAGCTGAGCCTTGGCCTCAGCCCACCAGGAGGCAAGAGTCTCCTGCAAATCCACCGGCAGCCTGGGGGGCGGTGGAGGAGGGGGATAGTGAAACGGAGGATATCCGTAGGGAGAGTACCCAAGACCCGTCTGCGGATAAGTCGGAGACAGGTAGTGAGCGTCGGGTACTGCGGAGCGGAGGATTCGACGCGGAGTACCGTGGCGCGGGGGTACTGCGACCCGGGAAGACCCGGCGTCGGGTATGGCGGCGGTACCAAAGCCTGGAGGAGCTGCTGGAGCAGGCAGCCAAGCCGGGCACTCAGGGGCGGATCAGCTGGAAAAAGCCCCTGGGGTGGAGGGCCCCGAGGAGGGAGAAAATCCCCTGCTGGCGTCGGAGAGGCCAGTGTCGGGTCCGGCGACAGCGGGGCCAGTGTCGGAGGGGCCAGCGTCGGGGCCGGCATTGGGGGAACCGGCGTCAGATCCGGGTTCTCAATGGGGGGATCTGACGGCAGCCCAGGATCCCTAGTCTCATCCGGGGAAGGTGGTGAAAATCCCTGAGTCAGGCAAGGGGACTGGGCTCCCTGGCCAGCAGCGAAGGCCTCGCGGAGAGCCTGGCACGGACGGAAGAGGTGGTTCTAGACGTAGGCTCTGGGACCCAGCACGTCGGAGGAGCAGGCGTGTGACATGGTCGAAACCCAGTGGGCGTCGGAGGAGCGGCGTCTGACTTCAGGGCTCTCACGTCCGAGACGGGCGAGGAAGAGGAGAGGCCCAGTCGGAGAGGAGACAGCCAGCGCCGCCCAGGTCAGGCGAAGGGCCTTCTCCCAGCGTATGTCGGGGAGCCGGCCTGGCAAGCGTATGGCGCCCGCCAGTAGGCCGAGGATGCGAGACCGTACTGGGGCTAGAGTCTCCTTTATCCCAGAGACACCCGACAGGCCCGAACACCGAGCCTGAAGGGCAGGCCGACGCCTCCTCAAACCCTTGGAGGCTGCGGAGATCCCGGAGGGAAGTTACCTTGCCCAGCGACTCCAGCCGGAGTCATGGAGAAGAACCTTCTCCCGTGCCTATCCTTGTCCTTCTTTTTATGCCCTTCCGAGATCGAGCCTGCCTTAACTTTCTCAGCTCTTTCTCCATCGCAGACATCTTTTCTTCAGGAGATGGGCTTGAGGACTGCTGGCGTCGCTTGCGGGTTGCTGCGTTGAACCGAGGCAGTGCAGACAGTTATCCACCGGCGTGGTGGGGCCTAGGCAGAGAGGCAGAGGTGACTGTCCTTGTGTGGCAGTTAGTGCCGCAGTCATGCAAGAAAGAACAGGCGGGCGTCTGGGACCGCCCCTTTATACCGGCGTCGCATGGCGCGGTCACCAGCAGTGGTCCCGCCAGGGACTGCTAGCTAGAATTTTTTCCGTGGGGTCTCAAGCCGCCGCCAGTCTCATATGTAATTACCTACTGCAAGAGCCCTCTCAAGTAAGATTTTTTTTTTTTTTAATTAAAACATTCAGTGCCAACTGCAACAGGGCAATGTTCCAACCTGCATAATCAGAAACCGGTTATAATTTGCGTTATAACCAGCTGGTTATATGACGAAATTATAACGGATTCTATGGGAAAAGCGCTACCCAGTAATTATACTCATATTAAGGCACATTTTTGCCCTTTAATATTCTATAATGTAATCACGCTAATTAATTTAAATTTCACTGATAGCGTCTAGGTCATGTGGTATATATTACAGCTTTTTGTTACCGACTGACACTCTCCTGATGAAAACCAAGTGTGGATTGAAGCGCTGAGGCTATGTCACAAACTCAAGGTATGCATTATGCATATTAAACTGCAAATAATGCCGCTGTTCATGTCCTAGAATGCAATTTTTATTCTTTGCTTTAGGTAGCTCCACCACGGCATGGGGGGGTGGGGCATGGGAAACCTCAGAACCGAGATGTGGTCAGAGGCTGGGGGTATGGGGGAAATGGTGGGTCAGGGCACTAGCCTTACAGAGGGAGAACAAATGGAATACAAAATATGTAATCAATGGGCGAACCCTCCCCCCTTCAATAATGTACACACAGAACATTTCTTGCGGCCATAATACTAAGCACCTTCAAAAAGGCTTCTGGGGACAATCCCTCAAGATCAAGAATATTTTTTCTTGATCATGGACTTTTCCTGCACAGAAGAGTTCCTGCAAACTTTACTTGGTTTAGTTGGCATGTTAAGCAGTGGGCATCCTAGTCTTTATGTATTCAACAGTCCCTCCGAGCCCTTATTTGATCCCCACAAAAACTCCCTCCTCGTTCCTTTAAGAAGGAGGCAGTATAGCGCAGTGGTCTAAGGCTCTGAGCTGCAAATCTGGTGATATCCAGCAGACCAGACCTGGGTTTGAATCCCACAGCTTCCACTTGCATACTGTGTGACCCTGAGCAAGTCACTTAACCTCCTTGTGCTCCCAGGTCGCTCCTGTAAAAAAGCTTTCAGCTTAATGTGCTATACCTGGTTAAACAACTAAATAAATAAGAAGCAACTACAGGCACCCCTCAGGAATCTCAGCTGTCCTGCACAGACTTGCCTTGCCCTCTTAACTTTGAAGATGCTTTAAAACTACAATGCCTCCTCTCTCTTGCACCTGGAATGTGAGATCCGCTCATGTATACAGTACACTCAAGGTACTCAAAAAAACTCAGGGACTTAAGCTTCCCAACTTTGTTATGACAGGATCCAGCACAACCACATGAAAAAAACAGGTTCTAGATACAACTGTCCATCACTGTAGTAAGTATAGATCATTTCAGTTTTCATAGTGTGAACAACTTTCTTACTATCCTTGTAAGCTGGGACAAAGTGCACAACAAACCCTTTACCTCACGATGACTCATCTTACCCTTCATTAATTTTAATGATAGCCCTTTCTTTTCATGTTTTTCATTGCTCTAGAAGTAATGTTAACACCTTGGAGAGACTAAAGAGTATGAATAGTTAAAAATCCAGAGAAAAAAACGGTTTTGTCCCATTTAAAGTAAAAATGATACAAGAATAATGCAGGGTCCAGCCGTAGAAGTGGCCCTGACAAGAGCACTGACTTTAACCATACTTCTCAACTACCCCCAATTTTGCCTAAAAATGTCCCTTTGTCCCTCCTAAAGTTGACATTCCTGTCACTGAACTGTTCAGTATTTTTTTTTTTGCAAGCAAACTTTGTTGAAGGTTTTTCAAATATCAGTATCATTCCACATTAACATCCCCCCCAAAAACAAACAAAAAAAAAAACAGCTTACTGACAACTTTCACACGGAACCAAGTACATTTCTTTTGGTACAAATGCAGAGACCGGTATTACTTTATGGGACACATCAAAAGATCGAGACATGCAGTCAGTAACTTAAATAAAAAGAAAAACTTAATAAAAGGGGTAAACAAAAACACACCCCATCCTGTTAATCTGCAAGTCAGTCATTTGTTCTCTCATCAGCAAGTTGTTCGTCCACACAGATACCCTGGTCACCTGGAGTCAATTTTCAATTAAAGGATAAGCACGTGTAACTGCTGTGAACCATCCTGTGGTCAGCATCCCGGGGGTAGATTCTCTATGTGTCCTTAGAGTTATGCGTTACTCCTGCCATTTGGTCCAGCACCGAGTGCCCCATGAAGTGTTCCAGATAGCGCATGAAGGGTAGCCACCTAGCTATGCGTTTGTCTTTCTGAAAATGTAGGTGTGCCGTGATGACCTCCATCCATCACCTGTACCTACTTACAGAAAGCTAACCATGAGTCTAAAATCCCGTTTACACCATCATGTTCACAGCGCATCAACCCGTGTGCACCGGTTGATGTGCTGCAAAGACAGCGGTGTAGACACTTACTGGAGTGCATTAGGAGCGCTGCGGATCCATTTTTGGCTGCAACTCCGGAGTGGGGACTTCTATCGGATTGAGCACATTAAGCTGCACTGTAAACTCTCTTCCACACTCAATCTGCTGTGAAGCAGCTTCCCTGCTGATCAAACCCGCCCCACGGAATGTCCAGCCCCCTCTGCAGCAGAACCTGTAGTGCAGCAAGAGCCAGTTGTGTGGACTGAATCTGTGCATGGAGCACAGCGCAGCGGGACAGGAGCGGCGGAGAATGAAGAGTGCTACAGCTGTGTAAACATGGCTTATGTCTGGGGCAGGCTCCTGTAGCCATTTCAGTGGTACCACTTTGGCAATACCACTGATCAAAATTCGAAACAGGTATTTTACGTTTTTCACTTTAAAGCAACAGAACTAGTTAATCAGGAAGTCAGTTTTCACTTAGCTGGTCTGTTGATGTAGTTGTGCAGCTTTTTTTTTTTTTTTTTTTTTTTTAAATCTAGTTCTCCCATGCCCCGGCCGGCCCTCCTTCCTACCGGATCTCCCAGCCCCGTCACTTCAGCATCCCCAAGGACTTACTTTCTTCCAGTATCCCCCATGGTAGGGGGTTGGGAGTCCCCTCCACCCACCAGACCGGATCCAGATTCGGAGGACGGGAGGGGAAGTGCCTGAGTCACTGGGCATGGAGCTTGCGAAGGTCCATGGTCACTGTACATGCAGGGACCATTTTCTTGTTTCTGCCCCTGATGCGAAGGTAGGATGTGTAATGAGGCCAATGGAGGAGTCGCTCACACTCTTGTGCGCAGCATGCCGGGCACCTGCCCTGCCTCCTGCCCTCCACTGTCAGTGTCGGTGTGCCAACCCCCAGCTTCCAACAGGGGCCAGACGAACAACAACCACTGGATCCCTCCTCCCCTGGGAAAGGACAGCAGTCTTCCAGACACTCAATCCTCTCCCTCCCCGGCTGACCCCTGGCAATCTGCTTGCACCACAAACATGGGGTGCCGGTGTGGCAGTAGGTAAGGCATTAATGCCTCAGCCCTCCCTCAACACCACTGGACCAGCAGTTGTGCAGCTTTAATTCTGGTTTATGGATCTGCCAATGTAATTTTCAACCAAGGCCTACTGCTGTTTTTATTTTATAAATATTATCACTGTTGTGGATCCACAGTGTATGGCAGGTGCTGCATTTACAGCTGAACGCCCCCTTCACATTACTGCACGTCTTTTGTTTACTTTCGTTTAGCCCCATGCAGCACATTCACGATCTTCCAATGTTAGCACCATTGGTTTTATTTTATTTTATTGTACGGCCTGCCTGGACCTTGGCCCCTGCCCGCCCCTAGCTACCTTTCTAACCCCCAGGAACTTACCTTAATCCCGGGTCCCAGATACCCCCTGGATTGTCCCCCACCAGGGCGGCACCACCACACCAGCAGGACTTCCACGATGACAGGAGAAGGTGCCAGCATGACAGCCCACCAGCACTGCCTCCTTGGCTTGCCACTCCCCCAAAGTGGGGCACAGAACCCTGTACCGGCCATAGTGGACATCGGGATGGGTCGGGTCCCGTAAGTACTGCAGAAAGCTAGTGGAGCCTGGGCGAGCAAGCGAGCAGGCTTCATTAGTAGCAGCCGTAATTTTTGATATTTTGACCCCGGTGGCAAGGACATACAATGATGTCCCACATCTGCCCTGCCCCCACACGTACTGGTGCCGATGCACGAGTATCCCCAGCCTCCGCTAGGAGTCCCCATCGAGCAAGATACTCTATCCCCTCCCTCACGTAGAAGGAGAGCAGTCCCTAGGACACTCAATCCTTCCTCCCCCGGCCCTCCAACGTTCCCAGGTCTGTTCCCAAAACCGGGTCATCTGCAGCAGTCGAGCACCCTGCCCTGCAGGTGGCACCATTGATTTTATTTTTCATTTCCTGGTGTTCAGTGGCCCCCCTCCCTCGATCAGCAATTACCCATACATAATCTCCCCATGTATCCCCTTCCTCCACATTCCCTCATAACCAGTGGCCCCCTTCCACCAGCAAATGCCAGTACATATTCTCCCCATGTATCGCCCTCCTCCACTTTCCTTGTGTCCAGTGGCACCCTTCCTCCACCAGCAATCACTGGTACATTTTCTCCACATTCTTCCTCTGCATTCCCTGGTGTCCAGTGTGCCCCCCCACCAGCAGTCACCGGTACATATTCTTCTCACGTATCCCCTTCACATGCGTTCCCTGGTGGCAGTGCAGTACAGCATTTAGTGTCATGTTTGCTGCCCCGTGTAGTTTTGTTTTTGCGTTCAACATGTGTTGCATCTGATGCATTATTACTGCGAGTTAGTGGCATTTATAGCACTGTAATTCATATGCAATGTTATCACTGGAGAACTGATGTCCGTGCAAGGTATCCCAAACATTCTGCTTGTAACTGACTGAACTGAATGTTTACTTTTAGCAATTCTTTAATAAAGCAGAGTTAAAAACCAAAAGTGTGCTAGCACATTCTGAGTACATCCACAGTACTTAGATATCCAGTATGTAAAGTCAGAAAGTAACACACAGGGTAGTGATTTTTTTTAAATTACTTGTGTCCGCCATCTTCAATGAAATTAGTCATTAATTCTAGAAACCTGCAAGAAAAGCTGGTTTAAAAAACATCCCAGAGAAATAAAAATATAAGATGAATCTCATTTTAGGCAAGTTTTGAGAGAGAAACAGAATGTGCTGGGGTTCGAGCAATGGCCATATCATCAACTCGTCATCACCGCTGCATGGCCTTCATCCCTTTGATGACCTCCCTGTGCCAGAAACAGCACTCAGATGTTGTAGGGAGGTGGGGACTGCAAAGGGGCAGGTGGGCAAGTGGCAGTGTGTTGGTGGTACGGCCAAGGTGAGCAGCAGTGGGGTGATCAGGTCCAGGAGGCACCCTGTGGCAAAATGGAGGCATGAGAGACGCCAGACATGTTTGGTTCCCAACAGACTGAGTGGGTAGGTAACTGAGGGACCAGCAGCCTCTACTAGTCCCCTTCAGGTGGTGCTATGTAATGCAAGGTCGATGAGGAACAAGACTGCTATTATGGCAGACTTGATTTCCTTGGTTGACCTTCCTTGCATCACAGAGACCTGGTTGGGGGATGATGCAGGTCCAGTTTTGGAAGCATCTGTTCCCACCTGGAACTCTGTGCTGCACTGCCCAAGGATGGAATGCAGGGTGGAGGTGTGGCCATCTGCTTTAGATCTGACCTGACCTTTGTGCATCCAGTGGGTTCTACTTCATTGTTTGAATGCATGGCAGTGTTTGGGATACAGGTGCAGCTTGCAGGGTCCTCCTCATTTATAGTCCTCCTGGACATGAGGGAAATTTCCTGCAGGATGTCATGGACTTCGTCACCAATAGGGTACTGAAGTCGCCCAGATGGTTAATTTTGGGGGGACTTCAATGCCTGGGTCGACGACAAACTCTCGCACTTTAGAAAACTACTTCCTCCAGTCTATGACATCTATGGGCCTCGCACAAGCGGTTGCTTCCGCGACCCACCACCATGGCCATGCCTTGGACTTAGTATTCTCACTGGGGCTTGAGATTATGCAGTCTCTTGGTCAGATCACTGCATGGAGGATTTCTCACTCAGGGCCCCCCCCCCGTTAGTCCCTCCCCTGTTGAGATGGTTTGCTACCACCCTTTGAGGGGATTGCCCCGAGTGGGACTGCTGGCCGTAGCAGACTTTTCTAGTGTGAGTGCTGCATGTACGGTGGGTTGGACAAAGCAGTGGCAGCATATAATAATGCTGTCACCAAGGCGCTTGACAATGTCGCACTGATCTGTATATGATCCAGGTCTTCTCACTTGAGATCCAATGGTTTGATGGGGCTCTCAAGGAGATAAAGACCAAGGGTCAGAAGTTGGAGCGTTGCTGGAGAAAGTCCGGGTCCTTGGAGGACAAACTGGCTTTGAGAACTCACCACCGTGAGTATCAAAAGGCAATCAACTGTAAGAAGGCAGAGTTCCTGTCCAAGGAGATTGCTACAGGAAGGAACAGACTGGCCATGCTCTTTCGGACTATAGACAGGCTATTACATCCAGTCTGTCTGCAGCCAAAAAGAGCAGTTTCAATCACCCAGTGTGAGAGGTTTGCTCAATTCTTTTCTGACAGGGTGTCATCCATTAGGGCCAGGGTCTCTACAGTGGGATAGAATTATTCCAGCAGTATAGAGTCTGGTAGGTGCATGGGCACTCCATTTATGTGTGAAGAGTTTTAGCCGGTGGGGGTGTCTAAGGTCATAGAGGTAATCTCGAAGCTGGGACCCACTTTTTGTGAACTGGACCTGGGCCTGACACGTCTCCTAGTGGGATGTATCGAGTCCTTTGTTCCAGTGCTTGCCGAGATTGTCCGGTGTTCGTTGTCAGAGAGGATATTCCTTGATGCCTTGAAGGAGGCATTGGTAAGGCCTCTTTTAAAGAGACCATCTCTCGACCCTGACATTTTAGCGAATTACTGACCTGTCTCCAATCTTCCATTCTTGGAGAAGGTTGTGGAGAAAGTGGTGGCATCACAGCCCGAAGCCCACCTGATGACCATAGACATCTACAAGCCACTCCGGTCTCAATTTAGGAGGAAGCACAACACTGAAATAGCATTAGTTAGGGTGCAGAATGATCGCCTGAGGGCGAGAGATAGAGAAAATCAGTCAATTCTCGTTCTCTTCGATCTATCATCAGCTTTTGACACTGTATACCACACTGTGCTTTTTGATCACCTTAGAGGGTTTTGTGGACTCACCGGCAAAGTCCGCAGCTGGTTCGAGTCCTATCTGACAGGCAGAAAGCAATGGGTAGTGAAAGGGAATTTCTCCTCTGGCCCGAAGCTCCAGACATGCAGAGTCCCTCAGAGCTTAATCTTGTCTCCCATGATGTTTGCGGTGTACATGCTGCCCCTGGGTGATATCATTAGGCATTATGGTCTGGGTTTTCACAGCTATGCAAATGATACCCAGTTGTATATGTCCTTTGACTACAGAACATCAGACACTGTGAACGTGATAAATGAATGCTCACCTGAGATCCAGGACTGGATGTCCTCTAACTGGCAGTGGCTCAACCCAGACTAGATGGAGGTGCTGGCGATTAAACCGGGTCATTGGTGGAATATGGCCACCACCAGAGCAGGAAATGGGTTGTTCCTTGGTGCCACCTCACTGGTGGTGGCCAATAAGGTGCAAAATCTGGGCGTCATCCTCAACAACAGATTGACACTTGAGACTCAGGTGTCTTCCATTGTCCGAAATGTTTTTTTACCATTTGAAGAATGTCGCCCAGGTTAAAACCTTAATCCTGCCTGATAAGCTGCCCTCATTTGTACATGCCTTTGTAACATCCAGACTTGACTACTGCAACACTCTTTACTTCGGGGTCAGTGGGGATAGCCTCCGCTGGCTGCAGCTGGTGCAGAATGCTACTGCCAGGTTGTTAACGGGCCTTCTTAGGTCCATACATGTAACCCTGGTCCTGCGTGAACTGCACTGGCTGCCGGTCAGGTGGAGGATTGCCTTCAAGGTGGGCTTGCTCATCTACAAGGCCCTATATGGGTCGGGTCCTGGCTACCTATCAGACCTTCTGACACCTGCCCGCCTGGTGTGCTCACTTCGCTCTTCCAGGGAGGGCTTCCTCACAGTTCCGAGGGTGCAGCTTAAGACCTCCGGTGAATGTGCTTGAGGTCGCTGGGCCAATCCTATAGAATGTGTTGCCACAATGGCTAAGGGAAGCTCCTTCTGTTGAGAGTTTTAAAAGAGGACTAAAAACACATCTGTTTAACAATCTTTTAACTTCTAAATTAACATTTTAAACTAGGGTTTCAGAGTTTTATTTAATATTTATTATGGATGTGTTTTAAACGGACTCTTACTTAATCATTGATCTGTTTTGTTCTGAATTTTCCACCTCTATGTAAAGCGCCCGGAGCCTCCGGGATTGGGCGCTAAATAAAGTCTACTTACTTACTAATTATGCCAAAATAATTCTAAAAAAACTAAATGACTAAATTTGTTGCTGACTAAGAAATACTGCTGCTAAGTGACTTGCTCAGGCTACCAAGGCACAGCATAAAATTCTATCATGACATCTCAAAGAATCTATCCTTTTGTTCTACTGATTATTCTAAATTGCAAAAATAAAAAAAAAATATTGCTCTTCACAAGCCCACAAATGAAGGAAAAGGTAACCCCCAATCCCCCCCCCCACTCCGGTCACCCACAATAAATACCTTGGGGTGATCCTGGATGATACTTTTGCTCCCCCACGCTGATTACAGAAGATGGGGAGCCTTACCATAATTTATTTGAATTTTGGTGACCGAGTAATCCCACTTAGACGTGAAGTCCTTTTTTCAGGGGAGACTTGGAGTTAGTTACATACAATTATACAATGGCAAGAAAGAATCTTGGACTGTGATTGGTCAGTTTCGGGCTGGACCCATGGCGTTATCCCAGCATGATGCCACAGGTCTAGTCTCAGCACTGTGAACCTGTAGATGAGCCTTTGGAGCTAAATGAGCTTTTTTTTTTGCATCTCCTCTTAAGAAACAAAAATATTTTTCCACAGTAATAAAAACATCTTTAAAATTATTTTTTTATTTTATATATAACAACAAGCCATTGTATAATAGGAATAATGCAATCCAGGGTGTGTGTCGTTTGGGATAACGCCATGCCTGGGGCATTGGACGCACTCGGCCTGCGGCCTCGTGCCCAATCCCCAGGCGTGGCGTTATCCCAGCACGGCACACACCCTGTCATGCATTATTCCTTTATTAAAGAACAAAGGAATTTTACATGGATGCTCATGCATATACATACAGTTTTTATACTGAGCAAGTATTTAGTTACAGACAATAGTAGTGCATTAGGAAACATTCGGAAATCTATAATGGCAGAGAATACATACATAATTCCTACAGACAGTAAGTAGTCTTAGATAAAATTTGAGCAGCAACCGGGTCAGCCTCACTGCTGATGATGCTAGACACTACATACTGGCGAGCTCTGTACTGTCACTAGCTGACTAAGGCCTCCCGGTCTGCACAGCTGCCTATGACTCAATTCTCAGTAGAATAAATCTATCTGTATTAAGGCTTGTTTCTTTGTGCTTGGGGCTGACAACTGCACCTATAGCTGCACCCTCTAGACCCAAGCAAACTGGTTAACCCTACCCATCAGAATTAAGTCTCAGACATGTCTGCTAGCCAGGGAGACACTACTGGGCCTACCCCGCCATAACACACTGTTTCCACCTTGTCACCAATCACTACAACACTAGCAACACAGCTCGGAGTGCCCCTGAACTGCCTTTCCAACATACTCAGCTCAGCAAGCATTCATTCGCAGTTAGGGCTGCTGGCTGGTTAAATGAGCTGCTGGACACCTTGCGCAATCTACCTAACCGACAAGTTTAGGACAGCACTATGGGCAACCCTAACAGTTCAGTCGCTAATCATCCCAAAGTCCCTCCCGGTATACTCTTTGAACTGTATCAGACTCTGGCTCAGAGCCATGTGCCACTACTATGCTTGTTCTACAACGATTCTACCTGCCTTATTGTAAAAATGTATGCAATGGATCCAGCCTATTTATTTGTGCTTGTTTGACTATATTTGTACTTGTTTGATTTAATTCCACTGGAACTCACTTACTGCAATTGTTTTTTTGGTTTTTAACCAGGAGAGAGACACTAAGCTGAAGCTTGTTTACAGGTGCGACCTGGGAGCACAAGGAAGTTAAGTGACTTGCTCAGGGTCACACAATATGCAAGTGGGGGCTGTGGGATTCAAACCCAGGTCTTCAGGTTTCCAGCTCAGAACCTTAAACCACTGCACGATACTGCCTCCTATGTTATGGTGCCTTGTAATCTGTATTGACAGGGAACCTTTGTAAAAGAGCACTTGTGCTCAAAGGTATTCTCCAACATTTTCAATAAATAAGTATATACAGTATGCGCCATAAAATATCTCCATGAATAAGCCGGACTGCTGTTTTATCAGCCTATTCCCATTTGTCAAAAGTCGTACCCCACTGTAGTAATGTTAAAAAATATGCTTAATACGAACATTGTCCGCTGCCTATACAGCCCACTGTGAAGCCTCTCACAAGCACATTTTTATAATTCAGCAACAACAGTCTGTTCTCACCTGTCTGCTTCGCTCTGCCAGGAGTCAATTTCATGAATAGGTGTTAAGCCTTTTCAATTAGCAGGTGATTCATAGCCTTTTGTGTGCAGGTGTCCTGGTGCTGTGCTCCGCCGAGATGTCAGGAATTAACAGAAGTGGTCTTACCTTATCTCGAAATATAGAAATTCTTGAGGAGATGGAGACGATCCCCAAGTTAAGCCTCCAGGACATGTCCATCCACTTCGGCATACCAAAGTCCACGCTGTGTGATCTGTTAAAAGCTTAAGACAGACCAACAGCTGATTGGCATTTGAACCAAAATCCCGACAGGAAAAGAAAAAGGGAGAGGAGGGCAAAGACAGAGATATGGAGAAGGCCCTCCTTTGTTGGTTCTCGAATGCACATGGCCAAGAGGCTCTTTTCAGTATCCCATTGCTCCTCCAGAAAGCCCAGCAGCAGGAGGTCGCACTCGGTAAGCCAGAATTCAGACCAACTGATGGCTGGCTCACCCGTTGGAAGCATCGGCACAATATTTGTTTAAAAAAATCCACAGGGAGAAGCAAGCTGCCAATGTGGATAGGGCTACTGCCTGGATAAGAGATGTCCTGTCGGGCCTTCTCTGTGGCTATTCACCAGAGGACAGCTTCAACACTTGGTGCGTGGGATATGGCACCCTCTCCTTTACCACCAAAACACCAATGGACTTGAAAAAAGCAAAGGGGAGGCTGTCAGTTATGCTGACATGCAACATGACTTGCCCGAGAAGTGTGAGCTACTGGTTGTTGGGAAGTCGGTGCAGCCACAATGCTTTTGTGGGAAGACACATCTTCTCATCATCTACAGGGTGAATTTGACAGCCTGGATAACAGGAGAAATGTTTACTGAGTGGCTACATGCCTGGGATAGGAAGCTGAGACGTTGGAAGATTGCCCTATACCTAGATAATTTCAGCAGCCATCCAGAGGTCCCTGGGCTGAGAAACATCAAACTTATTTTTCTCCCGTCCAACATCACTAGCATTGTGTAGCCCTTGGGTAAGGGCATCATCTATAACTTTAAACGTCACTATGTAAGACACATGCAAGCTAGGATGCTGGATCTCCTGGACACAGAGCAAAACTTCACTGAGGCTTCATGTGTAAAAAGAATAAACATTTTGGATGCAGCCTGCATGATGAGGCAAGCCTGGCAACGTGTCACACCAGAGACCATTGTTATATGCTTTAGCAAAGCAAGATTTACACCACTTGCAGCTACGGAGGTGCCAGAGGAGCTGGATGACAGTGCGGTCCCAGAAGACAACACCCCAACCCCAAGTCTTACCCCAGAACAATTCTCGGAGATATGCTCCATGGGTGGTGAAGACCCACAACTTCCCAAGCACGACATCGCAGATGCCATCAGAGGGGTTCAAGAACAAACTGAGGATGCGGCAGATGAGGAAGGAAATAGCAGTCTCTGCTCGAGATGTACAGAATGCCCTCCTTTTATCTTAGACATGCGATGGAGCAACAGGACGACCTGCTGCCTGACTGGGAAGTTATGGCATGGACCATTAAGAAATGGGAGAAATACACGGAGAAGCTGAAGCTGCAGAATATCATAATTTTTTTTTTTTTTAAACAACCGGAGCCACAGGATTAATTAAGCAGCACACAAGTAAAAAAATGCTTTTAAACCTTCGGTTTTTAACATGCCTGAATAAAAGTTATGTTTTACCATTACTGTATTGTATCTAGGATGCCTGCACAGCAAAAACACTTCTTCATGAAAGAGCTGTAATTACTATGCTGTGCACACACATACTGTAAGCTTGTGAATTTCCTTTTCAGGTACAGTACTGTATTCGAAAATGTTTTTTGATAAACCAGACGATGCTTATAATGGATGAAATACCATTTCACACTGCAGTCCGTTATACGCGGTGTGCACTGTACTGAGCTTCATTTCAAAGACACATGGACCTAAAATATTGAATATTTTTTGCATGTTTTTATACAGCAAGAGTTGAAGACTACTGAAGTAGTGCTGGATAAACTTAGTGAAAGTCAGTTAACCAATTCCACTTCAAAGCCAGATCTTCCTCCTTGTTCTGTTCTTGTAGGAGAAAGGCCACTCAAGACTGAACATATCTGAGAAGGCATGGGGGAGGCAGAAAGAGATCAGGCATGCTTTTCTACAGTATTGGCTTGCATGTACTGGATGGGTTTCGGGAGTGCGGCAATTGCACTCTGTTTCATCGCACTGTATTGTATTGCTTGTTGTAACCCATGGGCCAACCCTGAAAAAGGTCCATAATATACACTAAGCGGATGGTTGCATCTATGTATCATACCTGTTATGAATACTACTATGTTTATAATTTCAAACCAATAAAGACGTTGAATTATAAAAAAAAAAAAAAAATGAAAAGGGGGCTGCAATTGTCTCAGTGGACTTAACCGGTCACCAAAACTCAAATAAATAAATTGCATTAACAAAAAGAAAAACAAGAATTTCTGGTTATGACATTGGTCATAGAAACTCTATACAAGTCTTTGCTCACAGTCCATCAAGGGCCATTCGAGTGAACATGGAGGACTACAATATGCAGAAGAACTTACAGGCAATCATATTTATTTTAGCCTCTCCCAGCTACCACTCTGAGGAATCAGTGAAGGGCCAAAGAAAGGATCTATTTACAAAACACAGAAATTGGAATCTATGCTGCTTTATCAAGTCCTGATAATTCTGATGAAACATCAACCTTAGAAGGAAGCTCCCTTGGGCTTCATGCCAAGATTTGTGACAACAGAAGCCCACAGCAAGGTTTGGGCTGAGAACATTACTTAACTAGGCAGTTTTACATGCAGGGGTGTGTGTGTGTGTGTGTGTGGGGGGGGGGGGTTAATTATATTCGGTTGTTTTGTCTCCCTGACAACAAAGAAGAAGCTGCTGATCGTAATCTACTGTTACACTCAAAACTGGGACAGACTGCGATGGCAGCCCACAGCTGCATCAGGCTGTCGTAGCAATAAGAATTCTAGAAATGAACAGAAGGCAAGCGAGACACTGCAGGTAATTAAGCAGAGTGACTTAATTATGCAAAGTGGTACAGCTACTCATGTTGCTTGTGGTTATTCCATTACCTACCAGTTCTGTGACAGCAAAACCACTAAAAAAAAAAAAAGGCTGTTCTTTTCTTTTTTAAATGAACTTCTCTCCCTCTTGTAAAAAAACAAAGACAAGGCGCTGCGTCAGCATGTGGTTAAGCAACAATGAAAGAGAATTAATGTATCGTTGAAAATAGAAAATAGTTAAAGATCCATCGCCTTGACGGTTTTCAGAAATATCTCAGAAAAAATGCTAGTGTAGGACCAACTTGTTTTTTTTCTCTTTAGATATTTTCCGAAGAATCCTGGGTCTAAACGAGATTTTAACTCATTTTCTATTTTCAGCGCATTTAATATAACCATTTTGTTTCTCTCCCTCTTGTCATTGTCCCAAGAGGGCTCTTTAAAAAAACCACTGCAAAACCCCTTGCTGATAACAGCCACACCACATCAGAGCTCCCGGACAGTGCTGATTATGTGGTTAATCCTGCGGCATGCACCCTGCCCCAATGATATAACATTTTATTTTATTCTTTGTTAACCAGGTAAGGTCCACTACGCACAGGTGCCTATTTTCACAGGTGACCCAGGAGCACTGTGGAGATTTATTTATTGAAAGAGATTTACCAGGAAATACATACCGAGTCATAAAGCTCGTTTCCCGATGTGTCCTGGGGGAACGGAGGTGGGAATAAATACATAGTATAAGCAAAGCGCAGTAATCCGATAAGCAAAAGGCACAGCCATGTACAGTATATATAGTAATGTAAGTGGGAAATTGCTAGACAAGAACAATAGATATGTAAGGAGGAGAAAAAAGGACGGATAGGGAGCAGGGAGGTTAAGTGACTTGCTCAGAGTCATAAAGTATGCAAGTGGAGGCTGTGGGAATCAAACACAGGCTCTGTCTGTTGGATGCAATTTGCTCCATCTACCCTAGCATCCATCTAGTGTGCTGAGCCTAGGAACCCATCATAGTATTAAACAGTATGGGTAGAAACTCTACAAGTTAACACAAATATTACAAAAAAAAAAGAAAAGAAGAAGAAATCGGCCTATATTGTAAGATCCCTTCCTTGGCCTGTAGGCAAAGACATTTCTTTAATCCCCTGGCCCATTACTAGCTATTTAGCTTTGAGGCCTGAGGCCTTTGTCCTATTCGCAACTGTTGAGACGAGGTGGTGTTAAGGATTAGAACCAGTATTGCTGGGTGTGGGGTGGGGCTCATCTCTAGAAAAGCTGAACAGGAACAGTGAACAGATTCCATAAACAGACTGTCTGCTGGTGTTTGGTACAGAGCAGAGGTTACTGTACCGCCTGCACTAGAGGCTGGGATTATCTCTAAATCTCAGCCAGGCTGCCCAATGGTCCAACGGCAGCGCATCACTCTGCCACGTGGATAATCCAGCCTCGGGTGCAAAGTGGGGCTGCTACACTGGAAGGCAGATCAGACTAAAGTATCGGTGCAGATCAAGCGAAGTCAGCACCGGCAGAAGATCCTTACAGAAGGGGGTGGTGAGCAGAAATCCTGCACTTTTGGTATGCTGTGTATCGGTTTTCTACGTTCGGGCTAAGGGACCGAGGTCAGGGGGTTGTATAATCAGCAGGAAGTGGGCGGAATCTCAGGGAGGAGTTTGGACCAAATGAAATGCAGCAGGAAGCCTCAGGGGACTTTTAAATAACAGCAACAAAAAGTTTTTCGGTGCACAGATAAAGCACAGTCAGCACCGGCAGCGGATTCTCACAGAGGGGGTTGGTGAGCAGAAATGCTGCAATTCTGGTAAGATAATCACCCTGTTTTCTGTATTTGGGCTGATGGGCCAAGGCTGGGGGACAGGGTGTAGTCAGCGGGAGTTGGACGGATTCTCGGGGAGAGTTTGAACCAATCGAGAAACAGCAGAGAACTCCCACCTAATGTGTCCCATTCACGTTCATGTCTCAGAACAGAAGTGGAACAGTGATACAACTGGCATTTTAAGCATCTGCAGGTGATAGCAGGCATGCAGGGGACACTGCTGGTCCAGTAAGGCAAGACAGACTACCTGTGTACTTACTGCAACCTGTGATAAGGATTACAAGAAATGGAAATTACGTACTTACCGTAATTCTTGATCTTCTCTTGTATCTTCACCATTCATTACTGCTGAGTGTAAGCCGGAGGTGCGCACCCACTACGGGAGTTTTTTTTCTTTTTGAGAGGAGTCGGCGCAATGACGCCATCCTAGAGAGTGTCGTGACTATGGTGCACGTAGGAGCAGCCATTAAGCACTGCAGACGACTCCTCCATCCCAGTTCTTTAAGCCAGAGAGGTGAAATAAGGATGAGAAAAGGAAAGCGAGGCAAGTGAGCCAAGGGATAGGGAAAGGAAAGCATATAAATTGAAAAAGGAATAAGCCGATAGAGGACAGGAAAGGAAAGAACCCTACCCTAAGGGACTGCAAGGCCTCACTCCTGGGGCGGCTCCGAAGAAGGAAGAAGAAGAAGAAGAAGAAAAGGAGGAGGAGGAGGAGGGAAAAATTCTGCCAAACTGTGAGTTAATTGGCTTGAAGGCTTATAAGCTCGGAACTAAAGGGCAAGGGAGCAAGGATCCCATCAAACAGAAATTGGCCTAAGAAGGTTCGATCAAACCTTTTGCACAGCTTGATACACAAAAGGCAGACTTTCTACACCTCCTGCCATCCCCAACCCCTTACTCAAGCCGAGAGCTCACAGACTGCCAAGGCAGAAAATCTGTTCCGGAGGGAGAGCACCCAACTAGGTAGGGGAAAGGACCCCACTAGCACATTGTTGTGTGCTAAAACCAATTTGGAGGGAGGGGGTATTTGAAGCCCTGCAGAGGGCACCCCTTTGGGAAGGCAGATGAAGACAGAGTAGGAAACTCATTCCGACTCCCTGGAGACAGAGGTAATAATCAGATCACCAGTTCAAGGGCAATTTGAAATGCTAGAACAGAGTTCAACTAACATAGACTGGCGTAAAAAGGACAAGGTCCAGCCAGTGGGATCCTAGAACAAAGGAACAGAACCATTAAAGGAGTAGCTCTGTTAACTGGTGATTGAACAACGTAGCCTAAGAAGGTGCCAATAGGTCAACTTCACAAGCAATCAGAAAGAGTTCCCCCAGGAGAAAGACAAATCCTACTCGTTCCCCTCCCTTTCATACTTATGCTATCTGTTCTGAGAGAAGAACGGAAGACTCAAGTTCTTAGGGATTTAGGCTCTAAGGCCATGAGAAGAAGGAGAGGAGGAACGAGCAGGGTGGAGGGGACACCCAAGAAGGAGTCCCATGAGGGGAAGGTGGGTGGGATTCAGTAATCAATGGTGGAGATACAAGAGAAGATCAAGAATTATGGCAGGTATGTAATTTTCATATCTTCCCTTGTCAATCTTCAACATTCATTACTGCTGGGTGAGTACCAAGCCCCCCCCCCCGAAGGGGGATTAGAGTGACCCTGAGGGAACAAGACCCTCAGCCTCCTGCTGGTGAGAAACAGGAGGAAGTGGCCCTGGTCTCACTAGACAGGAAGCCTAAGTCCGAGGAGAGCCAGGCAGTGTCCCCTGGAGACGAGGAGATGGAGAAAGCCCCTGCAGAAAGCTCCTAGCCCTGGAAGAAAAGAGGCGGGTCCCTCGGAAGGCACAGCAAATCACCCTACGCCGGGTCAGGGGTGACAACCTTGTCAGACAAAGCCATGCCACCCACCTAATGCAGATCACTGTCCCCGAAAGCCTGGAAGCCATCTCACTGGCATCATAGGATGCCCTTGCTTGGTGCCTTGCCAATTCCAGGCATATAGCAGAGAGGACAATGGCCTGTCTAGATTGCTCCATAGCAGGCATTGATGCTAGAAGTTGAGAGAGCATCGACCACAAGTGACCGTTGTAGGCAGCATGGTGTGCCTGATGTGATGCAATGCACAGCATCGCACAAGAAGAGAACACTCTTCAACCCACTGGTCAAATTGTAAGGAATCTGAGTCCGGTGGTCGGTAGTGCGCCAGGCAGCGGCGCCCAGAAGGAGTTTCTAGGAACACCAATCCCGAGGGAGGGTTGGGGAGAGAACCTAGGGACTCGGATGGAGCACAATACCTCCTCCTGCAGTCTGCCGGGGCTGGGATAGGGTCGGCTGGAGACTGCAAGGTGCGGATAGATGCTTCCTGGAAAGGAATAGGCCAGGATGGCACCACCAAATGCTAGGCACTGAATTCACCAAGGAATTCAGGCATCTCCCACTTAGTATTGTCATGTCTGACATGGGAGATACAGAGATCCCCAACCATCCTTGAAAGGAAGCGCTGATAATCAGTGAAATCAGCGTCAGAGGAAAGGTGAGCAGAGGGTTCCTCTCCCTCCAAGAAGGGAGCCGAGGAGGATAAGGAACTCAAATGTTCAGATGACTTCTGTGGCGGAGGGGACAAGCGAAATACCCGATCATGCATGTATCAAACATATGACGGGAAGGCCGCCGCAGTGCCTCTGAACATCTCCCAGGATAACGGCCCCGTAGGACCAACATGGCCTGAAAGGGAGGGAGGTGGCTGCAGAGGAATGGGAGAGGGGCACCTACGAGGAGGCAACTTTCCTCTGCTAGAGCTATGAAATCCAGGAAACTGAGCCCGAGCTGGCGGGGTCCCTGAAATCAAACCAGATCGCAAGACGGATCCCTGGGGATGCAAACTCTGGAATAGCCCAACCAGGGAATCTCCCCTGTGACACACTTGAGGTTGCCTGGGCCCAGATGGGCAACCCACGGTGGCACCACCGGAAGGGTCCCCTGAGCCCAAAAGGGAGAGCTACGGCCCCGTCCCACACCCCGAGGAGTGGCAGAAGGGTGCCGACGCCCCTCACCCCGACCCCTCAACCCCTCAGACTCAGAGGACGCCCTCCTCCTCCTCCTCCTCGACTCCAGTGATGGGGTCCGTCAATCCAGAGACCTCCTGAGGGGGGCCTCCAATCCACTGTGAAAAGGTGCAGCAGCACCAGGGTTGACAGCTGCCCCAGCCTCCTCTGGGAGGACAGCCCCCTTCCCAACCCCCAAAGCACCCTCCCCCATAGACTCCAGGCCACCCCCAGCCTGGGAGTCCTTGGAGGAAGACCGTTCTGGGGACTTAGAAATGCGGGTGCTGCGCCGGCTGACACCGCACCTCCCAAAGGACTCTGACTCCAAAGAATCGGGGTGCGAGACCGGGTCCACGTCTTAAATCGTCCACTTCCAGAGAAGAGTCAACTAGAAGGACCTCGATGCTGGTCACCCCAAGTCTGCTGGGAAGTGGCACCGCGAATGGCGCCAGTGTTGCTCGCGATGCCGACTGCTCCCAGCACCTCACCCGCAGCACCGAGACCCAGTCCTGACCCGCCAACGGCCCTGGTCATATCCCTGGTGCAGCGCGCGGCCCTGGAATCAAACACGGTACTACCAGCGGTGCTGACTGGATGAATGGTGCCACGAGTGATGCCGAGAACCAAACCAGCGCCACCCCGATCACCGGCACTATGAACGGCACCAAGATCCAGACAGCACTGGCAGGTGGCGTCAAGGGTCCACCAGTGCCGAACCCAGCAACCGTGGGGTCATGACACTAGGGGAGTGTGCACTCCGAGGAGGCGAAAGGAGGCGGTGTCCCCGACACGACCCCTGGAGGCGCCACGACATTCCTCCGACACCACGGAAGAGGCCTCCTCCTCGGCAAGGCCTGAAGATGAGGAGGCCTCCTCCTCCTCACCAGACCGTATAGGCCTGGGAGGGGACCCGGAGGAAGGGCCTAAAGTCCTGGCCTGGGAAACCCGAGATAGACACCGTCCTCTGAAAGTCGGTGGGGCCTTGCCGACTTAAAACGCACGGACTTTGAGAATGTGGTGGTCCATCGAAAAACAGGTGTCGCATCTATCCATGTCACGGTTAGGTCCCAGGCACCGAAGGCAGACATCATGCCGGGTCCGCCACGGAGAATGCCAGCCAGGAGCACCGCTGGGGCACGCCGACTTTCGACTTTCACGGCTCTGAACCAGACATGATGCAAAATAAAATAGAACAGTAAAAGCCCGCCTCGCTAAAACAAATGATCAGAACAAACTTACCGTGTCGGGGAAGAAAACTGGGATTGAGGAGTCGCCGGACAGCAGACGGCGGTGAACGGGCCTAGTGGGCGATCAAATTGTTTGGACTCGCGAGCAGGTGCAGCTCACGGGCGGAGGAAATAGAACTGGATGGAGGAGGAGTCTGCGGCGCAATGGCCCACCGTGCACCACATACTGCGCCACCTCGAGGGTGGCACCATCGGCAGCAGCCCTCTCCAAAAAAAAAAAAACTCCGTGAGTGGTGCATGCTCCCGCACCCCAGCAGTAATGACTGGTGAAGATTGACAAGGGAAGATCTGCAAACACTGTTAAACCAGGATACAACACCATATCTAGGGTAAGGTTAACTTAACGGGAGAAAAAGGAGGAAAAGAAGCAAAAGGGAAGAATCTAGAAAAACCCTATCTAGGGTCAGGTGGCTTAGGTGTAAGCCAAACAAAAAGGGGAAAGTTAGAAAAGTCTTATTTAAAGCAAAAGACGAAAACCTAAGCACAACCCTAGCTAGGGTAAAGCAACAAGGGGTAAACAAAACACCCTATGGGAGTTAAAGGCACAAGTTCTTTTCCAGATAACAGGGAGTGTAGTATTGGGAATGTTGGGAGTGCTGCAATGCAGTGGCTGTGGAGCAGCAGTGTTCAGAGACCTTTTGGAGACTAAGGTGCTGCCCCATCTGCGTGCGCCTCTCTGGGCTGAGGGAGTAGGTCACTAGACTCCAAGTCGAGTTATCTAAGATTTGGAGGCCCTCTTCCCCCACCCAGGAGCCACAAAATCTACCACCAATGCCTTAGAGGGTGCCAAGGAGGAGGGCCGGCTGGACTGTGGTGGGCTCTGAGGGGGTTGGGGTGGCAGGTCAGGGGAACATTCCTCAGCTGGTGCCACTACACAGCTCTTTCACCACTCTGGTGAGAGGGGACTACCAAGAGGAGGCACCCATGGTTCTGGCCAGGACGAATGTGCTGGTCCTCCATAGGGGAAGCCCTGAGGTGCGTGGCAGAGGACCCCAGCAGAAAAGGAAGCAATTGCTGGTGGGGGGATTCCACTGTAACTGGAGTAGATTTGGGAGCAGGGTGTGAGAGGAAGAGGAAGAGGAAGGTGAGGTGCCTATCTGATGCCTCAGCACAGGAGGGATGGACAGTGAATCCTTAGGATCACTAGGGCGGCAGGGCAAGAGGGGAGGTTAGAAGTCACTGTCCATCTGGGGACAAATGACCTGGTAAGGGATGCAGCAGGGGTGGTACAGGAAAGGTTTAGCAGGTTAGGGAGGGGCATGATACAGGCAGCTCACAACATGGCATTCACTGAGGTGCTACTGGTATATGGCCGGGAGGGGGGAAGACCACGGAACACCACACCAAGGCCTTCAACAACTAGCTGAAGGCACAGTGCATGGAGGAGGGTTTTGGTTACATCAGGGATGGGGGTCCTACCTAGTGGGATAGAGGCCTGTACACAGGAGATGGCCTCCATCCATCCAGGAGCAGAATGGCAGTCCTGGGTGGAAGGTTTAAATGATACTTCAATGAGCATTTAGGGTAAAGGGGAGAGGCAGAAAAAAAATGAGACAGTCAGTGACTCCTCAGTCAGAAAATAGAGCAGCAGAGAGGAGAAGCCCAGGGAAAATAAAGTCCCCAGGTGTAGAGATAAGGGGGAGGAAAGAACGTGAGGGCCAGGAGGTGGCTCCAAGGCTGAGAATAGAAATAAGAAGCATGGGCAGGAACATGAGATGGGGGGGGAGGGGGGAGTACTAGGGCCAAGGAAAGGACAAAGGATGGAATCTGTCTACCTCAGCCCGGCATCCCAATCCCCCAAGGTGTCCACCCAGCAACATGAAGCTCCTCCTCCCCCAAAACAACTCTTGCCATGGACACCCTCCCCGAGCCAGGACCAAAAGTATATTGGGGAAGGCACCATGGAAAAGGTCTTATTTGAGCCAACGCCCTCACCAGCAGCTGTTGCAAAGGCACAGAAATGATGGTAAGAGGGGCATTGTTTAAGGTTTATTACAGGGGATGGGAGGAAATTACGACAAACCACCCAGTCGAAAATTTGGGCACTACATTAAGGTCTTTTCGGCATTTTGTTGTTTTATTTTGTCCCCACGTCATTCTGTCCGTGTCATTGTGACCGTGACTTTTTGTCCAGGGGCAAAACATTTATACATGACCCATGGGTACTAAAAGAACTGAGCACTGCACTAGCCACCCCTCTGGCAACACTATTCAGTATCTCATTGGAGACCTGGGTAGCTCCAAAGGACTGAAAAAGGGCCAATGTGGTCCCTCTGCACCAAGAGTGGCAGCAGACAGAAGGCTAGAAAATACAAGCCAGTCAGTCTGAAGGAGAGCCTGATGGAGTACCTGGAGGCAAAATGGTCTGCAGGACCACCAGCAGTGCAGTTTCACAGATGGGAGGTCATGTCAAGTCATGTCATGAGCAAGGTGCCACAGGGATCTGTCCCTGTTTAGATGTTTAGTGAGGCCACACCTGGAGTGCTACACCCAGTTCTGAAGCCCTCACTTCAGGAAAGATAGGGAAAGGATGGAGATGGTGCAGTGCAGGGTAACAAAAATGCTTCAGGGCCAGCAGGGCAGGTCTTACAAGAAGCACCTCGAGGCATTGAACATGTACTCATTGGAGACCAGATGGGAGAGGGGAGATATGACAAAGGGTTCATAAAAGGAATATACATGGTGAACTGCAAGGAACTATTTAGCTTAAATGCTAGTTCACAGTCACAAGGGCATGAATGAAAACTGACAGAAGGGAGATGAGGAAGTATTTTACAGAAAGGGTGGTAGAACCGTGAAGAGTCTACCACCCAAGTGGTGAGCACTAAAACAGTTGATGGTTTTAAGCATGGCTGGAACAGAGTGAAGAGTATAGTAGTCACTTGGAGTGACAGAATCAGGAAGGAGAATGGGCGGGGGGCAAGGACCTTGGAAGGACAGTAGATCCCAGGGTAAGATACGGATCTCTGGCAGACTAGATGGACCACTGATCTTTTTCTGTCATCACGGTCTAAGTTTCTATAAGGGGTAGGCAGTGGATGTAGCCTATCAGGATTTCTTTAAAGTCTTTGGCACTGTGCCACACAGGAAGCTAAAGAAACTTGGCAAAAGCTGGGTATACTAAAGTTATGTAAGACAGTCAAGGAGGCTAATAGCCCATTATAGACTGTCCTCACAATTCAGTATCAAACTGGTTAAAGTGGTAAATGGAAGTCACTCATGGTATGCGAGAGTAACCAGTGAAGTGTCACAGGAATGGACACTGGCTCCTGTCCTCTTCAATCTCTTCATAAATGGAGGGGAAGGTGTGCCTCTTTGTTGATGACACAAGAATATGCAACAGGGTGGACACCCAGGAAGGGGAGGAAAGCACGTGAAGGGATCTGGGAAAACTGCAAATGTGGTCTAGGAGGTGGTAACTATGTTTCAATGCCAAAAAGTACAAATTCATGTACCTGGGTCAGGGAACCCAGGGCCTGTGTGTAAGATGTGGGGAAGTTCTTACAGTTACCAAGCAATAGAGGGACCTTGGGATAATCCTATCTGATTATCTCAAACTAGTAGGGCAGTGCAACAAGACAGTTAGCTGACAATACTAGTGGGATGTTGGGATGCACAGAGAGGGAATTTCTGGCAGGAGAAGGAGGTGGTGTTGCCACTGAAGCCCATACTAGTGAGACATTGCAGAGGGACTGGAAGGAAAAGTATGTCTCTTTGCAGATGACACAAAGATCTGCAACAGAGTTGATGCACAGAGTGGGGTGGAAAGGATGAGAAGGGATTTGGCAAAGTTAGAGAAATGGTCAAATGTATGGCAGCTTAGATTCAATGCTAAGAAGTGCAAGGTAATGCACCTGGGAAACAAAAACCCAGGGGAAGAGTACACAATGGGGGGTGAGATACTAACAACAACAAAAATGGAAAGGGACCTGGGGGTAGTCATATCAGATGACTTAAAGGTAGGCAAGCAATGTGAGAGGGCAGCAAGGAGGGCTGGGGGGATACTGGGATGCATAGGGAGAGGCATCACCAGTAGAAAACAGGAAGTTGTTATCCCTCTGTACAGACAGCTGATGAGACCCCATCTGGAGTACTGTGTGCAGTTCTGGAGACCAAATCTCCGCAAGGACATAGACAAGATGGAAGCTGTCCAGAAGAGGGCAACTAAAATGGTGCAGGGTCTGCACCAGAAGACATATGGAGAGAGGTTAAAGGAGCTTAACGGTATAGCCCTGAGGAAAGGAGGAGAGGGGGACATGATAGAAATGTTCAAGTACCTCAAGGGAATCAACAAAGTCCAAGAGGGTAGCATCTTCAAAAAAGAGGTGTACAAGAACAAGGGGCACAATTTGAAGATAGAGGGGAGGCGGCTCAGAGGTAATGTAAGGACGTATTTTTTCACAGAGAGGGTTGTGGATGCATGGAACAGCCTTCCGGAGGAGGTTGTGGAGTCAACAACAGTGGTTGAATTCAAGCATGCATGGGACAGTCATAAGGCAATTCTAGGTGGTGGGAGTAGAAAGGAGTAGGCTGCAGGTTAACTAGGATCTGCAGCTTATCCATTAGGTAGGGAAATGGGCAGATTGGGTAGGCCAAGCGGTCCTGATCTGCTGTCAAATTCTATGTTTCTATGTAGAGTGCTGTGTACAGTTCTGAAGGCCACACCTCCACAAGGCCAATGCTAAGGTGGAAGTGATCCAGAGGCGGTCTACCAAAATGGTGCAGGGGTTGCATGATAAACCATACAAGGAGAATCTGTGGGAACTCAACAAGTACTCCCTGGAGGGGAGGAGAGCAAAAGGGAATATGATGAGAACTTTTCAATAGGTCACAGGGTGAACAAGGTGCAGGAGCACTAGAACACAGGAGCATGCAATGAAGCTTGGGGGGGGGGTGTTTACAAGGGATGTGAGCAGGGCTAGAAATAATTTTTTTGAGATGCCTGTCCGAGGGACAGGTGGAATGTAAATGTTGCCTGTCCGGACAAAGTTTTACCTGTCCACATTTTTGTGAGGTGAATTTTAAACTTAAAACATAAAATGGACTGTAAAGTGGAAATAGAGAAAACTGTTGCTTTTTGGGGGGTTATTTTTCAAGGTAAAACACTGATTGAGTCTAGTCTATTTCTGAATCAGAACTTGAATCTAGTCTGCAGCCATATGGTCTCACATGAGGTCTCTCTTTTGTTTTCCAGATTTGAACCATAGTGTTATGGCATCCTGCAGGTCAAATGCTAACGCTAGCATCTGACAGCTTGACACGCATTAGTTCAGATGTAGTCATAGGAGACAGACAGGACCGCCAGTCAGACTTCACTCTGCCCATCAAGCTGAATCTCTCTCAACTACTGCAGTTTGGGTTGGGATCAGTAGAGCTATTTTGACTAAGACCAGAATATCAGGGAATCGCTGTTCATGTGCATCATTATGGAGAATTTTTGCCAGAAATCCAAATAGTGAAATTTCGGAGACAGCTCATTCAGTGATTTTTTCATAAGTGGTTTAAGCCTAACCATTGCGCTCAATCAAGTTTACATTATGATTGTGTTTCTTCAGTAGGTCACTGTAGTGCTCTGTGAGGGTTTTGACTTCCTCATTGCCATAAAGGGCTAGCTGGTGGTCACTATCTGGTAACTGTAATGGGTTAAATATACTGAATGACCGTGAGGACTTTGTCTGTTTTAAAATTCAAAATCGTGAGTTAATACTTTCAATTGTTGATGAAAGAAAGCTTGTAACATCACGCAACACTGCCTGTTTGGTTCTATCTATAGAATATCCCCTTCTAAGTTAAGGAAGATATCAGATCCACGGAACTGAACCCGAGTAGTGGCTGAGCCTGTCAGTCGACTTGTGCTAGTGTCACTGTCAGCTGTGCAGAGTCAGGAGCAACAGCAATTCATTACAGACTTTGTCAAGTTTATCCTGCGAGGGTAGTTCTCTAGCCAGAGCACCGTGCTTTTAACCTTGCTGACTATTGTTTCTACTGTTGAGCTGTCTCTCTGTAGAGTTAGACTGAAGGCCATCATGACAGAAAGGTATTCAGCCAGAAACTGAGAAAAGAGGACAAATCTCACAGTACTTATTGTTTTGAACAACCCACTGGCCTGATCTTTTGTTTGCCCTGGTGTGGAAGCAATGTGCTGTAAATGTACAACTAAGGCCTTAGCTGGACAGAATAACAGACAGAGCCCTTTCTCTGTGTGCAACCCACGGTCCCTGACACATTAACTGGTTTGTGAATGGTGTAGCTCATATTACTGGCTAACTCTTTGAGACCGCCCAGTTTTTGGGAGACTTATGGTATATTTTATAGATACCCATTAAGACTTCATCTGTTGTTTTCATGTATGGAATAGATGTTGCTGATTGCTTTATAGCAAGCTCCAACTTGTGGGCACTGCACTGAATCCCTAACAAATGAGGTACGCCTTTCAAAATCCTGCCAAACACCCTTCACTTTACCAACATGACGGGTGCCCCATCAGATCCAAAAGCAACAATTTTTTTCTTTCCAGTCTTTACAGTCCAAGGTGAATTCTAAGGCATCACCTATTGAGTTATAAATGCTTTCACCATTTGGAATAGAGACTGGCTGAAGGAAACAAATTTGTTAACTGGACGGAAATTTTCCATTGTCCTAATATAGACTGCCTCCTCTTCTATTACTGAGGCATCAGTGCTCGAGTACATAAGACAGAGATAAAGTGTTACTGTTAACCAGTTTTGCATCTTTTATCCTTATTGATTCTGAAATAAAATGTGTGAACGTTGCTGCCTGTTTGTCACTTCTATAACTGACTCGACATTTGTACCATTTACATGTTGTAATTCTAAGATGCCAGGGAAATCTGTGAATGGGCTGTCTGAATTAATCAAATAAAGAGTTGTTCTAAACAAATGTTCTACTTGTGTCGCTTCATTTTTTCCATTTGTATTATTCCTCGTCTATTGCTAAGTTGGAAGGTTCAGTGTTAGACACAATATTTTTTTCATTGGCTAATTTATGAGGTTTGGAGAGTTCATGAGCACGTACATTTTCAAGTCTCATGCTCTTACAGCCACTCATGAAAGTGTTTGTCTCCTTAAGTATTTTTGCAATAAGAGCAGGTCATGCCCACATCAGGCTCATATAGTAGCCACTCCCTATTTTTCTTCCAGGTCTCCTGAACCCCTCTTTTCTTTTGTCCCACTTTCAGTTATGACAGGAGTAGTCAGAGTTGTTGGAGATATCATCACTGGCAGTGCACTACTAGTGAAAGTAGTTGTCACATTTGTGACCACAATGGTGGGGTGAGTAGTTGGTGCTATTGAGTCTATCAGTAATGGAGAAGCAGTACACATAGAGGAACCCAGTTTCTCTCCCTCTTTGCTTGAAGCTGAAGGTTTTCCTGTAATTTTTTAAAGCCAAACTTTAACAAAGACATTTTTCTCTTTGGTTTGTAGTTAGCTAAGAATACTTAGTAGTACGAATTTAAAGTACAGTAGGCACTGGAAGACAGTGGACACTACAGTGAAGTGATGATCAGATTGATATCAGAAGACGAACCGCCTGTTGAGTTTTCTTTCCTCCCCTGTAAACCCCAGACAAAGGAGTTTTATATTTATATTTTCCTCCCGCTCGATTTCACAACTAAAACCGAGTGCTATCCTGCTGTCAACCTGTTTTATAATTTAATCCCTCCTCTCCCTTTGACAGTGCCTTGATGTCACTCACACTCACTCAGTATTTTTTTAACCCCACACCTGCAATCCTTTTTTCCATGCAACAAGCAGCCTGCTATTATATCGTTGTTACTTCTTGGGTTTGGTTTAATATTTTTTAATCTGGGTCAGTGGGGTCACGGTGACTCAATTCAACCCCCCTCCTCCCTTTCACAGTGCCTTGTTGTTGTCGCACTGTATTTTTTATTAGTCCTCTTCCTCTCCACTTCTCCACATCCACAGAGAGCCTTATCTCTCAAGCAGAAGCACTGCAGACCTCCTTATACTTGTTTTGATTTAGTATTTCTTTTTTATCCACAAAACAAAACCCCAGAAACAAGTTTTTTTTTTTTTTACTCCTTGTTTACTTTGTCTGAGTGATTCAATTCAGTCCCCCCTCCTCTCCCTTTGACAGTGCCTCAATTTTTCTTTTATTCAGTTAGTCCACTGGCAGAGCACAACAGCAGGCTGACAGTCCATCAGTATCTATCTTCAAGGTTCAAGCTGTAGCTAACAGCTCTAGAGGGCTTACACAGGCTGAGTGAACAATAAGCTTAAGCCTTCACCCCTCCGCACAGTCAAGATATATTTTTTTTTATTCAGACGGACCCTCAGGCCCCACCACTTGCAGATCACAAGGTCTCTTTTGGCTTTGAGAGAGAGAGAGAGAGTGGGTTGGACAGGAAGGACAGAGAATTTATTCAGGTGTACAGAGTAGTACTGACTCCTTCTCACCAAATACCCTGGAGTAGCCTCCTAGTTTTATTCTTAGTATTTTTTAAATTGTTTGCTTTTGTTTTTCTGGTTGTTTCTCCCCCAATATTTTCCTCCTCCCTTATACTTTTTTTGCAGATTGCAGTGCACAGAAATACAGTGGTCTTATTTGATGACTGAGTGATTAAACAAAAAGCAATCACATGTAGACTGTGCAACACAGTACAGAGCTCAGCTGCACAGACCCCTCTCAAGGCAGAAGTGAAGTCTCTTTTTTCCCCAAGTTAAACCAGTCCAGAAGCCTTTTTTTAATTCCACCTTGAGATTAGCAGTGGCTTCAAACTAAAGAATCCCCTCCTCCTCCACGTTTATCTCCCCTCTCCTCCTTCCAACTACCACACAAATTGTAAAGAATCCCCCTCCTCTGTCCTCCACAACGTTTATCTCCCCTCCCCTCCACCTCTCACACAGCAGCAGACCCTTGGTGTTAATATGTGATGTGCTTAAGCAGGAGTTTCAAGATTCACAAGATTCACAAAAGATATCTTTTTTTTCCCCAAAATCAGCCCCAGAATGAGACAGCCCTGAAAAGGACTGTTTTATGTGGTTGGCCGATTGGGTTGCGTTGACTTTCCAAAAAGAAATTGCTCCTCCAGCTCTCCTCACAGTCCTCACCATTCAAGCGCTAGCTAGCAAATGCAGCAAGCGAGTTTGGGCACAGCAACCGCGCATGCTCAGTGACGATAGGCGCATGCGCGGTAGCGCTAGTTCACTCGCTGCTGCTGCTGCGCTGCACGTCTGTTCCCGCTCCCGCTTGCCGCCACTTCAGACTACTGAAGGTCAGGTCAGGTGACATCCACTAGCTACAGTCACCTGACCAACCCAGCACACAGCCGCAGCGGCAATGGAAATGCGGGCGGAGCAACCGAGGACGTCTTCCCACTGTGTCCTAGCGCCAGCAAGATACAGAATCTGAACTGCCTGTCCAAGGGACAGGCAAACTGATTGAAACGGCTGTCCCGTGTGGAAAATGGCTGTCCAGGACAGGAGGACAGCCGGTTATTTCGAGCCCTGGATGTGAGAAAAATACTTCACAGAAAGGGTGGTGGATGCCTGGATCAGGCTCCCAGAGGAGGTGGTGGGGGCGAAGAGAGTTGGGGCTTCAAGCATGCGAAGCACAGACACATGGGCATAATAAGTAGAGGAAAGGGAGGAGGGAGGGAAGGACACCCGAGACCTAATAGGGTCCAGAGAATAGTAACAGGCAGGGAAACAGGGCAGACTAGATGGACCTATTGGTACGTTGTCTGCTGACAAGTTCTATGTTTCTATTTGCTGTGTGGCAGGGGGCCTCAGCCAGGGAGATTAGACGGTGAAATCTGGCACAAAAGCAACCCCCTGCAGCTGGGGCAGAGAGCTTGCTCCTTCTACAAATATGTGCTCAGTGCATGCGAGGCTGGCACAGGCTGCACTCATATCGGGGAAGGGACAAGGAAAAAAAAAAAAAAGGGGGAAAACACATGGCCATCTAAATGACGGTCTGGGCCCTGTATTACCGTGGGTCCTAGTGCCGGTGCTGGATTCTAGTCCATATAATGATTCCCCTCGGGGAGAAGAGACAGCACCCCCGAGGGCAAAGCTTGTAGAGGTAACCAGCAGGTGTCAGTAGGAAATCAGGGATGCAGGCCTGAACAGGGTATATCACTGGGACCAGGGTATTATATAATATATTCCAGATAGGAAATACATGGCCAGGCAAAAAAGTTTTATAGGAAAAAAAAAAATGTCAATGAAAGTTATGCCACCGTTTCATGAAGGATTATGCATACATCAACTCATTATTACCTGGGTGGCCATTTTGTGTCAGGTAAACAATGGACAGTTCGGACTTCATACGAAGCTACTGGAAGTAATGTTAAGGATGGACAATTGTGCTGTTCATACAGCACATTAGACATAATCATGGTTTAAAGGGGAAATGATTACGTCATGTGTTAAATAAGGTCTTGAATGAGTCAAGTCTAGAAGATATGCTGTAACTTGGTTCAGTATTCCAACATGGGCACTAGAGAATAACAAGATACCACAATTGTGACTTCTTTTTAACTTTATTTCACAATTATGTCTTGTCCACACAGTATGATCTCAGACATTTCTGACTGCAGCATGAGTGTAACTTTTCTACGGGTTACGGGTTACACTGTAAGTAAGTTTTTAAAGTACCACATGCCTGCGGCTCTGTGTGCTATACATTAAAAACATAGAAATATAAACAGAAAATATATATTAAATTCAGCGTATAAAACAGTACTCAGTAAAACCAATCAAAGCAGGGTTCAAGCATATTCAGTAAATGCCAGGGTAAACAAATACGTTGTTAAAGATTTCTGAAAAACCTCCACCGAGGAGGTACTACAGAGATTCAAAGGGTGAGCGTTCCATAACCAGCGCGCCACCACCGCAAATGCCCCATCTCCAAAGGATCTCCAGCAAATTCACCCTGGTGCAGCAGAGAAGGTGACAAGATGTGTATGGGTGACAAGTTTTTATGTAGCCAGACCCAAATCATACAAGGCCCTGAAGAGCATCAGACAACTCTTGAAGGGGGTATGGCATCTAACAGGTAGCCACTGCAGACTCCGCAGCATAGGTGAGATGTCTTGAAAAGTGCTTGTACCATCAGTCTGGCCACACTATTCTGTACCAACTGGAGATGGCACTACAAGTCTCCAGAAAGCCCCACATATATTGTTACAGTAATCCAGAGTTCATAAAGGCATGAATCAGTCACCTGGTCCATGGGTAAAAGAAAGGGCTTCAGCTTGGCGATATTTCCAAGATGGAAAGACCCAAACATATGACAGTGGACACCTGCACAGGGTTCACACTTAACATTAATTTACTGGCTCTGGGCATAGTGCAAACCATCTTGGGCCAGTGCGATTTCCCCTTGGGTTGCCCGTTGGGGCTAGTGTAAATAAAATAAAAAAAAACTCCCCCACCCATCCCAGCCTCACAGCACTCCTCACACATGTACCATTAGTCAGAAGCCTACCAAAAGTTCATAAGTGCGTGAATAAAAACCTTCAAGAAGTACGCCACTGATAGTATCTCAACAGTATTACCGCCGGACCCAAATGCCAGCAATCTCTCCCTCATGTGACAAGGCAAAGCACTGCTGGGAGAGAGTGCCATTATTTGAGCCCTGCGGTGAGACTGTTAAGATATTGTAGGCAGCACACTTTAGATTTGATTCACACGCTTTAGAACTTCTGGTGAGTTGCTGACTAAGGGGACATGGGTGTGGAGGAGGGTGGGGATGAGATGGGTTGTGGAGCATTTTTTTAAATTGTGAGAGTTAGATGGTGGCTGGACAAGGAGGTGAGGTGAGGGTTTGTTCTGGCTGCTGTCAGGGACTAGTGTGGGGTTGGGCTGCTCTGGGAGGTGGGGGTTGCCACTGGATACCTGGAGGAAGTAACAGGGAAAGAAAGAGTGAGGGGGTTGCTACTGCATACCACAGTGAACATATGGGTAAGGGGAGAGGGTGCCACTGGACACCTGGAAGAATTTATGTGGAAGGGAAAAGATGCCACTGGGCACTAGGGAAAACGTATGGGGAAGGGGAGAGGTAAGGGGTGCCACTGGACACCAGGGAGAACTTATGGGAAAGGGGAGATGGAGGGGTTGCCACTGGAAAACAGAGTAACTGGAAAGAGGATGGGAGAGGGAGTACTTCCTGCCCCCAGTAATCCCTATTATAGCTTGGGGCCAGTGTAAGTCTTGGGGGGGCCAGTGTAAACTGGTGCATCCTTCCCAGCTAGACCAGTGCAAAAAAAGAAAAAAAAAAAAAAAAGTTAAGCGTGACCCCTTCTGAGCTTCAAATGACAGTGTGACAGTTAATCTGACCCCCAGATTTTTTGCCCTGTTCACAACTCTGAGGAAACTGCGCCCCTCCCAAAGAGGGCTCAATTATATTTTTCCTCTTTATCACAGTTTTTTGGGAACCTGGTTCTATGAGTTACAACTTTAACTTGCTCTGGTTAAGGAACAACCAGCTGGCAGCCATCCAGACAATCATTTCTGACAAACTTCAATTAATCATCATCACGAAGTTACTCTGGTAAGGTGAGGAGATGAGGTACAACTGTGTGCCATCTGTACAGCAGTGGAAACCCAGATTATACAGTCTCATGATCTCCCCCAAGGGCAACGTGTACACCGCAAACAACACAACAAGACTGAGCTTTGAGGCACAGTGGACAGGATAGCAGCCACACTGGAGAAATATGTCCCCAGTGCTTCCCACTGCTTCCTACCAGCCATGAAAGATTCAAACCAATGAACACCTTACTGGAGAGTCCCCTGTAGGTCCTCAGGAGACTAGTCAAAACCACCATGGTCAGCAGTATCAAATGCAGATGACAGATCAAGAATGGCCATCAAGTATTCCCCTCAATCCCTCATCCAGAAGGGATCACTGATCACCTTCATCACTGCTGTCCAATTACTATGTCAAGCTTTGAATCCCAAATGAAAAAGGCTCACGGATTTCATGCTTCACCAGATATGCCTCCAGCGAGGCTGTCCATGGTAACATGTTACCAACAATTTCGACCAAATACCTAACTAAATGACTTCTCTTTGCCATTGGTTGAAATCTGTCTCAGAGCCCAACATTGCACAAAAGATTTTACCAGTGAATCTATCCATCCATCCACGAAATATCAACTGTATACGTAAACAATAAGACAGAACACTGTGTGCATTATGGTGATTCATAACACTTTTGACCATTTTACAGATGTTATAAGTGTAATGATCAACTCTGTGTGCGTCAATGCTGTAACAGCCTCACCTCCTGGGTGGATGAAGGCCTTCCACCCATGTTGTTTGGTTATTACAATACTGCTGCACACCCGACCATGGATTATTCCTTACATAATCATACACCTTCAATGCACTATGCACGAGGCACACCAGAGTGCTGTGAAATGCACCTGCAAAGTGCAATTATAAATAGAATTAAGTATGGGTCGGGGTGTGTAACGAGACATTTACACACACCTGAGGGGTTAGATGCTAAATAAACCCCGAGAGCGAATATATAGGATAGCCTAGTCCAGGGCCCCCATATTCAAAGGAGATGCACGGCGCATCCTGGTGGAAAAGGGAGATGTGACGTGCAACTACAACAATGCACCACAGCGTGATATTCAAACGTGTGGGATGTGCCGGCCACAAGGGAATTGGCCAGGGTGCACACAAATAGTATGCCATGCAAGTCGAGGGTGCATTCCCATGTCTATGCCGCACTGCAGCATACTCAGTGGGAATGCACTCCTCGCAGTCCAGAGCAGCGCGGACCACAATTAGGCCATCAATAGCTGACCTAACCTGGCCAGCCACCCACAGGCAAGCTGCAGAAGTGCACCCAGGTGCACAGCAGTCTGGCAGCCCTGGTGGACTAGAAGTACTCCCTCCCATCCCTGATCAATCCAACTCCATCCCCGAAGAGCTCCATAGTGTAGGGGGGGGGGGGGGGGGCCCCCGGACCCAATCACATCAAAGGAAACCACGGTCCTTACCCATTGCACAGAGGACCCCCACCCACTGCCTCGGTACGTAGACACCCCCGCTCCCTCCATACCCAACCTGCTGCGGAGACTGGCACTGTCCTCCACACCCTGCCACAGCCAGCCGCCAACTGCACTGGACCCGGGCCGGGGACCTGCACTCCAGAATGACCCAAGTGGCTTTACTGCACGACGCAAGCACGGACCCACCAGTGTATGCAGCCGTCTGTATGTCCCTGGCAAACCATAAGAGGGAACGGACGTACCACCAATGCATGCCATGTCGATGCTTCATCTTCCTGCTGTCATACACCGCTGGATGCCCACACTCTCCCCCGTTCCCCTGTGTAACATGCCACCCTCCGGACTGCTGAGGTATCCTGGGTGCCATGGGGTGTGTTATCCTGCAGTGCCATTTGCAGTGTATGCTCCAGGCTATGGATAGTGCGTCCGCAGTTGCTCGACTGTACAGATGAATGGGAGGTCGTCTCTAACATGCCTGTTCCGGGACCTGTGTGAGTGCGTACAGCATCGACTGTCACCCGCACAGAGCAGTGCAACAGCACCAGGACGATGGATCCGCATGCGAGCATCTGAGGTGTATGGCCACTGGGCATTATTACCCACACACAGCTCGTGCCCATGTACGACACATTTCAGCGCCCTACTGCCAGTGCTCCACCACCCAAAAATAAGATGTCATTTCTTCTGTGAACTATCCAGGCTACATATATAGCAATCAGCAGGCATATTTTAGGAAAATACATTGTAAAAATGTGTAAATGGAAGGTCACATTGAAACTGCCTCCCAGCAGATCTGCACTGTGCAAATTAATTAGAAATAATGGGTAAAAGTATCCCAAAAGCTCTCCACAGCCATATCGGCTCTGACCAGAGTTTGTTACAGTGGTCAATGCCTCCTTCCACTATGATTTCACTTAAAAGGGAAGTAAAGTCAAAATGTACACACAAAAAAATGTTGTGCAAAGTGTACGATTTGTAGGTGCACTCCTAGTAAGTCCTTCCCATTATTTGCTGAAAGGTGGTTTTTTTTGGTTTATTTTGTTTTTTATTTGCTTGCTGGTTTTAGGGCCCCTGGAGATCTCCATGTTAGCATTTTTTTACGGCTCTTCTTGTTCCTACAATGCCTCCTGTTCCATGTGCCAGTGATGCATCCAGTTGATTCAGCAAGAGTAATAACTCCTGCAGCAGCAATCTGCTGTTAGGAGTTTGATATTCTGGCCTCAACTAAAACAGCTCTGTCTAATCCAAACTCTTTTTTCTAGGCATGTGTAAAGTTTTCATTTCATCAAATCACACACAACCACTAAAACAAATTCTAGCCAGAGCCGATACGGCTGTGACAAACTGCCAAATTACCAAAGTTACACGTGCGTAGAAAATTTTGAACACCCGGGTGTAATGTGGCCATTTTTGTGAAGTTATTGCACCAAATTTTCCAACATGGCCTTTTGGGACCCCTACATGAAGAAATTGCCACTGTCATTTTGTTCACTTGTCCCAAAAGGTGATGGCATGAGTGACCGTGCCATTCTGTGCCACACTTATGAAACACGCTTCAGGCGGATGTGAAATGACAGCTGCACTGTTAATAAGGAGGTGTGCCAAAATGACAGTGTTGAAAATCTGGAGTGAAAATATTTAAAATTAGCGAAATTGGGAGCGTGTGTAGAAACTGCGCAATGCACGCTCGTAAGAGTCATTTTTTTGGAATTTCTTCACCAAATTTGCAACATGGACTTGTTGGAACCCCACCTCTTGAACAGTGGCATTGTCATTTCATTCATCAGTCCCAAAAGGTGATTCTACACAATGACTGCAAAATCACATTTCGGAACTGAATAACGAAAGGACAGCGACAGTGTTCAAGATTGAAAATTTGGGGCCAAGATTCCAAAAAATGGCTGATTTATCAACATAAGTTGAAAACACCACTGACTGCCATTTGATTCTTCAGTTTGCGGTTCGGCTTTGAAGAGTGCAGATGTGTCCTAGTCCAGAGAAGATTACAGCACTGACCTCCAGAGGTAAATATGGGGTAAGGGGAGGAGGTGGGTGCTCAGTGGGTGGGTGGGGATGGGGGATAAGGGACTGGAGTGACGATGAGGGACCGTTTTCTTTTTTACAGGTTAAAAAAAAAAGTCAGGGGTAGGCTTTCTTTATTTACAGGAAAAAAAGCAAATTTGGGCACACTGGGGTGGGCTCCCAGTGTACCATAAGAGTTGGGGGGTACATGAAGCTGACATAGGGACTGGGCACCCCAATGTTGGTGCGGGAAAAAAAAAAGAAACAAAGCATACATTTGGCACACTAGGGTAGGCTCCCAGTGTGCCACGAGTTGAGAGGTACATAATGCTGACAAGGGGATTGGGCACCCCGATGTCGGCATGGGGACAGGGAGCGGGTTGACAGCAGCAGTGGGAGGGAGCGGGAGGGTTTTCTTTGCTGACTGTGCTGGGAGGGAGCAAAGAGGACAGAAGCAGTGGGAGGGTGCGGGAGGAGTGTCATCAGAAAGATGGCAGCGGCAACGCAACTGCGCATGCGCCGCACTCGCACATGCGTAGTTGTGGTGAATGACATTCTATCATTCACAAGATGTAGGTGCCAACAGAACTGCACATGCGCGAAAGTCACGAATGCGCGCAGTGCGGAAGTAACAGCCGAAATAGTGCGGATGTTACTCCGTAGCAGCCGATCGTGGCAGAGTGTTTCAAGCTCTGTTGTACTTTCGGACGGATACTTCCAAAAGTCCAATGGAAGGTGCTGCAATCGGCCGGTTTATGGCAAGATATGCCAAAATGGCAAAAGGCTCCGCCTACAGCCGTAAAAAAGCACATCGATCACCCAAGGTCACAAAGCTATAATTAAAGACTTCAGTTGTTTCCTTACAGAATAGCCCACTCAACTGTCCCTCAGGCATTTGTCATCTGTAAATGTAGCCTTCATTACAGCAGCCTAGACAAGGAAAGTTACTTAACATCACAGCTCTACTATTGTAAACTTGAGTAGGGAAAATCAATGGTCCTGGATGAATTACTGTCGCATGGAGCAGGAGGCATTGTAGGAACACAAGTCATAAGAAAATGTTAAAATAGAGATCCCCAGGGGCCAAAAGACCAGCAAGCAAATTTAGAAAAAACATTCTCCTTTCAGCAAACAAAGGGAATAACTTACTAGGAGCACACCTACAAATCAAAAAACTCTGCATTTCTTTTTGTAAACTTTGGCCGAGATATTCAAACTGTGCCAGGCTGTGGCGCAAGCCTGATGCGCAGCACAACTTAGCTGCGCAGGGACGTTGACTGGGCGATATTCAACGGAGCTGTGCCATGGCTCAGCATCGTTCAATATCGCACCCTGGCCACCCACAGTGCACATGGCGCTGTAGCACTGCGCCAGCGCAAGTGGCCAGAGTGGAGCAGGGGGATGCGCTAGCGCAAGTTCCACTGCACAAGGCACAGCAACCGCGATATTCAAAAGCTGGCATGCAAATGGGGCCATAATGTATGGAAGGTGCACATGGGGCCATTTGTCATTATGGCCCCATTTGCATGCAGGTGCGCCGATCCCAGATGACTTGCGCCTGGCGCCCTGCCAGGCAGCAGCCATCGGGGACCGACGCCCCGCAGTGCGGCAATGCTTCTACAGCCCTATCACGGGCATTTGTAAAATAAAAGTAGAATCCTATATCCTCGAGTGGTCCAGTGGACTGCTGTCAGTCCAATTCGCGGGCATTGAAATAAAGTAGAATTTATGTCTAGTGGTCCAGTGATCATTGTCAACCTGATCAAAGGGCTGGCAATTAAAGAAGAATTTATATTTTGAGAGTCTACAGTGGGACCGCTGTCAGCCTTATCGGGCTTGTGGGGTCAGGTCGATTCTTCACATCTTCTGGTGGTACAGCAGACCCCCTCCCACTTTGCCCACTGATTCTCGCACCACCCGCCTCAGTGGCGGGTGGCAGCACTGCTCGCTCGATACCGACACCGCCAGCAGTGACGCTCATTGATCCACAGCGTGAGCCACGGCGTCAGCAGCGCATTACCATTCTAGTGACGGTATGGGCTGCACCATTGGCTTGCTAGGACCAATGGGCACAGCCCCATCGACGGTGTCAGTCGGTGGGGCGGTAGGCGGTGGGGTTGGGCCGCCCCCAACTGACCGGGAGGGGAGCGGGCAGTGGGGATCAGTGGCAGGGTGAAGTGGGGCCGCTGACCACCAGGGATATAGGAATCATTATACTTTTACTGAAGCCCACTTATCGGGCTGACAGCAGTCCACTGACCACCAGGAAAAGGGAATCTTCTTTATTTTACTTAAGCCCGCTATTGATTGACAGCGGTCCACTGACCACTAGGGATATCGGATTCTATTATTTTCATACCAATGCCCGCGATCGGAACTGGGGGCACCACCATGGAGGTGCTGCCGAGTTTCGGGTGACCACCCAGATGTGGCAGCTGCCGGTTGTGCCCTGCAATACAGCAGCTCACCTGTGGGTGGCTGGCCGTTCTCCTTTTTTTGGATCAACTTTGTGTGGCGCAAGTAGGGTTGCGCATGCGTCAGCACATCCCGGGCTGAATATCGGGATGTGCAGAGTATGCATGACCCCCACACCACCCGCGCCAGACATATTACTGATGCACTCCGCACATCGGGATTTGTGCCAGGCGCAATTCCCGTTTGAATATCGTGCCAGGGCGCATCAGGTGGGTTGTGCATGGCGCAACACTGTTGTCCCATGCACAACCCTTTGGAATATCTGGGCCTTTGACTGCAGTTTTCCTTCAATTCACATTCCCCAAATATGTGAGGTGTACCACCATCTACAGCACTGCAGTGCCTGCAGTTTGAATACACAGCTATTCTCTGTAGGGAGTGAAATAAGCTCTATTAATTATTTTACATTGGATGGCTTTGTCCCAAGTTGTTTTATAATTTACTGCAGAAGATAATATATTATTCCACTGTCCACTATTCAAGGCATTTTCTAATTATTTATTCCACTACTCTCACTATATTGTAATACTTTATTGGATTCCCTGACAAAAATGTAATTATCCATGAAAATAGACCTTTCCTTTTCTTTATTCTTCCCAACAGACGTTCTGTCATTTTATGTTCCTCTCTATCATTTTATGTTTAGGAGCACTTTTCCATATGAAATCTTTTTTAAATGTATCCCTTAACTGTATATTCGAAATTGTCAAAAACTTTCAGATGATTTTTTAACCTGAAGTGAGTGCCAGGACTGAATGTTGTCCCCATCATAAGCCCATCTGTTTATGCCTTTCTGTTTTCATCTAGAAAAACTTTTTTCCTGTTCTTTTTTAATGTTTGGATAATTCCACAATGGATTCGAATAAAACATCTTCGTTTTCTAATTAACAGTGTGTATTCATGTTAAATGACCATACAAAAACTAGATATTAAATATAGTTTTTACATTTCACAAAATGTTCTGGATTAAACCATATATTTTAAGTGAAAATTCCTGTGTTCTTTTTTCATTTATATATTTTCTACTGATAGATCCATTTTATCATTGAATGCCCAACACAGCATCAATTTTATTCTATAAACCATTTCATAATTCATCATATCTGGAAAAACTAAACCTCCATCCTCTTTTTGTAAACAATTATCGCCAAAAGATCCTTTTTTTATTTTTATTTTTTTTAATGGTTCCAAACACAGTTTTCTGAATATTCCATTAACTTTCATGCCAATCTTTTGGAACAGATAACATTTGTAATGGATGTGAAATGGAGGAAATAGCTAACATTTTAATAACTTTAAACACACAGAGGAATTTATTCCACCCTTAAAACTTCAGACTGTTCTATTCTAGTAACAAAGGTAACTATATTTTAATAGACATGGGTGTATGTGGGAGTGGTGTTGCCCTTTATATCCACCAGAGTCTTTCTTGCACCATCTTTTTCAGGGAGGCTACACCATTCCCCCACGAGTTCCTGTTAGCTAAACTTTCCTTTCCGTCTTCATTATCCATTTCTATTGGTGTTTTCTATGCTTCACCAAAAATCTCCCCATCTGCTCTGGTAGATTCACTCTCAACTTTCTCTCTTCACACTCCTCTGATGGTGAGCTCATCCTCTTGGGCGACTTCAACAATAACTGGCTTTCCCCATCCTCCAGGTCGACTAACAAAGACAAGATTGAGTCCTCCTGTCAACCTATCGCAAATCATCACAGAACCAACCGGATTCAGTCTCCATTCATCTAACCACACCCTGCTGGACTGGGTTCTCGCCTCTCACCCCCACCGCATGGTTGCAGCAGGCATACTGCCGGATGCAGTCAGTGACCAATGTATGACATTCTATGTCAGAAATGTCCAGCTCCCTCCTTCCTCCACAAAGTACATCTGGTCATGATCTTCCAGTCGCTAAACACTGAGGTTCTACTGAGTGACCTGGCTGCTACTTATTGGTCCCCCATGCTCTCTGCTCCAGACACTAGTATGGCACTGTCCCTCTTCTACTCATTATTTATTTCTGTCTGTCCCTTCCCTCCCTTGAAGCAGGGGTCGACATTAACATTTTTTTTGCACTAGCCAGCAGGGCAAGTTGATTCAAAAATTGTACTAGCACGTAGATGGTTGCACTAGCCCTTAATTATAATGGTAAATTTTGATCACAAATACAGGAAACAATGCAAGCAAAGGCAAGAAATACTCTGATTATTGCACATTTATCCTGCTCCCACATTGCTTCCAGCTCCTCAGCAGATAAAGACTGCAATGCCATCTATCCCCCCCCATTGTTTTGTACCATGCCCTCCTCTCTTTCTCTTTCTGCCACACACACACCAAACAGAGTGGATATCACAACAGCAAATGTTCAATCAAGCAGTCCTAGCTCTGTGCACACAATAGCTGACATCATCGTGCACCTCACCACACTGTCACCACCACCCACATGGCAATGAACAGAGTCAGTCAGAGAAAGACACTCTCGGTCCCCACCTATGGTCAACTGGAGACTTGCACTTTTGAACGTTTTTGTACAGTCTCAAATGAGCCAGGAGAACATCTAAGATTTATTTGGGGGTGGGGGCTAAACAAATCTAAGGGGCTTGAGAAATAAAAAACTATTAACATTTTTATTTGTAAAAACATTGATTTTAATATGCTCTGCCCCATCAATAACAGATTTTTCTTTAGCATTGTCCTTTCATCAGCCCTGGGGAAACAGTACACAGGCATAACACTACACCATTTCTATTTCTGTATAGGATGATCTATTCACCCCAGGAATGCCTATTTCAAGGTTTCAAATTATGTATTTTATCAATCTGAGTTCAACCTGCTGCAACACCAACTCCTAAACAAAAAACTATTAACGCCAAGAAAACAAAAGCAATGCTCTTTTCTCCCTCTGCCCAAATGGTAAATTCAGCCCTATCAGATCCTGTGCCACAGATTACTACAATTCTTAGCAGGAAGTTGGAATTTGTCCCCAAATTCAAATACCTGGAAGTATGGCTGGACCATAGGCTCTCCTTTATAGAGCACGTTGAAGAATTACTCAAAAAATTATGACAGAGACTTGGCCTGTACTTTAGGATAGCCCGCTTCTTAACTAAAGATGCCAAACTACAGCTGGTACAATCAACCTTTCTATCCTTGATAGATTATGCTGACATCCTCTACAGTCACTGTCCCATTTCCTACCTCACCAAACTTGACACATTATATCGTAGAGCTTTGAGGTTCAACACAGGCCTGCCTTATTCCACTCACCACTGCTCCCTATATCAATCAGTGGGGTGGAGTTTTCTTCAATTCAGGCATGATAAAAATACAGCCTTATGGACCCTGAGAGCCATCTCCAAAAATCTTCCCCTATACATTACAATCTGTCTTCCCATAAAACCAATGGGCAATTACGCCCTGAGAAGTTGCAAATCTCTGCTACTGATGGTTCCCAAAGTTAACTCTCGCTTTGGCAGGGCTGCTATAAGCTTTACACTGCCCTCCTTGTGGAATAAATTGCAAAAAAAAACTGAAACTGAGGTCACCCATCGGCATCTCATCTTTCAAGCTCTTATATTCACGTCTCAGAAATGAGCAGCGCAATTGTTTCCCAGGACTATGAATTGTCATCATGCTAACCTGTATAATTTAACCATGAACGAATTACTTCTAGTGCTTGTCTCCTCCTTGGCCCTGGTCTGTCATCACGCTTTCATGTAACACCTTGATGCCTCCGTCCTCCCTTTGATACTGGTCTATCTTCCTGCTTTCTCCAGCCTTCTTTTCATAACTCTATACTGCACTCATCCACAATCTGTACACAGTCATACTATAAGAGTCCTAACTCCCCTTTTCCTCTCCCCGCTAGGCCCCCACCACCGCATTAGTTATACCAAACTTTCCTTGGGACTTCACTTCTCACAATGTTTATCCTTCACTTACATATTACATACCCAGGCTCCTGGTACCCTATCTGCCATTAGCTGGTGGTTCTCCAAGCCATTTTCATGGCTGGTACTAGTGACTGTCCCTGGTAAATGAACTAACTGGTACTTCTATACAGAGAACATGGTTTACATACAGTTGCATGGTTCAATGGTGGACCTGCCCCCTTGTATTTGAATCCTCCTCTGTCATGGCTTGCCTTGTCTTCCTTTTATCATTTGACTCCCCTATTACTGCACCATTGTGTTTATACACTTATTTACATGCATTTATATGTTTTTATGATGAATGTTACCCGACCTTGTTCTAACCAGGTCCATCTTGTAAAACAGCTCTGCTCAATGATGTTCGCCTAGATAAATAAAGATTTTGATTGACTGATTGAAGGTTTATTTTGTACCATACATGATCCAAAGCTTTGTTTTTAGGCTGAAAGGATATGCCAAGTGGGATAAGGGTGGAACTGTATGGATGGTGATGGCTGGCATGATCCATTTAGAAGAGCTGGGGACCCCCTACACTTGCCAGTAATGGCAGCTATGGATCTATAGATGGTCACTTCAGAGTCTGGTCTGCAGTGGTGTCCAGAGTCTCACAGAGTTAAGAGATTTGGAGGGGAGAGGGAAGTTATGGTGAGGCTGGGATAAAACCCACCACCTGCAGGGCTGATCCTGTATACCTCTTTGCATTTTGTCACTGAAATGTTGGATACAAACACTCAAAATGTAGAGAAATGACCCTGCATCATTTTGGTTGCCCTCCTCTGTACAGCCTCCACCCTGTCTATGTCTTTGCGGAGATGGGGTCTCCGGAACTGTACACAGTACTCCAGATGTGGTCTTACCAACTGTCAGTACAGAGGGCCAACAATTTCCTGTTTTCAACTGGTGATGCCTCTCCCTACGCATCCCAGCATCCCCCCAGCCTCCTTACTGCCTTCTCACATTGCTGGCCCACCTTTAGGCCATCTGATATGACTACCCCCAGGTCCCTTTCCATTTTTGTTGTTGTCAGTATCTCACCCTCCATTGTGTACTCTTCCCCTTGGTTTTTGTTTCCCAGGTGCATTACTTCGCACTTCTTTGCATTGAATCTAAGCTGCCATACTTTTGACCATTCCTCCAATCTTGCCAAATCCCTTTTCATCCTTTTCACCCCACCTTGTGTATCAACCCTGTTGCAGATTTTTGTGTCGTCTGCAAAGAGACATACTTTCCTTTCCAGTCCCTCTGCAATGTCACTTATAAAGACATTAAAAAGGACCAGCCCTAGTACTGAACCCTGTGGTACCCCACTAGTAACCCTCCTTTCTTCACTGTGGACTCCATTTACTATTACGTGCTGTGTCCTGTTGTCCAACCAGTGTTTTACCCAGGCTACCACCCTGGGACCCACTCACAGGCTGGCTAATTTGTTTATTAATCTTTTGTGCGGGACTGTGTCAAATGCCTTGCTAAAGTCTAGGCAGGCCATGTCCATAGCCCCTCCCTGGTCTACTGCTTTGGTCACCCAGTCAAAGAAATCAACTAGATTTTTCTGGCATGACCTTCCCACTGTGAATCCATGCTGCCTTGGGTCCTGTGCCCCTTTGGCCTCTAGGTACTCAACAATTCTTTCCTTCAGAAGTGATTCCATCATTTTCCCTACCACTGAGGTCAAACTGACAGGTCTGTAGTTTCCTGCCTCTGTCTTGCTCCCACGTTTGTGAAGGGGAATCACATCCGCCCTCCTCCAGTCCTCAGGTACCACACCATCCTCCCATGATTTATTAAAAAGGGTAGTCAGTGGTGTTTCTAGTTCTTCCCTTAGTTCTTTTAGAATTCTGGGGTGAATCCCATCAGGCCCCATTGCTTTATCCACCTTCAGTTTTAAGAGTTCTTTCAGAACCCTTTCTTCTGTGAAAGGACTAATATCAACCCCTATCCAGAGTGCTTCTACTGACTGGATTAGGCATTTTCCCCTGCTTTTCCATTGTGAATACTGAGCAGAAGTATTCGTTCAGTATCCCTGCTTTTTCCACTGTCGCTCTCTGTCCAACCACCTTTCTCTTTGTTCAGCCTCAGTATCCCTGTCTTAGTCTTTCTTTGCTCCCTAATGTACCTATAAAAAGGTTTTATTCCCCTTCTTAACTGAGTTGGCTATCTTTTCCTCGGTTTGGGCCTTTGCTATTCTAACTGCCTTACCCACTTCCTTCTGTTTTACCTGGTACAGTTCTCTGTCCTGCTCCTTCTGTGTTTCCTTATACTTCCTGAATGCCATCTTTTTCTCAGTTACCTTCCCCGCCACTTCTTTTGAGAACCATAGTGTTTTTTTCTTTTGTTTTGATTTGTTTATTTGCTTCACACAAAGGCTTGTTGCCTCTGTGATGGCGGTTTTGATGTTTCCCCATTGTTGCTCCACCCCACTTTCTTGCCTGTTTGCTAGTGCTTTTCTGAGGCACTCTCCCATTTTGACAAAATCAGCCCTCCTGAAGTCCAGTACCTTCACTTTTGTGTGGCTTGACTCTACAGCTAAGTTTATCGTGAACCACACTCTTTGGTGGTCGCTTGTTCCCAGATGGCTACCCACATCAAGATCAGAGATCCTCTCTCCATCCCCATTTGAGAGTACCAGGTCTAAGATTGCTCTCTCCCGAGTGGGATCCAAAACTAGCTGTGTGAGGAATGCCCCCTGTAGGGCATCAAGAATGGCCCTGCTCTTGGATGTGGCTGTAGCAAAGGTGCTCCAGTCAACATCTGGCATATTCAGGTCCCCCATCAGCAATATCTCCCCTTTCTCTGCCATCCCAAGGATGCCTTCTATCATTTCCTTGTCCATTTCCTCACCCTGAGACGGTGGTCTGTATACAACCCCTGTGCGGACTGTGGAGCAATTTCCAGTCTCCAGGGTGACCCACAGTGCCTCCTCTCCTCCCTGTTTACCCTTTAGCTCTGTTGCTTCGATTCCTTCCCTTACATAGAGAGCTACTCCTCCTCCTCTTCTTCCCTCTCTGTCCCTCCTGTAGATTGTGTACCCTGGTATGTTGACATCCCAGTCATGGTTCTCTGTGTACCATGTTTCTGTGAATGCCACAATATCCAGGCATCCCTCTTCCATCAAGGCCACCATTTCAGGGAGCTTTTTACCTAGACTACAGGCATTGGTACTCATTACCCTCCATTTTCTTTTATGGCTTTATTTCTTTTTGTCCCATCCCTGTCCCTACTGCCTTTGTCTTTTTCTCCATTTACCCCTGCCCTTCTCCCTATCAACTGCTCTATCTTGGTGTTTACCTCACTAATTACCCTGATTTCTAGGGGGGGCTAGGATTTCCCTTCTCCTCTTCAGTGCCTCCCCCTTGGCTAGTTTAAATGATTGCCATTGAAGCATTTAAACCTATTACCTAGGATCCTGGTTCCCCTCCAGGATAGATGCAGACCATCACACCTGTATAGGCCTGCATCCCTCCAGGTGGAGCCCCAGTCCCCAGTGAAGCCAAATCCCTGAGCTCTGCACCAGCTTTTCAACCAGTCATTGAATCCCATGGTGCAGTGTGCCCTAGCCTCATCCATGCCATGGACAGGTAGCACTTCCGAGAAAGTTACCGTGTGTGCTACTTGTCTAAAGGCCCCTCCCCAACTCTACAAACTCCTGTTGCACTGCTCTGATCCCATTCTCAGCCAGGTCATTCGTCCCTAGGTGGATAATGACATCCAGCTCCCTCCCCCTTGCCGCTGCTCCCACGATCCTGAGGATTCGTTTCCTGTCCCTCCAAACCTATACTGTCTAGAAACAATCACCTACAACTCTTACCCACCACCCCAGGGAGTGCCTTCCTTCCTTTCAGACGCCTATTTCACACAGGCTAAGTAACAGGTCTACTCACAACTGACTGCAAATATCTCCCAGCTACAGTTCCTCCGTCACATTAAAGTTAAAACTTAAAACTAAGAACAGTCCACCCCAAAAACAGAATCAATACTAGTTACTTGCACAGGTCCAAAAAGTAATAATTCAGTTCAGTGTAGTCTAGAAAATAACCTCCTTGATTCAAGGAAGCTGTGGCTGCTTTCTCACTCTCCCTGTCTCAGGCTCAGCAGCAAAATTCTGGCTTGGCTCTCTTCCCTCTTACCTTGCCTCTCTCCCACCTCTTTCCCACTATACCCTTCGTAACTCTGGCTTCCACTCCCTAACACTCCGTACTAAGTCATCCTCAGCTGGTGAGACTGCCTTCTCCTACCGCTTCCCCAACCTATGGAATTCTCTCCCCCCCATCCGCTCTGCCTCTTCCTATGCTCTCTCTCTCTCTTCAAGTTCTCTTCTCATCCTCCACCATTTCTTGACCCTGTGCCTCTTCCCTCCTTCCACTCCCTTCCACCTTTCCCATGCCTCATCTCCTTCCCACTCTTACTCTAACTCCACACCCTAGCTCCTGCTAACCCCTACCCCCCCATAGAATCTACTTGAATATCTACTTGTTAGCTTCACTACCACCTGCCTATTTTATCTGCAATTTGCACTTTACATGTATCCTCTTGTTGTCCTTACGATGCATCCTGCTACATCCATGCCAATGTACCTATTTTGCTTAAATGCCTTTCGATGTTGCTTATTATATGATGCTTAGTTTTTCTGTTTTATGTGCAATGTAAATACTTTTCTAATTTGTTATTCATGACCCTCCTCTACCCCCTGCCCCAAGATGTAGCTGGAAATGGGCTACCACCAGCTCAGTATGTCTTTCCTGATTAAACTTTTGAAATAAATAAATATAAGCATGCCCCCATCAGGAAATCCAGGATAAAATCATTTCACCACCCCTGGATTACCTGTGATCTCACAGACTTGTGTAAAACCCATGACAAAGCCTGTGCCAGTACAAACTATCTCCACTCCCTACAAGACTTCTTCTACAGGGTGCTTAGAAACGCTTGCACTAAGGCTATCCATACCGCCAAGCCCCTCAATTTCAAGGCAAACCTCCAGAATGACATGAACTCCCTGCTAAACTCTGGAAGGTGATTCACTCACTATTTGACCCTCCAGAATGCTCCCAGAGTCCTTGTGGTTAATGGCTCACCAGTATATGACCCTCCCACTGTTGCCATTCACTTCAATTAATTTTTTTACCACCTGTGCTCTCGCCTCCCCATCTCCTGACTTCTTCCCTCTCTTCCCCCCACCCCACTCTCCCTAGGCTTGGACTTTCCACCTGTCACTCCCCAGGAGACCCTTCTTGCCCCATCCTCACTCAACTCTTCCAAATCTAGCCCAGACGGTATGGACACTAAATTTCTCCATCTGTCAGCATCAGCCATCACCTTTCCCCTCACTCTCATCCTTTTCACTCTGCACTGTCACTCAGTCATGGAAATTTGCGAAGGTTCTCCCCCTCCACAAAGGGGGCAATCCCTCCACTGCCGGCAACTTACACCCTATCTCCCTTCTCTTGCAAAGTTGCAAGTAAAACTGGTCTACTCATGGCCTGCTGATTTCCTCCGCTACTCCAACTTCATCTCCCTCTTTCCAGTCTGGTTTAAGAAAGGATCCCTCCACCATTACTTCCCTACTTAGGGTCACTGGTTCCATCTTCTCAGGGATGGATTAGGGGTATGTTACAATGGCAATTTTCATTGATCTGGCCAAAGATTTGGATTCAGTATCCCACTCTGTCTTCCTGGGCAAGCTGACCACTGTCAGCCTCTCATACCCCACTGCTGACTGGGTCACGTCCCATCTTATGTGCCTTCAACAAGTAGTAAAAGTAAAAATCGTACTCTCCACTCCACTCACTATCCAGGCCAGGGTCCCACAGGGATCCATCCTGGTCCACTCCTTTTCTCAGTCTTCTTCAATGACCTCCCCTCTGCCTGTGCCAACTCACAAATACACATGTATGCAGATGACACAGCCCTCTACACTTCAGGTCCGACAACTGCTTCTGTGGGAGTTTCACTCCAGCATGACTTTTACAATATTCTGTGATGGTTCCAGGCCAACCAGCTAAGGGTCAACACGAACAAAACTGTGTCTATGACCTTTGGAACCAGACAGAAATTGGCCCAGCTCACCGCCTTCCCAATTTTCTCCATGCTAGATGGCTTCTCGCTTGAGGCTGTCCCAACCTTCAAGTACCTTGATGTGTGAATAGATAGCAGGCTTAACTTTTCTACTCACATCCATGCTGAACTCCACCTCAAACACGGTGCCCTGTACAACAATAAGGACTGCCTCGCTTCGATGGTTCTCGGGAAATTAGTCACCAAAATAGTTCTCCTGGTCTGCGACTAAGTGGATGTGGTCTGTGGCACCACCCTGTCAATTTCTCTGGCCAGACTGGACACCTTCTGCAATGCTTTCTGCTGCTTTGCTACAAACTCTCCCACTCGCACCCACCACTGCTCCCTTTACGCCTCCCTATCCATCCTCCCGCTACACACGTCACCAACTCCACAATGCCTCCGCATGTCTAAATACTGGCTTTAGTCCCTCCCCTCCTACTTATCCCATCTCATGTCTCCCCTCCCCCCTCCTCCTCCTCCTACTCTCTGATCTCCAGACTTGTTCTCCCTTTCCCACCCACTCTCCTCAGCTGGAAAAATCTGCCTTCTCATACCATCTACTCTCCTCCATCTGCCTCTCCCCCTCCATTAGAGTCTAACTAAAACTTCTCCCTCTTCCCTCTTGTCCCTGCCAACCCTCCTCCTGAACCCTTTCTTACCTTTCCCAACCCCAACCTATGAGTACTGGTTCAGCATTCATCATACAGTCTCCATCGCACTTTTTAAATTTCCTTGTTTGCACACTTGTTTTGAATCAGCTTGCTATTTACTGGATAACCTGTTGTAATTCTTGGCACTACTGCCTGTACTGTGTTTCAACTTTTGTGCACTTTTTGTCATTGTATTTGTAAATATCATTATCAGCCTTGTTTGTGTTTCTTTGTAACCAAGCTTTCCTCTTCATCCCCCCACCCACCCCACCCGATCGCACCTGGAAATAAGCCTTGGCTCAGTGTGCCTCTACTTGTCACCAATTTTAAAATAAACAAATACATAAAATTATCATTCCTATTAGCTAATTTGATTCCCAACTATATCAATATAAATCATCCTTAATGTTAGCATTACAGTTGTTGGAAATGATGGTTTTATCCTGAATGTTAATGGCCAGTATCTCAGATTTTGTTCAGTAACTCAATATGATGAAACTCTGGAGAAACCAGATATAACTTCTTTCAGTTCCTTCAAAACTACTGTTTGGTGCTTCTAACAGAGTAACATCATCTGTGTATCCTCTTAATTTCGTTTCCGTTCCACCTATTTGGATTCTTTTCAAATTTACATTTTGCCTTATCTTTTACTCCTATTACCTTTATTTCATGAATACCTGTATGAATTAATCTGCCTGTTTTGAACCCTACCTGATCCAAGTGGATCGTACCGGGCAGAAAATGTCATATCCTATTATTGATTATTTTAGCAAAACTCTTGTAGTCACTATTCAGCATGGATTTTGGTCTATAGTTCTCTACTTTTTGAGGGATCTTTTAATGGTTTTGGAATTAGGGAAATAAAGGCTTTTTAAATGAGTCTGGTGTCCTTTTTTCTAACTGTATTGCTCGGAAAAGATTTCCTAAATGTGGTATCATACAGTCTGAGAAGGTGTTTGAAAATTCAATGGTGTAAATTCAGTAGTGTATCTATCTAATCCAGGATATTTCCCCTTGGATATTGCCTGTCCCGTAGTGTAGCTTTGATTTTTAAATCTGAATGTATGGCTAAAAATACCTCTTACCTTTGAATGTATCTATTGGATTAGTACTGAAATATATTGATAATGGTTTCATTTCTGGTTCATTGGTAAACATTCAGATCTACATAAATCATGAACACTTTTCAAAAAGCAGTCTTTAATTTCTGATTTCTCTTGTTTTTAGTACATTTTCATCTATTATACTGTAGCAATTACTTGTTTAGCTTCCTGATCAGTTCTGATCCTTTTTGCTACTAATTTTCCAGCTTGTTCACCGTATAATCACCATTTATTTTATTTTTGTCCAATTATTTTTTATTTGTACTATTTCAGTGTCTGAAATGAAATCTTCTAAAATTTTCATATTCAATTTTTTTGTGTGTTATCTCCTATTCTCTATTTTTCTTCAGTTTCATTGTTTACACACAAACATGCCAGCAGATAAAGGCTTTACAGTCTTATCTAGTCTGCTCATATGTGCAGCTCCCTATGAATTTACAAAGGTAACTATCCCTCCCCATTTCCCTTTTGACCTACCTCAATGTTCCCCACCCCTCCACTTGCCCTCTTCTACCTGCAGCTTTCCCCCTCAGCCTGTCCCAACCCCTCTTGAAGCTGTCCACCATGTTTGGGGATACCACCTCCTTTGGCAGCTCATTCCACTTGACCACCACCCTCTCAGTGAAAAAGTGCCTCCATATCTCCCACCTAAACCTTCCCCCCAACCAGCTTTAGGCTGTGCCCCCTAGTGGTCTTGTTCCCACTAAGGCAGAAGAGGTCATCAGTGCTCAGCCTGTTAGTACCCTTAAAGTACTTGAAGGTTATCAGTCATGTCTCCCCTCTCCTGCCTTTTCTCAAGAGAGTACATGTTGAGCTCCCTGAGCCTCTCCTCGTAGGGGCTGATCTCCTGGCCTTGGATCATCTTGGCTGCCCTTCTGTGGACCACCTCCAGCAAGATGATATCCTTCTTGAGATATGGGCACCAAAACTGCACACTGTACTCCCAGTGTGGAGTTACTAGTGACCTGTACAACAGCAGAATGCCCAATTCCCCTGACTACAGTTCAGCATCTAATCTGCTTTGGTGCCTGCTCTCTTGCAGTGTGCAGAGTGTTTCAGGTCACTTGTGAGTATTACTCCTAGGTCCTTTTCTTCCTCTGATCTTGTTCCAAGCACTCTGTCCAACTAGTATCTGGTCCCCAAATTCTTCGCCCCCAAGTGCATAACTCTGCACTTTTTAGCACTTAACCCCAGCAGCTAAATGCCAGACCACGTTTCTAGCCTAGCCAGGTCCTCTCAGAGTTCCTGTCTTCCCTCCACCCATGCTTGGTGTCATCTGCGAACAGGCAGATTTTACTCTTGATCCCATCTGTGATGTCACTTATGAAGATGTTAAACACCAGACCAAGCACCGGGCCCAGTGGGACTCCACTGGTCAAAGGCCTCACTTCTGAGAATTCTCCCCAGACTACCATCTTTTGGCGTCTGTCCTGCAACCAGCTTCTGACTCATCCTGCAAGATTAACCCCAACCACCCCAGGTCCTCCAGCTTCCTGGCCAGTCTCTTATGAAGCACCAAGTTGAAGACATTGCTGAAGTTCAGATATAGGACATCAACTGCTTAACCCTTATCCACTGTCCTAGTGACCCAATTGAAGAAGTAAGTTACGTTAGTTTGGCAGGACTGCCCTATCAAAAAGCTATGCTGCCTCTCATCCTGGAGCCCATTTTCTTCCAGAAAGCCAAACAGTCTCTCTTTCAGGATGGTCTCCATCGGCTTACCCACTACTGAGGTCAGGCTGACTGGTCTGTAGTTCCCTGGTTCTCACCTCAGCCCACTTTTATGAAAATGAACCACATGCACCTTTCTCCAGTCATGGGGCACATTTCCAGACTCTAGAGAGGTGTCAAACAGATCTGCCAGGGGACCTGCCAGAACCTCCACCAGTTCTCTGAGGACCCTCAGGTCTATGCCATCTAGACCCAGTGATCTGTCCACCCTTAGGGCCCCTACTCCCCGAGTACCCAGTCAGCTTGAATTGCACCATTTGTGACTTCCCACCTCCCAGTCCCCACCCTCCTGCTCCCTTGTGGTACTAGTCCATCCTTCTCCCGAGTAAAGGCTGAACAGAGGTACCTGTTAAGCACCTCCACCTTTTCTTTACTACTCTCTGGCCATCCCCCCTCCTTTTTTAGCTTGACAGTCTCATCCTTTATGAACCCTGTCCAACAAAAGTGGTGACCGCTCAATAGTGGCCAACTACTGACTGATATCCATGGCTCTCAAAAGAATCATTTCTGACCAACTTGTTGAATATCTCTGAAAATGCAGTATTCAATGCTCACAACAACATGGCTTCAGGAAGTTTCTCTGTACAAACACCATTCTGACAGAGTGCATTAGCTATCTGCAGGAGGCACTTGACAGAGGGAATCTTCTAGGGTCCATTTATATAGATTTAATGAAAGCTTTCAAGCTAGTTAACCACTCGCTTCTTCTTTCCAAACTCCGCACTCTTGGCCTCTCGCGTGTTCTGGTCCACAGCTACCTCTCACACTGGTCCCAACAGATGAGGATCAATGGAACATTGTCTGACACCAAAAGTGTTATCACTGGTGTGCCTCAAGGATCAATTCTGGGGCCTCTATTATTTGAGTTGTTTTAAATGACCTCCCCGCAGACTGCACCTCAAAGGTTCTACTGTGCGCAGATGATGCGGTTGTATACACCAGTAGCCTACGACCACAGAACTTTACAAATGAACTCCACTGCAGTTTTGGGGCACTGTAAAAGTGGTTTAGCCTTAATAAACTATAACTGAATTATAAGAAAACAAAAACCATGCTATTCGCAGGCCCTCTAGCAAGGAAAAAGGCCCCCTCACCATAATAAAGAATAAACGGCGACCACCTGGAACAAGTAACTGCTTTTAAGTACCTAGGGATAACCCTGGATGATACACTTACTTTTGCCTCCCCCCCCCATGTGGACAACGTTGTAAAGCAAGTCAACATAAATTAGGGCTATTGTATAGGCATAGGCACTACCTCACCCCTGCAGCAAAGCGTGTGGCAGTGTCCAGCTCTATCCTCCTGTCCTGGTACTGGAATACAGTCTGTCTGTTTACAGAGCGGCCACTGATACGGTCCTCAATAGGGCCAGGCTGGTGCTAAATAAGCCCTGCCACTTCATCCTCGGGGGCTGATGGCACAGGTGTGCCCTCCACTCACAATCCAATTGGCTCTCACTGCAGGACAGAATCAAATACCAGGTTTGTCTTGTATTTATTTATTAGCTTTTGGTAACTGGGTAAGTGCACTAGGCAAAGAAAACCTGCCTATTTTCAGGCACGACCCAGGAGAGTACAACTGGATATACAGCATTGACAACAGTAAGGAACACCAATGACAACAAAAGGAACATATTGAAGATAACTGTAGGTACAATAAGACAGCAGTAGAGATCACAACAAATTAATACAAGCAGTGATAATAAGAACTAATACAAGTTAGAGTCGTAATCAACTAAGCCATATTATGCTAATAACAGTTGAGTAGCAAGCTTGGAGAGAAAAATACATAACAGCTATTCACAGGAATACAATTAGGATTTGTTGGACTTCGTATCCAGAGGCCTAAGCACAATTACAGGGATGAAGGCACTCATGGGCCTCTCCCCCCACCCCCGCCATCCAAATTCTCCTGCTCCCTGTCCAAAACCAATATGTAACCAGGAGTATGACCAGCAATGCACTATCTATGCCTTTCCAGAAAACAAGCCAGGACCAATGCTCCTTTGCCTACAGAGCAATGTGCTGGTTAAATGAGCTACCCAAATCCCTGCTAAACCTCCTGAAACTGGCCCAGTTTAAGAAGAAATTAAGGAATGTTCTTACACTCAGATCCAGGTGTGACTGTTTCCTTTGATGAAGCTGTATATCCATCCATTCAGTCACTTGATACACAGGAGTGTATCAACCCGTCAACTTGATTGATGATTACTGTATGTACTATTTGAACTGTCTATTGTTGCACCTCTGTCATTTTCTTAAATAAGTGCTCCAGTGGCACTGCCTCCTTATACACTGTTCTAACTACTGTGAAGATGAACCTTTGTAAATAAGCTCATGAGCTCAAAGGTGCATCTCCGAATAATCAAATAAATAAATACATGTTTCTTTATGCCCTTATATACCTGAAGAAGGCCTTCTCACACACTTTTACCCCCTAGGCTAGCTGTACCTCTCTTGAGGCTTTTGTTTCCCTTACTGCCCTGCTCACCTCATCTTGATTTAGCGGCATGGTCCAACCTGTACTCCTCCTTCCGAGTATGCTTGTACTTTCTAAAGGTTGCCCCCTTGTTCCCCACTGCTTTTGCTGCCTCCTTGCTGAACCAGATAATTTTTTTGGCCTGAACTTTCTCACTTTTGATTTTGGTGCACTCACTAGTGGCCTCCATCAATACCTTCTTTATTATGGTCCATTTCTGTTCCACATCCATCCCCACTCTGATCCCAGCAAAGTTTCCTTTCAGAACTTCTCCCATCCTACCAAAGTCAGTCCTCCAAAAGTCCAAGACCCTTGTCCTTGTCCCAACCATCCCTCTACCCACACCCAGGTGAAACCACACTGTGTGGTGGTCACTTCCTGCAAGCGGTGCATCCACCTTCACTTTCTGAACATGTGCACAGCTATACAGGACCAGACCCAGGACGTCCCTCTCGCTAGTGGGCTCATTGACATCCCGAGTCAAGAAAGCACTCTGGAAAGCATCCAGAAGTACTTGTTTCCTAGTGCAGGAGGTAGCAGGGATATTCTAGTCCATGTCAGGTAGACTGAAACCTCCCGTTATTACTAGTTCCTCCTTGCTTGACATATCTTTGATCTGGGACCCCAATACCCTATCTAGCTCCTCATCCCGAGGAAGAAATCTGTAGACCACCCCCATCCTTTGTTTCCTCCCTTCAATGGATTGGATCTGCAGCCACAAAGCTTCAGGCTTGCCCTCTGCATCGTCCTCTCTGGTGCAAATTATCCCCTCCTTCACGTACAGCGCCACTCTGCCACACTTCTTATCCCTCTAGCCTTTCTGTTCATGTTGTACCCGGGAACTGCTAGGTCTCAGTCATGGTTTTGTGTGGCCCAAGACTCTTCTCTCCCTCAGCCAACAATAACTGCAATTCTGCTATTCTGTGCTCTAGATTTCTGGCATTTACAGATACCGCCCTCCACTGCGACTCTGGAGCTCCCCTTACTCCTAACTTGCCCACTTCCACCACCACCCCTTCCTTTGGTCCCTCCCTTCTTCCCCCACACCTTCCCTCCTCCTCCTGTCCTGCTTGGGGCGGAGGGAAGAGAGGCCTACTGGTCTCCTCCACCAGGTGACTAAGGGTGCTATACACCCTGTCCCCCCACACATCACTTTAAGTTAAAATCTTTAATAATAAAGTCTTCCAGCTTTCCTTTCAGGACCCTTGTGTCCTCCTTTCCACTTAGGTGTAACCTGTCTGGTGCATACAGGTCCTTGTTATGCCATGTCCCGCCCAAGCACCAATAACTGCATCACTTGTTTGAAGGCCTCCAACCTCCCCCCACAGACCCCATCCCCACTCACCATCATCTCCATACTCCTTACCACTGAATCCCTGACTACTAAGACCCTGCTTGCCCCTTCCTCTTCTCCCCTGACCCTGCTTGGTGCCCTCCCCATCGCCTTTATCCCCGACTGGTGACCCATTCCCTGCTGGTCCCTATCAGTGACTGACTCTTTGCATTCCCCATCTGACTTGGACAGCTGCACCTCATTCAGGGGTGCAAAACGGTTTGCAGTCACTATGGGAGGGCCCTTCATGGTACTTTCCCTTGTCCTATGCCCACTTTCTCCCCTTAGTCAAAGTCATCGCCTCGTTCCACCACTGGCAGGGTTCCCCGCATCCAGGAGGGGCCAACTCTAGGCATGACTCGTCCTTCCCTATCCAATCCCTACCACCACCTCCTCCTTCCTGCCCCTCCTAATTCCTACTACCACCTCCCTCCTGCCCCCTCCTCTCTACCCCACTGCACTTAAAAAGGAATTAGTTCACTTGAGCAAATGACTTGCACTTTTTTTTCTGTCTGGGCTGCTTCCAGCTTGCACTGGCCCTAGGTAAACTTTCTCCTCACAGCTGACTTTTGTTCACTTGTTCTGGCAAATGCTCCCCCCTCTTATAACCTCTCCTTCTCCCAGCTGGTCTCCTCTGTCCACCTCTCAACCCGCTTGGATGTCCCCTCACTGCACCTCATTTCATTTCAATAATTGCTAAATCATCTGTCTCTTAACTGTGACCCAGTCCTGCAAGGAGCTGGCGACATAACTGCTTTAAATCTCTGCACTATGTTCCTCAGGTATATCAATTGTAATTGTATGCATATTCCACAGGTATGTTATATTTAACTGTACATTCATGTCACAAATGTAATTAAGGTTTATTTTCTCAGTTATGCTAAATGTAAACTGTATGTCTAATTCAACTTTCAATTGTACCCCCACCCCCGGTCGCACGAGGAGACGAGCAACTTGTTGCTCAGTGTGCCTTCCTGGTGAAACATTTCAATAAATAAATAAAATTCCTTCCCCCATTTCCCCTCTCCTCACTCCCCCCTCCGACTACCCTTCATCCATCTGGCTCAGTGGGCCTCTGCAAAGAGTGTGGGAGGTGGGTAACTAGTAGTGGTTCAAACCCCAACTAAGCTATCTGCCCAGCCCAAGTACTTCCCCACTGTGCTGTACACAAATGTGCACGGAGCTCCTTGAATCTCCTACAGATTGGGCAATGATTGAACCTCCAAAGCACAGCCCAGGGGATTATCACCAAGTCCCAAGAGATTATCACCTAGTCCCAGACTTTAAGTCAAGACCATTTTCACCGAGCCTCCAACCTCAGAGCAAGATACAGTACTACTCTTCAATAGCGATCCTTAATTACAGGTTGTCTGTCTGAATTATCCCACATCCTGTAGACACTATTTTTTTCAGTCTGCTCCAATTCCCTACTTATTACTGTTCACTCTGGTTCAAGTCCTTCTAGCTCATCTCCTAGTCCCCACACCCTGGAGACAGCTGCTACAGAAGCTGCTGTTTTTGCATTCAAGATATGAACTGTCAACTCTGGCACCACCCCACTGATAGTTAGCTAAGTCTGTCCGGACCAGAGTTCTGATATAGCAATGGTGTCAGCAGAGCTGATGAATCAGGTCAGTGTTCATTAAAATGTGTTATGCTCTGGCTAGCTGGTACGAGTTCAAGGCATGAAACTGAACAGAATCCTCATCCAAAGGACCCACAGGACTCTTCTTCAACATAAAGGAACACTGTCAACCCTTTTCTAGCTGAAAACCCATAATTGCTTACCTTCTCTGAAATTCACTGATGTTGCCGGTTGTTATATCTACTTCCTTTCTTATTAGAACTGAAATGCATGCTAATGGTGTAATTATACCCTACTTTGTTTTGTTTCAAATCCTTGATCTACTCTTAGTGCACACTTCCTGAACATTATGAACCCCAACCACACGCGCGCGCACACACACACACACACACACCAGCCACTTATGATGCAATAGTCTCCTCTACTCCTTCTGCATCATGTGTGGGTAGGCTGCGTTGGGGGTGTTCCCACGTCCAGGAAAATTACAGTGGGAGTTTATCAACTGAAAACTATCATGTTTGTGTGTGGTAACACCAGTATGGTGAGCAGCGAGTTTATCACTTTTGAAAAGAAAAAAGCACTCAAAATCAAGCTACCAGCTAAATCAGCAATCCATCCAGAATGTGACCATTCATGAATGTGTTTTTTAAACTACAGCACGGGTAGAAATTAAACATACACAGCCTGTTCCGTTCAAGTGGGAACAGGCTAGTGCATGTAGTTTCCCTCCTGCTTGCACTGTGGTGCAAGTAAAAGCCACATTTGGTTTTAATATTGAAAGCCACCACATGGAGCACACTCCTGTATTCTGCTGCTACAGCTTGGGGCCAGTTGTGAGGTTGATGCACGTCACAAGGCTAGTGCGTGTCTGCAAGTGTCAGCAGGCACAAGCTAGCTAATCCCGCACCATGCCTATCAACTACACAGCACAGATAAAGGCATCCCACTCTCTACATGACAGCAGGGTGGGTGGGTGGGTAACTTTATTTCCTCACAGCTTGAGAGAAGCCCACCCCAAACGTACATGACAGGGCTTGGAGCTGGCCAGTGACCGACAGCGCAGGAGATGGAGAGTCAGTGTAGCAGGGTTCATTTCAGGCCATGGGACTGCATTACTGATGCACTTTGTGATGATTTTGTCCCTTTATTTACTGTTGCCATGTGACACAGGGGCGAACCTGCTTTGCGGTTGCACTGTGTTGTAGGGTGGGTGCTGCAAGCTCTGATGCAGTGTGGGGGTGGACTCAGAAGAAGTTTTTTTAATTTTATTTTTGTTTTATTTCTTTTTTTTATGAACAGTACAAGTGAGCAATTGCAGCGCCATGGAGGAAGGAGTATGGGGAGTGGGGTGGGGACTAGTGAAGCGATTACAGAGGTTAGCGATAGCAGCAGGTCCACTGGTGCTAAGCAGACTGACTTCATGGGAAGTGGGTGCCAGTGTTTGTAAGGAGGAGCTGCAGGACCTGGAACCTAACTGATGCAAGACATGGGTGGGACTGCCATCCAAGACTTCAGAATCGGCCATCAAGGTCGTGACAGTGAGTGACTGGGTGATGGGCTTAGGGGTGGGTTACCTGGCCATATATATTATCAGTTTTCAAGTTTTTGTAAAATTTTAATTTGTATGAATTTTTTTTACATTTTTGTATGCTGAAAATGTGAATTATTTTTAATCAGTCAAATTGTAATGTTTTGTGACTTTTATGGAACTTTTGTAATTATCTGCAGACTGAATTGCTGATGGACACCATTATAAATGAGACTGTCTATGGTTGCTCCTAATGAACTGAACTGGATGACTGTGGGTCTGTGATGGTGGGAGGTTGGCAACTACCAGTGAGCGCAAGGGTCATCCCTGCCTCTGGTTTCACATCATACTGTTGCTGTGCAGTGTGTATCTTTCTGTCACAAATGCACTACAATAAAAGTCAGATATGCATTTGCATCTCAAAGAGTTACGCAGTCAGAGCGCAGTAGCCGAAGCGTCTAGAAGTACTTGGTGCGCAGTTCCTTACAAACTTTCATCAGCACAGTTTCAATTAGTGAACTCTGAAGGCAGAGTGTTGTTCAGGAGATAATTTAAATGAAAAAAATACTTTTTTTTTTTAATCATTTTTTAACTAGTGCAGGCAACCAGACTCTGGTACATGTTCGCCACATGCACCACAGGCAAAATACTAAACAAAGTTAATTTCTACCCCTGAACTAGAGACTCTCAGATGCCTAAACAGTGTTCCCTGTCCCTTGTACAGTTATTTAAAAATCAGTGGCACTGACCTATTCTTAGAGCAGGTTTTCTTCCTGGGCATTATGTTTCTTTTGTTTTTGTTTTTTTGTTTTTTTACTTTTCTTGTGTTTTCACACCACTCCTGATTCAGCATAACCCTCCAGGATTAGAACAAAACAACAAGATTGAAGTAAACCACAATAAAGCAACAGTAAAAGTGACGAACAGTGGGGTAACATAAAGCTGCAAGCAGGCAAATAATTTTCTGTTAGGCAGATATAATAAACTTTAAAGAGCTAGTGCACTGCCAAAAACTAATACGAGTTTTTAAAGGCAGGCAACTATTACCTTTTATATTAGAGTACTTTTTATCTTCCCTTCGGTTAATTAGAAGACTTTTTACCTGATGTTGGTAGGTGTGATCTGTGGAACAGCACTCTGCCTGGCTGCTGACATATATAGCTCTGATCCACCCATTACATCATCAGCATTGTGTTCTCACTCACTGTGACATCACAGCTACTCAGGAAGAGCCACTCTGTAGCTGCCAGGTCAGTCACCTGTGATGTCCCATCAGTGAGGTCACAGTGCTGATGGTGTAGTGGGAGCAATAGCACTAGATATGTCCGCTGCCAGGCAGAGTACTGTTCCACACAATCTGCATAATCGTATCTCATAGAAAACCTAACAAGCAAAAGCAGAAATACTATAGAAATAAAAAGTTACAACTGACTACTTCTTAAAAAGTTGTAACATTTTTCCCATATGCTGTTTTTGGTTCCACTAGCCCTTTAGAGCTACAAGCTACTGAGGCCCCAGTGTGCTAAAACACTAAGTGGACGATGAATGCCCATGGTTTACATGGAGGGTGACACAGGAGGGACAGGGAGGGTAAAAGAAGAGGAGGAGTAGCTCTCTACATAAGGGAAGGAATCAAAGCAGCAGAACTAAAGGGTAAACAGGGAGGGAAGGAGGCACTGTGGGTCACCCTGGAGGCAGGAAATCGCACCACAATCAGCACAGAGGTTGTTTACAGACCCCCAGCTCAGGGGGAGGCAATGGACAAGGAAATGATAGAAGGAATCCTCAGAATGGCAGAAAAAGGATCGCGATTGTTGATGGGGGACCTGAACATGCCTGATGTTAACTGGAACACCTTTACTGCAGCCACATCAAAGAGCAGGGTCATTCTCGATGCCCTACAGGGGACATGCCTCAGACAGCTAGTGTTGGAACCCACTCAGGAGGGAGCAATCTTAGACCTGGTACTTTCAAATGGGGATGGAGAGAGGATCTCAGATTTAGAAGTGGGTAGCCATCTAGGAATGAGTGACCACCAAACAGTGTGGTTCACAATAAACACAGCTGTAGAGTCAAGCCATACAAAAGCAAGGGTGTTGGACTTCAGGAGGGCTGATTTTGGCAAAATGGGAGAGTGCCTCAGAGAAGCACTAGCAAACTGGCAAGAGGGAGGGGTGGAAGAACAATGGAGAAAAATCAAAACTGCCATCACAGAGACAACAACCCTTTGTGTAAAGCAAATCAACAAAACAAAATAAAGGAAAAAGCCACTATGATTCTCAAAAGAGGTGGCCGGAAATGTTAAGGAGAAAAGGTTAGCTTTCAGAAAATATAAGGAAACACAGAAGGGGCAGGACAGAGAACTGTATCAATTAAAGTAGAAGGATGCAGGGAAGGCAGTCAGAATAGCAAAGGCCCAAATTGAGGAAAAGATAACCAACTCTGTTAAGAAGGGGGATAAAACCTTTTATAGGTACATTAGGGAGTGAAGAAAGACCAAGGGAGGGATACTGAGGCTTAATAAAGGGGAAGGAATGTGGGCAGAGGGTGACAGTGAAAAAGGAGGGATACTGAGCGAATACTTCTGCTCAGTATTCACAAAAGAAGAGGAGGGGGAGGTACCTAAACCAAACAATAGAGACACTCTGGATAGGAGGGTCGATATCAGTCCATTCACAGAAGAAAGGGTTCTGAAAGAACTCTTAAAGCTGAAGGTGGGCAAAGCAATGGGGCCGGATGGGATTCACCCCAGAATTCTAAAAGAACTAAGGGCAGAACTAGTGACATCACCAACTAACCTCTTTAACAAATCATGGGAGGATGGGGTGGTACCTGAGGACTGGAGGAGGGCAGATGTGATTCCACTTCACAAAAGTGGGAGCAAAACAGAGGCAGGAAACTACAGACCTGTTAGTTTGACTTCAGTGGTAGAGAAAATGATGGAATCACTTCTGAAGGAAAGAACTGTTGAGTACCTGGAGGCCAGCAGGGCACATGACCCAAGGCAGCATGTATTCACAGCAGGAAGGTCGTGTCAGATGAATCTAATAGATTTCTTTGACTGGATGACCAAAGTAGTAGACCAGGGAGGGGCTATGGACATGGCCTACCTAGACTTTAGCAAAGCATTTGACACAGTCCCACACAAAAGATTAATATACAAGTTAGCCAGCCTGGGAGTGGGTCTAGTTAAAAAAATTGGCTGGACAACAGGATGCAGAGGAATAGTAAATGGAGTCAATGCTGAAGAAAGGGGGGTTACTACCAGAGTACCGAAGGGTTCAGTATTGGGACCGGTCCTCTTTAATGCCTTTATAAGTGATATTGCGGAGGGACTGGAAGGAAAAGTATACCTCTTTGTAGATGACACAAAGATCTGCAACAGGGTCGATACAGAAGGTGCAGTAGAAAGAATTAGAAGGGACTTGGCAAGGTTGGAGGAATGGTCAAATATATGACAGCTTAGTTTCAACGCAAAGAAGTGCAAAGTAATGCACCTGGGAAACAAAAACCCAGGGGAAGAGTACACAATGGGAGGTGAGATACTAACAAAAATGGAAAGGGACCTGGGGCTAGTCATATAAGATTACCTAAAGGTGGGCAAGCAATGTGAGAAGGCAGTAAGGAGGGCTGGCGGGACAATGGGATGCATAGGGAGAGGCATCACCAGCAGAAAACAGGAAGTTGTTATCCCTCTGTACAGAGAGTTGGTGACAGGGGTGTCGGCAGGCATACGCACTATACGCAGCAGAGTACAGTAAAAAAAAAAAATTTGGGCAGGGGCAACAAAAAGAGGAAAGCAAGAACATTGTGAGTCACACTGTGTCTCTGTCATGCTGAGCCCTTTTGCCTTTGTTGTTTACAATGGAGCACTGATATCACCAGTCAAATACACAAATAAGAACAACTTACTAGGCAGGCAGAAAAACAAAGGAAGGAGGATTACAGGAATAAACTGATTACTTGAACTCAGACATGGCAAACGGGGGGGGGCAATGGTGTGGCATGGCGCATATTTTGGTTTATGTTTCCATAACGGGGGGGGGGGGCAACAGGGCATCAGTTTTGAGTACAACTTTAAAATTCCTGGATACACCCCTGGTTGGTGAGACCCCATCTGGAGTACTGCGTGCAGTTCTGGAGACCCCATCTCTTCAAGGACATAGATAGGATGGAGGCTGTCCAGAGGAGGGCAACTAAAATGGTGCCGGGTCTGCACCAGAAGACATACGAAGAGAGATTAAAGGAGCTTAATATGTATACCCTCGAGGAAAGGGGCGGACATGATAGAAACTTTCAAGTACCTCAAGGGAATCAACAAAATCCAAGAGGGTAGCATCTTTCGGAAAAAGAGGTGTGCAAGAACAAGGGGACACAATTTGAAGATGGGGGGGGGGGACGGCTCAGATGTAATGCAAGGAAGAATTTTTTCCACAGAGAAGGTTGTGTATACATAGAACAGCCTTCCTGAGGAGGTAGTAGAGTCAAAAACAGTGGGGGAATTCCAGAATGCATGGGACAGACATAAGGCAATTCCAGTGGGGGGGCAGGAGGCAGTAGGCTGTTGGTTAACTAGGATCTGCAGCTTATCCATTAGGTAGGGAAATGGTCAGACTAGGTGGGCCAAGTGGTCCTTATCTGCCGTCAGATTCCATGTTTCTATGTGTATGTAGCTATTTGTAATCCTAGTCTCTAAATAAAATAAAAATAAAATAAAGTCAAGGTGCCCAGTGCAAAGTTGTGAATCTCAACCATTTCCATTGCAAGTAAGACCACAATTTCTGATTTACAACTGCAAAGCTCAGTCATTTCTGGAGTGTTTGGTCTTACAAATTCGAGATGGCTCAAATGTATACACTCACCATAACATAGAGGATAATGGATGGGCAACAGCAAACTACAATGCTGTGTTCACTTAGAGAGGTTGTCATGACAACCAAGTAAACCTCAAGAGCGAAGTTCGAGAGGTTTACTATTGTCATGAAATCTCGAGAAGTGAACTCAGTGGTGTTGTTTACTATTGCCCATCCATTGTCTTTTATAATATATGGGCAACAGTTCAGCACCAACGAAGCATTTCTTGAGAAACAAATTTAAATGAGGATTGCACATCGGTTTCAAAATCCCCTCTTCAACCCAGAAAAAGCCATACACCATTCTTACTTTGAATGTTAGCACGTCTGCCTGCTTCTTTCTCTCTCTCTCTCTCTCTCTCTCTCGCCCTTCCCAAACTGCCCATCCTAAATTAAAAAAAACACAGCAGTGTGTTTTGCTACACAGTTTTTTAAAGCGCTGTTTTTGAACACCAGAGCCGCGATCCAAGATGGTAGCGGTAGCGTGCATGCGTTTCATGTTGTTGCACCACCAATCACATACTCAAGATGGTACAACAGCGCTTTGACGTCACATTGATGATACAACAACACTGGAATTTGATTGAATTCCTTACATAATAGAGCCTACCCATACACTATATCAAGGAAACCACGGCATTTACAACTGAGCATCCTTGTTTGGTTCTCTGTGGCTGCTACCATTTATTTTTTTGTCTGGTGCGTGCCATGGAGCTAAAGAACTCAGTTTTACCGGGAGACACCTGCGCTTTGGTTAGAGGCGTCCTTGGGGGTAGCCAGGGGTTGTATTTAGACCCCTATGATTTTTTTACCTCCCTTAAAATGTCCACAGCTACCCCTGGGAAACTCCTAAACAATGTTTTTCAAAGCACAGATTGTACAAAATTTGGAGGATGAAGAATTTTGCAACCCTTATGACTCTGCTGCAAGCAGGCTTTGCAGCCCCAATAATTCTGCTGAACATCAGACTTTGCAGCTTCAATGATTCAGATGAAATCAGGCTTTGTATTCCCAATAATGCTGCAAAAATCCAGCTATTCAGCTCCAATGATTCTGCAGAAATAATGCTATTAGCCCTCCAGTGAAAGTGAAACTGACAATCAACACGGTCTGAAACACTGGTTTCTGACAAGAACATGTTCCTTATCAATTTTATTATAGTGTCAGTAGCTCTGGGGAATACAGCATTCCTCCACACAAACACACTTAGGCCAACAATATACAAGAATTCATTAAGACAAGCATTTGTCAATGCCGAATGTTTGCTTGCTGACATTGGCATTGGTAGTGTAGGAGTTAGAGAAATGCATAATAGGAATGGCAATGAAGTATTGAACTGAAGCCAACCCCGCCACCACCCTGCAGAGACCGACAGGCATTAGGGTGTGTCTTTGGGTCGTCCAGCATAACGGCCACACCATTTCACCACACCCTACCCTGCAGACACCTACAAGTGTCACAGTGTGCCTTGGGGTCTTTGGCTCTTATGCGCACCCCACTCCATCAGGAAATACGGTGAGATGGGTGCGGTATAGGAGAATGGGGTGAACTTTGAGGCCGAAGAGTCCAAGGCACACCTCGATGCCTCTCACTGGCTGCAGGGTGTGGAATGGTATGAGGATTACAGGCGAGAATCCCAAGTCACACCCCTGATGCCTGTCATTCTCTACAGGGTGGGGCGTTATGGTTGGAAACCCTAACGCCTCAGGCATTTGTTGGTATTTTCACTCTAAATTTTCAACATGGTTTTTCTGTGACCCCCACCTCATGAACAGTGGCAATATCAGTTTGTTAGCCAAAAGCTGCTTTTGCACAGCGACTATGGCATTTAGCACCACAGGTGCAAAAACACATTCTGAACAGGATGAGAAAAATGACAGCTGTACTGTTCATGGGGAGGTGTAAAAAATGGCAATGTTGAAAATCTGCAGTGAAAATACTAAAAAAACTGGTGAAGTCACGAGCGTGCGTAGAAACTGTGCAACCCACACCCGTAATGTAATTAGTTTGGGGATTTTTTTTTTTTTACAGCAGATTGTCAACACAGGCATTTTGTGACCTACGATCATGAACAGTGTCACTATGATTTTCTTTATCTGTCCTGAACAATGATTTCCCACAGCGACCACGCATTTCTACGCTGAAAGTGTGAAAACACATTTCGGCCATGTTGTGAAAAATGACAGCTGTACTGTTCATAAGGAAGTGTGGAAAAATGCCACGGGTGAAAATCTGGACTGAAAATATTACAGATTCATGAACTTATGAGGGTGCATAGAAACTGCGCGAAGCTCACTTGTAAAACAGTCATTTTATGGACTTTTGGCACCAAATTTTCAACATAGCCATTTTAAGACCTCTGCTCATGAACAGTGTCACTGTGATTTTCTTAATCTGTCCCAAACATTGCTTTCGCACACGGACTGCACCACTGTGCACTACATGTGCGGAAACACATTTAGGTGAGATGTGAAAATGGCAGCTGTACTGCTCATAAGGAAATGTAATAAAATGGCAATGTTGAAAATCTGGAGTGCAAATATTAAAAATTTGCAAACTTATGAGCGTGCATAGGAACTGCGCATAGCGACGCTTATAAAGCAGTCATTTTTAGGAATGTTTTACCAAATTTTCAGCATAGCCATTTTAAGACCTCTGCTCATTGTGATTTTCATACTGTGTCCCTACATTGATTTAGCAAATTTTCCACCAAATTGCAACATAGGCTTTTGAGAGCCCACCTTATAAACACTGGCACTGTTGATTTTGTTAATCAGTCCCGAAAGGTGATTTCGCGCAGTGACTGCGAAATCACCCTTCAGGCCCGATTAACGCCATGACAGTTCCAAAATTCATGAGGAGGGGTCCCAAAAACCCCATGTTGAAAATTTGATGCCAAAATTCCCAAAAATGCCTGAGATATGCATTAAAGTTGAAAACACCCTATTTATTGCATTACACAGCTTACCAGCATTTCCTCAGTTCGCGGTCGGCTTTGAAGAGTGCAGACATGTTCCCAGTCCACCAAAGATCGTCTTGCCGGCCTCCAGAGGTAAGTATGGGGTGAGGGGGAGGTAGGTAGGATGCGCAGAGGGTGAGGCAGCGGGTGGGCAGGGAGACTGCCGAGAGAACTTTTTGTTTACAGGTGTTTTTTTTTTTTTTTTGAAGTGACACTGGACGTTTGCCCACTGGGAGGGCTCTCAGCATGGCAGCTGGAAGGCTGTTGGGGGGGCCTGGGCAGAGAGGATGGGCACCCCGGCCGCTGCAATTTTTGCCATTCAAGGGTGGGCTACCAGCGTGACACCTGGAAAACTTTTTTTTTTTTTTTTTTTTTTTGAGGGGGCGTGAAGCTGACTTAAGGACTGGGCACCCCTGTCGGCCACAGTGTGTGTGGGGCGATGAACACGCAATATGCATGCATGCGTGTGGGGGGGTGCTCTCCCTTTCAGCTGTATGGCACTGCATTTTCAACTGCTGTCATAGACAGCTGCAGCATTCATTGGAGAACTGCAGCCGTGCCTGCAAACACACTGACTGATTTGGAAGACGGTGCCACACCTCCGAAAACTCGGATGATGGCATTATGTTTCTTGCACAGGCGTCCGAGCAAACATAAAAAAGGAGACAAAAACAGTGAGAAAAACAGCAATAGCGTTAGACAAAGAAAAACAAATATAAACTGGGCTAAGTGAGAAAAGAGAAAAACAGAAACCAGGTGTGTGTGGGGAAAGTATGAGAAAAAACACAAGACATATTTCAGCATGTAATCATTTTAAATTAGTTTCAAATGGCTAACAGATTTCCCCAAGGGCTGACTAGGAGCCAATGTATTTTTCAGTTAATACAGTAGTTCAAGTTTATTTGCAGGAACACATCATTGCACTCGCTCATTTACAAGGAGGTTCTGGTATAACCCCCTGGCACCCCCACCACCTCCCCTCCTACCCGCACCCGCCACACTTTCTACTCATGCTGACAAGACCTTCTGGCTGCTTGCCCCTCTTCTTCTTCTCTCTCTCTTTACCCCCCCACTCCTTTCTTCTCCACCACTAAAGTTATTAATTCTAGATAATTAAAGTATGTACTTTACTGTTTTTAAACCTAATGTTTGTATTACTGCTTCTGCATGTTTGTTCACCCCTCCCCACTGACGTGGAGCTTTTGTAAATGAGCATCTTGCACTCAAAAGGTATTGTAATCTGAGACTGAATAAATAAAATAAAAATGAACTACAACAATACAAAAACAATGAACAATTTACAATGAGCACAGTTATCAATGAATGACATAGTACACATAGTGTAATCATAAACTTGTTAAGAGCAGGTAACATAAAGCAGCAGTACTATGTAAAACAAAAATGTGCTTTTTTGACAGTTTATTCCCGGTGTTCTGCTGAGCATTTACCTGGCACTTTTTCTCGCTGGCACTGTTGTATCACCCCGTAATTTGCTCTGTTGTCCTTTGTTTACATTTCTGCCACCAGCCACATTGAACTGGAACCCCCTCTGCTGCCGACTGCACATATGTATGACTTACAGTACTACACAGGGACATCGGGAGTGTTCAACACAGGGTCCCAAAGACGTGATGCAATGTGTGGGGGAAGCACAGCTGAAAATTAGTCAGCCGCCATATTTATTGTGGCACCACAACAACTGAAATAAATTTGAAATATCTAAAAAAAACAAAAGATCACTAGAAAAAAACATTTACAGATATGGAAACCTCATCTATGGCTGCATGATTAAAGCCAAAAAAAAAATAATAATTTGATAATCATTTCCTGGCTAGTTAGTACTGCTGCTTTATGTGCAAAATATTAGCATAACAACAGTGGTACTGGGAATAACCAACATCAGTGGACTAAGAAAAGCATGATACAGTATAGGAATCGAGATCATAATGTTGGCATGTGAGGAATGATAAGGGTGGGCAGCATAAACAAGAGTACATGGTAAAGGAGGAGAGATGGGCAGTAGCGCAACTGATAGCCAACTGCTTCTGACTAAATAACAGAATAAGCTTAGGTCCCTGCAGGAAAAGTAATAGATTGTGGGTGCAGTCAGCAGGCTGCCATGACAGCAGAGAGGGACCCTTCCTCCGAACCTTTTATCATCCAGTTGTGGGACACTGCCAGTTACAAACTGCAAGGGGGGAAAACGGTGGAACGTGTCATCAAACTGACAAGATGGAAGCCCAGAGCACCATGGGCATTATTTCCTCCACGATGAAAGTTAGATCAATGAGAAGCTTTGTTTCATTTAATTTGTTTCATCAAGAAAAGCTCCACTAAACAAAGCTCGTTTGTAAGGAGGTCCTGGTTAAAACAGAACAGGACAGAAAAAAACATACACAGCGATTACAAGGATGCAAGATAAGGAACACAATTTAAAAACAGCATATAATCAGATAAATAATAGTATACAGCAACAAAAGTAAATATAATATAAAACAATTATAGCAGTGTTGTTACAGTCGAGACAGCTTTAAGACAGCAATCAATCTGCAATGAATAGCAATAGAGTTTAGTTTGTCAGCGTGCTGTCTCTCTCATTGCGACTCTAGGCGATTTACAAAAGTGCCCTAATAAAGTAAACAAAAATTACAGCAAGAGATACATAAAAGATGTAAAAACTAAATGTAATAAATTACTAGATGGGGAAAGCTTTACTAAATAAAAAGGTCTTCAGATTCCTCTTGAAGGCATCCACCAAGGTGGGCCTCTCTAAACGATCAAGGTAGTGAGTTCCACAGGGCAGGCGCAGCAACTGAAAAAGCCTGAGCGCCAGATGATTGTAAACAAACCCTGGGAATCACTAGGAGGCCCTCCTCAGAAGAACGGAGAGAGTGAGAAGAGTGGTAGGACTGTAAGAGGTCTTGCAGGTAACTGGGCTCCAGACCATGTAGGGCATTAAAGGATAGCAAACCAACCTTAAAGGTGATCCGCCACCTAATTAGGAGCCAGTGCAGAGAGTATAGCACATGCATAAAATGACAAGACTTCGGAAGGTCAGTCAACAGCCTGGCCACCGCACTCTGCACCAGCTGCAGGCAGCGAAGATCAACCCAAGAGAGCCCAAGGTAAAGGACATTGCAGTAATCAAGACACGATGTCACAAAAGCATGAGCTAGTGATGGCAGGTCAGAGGGCCTAGGAAACGGTACAACTATCAGTGCAATAGGTATCAATCAGTAGTTTGAAAGCATGAAGACTCGCATTTCAATTTTCGTTTGAGAGAGGCCTGATATTTGTTACAGTATGTCAGAGCTAGCCAGCCAAAAGCCATTAAATAAAAAAGTGTATGGAGTCGAACACTGAGTACCATCTCCATGTGGAGGAAGAGGGGTTCAGAACAGCAAATGGTAAAATGAGGGATGCCCCTCCTGAAGTGGGACTGCCGAGAGGGATGGTCTCAGTCTGTCTCTGTCTCTCTCATGCAAGGTGGGAGGGCTGACTGGTTTCTCGGAACTGAGGAAGCGTTTGCCCATAAATGGCTCCATATATCAATCATAGTATTCGAGCTTATTTCCTGTAAGTATGCAATTGTCCACACCAGCTTTTAATTCTTTTTTAGATTTACTTCTAACTATATCTAGTGGGAGTTTGTTCCAGGTTTTGACCACTTCTGTGAAATAACATTTCCGTTAGTATGGGAACAGTGGGTACAAACATTCAAGGAAGGTGTGTGTGTGTGTGTGTGTGTGTGTGTGTGTGTGTGTGTGTGTGTGTCTGTGTAGGGTGGGAAAGCTGACTTGACAGCAGGTCCAAGGAAGGTGTGTATGTGGGGTGGGACAGCTAACATGACAGTGGATCTAACCAATCAAAGAAGGTGTGTGGTCCAACCAATCAAGGAAGAGGAGAGTGAGAATGTGTGCGCGTGTGCGTGTGTGTCACACGCGAATGCAGGACAATTCCTGCACTGGTGCAAGTGTTTTTTGCTGACGTGTAAACATGCAACTCCACCTGCCCAGGTGCAGCCCTGTGACACATGTGCTCCATGCTGTGCTATCTGCTCTCCTATACCAACTTCCTTGTCCTGGTACTGCTACTGTATCTATGGGTGTAATCATCAGTCCGCCCCCGAACTTCACGTAGCGCAGGATGGGATGGTCAAAACAAGATTTATTTTCCTTAAAGGAAAACACGTTTCTTTTGGGTTTCAATGGAAACAAAATAATTTTTTACCATTCATTTTGTGACCCCCCCCCCCCCACTATGCAAACAATGTTCACTTTGCGTGGCACCATTTTGAGTGTGAGCACGGCATGGCTAACTTGTATGCATTCAGTACTAGTGAGCCACACTTACACTGGAAATGGTGCTGCGCATCACGGTCATTGTTTACATATCGGGGGGGTCACAAATTCAAACTAAGTAGCAGAAAGGTAAATCAATTATTTTTTCCAGTAAGCCCCTAACTTGGGGGGGGGGTTATCCATCAGGTGGTGGGGTTATTTAAATAAAGAGTACAGTATCTTTTAAATTAGATAACCATTAGTCCACTGGCAGACTGTTTTTGGAGGTCAGTAACTGCATTTCCACGCTATATGTTTTGGTATGCGACATCTCCAATACGTCCTAGCTCTTCCTTCAGGATTGGAGAAGTACTTTGTAAATAACTGTCTGACAACCATAGCACTTCAGATTAACAACTGCACTTCTAAATCTAAGGAGATGGAAAAAAAGAACTAAAAGATAAGAAAATGAACTAGAGCAAAACAAAGAGAAGACTTTTTATCCCCTATACTTAACGAATGCACACTGACAACAGACGGTATTAGGTTATAAAAAATAAAAATGACATTTTTAAAAGAAGGCCAACACTGCCAGGTGCCAACACGCTTAATACCAAATGTAAATCCATGCATACCAAGCTCTGTAGCCTATAACATATATTCTAGTGTTGTGCCGGACACTGAAACAATGTTCTAACTAACGCAAAGCCAAACAGCCTCCTGGCTGTTGTTCTCCTTCCCTAGTGCACTAGTCCTTGTTCGTCTGTCTCCTAATTAGCTGTATGTGCATTTTCCATACAGGGCATACACGGTACAATTCCACGTGTTTTGTGATCAATTCCTTTACCAGCTTGCATTGTCGAGTTCTTCACGTTTTAGCCACCTCTTGTATTGCATTGTCTCTGACCGTTAACCCTGACGTGGAACCTATGTAAAGAGCTTTGTGCTCAAAGGTGTTAATCCGAGAAATCAATAAATAATTTCCAGTTCAGAGTTGCCATCTTTTAAGTAATCCAACCCAATGCGGCAATACAGGTTACTAGTTTATTTCATTCTCGTTACTTCCCCCATGTCTTCCAACAAACTACAGCCCGTCCCAGAAACATGGTGGAAATATAGTAGCAAGCAGGGAGTTCAGTAGATTGCCCCTGCAATGGTGCACAATGCCATGTGTGTACACAGTGGTTGGCAGCAATATAAAAGAAGTGGTGAGGGTGAGGATGAGGGTGTGTATGGGGTGGCTTGGCAGGGTCCCTACTGCCATTTTGTTTATTGTGCTGTCCCTCCAGCTGTAATGAAATCACCCTGATGACAGTAAGGGCCAATTTTAAACACTAATACCAACATCAATTTTTACATTAATTCCTCGCATCAGTCTGTCAGGTCCATTATGTACTCACCCCCAAGGACCCAACTGGAAACAAGCTGTCTCAGCTCAGTGTGCTTTTCTTGATTACAAATTTTAAATTAACATAAAAGAATGTGTGGTTTCTTAAAAAACAGAACCACCAATATCTTCCAAACATTTCCAAACATATTTTATTTGTGACATAATGTTTGAAATTAGATTTGACAAGCTGTAACTTTTGTACTGCTAGGCTGAAGATTTATTTTATTTTTTTAATGAAAACTCAAGAGTCCAATCAACATAAACAGATCATACCAATACAGTTCTCATGTGTTGAGGCATGGGTATACATGCCAACACAATGGCAAAAATCATAGGATTTTAAAAATGCTTTGAACCCATTTATGTTTTTATATGTATATGTATATGTACGTACATATTTATGTAATCCCTAGGTGGCACTATCCCAAGGGCTACTACCTCTGCCTGCTTGGCTAGTTGCAAGTTAAGGGGCCTGGGTACTGAAACTGGTGCCTCCACCTGGAGGACAGGGTTGTTAGTAATAAGGCTAACCTGCGTGCAGCCCTCCGGGACACTGTAACTCCCCTCTTTCCCTTCTAGTGGCCTACACAATATGCAACAAACACTTTCACAGCAGCCCCTATTCAGCATACAAATCCCCACACTGTCTGCACTTACCACCAGGGCTGGTTCCACCAGTTCAACCCTGGAGACTCCCTGTAAAACAAGGTTAGGCACAGCAAAAAACAACAGTACAGTTCTTTTGGTACGAACTGGAACTGCAGTCAGATTAAATGCAAAAAGAGTTGGATCTGATTTATTCAGGGAGCTTGAACAAGGGAGGGTCTTTAACAAGGGAGGGGCATAATCAGGTTGATTGGTTCTAAAACTGATCTAGTCAGGCAATTATGCATGCACTTTTTAGTCCCTGCACACTCGCACGCTCTAGGTACCCAGCTGGAAGTAAGGTGGGCTAGCATGGAACATTGCCCGGGGTAGGCCAACGCCACAGCTGATCAGGGCCCTGTGATGAAAAGAAAGGGCATGCACAACCACACACAATTTGAAATCCGGAGCCAGGAGACTCAGTTCGTGAAAGGAAGACAACAATGCAATCAGATGACAATACTTGAGATTTAGCTGTTGTTGCAGGGAGCTACCCTGACTGTTACTCATGCTACCCAATGCAAGACACAGGAGGGATGAAATGAAGACTGCAGGTTGACAACTGGCATGCTAGGAGAAACAGGGCCCACACAAATCACAGAGGTGTCATTCCTGTTCAAGAGGTTGAGCAGGGGGCTGATCCCCGGGCAAGTCTCTCGTCGATGGTGTTCTCTGCGTCTGAAGTAGCTGGCTGGGCCAGCGTGGCATGGCCCAGGCCAGGTAAAACAGTTCAGAAATCAGTCTGGGAAGACTGGATGCAGCTTCCAGCAAGCGTGGCGCAATTAAACAGTGGAGAACCAAATTGCGACCCACTAACAACACACAGCACATTTATAGTAAAGCAGTCACCATACCACAAAGTGGATAGCAGACCAGCAGCAATATCAGTGTCTCTGAGCAAAACCGGAGCTCTGTGGTGAATGGATGTCCCGACAGGCCAATCGCATATAGCAAATCTTTGGTCTTCTTCAGGTTTAAGTCTGGTCACACTTCAGTGACTTTTCTCCCACTCAGTTTGGATATAGTCCAGATTATTCAGAGATTCCCTCTATAGGGACAGCAGCCAGACAGGCCAAACTCAGCCTTTCCACCAATCTCCCGTGCGAACTATGCAGTAGCAGTTGCTCGAATCTCTCAAGCTGTTTACTCTTTCAACTCCTCACACAGACTGACTCTGCGCAGCAGGCATCTTGGGAATTTCCGTTCAGTCCAAAAGGTTTGATTCGTTGATTCATATGTCTGTCAGGTGCATTTAGGTGCCAAAGTCTCAAAACTACAATTCCTACAGAAATTCATTCCCACAAGACCCCTTGGGGCAGACTCCATTTTAGGGCCCCCAAAGGTAGTGATTGGTCCAAGGACCAAGATGGTGGTGATATACAAAACTGTCCATGCTGCAAAGAGGCAGGTTAAACAAACTACAATATTACTATTATAATAGATAATCAGCAAATAAGTACAGCTTCTAACAGAGCCCCCTCTGCGAACTAGCGATGGCAGAATGGAGTGATTATCTGGCAGCCCACGTGGGACTCGAGCTTAGAAATACTCAGCCTCCACCCAGATTAATTATACACTGCAATACAGGCAGCTCATAAAGAGACAGGACACAGAGACTATAAAGGCGCTCACATGCAATAGCTTTTAAATGGTTAAGACACAGGACACCAGCCTGGCAGTGGGCATTTAGGCACACCCAGTGAAGACTTTCAGGGAACCCTCATTTGTAGGGGGGTTACACCCTTCTCTGCCTGGAAAAACTTGGTGTTCACGTCAAGTCTACACCCCAAGAATATTGAAAAGACAATTTACTATACGAGATATGCATGACGTTAGCATACTATGGAATTAATATCCGATGCATCAGTTAACGTAAACTTATCACATTACTATACATTTCACTGTATTTCACTATACCATATCTTTACTGACAATACTTATGCATGTTTCATACATTCTATACCAATTTTATTATGATTAACATACTATGAACAGTCACCTATGACTTCACGTTATAACTTCTTGTACAGTAAACAATGTAGAAGGGGGCCCTTCCCCATCAGCTAATTTGGGGCTAGATGGGACAGGGACACCATGTTCTGAGAGAAGAACAATTAAATCGGGAGGTGGCAGTCAAGCTCAGTTTGGGCAGCTAGCTCTTGGAAATGTAAACAACTTTACGGACCACACTGAGAGGCAAGTCCACAGGACAACTTGGGAAATCATAACTAAAACATAGCACTCGCTTAACAGGTCGGCCAGACCTTCTAGGGGGTACAGACACTGGCTCTGGCTCTGGCTTGTCATCAAGGGCATGGGACACTGCCTTTTCTTCTTTCAGGAGGGGCGCCTCTGCACTGGATGAGAAATTCAGGTTGAGAGCACTGGCAGCTCCGGACTCACAAGCTTCCATTTCCAAAGTACTTTGGTCATTAAGGTTTGCTGCAGAATGCCCTGACTGGTCATCCTCAGGACACCTGGACACACTGGAGTTTTGTGGCACGGAAAGGGCACTGTCCTCACTTTCTCTTGGCTCTGTTAGTTCTGGCGTGTCACCAGGAAGACTCAGAACATCAGCCCCTTCTTCAGACAGGTCAAACAGTTCTACAAGACACACAGAGTCTGCAACCTCAGACGTGATACTTTGCACCTCACTTTCAGGGGGCACTGGCTCCAGGGAAGAAACTGGGGGTTAGGCAGTTCTGAAGGCCCAGATTCGTCCTCATGATTCTGCAGAGGATTGCCTCGAAACAACTGACTCAGTTAGTATGAGGGATAATAGGCATTATCACAGTCACTTTCATCAGAGACAGACGAGCAGTCATCACTATCACTCTGGGCCTGCCGAGGGGAAGGCCTTAGTTCTGGAACAACATGGACAGGTTGGCTTCATTTCCTCTCTGCAGCAGCACAAGTCACTAGCCCAGGAGACATGTCAGGGGTTGGTTCAGCATCAATAACAACTTGGCCAATGAGCAGTAAGTGATTATGGTGCATGGTCTTAACAGCTTTGGAATTATTTTCTAGGCGCACATTGTACACCGGCTGATCATTCAATTTACCAAGTACTACGTGAGGAAGATGGTGCCATCTATCAGCAATTTTGTGTTTTCCACACAGTCCCAAACTGCATAGTAGTACCCTATCTCCGGGGCAACAACTCCTGGGCTTTTACTCGTCGATCATGTCCTTCTTTGTTGGCAAGATTTCGCTTAGCAGACATAGTTTGAGCTAGTTGATAGGCATGATTCAACTGATCTTTCAATTTCTGTACATACTGCAAGTAGTTTTTGGCTCAGACCCAATCTGGAGAGACCCCAAAGCAGATATCTACTGGCAGTCGGGCCTCCCTCCCGAACATGAGACAGTAGGGGGAGAACCCAATAGCTCACTTTTGGTGCAATTGTACACGTGTACCAAGGTGCTAATCTGCTAGCTCCACTTATGCTTGTCTTTTGGATGGAGGGTGCCCAGCATGTCCAGAAGGGTGGTGTTAAAGCGTTCTGGTTGAGGGTCCCCCTGCGGGTGATGGAGGGGTGGAAGAGCCATCCCCTAACAGAGAGAGAGAGCATTTCTTTGATTAACCTACTTTCAAAGTCTCTGCCTTGGTCAGAATGGATCCGCTGGAGGGCACAATAGTGGGACAAAAAATGTTTCCACTAGCACCTTGACCAAGGTAGAGGCCTTCTGATCTTAGTTGGGAAGGCTTGTGCATACCATGTAAAAACAGAAATTTAAATACCTGTAAATTTTCTTTATCCAACTGCTGGTCTCTGGGCTCATCACTTCAGGGTGGTCCTTCCTGGAACCACGTGACAGGCAGGAGGTAGACAGACTTCTGCAGGAAGGGGGTATCCTCCTAGTCATTTCCTCCAAATGTCAGTACTTCAATAGATTTTGTCTTCTGAGGAAACACATAACTTGGAACAGATAAAACAAAGAAAGGTTAGTGTAACTTGCGGCCGGAGGCCGACATTCAGCATTCTGGGAGGAACACAGCCCAGAGACCAGCAGTCAGAGAAAGAAAATTTACAGGTATTTAAATTTATATTTCTCTCTCCTAAAGCTGGTCTCCAGGCTCATCACTTCTGGGATATAATAAAGCAGTACATCCCTCCACTGGGTGGGAAGAAAGTTCATAGTCCCTTATGGGTCCACCACTACCTGGAGGACCCTGCGGCCAAAGGATGCCTCCACCGAGGTGGCGCCATCCAACTTATAAAATTTTGCGAACATATGTATGGATGACCATGTGGCCGCTCCACATAAGTCTGCCGGGGAGGCTTCTCTGAAGTCCGCCCAGGACGCAGCTATTGCTCAGGTTGAGTGTGCTCGCACTGGCCCCAACAAGTCAATCCCAGCCTTCTGGTAGGCCATGATAATGGTGGAACGAATCCACCTAGCAATAGAATCCTTTGATGCCTTCTTACCCATGTTCGGGCCTGAGGTAAGGATGAATAGGCTTGAAGTCTTACGGACTAGGTCAGATTTCTTGATGTAAATTTTGAGTGTTCTCTGTGGATCAGTCGTGTGAAATTCTCTCTCTTTCTCATTCCTGGGGTGAGGACAGAAAGAGGAAATGTTCAGGACTTGGTCGCAGTGAAAATGAAACATCACCTTAGGTAAAAAGGCCGGATCTGTACACATTACTACAGAGTCTTGATGAAAAATAGTGTAAGATTCTTTGGATGACAGGGCTCCTATCTCACTGATGCGTCGGGCTGAGGTGATTGCAATGAGAAAAATGGCCTTCATAGTGAGGTGAAGTAAGGATGCCTCCTTTAAGGGCTCAAAAGGTGGTTTGGAGAGTGCTTCGAGTACTAGGCTGAGCCTCCAGGGAGGAACTACCGGTTTTATTGGAGGACGCTTCAAGGTTGCTGCCCTCAAAAATCATCTAACATAAGGAAGAGCTCCTAAGGATTCACCTGAGTCTGCTAATAGTAGTGCCCCAAAGCAGACACCTGGACTCTTAAGGTAGCCAGCTGGAGGCCCTTGTCGAAACCCTCCTGAAGGAACTGAAGTATAGTAGGGAGAGACACAGAGTTATCTGGTAAAGAGGTGTCTCAACCAGAACAGGAATTTTCTCCAAATCCTATAACAAACCCTGGAGGAGGAGGCTCGCCTGGATTGAATCATCATTTCTATGACAGGTGCAGAGAAACCTAACTCCTTGAGAGTTTCCTGCTCAATCTCCACGCCGAGAGGGACAGATTGTGAGGACTTGGGTGCAGCACCGATCCCTGATGTAGTAGGTCTGGGCTTGCTTGGAATGCTATGGGAGACTGAAAAGACATTTGGACTAAATTGGGGAAACCACAGTCTGCGGGGCCAGCGAGGGCAGACCAGAATCACCTCTGCTTGATCTTGGGCAATATTGTGCAGTACCCTTGATACGATCGGAACTGGAGAAAAGGCATACAGGAGATCAAACTGACCCCAGTTGATGGAGAAGGCGTCCTGTGCTATGGCCTTCTTGTCCTTGCTAAGAGAGCAGAATCTTGGAACTTTGCAATTTTTTGGGCAAGCAAAAAGATCTACCTGCGGGCAGCCCCACTGCTCTGTGATGAGCTGGAAGGTGCTGTTCTTGAGCTCCCACTCTCCTGGTAGGATGTCCTTTCGACTTAGCCAATCTGCTGTGACATTTTCCTGACCTGGGATGTATGCCCCCCTTAGACTTCCCAAGTTGTCTTCCGCCAACTGGAAGAGAAGAGAAGCCTCTCGCAGCATCCAAGAGCTCTTTGTGCCGCCTTGGCAGTTGATGTATGCCATTGTCGTCAGATTGTCCATGAGTATGAGGACGTCCTGGTGGAAGAATTGCGTCTTGAACTGCTGCAGTGCCAGGCAGACTGCCCGCATCTCCAGTACACTGATGCTGTAGAACGACTCCACCCAAGACTACTTGCCCTGTTTTGAGAGCGGTTCCGAATGTGCTCCCCAGCACATGAGACTGGCATCGGTGGTGACTCTGATCTGGTGAGGGTATCCCAGACTGAGACCCTTCATGATGTTGTTCTGCCGAGTCCACCATATCAGGGATTCCTTCACCTGGTGGGATATTTGAATCCTCCAGTCCACTGTGCCCCTCGACTGGAACCATTGCTGGAGGAGACCTGACTGGAGAGGTACTATGTGGACTAGTGCCCAGGGGACTGAGTCTGCCAGGGAGACCATCGTCCCTATGAGTTGCATGAAGGAGCAGGCGGGCAGAGAATGGGCCGCCTGGAATTTGAGAATGAGGGCACTCAGTTCTTTGGATTTTGACTCTGTGGGGAACACTTTGTTTTGGATTGTGTCAATATTCACCTCCAGATGGCTCAGAGACTGAGACAGTCGCACAGAACTCTTCTTCAGGTTGACCATGAACCCCAGAGAGGAGAGGCACCGTATGACCTCTGTCACTGCCCGAACTGCTTGATCGTACCCGAAGGCTTTGATGAAAATGTCGTCCAGGTATTGGAAGAGCTGGATCCCTTGCATTCGGAGGTGACCGACCACTGTCTCTAGGACTTTGGAGAAGACTCTGGGGGCTGTGGATAGGCCAAAGGGCAGCGTCTTGAACTGAAAATAGTGACCTTCCACTTTGAATCTTAGAAATTTACGGTGTGCCTTCCTGATGGGAATGTGCAGATAGGCATCTTGTAAATCTAATGAGGCCAAAAAGTCCCCCTGATGGATTTCTCGGATGATGGAGGACAGAGTCTCCATCTTGAAAGTTCTGTGATGAACAAAGCCATTTAGAAACTTGAGAGCTAACACTGGCTGGAAGCCTCCCCCTAAGCATTTTGGTACTATGAAGAATAGGGAGTACACCCCCCGTTCCTTTCTAGAGTGGGGACTTGTTAGATCACTGCTGACTGTATGAGAGCTGTAAATCACTTGCAGGGTCGCCGCTCATTTTACTGGGTTGCTTGAGACTGGTGAGGGCACTATGTGGAGCGGGGGCGGGGGGGCAGGAATCAAACTCGAAATAACCCTTGTGGATTATGTTTAATACCCACTTGTCCATGGTGGTGTGGACCCATTCCTCAAAAAAGTTTGAAAGCATGCTCCCGACATGAGGATGGGTCCATGAGTCCTCATTATGATTTCTTGGAGTCGCCCACGACATCTCGGGCGCCTCCCCTGCCACCTCGGAAGCTGCGTTGGTTACACAAGTTGAACCAAGAGCGTCTGCCTGGTGCCGTCTTGTTCTGCTCCCTGGAATAATTTTGGGCATGAAAATTCTGTCTGGAACCTGAGGTCCAGGGCTTGTTCCTTCTCCGGGTTTGCGGCATTTGCACTTTCACCATTTCTCCAGATTCCTTGACCGCCTCTTTTAGAGCTGAGCCAAAGAGAAGGCCTCCTTCATAAGGGGTGTGGACCAAATGCATCTTCGAGGAGGCATCTGCCTGCCAAGTTTGCAGCCATAAGTTGTGCCGAGCCAAGGTCTGGTAAAAAACATAGCCCTTGCTGCACACCTGACCACTTCCTCCGATACGTCAGCAGAATAGGCTGAAGCTAGACCCGTGAGCTGCAACTGCTGTAAAATGGTCTGGTTCTTCTCTGACTCATAGGCAAGCTGGAATACCAGATCAGTGGCCCAGGAGAGTGTGGTTCTAGCAGAGTAGAGGTTAGCCGTAGCTGCCTTGAGGGAGGTTGCAGTGGACTGAAAGGCTTTCTTTAGAGAAGTGTCCATTTTCCTATTCTCTGGGTCCCACAGGGAGGCTCCACCTTCTGCTGAGATCACCATCCTTTTCTTAAGGTTTGAGATAAGAGGGCCTTATCCTAGGGCAGTCGAGCCATTTCTTCACAGGCTTCTTGACGAATTTCAAAAGTTTGGTTAGGCGGCAAGGGACAGGGAAGGAATGCTCGGGTGCCTGCCATTCTTCCTTCAAGAAGTCCTCTATGGCCTGAGGGAGAGGAAAGGCTGACACTGGCTTCGACGTTGACACTAGCCAGAATGCTGGCTTTGCTTGCTTGGGCTATGGAGGAGAGGGACAGCTCAAGTGGATCTCCTCTGACACCTTTTTAATGAAAAAATCTAGATCTTCCAAATCGAAGTTTCTGGCTGGTGAGGAGTCTGAGTCGGAATCTGAGTTTGGGAGTTTACCCTCTTCTAAGGATGTACAGTCAGACCCTGTGGGGGACCTATCCCACCTTGCTTCCCATGGGCTACGTCCCTGTATCTGAAAGAACTCTTGGATCTGGGTCTGGGTCTCTTCCTCCTCCTCCTATCGTGCCATGAGGTGTGGGGGAAGTCCTCGTCTGAGGATGGGAAAGGGGTGCGCTTGCGTGTGGCCTTCCTATGGGTCCTGGGTTCCTGAGACTGCTTAACATCGAAACATGAGGGGTTGATGGCAAAGGTTCTATTCAGTGTCTCTATCAGATCTGGGGCTAGGGCCCCAGCTGAGTGGCAACATCTTCTAAGGTTGTGGGCTGGCCCTGACCTCTGAGCTGGTCTTGAGGACCCCAAGATTCTGAGGCGGATGCCTCGTCCCGAGCTGGCGAGATTGCACTGTCGCATTTCACACACAGAGACCCTGCGAATGTGGCCAGCATGCGTGTTCTGCACTTGTGCCACTTTCTGCCCCGGAGGGCCTGTCCTTAGTGGACGCCATGACCCTGTGATATAAAGGAATTTGAAGGGACAATTTAATATCGCCTGGCAAAGTGGGCTTAGCACTATCCTGCTCCTTTAAGGCTTGGATATTGCTGTGTTTGGTGTAGTCCCCTTGAAGCTGCAGTGAGGGACTGTGCTTGGTGTAGTCCCCTTTAAGGCCTTGGTACTTATTGGGCTGTTTTGAGCCTTGGTACCCCCCAAAATGCAAGATCAGTCAACGAGCTGAGGCCAGAATGCTCACCAACGAGAAAGAGACTTGTCTGCTCCCCTTTGCCCCTCAAACAAACTGCCACTGTAGCAGTACTCTTTCTATGCTAATTTGCTGTGTTGGAGAGCCTAAGGAGGCAATGCGGCTCTCTGGCTGGCAGTCGTGTCGACGGCCCGAGTGTTCTGTGGCTGTCGACAAGAGGGAAGCTCCGGGCACCCTTCGACGACCCGAATCCTTCCTTTTGTTCGTCAACGCAGCAGCTGCTGCTTCTGGCGATGCCTGGTGACTCAGTTCTGCTCCTAAGTCCCAGGTGCACCGCAGTTGCTTTCGTGATGCTCTGGAAGGGGGGGGTCACAGGCACTGGAAGTGGTTGTCGTGTAGTGAGGGAGCACAGGGAGCCAGTCTGTCCAGCTTGCAAGGTTGAGACTGGGTCCCGGCAGTAGCTCTTCGGAACAATAAGTAGTCCACGTGCTGGAAAAGAAGAGTAAAGACTCACTGTTCTCTGGGTCTGTCACTCCTGTGACAGTGGTCCTGCAGAGCACCTGCCACCAGACAGGCAGGAAGTAAACTGATGTCTGGAGGAAATGACTGGGAGGATACCCCCTTCCTGCAGAAGTCTGTCTGTCTCCTGCCTGTCATGTGGTTCCAGGAAGGTCCTCCCAGAAGTGATGAGCCCGGAGACCAGCTTTAGGAGAGAGAAAGATCAGTAACTATTAACATACTACCAGTGTTCTTTTGGTCGGGTTCGAAGCACAAGAAATCTATGCAGACCAATTCTAGAGGGGCGCTGGTAGTGATATTGACAAGGGGTAGTAGCCTTCTGAGGCAGGGCTTTTCTTTGGAGGCAATGACTGCAGGTCTTTACATGGTGCTCAACAGCTGCCCCATCTTTGGCCAGTAGAATTGGGATAGTACCAAATCGAGAGTTCTGTCACTATCGAGGTGCCCCATGTGGTTGGGGAGGGACTTCAGTACCAGCTGTTTAAAGGCCGTGGGTTGGACTAACTGTTGCTTGTCTACTTGACCATGATGATTCACTGTCCCCCTGTATAACAACTTATCATGCAACTTTAACCTGGGACCTTCCTTGAACAATAGAGCAGTTCGCAAGTCAGGGGAACGCAACTTGGACACATCTTTCCCCGCACGCAGGGCGTCAAGTGCTGAATGAATCATAGGATCTTGGGATTGAGCCCACTGAATACTGTCATTATCGAACTGAGGTAGTGCACTAATATCTAATGCAGAGAAATGGCAAAAGGCAGCCGGTATGCAGGTATCAGGAGGGCCCAAGCAATCTACTTGGCAGTCCACTGTGTCCGCAGACATTTGTTCATCTTTATCAAACTTTTGGCATAATGCTTTGATGTCAGGTTCAGACAATTTGACCCAATTGTTCTTAGAAGCTGGCCTTCGTGACAGGGCGTCAGCATCAATGTGGTTTAGTCCTGGTCTGTATTCAACAGCATAATAAGTCGAAAAGGCAGAACGCCAATGGTGCCCAGTGGCATCCAATTTAGCTGAAGTCTGCACATAGGTCAGTGGGTTACCGTCAGTCTTCACTAATATCTTTGCCCCATAGAGGTACTCATGAACTGGTCAACTATGGCCCATTTTAGGGCGAGGAATTCCAACTTGTGGACCGGACAGTTCTGCTCTGACAGGGTCAAGCTCCTACTAGCAAAAGCTACAGGTCTCAAGCCATCTTTGTAGTCTTGATAAAGCACAGCCCTAAGGCCCTACAAACTAGCATCCGTATGCAGAACATAGGGCATGGGAGGATCAGCATAGGCAAGACCTGGGGCGTGGATGAGCTGGTATACGACTTCAAAGAACACTGCTTCACATTTGGGTGTCCAGGGAGTCCCAAAAGGCTCACCTGTTCGAAAACACACTTTCTTTTGTTCTTTGATAGTCCCCTTTTTGTATCTGCAGTTGGTACAGGGTTGCCTTGGGTAAGAGTAAGGTTAATGAGCAGTTGAATCACCTTTGAATAGTCTTTGATGAACCTGCGGTAGTAGCTGCAGAACCCCAGGAAACACTGTAGCTCTTTTAGGTTATTGGACTGGGGTCAAGTGGTCAAAAATTTAACTTTCCTGGATCTGTCTATATCTCTTCCGCAGACACTATGAGACCCACATATATTTCACAGATGTTTGAAAAAATGGCACTTGTCTATGGATAACTGCAGGCTGAATTCTTCCAAACGATCAAGGACATTAAACAGTCTGGTCTCATGTTCCTCTAGAGTGCGTCTAAAAACAATGACATCATCCAAGTACACTAAACATTCCAGGAAGTTCATGTCTCCCACCACACATTCCATCAGTCTCTGGAAGGTGGCAGAGGCACACAAAATCCCCTATGGCATTCTCAGGAATTCGTAGAATCCCAAAGGAGAGATGAAGGCTGTTTTCTCACGGTCCTCCAGGGCCATTGGAATCTGATAATATCCGCTACGGAGATCCAGTATTGAGAACCACTGACCCCCATTCAGGCAATCCAGGGCATCCTGTATGCGTGGCATGGTGTATTGATCTGGGATAGTCCGTCGGTTGAGGGTTCGATAGTCCACACACATCCTCACCGATCCATTCTTTTTATGCACCACTATGATGGGGGATGCATATGGGCTTCTTGATTCTTGAATAATGCCAGCAGTGAGCATTTCCTGTAGGTGCCTCCTAACATTGTCTATGTCAGCTGGGGCAAGGCATTGGGGCCTCTCTCGAAATGGTCAGTCATCATGCAGGCGTATGTTATGCTCGGCACCATGGACACACCCCACGTCCCACGCTTTTAGTGAGAACACAGTCTCTCTGAGCAAGTTTCCTGCTAATTCGTGTCTTCCATTTGGCGGACAAAGAGGAATCACTGAGGTCAAATAAGTCTGGGGTCCCCCTTTCCCTTTCGCCAGAGTACTTGTTACTGGATAATACTGCAGTGTCTGCACAGTGTACGGTAGCCAGCGTACATCCTCTGTTCACACGAACTTCCCTGTCCGACATGTTTCTCACTTGCACCATCACTCGGCAGGCATAGGCATGGGAACGTGCAGGTAGTATACTGGGCTTAACCATCAACCCCTCTGGTAGCTTACCTTCACCAGGGGTGTCCATCATCAATATTTTGTTCTTTACATCTCTCCTTAGGCAGACTTCTCCATGGATCGTACACTGAGCATTGGGGGCCAACATCAAAAAGTCAGGATCCTTTTTCCACACCATCCCCACTGGCTCATCTCGGTCCACTTCATAGGGTTTCTGTTGCAAGTCATAAGCCCTTTTGATTAATGCTGGAATTCTTAGGGCCCGTCCAGTCAGTTGCCCTCATTTCTCATGGTAGAGTTATGCTAGTCTCCCAAACATGTTGGAGTTTGTTCCAATTAACAGGGGAACCCCATCATACAGCCCAGTGGGGGGCACACACTAGGGCAAGTGTCTCAACTTGTTCATCTACCCCAGCCACGGTAGTAGGGAAATGACAGCCAGATCCAGATATACCCAGAGTATGGATAAGACTTCTCATTCAACCCCCACATGTGCAAACCTTCCAAGAGTTGTAGGGGCACATCAGGCAGATGCTTCTGGTACCAATCTTGAAATACTATGGTTACTTGAGATCCACTGTCAAGCAAGGCCCAGGCAGACACACCGTTCACCGTCACTGTAGTTTCCATTGAAGGACCCACCATCTCGGACCACTCAGGTGACATGGACTTGGGTGTTGGCTTTACAGCTGCCTTGGATGAATAGCCTTTTCAGGCAGCCCCACCTTGTGGCTGTATGTTGCTCCATCGAATTAATGCCAGCAGCCTAGTAGTAACTTTTCTCAGATTCTCAGGCGAACGGCAGGTGAACCAGGTGTGCCCATCCTCTCCACAGTAGTAACAGAAGAAAAAATTACTCACCTTAGTAATGTTGTTTCTTCTAATGGAGTCTTGCTATATTCTGGCATATGCAGTGAGTCCCAACCTTCGAACTGCTCCGGAGGTGAAAGAGTTAACTTTCCATGCCAGGCATGGAACGCTGAGCTTGAGCTCGGTTGAAACTCTGTCTGTTGTTCTTCAAACTCAAACTGTCAGATCTTTATAGCTAAACTCACTGAGGTCCTGTGTGGAAGCTGTAAACCTACACTAGCCAACTGGCTACTAAACATAAGAACACATTTTTTGGTCCCAAAACAAAGACTCAAGTCAGGAGACCCAAAAAATGAAAAACACAACACCAAGTCACCCCAAGAAAGGAGGGGTGAAAAACAACAAGGTGGGCACCTACTAAGTGCCAACACTGCACTGCCCACCCACATCTCAAAAACAAAGGTTCTGAGAGGGGCAGGCGGGGGGGGGGTCAGAATAGAGCAAGACTCCATTAGAAGAAACAACAGTACTAAGCGGAGTAATTTTTTTCTTCAAACAACATGAAGTCTTGCTATATTCTGACAAATGTAGACTACAAAGCAGTACCTCCATGGAGGAGGGACAGAACCTACTTAGGAAATAGGCTCTGAAGCACAGCTGTGCCAAACCGAGCATCACTCCTAGCCTGGATGACCAGGGAGCAATGCTTGGTAAAAGCGTGAACTGTTTTCCAGGTAGCTGCTTGACATATCTCTAGAATAGGGATGTCCCTGGCAGCAGCCAGGGAAGCAGCTGTACCACTGGTAGAGTGAGCCCTCAGGCCTGAGGGAGAAACCTTACCCAGTTTTTCATAGCAAAATTGGATACAAGAGACAATCCACCTGGCAATGGATCTTTTAGTGGCAGGTTTCCCTTTACCAACCTCACCATAAGTGAGGAACAGTTGGAGGGAGTCAAACCTGTGACCCTTGGTACGCTCTATGTAGTAACTAAGGGCTCTCTTCACATCTAAGCTGTGCAGCCTCCTCTCACCAGAGGAGGAATGGTCAGTGAAATACACTGGAAGAGATCTAGATTGATTAAGGTGGAAATCTGAAACCACCTTAGGCAAGAACTTCCTGTTAGTCCTGAGGACCACCTTATCTCTATGAAAGGAGATAAAATCAGGCTCCACTGACAAGGCTTGTAATTCACTTATGCGTCTGGCAGAAGTGATGGTTACCAGAAACACAGTCTTCCAAGTCAAGTACTTAAGCTCTGCTGAAGACAAAGGCTCAAAGGGGGGTTGCATAAGCTGAGCAATGCAAACATTAAGATCCCAGGCGGGGGCAGGGTCCCTGAATGGAGGGTTGGTATGAAGCAATCCCTTGAAAAACTTGGAGAATACAGAGCGAGCTGAAAGAGAAGAGGGCTTACCTGCTGAAATAAAAGCAGACACAGCTGCCAGATGCACTTTTAGTGTAGCTGGTCTCAGCCCCAAGGTATTTAAGTGGACCATATAATCCAGAACTGTGGGTAAATCAGCAGATTCTGGGGAAATATGCTTTCCAGGGCACCATATGGAAAACCTCTTCCATTTGGAATTATAAGTAGCCCTGGTGGAATGTTTTCTAGAAGCCTTCAGGATATCCATTACACCTTGGGAGAGGTGTAAATCAGCAAACTAACTCTTCAAGAGCCAGGCCTTGAGATTGAGAGATTTGAGTTTCGGTGCCAAACCCTCCCCTGAGCACAGGTTAACAGGTTGTGATTCCTGGGAAACACAGGGAAGATGGACTGCTAATGACAGTAGGAGTGGATACCAGGGTTGTCTGGCCCAATCTGGAGCAATCAGGATCATCTTGCAGGTTGAGATCTGATTTTGACTAGCACTTTGAACAGGAGAGGAAGGGGAAAAGCATAGAGAAACTTCCCTCCCAATTGAGAACTAAGGCATCCACAGGACTGAGCCCAACACTGGGGTCTGCAGCAAAAGCAGGGAAGTTGGTGATTGTCTGGGGCTGCAAAAAGATCTATCTGCGGGGTGCCCATCTGGCAAATATCACCTCCAAGACCAGGGGGTCCAGTGACCATTCGTGATGGCCCTGGGAAATCCTGCTGAGAGCATCTGCCAGGACATTGTCCTTGCCTGGGAGGTGAATTGCCGTGGGGAGGTGTTCGGGAGTGCAGAGACCACAACTTCATTGCTTTGGTGCACAAGGCTGTAGACCGAGTGCCCCCTTGCTTGTTGATGTACCACATTGTGGTGGTGTTGTCTGTTCTGACCAGATTTGGAAAAAGCTTGAAGTCCTAGAAAAACTGCTCTGAGTTCCAACAGATTGATGTGGAACAGAGATTCCTGAGGGGACCACAAACCCTGGGTAGTGAGGTCGGCCATGTGAGCTCCCCACCCCAAGAAGGATACATCTGTAGTAAGGATTAAGGAGTGAGACTGAGTGACAAAAGGAACCCCTTGTCTCAGATTGCTCTGATCCTGCCACCACTGTAGGGCCTGGAGCAAGGTTCGAGTCACTGGGATCAATTTGGTTAGAGGTCTTTCCTTTGAGACCAAAGGCTCTCAAATGGAACTGAATGTCCCTCATCTGAAATCTTGCTCCTGCACTACTGCTGTGAAGCAGCCATGTGCCCCAGGGCTGTAGAAAATGCCTTGCTGGTCGAGACACCTGCAGGGTGAATGAGGAGGCCAGAGAGACCAGGTTCCTTGCCCTGTCCAAAGGAAGGAAGGCTCTGGCTTTCTCTGTGTTCAGCTCTGCGCCTATGAAGGTGAGGAGCTGGACAGGCTCTAGAACCGACTTTGAAAGATTCAGAAGGAAACCTAGAGAGGTGAGCAGTTGCCGAGTTATCTATAGGTGTAACTTGACTTGGTCTGGGGACTGGCCTACTATGAGCCATTCGTCCAGGTAAGGGAAGATGACAATTTTCTGCCTTCTTAGAGAAGCAACTGCTACTGCCAGGCATTTTGTGAATACCCTTGGAGCAGAGGTGAGGCCAAAGGGCATTGCTCTGAACTGGTAATGGCCTGAGGCAGCTCAAACCTGAGGTACTTTCGATGGGAGCTTCTGATGAGAATATGGAAGTAGACATCCTTGAGGTCCAGGGACGCTAGCCAGTCCCCTGGCCTTAGAGAGGGTAGAATAATTCCCAGAGTCACCATTTTGAATTTTTGTTTTAAAAGGTGCTTGTTTAAGTATCTGAGATCCAGGATGGGCCGCCATTCTCCTGTCTTTTTTGGGGTAAGGAAGTACCTGGAGTACAACCCTTTGCCCTGGTGTAGGGGTGGAACCCTTTCCACAGCTCTGAGAGCCAGGAGGAAGAGACCTCTGCCTCTAGGGCAAGTGCCTCTGGTGGATTTGCAGGTGGAAAGGATCTGGTTCTCATCTTTGGAAACTTTTGAAGCCGAGAACCAGTCCCTGGCCTACTACTTCCAGGACCCACTTGTCTGATGTCAGAGACTCCCAGTCCTGGACAAAGTAAACCAGCCTGCCCCCTACAGGTAGCTGAGAATCGGCCCTGGCAAGCCCATCAGGGTGCCTGCTTGGCAGGGGCTTTGGGCTGAGGGATGGAAGCAGGCCTGCTTGTACCCCGTCTGCCTCTCCTTCTAAAGAACCCCCTCTGGGCATAAGCAGAAGAGGAGGCCTAGGCTTGGAAAAAAGGCATATGAAAAGGCCTGCCCCTGCGAAGCTGCCTTTGAGGTGTGGCCTGCCTTTCCTTGGTCTGTGCACTCCTATAGGTGGTCCTATACTCATCCATTTTCTTCATGTAATTGTCTGTCTGCTCCCCAAACAGGGAATTACCCACAACAGGAAAATCCATGGCTCTAGTCTGGGTATCCTGTGACAGGGTAGTACATTTGAGCCAAGCCATTCTGCATAGTGCCACAGATGTAGCCATGACTCTTGATGACACATCATTTGAGTCCACTGCAGCATTGAATTGCACCTTGGATGCCTCAATACCATCAGCAACCACCTGCTCCAGCTCCTTGGCAAGCTGGCCAGGGACCTGTTTTGCTAGAGCCATAACAGTATCCCATCTGGATTTCTGATATCTAGCAACATAAGCCATATAATTTGCCGGTCTGAGTCCCAAGGATGCTGCCATGTACTGTTTCTTTGCCATGGCATTAATCCTCCTGGAGTCCTTGTCCGGGGTGTGTGAAGCCAAGGGAATATTTGCCTTGTCACAGGCTGCAGCCTGCACTACCCCAACATGGCTGCATTGTTGTGTAAGGAACTCCATATCAGAGCCTGACAATGTGTACCTCTTGTCCATTCTCTTATCCACAGGAGGTATAGTGTGAGGAGTTTTCAGAATTTTAAATGTCTGTTTCCCAAAAGATTTATGCAAGGGAATAGACAGTCTCCTAGACTCTGGGATATCCATCATTTCCACATAGTCAGGCTCCTCTTGATCATCCACAGTTTCCTCCACAGGGAGCTGGAGGATTTCAGCCACTTTTTTATAAAACATAAAATGAGAAGGGACTCAGAAAGCCTAGGAGGAGACACTCCTGAAGGTCTGTCTGGGGAGATGTCCGGGTCAATGGGCACATCCAGACTTTCAAATCCACATTCACTCTCCTCATACTCCTCTTCCCCTCCTCCAGTTCATAATATTCCTCTAAATCATACTCTTGAACCGGTGGAACCCGGCAGACGAGCACTTACCTGATGGTGCGGTTCAGTGGAACCGAGGAAAAGCGACTGGACACTTTAATAGCTTGGCTATTTCTTCAGCGGTTGGAGAGGAAAGTTTTGGCTCCACACCAGCTGATTTCCTAGTCCTTTTTGCTGGAACTGACTCCTCAGAGTCAGATCTCCTTTTGGCCGAAGAAGTCTCGCCCTGGTCAGAGGACACTCCCTCTGGTTCGGTTGGAACCGAACCGGGCTGGCCATCCGGTTCAGCTGACTTTTTGGCCTCCTTTTCCCTGAGCCTACCAACTCTCTTTTCCAGGGTAGCCGCAGGAAAATTTTTACAAATCTGACCGTCTGCATTGAGGTGGTCAAACCCCAGACAATAAACACAGGTGGTGTGGGGGTCAGCCTTGGCAAAGACTTCCCCACACACACTGCAGTGTTGAAACCCAGTGGGCCCGGTTTTTCTTTTGGGTTTCTCAGACATAGTGCCAGTCCTATCCAAACTTACCAGTTTATGGCAATCCGCCAGGTAAGACCCTCTTATCGGTTCCCAACCGTGTCATGGGTCATGGAAAAAACCGTAATAAAATCCGTTTTTTTTAGAACCGATAAGAACCGGTAACCACACTCTAAATCACAGATTAAGATATTTTAAACAACCTGATCGGTTCAAACCGAACCGATAAACCGTTTACAAGTTCCACACAGAAGAGAATTAATGTAAAACCTATCTAGTACTCACAAATACCACAGACAGATCCTGAACCGACCGGTTGCGGTTTAAATTCGGTCGACAACCGAGAAAAACAATACTTTAACCAACAAAATGAACCGAGCAGAAGGAGAAATCTCCGGAGCGACTGTTCAGTGAGGCAGAGTAAAGAATCTGATGGTTTGAGTTTGAAGAACAACAGACAGAGTTTCAATCGAGCTCGAGCTCAGCATTCCATGCCTGGCATGGAAAGTTAACCCTTTCACCTCCGGAGCAGTTCGAAGGTTGGGACTCTCTACATATGTCAGAATATAGCAAGGCTTCATGTTGTTTAAAAACAGGTTCTTTAGAGTCTCTAGAGGAAGAGGAGCTGTTCCCCTGCTTGAACACAGTGGGGGAGTCTCGGGGTCTCTCTCTGGTTGGGGGTTTGCTCTCTTGGCTTTCTGAGATCCTCCAAGGGTCAGTGTTTAGGGTAGCTCGGCGCAGGTCTCCCACCAAAACTCTCAGCTCTCATACCTCTTCTAGCAGGTTGTCTTCAGACCGGGTTTCAGAGAAAATGACGTACCCCCACCCCTCCCGGCAAGACTTCCCTCTTTGTCTCGGGGGTGGCTGGACAGGAATTGGTATCTTTGGCTGCCTCGGCAGCTTGCTGACTGACTCTCAACTCAGTCAACTCCTTGGATCATTTCTCTCATCTGTTGCAATACAGCCTCCTCACTTCTCTCAGGGGCCTGGCAGGTGTGGGCAACCCCAGCATAAGGCTTCCATCCCTCCTCATCATTCTCAGCCTCACGGATCTCTTTCATTAGATAGCAATATTCAGGGGCGGGGGGGGTGCCCCTTCTATCCTGCAGTTTAAGTTTTAACAACATCACGCTAGAGTACCTTGCTGACTTTAAGATGTGATCTAGCCTGACCCTGTTCAATTCACTGACAGGCACCCCTCCTTTCCTGTGAGCCCACTGCAAAGCTCACTCAATTCGGATAACAAGCATTGATAACTTTTCATCTTTCCACTGTTTTGCAGATTTAAACTTCCACATCAGATCATCCCCCAACTCAGTGCTACCAAATACTCCCTCCAAGACAGAGAGATATTCAGCAGCTGTGGCCTCTGGGCTGGTGGATTGCAGGAAACGAATGGCCTGCAGTGCAGGGCCCCTCAAGCTTTCCATCAGTCTCATCCTTTTTTCTCCCTCAGCACACTGCCACTCCTGGACCAATGGGGTGGCATAGTCAATCCACATTTCCAAATTGCCCTCCCCACGGGCACCAGGACCATGCCCGAGAAGAGCCTAAGTCTGCAGTACGAGTCCAAATGCACAGTAGGTAACACTATGGGGGAAGCAACTGTAGGGGTGGTGGGAGAGGCTATTGGAGGCTGCACGGGAGTGACATCCTCAGAAAGCTCTAACATTTTCACTAGCTCTGTAGCAGAGTGCCCCTCAGAGGCTAACAGTTTAAGCAGCTTGTCTTTAAATCCCTCTATGTGGGGGGACACCCCCAGGAACAGCCAGGTCACTATCTATGTAAGTGAATGACCCTCCATCCCTTTTGGGACCCTTCAGGCAAAATGACAGGGGGTACCTTCTCTGGTTCAATGGGCAGGCTGCAGAAGAGCAGGACCCCATAATTTGATCAAACAGGTCGGAATCCCCTTCCCTTACTTCAACCTTCCCCAAACACTCAATTCATTCTACCACTTCCACAATAGTGGCATCGGTCCCCAAGGGGACGTCCATTAATAGCAGAGATTGCCGGGGCTCCATCCACTCTGCCTCTCTCCACCCCATCATACAGTGCACTATCAGCTTGTAGGGAGCAAGTTTAAACTTGGGCTTAGTGAGCGCCTTCATTTTACCACAATTTATAAGTGTGGGGTTGTAGTACCCACTTCGGACCACTAGAAGGTGCAAATCCCAGCGCTAGTGCCTCCAAGATGTAACCCCCAGGTGGCGCTATCCCAAGGACTACTACCCCTGCCTGCTTGGCTAGCTGCAGGTTAAGGGGCCTGGGTACTGAAACGGGTGCCTCCACCTGGAGGACAGGGTTGTTAATAGCAAGGTTAACCTGGGTACAGCCCTCCGGGACACTGTAAACCCCGTCCCTCTAGTGGCCTTAGACAATATGCAACAAACACTTTCACAGTAGCCCCTATTCAGCATACAAATCCCCACACTGTCTGCACTTACCACCGGGGCTGGTTCCACCAGTTCAACCCTGGAGACTCCCTGTAAAACAAGGTTAGGCACAGCAAACTACAACAGTACAGTGCTTTTCATACAAACTGGAACCACAGTCAGATTAAATGCAAAAAGAGTTAGATCAGATTTATTTGGGTGACTTGAACAAGGGAGGGGCGTAATCAGGTTGATCGATTCTAAAACTGATCTGCTCAGGCAATTATGCATGCATGTTTTAGTCCCTGCACAGTCCTATACGCTCTGGGTACCCAGTTGAAAATAAGATGGGCTAGCCTGAAATGATGCCCGTGGTAGGCGTCATCACAGCTGGTCGGAGCCCTGTGATGAAAAGAAAAAGCATGCACAACCACACACAATTTGTAATCTGGAGCCAGGAGGCTCAGTTCGTGAAAGGAAGACAACAATGCAATCAGATGACAACACTTGTGATTTTAGCTGTTGTTGCAGGGAGCTACCCTGATTGTTACTCGCACTACCCAATGCAAGACACAGGAGGGATGAAATGAAGACTGCAGGTTGACAACTGGTATGCTAGGAGAAACAGGGCCCACACGAATCACCGAGGTGTCGTTCCTGTTCAAGAGGTTGAGCAGGGGACTGATCCCCGGGAAAGTCTCTCGTCGATGGTGTTCTCTGCATCTGAAGTAGCTGGCTGGGCCAGTGTGGCAGGGCCCAGGCCGGGTAAAACAGTACAAAAATCAGACCGGGAAGATTGGCTGCACCTTCCAGCAAGCGTGGCACAATTAAACAGTGGAGAACCAAATCGCGACCCACTAACAGCACACAGCACATTTATAGTAAAGCAAAGCAATCACCATACCACAAAGCGGATAGCAGTCTGGCAGCAATATCAGTGTCTCTGAGCAAAACTAGGAGCTCTGTGGTGAATGGATGTCCTGACAGGCTGATCGCATACAGCAAAACTTCGGTCTTCTTCAGATTTAAGTCTGATCACACTTCAGTGGTTTTTCTCCCACTCAGTTAACCTGGTGATTGGTGGAACATCTGGTTGTCAATGGACTACAGGACCCAAGGCAGCATGATTTCACCAGGGGGAGGTCATGTCAGACCAACCTCATTGAATTTTTTGACTGGGTGACTAGGGAGGTGGATCAGGGGAGGGCAGTGGACATGGCCTATCTGGACTTCAGCAAGGCCTTTGACACTGTGCCACATAGAAGACTATTACACAAACTGGGGAATATGGGTGTGGGCAGGACAGTAGTGTGGTGGGTAGGTAACTGGCTGGGTGGCAGGACACAGAGGGTGGTGGTAAATGGCTGTCACTCCACAGAGGGAAGAGTGACCAGTGGGGTACCACAGGGATCAGTGCTGGGACCGGTCCTATTCAACATCTTCATCAGTGACATTGCACAGGATATAGAAGGCAGAATTTCACTGTTCGCTGATGACACAAAGCTCTGTAACAGAGTAGACACACCAGAGGGTGTAGACAGAATGAGAAGGGACCTGCAGAAACTTGAAGAATGGTCAAGGGTTTGGCAGTTGAAATTCAATGCAAAGAAGTGCAAGATAATGCATATAGGGCACAAAAACCTGGCACAATATATCAGTTGGGGGTGAGGATATAGCATGCACCAAGCAGGAAAGGGATCTTGGGGTTGTCATCTCTGATGACCTCAAGGTAGAAACAGTGTGACAAGGCATCAGGTAAAGCAAATAGGATGCTGGGATGTATAGGCAGGGGCATCACCAGCAGGAAAAGGGAGGTCATAATTCCGCTATACAAGACACTAGTGAGGCCCCACCTGGAGTACAGTGTACAGTTCTGGAGACCATACCTACGTAAGGACATAGACAGGGTAGAAGGTTCAGAGGAGGGCAACAAAGATGGTGCATGGGTTGCATCACAAATCCTATGAAGACAGGTTGAAGGAACTGAACATGTACTCCCTGGAGGAGAGGAGGAAGAGAGGGGATATGATAGAGACATACAAGTATCTTACAGGGAGGAACAGGGTGCAGGAAAACACTATTTTTAAGCGAAAAAGATGTTTCAGGACTAGAGGGCATGGGATGAAGTTGGAGGGAGGACGATTCAGAGGAAACATGAGAAAGAATTTCTTCACAGAGCGGTGGTGGACAAGTGGAACACCCTGCAGAGGAAGTGGTGGGGCTGAAACAATCACGGATTTAAGAATGCATGGATAGACATAAAGGAATTCTAGAGGTCAGGGTAAAGGAAATAGACTTCTAGGAAAACAAACTGAACTTACAAGCTCAAATGGGCAGACTAGGTGGGCCATAGGCCCTTATCTGCCGACACTGTCTATGTATCTATGTATCTATATATCTAGTTCAGATACAGTCCAGATTATTCACAGATTCCCTCTACAGGGACAGCAGACAGACAGGCCAAACTCGGCCTTTCATCCAATCTCTCGCACGAACTACGCAGTAGCAGTTGCTCGAATCACTCAAGCTGTTTACTCTTTCAACTCCTCACACAGACCGACTCTCTGCAGCAGGCAGCTTGGGAATTTCCCCTTCAGTCCAAAAGGTTCGATTTGTTGATTCATGTGTCTGTCAAAGCAAGGGCTCCCCCCCTCCAGGTGCATTTAGGAGCCAAAGTCTCAAAACTACTATTCCTACAGAATTTAATTCCCACAAGACCCCTGAGGGTAGACTCCATTTTAGGGCCCCCAAAGGTAGTGATTGGTCCAAGTAAGCAGTCCAGGACTAAGATGGTGGTGACAAACAGAACTGTCCATGCTGCAAAGAAGGCAGGTTAGACGAACTACAATATTATTACTATTATAATAGATCATTAGCAAATAAGTACAGCTTCCAGCAGAGCTCCCTCTGCACAACTAGCGATGGCAGAACGGAGCGACTATCTGGTAGCCCAGGTGGGACTCGAGTTTAGAAACACTCGGCCCACACCCAGATTAATTATACACTGTGATATAGGCAGCTCTTAAAGAGACAGAACACAGAGGCTATAAAAGCACTCACATGCAATAGCTTTTAAATGGTTAAGACAGAGGACACCAGCCTGGCAGTGGGCATTTAGGGACACCCAAGGAAGACTTTCAAGTACCCCCATTTGTAACGGGGTTACATTTATATGTACAGAAAAGGCAAACATCTTCAATACTTCTACTTCTGCTTAGTGTTCACAGTAGAAGGGGAAGGGGAGGGACCACGAATAGGCACCAAGAGCTTTGAGGAGAGGGAAGTGGACATGTTTCTTTTCTGAGGAGAGGGTCAGGAAAGCACTCACTAATCTGAGGGTGTACAAAGCCATGCGGCCAGACGACCTGTATCCAAGAGTGCTGAAGGAACTCAGGGAGTCACTGGCTGCACACCTGTCAGCCTTGTTTAATAGTTCACTGGAAACCGGCATGCTCATGGAGTACTGGTGAGGAGCAGATGTAGTCACACTTCACAAAAGGATTAGCAAAGAGGAGGCGGACAGTCACAGGCCTGTCGGCCTGACTTCAGTGGTACAGAAATAAATGGAAACACTATTAAAGGAAAGGACTGTGGAATATCTGGAATCCAATGGACTTCTGGACCTGAGGCAGCATGATTTCACAGAAGGAAGATTGTGCCAAACAAATCTGATAGATTTTTTTTGGCTGGGTAACCAAGGTGTTGGATCAGGGAGGGGCGGTGGACGTGCCTGACCTAGACTTCAGCAAGGCCTTCAATACTGTTCCACATAGGAGACTGGTACATAAGCTGAAGAGCATGGGGGTGGGCAGTAAGGTGGTAACCTGGGTAAGAAACTAGTTAGGGAGTGGAAGGCAGAAGATGGCGGTAAATGGAGTTTGCTCCGAGGAGGGGAGACTGACCAGCAGGGTACCTTAGGGATCAGCACTGGGGCCAGTCCTTTTTAATGTCTTCATTAGTGATACAGCAGATGAGCTGGAAGGGAAGGTCTGCCTCTTTGTGGATGACACCAAGATCTGCAACAGGGTGGACGCTCCCCGGGGAGGAGGGGGAGGGGGAGGAGCTGCAAAAATAAACACCCAGGGGGCAAAGTACAAAATGGGAGACAGATACTGGTGATGGCCATGCAGGAAAGGGACCTGGGGCTAATCATATCAAATGACCTAAAGATGACCAGACAATATGACAGAGATATCAGGAGAGCTAGTGGGATACTGGGGTGTATTGGTAGAGGTATCACCAGCAGGAAGACAGAAGTGGTGCTGCTCATAAATAGGTAATTGGTAATACCCCACCTGGAGAACTGCGTTCAGTTTTGGAGACCTCATCTCAGGAAAGACATGCAGAGTAGAGGCAGTCCAGAAGGACTACCAAGATGGTGCAAGGTCTGCATCAAAAACCCTACGAGGAGAGACTAAAGGAGCTCAATATGTGCAACCTGGAGAAATGCAGAGAGAGAGGGAATATGACAGAGACCTTTACATACCTCACAGGGATAAATAAGGTACAGGTGGGCAGTTATTTTCCAGAGAAAAGGGTGCCCGAGATCAAAGGGGTCATGATATGAAGCTGGAGGTAGAGAGGTTCAGGAGAGATGTGAGGAAATACTTCTTCACAGAAAAGGTGGTGGATGCCTGGAACAGTTTTCCAGTGGAGGCAGTGGGGGGGCGAAAACAGTTGTGTGATCTAAATCACTTAGCAGCGGCTAATACTGCACCAAACACATCTAATGGTCCACCAAGATTTTGACAGTGTCCGGTGCTGGTCCCAATTCAATCAACTGTCCCTCAATGTTCCAATCCAACCAACTGTCCCTCAATGCCAAGAAAACCATCTCCATAGCCTTCGGCTCCCTGCAGTGGCTCACCAGGTCCCCCCCCCCCGCACTACTTTGATGGTACTGTAACTGAAGAGGTCTCCACCTTCAAGTACCTCGGGGTCTGGCTAGGCCATCACCTTGACTTACCGGCACACACAGATGCCGTCCACCAAAAACCACCCCAATCTCCATGGCACAGAGCAGTGGGGCACCAACTTGGCACAGTGGTGACCTGGGTTCGAGCCCTGAGCCCCCAACATCAGGAGCGGAGGCCAGCAGGGAGGGTGATAAGTGTGTCCACACAGACACTGTCCTCCTTGCAGAACACCACTCGGAGAGTGACATTAGGTGATGCGCAGAGCCTTGCCAGTGTGACTGACCACATGTCGTCTGTCTCTGCCTCCAAGGCTCTGGCATGATGCAGGTCACTGGAGTGTTGGAAGGGGTCCAGAAAATGGTAAACCTAACACCGGTCTCAGCCTGCTGGATGATGTCTGCCTAGTACTCCTATGCCAAGTCCCCCTAGCAAACTTCTCCTGCCTTCCTCCCAGTCCTGCATATCTCGGAGGACCCCCCCCCGTAAATGCTACTCCACTCCTGTCCCTCAGGGAGGGGGACACCCCGACAGGGAAAAGTCAGACCCTCCATGGACGTGGGGACAGCCTAGAAAGGGCGAGACTGGTGGGCAGACAGAGAGGTTGAGCAGCCAGAAGGAGTGGGAGGCCGGGTGGTGAAGATAAAGGTGCAAAAAAAAAAAAAAAAATGGTGTTCGGCCTACAGGAACAAAGCCAGCTTCATGCTTCCTGCCCGCTATGAGCATGTGTCAAACAAAATCCTCCCCATCTTCGAATATGGTGACATTGCCTACAGCGTTGCTCCCAAGTCCTCCCTTGTCTGACTGGACCACCTTTTCCACTGTTTCTGACATTTTGCTATGGACTGCCCCCCACCACATACCCACCACTGCTCCCTTTACTCTTCCCTCTTCCTTCTTTCACTTGATGTCAGGTACCTCAACCACTGTGATTCCTTCACCTCCAAATTCTGGTTTGGCCCTCTCCGCTCCCCCCTTTCCTCATAGCCTCTCTCGAACAGATCCCATTCTCTCTTCCTCCCCGCCAGGAAAACTAGTATGAGCCACCTTATATAGTTTTCACAAGCTCCAACTCTCTCTTCCTGTACATCTGCTCTGCTTCCTCCTTCTCCCTCAGGTTCTTTGTGACTTTACTACCTCTTCCCACAACTACACCCGATCCCTCTCGCAGCATCGCCCTTCCTGCTCGATAGTGCCACCCACGACTTGGAGCAACATCTTTTTGTCCACCTGAAGTCCCAGTCTGTGTGGCTTAAACCTGCTCCTAAATGTTCACAATCTGGCTTGCTGATTACTGTTTGCACTTTATCCTTGTTCTGCCCTTGCACCTTTTATATTGATTATGCTGGCTTATGTGCAAATTCATGAATGCCCAACCAAGTGTATATTTATCACTCTTGCACCTTACTGTACTCTATTCTGCATTTTGCACTTTACTGCGCCTGTCTAACCGTACTGTATTTTGAAGGTAGCACGTTACTGTACGGTGTTTTTCTGTATACCGTTATTCATTCTACACCTGTTATTTGTCTACTCCCTCACTCTTTCCCTTCCCCCCCCGGACACATCTGGAAACAAGATGTTATAGAAACATAGACTTTGACCGCTTGGCCCACCCAGTCTGCCCATTTCCCTACCTAATGGATAAGCTGCAGATCCTAGTTAACCAGCAGCCTACTTCTTTCTGCACCCACCCCCTAGAATTGCCTTATGACTGTCCCATGCATGCTTGAATGCTTGAATTCAACCACTGTTTTTGACTCCACAACCTCCTCCGGAAGGCTGTTCCATGCATCCACAACCCTCTCTGTGAAAAAATACTTCCTTACATTACCTCTGAGCCGCTCCCCTTCTATCTTCAAATTGTGCCTTGTTCTTGCACACCTCTTTTTTTGAAAGATGCTACCCTCTTGGACTTTGTTGATTACCTTGAGGTACTTGAAAGTTTCTATCATGTCCCCCCTCTCCCTCCTTTCCTCGAGGCTATACATATTAAGCTCCTTTAGTCTCTCTTCATATGTCTTCCGGTGCAGACCCTGCACCATTTTAGTTGCCCTCCTCTGGACAGCTTCCATCTTGTCTATATCCTTGCAGAGATTGGGTCTCCAGAATTGCACAGTACTCCAGATGGGGTCTCACCAGCTGTCTGTACAGAGGGATAACAACTTCCTGTTTTCTACTAGTGATGCCTCTCCCTACGCATCCCAGTATCCCCCAGCCCTCCTTACTGCCTCTCACACTGCTTGCCCACCTTTAAGTCATTTGATATGACTACCCCCAGGTCTCTTTCCATTTTTGTTGTTATTAGTATCTCACCCCCCACTGTGTACTCTTCCCCTGGGTTTTTGTTTCCCAGGTGCATTACCTTGCACTTCTTAGCATTAAATCTAAGCTGCCATACATTTGGCCATTCCTCTAACCTTGCCAAGTCCCTTCTCATCCTTTCCACCCCACCTTGTGCATCAACTCTGTTGCAGATCTTTGTGTCATCTGCAAAGAGACATACTTTTCCTTCCAGTCCCTCTGCAATGTCGATTACAAAGACACTGAAGAAGACCGGTCCTAATACTGAACCCTGCAGCACCCCACTAGTAATCCCCCTTTCTTCTGAGTGGACTACATTTAGTATTACCCTCCGTGTCCTATTCTCCAGCCAATTCTTTACCCAGGCTATCATCTTGGTACCCACTCCCAGGCTGGCTAACTTGTATATTAATCTTTTGTGTGGGACTGAGTCAAATGCCTTGCTAAAGTCTAGGCAGGACATGTCCACAGCCCCTCCCTGATCTACTACTTTGGTCACCCAGTCAAAGAAATCTATTCGATTCATCTGGCATGACCTTCCCACTGTGAATCCATGCTGCCTTGGGTCCTGTGCCCCTCTGGCCTCTAGGTACTCGATAATTCTTTCCTTCAGAAGTGATTCCATCATTTTCCCTATCACGGAGGTTAAACTAACAGGTCTGTAGTTTCCTGCTTCTGCCCTGCTCCCACTTTTGTGAAGGGGGAATCACGTCTACCCTCCTCCAGTCCTCAGGTACCACCCCCATCCTCCCATGATTTGTTAAAGAGGGTAGTCAGTGGTGTCACTAGTTCTACCCTTAGTTCTTTTAGAATTCTGGGATGAATCCCATCAGGCCCCATTGCTTTGTCCACCTTCAGTTTTAAGAGTTCTTTCAGAACCCTTTCTTCTGTAAATGGTCTGGTATCAACTTCTGTATCCAGAGTGTTTCTATTGTTTGTTTTAGGTACCTCCCCCTCTTCATTTGTAAATACTGAGCAAAAATATTTGTTTAGTATCTCTGCCTTTTCACAGTCGCCTCTGCCCACCCCCCCCTTACTAAGCCTCACTATCCTCCCTTAGTCTTCCTTCGCTCCCTGATGTACCTAAAAGGTTTTATCCCCTTCTTAACTGAGTTGGCTATCTTTTCCTCAGTTCGGGCCTTTGCTGTTCTGACTGCCTTCCAGCTTCCTTTTGCTTTAACTGATACAGTTCTCTGTCCTGCTCCTTCTACGATTCCTTGTACTTTCTGAATGCTTTTTTCTCTTGAACCTTCACTGCCACCTCCTTTGAGAACCATAATGTTTCTTACATTGTTTGTTTTGTTTATTTGCTTCACACAAAGGCTTGTTACCTCTGTGATGGCAGTTTTATTATTCCCCATTGTTCTTCCACCCTCCTTCCTGCCCATTTGCTAGTGCATTCCTTAGGCACTCACCCATTTTGCAAAGTCAGCCTTCCTGAAGTCCAGTACTTTTGCTTTTGTAGCTTGACTCTATTGCTGTGTTTATTAGAACCATACTGTTCGATGGTCGCTAGTTCCCAGATGGCTACCTACTTCTACATCTATGATCCCTCTCCATCTCCATTTGAGAGGACCAGGTCTAAGATTGCTCCTCTCGAGTGGGTTCCAATACTAGTTGTCTAAGGCATGCCCCCGTGGGGAACAACTAGAATAACCCCACTCTTAGAAGTAGGCTGCTGCAACTGCACTCCAGTTAACATCTGGCATATTCAGATCACCCATCAGCAATATCTCCCTTTATCTGCCATTCTAAGTATACTTTCTTGATTTCCTTGTCCATTTCCTCCCCTGAGAGGAGGTCCTATCTCTAACCCTGTGTGGATGTGGTGCCATTGCCTGCCTCCAAATTTACCCACAGTGCTTCTTCTCCTCCTCCCTGTTTACCCTTTGTTCTGTTGCTTTGATTCCTTCCCTTATGTAAAGAGCTACTCCTCCTCCTCTTTACCCTCCCTGTCCCTCCTATAGATAGTGTATCCTGGTATGTTTACATCCCAGTCATGGTTCTGTGTACCATGTTTCTGTGACTGCCACGATATCCAGATGTTCTTCCTCCATCAAGGCCACTAATTCAGGAAGCTTGTTACCCAGACTACAGGCATTGGTACTCATTGCTCTCCATTTTTTGATGGTTTTACCTTCTGTAGCAGCATCCCCCACTGACCTTTCTACCTTGGTCTTTTTCTCATTTAGTACCCTGTTTTGTAGGGGGAGGTTGGGATTTTCCTGCAGCTTATCAGTGCCTCCCCCCTTTACTAGTTTAAAAGCTTGCCAATGAAGCATTTAAACCAACTGCCCAAAAGACTTGTTCCCTTCCTGGACAGATGCAGACCATCCTGCCAGTATAGGCTGATGTCCTCCAGGTGGAACCCCAGTCCCCAACGAAGCCAAACCACTGTGCTCCACACCATTTTTTCAACCATTCGTTAAACTGCATGGTGCAAAGTACCCTCGCCTTACCCATGCCACTGACAAGCAGCACCTCTGAGAAGGATACTGTGTGTGCTACTTGTCTTAAGCCCCTCCCCAACTCTACAAAGTCCTTCTGCACTGCTCTAATCTCATGATGAGCCAAGTAATTTGTCCCTACTGTGGACAAGGACGTCCAGATCAGAAATCCCGTGCAACTATTCTCGTGATCCTAAGGATGCGCTTCCTGTCCCTCCAAGCCATGGCACCAGGCAGGCATCATACTTCAATTTTCCCTGCTCCCCCCAGTTCTATCCCCCAATAGTTGAGTCCCTCACCAGGAGCTGCTTCCTTTCCCTGTGGTGCCCTCTGCCTCCTTCCTGAGGACCTCCCTTGTGACAGTTGTCTGCACCCTCCGTAGTCTTCTCTCTGGGTGTACCCATAGGGGAACTATGCTCCCCCAGAATGGTGTATGGATTGGGGAGTGGAACAACTGACTGGGTGTGCCACTGTTCCACCACCCTTACCCTCCCTGAGCCCACTGTGGTCCAACTGTTGTGCTTTCTTCGCAACCTCTGAGGTAGTGATGGTGGCTCTGGTGCTCCCTGGATGGGGGAGGTTCCCTTGCTACTGTCCAGTGCGGCCTGAAGGCAGGCAACTTCCTCCCTCAGGGCAGATAGTTGTCTGCAAACAGGGCAGCATCTCAGCCTCCAGAAAGACTCCCGGAAGACTGCTGCCCCACAGCCATTACATTGCACTACTCCCCATATAACTGTCTACCTTGTTTAGTTTTTTGGGTTTTTTTCTGTGCGTGATTGGTTTATAATTAATGGCTCTCCCCTTTTGCCATTGAGAGACCGTGGCGTAATTTGCCGTTATAAAGGAGTGTTTATAACGGCAAACACGCGCACGGTTCTCCTCCTTCTGCGCATGCACCTACACCAGCGTCTCCCTTTCTGGCTCGCGCTTCCTACCTACAATGGAGCCGACAATTTTTATTTTATATAATTGCTGTGCCAAAAAGGGGAGAGCCATCAATTATATAAAATAAAATATGGGGTAGTGTGTGTAAACTCGAAGTTTACACACACCCTTGGGGTTAGATGCTTTCCACAAACCCCTCGAGCTTCGCTCTCGGGGTTTATGAAGCATCTAACCCCTCGGGCGTCTGTAAACTCTTGTTAAACACACCACCTCATGCTTTATTCTCTATGTTATATAGAAATATATGTATTTATATAATGTGTATGCTTATATTGTCAGTGCAGTGTGCTAGAGAGGATATGACAGTGATATGCACCTTGCCCTCTTGAGGAAATGATGTCAGAACCCCAGGTATAAAGGAACTATTTCCAGGGGTGGGAAGGGTTTGGGCCTAAACTGTGCCCTCACGAAACAATCAGCTAAAAGCTCTGACCTACCGCTGAGATGAGTGCCTTCCTGTCAGCAAGATGCCCTACACGACAATTTGACAAAGAAAATACCCTGCTAATCAAAGAAAGAAAAATCCAAACATCCAAGTCAGACATAGGTAAACCTCCCCAGCCCCAAAACAGCCTGGTGACTTGTGCTCTGAAAGCAGTCAGACCCAAAACACGTCAGCTGTGCAGAAGGGCAGACACAGAAAACAGTATTCAGCCCCTGTGGGTTTAAACTCTTCCTGCACTGAAAATTATAACAATTTTAACAAAAGTAAAGCAATCTCCACCTCCCTCTGTTGACTGAAAGACTGCCTTTTCTGATAATTCTAAGTTCCTTATTTTACCCTTCAGTTAGAAGTATCCTCCACCTGAAGAATATTAACTTTCCTAAGGAATCTGCTTCAAACCAAAGACCACTGTAAATTGTAAGGTTCACCTCCCTCTGTTGTGAACACAACTCGCTTTCTTGTAAATCTTAAGACCAGTGTTGCAGCTTTCAGCCAGAGGCAGCTTCACCGGAAGACTATTAGGTTATCAGCCCAGTATGTCTTTCCTGGTGAATCTTTTGAAGTAAATGGTTGCTTCAACTTAGCTGACACCACTATAATAAATAATACACGGATGGGTCTACCAGTAATTACAGCAACAATATACCCAGTTAAATCCATATACCCCTCTATTAAAGCTACGTACCACAGCAATTAAGTTATATACCACAGTAATTATATCAATATTCCATAGCAATTAACCATTAAAAAAAAAAATGTAGCAGTAGTACTGGGTAGTGTCAAGGTCTGAATGATCGAACATTCATAAGCACAAGTGTGCGTACACACACAAACACACACACACACACACACACACACACACACATTACTGCAGTGCACCAGAGGGGCTCCATCAATGTTGCAATATGCAGTGGTGTCTCCTGCTCCTGGTGGGCTTTGCCAATGTCACCACCTACAGCTATGGTTCCTGACCACAGACCACCTTTATCAATGTTGCCATCATCTACAGCAACTTTACGACAGTTATCTAAATACCTCCCCTTCCCCCAAAAATATATGGCCTGGTCCCAGCTGTCAGTACACTGTCCAAGTGGATAACACACCACCCCGAGAAATTTACACTGGTAGTAGGAGCAATTGAAAAATTACAGTGTGAGCAGTACTCCGAGTATGTACTGGACATGCCTGCATACTGGTGCACTGCTGTTCCAAATAATACTACCACCCACTCACTGCACCACTACACAGACCACACAACTGATGCACAGATGCACAATCAAGGTGATATTAATCTCAGCAAAATTTACGTCAAAGTAACAAAGGTACTGACAGGTCCCAAAGGAAATGATTTGCGAATGGATTCAACATGCAATTGATTATTCTCGCTGCTCCCAGTTCCAAATTCCCCACCCCTACTAAGCTGGACTATCCCAAGTCCCCCATGTTATTCTCCCCATTCCTGTTTTATTTCAAACTAGTGAGTCTGGGCGAAACATGTAGACTTTTAAGCAATTGGTCCCCCTATGTCAGTGCTCGTCATTACAAACTACAGTCCAAACTTCTCTGTTTCGGTTCCCCAGTTCTTGCCTTCCCCATTTCTTGAACATGTCCCAACTCTCGGGCACTGCCTGGAAAATGACTACAGCAGTCCCACTTTTTAAGCAAGGAGACTCGAAATGTACAGGGAACTTCTGCTCCACTGCTTTGCTATCTGTCCTCAGCAAACTGCTCGAGAAACTGGTGGCATCTCAGCTAAATGAACATCTAATCTCCCTTAAGCTCCCATCTCCCATGCTACATGACTTTTGGAAAGGGCATAACACTACAACTGCCCTTACTAAAGTTTCCACAGAAATAAAGGCCACTACAGATCAAGGTAACCTAACTGGGGTTATCTTGGTAGACTCATCTAAAGCCTTTGACCTGGCCGATCATAAACCCCTATGTCCTAAGCTCCACACTTCTGGACTGTCCTCCCATGCTATTGCTTGGGTGCAAACAATCTCCAGGGTAGAAAACATCTAGTCAAATTTAATCAAGCCCTGTATGAATTATGTCCTGTTAGCCTTGGGGTCCCTCAGGGGTCTATCCTTGAATCTATTTTAGCTTCACTTTTCATTAACGATCATCCCACCCCTTCCTATCTGCTTTTAGTAGCTCTACTCTCTATGCGAATGACCTGGTACTGCTCGTCAGTGCCAAATATACTACATATTAACTCTCAGCTTAATGTTTACCTTTGCAATGTCCAGTGTTGGCTTGAAAACAGGCTTGTTACAAACGTGAAAAAACCCATGCCATGCTCTTTGGGTCTTCAGCCAAGGTTAAATCCTGTTCCGAGCCACTAACACTATCCTCTGCTGACAGCTCATCCCTCCTGTCCACCCAGTCATTTAAATACCTTGAGGTCACCTTGGACCCCCAACTTGACTTTTCCCTACACATTCATAATCAGTGTAGGGATGATATCAAACTTGACTTCTGCTCTGCTTGCCCTAGCCAGAGGAGTACTTCTCCCCAAGTCTTACATATGGACTTATAACTTTTGCATCTATTAGCTAAACACATCTGGCCAAATGGGATACTGCTTTAATATATGACGATTTGCTTTTATCTGCAACCCCTCTCACCCACGACTGTGACCTCTACAATAAAGTTAGAATGGCAGTCTCCTGACAATAACTGGCAATTTATCCTGAGCTGTTTCACAGACAAAATCATTAGCTCTGCGCGCGCACACACACACACACACACACACACACACACCCACCCACCCACCCTTGGCAGAGATGATAAACTACCTCAATCTGGTGTATGCCCTAGGTCTCAATGAACAGTCACTACTGCCTGTCCCCAAAACTTGTACACTTATGACAGACCAGGCTTTCACATCATGTGCACCCAAGCTTTGGAACTCTCCCATGTTGCATGTCCGGAGTCACCAATCTTACTCCCTTTTCAGAAGTTCCTTATGGGAGCACCTGAAGGCAGACTCAGCATGCTACTACACTTGACATTTACTTTATGGCATGGTACCGCCTAGTCATGTTACTTCTGCTGATTTTTCCCTGTAAAAGCTGTTAACTTTGATACTGGTGGTCTCTTCTGAAGCTCCATTTTGTGATGTGCTTTGATACCTTTTAGTCTCCCCATGTTACCTTCCTTACTTTGTATTTTGTGTGAGTTTGTGTAGTCTGACCTTGTGCCACTGCTACAAAATTGTTCCTATTTTCCTATTATTTCTGTACTACTGTAAATGGTGATGTTGCATTGTCTTCCTCTACTTTGTAACCTTCCAGGTCTGTCTTGAAAATAGGAATTTGTTTTACATTTTTTATTTATTAATTTTGTTAACTGCATAAGTCCACGGAGACATAAGAGTCCCTTTTCAGGGGTGACCCAGAATTAACAACACAGAACAATCAAACTTTACAGTGGCAAGATACAAGTTTAGAGAAAAAAATACATCCAGCAAAGCTTGGAATACAAGTATTAATAACAAACTTTAAATACACAAGGGAGGGCAAATAAATCAGATTCGGACATCTATATAACCCAGGCTGTGCAAATAGAGGCAGTAACAAAAGTAAGAGTCACCAAATTCAGGAGCAAAGGCTATGCTCCAGCAGTATAACTGTGAACCCACCAAGTGAAGAACAATCTTGCAGGGTTCATGGCAGGGAGTTACAGATGTAAGGTAGTGAAGTTGCAACAGACTTCTTGCCTGCACAGGATCTCACTCTGGCTACCTCTAACAGAGAATTGCTGGAAGAGCACAAAACTCTCAAGGATTAAATTGCCAGGATGTCAATAAACTAGCAGGAGGGAAGGGACCCTTGACAAGCTTAAAGGCCAAGCAGAGGTGAGAGTACTTTTAGTGGCCCTCCAAAGAGGTCCAATTCAGAGAGCAAAATACATTACAGTGGTGCTCCCTGGGTGAGGCTCTGGAAGAAAAGCGTCCATTTTTATTGAGAATTCTAAGTTTGTTGAACTCGGAGAATCTCAGGGACTATAAGATGGGACTGCCATATTGGAGGAGGGGAAGTACGGTACTGTTTGCGATGACTAAACATAAGTCCATAGTTAGGAAATTGGCAAGGTGGTAGAGCAGACTGATTTTTTAGTGAAGTGTCTTGGTGAGCTAAACAGTATGGGTTCTAAAGGACAGTTCCTGGTCCAGGTAAACCCCAAGGTATTTGGTGGACTCTACCACTTCCATGAGAGTTCCAGAAGATGAAGAGAGAGGAAGTAGGTGCTGTCTGGTCATATCAAGATTTCTAGGGCCAAACAAGATCACCTTGGTCTTTTTTTGCATTGAGGACCAATTTACTGGCTACAAACCAGTATTCCAGTTCTAGGAGGTCACCAGTAATCTGTGCATCAATACAGTTTATCTCACTAGAGCATCTGTTGAGGACCGCATCACTGGCACAGAGCAGAAGGTTAGCCCTCCCACCCCCACCCCACACAGTTCCCTGGCATATCTTTGACAAACAGTGAAAATAGCAAAGTGCCCAAGATACAGCCCTGAGGGCATACCGCTCAACTTTCCCCGATTTTCAGGGACGTCCCTGATTTTGCCTCAAAATTGTCCTCTGTCCCTCCTAAAATGTGTGTTTTTGTGACAGAACAGTGGGGATTTAAATCACAATATAGTGTCAAACATTAAAGTTACAGACTTGTTCTTCTTCAGAAAATGCATCTTAACACAAATTCCCTTATTCTATTAGCATTCTGAGTGAACAGTACCAATTTTTAAGATGTGTCCCTGATTGTGGGTCTTTGTCCCTGATTTTTTTAAGCCTTGTCCCCGATTCAGGAGGCAAGAGGTTGAGAGGGGTGCCTGAGGGACACCACCAGTAATAGGTATTTTTGAGGAACTGAGCCCTTCCACCTTACCAGCAGAGATCTACAGGTCAGGTAATGGGAGACCTACTGGAGGGAGAGTTCAAGACCAAACAACTTTAGTTTTGTTAGGAGAAGACAATTATTAACCAAGTCAAAAGTTTTTGTCAAGTTCTATGAAGATCGCACCAGTTAGAAGTTCTAAATCCATGGCATCCAGGATGTAAGGTCAGTCTAACAAGGGCAGTGTCAATCACAGGATGCCCCTTGAGGCCATTTTGTTTGTTGGACAACAGGTAACTCTGCTCAAGGTAGTCAAGAACCTGGCTACAGACAAGCCTTTCCTGGACTTCAGCCATGAAGATGAGAAGAGAAATGGGACAGTAATCCTCCACAGGCTCTTTGGAACTACTCTTGTGCACTGGCACACCTACAGCAGTTTTCCAGCATTAGGAAATTCTCCTCTAGAGAAGGGATTTAATAATAAGCATGGCAACAGGAGAGGAAATGACAAGGGTAGCGGTTTAAGAGTTTTGGCTCCAGTTTGTCGAATCCTGCTGAACTCTCCATCTTAAGTCACTTTAGAAGAAATTCTAACTTCTTTTTGAGTAACCTTGAGGGTTATCACTCTCAGTACCAGCAGGGGTTGTGTGGTGTGAGGAAGGTCCAAAAAGGAGGGTTTAAATCTCTCCAGGTCAATGAAGAAGTTGTTAATACACTGGCTGTGGCCAAGGGGCCCCCAAGGGTCTTACCATCTGCCACTATATCAAATTCTGAGAAGCCCATGAGGCATTTAAAAAGACTATTCATTTGTGCCCAAAACTTCTTGGGTCCGACATATTTTTTGTTTTTGCGCTGATGAGCTAGGTATTTTTTCTTGGCATATTTGAGATATTTTTTGCAGGTATTCCTGAGTGCCCTGTACTTGACCCAATACGCCATGAGGCCAGTGGACTTAAACAGCCTTATCCCTGAACTTTAATCATTTCCTTAGTTTGTGGTTCAGCCATTTGGAGTGCTGGCCTTTGACCCTGATCTGTTTTATAAAGGCATGGGAATTGCCAGTCAACAGAAAAATGTTTGACAAAGAAATCCAGGGCAGATTCTTTGTCAAGCAGGTATTTAATAGAGACTCAGTTGATGTCAGATAGGGAAGCCAAAAAAGGAGTGGGGATTAAATTTAGAGGAATCATGGGTCATGAAAACCTTGGGTGGAGGTTTGGGAGCATTGTTCTTCCAAATGCGGAGGACTGGGGAATGATCACTAAGACAGTCTTCAAAAATCCTTGCAGTTTTTCAGTTTGAAGACAAGGGTAAAGTCTAGTAAAGTGTGGTTGCTCGACTTAATTTTAAGCCTTGTGGGTTCACTGATGACCTGTGTGAGGTGACATTCATGCACAGCTGACTCTGGTCAACTACCAATACCAGGAGACCAATTAATACTGAAGTCCCCAAGTAGGAGACATTCACCTGATGTCCTCTCTGCAACTGCCTGAGCATCTAAAGCAGAAGCAGCTGCCCGGGGATTTATAAATGCAATGTTCACCTCTAGTGGTCAAGCATCCTTCAGATACGGATGCCCAAACTATGAAACTCCCTCCGTCTTTCATCAGGTATATGCCCCAGAATAAGCACTTCAGCTCTCTCATCAATTCCCATTTCCTGTCATCTTGTGCCTATGGGTAATCTGTGACAAATTTAACCTACAAGAAGTAGGTAGTCAATTATAGGGCATATAGTCTCCTATGCAGTTATTTTTTTGACCCTACCGCATGGTCGCATTGCCTGCTGCTTTATTTCTCTCTGCTCCTGTTATTTTTGATTGCTTGTAATTGGTATTAAACTGCTCTGTATACTAGCTTACTGATAAACATGTACATTATTACCCTGTGTTTATATGCAAATTGATTGGTTGTTCTACTGCCTAATGTATGTACCCTTTCCTCTGCCACCTTCCCCCAGAACGCACTTGAAATCGAGCACTATTGCTCAGTGTCTCTCCCTGGTAAAACTTTTAAATAAATACACCAACATAGGGATGCTTAGATCCCCCAAGCAGAATTTTTGCAATGATTGTCTCACACTCAGACCCCTCAAGGGCAGGTGTATGGACCAGAGAGGCACTAAGTGATGATTTGGTACAGATGAGGACACCCCCTCCCTTCTTTCCCACTCTATCCTTGGGGAGTTCAACCTCACGAGGGAACACACAGGGCTTAGGCCAGGTCTCAGATACAGCGACTAAGTCAGGGGCACACCAGTCTACTCAACTTTCAAGATCCTGGCGCTTGGGTCTAAGGCTACTAATATTAATATGTACATGCCTCAGACCAGGAGGTTTTGACCACCCTATATTTGAGGAGAAGCATACATTAAAATTGGGAGTGTTAGGGCCATGATTCTGCTCAATAATCACCAGCTAGAAGTAACAAAAGGGGCAGCAAAGCCCTGAAACAAGGATATGGGATGAACCAGTTAGGCCTTTTTACTGCAGACTCCAGATAGTTAAATCATTTATAACATTACCCCTGCTATCCAAACCATAGTAGTGCTAGCAGGAGAGGGTCAGGACTAGGGATGTCACAACAATATGATGCTATATCACGATAATTACTACTGATAATTTATCATTGTAAAAAAAACAATATCTTGATTATCATGCAGCACGATACACCACAATTTAAAGTAATAAAGCACTTCAGCTTGCTTTTCTGGCATCACGTCCCTTCTCGGGTGCAACCATGATTCCGAATTCCCCACCATCCTCCTATCATTTTTTTACTATTTTTCCCTAAATTAGAAATGCAGTGCCAGCTCTGTGGCGTGGAGTTTTGAGGGCCTAGGTGCCTCACCTGTCAGCACAGCATAAACCAGGCTCAGGAATAGACCTGGGTCGCTCGAGGCTTGACTGCATGAAGGACAACTGAGCATTCACTGGCAGTTCTCCTTCTTTGGGGAGGGGGGACAGTGCAAGCTGCTGCTTGATCATCATCATCATCATCATCCGGAGGCTTGATGATTCAGCAATAACATCCTTCCGACTGTCTGGATGCAGAGGCTGAATATGTGCAACATCTTTACGTCACACACCCACACTATTGCACATGTGCCAGCCACAGGGGCAGGAAAAGATATGTGCACCAGTCGACTATGGGGAACAGGAGCCCTTGGACCTCTCCCCATGTTGATCCCCACCGGTGAGACAGGTGGGGGAGTGGCAGTTAGAGTTGGAGGCACCAGGATGCCCCAAGGCTGGAGCTGATGGTGACTGGGTCTAAACAGCTATATGGGAAATGCATTTATTTATTTTTTTAATTAGGCTGATTATCGTGATAATCAATATGTCGTGATACTCAAAATATGATATTGTGACATCCCTAGTCAGGATTACACGGGAACGCGAGTAAGCAATAACCCATGACAGGGTGTGTGGTATTGGGGATTAATCAACACCCCATATGCATTGTGATGCATGAGGCTGCAGGCCCAATAACCGCACACCTTGGAGTGGGTTATTGCGCTTATAACATGGGGTGTCAGCAAAGTGGAAAAAAAATACCAGCAAAGCATGATTATATGATAAAAACATAGGAACTACTTTAAGTGTTCTGCCACCACCACAAGTACCATGGTGCTGACAGTAGTGAACTGGGCTATATATGCTCTGAAGTCACGGTTGTCCGACGACAGACAGAGAGAGAGAGAGAGAGAGAGAGAGAGAGAGAGAGAGACAGTGCGACAGCACTTTTGCACAGTACGCACAAACAAAAAGTAAATGTATGACAGGAAGAGGCATCAGTTTGTACTGCCGTTTGCCTCACTGCTTCTCGCTGTCTCTCTCACTGTCTGCAGTGAATTTCTTTCTCCCTCTCCACATGGTTAAGCAAGTTGTGTCAGGGGGAGTGTGCATCTTCTGATGTCACTTGATCCCCTGTGTTTTGCAGGCTAAGCTGCAGGTGATGGAAATTGCAGAGACACATAAAACTTTCCCAGACACGTTGCTAGCACAGGCACAGGACAACCGTGACCACATATAGGGGTAGAACACTGGGTTTAAAATGTCGAGGGACCAGCAGTGCACACAGAGTAGAATGCGGATGGGACAAGAGGAATAAATGATCACTGTCAGTCACAGACACAGCAAGAACTGTGCAACATCATATAAGGTACTGTCTGTCACTCTTTCCGAGATTAAGTACTTCCTACTTCTGTCCGGGTGGGGGGTTGCCCATTGCTGCTTGTCGCTGTACATCAGGCCCTACAGAACCAATAATTACTCCGTGCTGCTAACAGTCACTGCCTTGAGCCCGTGTGTGTCTCTCATCGTCTTTGCGTGACAGAAGTGTATGGGAGATGGCAGAATGCAGCAAGACACACACGGTACACTGCCATGACAGATTGAAGGCTTCTGTTTCACAGTAGTTGCAACAATGGGGCAAGACAAAGACAGACCAGAAGAACTGTGGAGGATCATACAAGGCAGTCCGTGTCACACGATTCAAGATCCAGCACTTCCTACTTCGGGGGGAGGGGTGGACACAGACTGTCGCCGCGGCTCACACACTGGAGAAGGAGAAATCAGTTCTGCCATGCTAATTACTAGGTCCCTAATGAGGAGTTTCTTGTCCCAGTATGTGACTGTCACTGTTTCTGTGATACAAGTTGACAGGACAGGGCAGAATGGAGTGACACACAGACGGGACAGTATCCAAAGTGTTGCCAGATAAAAGGAAGGACACACCAGGACTACACACACAAACCAAAATATTCTGCACAACACATGTTAATTGCAAGTTCTGACTATAATATCCTAAGCTTCTTTACTGGTGCAACATGCCATGGACAGTGCAGCACCCACTGGGAATACCATCAGTCACAGATAATGTACTTAACAGGCACAAGCAATGAATTAATCCGATATGTCCTTGTGGAAGAGCCCATAGAGAACTAAAACAGAATAACTGGCTGCTGGTTACCTTCCAGGCAGACTTTGTGATGTCCTGGAAGACTCCATGATGCCCTTTGTGCTCGGTAGTTCACATGGAGGGCTGCAGAGTGGAGGGGTTGCTTAGGTATAGTGACTTTTATGTGTAGCTGGCTTAAGTGGGCGGGGCTAACTGCAGATGCCTTAGGAGGGTCCCAGTCGCTGAAACAGGAGCTGCTGATGTAGATAGGAGGGGAGAGTCAGTGTAAAACGTAGTGACTCACGGACCCTAGATGAAACCGCAGTGCAAAACAGAAAGCAGTGGCTGAAATTTTAAGTTTATCATCGGACAGATACTTTCAAAAGGCACACGCCTCTTCTGGCCATGCTACAACTGGTTGGATCTGGCGGGCAGGGCTAACCGCAAGTGCTGCAGGAGGGTTCCAGTCACTGTAACAGGAGCCACCGTCGATGTGAATATCTGTCTAGTGCGCTTACCTGGTTAATAACTAAATAAATAAATAAATAAATTTGTGTCATCTAAATAAAATATCCGACTTGCTTCATAATATAAGTAAATGGCTCTCAGGAGATGTCTCTTGGTTAATCAAGAGCATCTTCTTGTGACTTCTTAGGGTTCGAGAACTGAGAAAGGAAGCTGAATAGTTCTGAAATCCTAAAAAATAACAATAGGATGCTCTTAATTAGCCAAGAGACATCTTCAGAGCTCATTTTCCAACTCAGATTCAATTCCAATGGGAAACATGATCACTTTGGAGTAAGCAGCAAAACAGGAATGCAAAGTCAGGTAATGGAGACATCTGTACAGCACGAGCATGTTCACACTGATCACCTCAGTGCCTGGATTTCATTTTGTGTCAGTGTTTTAGGCCATTTTTTTTTTTTTTTTTTTAATTAAGTACACTATTTTTTGGTTTTGAAAAAACACAACATTTTAAGTTTCCAGTCATGCTAGCCAAACACTCAAACCTTGCAATAAACATGCACTAGAGGCAGAGACCACCATATTCAAACACAGACATGTTTTCTATGCACTCAGGAAGGCATACTCATAAAATCAGCATGTTCTGTCCAGCATGCACTGCTTCTGTGAATACTGACCTGCGGTAGAGCTGCGCAACATGCATGAGTGGCACACCCTTAGCCCCAAGGTGCAAAGGGGATAGCATCTTCTAAATGGATTGGTGCCTTTGCTCCCGAGTGCCATATTCTGAGACCTACATATGACATGCAAGGTGCTAAGGGGCCATTTGCATGCCATTATTTGGCCATAATATATATTCATTGCAAAAAAACATCGTTAATGCATCAGTTAGGGTTGAAGCAACAAAAGCAGGGAAATGAGACATTAGGGTTGACACCCTAACACCTCCCCACTCCACAGACCAACAGGTGACGGGGTGTACCTTGGGGTCGCTGGCCCTAACTCTCACCCATTCCATGTGTAAGAAAGCTGACATGGTACAGTATAGAAGAATAGGGTGAGAATGAGGCCCGATGACCCCAAGGCACACCATCACCTGCTGGTCTGTGGAGGGTGGGGGTGGGGTGGTAGGGTGCCAATCCTAATGCCTCATTTCCCAGCTTTTGTCGCTTCAACCCCAACTGATGCATTAACAGAGTTTTTTGCAATGGATTTCCTTACTTTTTGAGAAAATGTTAATTACCCTTATATGGTAGCACAGGGCCCCATGGTATCAGTTTTTTTAGAGCACCATCTACCTATAAGGGCCCTGCACTCCCATGGCATAAGCTTGCTGGAGCGCAGGGCCTGTCTATCCATAAGTGCACAAACACTGTAATGACCTGTCATCTCCAAGTAGGCACGCAGGGCCCAGTACTGCATAATGAATGGTCGAGCAGTCCCATTACTGCATAATGGTATCCATATGTGGGAGCGCAGGGCCAACCTACTTATAGTTGTAGAGAGACAGCACAGGCCTAGAGACATTCCAAGTAAGCCTTGTGCTGCAAATGGCGCAATATCTCAATAAACGTAGGAACTTTGGAAAAAATTCCACCACCATTGTATTTATGGACTGTTAAACTGCAAGCATGCTTAGTTCACAGCAAAAAATCCACATCTCAAACCGTTTGAGAGGCACCACATTTGCTACAATGTTATCCTAGGGGAAATTTCTGAACTTCGGAATGCCATAACTAAGGAACAGATGCAAATTTTTTTTTTTTTTTTTTTTTTTTTTTTACACCAAACCAGCATATGTCACATCTGTGGCACAACCCCTTAGTACCCTGCAAATGTCAAGCCAAAAGTTCTAACTATTTCTTTGCAGTAGACTGGCAAAGAAACAACAACCTTTAAAAATTCCTTTCTGAGAGCTGTCAAAATCCCTGTTCATGAGAAATCCTTGTTCAACAGGTAGCGGCTTCTGGTCATCACCTCACAAACAATGATTTTGACAGTTCACAAAAAGGGATCTTAACAGCTCACGAAAAGGGACTTTTAGGACCATCTGGTCGTCCCCTAAAGAACAGAGATTTTGACAGCTCATGAAAAGGGATTTCTCATGAACAGGGATTTTGACAGCCCACAAACAAGGCTTTTGACAACTCATGAAAAGGGATTCCTTTTTTACAACCCCTTTTCGAGAGCTGCCAAAAATCTTATTTGTGAAACTCCCTGTTAAATGAAACTATCAAATCCTGTTTCTTAGAAATAGAGCCATCTAGTCATCCCCACACAAACACGGATTTTGACTGCTCACGAAAAGGGATATGCTCGTGAACAGGGATTCTGACACCTCACGAACAGGGATCGGAAGCTAGTCGCAAACAGGGATTTTCACATTTTAAAATGGCCATTTTTTGACTAAACTAAATGGAACCAAAGCCATGGGTTTGTAGAGGGTGTCACCCTGAACAAAAGCCTACTCAACTTTTAACTATAAAACTTTGTTAATGCATCAGTTAGGGTTAAAGTAACAAAAGTAGGGAAATGAGGTGTTAGGGTTTCCAATCCTAGCACTCCCCCCCCCCCACACACCCAACCCTACCACCCCACCCTCCACAGACCAACAGGTGTTGGAGTATGTCTTGAGGTAGTCAGCTCGAACACTCACCCCATTCCATCTGTAAGGAAGCTAGCATGGTACAGCATAAGAGAATGGGGTGAGCGTTAGGTCGATGACCTCAAGGAACACCCAGACACTTGCTGGTCTGTGGAGGGTGGGGTGGTAAGATTGGATGTGGGGAGGGGAGGAGCGAGGCTTAAAGTAACATAAGTAGGAAATCATTTCCTACTTCTCATTGCTTTAACCCTAACAGATGCATTAACAAAAGTTTTTTTGTAATGAATTTCCTTACTTTTGAGAATCTTACCCTGATGTGGTGGTGCTTTTTTTTTTTTTTTTTTTTTTTATTTTGCTTTTTTCCTGCCTCGCCACCAGAGCATCTGCCCGATCATGGACCCCTGCACTTCCACTTCTATATCAGCCTCGGCTCCCCAGACACTCCTGGCTTACCCCCCAGGGTGGGGCTGCAGCACTGGGCTTATGCTGCAATCGTGGGACTGGATCGGGGAGCCGGCCTGGAAGCTAATCAAAGCCAAGGGCAGGCTTCATTCGTGGTGGCCACAAGCATGATTTTTTTTTAGATTGCCCCAGGGCAGGGACATGCAATAACGTCCTGCATCCACCCTGCCCCTCTCTTAGATTGGTGCCAGCATGTGCGATTCTCCTCCAGCCTCCGCCAGGAGTCATACGTGCAGCGGACACTCACCTGACCCTCCCCCCGGAGAAGGAGAGCAGCCTTGAGGGTGCTTGATCCTTCTCCCCAACCAGCCCTTCAGCTCTCCGGGTCCATTCCCAAACCCGGGTCACCGGCATCGCAAACAGGAATCTAAGCACTGCGCCAGTGGGCCGGCCCTTAAAATGGTTGTTCTCCGGGCCCTGCACTCCCATCAGCCCATAGTGTGTTATGGATTTTTTTATTTTATTTTTATTTTAGTCTTTGGTAACCCCACTAGGCACAAGTGCCTGTTTTCAGGGGTGACCTGGGAGCACTGGGCGGTTAAGTGACTTGCTCAGAGTCACACAGTATGCAAATTGAGGTTGAGAGAATCAAACTCAGGTCTGGTCTGCTGGATGTACCAAGGATGCACAGGGCCCTCCCATGCATGCATATTGTAATTGTAATTGTCCCCGATTTTCATGTATTGTTGACGGCCCTGGCAACATTTTCAATGTGATGCACATAGGTAAGGTGACCATCCAAGGTTACACCTAGGTACTTAAAGTGCTGGATTTGTTCAATGGGGGGGCTCCTTGGTTATTCCCGATAGTAAGAGCATGTGCCTTGTGTTTATTGCAGGTGGATGAAAACAAAAAGACTTTTGTCTTCTTGTAGTTTAGTACCAGTTTATGTTTACTAAACCACTGCTCAACTTACATGAATCCAAGTTGCAAATTGCTGTCAAGCAGATTTGGGTCAGAGTGGCTTGCAAAAATGACAGCGTCATCCACATAGAGCAGGTCCATTGGTGACATGCAGATGGCAAGTTGTTCAGGAAAATGCTATAAATATATATTTATATTTACTATATATATATATATATATATATATATATATATATATATATATATATATATATATATATACACATACATACACACACACACACACACACACACACACACACACACACACACACACACACAGACATAAATGCATACACACACACACACACACACACACCGAGAAGTGCTGCGCCTGCCACAATGTTATTATATGGGAAATTTCTAAACTTTGGAATGTTATAAGTATAAAAGCAATGTAATTTTTAATCACCAAACCAGCAAAAGTCACATCTGTTGGGGCAACCCCTTTGCACCCTGCAAATTTCAGCCTGAACGTCCCATTTCTTTGTAAACGAATGACAAAAACAGTAAACTTTACATATCCTTTTTTATGAGTTGTCAAAAATCCTTTTTCACAAAAAGGAATTTGTCTGGTGAAAAAGGATAAAGGGCAGGGCCATCTGGTCCCACAACTCCTAATCCTTTTTCGTGATATGAAAAAGGATTTTGACACCTTGCAAAAAAGGAATCGGAGGACAAAAAAGGATTTTGACAGTTTGGGGTTTTGTATTGTTTTTATGTAAGATCAGATCATTAATGTAATATTTGTTTATCGTTGTATTTTCTGTCTTGTGTGATGATAACCAATGAAATAAACCTCAGCAGGCCTATCCTGTCATCAACTTTAACAAAAAACAAAACAAACAAAAAAAAAAGTACACAAACACACAAAAAAAAAAAACAACACTGCCAGCAACTGCTGTCATTTCTTGCCCCCCGCCCCAGTAGTGTGATGTAATGGTCTGAGCACTGTTAAGAACTGGGAGATCACAGGCGCAAAACTACTGTGTGACCCTGAGCAAGTCACGTAACCTCCCAGTGCTCCAGTCTATGTAGCTGCAAAAATGGACAGAAGCAGGACCCCACTGGAACACAGAAAATGTTGGCAGATTAAGGCATGTCGATCCATCTAGTCTATTAGTTCTCATACTTTATGACAGCGAGCCTCCCCTAAGCAGTGGAAAAGATTTCGAGCCTCCCTCAAAGTTTTGAAAAAGAAAAAAAAAAAAAAAAGCGCACACACACACACACACACCCCAAGTTGGGCCTCCCCATAGGGAAAAAAAAAAACTTATTTTGCACAATACATCAGGAATAAAGTGAGACTAAAAGTTTACTGAGTATGTTCTCTTTTTATTCAACTTATTGTTCTCCACCCTCAGACCCACACCCCAGGTTATCCTTGTCACCATTTTTCTGACTCTTGGGCCCTTGTTACTCTGTTTTCTCTCTATCTGGAACAACTTACATAGCCACCTTCATCTCTCCCCCCTTACCAGGTTGTTAAGCAGCTTCATGTACTCTTCCCTCAGGTGACATCCGAAACAAACACTGGCTCTGAGTGCCTTTCCCAGTCACTCATCTGCTTATAAACACCTGATGTAGAAACACGCCTTGAGTCTGTGTGCCTTTCCTAGTCATTTATTTGTTGAAAAGTTTCACCAAGAAAGATACACTGAGCAACAGGATGCTCGTCTCACGGTACATCCTGGGGAGGGGGTACAGGGATACACAGCAATTATGCATACAACATACGAGTATGAAGGAACAACAATGAATATAACAGTAAGGGGGAAGGGTAGTGGGATAAAGAACATTCTACATACAATTTACAAGTATTTGTGGAACAATAAGGAATATAACAGTACAGAATTTATACAGGACACGGAATACTGTAAAATACAATCTTAGAACTTGTAATAGGAGAGGAAAGGGTAGGGTGGGCTTTACTGGGCAGGGAACTACAAGGATTAGGAGGGGAAAGGGAGAAATCAGTTTACATATCAACAAACACCTACTGCAGAAACAAACCTCGACTTGGTGTGCCCTCTAGTTGCCAGCTGACATATAAATACACACCTAGACACAACCTATGGCTCATTGGACCTTTCCTGGTCACCAGTTTGTGCATAAGTAAAGACATTCGGCAGCTATTACTCATAATTAGTTTGCTTCATCCCATCATACAAAACATCCAAAACTTAAAATGTTAATACTGTACATTCTCAAACTTGACCAGGCCTCCCCTGGAACAGTGTGGGGTCTCCCTTGGGAGGCTGGCCTCACGATTTGAGAACCACTGATCTAGTCTGCCCAAAATCCCAGGTTACAGCTCAACTGGACAATCCAGGGTAAATACACCATAAAAATCAGTAACATCAGGAGTCCTTTAAAATTTGCCTCCCTCATAAGTGAGACATATGAATTTTACTACAAAAACGTGCAAGCAAAACACTGAGGTACTAACTAATCCCCCCCCCCACCACCACTGTTCTTTTGAGGAGAGCTTGTTCAATCTGTTGGTAGAGCTGCAGTTCTGTACACCAATTCTCAGTACAGATTGCAGGGTTTTATTTAACTCTAAAAATTGATTAGCGTTTTGCTCCTAAAAGTTCTAAAATATTGTGAAAATGCATAGCACTTGCCTTACTGTGTTTAACAAATATAATACTTCTAGAAAACCTATATAAATGCATTCTGTACAGTTAGTATTGTCCCAAGAAAAAAACTGCTAATCAATTATTTAAAACCCTGGATTGACTGATTTAATTAGCATACTTGCACAGATGGTATGGTCTACTCCAGCAGATATTATAGTGCTACAAGTCTGCAGTCTGAGTGCTTCCTGTCAGACTGAATTCAAATCTATGAACAAGTGACAGCCAGTGCTATTTTGGATTGACTGTCTGTATTACAGATCGAGGGAGCATTCTGGACCAACTGGGGCGTTTCTTTCTCCTGCACAAGAGACACACCTATTCTGTGACGAGTGTCTCATGCAGCTGCCCTGGAAAAGGGATCACGTGGGGAAGGTGTTTTTTAATTTTGTGTTAGTTATTGAGTAATCTTGATTAATCATATAATAATACCACCACTGAGACCACAATTAGATCGTAAGAGTGGTCTTACTTACATTCTTAGGGTATCAGAACCACTCACCTTCGTTCGTGGTTGTAACACCCTAAGAATGCGTTAGAAGCAACTCTTACATAAAAACATATAAGTTGATGGCAAAAAAGGACCACAAGGCCCATCCATTCTGCACATTTCTTATTCTACCTTACGAAGGTGCCATCGGCCTTTGCTCTGTCTATTCATACCCATCTGTATTGCTCCCTTATGCCTATTCCATGCCTGTTTGAAGCCCTGCACTGTATTCATGTCCACCACTTCCTGAAGCAGGCCGTTCCATGCATCCACCACCCTTTCTGTGAAAAAGGACGTCCTCACATTACCCCTTAATCAGCCTTCCTCTAATCTCATGCTGTGTCTTCTTGTCCTGCTATTTTTCTTATATTGAAACATGTTAGACTCTTTCACCTTGTTGATGCCCTTAAGGTGTTTGAATGTTTCGATCATATCACCTCTCTCCCTCCTTTGTGCTAGGGTATACATATTGAGCTCCATTAATCTGTCCTCATAGGTTTTCTGATGCAGTCCCTGCACCATTTTGGTTGCCCTTCTCTGGACTGCCTCAGTTTGGTTAATGTCCTTGTGAAGGTATGGACTCCAGTACTACATGCAGTACTCCAGATGGGGCCTAAGCAGTGTCTTGTAAAGAGGGATTATTACCTCCCTCTTCCGACTTGTGATACCTCTACTAATACACCCAAACACCCCCCCTAGCCTTACCTAGTGCTTTAGAGGTCTGCTTGGATGATTTCAGGTCATCAGTGATGATGATGCCCAAGTCTCTTTCTTCCCTTGTGACTCCCAGCAAATCCCCTCCCAGCCTACAGGGGGCTTCAGGGTTTCTCTTCCCTATGTGCATGATCTTGTACTTCTTTGTGTTAAACCCCAGTTGACACTCTTCCGACCATTTTGCTAGTTTATCCAGATATCTTCTCATTCTGCCCACCCCATCTGGATCATCTACTCTGTTGCAGATCTTGGTGTCATCTGCAAACAGACAAACCTTACCCTCCAGTCCATCTGCAATGTCACTGATGAAGATTTTGAAGAGGACTGGCCCCAGGACTGATCCCTAATGTACCATACTTGCGACTTGCATCTCTTCTGACTGCATACTGTTTACCACCACACTCTGTTTTCTGCCCGTCAACCAGTTTGCCACTCAGTTGACTAACTTCTGACCCATACCGAGCCTACCCAGCTTATTAATCAATCAATCTTCTATGTGGAACAGTATCGAAAGCTTTGCTGAAGTCAAGGTAGGCGACATCAACTGCTCCCCCTTGGTCCACCACATTGGTTACCCAGTCAAAGAAATCTATGAGATTAGTTTGACAGGACGTTGCTTTGGTAAACCCATGCTGTCTTGGATCCTGTGCTCCTATGGATTCCAAGTGCTGCACTATCCTTTCCTTAAGGAGTGCCCATAATCTTGCCCACTACTGAGGTAAGACTGACTGGTCTGTAGTTCCCTGCCTCCTCCCTGCTACCACTCTTGTGAAGCGGGATCACATGAGCCAGTCTTTTGGGACCTCTCCTCTGCTCAGTGGCTCACTAAACCGTTCTGATAATGGCTCTGCTAGTTCCACCCTTAGCTCCTTTAGTACCCTGGGATGTATGCCATCAGGTCCCATTGCCTTGTCCAACCTGAGCTTATCGAGCTCTTGCAGAATCCTTTATTTTGTGAAGGGACTAGTGCACACCTCCCTCCCCCCTGTGTCCATGGTGCTGAGCTGTGGGCCCTGAACTACCTTCTCTTCAGTAAATACTGAGCAGAAGTATCTATTTAGAATAGATGCTTTTACATGGTCTCCCCTTACATGCCCCCTTATCTCCTTGGATATTAGCAATTCCCCCTCTGGACTTTCTCCTTTCACTAATGTAGCTATAGAAAGTCTTGTCACCTTCTTTTACTGTTTGTGCCTTTGCCTGCCTTACTGCCTTCCCTGCTTCCCTTGGGGAACTTTGGTATGCCTCCCTATCTTCATCCTGCTGCATTCCCTTATATTTCCTGAAGGTCAGCCTTTTGGCTCCGACCTTTTCTGCTACTGTTTTTGAGAACCAAAGTGGTTTCCTTCTTTTTTTGCACTTCCTTTTCTGTCTAACACAATGGGATGTTGCTTCAAGTACTGCATCCTTAATGCTTGCCCACTTTGCCTGTACTCCCTCACCTGTATTTCTTTTTGCCAAGGCTAGTTTAACTCTGTTGGCCATCTTATCAAAGTCAGCTCCTCTGAAGTCCCATATTTTTGTCTTGGAATGGCATGATTTAATTCTAGTGGCCAAATTGAACCATACTATGCGATGGTCACTGGCCCCCACCTGACCATCTACCTGGAGATTTGCGATCCTTTCCCTGTTAGTCAGTACTAGATCCAGGATAGCCCAGTCTTTTGTGGGCTGTTGTACCAGTTGTTTGAGGCCCTCCCCCTGCAGGGAATCCACCATGTGTCTAGTTCTGGCAGATGTTCCTGCTGGTATTGACCAATCTGTATCTGGCATGTTGAAGTCACCCATTATCAGAACCTCCCTTTTAGCTGTCATGTTTTGCATATCTTCTAACAGTAATGCGTCTATGTCCTCCCCCTGGTCTGGAGGCCTGTACACAACCCCGGTTCGTATGGCATTCCCATTTCCTATTGCCAGGGTGACCCACAGTTCTTCTGGCTCCTTGTGTGTAGTCTGAATTTCTGTAGCTTTGATATTTTCATTGACATAATATAGGTCTATTACTACAGATATATAAGAGTGGTCTCAGTGGCAGCAAAAGATATGACTCTACACCAATCCTACCATTAATATTATCAAAACTGAATCACTCAGAGTAAATGCAGCACCAATCTTTTTGTAAATGCAGAAAGGGGTATGCATGACTACAAGATGTGCTATAAGCTATGCCTGTTGTGACCTAACATTTAAATTAAACCAAATAGGACCTAATTAACTATCAATTAAATTGGTATTCAATTAACAGATAAAGGAGGAATATACATAATATATTTCTGCACTGGAAACTGTCTCGCGACCATCTTTCTGTATTATATAAAAACAAACACTAAGATACGGTGTACTCAAGGAAGTAATGCTACCATGGAAGTCTAATAAAGTCATAATGTCACTCGTACTTTGGCTTTGTTACTTATTACCTCATTGGTCTTTTTTTTTTTTTTTTTTTTTTTTTAAATATATAAACTCTTTTTCCCTCCTTTCAGTGGCCCCACAGGACTCCCTCCAACGTGGTCTTGGACAGCCAGTATTTCTCTTGCCCTGCCTGAGTCCCCCCAAATCAGACTTCTGCTTTGGAGCCCTCCACCTACACTCCCACCCTCATGACCCCCCAGCTTCAACACCCCCCCCCCGAGGCAGGGCACCAATTCCTACCCAGTGCTCTTTCTAAAATCCAGACAGCAGGCAGAGCGAGGAGGAGGAAAAATCAAAGGCTGACTGGGCTGGTCCGGTGATAAGCCTGAGAGCTGAGTGCCAGTCCCGTCAGTGTCTTCCGGGGTGCCAGGACTTTTCCTGTGTTCTGGTCCTGGAGATGCGGATGTGCAATGACGTCCGGTGCATGACTGGCTTGCTCTGGCACCCACCCGCATGACATCCACTTCATGACATCCACCTTCGCCTCCATCCCCCCTCTTGGTGTCTCCATGGTTGTGATGCTCCCAGTCTCCACCACGAGCCATTAATACTGCAGAGTCCACAGCCCACCCTTCCCAGGAGAGGAGAGCAGTCCTCTGGATACTCAATCCTCTCCTCCTGACACAACCCCCAAGAGTTCACTCCCCAACACAGGTCGCCGGCGTGCCACGAGGTAAAGCAGATGCCTCATCCCTCAGTGCCACTGGGCCCTCATTGACCTCCCTGATGGTATTATTTCCATGTACGCCACACTTTCCTACATTAATTCTGTATGCATTATGTGGGTAATAACACATGACACAGTGTGCACTCTGGGAAATAAAGACACTCTTCACGCATGTGTTGAGGTACAAGGTCCCAGGCAGAGTGCTCCTCTGTACACACTGGAGGAGTGCTGCCTATACCTCCATCGAATGCAGCATGCTGGAGTGTGCTACTGCACTTATAAAATGGCCTGGTATTTAAGATTTGGGCCTAGAAAATGTAACATTGGAGCCACCCACTGGCCCAAAAAGCAGATTTCTTAAACAACCATTTCTGTTCAGTATTTATGGAGGAGAGGGAAGAAAACAGGGCCAAGGGTAAAGGCAAGGGTATAAAGGGACGGGAAGTAGACACAAAACCATTTACATAAGAAAGAGTGCTTAGGAACTATCAAAGATAAAAGTAAACAAAGCAATGGAGCCAGATAGGTACACCCCAGGATACTGAGAGAACTGAAAGAAGAACTAGCTGTACCTCTGACAGCCCTTTTTAACAGGTCATTCAAAAACAGTGGAGATTCCTGGGGACAGGAGGAGGGCAGCTGTAGTCCCACTCCACAAATGTGGAAATAGGGAGAAGGCAGGAAATTACAGGCCAGTCAGCCTGACGTCGGTGGTAGGCAAGGTAATGGAAACACTATTAAAGGAAAGAATTAGAGAATACCTAGTTACCAATAACCCGCAGGATCAGAGGCAGCATGGGTTCACAGGGGGAGGTTCTGCCAAACAATCCTGATCGATTTCTTTGATTGGATGGCTAGGAAGTGGATCAAGGGGGAAATCAGTGGATGTGGGCTACTTGGATTTCAACAAGGCCTTCAACACTATTTCACATAGAAGGCTGTTAAGCTGGGAAGCCTAGGAGTAGGTCCTAAGTTAGTAAAATGGGTGGAAAATTGGTTGAGCAATAGGAGTCAGAGGGTGGTGTTAAGTGGCAGTCACTCCAGAGTAGGCAAAGTGACCTGTGATCAGTACTAGGGCCGGTCCTCTTCAATGTCTTCATCAGTAACATTGCAGAATGGCTGGAGGGAAAGTATGCCGGTTTGCATACGACACAAAACTCTGCAACAGAGTAGACACACTGGGAGTAGTGGAAAAAATGAGAAGTGATCTAGAAAAGTTGAAAGAATGGTCAAGGGCTTGGCAGTTGAGTTTTAACATGAAGAAGTGCAAAATAATGTACCTGGGGCATATGAACCAGGGGCAACATACCAACTGGGAGGAGAGGTGTTAACAGTTACAAAGCAGGAAAGGGACTTGGGGTGATCATTTCTGATGACCTGAAGGTAGCAAAGCAGTGTGACAGAGCAGTGGGGAAGGTTGGAAGGATGCTGGGTTGCATAGGAAGAGGGATCACCAGCAGAAAGAGGGAGGTAATAATAGCCCTATACAGGTCACTGGTTAGGCCACACTTCGAGTACTGTGTACAGTTCTGGAGGCCCCACCTCCGTAAAGACAGAGAGAGGGTGGAGGCAGCACAAAGGAGGGCAACCAAAATGTTGCATGGCCTGCATCAAAAGCCCTATGGGGTAAGGCTCAATGAACTTAATGTGTACTCCCTGAAGGAAATGTGGGAAGGGGGTGATATAACAGGGACATTCAAATACCTCACAGGCAAAAAACAAGATACAAGAGGGAAGCATTTTCCACAGAAAAAGATGCTCAAGAACAAGGGGCCATGCTATGATGTTGGAAGGGGGGAGGCTCAGAGGAAATATGTGTATGTGTAACAGCTTACCAGCAAAGGTGGTGTGGCAGAAACAGTGACAAGATTCAAGAAAGCATGAGACAGACACAGCAGGATCTTAGAGGCAGAGGGGGGGGCCTGAAGACCGAGTAGAGTCTGCGGCGACACTATAGGTAGGGAAAATAGGGCAGACTATGTGGGCCATCAGGTCCTTATCTGCCGACAAAGTGTATGTTTCTAGTGCACTGTGCTCCAATGCTGGTGACCCAAGTTCGGAAGCAAACTTGAGAAACTGGCTTGAAGAACCAGGGCTGGGGATAACACTGATGTGTGGAAGTGCTCCCAACATGGGATAGAATGGGCACCATGCTCCACTGCTTGAGCGACTCCCAGCAGTTGAGCCAGGGAGCTACCTCTCCTCAAGGGGATACCGAGCATGTCAAGGACAGAAAGGGGCTGCACATGACGTGCAGTGAGGTAGAAGACGTGAAAAAACAGGATGGAAAAATACTGCAGGACAGGATGACACCTTGCTGTCCTCGCAGGCTCTGTACCACTGACCAAGCTCTGGCCTGCAGTTCTGGATGAGATACAGAGGGGTAATCTGTGGGGCGATATGGGCCAGCCAGGTAAGGCCCTGGCAACTGTGAATGTCTCATGTCACCTGGTGTCTCATGCAACATCTGCTGACTAATGTAATAAAATATATCTGGTTGCTACCTGATGTGGTACTCATGTACCTATATTATGACTACTGTGATCTACCTATTACCAAATGTGTACCACCAGTGAATGCCTGTAACACTGGTTGCTTTTTTAATCCAAGCGTTATGTACTGTACTGTTTGTTTGCTGTGATGTATTGCTCTCTTGACATGGTGTCTTTGTAAATGAGTCTATGACTCAAAGGTCTGTAAACCGATAATCTAATAAATAAATAAATGTTAGGACTGGGGGAATGGCCAACAAACAGTGGTGGTCCTGCAGTGACGGAGCATAAACACCTATATAGTAAAAAGGTAACACTGCGTATTTGTGAGTGCATATAGGCAGTTTGTCAAGAGAACAGCATTTGTAGCAACTGTCTTGATCTATTATATACATCTATAGCTCACCAGGTATATGGGAAAATCATGTATCTATTAAAATGTATACAACCATGTATGAAACACTATATAAATGTAAAATTCTTATAGAGGATAGGCCTATGGAAATGAAGTCTCATGTGAAATCAAGCTGATGGAAGCAGGACTATGATTACAAGAAGCAGACATAATGGAGATTACACAGATACACACACACACACACACACACACACACACACCACACACACACACACATATACATATGTATATATATTTATATTTATATATATACATACACACACACACACACACACACACACACACACACACACACACACACATAGATAGAGGCAATTGCTACGTATTAGATTGACAGCGAGTGAGAATGTGTGCGTTAGATTAGTCCCTTGGACACCCCGCCCACCCCAACCGGCATTGGGTGTACTGAGATCGCCAGCACTAGCTCTCACCCCATGACATGTGTAAAGCAGCAGAAGTTATAGGAGAATGGGTAAGAGTTAGGACCCACGATCCCAATGTGCACCCCAATGCCGTTGGAGGGTAGGCGGGTCCAAGGGGTTTTCAACCCTAACACTCGAATTCTCACTTTTGTCACTGTGGAACAACCCTAACTAATGCATTAAACGGAGTTTTTGCTCTAATTTCCTTTTGAGAATGATAACGAAATAGTGAATGTAATGCAGCGGGTGGAGCGAGAGGGCCCGCTGCCCCGCTACATGATGTCTTGTGGCATAGTAAAGGAACAGCAATGCAAACAGAAGCGCTTAACAGTGGCGCATATGGTAACACACGTGCTTAATGAGAACAGAAAGGGTAACGCATATGGTGGCGAGGACGGAACGGTCTGCCACGTGATGTGTTGTCATAGTAACATGGTGCCTGCAAACAGAAATGTCAATGGGAATGGTGACGCAAAGTGAAACAGAAAAAGAAACACTACTGTAGACACAAATGGCAAAAAATAACAGAAACGCATGTGCAAATGAAAACGCAAAGGATAACGCACATGGTGGCGCAGACGTCAACGGTAAGTGAAACGGGTACGGAACCACAAGCGGAAAGGGCAACAGTAACAGGAACAGTAATGTAAGCGCACAGGCTGGTTTTCCCCAAAACCTGCATAGAGAAAGACAGTGAGTACAAATAATGTATGCATAATAATGAGTATCGGAGCAGAAAATGAGAACTTAGAATACTAAATACGTTATATCTCAAGAACCGTACGACGTAGAAAACAAATTTAAAAGTCTTATGATTTACAACTGTCCTGGCTAATTTTGTACTTAGCCCCCTAAGCATTTTTCCGACGAAAAGTCCGTATCTCGCACCGTTTCTGAGATACGGGCCCTGAAAGGCACGGCTAACGCCGTAATGTTATCCTATGGGGAAAAAGAGAAGTTCGAGTGCCATAACTTTGCCTCCTGTAATATCTTTCACCAAACCACTGAAAGGCACATCTGTGGCTGTTACCGCCTTCCTCCAAATTTCAGGAAAAAGACAACAGCGTTATTTGTGAAGCAGGTGCCAAAGGATTCCTGTAATGCGCCGGGCCGTAACGTTATCCTATGGGAAAACCACAACTTTGAGTGCCATAACTTTGCCGCCGGTAATATTGTTTCAATACAACACTGAAAGGCACATCTGTGAGATGTCATCTGTGCTCCTCCAAATTTCCAGCCCAAAACTCCCAATCGTTCTTTTGCAGCGGAGTGCCAAAGAATTACTGTTATTTTAAGTATAGTAACAGCAGTAGTGTCGTAATTTGCGACACTTTCATGAGTGCGACACTACTTTGCGAAAGTACTTTTTCCAGAAATTTGAAAAACATATTTCTGGGGTGTTTTACCCCAAAATAAAGACATGGCTAGCATCCTCAGGGCCCGACTAAGTGAATACAAAAAGAATTAGGTTGCTAGAGGGTCTCAATTTTAAATGCCAAGCATTTTTCTGATCACTAACTGAAAACAAGATGGAGGATTTGCGACAGTAACAGGGCCATTTGCGACAGTAAAAAGTGCATTTGCAACACTGTCGAACTTTTTGTTAACTTTTCCCATTGACTTATAATGGGAAATTGTTTTTTGAATAACTTTTGAACCGTTTAATATTTTTTCACGAAATCTTCAGAAGGCACATCGGGGACCCTGGCCGCAAGTTTCCTGAAGATTTCGGGCTGGTCGCGCAAACCGTATGGCCTGTAGGCGCGACCGCAGAATTCCAGAAAAGCGTAAATGGGCGCACAGATCACGCTTAATAACTCCGCAGCCGAAAATCCGACCAGTACAAAACCCAAGGCCGATGGTTCTTGAGCGTGTATTCCAAATTTCAGGCAAATCCGACAAACGGTTGCAAAGTTATTAAGGTGCAAAGTTTTGGGGTTTAACATAGAAATGGCTCCTCAATTCTTAACTATGGTAGCACTACTGTGCTACCATAATACACACACACACACACATATATACATATATATATATATATATATATATATATATATATATATATATATATATATATATATATATATATATATATATATACACATACATACATACACACACACATATATATATACACATATATATATATACACACACACACACACACACACACACACACACACATATACACACACATATATACATATATATACACACACACACACATATACATATATATACACACATATATAGAGGATATGACATGGCCTGACTGAAGATATCATATTTATCTTCACGAGGCCAATGATATCATGATATCTCACGAGTGGCGAAGCACCGAGTGAGATATCTTGATGTCATTGGCCTCGAGTGAAGATAAATATGATATCTTCAGTCAGGCCATGTCATATTCGGTTTATACAATGTATGTTGTGGGCTGCACTCAACAAAAGCTTGAAATGTTCCCTTACTACAGTCCCCTACATTGAGGTGATGGCTGTTTAAACACACATCTGCTGTATCTCTAGCAACACAACAGATGCCATATGTTATTTTAAAAAATATATGTGGCTGACCCTGCCTCTTTAAATTGTAAAAAAAAACTTGTCTGGATTCTGGTTGACAGAGCCATGGCCACCCCCAATATAATTCTCCATACCCCCCTGCCCCAAAACAGCAGATGAAAAAAATGTCTGATCTTGCCTCTTACGATATTTAATAATAGATATCTGGCTGATCCTGCCTGCATCATTAAACAAATGCCTGGGACACGTACTTATTTAAAAACATCGCTATCTGGTTGATCCTGCGACTTTCTTTTTCCTCCAACTGTCATGTAGTGTTGCAGGCGCTATGCCCTGAATGAGGCGTGAGCAGTGCTAGGAAGATTCAGATGTGAGGCACTGTCAGACAGTTTTAATTATAGCGCTTTGCTGTAAAACATATAAAAATGTGCCATTTTCTTAATAGTGCTTATAGTTTGTCAAAGAAGCTGCCGACAGTACTGAGAGATGAGCGAGTGAGTGGCAGCTTCAGAATACTAGACGGAGCGCGAGCATGTGTTGCTATGGCAGACAGGCGCCGCGCTCCATCGAGTGTTCTGAAGCTGCCGACAGTCTCGCTTCTTCTCTCAGTATTGTCGGCAGCTTTTGACAAAATATAGGCACTATTGAAAAAATGGCACATTTTCTATGTTTTACAGCAAAAGTGCCATAATTAAAACTGTCTGACAGTGCCTCACATCTAAATCTTCGAGCGCCGGTGACACTACATTCAGGGAATAGCTACCGTAATGCTACATTGACAGTCGAGGTGGAAAAAGAAAGTCGCAGGATCAACCAGATATGTTTTTAAAGACATGATTATGATAAGCATACAAGCAGATGTGAGCAAGCATGGAGGGGGGCTTCCTTCTAAAGAGAAAGCTGCCGGGGGGGAGGGGGGTCCTATTCTTAAAAAAGAAAGCCACAGGATAGAAAGTGAAACACTTTCAGTTTCACAGTGATGACAGTGATGACGTATAGGAACGTGGAGATATCAATGATATCTTCACATGTGAAGATATCATTGATATCTCCATGACCTGGCTGAAATACTACATTTTATCCTGACATTTATCCCTAAACATATATATATATATATATATATATATATATATATATACATACATACACAACACACACACACACACACACACACACGTAATAGATAAACCACTCTGAGGTGTGCGGTCATGCTCTGATATACGCATGCCTTGGTGTGCGTTGTTACGCACGATGAGGCAGGCCGAGTGCATCAATCACCCAAGGCGTGTGTCTATCAGAGCGCAACCGCACACCTCAGAGTGGTTTATCTATCTTATAAAAATGTCAAAATTGTTTTGGAGGGGGATAAAAGTGCAGGTGTGTGGTCACGCTGATATATGCACGGTCATGTGATGCTGTTCAGCTCATGATATTGCTGCAATTTCCCTACCCATTTTATAAATACACACACACACACACACACACACACACACACACACACACACACACACACACACACACACACAGTATACATTCATGTCCTGCTTTACACAGGAAGAATCAAAAGCATGTGTAGGTAAACCTATTAAGTTCTTTCAGTTTTGTTCTTAAGCATAACAAAGTAGCAGTAAAAACCTTTACATTTATACAGGATAAGAACTTTGAGGTAGAGCATCCCTGTCTACAAAGTTGTCCTGTAAGGAAGCATAAAAACCACTGCATACGTTGCATTTTGATAGAAACTGATACTGTACAGTTCGGAAGAAAGAAAATTCCTGGAAGAAGATGGCTGATAAAAATCATTCTTGGTAACTGAAAAAAACTGTTTTTCACAGCCCGTAACAAGAAGTTCAGAGTCCAAAGTTTTTTTTTTTTTTTTTTGTTAAGTGAATGGTGGCTGTTATGTACGTACACATTAACTGGCTGTTATGATCCTGGAATGCTAGGATAGTGAATTGCTTAGAAGCAAAGCAGTTAATTCTATTGTTATTTTAATGGGCATCTCAGTAGTTCCAAGAATGTGTATATTAACTATTTTAGGCAGAAGTCATATTTTAGTGAGTTGTGCGACAGCCATTTAAAACCGATTCTTCAGCTAATCCGAGTCATCTTTTCTGGTGAAGTTACTTAGCACTACTACGTAACTAAATGTCAACAGCACCTCTACAGCCCTGGCCAAACTGACAAACAATATCAGTTTATCTATGGACTCTGGAATCCTAACTGGAACAGTGTTGATTGATCTCACTAAAGGCATTTGACCTGGTCACTCACTCACTCAAACACAAAACTCACCTCCCTTGGTGTCTCCCCACCTGCAAAATCCCTGGTTCTCCAACTACCTAACTGGCAGAAAACAGCATATTTGCCCCCACTCTGCTACCTCCAGCCCTGCTGACATTACTGTCAGAGCCCCCCAGTGCTCAATCCTAGACCCACTCCTTTTCTATACTTCCATCGATGATCTCCTGGATGTTGTCTCTGGCTGCTGCTAACTGTTGGATGCTGATGATCTTGTCCTTGGTGCCATACTGTTCTGGCCATCCATAAATCCCTCTCCAATGTCATCACAATCACTCAGTCTTGGCCATCTGCAAACAAGCTCATCCTAAACAGCAAAAAGACCAAGTCCATGCTGTTTGGTTCAAAGCCGATACTTCATGCTACCCCCCCCCCCCAAAACTTTCCATCGTCTGTAAAGCTGGATTCCCCCAAAGAGAGGGTGTCAGCAGTTACAAATACTTAGGAGTATGGCTAGACCCCTCGCTGGATTCTTCACTCCATGTCTCCTCAATCTTCAAATCTGTAAACACTAAACTGGGCATGGCCTTTAGCGTCAAACACTGCCCATCCCCAACTGCTTGACAGCCTATAGCTCAAGGTGTACTCCTGCCAGGTCTCACGTATGGCCTTTAGACATTCCTGGGTTCAAACAAAACTGTCCTCTCTAGACTGGCTACAACATACAATAACGTGTGTCGCTTTGCCCTGGCCTCTCTAAAGCTCACACATCATTGACTACTCTACAGTGGGCTGGGCTGGCCTTCACCTGCTGGCCATCGATCTCTTGCTCTGGGCTGTTCTGTGGACAAATTCCTTCGACTCCGACTCTCCATCTTCCCTAGCAAGATACCTGCAGCATCCCTCCCCTACATACTCGTGAAGATCTGTGAACTTTGAGCATCAGTGTGCCACAGACAGGGTTGTCACAGTATACCGCGGTGTCAGAAGTCACGGTACGGATACCATGGACAATTTCTGATACCGTGATAACCGTGATTCATGGTATACCACAGTATTGAGACTTTTCAACTACTTTTTTTGCATTTTCAGGGACAACTGTCCTTACACACCAATTCTCCCTGATGCAAGAGTTTGAGGAGGCTTCTTTTTCGTGCAAAAATTGTTTTGTGGATGTGACGTCTGCTGTCTGCTGCAGTGCTATATCAATTAGTAAGGTTAGGTTTAGGTGTCCTCACATGTCCGATCCTTAAGTGGACTGATGATGACGGTTGAGAGACCTTCAATAAAATGTATCAGTCTTTTGACTTTTTCCTTCCATTTTTTTAAATTTTCGATGTTCAATTTCAGGACAAAGTTCTTTTTTTTTGTTTTTTTTTTAGTCATCATGTAATTTGTGTGTGTCACACGGAGTGCCACACAAAGCACACAGAGACCAAGTGAGTATTAAGCCACCAGTGATATACAAGTAATAACTGCTTCTTTAATGGCAAATGATGAGAACAGACTGTGCGCAACAGCAAACACAAGTCAATGTGCTGTGTAAGTGCGACTGTATCACTCACACAGTGCACACTGACTGCGCAGTAGACACGAAGTGCAGCACACTGCTTGCACAAAAAGCCAAACTATAAAAGCACAATGCACATCATTATTGTCCTGTCCTCTGCTGTTCTTTTGGAGCAGAAGCAGAAAATTATGTACTGGTTTCAAAATGAGTTACCATCCCTCCAGAAAAGTTGAACAACAAAACACATTTTCTGAGGGTTACATCCCCCTCCGCAACAATTCCATAGCACCAGACACTACAGTGACAACGGCAGCAGGTCACTGTAGTGTCGGCGCAGGACCCCCACCACTGCATTTGGGGGTAATGCACCTCTCCCCAAAACTACTCAGACATGGTTATTTAAGAAGCAGGGGGTGGGGGGGGACATACGGGTGTTGACCAGCCGTCCTAAATCCGTTTGTTGACTGGGCTTCAGCAATGGGCATGGAATGGGGGTGAGGGAGGGAAAAGCAACAATAACCAGGCCCAGCATCAAAATCTGTTATGTTATTTTGTTAACAGTAACACTGTGTAACATGTCGTCTGTCATATAATGATCATTATGTTAAGTTTTCTTATCTTTATGGGTAACAGTTTTAACAACCTGTCTGTGGTTGGTTGTCACTGTGTGTACAAACTGAGACTGCAGACTGGTCAGCCACCTCATCGGCAGGGCCAGTGAGTAACAGATGAGACCGCAGTGATCATTCATTCACATTACTGTTAACTGTTGTGCTGCTGGTGCTCTGTCTCGAGTGGTCACGCGTGTTCATGTTCATTCATTGTAAGTCTGAACTATTGAGAGTGGACAGTCCTGGCAGTCTGTCAGAGGCACAAAACTGTGAAGGTTAGTCAGACAGAGAATGAGATACACACTGAGAACTTTTTCAGGTTAATTTTTTTATCATGTCACTTTTTCCCCTGGTTAAAGCGGTCCCCCCGACCCCTGGCACCCGCACCCCTGGACTTGGTCTGGTGTGTGAATTTATACTCCCCATCACACTGCCGGCCAATGACAGGACCCTCCCATAGGGACCTGAGGCATGGACCTGGTGAAGATGCCTCTCGAGTCCAGGGCGCAGGTCTTGGCCATCAGCCGCAGGGTCGCCCCACCTATTTTCCACTTTTCGCCCATTGAGGAGCCGGACGTCCAATGGCGTCGACGCACCTAATGTGCAGACGCCCGCCACGCTCCTCCCCCTGTGCATGCACGTGGCTGCGGAGCACCCAGCCTCCAGTGGGTGTCACTGCAGTGCGATGCAGCTCCCTCACCCACCCCGGAGGAAGGACAGCAGTCATGGGAAGCTCAGTCCTTCCTCCCCCCTTCCAGCCCCTCGCAGCCCAAGTCTGTTCCCCAACCCGGTTGCCGGCGCAGCAGAGGTGTGGTGTCCAGCGCCTCAACCCTCAGTATCACTGTGCCGGCTTCAGGTTAATTTTTTATTGTTAAATAATAAACACAGAAATTGCCCTGATGCCAGTGCCATTTGCATTTGCAAATTGCAGTTTTGAATTACACTTACATTCCATGTTTTTCAGTTTCAGTGATAAGAACTGGCACTAGCTGTCTGTGTGTTCCTTCGGTTTTCATTCCCAGTTGTTACCCACCCCTCCCTCTATCCAATTCTGCAGCACAAAGTCACTGCTGCCCAGCACACCTGCAGTGTGAATAACAAATTTGATGCCCGCCAACACATGCCATATCCGGAGTGCACTCTGCTCATTAATCCAAATTCTGACATCTGTTGCTGTTGCTTCCTGACTCTGAGTCAGAGTCCTCCCTCCCTGTCCTAATGTGATTTGTGTCATGATATTTCATACTTGGCACTGGCTATTCAGCTGAGCTAGCATATTTAGGAAGTTGCTGTCTCATCTCATCTGTCTGCTTGATGCACCCAGAGTCCCTCCAGTCCAGTTCCACTGTGTTTCACTTCAGGTCTTTCCCTCTGTCTGCTCACCTGATGCCCTCATTAGAGTGGTCCCTAGGGCGGAGTGAGTCCTACTCCTGACGAGTCCTCTCTGACTGACTCATGTCATATGTGAAACAAAACTTTGGTTGGCTGGCTCAGCTGAGCTCTTGGCTGACTGTGGCTGGGGGCTACCCAACACAAAACCAAACCAATAAGAGAAGTTACTTTAATTGCGTAATTACCCTTATCCTAGCTGCTAGCTTAACAATTATAGTCACTTGACTCAGCAGCCACCAACCATGGCACTGAGGATATATAGGCTAATTCCTTTAATGCTATGCAGGACTCCAGTCCTCCTGATTCACTCATCACATCATGATACTTGACTCACGACTCCGAGGTGGCGACAAGATGACTTGAATCACTTTGGGGTGAGGGGGCTACCTAAAACAAAACCCAATGGAAAAAGTAATTTAAATTCATAAATTTCTTAATTACTTAAATAGCTAGAAACATAGAAACATTAGACTTTGACAGCAGATAAGGACCGCTTGGCCCACCTAGTCTGCCCATTTCCCTACCTAAAGGATAAGCTGCAGATGCTAGTTAACCAACAGCCTATTTCTTCCTAACCCCCCCCCCCACAAGAATTGCCTTATGTCTGTCCCATGCATTCTTGAATTGTCCCACAGTTTTAGACTCACAACCTCCTCAGGAAGGCCGTTTCATGCATCCACTACCCTTTCTGTGAAAAAATACTTCTTCACATTACCTCTGAGCCTTCCTTCCTCTATCTTCAAACTGTGTCCCCTTGTTCTTGCACATCTCTTTTTCTGAAAGATGCTACCCTCTTGGACTTTGTTGATTCCACGGAGGTGCTTAAAAGTTTCTATCATGTCCCCCTTCTCCCTCCTTTCCTCAAGGGTATACATATTAAGCTCCTTTAATCTCTCCTCGTATGGCTTCTCTTGCAGACCCTGCATCATTTTAGTTGCCCTCCTCTAGACTGCCTCCACCCTATGTCCTTGCGGAGATGGGGTCTCCAGAACTGGACGCAGTACTCCAGATGGTGTCTCACCTACTGTCTATACAGAGGGATAACAACTTCCCGTTTTCTGCTAGTGATCCTCTCTCTATACATCCCAGTATCCCCCCAGCACTCCCTACTGCCTTCTCACATTGCTTGTCAACCTTGAGGTCATCTGATATGATTACCCCCAGGTCCCTTTCCATTTTTGTTGTTGTTACTACCTCCCAACTATGTACTCTTCCCCTGGGTTTTGTTTCCCAGGTGCATTATTTTGCACTTCGTTGCACTGAATCGAAGCTGCCATACTTCTGACCATTCCTCCAGCCTTGCCAAGTCCCTTCTCATCCTTTCCATGCCTCGTTGTGTATCAACCCTGTTGTAGATCTTTCTGTCATCTGCAAAGAGGCATACTTTTCCTTCCAGTCCCTCTGCAATGTCACTTATAATAAACACATTAAAAAGGACTGGACCCAGTACTGAACCCTGCAACCCCACTAGTAACCCCCCCTTTCTTCACAGTGGACTCCGTTTACAATTACCTTCTGTGTCCTGTTGTCCAGACAGTGTTTTACCAAGGCTACCACCCTGAGACCCACTCCCAGGCTGGTTAATTTATTAATCTTTTGTGTGGGATTGTGTCAAATGCCTTGCTGAAGTCTAGGTAGGCCATGTCCACAGCCCCTCCCTTGTCTACTACTTTGGTCACCCAGTCAAAAAAAAATATATCGATTTGATTCATCTGACATGACCTTCCCGCTGTGAACTCATGCGGCCTTGGGTCCTGTGCCCCACTGGCCTCTAGGTACTCAACAATTCTTTCCTTCAGAAGTGATTCCATCACTTTCCCTACTACAGAGGTTAAACTGACAGGTCTGTAATTTCCTGCCTCTGCCTTGCTCCCACTTTTGTGAAGGAAAATCACATCTGCCTTCCTCCAGTCCTCAGGTACCTACCACACCATCCTCCCATGATTTGTTAAAAAGGGTAGTCAGTGGTGTCACTAGTTCTCCCCTTAATTCTTTTAGAATTCTGGGGTGAATCCCATCAGGCCCCATTGCTTTGTCCACCTTCAGTTTTAGGAGTTCCTTCAGAACTCTTTCTTCGCGAAAGGACTGGGATCAACCCCCCCATCCAGAGTGCTTCTGCTAAATGGATTAGGTACCTCCCCCTCCTCCTCTTTTGTGAATACTGAGCAGAAGTATTCATTCAGTATCCCTGCTTTTTCACTGTCCCTCTCTGCCCACCCACCGTCCATTCTATTCAGCCTATCTCTCCCTTTGTCTTTCTACGCTCCCTGATGTACCTATAAAAGGTTTTATCCCCCTTCTTAACCGAGTTAGCTATCTTTTCCTTAGTTAGGGCCTTTGCTATTCTGTCTTCCCTCCCTGTTTCATTCTGCCTTAACTGGTACAGTTCTCTGTCCTGCTCCTTCTGTGTTTCCTTATACTTCCTAAATGCCATCTTGTTCGCCCTAACCTTCCCCACCACCTCTTTTGATAACCACAGTGGGTTTTTCTTTCATTTTGATTTGTTTATTAGCTTCACACAAAGGCTTGTTGCCTCTGTAATGGCAGTTTTGATGTTTCCTCATTGTTGCTCCACCCCTCCTTACCTGTTTGCTAGTGCTTTTCTAAGGCACTCTCCCATCTTGCCAAAGTCAGCCCTCCTGAAGTCCAGTACCATTACTTTTGTATGGCTTTGACTCTGTAGCCGAGTTTATTGTGAACCGCACTGCTTGGTGGTCACTTGCTAAGTAGCTTAAAAAAAAAAAAAAAAGCAAGAGAAATGAGATCCTGCCACTGCCATGGCATTAAGGATATATAAGCGGATTCCTTTAATGCCAGACTGCACTCATGTCACAGTCACACGACTCGACTCTATTTACAATAATACGACTCACTCAACCAAAGCAAGTCAAGCAAGCAACTTACATTGGCTCACTGCCTCAGCTGGAGGCTACTGTAGCTAAATATCTAGTATATTAAAGAAGGAATAAAACAGCCAGCAGCCACCATGGCATTTGGGATATATAGGCCAATTCCTTTAAATGCCACTATCTCTCAAAGTTGGCTTAGCTCAGCTGATTGGCTCTGGCTGTTGGCTTGGCTTGGACTCGTTGTCTTGGACACAGTGAGTGGTGAGTGCAGGCAGGAGTTGTGTTGTGGTTATGGTGGTAGGGTACTACATCGAGAAAGTAAATATGAAGAATACAAATCTCTCCAAATGTATCTGCACTACTTATTTCTTTTACTAACTTAACTTGAGGAGACTGGGTCTTGGAGGGAGCCCCAGGCTGTGAGGTGAGGATGGAGGAGGGACGCTCAGCCTAGTCATAGCCAGACAGTGAGCCTTGATTTGCCAATCAGAACTGTTCTGATTCTAAGTAGTGCTCTTGCTGTGCCTGCTTCTAAAGCTAGTAGCACACTACTTCGGTGAAGTGCAACTCTGTCTGCATCTGCAACTCTAGTCTGCACCACCAAGAGTGGAGTGACTGGACATTCCTTTCGTATTCATCAACTCTCGCCTTTAAGTTATTGACAATTTAACATAACAAAAATGTAAATCAAACAACTTACTACTCGTACTCACTGTGCTAGTTTTGTGTGGTACTTTTGGTATTGGTAGAATTTTGTGCATTAAGCTAAGAGTACAATAAAACACTTTACTTACAATGGTATGTCACTCACATTTCAGACTGCAATGAAATGAATCTTTTATATATATGAAAATCTACTTGTAGTGCTCGGAGCTCCATGCTCATCATCAGGTCAGGAGGAATCTAACAGTCAATAAAAAAATATATATTTCTCTTGCACATACTTGACTCGTTATCTTTATTTTCTCATTAAATTCATTCTGTGTAATTTACTAATATTTTAACTACTTTTATATATAAAATTTGGTTAAAATTGCATTATTTTTGAATATTTTAGGTTTTCCCATTGGAATGCATTATACTGCAGTATCACGATAACCGCAATTATCATACCGTCAAAATTTCATACCGTCGCCGGCCCGGTGGCGCTGAGGTGAGCGCTGGACACCACCTCACGCTTCGCGGCGACCCGGTTCGAACGGACTCCGGTCTGCCGGGTCGGGGAGGGGAGTGGGAGGATCGAGCGTCCCAACGGATGCCTCTCCCTCAGGGGTGGGAGCCATGAATGCGTTTCTGCGTTCTGCATCACTTCACTCGCCGTGAAAGCACCGACCAAGAAGGATGGAGGCGGCTCCGCCGGAGCCGGGAGGGGGGCCGCCGCGCATGAGGGCTTGGTGTGCGTTGCACGCCACTTTGGACGACGCTCCCAGCGCAGGACGCCTCAGAGGCGGAGGAAACCAAGGGGAAGAAAAACGAGAAAACCCCTCTCGGCAGCCCAGGATGATAGCCTCTCGGTACCACCTGGACCACCGATAAGAGGGACAGACCCCACTGTGCAGGAGGGAGTAAGGAGGCACTCTAGGGGCAGATCCCACCGGAGGTGGAATGGAGGAGTTGAGAGGAAGGAAAGAGTGGGCTCCCGGGAGCAGAGAAGGAGGCATAAAAATAAAAAGTATAAAAAAAAAAAAAAATTTCATACCGTGACAACCCTAGCCACAGACCTGAGGAAATTGGTTTTTGCAGTCTACTATACCTATCTACTGAAACTCCCTCTCCCCAGAATTACTCCCCTCTCCCAGCCTCCCAATTTTCTGTAAGGCTCTTAAGGACTCACTGCGTCTTCCCAGCCCTTGCTACTGCATGTAACCTCAGGACTGACCCTAGAACTGCTGCACTTCAGGGTTCAACACTGGCACCAGCCCACTAGCCAAATGCTGGCAGATTTTGTATCGGGCTAGTAAGATTTTCCTTTAACCCCGGCGGGCTTGTACTGTAGAAAGTAACATTTAAACAAATACACCAGCTTGGCCAGTGGAAAACTCAGTGGGACTAGCGGATTCTCCCAGTCATTAGTCCTGCTGGCCAGTGGCTTCAAAACTTAGCAAAGCACTTTCTGCTCAATTTCTCGATGTGTATTATATGTCACAATAAATATTACTGCACTCTTTATCTTTAGTACCTGCACCCCCAAATTTGGCATCACTGATTTTTTTCCTATGTCCTGTACAGTGTTTTTACTTTTTCAGCAAGCACATTTTTCGACTGCAGCTGACTACTATTTCTTGTTTGTACTACTGCTTATTCACAATGTCCACTAACCACAGCTCCCCGATGATGATGATGCTCCTCTCAATTTATATATGCTCTTTGCTGTAGATTTTTTCCTGCTGTTGCTCTGTAATTCTCCCAGGTGGTCCCTGAGAAAAGGCACATGTATGCCTAGTGTATCTTACCTGGTACCAAAACAAATAAATAATATTTATGTTTGCATCTGTGAGACTGTGACCGATCCTGCTAAAATAAAATGGAACTGAAGGAACTTCTGTCCCTCGACACCCTTACTGGACTTGTTCTATAATCAGGTCTCTAGGTGGTCTCAGCATTCCCAGTCTACAGCAAGTAGAATTACTGGCAGACACACCTAGATAAGGGCATTGGTTTCTCCCTTATCCCAGAAATCCTGCAATTTGCTTTTGTCTACCTGGGATGTTTTGCACTAGATGAGGGGCATCAGTGTACATGTGGTTAGGGAAAGCATGCAAACCAAATGCTTATCGAATACTATATGTACTGCAAAATGAAACAGTCCCAGTGAAGGGGGATTACAAATTACAGTATAATTACTGGCTTCACCTTTTTCCCCATATGGAAACCGTGGTGTAATGTGCCATAATAAACAAACACTCTTATTACGGCAAACATGTGCACAGTTTCCCCTTGCTCTGTGCATGCACTCGCCGCAGCTCTTACTGTCAGACCGTTGCAGCTGGCTGCCTTCTCTTTCTCAAAAGACACTAAACCGCCACTCAGAATTGATGGAACACAAAAAACAAACAAACAAAAAAAAAAAAAAAACACACACACACACACACACACACACACACACACACACACACCCCTACAACTGGGCTGCCAATTATGGGGAAAAAAGGCAGTAAGCCAGACCGCACTGAGCATGGCCAGTGATCGCACCATAATGTCTTATTCTACATAACTGCTGAAGCGAAAAAGGGAAACCCAGCAATTATATAAAATATGGGTCGGTGTGTGTAAACTCAAAATTTACACACACCCTCAGGGTTAGATGCTATTAATAAACCCTTCGAGCTTCACTTTCGGGAGGTTTATGTAGCATCTAACCCCTCGGGTGTGTGTAAATGTCTCATTACACACACCGACCCATACTTTATTCTAGATGTAAAGCAAAACACAGCACACCAAACAGATGCCATTATTTGAAAAGATTATAGCGTTGTCCTATCCTGAAGTGATCTTTTATGTATTTTAGTTCAAATTTTTCACCCAGTTAGGTTCCTAAAAGGTGAAACCACCTTGTACTAAAGGAGGATCTGGTGAGGTCAGTTTAACAATAACTGGCTGGCATCAATCATACCAAATATACATCGGCTAATGATAGGTGAATGTTATCAGGATTTGTCTTAATAAACAATTATAAAATGGGTAAGAACTGTACTGTGATTGATGGAATCCAGTCACATGACTGTGCTGATATCCCAGAACAGCACAGATCAGAAATGCTTAACTTTCTGAACCTCATTACTTGGTCCTAAGATAAAAACCAAAACAAAACACACGAGGCAAGCCATTTTATAATTTCAATAAGACATCCCAAGGTGTGCATAACTGAGGGATAACAGCACTTCTCAGGTGTGTAAAGCCCTTGGCTTTGCCTCAGGCTTCCCTTTCCAAGGTGTGCTGTTATCCCACTGAGACACACCCTGTCATGCCTTATTGCTTAATTAACTACTATACAAAGTGCAGGCTCAGGGTCTAGCCATGAGAGTGGCAGGGATTCAGGCATGATGCGGAGGTGAGGCACTCTAGCTCGGATCTGTTGCTGGGGGCCAGGTGCACTGAGGAGGTAAGACACTGTCAGGGTTTGGGTGTGTAGCAGAGGTGATGCACTCCAGCGCGGGGCCAGTGCACTGTGGACGTGAGGTACTCTGGCTGAGGGACAGATGTGTTGCTGAGGTAAGGCACTCTTCTAGTTGGGGTCTCGGTGTGCTGCAGAGTTAAGGCACTTTGGCTGGGTGGCGGGTGCCTTGTGGATATGGATGTGCAAATTCTATTGCCTCCTATTCATGATAAGTAAATTTCCTTGAAGGACAAGTACTAAAAGACAGCGGATATCACTGTAAAGAAAGAGGAGCAAGTGGAAACTCCACTAAAGTCATAGAAACACAGAAAAATAGAATTTGACAGCAGATAAGGACTGCTTGGCCCACCCAGTCTGCCCATTTCCCTACCTAATGGATATGCTGCAGATCTTAGTTAACCAACAGCCTACTTCTCCCTACCCCCACCCCCTAGAATTGCCTTATGACTGTCCCATGCATACTTGAATTCCACCACAGTTTTTGACTCCACAACCTCCTCCGGAAGGCCGTTCCATGCATCCACAACCCTCTCTGTGAAAAAATACTTCCTCACATGGTTGGAAAGTCCTAAAAGTTTTGATTTGAACACCACTGACTGTGGAGGTGAGACTCTCTGGTTCTTGTGCACTGCAGTGTAAGGCACTATGGCTGGGGTCCATGTGTACTGTAAAGGTGAGGCACCTGTGCTGCAGAAGCTGGGTGACTTGTGGAGATGAGGCACAAGGGCTGAGGGCAAGATGCATTCTGAATGTGAGGCCCCCTGGCCGTGGGATGCATTGTGGAAGTAAGGTCCCCTGACATGGGGTATTGCAGAGGGGAGGCACTCTGGCAGGGTGCATTGCAGAGGGAAAGCAATCTGGCATGGGCAGGTGCATTGCAGAGGGAAAGCACTCTGGCACCCCGAGGCACACCGGCGTCCAGCCAATGTGCCTCACCCAGAGGCACCCGGCACCATGCCAGTGTGCTTCACCCCAAAGCACCCGGTGCCCTGCCAATGTGCCTCACCCCGAGGCACCCAACACCCTCACAGTGTGCCTCACCTCTGTAATGCCCTAAGCCAGATTGCCTCGTCTTGGCAATGCACCCAGCCCCCTCCATAGTACTCCACTTGCCCCCAGCCAGAGTGCCTCTCCCTCAACAGCACACCCCATCCCCAACCAGAGTGCCTCTTCTCTGCAACACCCCCAGCCAAAGTGCCCTATCTCTGCAACGTCTCTGGCCAGGGGCCCTCGCCTCTACAATGCCCCAAGCCAGACTGCTTTATCTTGGCAATGCACCCATCACCCTGCTGCAGTGCTCCACTTCCACAGTGCACCCTGCTCCCAGTCAGAGTGCCTCCCCTCCGCAATGCACCCTGCCCCCTGAAGCACACCAGCAGGGCACCGGGTGCCTCGGGGTAAGGCACAACGGTAGGGCGCCAGGTGCCTCGGGGTAAAACACACCGGCAGGGCGCCAGGTGCCTCGGGGTCAAACACACTGGCAGGACACCAAGAGTGCTGCATAGGTGAGGCTCTCTGGCTGGGGACTAGGTGGCTTGCAGAGGAGGATTCTCCTGACAGAGGACTGGATATGTTGCAGAGGTGAGGCACTCCTTGACAAGGGACCAGTTGCCTTTTGGTGTTTTTTCCACATCCTTCTAGCAAACTATGGAGTAGAACTAGCACCAGCGGTGAAGGAAGCCAACTGCTAACCCTTAAAGGCAGAGAAGGTTGCAGCTGTAGCTACTCTAATGATCATAATGGCAGAGCAAAGAACAGCACTGACACACAGAATAAAAATGAGAGATGCAGGAACAGGGTACACATTGTGTTTACACTAGTGGTCCTCATCTATGCGATAAGGACAATTAATCAGTCAGTTGGAACCCTGTTCTGTAAGGTTAATAATCATATATGGAACAATTAGACTGGAGAGGATCTCAGTGATAGCCCCCCCCCCCGTGACATTGAGGCGGGGATATTAGTAGTCCAAACCAATAACAGAAAAAGCTCTCACCTGAATCTCCTCAAAAGATTCATCAATGCTGGTCACTTGATGTTGTTCATGTAAAGCAGGTTCATCACAGAAAAAACAGACCAGGGTTTTGTCCGTCAGGCAAAAGAGCTTCACCTTCTCATGGTCCTTGCAGGGGAAAGAATTCCTCTGGGCATTAAGGATGGCATCCAGGGGAAAGGCAGAGTACCTCTCTACAATGTTTGCCAGCTTGAGGCTAGGGGAGAGTAGGGGCTCCGTGAATGCTCTCCGACACTCGGGGCAGTCCCGGGTGCCCTGGTGCTCCTGCCTGCTCCAGTGCTCCGTGATGCATTTCCTGCAGAAGTAATGCTCGCAGCCAAAGCTCACAGGGTCTTGATAAATACTCAGGCAGATGGAGCACAGCAGTTCATCCTTCAAACTGCACGCCATGCCAAAGTGAAGGAACTATTACTAACAACAGACTTGCTCAAAATGTGAAAATCTTGTCCATGTGCTGCAGCTGTGTACAACTACACCCACTGGTTTTGCACTGCTTCCTGTGGCTCTAGTTACACAGTTCTTTGCAAAGCATCAGTTCCTCCCAAGTAAGTGAAATTGGCAAAGTGTCTTCCTCCTCTTGCTGGAGTCCAGACAGTTGGCCGGTTTAATGGTCAGATAAAGCTCCCCACAGCAGAAAAAAAATGAAGACGTTGCCTTTTATGTAAAATTAATGTTCACTACATCCCCATTTAAAAAACTAAATAAATAACTAAACTTAAACCTTAAACGTGAAACTGTTTATGCGATAAGGTCTGGAAGTTTGTGTGTTTTGTTCCTCGCCTTTCAGATGTTTTTTTTTTTTTTTTAAGCATTCGAGTCTCGTTTCCCAAGAAGTCCTAACTAACCCTGAAGCATGAAGTCCCACACAGATCGGTACGTTGCCTCTGCAGTGTTCAGCCTCCACGTAGATCAGAACTCATCAGCCGAAGTACGATTTACAAGGTTCGACTCCAATAATCATAGATCCAGTCTCCCACAGTAAGGAACAGTGTATGGGTATAGATCAGCCTAGTGCTTATAAATAATTTCTCTCATAGGACGGGCTGTTTTGCCTGGCACCGGCAAACATCAGCTGTTTATAATCGTTCTTCCAGCACAATGCACTTCTTCTAAACCCGGCTTTGTAAACCCAGCAGGGGCTGCTCAAAGCATTTTCCGATCCCTCTTAGGTATGGGATGTCTCTCGCTGACTAGCCCGAAAGCCCTGAACTGCCCGCGGTGGTCTTCAGACCTGCAGTACAAGCAGAACCCACGGAAAATATCCTCCGATGCGATGCCTGAACTGTCGGTTCTAACCTTCCGCTGCCTGTTTCAATCCAGGAAGGAGCTGGACAGCGCCGTGGGAGCAACCATTGCCACACCTGCGCCAAGAATAAAGGGAGAGGAGGAAGAATCCCGTGCTGCTCCAGACTGGAGACTCATCAAATCTGGACCTTCAGATGTCGAGAGAATTTTTCGAATACAGATTGGCGCACATCTGCTCCACAATTTGCCAGAGAGGTTCCGCATACATGGCACGTCTTCATGATCCATCAGTTCTATAACCCCCCTCCTTTTCACAGGAATGGCATTGGCCGAACTTCCTCATTGTTCTGCAATGAGCAGGTTTGATGGTTTTACTGATGCAAATAAATTAGTGATACCAGAGTTAAACAATGCTTCACAGAATCAGCAGGGCCACCGGCCACTGTATCAAATTCTACTAATGTCACAGTGCTGCTCCTGTTCCATTGCTTAGCCTTGTGTGATAAACATGGTCAAGGGTTTTGTTTAATAATAAAAAAAATGAGGGACAGACATTGAAAATCGGGGACAAATGTCATACAGTGTCTGTCAGTAGAGACCCGGGAGGCAGCACGAAATTCAGAAATGCAGTTGGGAATTTTAGATTCAAATAATAGGCTTAAATCGTTTAAAAATGGGGAAATATTTATACATTACTGCAAATTAAATGAAATATGAAGAGAAAAGTGGTATTGAAAGGAGTAGGGATATGACATGGTTAAATATGGCATGTATGTGAGGTAATATATACTGTCTAGTATTAAAGGTATGCTTAAATATAAATAAGGTTCACTCAAAAAAAAAAAATAACATGCTTCATCCATATGTAAAACTTAGGTGGATATTTTACTGTGAATTTGCATGTATTATGCCCCCCCAGTCCTTCTGGAATAAAGTATGCCAGATACCTCAATCCACAGCGCCATTATTTTTGGACCTTACACAAGAGGCACCCTACGTAGCGCCTATTGGCCACAAATGGCTGCCACTTCTTAGCTTGCAGGCAAAAAGGTTATTACTCTGTAGATGGCGTACTTCTGTGGTACCCTCGCCACATGAGTTGTCTATCCTGGAAAAAACAGCCTCAATGACTTGTCTCTGCCATCTAGCTACTGGCACTTTGAAAACTATTATATATGCTGGCCTCCATTTCTCAAATACCTCTCTCCCAAGACAGGTGTTGGGTAACCTGGACCCATAATCTTCCCTCCATTCCTTTACCAACTGGATGGGGATCTTTTCATGTAATGTATGTGATTAACAGATACTCCACCTCTGGATAGTTAGTTACTGCTATATACGTTGCATTGTTTATGCGATGGTTCAGTAGGTTTTACTAGTAAAAAAGGGTACATTCAGAATCATTGCTTTGTCCTACACACATTTAGGAGCCCTTCATCGCCTGTCAGGTTTCTGTACGAACTGTGTTCCTTATTATTCAGAAATCCAATGCTTTATGAAGTGTTCATTCTTTATTATAAAATGGGAAAAATCAATCCTGGATCGTGACTGTCTAAAACAGGTTTTCAGCCCTGTCCTTATCAGGACATATCTTTACAACTGGCACTTCTTCTGCCACCTAGTGCCCCATAACAGATACATATCAGGCAGCCAGTCTGACTGAAAACCAAGCCATCCTGCCGTGCTCATTGCCCAGCCTACCTGACGTACTGAACACTCTCCCCCCGCCCCCCTGATACACACATTAGATCAAGTTGTAAACAGACATCTAACTTCCACATATATTCTTTGTGCAGCTTGTAAACATTTAAATCATAACCTGTGCTGCACGACATCTGGACGGTAAGGAATGCATCAAAGCATGAGCCACGGGTTTAAAATACCCGACCCGGAGCAACTCCTCAAAACTGATCCTCCCTTCCCGATCCACAAAATAAAACCACCAGGTAAACACTTCCTAAAAACAAATCGTGCTTTACTTTCCTCCCTTCAACAGTGGTAGACACCCCTTTCCGTAGACGACAGCACAATAAAAAAGCTTCTCTTTATGGCGGCTGGTGCAGGACACACTTGCATTTACTCGAGCAACCTGCCGATGCATAAGTCACACAGTCAGGAACCATCATAATTCCACTATACAAGACACTAGTGAGGCCGCACCTGGAGTACACTGTGCAGTTCTAGAGACCTTACCTACGTAAGGACATAGACAGGGTAGAGAAGGTTCAGAGGAGGGCAACAAAGATGGTGAACGGATTGCATCACAAGTCCTATGAGGACAGGTTGAAGACACTGAACATGTACTTCCTGGAGGAGAGAAGGGAGAGAGGGGATATGATAGAGACATACAAGTATCTTACAGGGAGGAACAGGGTGCAGGAATCCACTATTTTTAAGCGAAAAAGATGTTCCAGGACTAGAGGGCATGGGATGAAGTTGGAGGGGAGGACGATTCAGAGGAAACGTGAGGAAGAATTTCTTCACAGAACGGGTGGTGGACAAGTGGAACACCCTGCCAGAGGAAGTAGTGGGGGCTGAAACAATCACAGGATTTAAGAATGCATGGGATAGACATAAAGGAATTCTGGAGGTCAGGGGTAAGTGGCAACAGACTTCCTGGAAAACATAAATTGAACTTACAAACTTAAATGGGCAGACTGGGTGGGCCATAGGCCCTTATCTGCCGACACTGTCTATGTATCTATGTATCAAAAAAAGGTAAATTAAAGAAAACACAGGCACACAAAGGAAAATAAATAATTTACCTCCTTTACAACACGATCAGAGCTACTACAAAACATGCAGACACCGTAACAAAATTGCTCTGTACTTGCTGCTCGCTAACAGTGACATGCTGTGTAACACTCAACCTCCCTAAACCCTGAAATGGAAAAAACAAACGTTAAACAAAAAGAAACTAAAAAAACACAAAAAAGTGTTTCTTTCTTGCAGAACACACTTGGGGGGGGGGAGACACAGACAGACATTACATGATACATAGCCCTATGCAGCACTGAGGAACTATTTTTCTGTCTTTTACAAGTGCAACAGTTCTTACCATATTTTTGTAAATATATACGTATATTTTTTTCCACTGGGGTGCTTATGCCGGAGGCCCATTTTATAAGTGCAATAAGACACTCCGAGGTGTGGGTTATGGCCTGATAAGAGTATTCCCCGGGTGCTAAAAGCACTTGGCGCAAGTGCCTCGTGCCTCATAATGCACCTGGGGCATTCTCTTAGGCCATAATTCACACTTCATTGTGTCTTATTGCTGGCTTAATGCTGCATATACTTCTGTGCTGTACTGTGGAAAATGAAATATGCCAATAAAAAGATTAATTGCAAATATATGTGTATGTGTATATATATATATATATATATATATATATATATACACGCTTTTATATATATATATATATGTATATACAGTATATATGCACTAACATACTAGAAGCCAGCAGAATAGTCCTAATGGTCTATCGTGTCTGTTCAGTAACCAGCCCCTATTGGCGCTAGCTCCTCCTCCTCCTCCCCCTTGCCCCCGAGGAGGTCAACTTCAGCTTCAGTATACCCATGCATCTGTCCCACCCCATCATAAAGCCCTCCACCATGCTCTGCTCAACTAGACTCCCGGGCAATGCATTCCATGGCTCCACCACCCTCTCAGTGAAGTAATGCCTTCTGCGTTCTCCCCTGAAGGTTCCCCTCTCCAACTTCCACTCATGCCCCCTGGTTGAGCCCCCTTTCCTTAGCCTGAATATTTCTTTGGCTCTCCCCGTTAATCCCTTTCATATATTTGAATATCTCAATCATGTCACTCCTGTGTCTCCTCTCCTCCAGTGAGTACAGCCCAAGAACTTCCAGCCTTTCCTCATAGGTCCTTTCACTCATGCCCCGGATCATCCTGGTTGCCCTCCTCTGAACCCTCTCCAACAATGCTATGTCCTTCCTAAGGTGAGGTCTCCAGAACTGTACACAGTACTCAAGATGCAGCCTGACCAAGGCATCATACAGAGGCAGGATTACCTCTCTCCTCCTGGACGTTATTCCCTGGGCTATGCAGCCCAGAATCCTGTTTGCCTTTGCCACTGATCTTCTGCAGTTCTCAGTATTGTTCATTCTGGTGTCTACCACCACCCCCAGGTCCCTTTCACTCGTTGTGGCTTGCAGTGAGACCCCTCCCAGGATGTATACATGACCTGGGTTTCTGACCTCCAGATGCAACACCCTACATTTCCCCAGATTAAACCTCAGTCCCCACCTCCTTGACCAACCCTCCAAGGTATCCAGATCCCTCTGGACTGTCTCTCTCACTTCCTCCATGTCAGCCAGTGCTCCCAGTTTTAAGTCATCTGCGAAGAGGCTCATCCTACTCCTAACCCCCCCCCCATATTTGAGACATAGGCATTGAACAGAAGTGGCCCCAGTACCGAACCTTGGGGAACCCCACTGAAGACCTTCCAAGGGGAGGAGACTATTCCACCAACCACTACCCTCTGTGTTCTATCCATAAGCCAGTTTTCTACCCATCTAAGCAATTGTTTCCCAACCCCATCCCCCCAACTTTGTCAACAACCCAATGTGGGGTACCGAGTCAAACGCCTTACTGAAATCCAGATATAGGACGTCCACCATTTTTTGTCGGCCCAGGGCCCCATCACACAGTCGTAAAAATCTATGAGGTTGGTCTGGCACAATCTCCCCGGGACAAAACCATACTGTTTGTCATCCATGTGCCCCAGCCTTTCCAGTTGTCTCCCAAGCTTCCCTTTGATGAAGCCCTCTATTAGTTTGCCTACCACCAACTTTAGGTTGACAGGCCTATAATTTCCCATCTCCTCCCTGCACCCCCCTTTATGGATAGGCACCACATGGGCCACCCTCCAGTTCTGAAGCACCCATCCTATCTGCAGAGAGGCATTGAAAAGCGCAGTTAGTGGAGCTGCTAGTTCGTCTGCCAGTTCCTTCAGAAGTCTCGGATGCAGCCCATCCAGTCCCGGTGCCTTGTCAGTTTTAGCACCTGTAGGGCCTCCTCAAATATATATATATATATATATATATATATATATATATATGACAGGTTCCTTCCAAAAACATAAACATAAAAGGGTTGTCATGTCAAATCTGTGATACCAGTCAGCATTACGGCTGCCTTACACCCTCATGACCCAGGTCTGCATCCCAAGCCCAGAACATAAGGAGTGGACAGGTTAGGGGAGGGTGGAGAACTCACTTGGATGCTCCCCTAATCTAGGGAGGGTTGCTGTTCCCACTGCCTGACTGTCCCCTGAGAGATTCAGTATGGAAGGCAATGCTTCATAATCTGTCATAGATACATAGATGGTATAGGGACAGAAAAAGACAAAATATCTATCAAGATTGGAACAAATACACCAGATCAGAGACTAGGAAACAGTCCTAGATATTTGTTTATTTTATTTATTTATTTAAAATTTGATAACCAGGAAAAGTATCATGAGCAAAATTTATTTCCAGATATGACCCGGGGAAGGGGGTACAGATACAACAGAGGGCAGCATAAAAAATGACAAATAGCACAGATGTACATAGAGTTACTTCTATACATACAGTAATTTACATACGAACATACAAAGAAGCCAGTAGAGGAATGCTTTTTTGTCTATCCAGTCTGCTCACATTGCAGGGTCCACAGCTTGAGCTAATGTCCCTGCCCTCCCTCTCCACTCCTCCCACCTTACAATATGATACATTGTGTATATACAAATATTTATAATATGATGATGCTGAAATATGAATAGAGTATATCAGTTATATAGAGCAATAACACAGAACATGCATAAGGCTGAAGATGGGGAGAGGAGATGAAAGGCAGAGGAAGAAGAGAGAAATGGGTAACTGTGATGAGAACAGGTGCAGGATGAGGTAGGGATTGGTCTGAGTAAGCGCTTGAGGGCAGGGAAGGTGGTAGTAAGGTGGGTAAGGGGGGAATGTTGTTCCAGAGGGAAGGAAGCCTATAAAAGAAGGCCAGTTTGCTGGCTGAGGTTCGAATTCATGGGAGAGCAAAAGAGCGGGTGCGGGATGACCATGAGTTGTATGGGGATGGGGTGGCAGCTTTGAGGAGAGATGCAAGGTAAGGTGGGAGAGCACTGAACCAGAACTTAGATATGAGGATGGAGCAGTGCGATAAGTGTCTCTCTGGGAGAGGGGTTGGAGGGACAGGGAAGATTACAGGTCGCTGTGATGAGTTAGGTGGGGGGGAGTTAATGGTGAACCAACAGAATGCATGGTAAAAGACGTCGAGTTTGGAGAGGGAGGTCACAGGAGCAGCACTATAGACCACGTCTGCATAGTCAAAGGAAGGGAGGATCCATTTAGTCACTAGGTCGCATCTGACAGGGAGGGGAAGACTGACTTTGTGGCGGTAGAGCAGCTCTAGTTTAGGATGCAGTTTGGAGTGAAGGGCATTGAAATGTGTAGAGAAGTCAAGTGAGGGATCAAGCAAAACCCCAAGGTACTTGCATGCAGAGACATTTTTGAGGTGAGTGTTCCTGCCTGAGTGGAAGGAGGGTACAGTTTGAGTTCTAGCAAGTTTTTGCTTGGTACCGAATGTCATAGCAACAGTTTTTTTGATGTTCAGTTTTAGACAATTAACACTGAGCCAAGAGGTAACTGCAGCAAAATCCTCTTGTAGGGGGTTTGGACGGCTGAGGCAGATGGACCTGAAAGGAAAATGATGGTATCATCCGTGTACATATGGACCTTGGCACAGGAGCATATAGAAGGGAGGTTAGTAATGAAGAGAGAAAATAGAACAGGACCTAGGATCAAACCTTGGGGTACTCCTGCTGTGATAGGGAGGGAAGAGGATAGGATATTGTTTATTGTTATGGACTGGGAATGGCCAGTTAAATAGGATCTGAACGAGGACATGGTGGGAGGAGAGAGGCTGGAGGTACTCAGTTTGTTTAGGAGGAGGGGGTGGGACATGGAGTCAAATGCCTTCGCTAGGTCGAGAAAAATGGCAGATGTGATGAAACCTTGATCTATGGCAGTGTGGATAACATCAGTAAAGCAGAGAAGGGAGGTGGTGGTGGAATGATACTTCCTGAATACAGATTGAACAGAGGACAGAGTGTTGGAGGTGAGGAGGAACTTATTTAGCCTTGAGAGGACTCTTAAAGCTTGGCGAGTGAGGGGAGAAGTGATATGGGGCGGTAGTTGCCAGGGGTAGTTGCATCCCCCTTTAAAGAGGAAGAGGACTGTAGCAGACTTCCAAGCCGAGGGGAGAATGTAGGTAAAGGGGATGACAATTGAGGGAGCAGAGATTATGAGGAGTTTAGGGTGAAAGCCATCATGGCTAGATTTGGTGGGGTAGAGGGAGACGAGAGCACTATATACTTAAGCAGGGGTTACTGGCTGTAAGTGGAAGTTGAAGGACCGAGGTGGGAGAGGAGAGGTTGTGGATTGGGAAGTTGGTGAACCATGTGGTACAGCACGGGTTGTGAAGTACTTGTTTAGAGCCTCAGCAACAAGGGTAGGATCATTAACTTGTGAGCCTGCCACATTCAGAATGAGTGGGGGTGAGTCGAGGGAGGGTTGAGTGAGTGAGCGGAGATCTTTCCAGAAGGAGGAAGGATTGTTGTTCACGTCCTGCAAGCGAGCTTTGAAAAATTCAGATTTGGCCTGACGAATGCACTTGGTGCAGTTGTTGCAGAGGGCGTGGTAGGTCTGATGGTCGTCTGGGCTCTGTAAGGTTTTAAATTGGCACCTCAATAGATCTCTGGATTTACACATGGACAAAATTTCAGGGGTGATCCAGGGGTGGTGGGAGCATTTAACTCTGATGGATTTTAGAGGGGCATGGGTATCCCAGACTCTTAGAAAAGTAGATGTGAAGTGGATGAGGGCAGCGTCTACGGAGATGGAGGAGAGGACAAAATACCAGTTGGCCAGGTCATGAAGAAGTTTGTTGGTGTCAAGGGATCTGAGGGGTTGATATTGGATGTATTTAGGAGGATTGGGGGAGGATGAAACATCCTGATGCAAAAGATGGGGCAGTGGTCACTAAGCACATCTGGCAGTATACCAGCCGAGCAGATGTGGTGCGGATGGGATAAGAGCACCCAGTCAAGCAGGGAGTGAGACTGGGAGCAAGGGTTAGTGTGAGTAGGTTCTTTTATCAACTGGGTCAGGTTTAAAGCTTCGATCTGCTGACAAGAGTTTAACAATGAGGGGGCTAGCTAGTCTAGATTAAAGTCTCCAAGGAGGATGAGTTCACCTGTTACTGCAAGTGTTGAGTCAGCAGTAACGCTGGAGATGAGGGAAGAAGGGGGGGGTGGTTTCAGGGAGCCATAAAGAACACCCATGAAGAGAGGCTTGGAGGAGGAAAGAAGGAGTTTGGCCATGAGGAGCTCATGTGATTGGAGAATAACTTCCTTAAGGGAAATAGAACAAGATAGGGTGTTGCAGGTATATACAGCGCAACATCCAATCTTGCTGTATTTACTGCAGTCTTGCTGATTGAGGATAAAGCCAGGAAGGGTCAACTGAAGGGCCAACTGATTATCTGGGATGCGGGAGGATAGCCATGTTTCGGAGATGCATAGTATATCAAGTGAGTGTTGAGTGACCCATACTTTTAACTCATCCAATTTGGTGTAACCCCCTACAAATGGGGATTCCCAAAAAGTCTTCCTTCAGCTTGCCTAAATGCTCACTGCCAGGCTGGTGTCCTGTGTTTTAGCAGTTTAAATGTGATTTCCAGAGCCTGTATAGCCTCTGTGTACTGTCTCTTTAAGAGCTGCCTAATTGCAGTTTAAGTAATCTGAGAGGGAGCTCTGTTGAAAGATGTAACTATTTACTGAAAATCATTTAGAATAATAATGATAATGTAGTTTGTCTAACCTGCTTTCTTTATAGCAAGGACTGTTTTGTTTGTCTCCATTATCTTGGTCCTGGACTGCAAATGGGACCAACAGTACTGTGGGACCTAAAATGTAGCTGGACTACAGGAGCTGTCTGAATTCAAAATCTGTAGGAACTGTAGTTTGAACTTTTTGTACCTTTTTTGCAACTGAAGGGGGAGCTCTTGCTTTGACTGACAGCCAAATCAGTCAACCAAATCTTTTGGATCTTGGGGAAGTCCCAGGCTGCTTGCAGTTTTCAGTTAGATCTAAGCTGGAAGCTGAACAAGAAGGAGCTGAAGGATTCTGAACAGCTATCCTGAGTGGATTCTCATGGGAGAACTCTGAAAAGGCTAAGTTTTTGGCCTGCATGTCAGTGTGCTGCTCCTGAGAGGGACAGAAGAGAATTATTTTGAACTAAATCCAAGTTTGTGTGACTAAAGTAAGCTACTGAAGTGGGGCAGGCTCAACCAGAAGAAGACTGAAGATTTTGCTGAATGTGATTGGCCTGTCAGGAGTTCCAGCTACCCCTAAGCTCCAGGTGCGTGCAGAGACTTTGCGATTGTGACCGGGGAGTGCTCTGTCTGGTACAGTAGAATTCCCTTACATGTAAATGTGCTATGAGCTGCTAGTGCGTCGTGAGTTAGTCCCCCCACTGTGTGAACTGTGTTCTGCTTGCTGGAAGCTGTATCCAGCCCAAAACGGACTGCCTCTGAATTTGTCTCCATGCGGTCTGGGCCTTGCCAGACTGGCCCAGCCAGACTACCCACTGCACAGAGAAGCCATCGATGAGAGACCTGCCTGGGGATCATCCCCCTGCTCCACGCTTGAACAGGAATGACGCCTCTGCGACTCATGTGGGTCCTGCTTCTCCTGGCATTCCAGATCAACCACCTGCAGTCTCGATTTTAGCCCAGCCTGTGTCCAGTCTTGGGTATCATGAGTAACTACCAGGGTAACTCCCTGCAACAACAGCTTAATCTGAGTGTGTCATCCGATTGTCTTGTTGTTTCATTTCCTTTATGAACTGAGCCCTCTGGCTCTGGATTACAAATATTGTGTACTGTGCATGTTGTGTTTTCCATCACAGGGCCTCAACCAGCTGCGACGCCGGCCAACCTGGGGCAACAGTCCTGGCTAGCCCATCTCTTCTCCACCTGGGTACCCAAAGGTGTGACTGGGTGGGGGGACTCAAAGCGCATGCATAACTTCTTGACTTGATATAACCTTTAAGCTAATTAACCTGATTTTGACCCTCCCTTGTTCAAGTCCCCTGAATAAATCAGATCTAACTTTTTCTGCATGTAATCTGACTGTGGTTCCAGTTTGTGCTCAAAGTACTGTACTGTTGCTATTTGCTGTGCATAATCTTGTTTTACAGGGGATCCCCAGGGTTGAGCCAGAAGAACCAGCCCTGGTGGTAAATGCAAACAGTGTTGGCACTTGTGTGGTATACCAGGGGTATTATGAAAGAGGGGAAAGAGGGGGGTTGCAGTGTTCCAGAGGGCTGTGCCCAGGTTAGCTTGACCACTACCAACCCTGATCTCCGAGTGGAGGCACCCATTTCAGAACTCAGGCCCCTTAAAGATCATGTGCAACAGTTTTTACATATTTTTTATAAAAGCTTGAAATGCTGACATTCAAGTCCCTGTGTCATGATTAGTGTTTCCTGAAAATTTCATGTTTGGTTGTATGGTTTTCTTTAAATCAGCATTTGTTAACGTGCTCTACAGTGGCTGAAAACAGTGGAGTTATTTCTGTCCTCTCAGTCAAACTTAGAGTGCGATGACATCATTTTGGAGTAGCTTACTGTTTCAGATTCCCAATCAGAGCAGCACTTTGCAGAGTTAATGGTTTGCTGAGCTCTCCAAGTTTCTTACAAACCCAGTCTCTGGTTTGTGTTTAAATAGATCAACTTAAAACATATCATTATCATCTGATAAAAAGCTGATCATTTCAATTTCAATGCTGAATTGAAGCAGTGGAAGTCTTTCTCTTTGAGAAATCAACTTGCCTGTATCATAGCTTTCAGTTTTTCCTAATCAAAAATCTGATTTTTTTTCTAACCATATAGCACAGGTCTGTTTAATGAATATAAAATAAATCTAAGTTTTGTTCATTCACAGAAACAGTTAGTATTTGATGTAGCCTTCATAAATATGCTCAAGTAAGAACATTTTTTTTATGTCAGATTGACAAAACAGTACATTTGCTTGAAATACTGTAGCAGAGTGTGACAGGCACCTGTCTGAACTCACAGATTTCAGTTCTTTGGTAGTTTCTGCATGAAAATATATCATGTACGTGTACAACTAGAAACACTATGTGGCATCCCGATGCACCATGTCTCTGCCCCACAGTTGAGGTAGCTGCACTCTACTGCCACCTGTCTCTGCCCCACAAGCCCCCTGCCTTCTGCTCCACATGCGAGACTGCTGCATCCTGCTGCCCACTGTCTTCTCCCACACAGTCAGGGATTGTGCACCCTGCTGCCTCCATCCCCTGCCTAGAGAATCAGGGCTGCTGCACCCTGCCATCCCCTGCCCAGACAGTTGGGGATGATGCACCCTGCTGCTCTCTCTCCCTCACGCTCACAGTTAGGGAAACTGCACCTGTTGACCCATGTCCCTGTCTCCACAGTCAGGGCTGCTGTGCTGTGGTAAACCCTAGTGTGCCAGGTCCCCTGCCTCTACAGCTGGGGCTGCTGTACCATGCTGCCTTAGCCACCAGAGGCGAGGCTTTTGCTACACACTGCTACCCACTTCCATTGCCCAAAATGGGCAGGGCTGCTGCACCATCTGTACTCCATCTCATAGTCAGGGCTGCTGTACCTTGATGCCCCCTGTGTTCTGCACCACAGTCGAGACTTCTGCATCATGCTGTCCTCTATCCCTTGTCACCAGAAAGAGGGCTGCTGCACTCTGCTCCTTTCTGCACAGTTGTGGTTGCCATGGCCTGCTGTGCTCTAGTTCCCCATGCTGCTGCAGTTTGTGCTGTTGCACCATGCTCCCACTTGCCACAAAAAGCAGGGCATTTGCTGTGTCCTGTTGCATGTCTCCACAGTTGAGGCAGTTGCACCCTGATGTCACCTGCCACCAGAGTAAGATCCTTTGCTATACCCTGCTGCCCACAGCCCTTGTCCCAGACAGGTATGGCTGCTGCACCCTGTCCCACAGTTTAGGCTGCTGTATCCTGATGCCACCTCTATCTCCAGCCCAAACATTCAGGGCTGCTACACCCAGCTGCCTTCTTTCCCCATGCTCACAGTCAGGACCACGGCACCCTGTTGCCCCCTGTCTCTGTCTCCACAGGCAGGGCTGCTGTGCTACACCCTAGAATCTCATACCGTCTGCATCCACATTTGGGGCTACTGAGCCCTGCTACACATTTCCACTGTCCCAAATGGGCTGGGCTGCTGCACAATGTACTCCCTGTACCACTGGCAGGGCTGCTGTATCCTGATGCCCACCTGTGTCCTGCCCCCCAGTCAAGGCTTCTGCACCTTGCTGTTCTTTGTCCCCTGCCACCATTGTGTCTTGCTGCACCACACAACCCCTTGCCTCCACAGGTAGGGGACAGGGTGCAGCAAATTCCCTTACTCTTGTGCTGCACCCTTCTCAAACAGTTGGGATTGCTGCACCCCACCACTGTCTCTCTCTCTCTCACCCTCACAGTCAGGGACATTGCACATGTTGCCCCCTGTTCCTGTCTCAGCAGAGTGTAGCAAACAATCTGACTATGGTGGCAGGGGGACAGCAGGCTGCAACTGCCTCAACTGTGGAGGCATGCAACAGGGTGCAGCAAATGCCCTGAATCTTGTGGCAAGTGGCTGCATGGTGCAGCAGCCCTAACTGCAGAGGCATGGGGCTCTAGGGCACAGCAGGCCACAGCAACCACAACTGTGTAGAAAGGAGTAGGGTGCAGTGACTCTGTCTGTGGTGATAGGTGTTAGAAAACAGCATGGTGCAGAAGCCTCGACTGTGGGGAAGGACACATGGGGCATCAGGGTACAGCAGCCCTGACTGTGAGATGAGGTACATGTGGTGCAGCAGCCCTGCTCATGGAGGCAGGGAACATATCACTTTAGGGTCTAGTGCAGCACAGCAACCTTGACTGTGGAGACAGGAACAAGGGGCAACAGGTGTAGCTTCCCTAACTGTGAGGGTGGGGGAGATAGGGCAGCAGGATGCAGCAACGCCAATTGCTTGGGCAGGGAGCAGCAGGGTGCAGTAGTCCTGATTCTTTAGCCAGTGGATGGAGGCAGCAGGGTGCACAATCCATGACTGCGTGGGAGAAGACAGTGGGCAGCAGGGTGTAGCAGCCTCAGATGTGAAGCAGATGGTAGGCGGCTTGTGGGGCATGGGACTGGTGGCAGTAGACTGCTGCTGCTTCAACTGTAGGGCAGAGATGCAGTGCATCAGGATGCCACATACTGGTTCTAGTTGTACATGTACATGACGTATTTTCACACAGAAACTGCCAAAAAGCTTAAATTTGTGAGTTCTGACAGTACATGTGCTTGAAATACTGTAGCAGAGTGTGACAAGCACCTGTTTGTCAATGTGACATGAAAAAAATGTTCTTACATGATTGTATTTATGAAGGCTACATCAAAGACAAACTGTTCCTGTGAATGAACAAAATTTAGATTTTTTATATTCAATAAACAGCCCTGTGTTATATAGTTAGAAAAACAATTGAGGTTTGATTATAAAGAACAGAGCTGTGATGCAGACAAGCTGATTTCTCACAGAAAATATTTCCACTACTTCAATTCAGCATTGAAACTGAAATGATCAGCTTGATAAAGGAAGAGAATGATATATTTTAAGCTGATCTATCTAAACACAAACCAGAGACTGGGTTTGTTAGGAACCTGGAGAGCTCAGCAAACCATAAACTCTACAGAGTACTGCTCTGACTGGGAATCTGAAACAGCAAGCTACTCCAAAATGATGTCATCACACTCTAAGTTTGACTGAGAGGACAGAAATAACTCCACTGTTTTCAGCCACTGTAGAGCAAGTTAACAAATGCTGATTTAAAGAAACCCACAAAACCAAACAGCATGAATGTTTCAGGAAACACTAATCATGCCACAAGGACTTGAATTTCAGCTTTTAAAGCTTTTATAAAAAATATGCAAAAACCGTTGCACATGATCTTTAACCTGCTACTAGCCAAGCAGGCAGGGGTAGTAGCCCTTGGGATAGCGCCACCTAGGGGTTACATCTTGGAGGCTCACTGATGGGATTTTGTGTGTCTTCTAGTGGCCAAATTTGCAAATTGCTGTTAAAAATAAATGGCTACCCCAACAGAAGTGGCTGTACACCAGTTAGTGGGGTGGTGTACTGGGCAGGAGATCAACCCCTAAAATGCTATACTTATCCTGGATATTCCCCTGGGTACCAATAAGGACACTGTAGAGGGAGTACTTTCTAAGGTTCAATGTTTACAAAACCCTGTGGTGGTGGATTGATAGGCTAATCTGCTTGCCCAAAGTTTCATGGCGTTAGTAGAATATAAGGACCCAGTAGACAGTTCCAAAGTGCCATGGACTATCACCCCCGAAGGAGCTCTCACTGCCTGGAGAATGATAACTAAAGACAGTAAAGACCCCAGGGAGAATGAGCCCCCCCAACTATCTGAGATCTTTGAGGAGAAATTTGCTAAGTTGTTGCTGGAGGAAGGGAAAAATGTGGAGGACTTAAAGAAACTATTCCTGCCACCTGGGGGCGTTCCTCCCCCGACATGCCCTCCTGCTCCAGCACCCATTATTGTCCCTCCTTCTGTGCCCATGCCAATGCTGGCTCCTATGTCTGTACCTGCCATTAGTCACGACTCTTACCGAAGGTTGAGAATCTTCTCTGGCACTCTCCCCACCCCCCAAGGGGAGGATGATTGGGAGACCTGGATAGATTGTGGTGCCCCTTTGGTACCTGAATGGCAGTGTGCAGAGGCTGAGAAATGGAAAAGGATCATAGAAAGTTTGAGGGGTCCCACCCTAGATGCCATTAAATTTCTGAGGTCCACAAACCCTGATGCATCTGCCCAGAAGTACCTATCTGCACTCAAAGGCAATTTTGGGAGCATTGAGTCAGGAGGAGAACTTGATGTGGAAATTTCAAGGTATAAAACAATGGCCAGGGGAAAGTTTGTCTGCATATGTTACTCATCTGGAAAGAGCGCTGCAGAAGGCTTACTGAAAAGGTGGGGTAGCAGCCAGTGACTTAAACCATGTGAGGCTGGGGCACATACTGCAATATGCAAAGCATTCTAAATTGCAGCTCCTTCAATTAAGGCTCCCAGATAGAAGGGGTAACCCATCAGACTATTGTGACTTGGTAAAGGAACTCTGGGAGTTTGAAGATGAAGAGGGGGATTGTAATTCTAGGGTGAGCACAGCCCAAGTGATCACGGCATCGGAAGGCCCTTCCAAAGTGGGGACCAATGAGGGTGTGCCACCATGGGATGAACTGATGAGGGAGTACAGGGAAACAAAAAACAGTCTCTTTATGAAGGCTGCTCCTGCAAGTACAGACACAGACCCTTATCCAACTGCATCTGCTATGGGGGTGGGGGTGTCCACCCAGGCATCTCCTGCTGACAGCAGCTTGAAACTCAATGTCTTAACTATAAAAGTAAAAGAATTGATGACATGTCTCCAAATGCTCACCACACAGCAGACAGAGATGGCATCAAGGTTTTCAGTTGGTAGTACCACCGCCCCAGCTCCCATTGTGATGCTTCAGCCACCCCAAATCCCACAAAACATATTTTGCCATAATTGTGGGAAAGATGGGCACATGAAGAGAGAATGCCGGTCCACAAAAGACCTAGATAAAGTTGTGTACAGGCTTCAAGGAGAGCTTCGGAGAACGAATCAGCGGTCAAGGAGTGCCCAAAATGACCACAGTGAGGGTTCAAGAAGTAGTAACTCAAATCCCTATGTGGCTAAATCATCTGTCCAGGCCCCTGCTGCTGTCCCTCCAGACTGGTTCAAAATAGTGGGCCCTTCAATGGAGACTACCATGGCTGTGAATGGTATTCCTACTTGGACTGTGCTGGACAGTGGGTCGCAAGTGACCAATGTATTTAAGAACTGGTATGACAAACACTTATCTGCTGTGCCCTTACAATCCCTGGAAGATCTACATGTGTGGGGACTGAGCGACAAGTATTATCCCTACCTAGGATATGTCCACCTCTGGTTGTCATTTCCTGCAGCTGTAACTGGTGTAGAGGAGCAAGTCGAGACACTGGCCTTTAGTGTGTCCCCTACTGGACTGTATTATGGGGTTCCCCTGTTAATTGGGACCTGTAAGAATCAGCTCTGGGATAGACGAGACTTGACTAGCAGGTTGAAACTGTTTACAGCTAAAATAATAGAATGTGCTATGACTGGAAAAAGTACAAGCTCAACGATGTGCAACCATCAGAAAGGGATGGGGTGCAGATGTTGATGTACTATAGTTACTTTAATATTTGGGAACAAATGACCAAATGTGTGCTTAATGATGTTTGTTTTGATAAAAAAGTATTATGAAAGGCTTATCTCATGTAAAGCAGAAACTGATTACATTTAGTTACATCCAACTTATGATGCAGCTAATGTGCATATAAGGCTGACTGTAGCTGTCTAAAGCAGCTCACGAATACTATGCTTAGATGCTATGATGAGTGCATTATAAGTGTTACAAGGAACCTTGCTGAAGAAATAAACTTTTACGTTTATGAAAACTATCTTTGAGTATTTGACTCATTCTTAAACAACACAATGCAGAAACAAAAGGTATTGATTCTTACATTGGTGCCACGACTCGGATGTCTGAAGAAGAATCTATATGATGCCAGGCGACATTGAAGACGAACCCAGGTAGCGCACTTTCAGCAACGGAGAGGAACAATCGAAGGAGACTGATCATCTACTGACATGTCGGGTTCTTTCAAAAGGAATCGGTGAGGCCGTGTAGAAGGTTGACGTCATCCACAGATGACCAACAGTTAACGTAAGTATGGATTCCATATTACGTAAATGTTTAGAGACGAACCTTCAAGAAGGTCTGTACAGCTCTCCTGAAAAGCAGAAAGATGCGTACTTATGTTTAATTAAACAATGTACAGACTGTAATGAAAGATGTAAATCAGATAAAACCAAGTTAGAAGAATTGTTAGAGAAAAATGATGCTCATTACTTAAATATAGCCAAATATGTGTCAGAGGCTAAAGATAGTAGTTTGTGGGTTAAAAATCAAAGACTTTATAATGAATCTACAAACATTTATGTCTGTACAGCTGTTCCCTGCTGCCCAAGGTCAAGCTGTTCTTTTTACTTATTTGGAGAAGTGCAAAAACATTACAGTATTCGGTAATGAATGTTATCAGCTTCACTATAATGGTGCCAGAGTAAAGTTTGTCTTTTCTTGGCTCTGTTCACTTGAAGCTCATGTTTTTTTTATTTAGTTAAGAGGCTCTTGGTTTCTTTATTCCAGGTTAACTTTTGTCAGTGGCATAGTGTTGTAGGAAATATTTGCAGTTGAGAAACACTGTGCTTAATTCAGTATATGCTATGTCTATTTGTCACTGTTACACTGTATCAGAGTCTGTGTTTTCTGAAGTTACTCTGATTTATTTTTATGTTTCGTGTCATTTGTGCTGAGGGAAATCAACTCATAGAATGATCAACAACTTTAAATTGTTGCCACTGGCATGTTCGGTTTTGAAATGTTGGCTCATTGTCTGCAAAACTGCAGTTGCAGAAGTGATGCAGCATTGAAAGGGCATGTGGGGGGGTCCCTTAGGCACTTACATTATAAGCAGAGGCACACCTGTAGTGGCAAATCTCCTTAGAGTAAAGGTAAAATAACTATCTCCTTTTATCTAATTAAGTGTCTACTGAGCAAAAAGCTGACAAAACCAAAAATATGGTAATTTTCACATTGTTGCAATTGGTGACATTTTGCAACACAATTTGACCTTCCATGTGTAATATTATTTTGTCAGGATTTTTCAGGTCCTGCTGTATTGTAAGCTATACAAGTGAACTTTTCACTCTGACAAGGAAAATGTGATTTACTATCTAAAAACAGAAAAGACGTAATCAAGATTTATTTTAATCCCACATGCCAACTAGCATAAAAAAAGTTGTTTTCTATGATTTTTATGTTGGCTTGCCGCGCTTGCGCACAAGTCAACATCTTGGGAGACTGCAGATTTGGAGACGCGGCCACTGTTGGGCGAATGCAGGGCACGCATCAGTAGGTGCGTCCCTCATTTCCCAATCAGCCTGCATGCCGGCGCCACACCATGCATGCTAATGTGGCGAGCACATCTAAGGAAAGGTCCACTACAATCTGAGTAAAGCTTGTCAGACGCAGCAGACCCTTCCTGCGTGCTGCCACATTAGCAGCATGGCGGGCGGCCGCCCAATGGCCGACTTCGGGGGTGCCCAATCCCCCAGCCAGCTTTCTGTGCCCGCAGAAATTTGCTGACGGGGGAGCCCACTCTCCATCAGCATACAGCAGCCCCCCCATTTCCAATATGCCGAGTGGGGTGCCCAGTCCCCCTCGGTTCTTGCCTCCCCTGCTTTCATTGTGTGCCAACGAGGGAGCCCTCCCGACACCATAAATCAGCCCCTCCCCATTTCTTATATGCCGGTGCCCAATCCCCTCGGCTCTTGCCTCCTCCGCCGTCATTTTGTGTGCTGACAGGGGTGCCCAATCCCGGCGTCGGCATAGTTTACCCCATTGTCTGCGGCGGGGTGCCCAATCCCCATCGGCTGCAGCAACCCCCCAAACAGTTAGGGGCACGCTGGGAGCCCACCCCAGCATGCCAAGTTCCTGAAAAAAAAAAACTGTCCCATGATGTTAGCTTTTTTCCTACCCTGTAATAAAAAAGGTCCCTCGTAGTCTCCTGCCCCCCACCGCACCACCCACGTGCACCCTGCCTCCTCACACCCTCCTCACCCCATACTTACTCCGAGTCCAGTGCAACAGATCTTCGTGTACCAGGAACACGCTCTGCACTCTTCAAAGTCGCATCGCTTAACTGAGAGGAAATGCTGTAAGCTGTATAATGGAATGAATAGGGTTTTTTCAACTTTGCTGCATGTCTCAGGCATTTGTTGGAATTTTGGCACCAAATTTTCACCATGGGGTTTTTGGGGCCCATCTTCATGAATTCTATCACTGCCATGGCGTTAATCGGCCTTGAAAGGTGATTTCACAGTCACTGCATGAAATCACCTTTCGGGACCCATTAACGAAATGACAGTGCCAGTGTTCATGAGGTGGCCTCTCAAAAAGCCTATGTTCCAAATTTGGTGAAAAATCAACAAATCGCCTGTTCTGACATGCATTGCGCGGTTGCTTCACGCGGGCTTGTAACTGCGCATTCGCAATAGTTTAATGCGGATTTTCAGCACTGCCATTTTGTACACCTCCTTGTAGATGGTACAGTTGTCATTTTCCACATCCTGCCTGAAATGTGTTTCTGCACTTCTGGTGCACAATAAGCGCGGTCGCTGTGGGAAATCAGTGTTTGGAGCCAGATTATGAAAATGACAGTGATACAGTTCATGAGCAGAGGTCCTAAAATGCCTATGTTGAAATTTGGTGATGATACTCCATAAAATGACTGTGTTACAGTGTGCATTGGCAGATTGCATACCGCTCGTACTTGTCTGATCACGTTGTGATATTTTCACTCTGGTTTTCACCATTGCCATTTTCCACATCTCTTGATGAACAGTACAGCCATATTTCACATATCCTGCACAAAATGTGTTTTCGCACTCCGGCGCAGAATAAGCGTGGTCATGCAGCGAAATTACTCTTGGGACACTTTGAGGAAATAACAGTGACACTGTACATGAGCAGAGGTGCTAAAATGCCTATGTTGAAAATTTGGTGCCGAATGCCCATAAAATGGCAGTGTTCAAGCATGCGTTGCATATTTCCCATGCACCCTTGGAACCGGAAGACCCCAATGCACACCACAACACTTGTCGGTGTCTGCAGGATAAGGAGAGGTGAAATGGCATGAGCACTATGGCCAACACCCAAAGGGCACCCCAATGCCCGTCAGTCTCTGCAGCATGGGGGTGGGTTGGCATCAGTTCAATACTTCACTGCCATTCCTATTATGCATCTCTCTAACTCCTGCACTACCAGTGCCAATGCCAGCAAGCCAACATTCGGCATTGACAAATGCTTGTTTTTTTGTATATCATCTTTTATAGCTCTTAAGCAAGCACTAATGACAGCTCCAGCTCTCATTAGTCCTTCTGAGTCCTCTGATTTTGTAATACAGGTACATGCAACAGATCAGGTAATCAATGCAGTACTGTTACAAAAGAGAGCAGGGACTTTACGTCCTGTGGGATATTTTTCTTGTGTATTAACACCTGTGGAAGAGACATATGAGGAATGTGTAAAACATTTGTTAGCTGTGTACTGGGCAATACAAGCCACAGAACATTTTGTGGGGTTTAATAGAATCATCCTGCAAATGTCTCACACTCCAGTGAAATTTCTACTTAAAAGGGATGTGAGAGGTGTGTCTTCCCAGCAACTGGTTAAATGAGCTTTAGTTCTACAAGGGAAAAATATCACTGTAGAAGAATGTACCTCACCTATGTTAGTTAAATTAATGGCATGGGAGGGAGAGGCACATGATTGTGGAACTGTAATGGGAATTAATTTTAAACCCATATTTGCTGCAGAACCAAATACTGAAGCAAGAGATGTTTATGTAGATGGCTCTCATTTTTGGGAGGATGGACATTTCCATACAGGATATGCCATATGGACACTGAGTACTAATCAAAAAATATTAGTACGGTGCCCATCATTATTTTCTGCCCCAGAACAGAATTAGAGGCAGTCCATGGAGCTATTATAGCTTACCCTCGGGAGGCTATTGATATCTTCTCAGACTGTGATTTATGGTAAAATTCCTTATTAGACTTTTTGCCAGTTTGGACTAAATGAGAAATGCAGACGGCATGTGGAGAACCTGTCGCATTTGCTCCCATATTACAACATATATGGAACATAGGAGCTCAAACACCTTTGAAAATAGCAATTTGTAAAGTAAGAGCTCACCAAAAGAATCCAAAAAAAGATATCCATAAATTAAACAATAACTTCGTGGATAATCTTGCTCAGCCAAGCAAACAAACTTATGGGTAGACCTTCTAGGAGGTGATTCTACCCAATAGTGGGAGATGGACGAATTTGACAAATACCATATTAAATGGGTAGCTGCCATCTCACAAGTCCCAAGTTTAGAGTGCATCCAAGATATAAATGCTTGGATAGTGGGTTGTCGGAACCAATGGAAAGACACTAGACAGTGTGCAACCGAACATGTTACCAAATGGGAAAATATGGTAGTATGGGAACGATAACCTGGGGTTTAGGAAGCGGATACCACCCTCTTCATTTAGAAAAGATATTATCATAGATAATCATCGAATTGGAGGTCATTATGGACTCCACAAAACTTGTAAAATGTTGGCACAAAATACTGATGGCCAAAAATGGGAAAAGATGTCAAACAGTGCCTGGAAGCTTGTTTCATCTGTGCACAGATGAATCCTCCAGTGCCTGGAAAAAGGGTTCCATTAGGGGTATACCCCTGGTGGACGGTTCTTAATCCAGCTTATAAATTGATTATGTGGGGCCCTTGCCTACTGTAAAAAAGGGGGGTGTTTCTAATATGTATTAGACATTGTTGACATATTTCCAAATGGGTAAAAACATTGCCCATATGTAATAATAATGCTACAGCTACTGCAAAAGCGCTATGGGAACAAGTGTTCTCACGTTGGGGTTTTCCCAGAATACTTGAAAGTGATAGAGGAACTCACTCTACAGCGAAAATAATGACAGCTTTGTGTGATATTTTGGGTATCACTCAACGTTTGCCTTTACCCTATCATCCACAATCATCAGGGATGGTGAAAAGGTTGAATCGCACTCTAAAAAATGCACTGAAAAAGGCAGTGTTGGATACTGGTAAAGGGTGAATGATGCACTTACCAGGAATCCTAATGGGTATTTGAGGTACTGAAAACAAAAGTACTGGCTATAGCCCATCTCAGTTGATGACTGGATGAGACATGTGGCTGTATTATCCATCGGATCCAGATCTATCAACACCAGTGTTGGACTGCATCAAAACTGATGTGTTTTTGCAACATCTACAAAGACAATTAGCTGTTTATTTACCCCACGCTGCCAAAATATAGCACAGACTCATTGGAAAAACCAACAGAAACATGACGAAAAAGTGATACCACCAATTAAAAGGGGTCATCACGTCATGGTAAAAAAGTTTAGTCAGAAGGGACCATGGGATGCTAATTGGATGGGACCCTATGACATCATTGATGTTTTGGGACCATGGGTCATTCAGGTCCGATGAATTCGACAAGGGTCTACAAAGACCAAATGGGTCCATGTGGACCAATGTAAATTGTATCTGCCTTTAATTGATGACAACTGATACGGCTGTGTTTCTCCCAATAGGTAAAGTACAATGATGTATCCTGTACTTATGCTGAGCAGTATCTCATTGATCCTGGCCACTTCCAAATGATTCAATGGATGCCAAGGGCACATTTAAAACAGTTTATACAACAAGAACTATGCTAATCATACAATGTGGGCTCTCCCAGTACTATTAGGAAAATGACATGAACACACTGGATATCTTCTTGTCAAATGGTACTTTATGGACAATGTCAAAATGTGACATGGGGATACTCGCCAGACGCCTGGCCTGGCACGGCGATGTGTGTCGTGACCACAACAGCCCAGAAAGGAATCTATATCTGCTCTACTTTGGGGATACTATGAATTTAGCAAGAGAACAAAAAGATTTATTTCAAATAAAATTAAAGAACATGTTACATTATCCATCTAATCTTAAGTTGTTAAATACATCTTATTGGGGTGTAAATGCATCACAACGTAATATGTGGCATTTTTTATGTAATGCATCTATTGTGTAAAAATTATACAGTAGGGTTAAATGTAAATAAAAGTATTATAATATTTTGCTACAGTTGTCTTTTCCACAATTACCGCTTCAATGTAAGGATCGGGCCTCAGTATTGTTGTGGCAACAGTATTATAATAATACTTTAAATCGATACCATAATGGACACAGAATGTGGTCATTTCAAATTCCTGTAGAAGCATCACCAGGCTTCTCTCATCGTAAAAGAGACGTGTGGGGCTGGTTAGGCTTAGGGTTGGGAATTGCCAATGGTATTGATAGTACAGTTTTAAAGGGACATATACGTTCCTTAAAGACCTCATTAAAGGCTTTAATGACCAGACCCCTTTCTAGGAATCTCCATCATGCAGCAGCCAATCAAAATATTGACTGGTTGGCTTTTGGAGAGACTTTGGAAAATTTTTGTTTAATAAAGGAATATACTATAGCATTAAATAATACTTTAGCAAAAACTTTTGCTAAAACATTTACTGAGCTATCATGTTCACAACTGGCTGCGCAAGCTGCTGGTATTTTGTATTCTGAATTAGACAAAATAGAAACTAGTAGATTACCTTTGGGTATCAGTAAACTAAACATCTCTAAACTCATTATGAGACTAGGGGCCAGATATTCAAAACTTTGCCCCGGGGCTAAATTAGCACTGCCCAGCGGGCAAACTTAGCCCGGAGCACAAAGCAAGACATATTTAAAAGGAATAGCCCAGGGCAAACAGCTTCTGAATATAGCATGGGAATGAGGCTGGGCAAACTGGGCTGGGAGTGCAGGGCAAACTTAGCCCTGGAATACGACAGCTCTGAATATGGCAACCAGGAAGTGCAAACCACAACAGCAACACAGTGCACAGCGATGTGAAGGTAGGTAGAGGTGAACTATGTGACCAATGTGTGTGCCAGCAAATGTGTGGACCCAGTACAGCTGCAGGCAGCAGCGTATTTGAAAGTATGGTGTGCAAAACTGTAAAATAGTCTCACCAGCTTATAGCGCCACGCTTGTGTTGGAGTTTAGCTTAGGGTTAAACTGCTAGCCTGCAAACATGTTTGCCCAGTGCTAAACTTGCCATATTCAAAGTGACATGCAAATGAGCCTACTTAGGTAATCTCTGGGCAAACATCCAAATTAGCATCTCATTATGCCCTGATTTGCATGTAGTTTGCACCGGCTAATGGTTTAGCCTCATCTAAGCCAGCTAAATGTATTAGCGCGCAGAAACAGTTTGGGGAATATTATACAGTTTTGAACACTGTACTTTCTCATTACGCGCTGCTGCCTGCAGCTGTACTGGGACAACATGGCATAGGCACAGATGGTGGTGGTGGTGCTGCATGCAACTGTCACACTATAGGTCATGCTACAGTACACAGCAGACACTACAGTAGCACGGGGGCCAGTAGTGTGTGGACACAGCAATGCTTATGGTGTGTAGGGCAGTGATGATGACTGCACTATACACAGTGAGAGGCCCAACCTGCAGGTGTTTACTGACAGTGGACATTACTGTTACGCTGTTGTGTGACCCACAGATGCTGCACCTCTGGCATGGGATGCTCACAGTGACATATACATGTCTGGCTTTGTGTGCTGTGGCAGTTGTACAGCCGTGTGGTATGTGGCTGGAAGGGAGCATATATTATCAGAAAGGCACACTGGTGTTGGGGTATTCCCAATATTGGCCCAAGTGCACTGCATGATGTGTCCCAGCCTTGTGGCCACACCTGGTCTGTGGCACATCCTGGCCACCCATACACTCTCCCCTCAACCTCCTCCATGCCCACAGTGCTGCGTGTGTGCTGGCATCTGTTGGTGTCCACAGAAGAGTGGTCCGCAGGTGTGTGCTGTATGGCCACACTGCCATACTGTCCACTGGTGGCAGGGTCACCACTTACTGCCTGGCATGGCCGGGGGACTTTTGGCAGATGATGGCATCATTGTGATGCCATCAGTTAGCAGCATGTTTCCTCTATGTTTGTCTTTGTTTATGTGTCATATTTATTTATTAGGGTCGCACAAAGCCACGCAAACACCGCGCAAAGCCAAAGTGTCACACAAAGCTGATTGCCGAGGTTTAAGACAAGCCTTTCTTGGCGGTAATATGCATCATGCTAAGTGTCACACTAAGTCACACAAAACCACTTTGCACAGCGCTAGTCGCTGAATATAGCATTGCTCCTGTATTCATGTCAGTTTGCCCCTTGCATACATTATAATTTTGCCCGGCGCTAATGTAGTTTGCCCGCGCTATTTGGCCTTTTGAATATAGCAGACCCACGCTAATCCCACGCTAAACCTGCGCAAACGTTTTTTTCCCGGCGCAAAGTTTTGAATATCTGGCTCCAAATGTAGTGTTACTCCTCACTGGATACCATTAAGGTATGGGTGTCTCCTAACCCTTATACATCACAATTGTTGTATGTGATACCTATTATTTTGGTTATTCCAGTATATTTCCAGAAACCAACCATTTCATGGCAGATTAGCAACCTGGGTCAATTAGTAGATAATCAAATTATGCAAATACAACTTCCAGGAGATACTGTTATGTATGATGTTTTGCAAAAGAAACATTTTGTCTTTCCCAAACAACAGTGTGTTATTTAAAGTGAAGTGATGATATGTGGAGAAGAGACCACCTTAAACATGTGGTTACTTCCTCAATATCGTTTTACTTTGAAACCAGCTGATAAAGTAATTTCTGTATTACATTGAAATTATTCATGGTGTGTGCTTGCAGGTGCACCTTGAAACGTCTGGAAGTGTAATTCCAAAACATGGAGGGTAGCTAATATGACGTTACATCAGCGCCCAACCTACTGATACCTCAATGTGACCTATTTTGAAAGTTCTGCACAAGAGAAATTAGATTTATTAAAAGATCTGGTAATACCACCTCATTTTTCGTTTCCTACATTGGATAATATGAAAATAAAAGCTTTGCTGTATAGACAGCAAACACAAAAATTGGTCATGAATCAAATTATTAATACAGCAAAATTTGATGATCAAGCAAGCTACTTACCTGCTATCTCATGGTTTGTTTGGGGAGCAGCTGTGATGGGCACGAGTCCCACTTTGATTATAGTCTTGATCATGGGTGGTGTTATTTGTATTATTTGTGCTTAACAATGTTTCATTTGGCGGTGGACACACAATATATTGAATCAGATTCAACTTCTACAGTGGCAAAATCAAGTAGTTAGATAAACTGTACCTACTAGTCAGTATCATGGGGGGGATTGTAAGAATCAGGTCTGGGATATATGAGACTTGACTAGCAGGTTGAAACTGTTTACAGCTAAAATAATAGAATGTGCTATGACTGAAAAAAGTACAAGCTCAGCGATGTGCAACCGTCAGACAGGGATGCGGTGCAGATGTTGATGTATTATAGTTACTTTACTATTTTGGAACAAATGACCAAATGTGTGCTTAATGATGCTTGTTTTGATAGAAAAGTATTATGTAAGCATTAAGCCACGACGAAAGTGGCATCTAATGCTGGATTAATGCATGGTTGGATGGGTTGTGGCCCGAGGCCAGAGGCCGAGGGCGAACAACAGCCCAACCATGCATTAATCGCATTAGATGTCACCGTCGGAGTGGCTTAATGCGCTTGTAGCATGGGCCGTTTGAGTACAGAGTCGCGAGGACAGTATTTGCTATCAGAACAACAACATTAGACAGGGAGTCGGTGGGTTTCGAAAGGGTTTTTACTGCACTTCCAGAACATGTTACAGAACAGCATTAATATGCTAATGCGGTGAAAACATTGACTACTTCTACTTAAACAAAACAGTGCACCTCACATGGTAGTCCCAATTATTTAGCCGTCTATGCAGGTATTACTGTCATTCCAGTCGTTGGAGGTCTGCGGTGGACTGCTGCCTCGCCGCGGTGTGCGGCTCGCTGAGAAATTAGCATCTTGCCTCGGTCACTTCTCCTTGCTACCATGAGACTCCTCCGATGTTGCCCACTACGTGTGCTGGTGCATCTGGTGCTACTGCCTCTACAGTGCGCGGCTGCTTGTTCTCCCCCTCCCATTTCCGACTCTCTCTAGCTTGTCGCCCTCTCCCTGCCCAAGACTGGTGTCTCTCTCACACACTCGATCCTCACCTCTGCCCGGTGCTGCTTACCTAGCTGTGTGGCTGCTGCTGGTACTTCATTTTTGAACACGGCAGGTATGCTGGATTAATCCCCACTCCGACTTTGCCCTTGAGACGCGCTTCAGCCAATCGCACCTCCCGATTTCACCATTCAGTTTATTGCCATGTTACAAGAAAGGCTTATCTCATGTAAAGCAGAAATTGGTTACATTTAGTTACATCCAACTCCTGGTGCAGCTACTGTGTATATAAGGCTGACTGTAGCTGTCTAAAGCAGCTCACGAATAATATGCTTATATGCTATGATGAGTGTATTATAAGTGTTACAAGGAACCTTGCTGAAGAAATAAACTTAAGTTTATGAAAACTATCTTTGAGTGTTTGACTCATTCTTAAACAACACAACACAGAAACAAAAGGTATCGACTCTTACAGGACCAATGCCCATATGTTTGGAAGACTGGCACAACTCTGTCACGAGAAACAAGGGTGACGGACTGGGAGGGCCCTAAGAATTCCTGCTCTAACCAAGAGGGCCTATGATTTGCAACATGGCTGAAAAAGGGGAGATACTGTTGATGGAGGACCTGAATATGCCAGATGTTAACTGGATGACATGGACTGCAGCCACATCCAAGAGCAGGGTGATTCTCGATGCCCTACAGGGGGCATGCCTTAGACAGCTAGTGGTGGAACCCACTCGGGAGGGAGCAATATTAGACCTCATTCTCTTAAATGGAGAGAGGATCACAAATTTAGAAGTCAGTAGACATCTGGGAACAAGCGACCACTGCACAGTGTGCGTCACAATAAACACAACCATGGAGACAAGCCATACAAAGACAAGGATACTGGACTTTAGAAGGGCTGACTTTGACATAATGGGTGAATACCTGAGGAATGCATTAGCAAATGGCCAGAAAGGAGGGGTGGAAGAACAATGGAGAAAATCAAAACTGCCATCATGGAGGCAACAAGCCTTTGTGTGAAACAAAGAAAACAAAGCGGAATAAAAAACCACTATGGTTCTCAAAAGAGGTGTCAGGGAAGGTTAAGGAGAAAAAGGCTGCATTCAAAAAGTATAAGGAATCACAGAAGGAGCACGGCAGGGCACTGTATCAATTAAAGCAGAAAGAAGTGGGGAAGGCAGTCAGAAAAGCAAAGGCCCAAACCGAGGAAAAGATAGCCAACTCAGTTAAGAAGGGGGATAAAACCTGTCCTACCCCACCTTGAATCCCTCTACTGCTTCCTTTACCAACAGCTCTCCTGGTAGTGCGTTCCAAGGTGCACAACCCTCTCTGTGAAACAGTGTCTCCTCACCTCCCCCTGTACCTCCCCCCAACTAGTTTAAGGTTATGTCTCCTTGTATTTCCCTCCCCCTTCAACGGAGAGAGAGAGATCACCAGTATCCACCCTATTGATCCCCTTCATATATTTGAAAACCTCTATCATATCCCCCCATCCCGTCTGACCTCTAGGGAGTACATGTTCAACTCCCCAAGTTGCTCCTGGTAGGACATTCACCCCAGGCCATGGATCATCCTTGTGGCTTGCCTTTGTACCCTCTTCAAAAGGTTGACATCCCTCTTTAATTAAGGTATCCAAACTTGTATGCAATACTCCAAGTGAGGCCTCACCAAGGAGTTGTACAGGGGCAGAATAGCCTCCTTTCTCCTTGATGTTATCCCCTTAGAGATACACCCAAGCGTTGTATTTGCCTTAGCAGCTGCTCTCCAGCACTGTTCTGAGTTGTGCATTTTGGCATCTGTGACCACCCTGAGGTCTTTTTCCCCCTTAGATGTCAAAAGCTGTTCCCCCTCCAAATGATAGTTATACCCAGGGTTCCTGAATCCCGGATGTAGTACATTGCACTTCTGAGCATTAAACCCCAACTGCCAAGTGTGTGCCCACCTGTCCACCCTTACCAAAGCCTCCTGAATTGTCTTCCTGCCCTCTTCACTGTCTACCACTGCTCCCAACTTGGAATCATCTGCAAATAGGCTCATCTTGCTCCTAACTCCCTCCTCAATGTCCACAATGAAAGCATTGAACAGGATTGGGCCCAATACCGATCCTTGAAGGACCCCGCTGATGACCCTCCTGGGAGTCGGAGCCTCTCTCCCTGCCACCACCCTCTGCTGATGGCTGCTGAGCCAGTTTGCTATCCATCCCACCATTTTCTCCCCCACTCCTAGGCTCCTTAACTTACATATCAGCCTTCCATGCGGGACTGAATCGAAAGCCTTGCTGAAGTCCAAGTACAGGACATCAACCGGCCTTCCACTGTCCAGGGATCTTGTTACCCAATCGAAGTGTAACCCCCCCCATGCCCCCCGTCTAGGGGCATAAACTTCTTTTGCTGATGGTCCGAGGCAATGGAGAAGAGGTGCCCTCAAGCGCTAACATTGAGACCAATGCACTTCAAAATAAGGCAGGGAAATTGGAATCCTACCTTTCTGGAGTCTTCAATACTCATGCATCTCATCTTTACCCTCAGAATCTGGTTTTCACCCTGAAGGCTGCACACCGGACCAGGAACTCCGCACTGCACCTCTACTGTCTCCGGAGTCCCCCTGAGCCCCTCGGACCCACCCAAGGCAGAATTAAACTGTATCTGGAAGGCAACTCATGAGAAATTAATTCGACTGAACATAAAGGGGGAAAGAAGGATTTCATTTCATTTGCTTCCCCCTCTCAGATTAAATAATGCACATCACTACTATTTCCTCCCAGACTGACTTCTTTTATTCTGCTTCTGCACCACAAATGATTCCCAGCAATACAGGGGTCACATCTTCATTTTTTAACTAGATAATGCAGCTCCAAGGGGCTAATTCACTTTTTACACATACTGGCTGGACGTTTTAAAGCAGCAGAATGATGACTCTTAAAGCAGTACAAGCAGGGTGTTGTTCTCTCTCTCTCTCTCTCTCTCTCTCTCTCTCTCCCTCTCCTCTCTCTCTCTCTCTCTCTCTCTCATGCTTTACCCAAGACCTACATGAAACTCAGATCCCTGCACTCTCCTGGCTCATCTGGATCTGGTAAGCCAACCCTTTTTCTTTCTTACTCTCAGATTCCCGCTCACTGGCACTAGTCGTCCCCCAAACACTGGCGCGGGAAAGCAGGCTGCTTCCCCCACCTGGACCCCTGGGTGCTGGTCCAAGCCACGGGGGGGGATACCAGGATTTTTCTTGATGGCCCAGGCCCCATGACTCACAGCTTGACACTGTACCTGTACTACTTCAGCACCTGCCACCTTCACTCGGCTCAGCCTCTCCTCAGCCCCAAAACCTGGCCCCACTCCAGTAATACTGGTCCCATGCTATGGGCTGTACTGCCTCCTACTAATGGCCCAAATGCTCTGGTTTCTGCTGTTCAACTTCCTTGAGGTCCCAGTCAGGCCCACATAGCCTTTATACTTCCTGGGCTTGCATTAAGCTCCAGCACAAGGGCTACTCTCCAAGGCCTCCCATTATGGCCTGTGACCCGCCCGGACCTCAATGTTCCGGTGCCCCAAGACCTGCCCCTCCAAAGCAGGCCCACATCTTGGGTGAAAGCCCCCCGGTTCCCTCTACCCCTAGGCCACCCTGCCACACTGCATATAAGGGGAGTCACTGCCACTGACTTCCCTCCAATAGTGGACCTGCCATTTCCCCCACAGCCCTGGTGACCTGGGAACACCTTACAGGGGTCTCTAGGGATCCTAACTCTTCCTGGCTAACAAGCCACCTACATTCCCTACCCTCAAACAATGTAGGACCTGGCTACACATTCTTCCCCACTACAGAGCTCCATACCTCCACTCCTCGTCGACCATGGCGCTGCCCAAAGCCATCCTGGCTTTACTTTGGGGGGTTCCCCACTGGCCCTCCCAGACCGCCAAACTCCCTCACTTGCCCACCTAATCTCTGCCTCATACTCTGCAAATCCAGCCACCCCCTCCAGCCCCAGGCCTAATGCCCAAGCTGGAAAGGCCCCAATACTGACTATCTGCTCCCATATATACTCCCTAAAACCTACTCTCTACTGCCACCTTGAGACGTCCAGCAACAATATCCCCCAGAGCACTAACACATTCCCTAGCTTGGGGGGGATAGGATGGTGAAAGGGATGCCTAAAATGGGAATATAAGTCCCTCTTTTAAGGGGGGCTTACACTCTTCCCCACCCAGGAAATCATTCCCTCCTGGGAATGATGGCAACAGCCCAGCGATGGTCTTCTCCCATTAGACTGGGTATGCGCACTACCCAGCCTTCTGGCAATAGACACACCATGTCTGGCCACAGGCACCACCCAATCTTTCTTCCTATTCCAATGTACTTCTAAAATTCCTCAAACCTACCTGCACCAGAAGATAATCTAAATGGTTAGCAAACAATCTTCATTATTTCTTTAACAATAATTGCAATCATTTCTCATAATGATTAAGCATTTCAATTTTAAGCATCTACAAGCAACAGTAATGACGTAGATACAGTTTAGCTGTCTCCAAACACCTCCCACCAAATTTTAAAACAAGTTTCACTGTGTATAGCCCCAATCCAGTCACACACACACATTCACACAGACATCCTCTCACCAGTCTCTCAAACAGGTTTTATCATGATCATAACTTCAACATTATAATTTTAAATTTTAGAGCTTTGATTTTAAGAAAATAACTGTATACAGTCACCACAAATCAGTTCCGTAGAGCAGTTGTCCTGGCGCAGTCCAAAAGTCCCAAACCAGAAGGCCTAGGTGCAGGCCCCCTACCCCCCACCTGGAGGGAAATCATACTCTGGGTCTGGCTTGGTGGCCACATCTCCAAAGAAATCCCAATCAAGAAGATAATATTTGGTCTGAGTCCCAGCCAAGTCCTGGACCAAAGCAAAATGCTTGAACAACATTAGCCCAGACCAAGTGCCTGTGTGACACATCGACCGTGCCTGCTGGAACAACTGTTGAGATGAGGCACCTCCACCACCTGGATGATTCTTTAAATGTTCCACCTGCTCCTTAAAGATCCAGTCCTCCTGCATCTCTTCGATAATGTCCCAAATGCGTTCTGGCACATATGAATAGTTCAATTGAGGATATTCTACCTGCAGCCACCTGCGGATCCATCATTCAGCCTGGCTCCATTCTGGCAGGTCCCTCATGCTGGTCTTCCTAGCTGGTCCCATTGGTAGCGATATCCCTCGTCAATACTTCACATTCAATGGGTCACTTCAGTTCAACCCATCCATCTGGGTCCGGAGGGTCTTAGCCCAGACCGGGAGCAGTGGGGTGTTATCTGCAAAGGTGATAACAGGGCGATGGTAAGGCCTAGGGATGGCTCTTACCACCATATAGTCCTGCAACTAAAACTCACTGCCAACATATTTCTCTTCATCCAGCTCCTCTAAATCTTTTTGACCACCAACATGCCCTCTGGCTGATGCTGGTACAGGGCCAGGCTCAGAGCCACTCCCAGTAGGCTGTTTTTTACTTCTGGCTCCCAAGGCAGGTTCTGACTTGCTCGATAGGGCCTGTGGGCTACCGCCGGACAGTGGCTGTGGCAAGGGTCCCCCAGGCCCGGGAGGATCCCCAACCGGTTGTGTGAGGCCCCTGCCCCTCCCTGTACCACGGGGATAGCCGGTAGCCGGCAGCAGGAAGCAGGGCAGATGGCTGTGCTCACCGTCACCTTTTTCTTTTTCTGGTGCACCTGCACTCTCCTCTTCTACAACCTTCACTATTACATCTGTGGATTCGCTTCGGGTCTCATCCACCTGGGCACGGGTACTTTCTCCCAGGGACAGTCTCTCAAACCCTACTGAATCCCCACTGGCTGGTGACCATGGCATAAAGGAGCTGGTGGTGGAATTACATAGAAACATAGAAGTTGATGGCAGATAAGGACCACAAGGTCCATCCAGTCTGCCCAATTTTTCTACCTTACGAATGTGCCATAGGCCTTCACTCTGTCAATGGCCAATCTATTCATACTCATCTGTATTGCTCCCTTATGCCTGTCCCATGCCTGTTTGAAGCCTTGCACTGTATTCAGATCCACCACTTCCTGAGGTAGGCCGTTCCATGCATCCACCACCCCTTTTGTGAAAAAGAACTTCCTCACATTACCCCTTAATCGGCCTCCCCCTAATCTCATGCTGTGTCCTCTTGTCCTGCTATTTTCTTATATTGAAACATTAGACTCCTTCACCTTGTTAATGCCCTTAAGATGTTTGAATGTTTCGGTCATATCACCTCTCTCCCTCCTTTGCTCTAGGGTATACATATTGAGCTTCATTAATCTGCCCTCATATGTTTTCTGATGCAGTCCCTGCACCATTTTGGTTGCCCTTTTCTGGACTGCCTCCATTTTGTTAATGTCCTTGTGCAGATGCGGCCTCCAGTACTGCACGTAGTACCCCAGATGGGGCCTAACCTATGTCTTGTAAAGAGGGGTTATTACCTCCCTCTTATGACTTGTGATACCCTTACTAATACACCCCACCCCAACATCCCTCTAGCCTTACCTACTGCTTTAGTGGTCTGCTTGGATGATTTCAGGTCATCTGTGATGATGATACCGAGTCTCTTTCTTCCCTTGTGATTGCCAGCAACTCCCCTCCCAACTTATGGGTAGCTTCAGGGATTCTCTTCCCTGTGTGCATGGTCTTGTACATCTTTGCGTTAAACCCCAGTTGCCACTCTTCTAACCATTTTGCCAGTTTTTCCAGATCTCTTTTCTTTCTGCCCACCCCATCTGGATCGCCTACTCTGTTGCAGATCTTGGTGTCATCTGCAAACAGGCAAACCTTACCCTCCAGTCCATCAGCAATATCACCGATGACGATATTGAAGAGGACTGACCCCAGAACTGACTGGTCTGTAGTTCCCTGCCTCCTCCCTGCTGCCACTCTTGTGGATCAGGGTCACATGAGCCCTTCTCCAGTCTTCTGGGACCTCTCCTGTGCTCAGAGACTCACTAAACAGTTCTACTAATATCTTCTAGTCCCACCCTTTAGTACCCTGGGATGTATGCCATGAGGTCCCATTGCCTTGTCCACTCTGAGCTTAGTGAGCTCATGTAGGACCCTTTCATTTGTGAAGGGACTTGTGCACACCTCCCTCCTCCCCTGTGTCCATGGTACTGAGCTGAGGGCCCTGCCCTACCTTCTCCTCAGTAAATACTAAGCAGAAGTATCTATTTAGGATAGATGCTTTTCCTTGGTCCTCCACACACTCACCCTTATCCACTTTGATCTTAGCAATACCCCCTCTGGACTTTCTCCTTTCACTAATGTATGTATAGAAAGTCTCAGCCCCTTCCTTTACTGTTCATGCTAGTGTTTCCTCGGTTTGGGCCTTTGCCTGCCTTACTGCCTTCCCTGCTTCCCTTAGGGAAGTTTGGTATGTATCCCTATCTTCATCCCGTTGCATTCCCTTATATTTCCTGAAGGCCAACCTGTTGGCTCTGATCTTTTCTGCTACTGTTTTTTGAGAACCAAAGTGGTTTCCTCCTTCTTTTGCTCTTGCTTTTCTCCTTAACACAATGGGATGTTGCTTCAAGCATTGCATCCTTAATGCTTGCCCACTTTGCCTGTGCCCCCTCATCTGTATTTAGTCTTACCAGGACTTGCTGAACTCTGTTGGCCATCTTATCAAAGTCAGCTCCTCTGAAGTCCCATATTTCTGCCTTGGAATGGGTTGATTTAGTTCTAGCGGTCAAATTGAACCAAATTGATGGTCAGTGCCCCACAGGTGACCTTCTACCTGGAGATCTGTGATCCTTTCCCCGTTAGTCACTACTAGATCCAGGATAGCACTGTCTCTTGTGGGTTGTTGTACCAATTGTTTGAGGCCCTCCCCCTGCAGGGAATAAACTATGTGTGTAGCTCTGGCGGATGTTCCTGCTGGTACTGACCAGTCTGTGTCTGGCATGTTAAAGTCTCTCATTAGCAGAACCTCCCCTTTAGCTGTCATGTTTTGTATCTCTTCTAACAGTAATGTGTCTATGTCCTCCACCTGGTCTGGAGGCCTGTATACAACCCCAGTTCGTATGGTTGTCCCATTTCCTGTTTCCAGGGTGACCCACAGTTCTTCTGGCTCCTTATGTGTATTCTGAATTTCTGTAGCTTTGATATTTTCATTGACATAAAGGGCAACTCGTCCCCCTTTTTTGCACCTCGGTCTCTTCTGAACAGTACATAGCCAGGTACTGAAGTCTCCTAGGTGTGGTTACTGGTGAACCATGTCTCAATAATGGCTACTATGTCCAGTTTAGCCTCTGTCATTGTTGCCTCCAGGTCTGGGATCTTGTTTCTCAGACTGCGGGCATTTGTGTACATGATTTTCCATTGGCCAGATTTCGATGCGTTAGTTGTTGGGCGAGGTCCGGCGTTTCCCCTGCACTTCATGTCAGGAGCCAGACCTTTTTTCCTTACCTGGTGATGCAAATGAACTACAAACATGCTGATCTCCTGTTTGATCACTAGCTGAGGGGGGGGGAAGGGTGTTCTTCCCATTTGATGTATCAGGTGCTGCACCCCTCTCCTCATTTGCTAGTTTTAATATTCTGCAAAGACATCAAACTTCTGCCACAATGCACTGATTCCCTCCCTAGTCAGATGCAGTCCATCAAATTTAAAGAACTTTTGCTCCCAAAACTGTTGCCAGTTACCTACAAATTTGTGTAATTTTTCCAGGCACCAGCCCCTGAGCCACATGTTTATCTTGCCTATCTCCCCTTCTCTGACCTTCCGTCCATCTGCACCCCCCCCCAGACTGGCACAATCTCAGAGAAGGAGATGCCAGATGAAATGGATGACAGTTTATCTCCCAGCCTGGTGAGGTGTTCCTTGGTCTCCACTAATGACCAGCTGGCGAGATCGTTAGTCCCTATGTGTACCAGGACGTCAATGTTTTCTCCTGCTTCCTGCATGATTTTAGAAATGCAGTCAGTGTCTCTCCACGCTGATGTACTTGGGAGACATCTGACCAATACCCCTGGCCAGAGGTAGGTAACAACTCTCCGAATCATGGAGTCTCCTATGAACTGGCAGCTTGCCTACATAATATGGGCATAAAGACATCCCACCAACTGCTTCCCCCATAAACCAACACCTTACACAATGTTCATTTTCTTTGCCTTTTCCTCCCAGCTTTCCAGAGCCAGGAGAGCAGTGAGGCAGGAACCGTAGCCAGAGGTTCCTCTGGGGGGGTGTTCAGTTCGGGTCTCTCTGCATTTCCTCCTGCCACAACGAGCTGCCAACCAATGGTGGATGCCTGAGTTCAGCCTTTCTCCCTCCCAGTTCTCATAGCTTAACCAGATGGCTTAAAGTTCGTTGGCTTCAATATGGGCAGCCCAGTTCACTTGCCTGACCGTGGATGTGCCCAGGAAACATAGTCTCTCTTTCTTTCCTCTCATTACTGTTATTTCTTCTGCTGCTGCTGGTCTCCTCACTCCCTCAGCTCCACTCGCTCTGCTCTCCCTAAGATGGCACCTCTGTTTGCAGCTGCTGTAGCTCCTTTTTGGCCATCCACCTGTCAGAACCCTTCCTGAGGGTCACGTGACCAGTGAGTCATGCACGCACATCCACACCAGTAGGATGAGGCCTTTGCCTGCTCCAGGCCTACTCCCACAGCTATTCTTCCAACAAGGCTCAAACAGGCTGGAAAGCCTGGCAATACACAGGATCACAAGGTTCGGAGTCCGGTGGTGTTTCAGGGCTCAAGGAACATCCTGAGGAACATCCTGGATGAGCCCCCCCCCACAGTGTAAACCTCCCCCATGCCCCTGTCTAGGGGCATAAACTTCTTTCACAGATGGTCCGGGGCAATGGAGAAGGGGTACCCTCAAGCGCTAACATCGAGACCAATGCACTTCAAAATAAGGCAGGGAAAGTGGTATCCTACCTTTCTGGTGTCTTCAATAATCATGCCACTCACTTTTACCCTCAGAATCTGGTTTACACCCCGACGGCTGCACACAGGACCAGGAACTCCACACTGTACCTCTACTGTCTCCGGAGTCCCCATGAGCCCCTCGGACCCACCCAAGGCGGAATTAAACTGTATCTGGAAGGTAACTCATGAGAAATAAATCTGACTGAACATAAAGGGGGAAAGAAAGATTTCATTTCATTTGTGTCCCCCTCTCAGTTTAAATAATGCACATCACTACTATTTCCTCCCAAACTGACTTCTTTTATTCTGCTCCTACGCTGCAAATGATTCCCAGCAATACAGGGGTCACATCTTCATTTTTAAATAGATAATGCAGCTCCACTGGGCTAATTCAACTTTTTACACATACTGGCTGGACATTTTAAAGCAGCAGAACAGTGATTCTTAAAGCAATACAAATGGGGTCTCTCTCTCTCTCTCTCTCTCTCTCTCTCTCTCTCTCTCTCTCTCTACCCAAGACCTGCTTGAAACTCACATCCCTGCAATCATCTGGGTCATCGGATCTGGTAAGCCAACCCTTTTTTTCTTCCTTATTCTTGGGTTACCCACTCACTGGCACTGGTCACCCCCCAAATACTGGCATGGGAAAGTGGGCTGCTTCCCCCACCTGGATCCCTGGGCACTGACCCAAGCCACAGGGGGATACCAGTATTTTTCCTGATGATCCAGGCCCTGTAATCTACAGCTTGGCACTGTACCTGTGCTACTCCGTCTTTCGGATGAGGCATTAAACCGAGGTCCCATCTGCCTGTTCTGGTGGTAGTTCAGGTGGATGTTAAAGATCCCATGGCACTTCTCGAAAAGAGCAGGGAAATTTCCCCGGTGCAATGGCAAAATTTCCTCCATTAACGAAAAATACCACCAACAGCTTCATCTGGTTTAAGGTCAGTTGGCATTCATCTGTATCCCCCTCCCCGGGGTCATGCCTGAAAATAGGCAGGATTTGTCTAGTGCACTTACCTGGTCAACAAAAAAAAAAAAAAAACTGACTACTTCAGCATCTGCTATATTCACTCGGCTCATTCTCTCCTCGGCCCCATTGTTGCAGTGGCCTCAAAACCCAGCCCTTCTCCAGTAATACTGGCCCCATGCTACGGGCTGTACTGCCTCCTACTGATGGCCAAAATGTTCTGGGTTCTGTGGTCAACTTTCTTGGGGGTCCCAATCAGGCCCACATCCCCTGGGCTTGCATTAAGATCCAGCATGAAGGCTACCCTCCAAGGCCTGCCATTATGGCCAGTGACCCGTCCAAACCTCAATGTTCTGGTGCCCCAGGATCTACCCCTCCAAAGCAGGCCCACATCTTGGGTAAAAGGCCCCCCTGCTCCCTCTACTTCCAGGCCGCCCTGCCACATTGGGTACAAGGTGAGCCGTTGCCACCAGCTTTCCTCCTATGGAATTACATGGAATGGCCACCATGCTGGGTGCACCTGAAGCAAGCTGAGAGTTTGGTGTCTGGTCATTTTGTCTTTTTAAACACATTTTAAGTTTTTTTTTTTCAAACTTTGTTAGGACCGATATCCCATTTAGTGAACGAGTTAGTTAGTTAGTTAGTTAGTTAGGTATTCTAAGTGATTTAGAGAGAGCCTGATCGTCTTTGGGTTAATAGTACACACTGAGTATACACTGGGGCTGTATCCCTGATCATGATGACACCCAGATCATTTTGGGGAAGGTAGGGGAGCCCTCTTATGAATGCCCTGTAAAAACAATCAAAATAACGAAAGCAGCAAATCAAGCTGTTGAAAAATGTCAAGGAGCTGTGTACTGTTAATTGTGGCATTGTCGCCTGAGGAATTTTGCCTTTTGGAAATCCAGTGGTGTGATCCAGGAAATCCGAGGAGATGTGGAGGAGCAGCATGGAGGAATGACAGAAGGAGTAGCGGGTTGAGAGACCAGTCGGACCAATTTGCAGGCAGTTGTCGGTAGCTGTCTGAGAAGGACCAGCTAGAAGAAGACACTGGAAGAGGGTGTGAAGTGAGCAAAATTAGAGGTCTCACTGTGCTTTGGAGGGGGTCGGGATCCCCTGCCCGGATGGAGGGAAGGCCGCTATTGTCACCGGAGGGTGGTGAAGCGGATCTGCTCCCTTAGGCGAAACAAGGTGCCCACCAAAGTGTGGTCCAGCTTGGGTTCCCTCAGTGAAGGTCCGGGTGGAGCCCAGTCCCAAAAGTGAGAACGATCCTGAGAGACCAAGACGCTGCTGGCATCATTGGTATGAAGACCTTGCTGAGAGAAACTAGGTTATTTGGACTACCCACTGGACTTTGATTAAGGGTGAAGTACATCTCCTTTATTTTTCTCTCGGGTGAGTTTGCTGGCAGTAAACTGAGTGAAAAATGGGATAGTAAGAATTGTCTGCCGTTGTATTCCAGCCTCATGAGAGAGGGGTGGAACATTTTTTATTTCCTTCTCTGCAATGGTGAGAGCACTGGGGGGGGGCAGAAATAAACTAAAATCTTCAATTCTTGATGAGATTGTGACTGTGAGTTAAGATACTGTGTTTTAAGGATTTCTGGACAATGAAAATGCAGCCCTGTGAGAGGGGACTGGAAAGTTTCAAAGGTTCTACCCTGCAGTAGTGAGAGCACTGTGGGGAGTTCTGAAAACAAATTAAAGTTATTATTTAGAGACCTGAAGAGACTTTTGGGACACAATAGCTGTTATTAACTTATTAAACTGTGGCTGTTAAGGATTAATTTGTTATTTATTTTTTTTAAACAGCAGTTTGGAAAACCTTTGAGCCATAGGCTCATTTACAAAGGTACCTTGTCACAGTAAGACAAACCAAAATACACAGTATAGCAGTACAACACATAGGTATAACAGTAAATTAAGACATAGATACAAACAAGCTGGTACAGGTAGGATGGATGCAAACAATACCAGAGTTATGTTGTCCTTAGCAGCTTAGTAATAAGCTTTGTCATAAGTATTGAGTACGGCTTTGACTAGCGGCAGTTACAGCATCGGGTGTTAATAAGGTGGTTATGTAAGGAAGTTTTGAAGCACGATATAGTTGGAGCTTCGGAGATGGAGGGGGGCAGTGTGTTGAACCAGAAGGGGCCCTAAAGCTGAAGGCTCTTTGGCCGTGAGAGGTCCTAGCTCTAGGGATAACAAGAGAGGTTTTCCCAGAGGTCCGGTATGAACTAGTGGGACAGGCGTATGGTGGTGGTCAATCCTGGTGGGGAAAGCCCAAGGAGGGTCTTTTTGTAAGGGTACAGGTAAGATATTTGAGCGCTGTCGAGGATCAAGTACCAGCGCTTTAGCATACAGTAGACAGGTGTGTGTCATCCTAGGTGCTCCAGTAATTAACCTGCAGGCCTTATTCAGAGTAGTGCGAATTTTATGGAGTGTGGTCTGATCAGCAGCACCATACACCGGCAGTCCGTAGTCCACTAGGGACAGGATAGAGGAGGTGACTGCGAGTCGAAGAGCCTCCAGGGGGATGCCCAATCAGATATTAGTGGCAGTGGCTAGGGCCGCGATGTGTCCATGGAAGGAGAGGGAGGGGTCAAAATGGATCCCTAGGTATTTATAGGAGCAAACTTGTTCGAGTGGGAATGAGGACCCAGAGTGAATGAGGAGTTTGAAGTTGCAGGACTTGTTTTGGGGATGAGGGAAGAACATGGTTTTTGGTTTTTTAAGATTTATCACCAATCTATGTTCCTTGAACCAGCCCTCGGCTTCAGTGAAGGACTTCTGCAGCTGAGTCATGGAGGGCAATAGGGTTACGACTTGAGGCAAAGATGACTGCATCATCAGCGTACAATAGAATGTTCCCCAAGCAAGAGCGTGGAAGGTGTGAAGTAAAGGGAGAATAGTAAGGGCCCAGAATGGAGCCCTGGGGAACCCAGAAAAGATGGGACAGATGTCTGAGTAGGTCCCATTAATTTTACGCTATGAGAGGTCAGACAGATAACTGGTGCACCAGGAGATAGGCCCAGCAGCAAAACCAGAGAGACTAAGGGCATCAAGAAGGAGGGTGGGATACAGTGTTGAAAGCTTTGAGAGGTCAATGAAGACAGCACCAGCCAGAGAACCAGTGTCTAAGGAGGAGTGAGAAAGTTGGAGAACTCTAGGAGGGCTGTGTTGGTACTGTGGCCCACCTCCATGCTGCTCAGGACAAAGGACATTGTAGGTGGAGAGGTAGTCAGAGATTTGAGAGGCCACCACTTTTCCAAGGCCTTGGAGAGGAGAGAGAATGGAGATCGGTCGATAGTTTCCAGCCACAGTCCTATCACCACCTTTAAAGATAGGGGTGACAGTGGCGACTTTCCAGGCAGTTGGAACCTTCCCAGGCAAAGAGAGTGGTTGATGAGGCATGTGATTGGGGTAAGGACTGTGTCTAAGACCAGCCGTGGGAGGCATCAGGATTCAGGGTGTCACTGCCTGTACATATTACTCTTGAGGGCAGTGACAAGGCGACCTAAGTTCTTGGGCAGAAACACGGCGGAGGAGAAAATAAGGGAGAAAGATTTACGGCAGGTGCTGGGAGGAGGGTCAAAAATTTGTAGGGAGGATAGGGCTAAGGTCAGTGAATGAGGTGTTGAGGTGGTTGGCTATGAGGGCTGGGTCTGAGGAGATCACACCATTAATGTTGATCTGGGTGGGTGGGGGTGTGCACTCATTTAACTGTTTAATGTTATCCCAGAAGGTTCTGGGATTCCCCCATGAGGCAGTGAGTGAGGACCGATAGTGCTCAGACTTGGTCTTTCTGATGGCCCGAGTGCACCTGTTACGGGCGGCAGCATATAACCGCCTGTCATTGGGCCGGCCAGTCTCAATGGCACGGTGCCATAGGTTGTCCCTATGTTTGAGCTGGTGGATCAAAGCTGGGGTAACCCAGGGGGCATTCTTCCTTTTAGAACGCAGTGGTCAACACTGGGGCAAAGATATCACAGGCATTATTAAAAGTTTGGGTAAAGAAGGAGAGAGCTGTGTCGATGTCGGAGTTGCCTGTATAGGAGACCAGTCAATTTGGGACAGAAGTTCCTTAAGTTTTATCAGTCCACCAGGTATTAGATGCCGCCGGCATGTGGACTGTGCTATGGGTTTGGGGACTGAGGTTGACCAGTGGAATAGAATGGGGGAGTGATCACTGAGAGAGTCTGGGAGGACTTGTACATTGGGGATCCGATTAGGGTGGTTGGTGAGTACCACATCAAGCAGGGTACTGGAGCCTCTCTTGGGGTTAGTCCTGGTAGGGTGGGTAACTAGTTGCGTTAGGTCTATTGCAGAAAAGGGTCTTGGGGGAGGAGGAGGAGGAGGGCTGAGCCAGTTGACATTTAAGTCACCCACCAGACTTTGATCAGCGGAAGGAGGTAGAGAGGTAAGGTATTCTGTAAGAGAGGCAATGGCCTGCGTTTGATCCCTGGGGGGCACGTATGCAGTAGTTAGATAAAGGGGTCCCTTTAAAGGGTCAGGGGTTAGTTTCAGCATAAGCGCCTGGGCCCTGGAGTCAAGGATGGAAGCGGGCAGGGCTAGTACGGGGAGAGATTTCTTGACATAAATAGCTCAGCCGCTGCCCCATCTCCCAACACGGTCGGACCGGAAAAGGGTGAAACCAGGAAGGGAGACTAGGGAGTCAGGGGAGGATTTCGACAGCCAAGTCTCAACCAGGGTGATGACATCAGGGTTAATTGATGTGACCGGGCATTGTGAGTGAGTCCAAACTTTTGGAGGGCTACAGATATTCATGGAGACCATGCATAGGCCTGTGTGGTGCGGTTGGGGAGCTCCTGGGAACCCGGACCAGGGTTTGGATGAATGTTCCCTGACAGGAGTAGTAGCATGACTAACACCCTATGGCTGGGAGATGGTGAGAGGTTTTCCTATGATTGACATGAGGGAGGAGGGGCTAAGGGAGCAGGGGGTGGGCAGGGAGGTACAGGAGGGGAAAGCAAGAATAAGAAGACACCCAGATGTGCCTGAGGTGAAGAGAAAGCTATGGGGAGGACAGGGAGGACGGGGACACACAGAGGTCCCAAGGGGCAGAAGAGGAGGTTCAGGAGCAAGGGGAGGGTGTGTCTGAGGTGAAGAGAAAGCTATGGGGAGGGCTATGTTATGTAAAAGGGTATTTATTTATTTTTAAGTAAAGCTTAGAACATTTGGATAAGAGGGAGGGGGAGGTTTTTTGTGAGTGGGTGTGTGATTAGATAAATATTGGTGTGCGTGGAGAGTCTGAGAGATGTGTTGGGAAGTCAGAAACATGGTCAGGCAGTTCTCCCCCTCGAGACTAAAGGATCTTCACCGTTTGCAGAGGGACTGGAAGGAAAAGTATGCCTCTTTGCAGATGACACAAAGCTCTGCAACAGGGTTGATACACAAAGAGGTGTGGAAAGGATGAGAAGGGACTTGGCAAGGTTGGAGGAATGGTCAGAATTATGGCAGCTTGGATTCAATGCAAAGAAGTGCAAAATAATGCACCTGGGAAACAAAAACCCAGGGGAAGATTACACAATGGGGGAGAGGCAGTGACAACAACAAAAATGGAAAGGGACCTGGGGGTAATCATATCAGATGACCTTAAGGTTAGCAAGCATTGTGAGAAGGCAGTAGGGAGGGCTGGGGCGGATACTGGGATGTATAGGGAGAAGCATCACCAGCAGAAAACAGGAAGTTGTTATCCCTCTGTACAGACAGTTGGTGAGACCCCATCTGGAGTACTGCGTCCAGTTCTGGAGACCCCATCTCCGCAAGTACGTAGACAGGATGGAGTCAGAGGAGGGCAACTAAAATGGTGCAGGGTCTGCAAGAGAAGCCATACGAGGAGAGACTAAAGGAGCTTAATATGTATACCCTTGATGAAAGGAGGGAGAGGGGGTACATGATAGAAACGTTTAAGTACCTCAGTGGAATTAACAATGTCCAAGAAACAAGGGGACACAATTTGAACATAGAGGGGGGACAGCTCAGGGGCAATGCGAGGAAGTATTATTTTCACAGAGAAGGTGGTGGATACATGGAACAGTCTTCCTGAGGAGGTTGTGGGGTCTAAAACTGTGGGAGAATTCAAGAATGAATGGGACAGTCATAAGGCAATTTTTGTGGGGGGTAGGAAGAAATAGGCTGTTGGTTAAATAGGATCTGCAGCTTATCCTGTAGGTAGGGAAATGGGCAGACTAGGTGGGCCAAACGGTCCTTATCTGCCGTCAAAGTCTATGTTTCCGCGTTTGAACATCCTCTGCTCCCATTTGAAGTTTATAGTAGATGTCGGGCCTTCACCATCTTAAGGAGAAGAGGGAGCGGAAGGAATCGAGGATCCTGGAACTGTCTGTGGGGGATGGGAAAGAGGTGGACGGATTGAGACAGTGAGAACCAGGAGACACCCTGGGGTGAAATGGACACAGGAATGAGGTTATCCTTGTCTTGTGCCCATACCCAAGGGTTCTGACATTGTCAGGAAGGAAGTGGGGCCATTCTTGGATGCCCGTCCCTTTCGGGCAATGTTAAGCAATGCCAAGTCAATTAAGAATAAGACCGCAGTGGTGGTGAATCTTGTGGCTTCTGTTGACCTGGCTTGCATCACCGAGACCTGGCTTGATGGAATTGCAGGCCCTATTTTGGAGTCCACAGTTCCGGACAGGTTCTCAGTGATTCACTGCCCAAGAGTGGACCGCAGGGGTGGGGGTTGGGGTTGCTGTCTGTTTTAGACAGGAAATGGATCTCAGGGAAGTGCCAGTGGGAGTCACCAACTCCTTTCAGTGTATAGTGGGTGCAGGTGCAGGGTACAGGACCCTTCTCGTTTACCATCCACCAGGTGATGAGAGGGATTTCCTGAAGGAGGTTGTGGACTTCATCGCCAAGATGGTATTGGAGTCTCCCAGATGGTTGATTCTGGGGGGACTTCAATGCCTGGGTCGACGATGAACTCTTGCCATTTGTACAAAACCTCCTCCAATTGATGGATTCATTGGGCCTGACATGGGTTATTACCACTGCAGCTCATGAGAAGGGGCACTCACTGGACTTGGTGTTCCACCTGGGGATGGAGATCTCTGATGTGGAGGTAGAGCCAGTTGGTTGGTCTGACCATCATGCCCTGAGATTCAGTTTCGCAGCCCCCTGAAACAAGCCTGCCCTAAAGGAGCTGGTGCAGTTTCGTCCTTTAAGAGGTGTTACCTCAGAGGGCCTAATGACGGTGCTGGAACTCTCGGGACTTCCAAAGGATTGCATTGACCCAGGGCCCCTAGTGTTAGCCTACAATAGGGCTGTTATGGGGGCCTTGGATGTCATTGCTCCAACTCGTGTTTACCCTCTTACCCTCCGTCCAGGTGCCCCCTGGTTTAATGGGGAAATTCGAGAGCTGAAGAGGAAAGGGTGAAGGTTGGAGAGGCACTGGCGGAAAACTTGCCTGGAAGGGGATAAACTTAGCTTGTTGGATCATTACAAGATCTACCAATCAGCAATATCCCATAAGAAGGCAGAGTTCCTGTCCAGTGAAATTGCTACAGCGAAGAATAGGCCAGCCCCAGCTCTTCCGGACTGTGGACAGACTGTGCAATCCAGCCTGTCTTCAATCTGGTCATGCGTTATCACAAGTTCAGTGTGAGAAGTTTGCGCAATCTTTCGCTGATGAGGTGTCCACCATCAGGGATGAGATCAGTCAGTGCCTTCCCATTGGACCTAGCAGTAATCAATCGGATGGTACTAATGCCCAACTGACCTGGTTCACCTTTAGCCAACCGGAAGTCCTAGATATAGTGAGGATTATCCAGACTTTGCGACCAACCTACTGTAGTTTGGATCCGGGCCCTACACGCCTACTAGTGGGGTGTGTAGAGGTTATCGGCCCAGTCCTTGCTGAGATAGTGGCAGTTTCATTGGAGAGAGGTATCTTTCCAGATCCCTTAAAGGAGGTGATAGTACATCCCCTTTTGAAAACACCCTACCTTGATCCCAACTGCCCAGCTAACTACAGACCAGTCTCGAATTTACCCTTTACAAGAAAAGTTATTGAGAAGGTGGTCGCATTGCAGCTGGAGGATCATTTAACCAACCACGATATCTATGACCCTCTCCAGTCTGGCTTCAGAAAAAGGCATAGCACTGAGACAGCCTTGGTGCGGGTACTAAATGACCTTCTGATGGCGAAAGATCGGAGAGCCCATTCCATCTTGGTTCTCCTTGATCTCTCAGCGGCATTTGACACCGTGGATCATGGGGTGCTGCTCAAGCGCCTGTGGTTCTTCTGTGGGCTGAGGGGGCGGTCCTCAGTTGGTTTTGATCTTTTTTCGAGGGCAGATCCCAGACTGGCTGCCCTGCGGGATTCCACAGGGCTCGGCGCTGTCCACCATGTCATTTGCAGTGTATATGCTCCCATTAGAGGACATTATAAGATGGTATGGGTTGAGTTTTCATTGCTATGCCGATGACTCTCAGGTGTACATGTCTTTTGTGCCTGAACAAGAGTTAGAGTCTGTCATGGTGTTTAATAACCACCTTCTGGAGATACAGAACTGGATGAGTGCTAGCTGGCTACCGTTGAATTTGGGTAAAACAGAGGTATTGGTGGTGGACCCTGGTTATAGGATGACAGGAGCATGGGTGGGAAAACCATCAGGTTTATCTCTTGAGGGGAACCCACTTATTGCCTCAGGCCAGGTGCGTAACCTGGGGGTGATATTTGATGAAGGCCTGACCCTGAGGTCGCAGGTTTCGGCTGTAGTCAAATCTTCCTTTTACCACCTAAGGAATATAGCCCAGGTGAAACACCTGGTCCCGACCGAAGATCTTCCTACCTTGGTCAATGCCTTTGTCACCAGTCATTTTGATTACTGCAGCGCCCTCTACCTAGGGCGACTGGGGGTGGATATTCGCCACTTGCAGTTAGTGCAGAATACGACAGCCAGGTTGTTGACTGGAACCCCTAAATCCAGTCATATAACACCTGTGCTGTGTGAACTGCACTGGCTGCCAAAACAGTGGTGAATCACCTTCAGGGTCGCATTGCTGACCTATAAGGCCCTACAGGAGCAGGGTCCCCACTACCTGAAAGCACTCCTGTATTCTTGTTGCCCCTCCTGCTCACTCCGATCCTCTGGTGAGGGATTGCTGGAGATTCCCAGGGTATCCCTGAAAATATCGGGTGGAAGATTGTTTGCCTTTGTGACATCTACCCTGTGGAATTCTGTACCTCACTAGATACGAGAAAGCCTGACCATTGAAGGATTTAAAAAATCCTTAAAAACATATCTGTACAACCAAGCATTTGCAGGGACTGATTGAGGAATTGTAAAGATTTTTATCCATTTTTATGACTTTTGCTGAAAGATTCTTGTAATGTGTATTGTTAAGGTGCCCTGAGCTTTGGAAGGGCACCTCATATGAATAACATTTTACTTTACTTTACTATGGAGGCCCTGACACTGCCCCCACAGCCCTGGCAACCTGGGAACACTTTACAGGGGTCTCTAAGGCTCCTAACTCTTCCTGGCCTACAAGCCATCTTCATTCCCTGCCCCCTAATGATGCAGGACCTGGCTACACATTCTTTCCCCAATGGAGCTCCATACTCCCACTCCTCATTGACCACAGTGCTGCCCAAAGCTGTCTGGACTTTACTTTGGGGGGGTCCCCCTACTGGCCCTCCCGAACTGCTGAGCTCCCTCACTTGCCCACCTAATCTCTGCTCCTTACTCTGCACTTCCAGCCACCCACCTCCAGCCCTAGGCCTAAAGCCTGGGCTGGAATAGGCGATACTTTCTGTCTGCTCCTTATATACTCCCAAAACCTACTCTCTGTTGCCACCTTGAGGTGTCCAGCAGCAATATCTCCCAGAGCACTAGCACATTCCCTAGCTCGGGGGTTGAAGGAAAGGATGCCTAAAATAGGAATATAAGCCCCTCTTTTAAGGACCACTTGGCCCACCTAGTCTTCCCATTTCGCTGCCTATTGGATAAGCTGCAGATCCTAGTTAAACAATAGCCTACCTCGTCCTACTCCCCCCACAAGAATTGCCTTATGTCTGTCCCAAGCATTCTTGAATTCCCCACTGTTTTGACCCTACTTCCTCAGGAAGGCCGTTCCATCCATCCACCACCCTCTCTGTGAAAAAACTTCCTCACATTGCCCCTGAGCCATCCCCCATCTTCAAATTGTGTCCCCTTTTTCTTGCACCTCTTTTTCTGAAAGATGCTGCCCTCTTGGACTTTGTTGATTCCCTTAAGGTACTTGAAAGTTTCTATCATGTCCCCCCTCTCCCTCCTTTCCTCAAGGGTATACATATTAAGCTCCTTTAGTCTGTCTTCGTAAGGCTTCTGTTGCAGACTCTGCACCATTTTAGTTGCCCTCCTCTGGGCTGCCTCCATCCTATCTATGTCCTTGTGGAGATGGAGTCTCCAGAACTGCGTGCAGTACTCCAGATGGGGTCTCACCAACTGTCTGTACAGAGGGATAACAACTTCCTATTTTCTACTGGTGATGCCTCTCCCTATAAATCCCAGTTCTCCCCAGCCATCCTTACTGCCTTCGCACATTGCTTGCTTACCTTTAGGTCATCTGATATGACTACCTCCAGGTCCTTTTCCATTTTTGTGGTTGTTAATACCCTCCTCCACACTGTGTACTCTTCCCCTGGGTTTTTGTTTCCCAGGTGCATTACTTTGCACTTCTTTGCATTGAATCTAAGCTGCCATATGTTTGACAATTCCCTCCAAACTTGCTATGTCCCTTCTCATCCTTTTCACACACTGCCTTGTGTATCAACCATGTTGCAGATCTTTGTGTCGATGCAAAGAGACATACTTTTCCTTCCAGTCCCTCTGCAATGTCACTTGTAAAGACATTAAAAAGGACCAGACCCAGTACTGAACCCTAACCCCCCTTTCTTCAGAATGGACTCCATTTACTATTACCTTCTGTGTCCTGTTGTTCAGCCAGTTTTATACCCAGGCTACCACCCTGGAACCCAAACTCCACCATCCTTTCCTTCAAGGTGGCCTCCATCAGTTTCCCTACTTTAGACGTCAGACTGACTGGTCTGTAGTTTCCCAGTTCATCTCTCTCGGTCCACTCTTGTGGAGCGGCACAACATGTACTGTCCTCCAGTCCAGGGTTACCCATCCTGATTGGAGAGAGGAATTGAATAATTTCATCATTGGAGCAGCCAGGACATCCACCAGTGCTTTTAGAACTCTGGGGTGGATTCCATCTGGTCCTGGGGCCTTATCAGTCCTCAGAGACTTGAGATCCTCCCTTCCCCTCCCCCACTTGGATCTCACAATCTGTAAGTACCCTCCTCCCCATCCACTGTCCCAGTCCTGCCTCCCCCCTGTGCTAATGAACCTTCCCTTTCCCTAGTAAAGGCTGAGCAGAAATACTCATTAAGTACTTCAGCCTGCTCTACTGTCTCTTCAGCCCAGCCCCCTTCCTCCTTTAACCTGTTTATATGCCTCACCTCCTTCTCTCTCTCTGACATATCAATAAAACTCCTTCTCCCCTTCCCTGATCCCCTGTGCTAGCCTAAGCTCCCTAGCTGCCTTGGCCGCTCTTACCATTCTACTGACCTCATTTGAGATCCTGTGGTACTCCTCCCTATCTGACTCACTACAGGAATGCTTGTACCTTCTGAAGGCCAGCCACTTGTCCCTCACCCCACTGCACTTATCTGGACCACCAACAAGGTCTTCTGGCCCTAGCCTTCTTATGATGGAATTTAGTGTAGCCTTTAGTGGGCCCAGCTTCAGTATCCCCCACTGACACTCCATGCTCATCCCATGCCTGATATTTTTTAAATGTCCCCTGAGTATATCAGCCATCACCCCAAAGTCAGCTCCCCTAAAGTACACCACAGTTGTTTTTGTCTGGTTCCACTCCTACACGAGGTCCAGGCTGAACCAAACTACTGCATGGTCACTCCCTGCCAGTGGGTCCTCAACTACCAAATCCTCTACCTGGTCTCCATCTGTCAGTACCAAGTCCAGGATGCTATCTTCCCTGGTTGGCTCTCCCACCAATTATTTTAGAAATTCATCCTGAAAGGCGTACAATAACTTTTGTTCTTTTGCAGATGCTGACGCCATGCTGCTCCATTCTGCCACTGCATGTTAAAATCACCCAGTACCACAGTCTGTCCCCTACCTCTGCTACAATGTTTGCTAATACTGGCTACCTGTTCATTGTCTGTGTCTTCCGATTGTGTTGGTGGCCTGTACACATCCCCCAAGTTGACCCTCCTTCCCCTACTGTTTTGCAAGGTGGCCCATACTGCTTCCACATCCCCCTCAGTGTCCTTATCCTTGCTACACTCAATCCCTTCCCTAATGAACAAAGCTACCCCCCCTTGCAAACTAACCTATCTTTCCTATAAGCTGTGTGTAACCCCTAGATGGCACTATCCGAGGGGCTACTACCCCTGCCTGATTTGCCACTAACAGGTTGAGGGGCCTGGATCCAATGGCGGGTGCCTCCACCCAGAGGTCAGGGTTTGCAATAGTTAAACTTACTTGGTCACAGCCCTCTGGGACACTGCAACCCCCCTTTCTTCCCACTAGTGGCCCACACAATACATCAGAATTACCTTCACAGTATACACTTACCCCCAGGGCTGGTTCAGGCACTGGGACCTCCTGTAAAATAAGATACAGTGCAACAATCACAGTACAATACTTTAACATAGACAAATACCTCAGGCAGTATAACTTTGCTGAAACAAGCAGCTCGGATTTATTTAGGGGAATATAACAAGGACAGGGGAAATCAGGTTAATTAAATCATCACTTTACTCATCTACCTATGGCTCTGTGCACAGGCCTATCCCTACCAGTTACTGTCCCTGGGTACCCAAGCCCTAGTGGCTAGTCAAACCGTGGCAGCTGGTAGGGGCCTTTCCACAGAGAAAGAAAAATTAGTTTAAACAGTCAGCAGTACAGTGATTCCATTTGGATTCAATGTGGCAATTCAACAGGGAGCGACCCTGAATTAGGTACTCACGACCTCCAAACAAGATAGGGTCCTTCAATGTCAGCAGGGCTACTCTTGAGCTCCACGAGACTCCTCACACATTTATATGGCAAACTGCAACAGGCAAAGTCCTTTAATGGCAGCAGGATTCACTTGAGGTACAAGCCTCTTCACACATTTATATGGTAAAACAGAAAGTACTATACCAGGCAGGCTGCTTCTCTATCCGATCGCAATTACTGCACAATACCGGAGAACACACAGCAGATTCAGTTCCTGACAGACCCGAGTGCAATTCAGCAATTTCTCCAGTCTTCTACAGGGTGAGCCTGGTCTCTACTCTTCAGATATCCTTTGATTCTCTTCACAGGATGGATTCAGTCCTAACAAGCAGTTACCAAGCTGCAGACCGAACTCTGGGCCTTACACCGTTCCCGACTAAAACTGCACACTGAAAAGCACAGGGCTCCTTCCTTCTTCACTACCAGAGCTCAACTGAAACCCCAACAGACAAAACCGGGCACTTCCTTTGAGTTCCTCCCAGTTCTTGACTGGATTGGCTGTCACTCACAATAGACTGCTCCTGTTGGTCCAAAAGGCGCGAAGTCTAAACTACATCTCCCAGAGTCACTGCCCATACAATCCTCTTGTGGCTGGCTCAGATTATGAGTCCAAGTTCTGATTCGTCAAGGCACCATTTTAGAGCTAGCTTACCCACACTGATTGGTCCAGTTCAGCAGTTCAAAACCAGAATGGGGAACTAGGCAGACACAGTTCTGACTGCAAAGAAAGCAGGTCAGACAAACTGTAATTTCATTATTACTCTAAATGGTTTCTGGCAAACAGCTACATCTTTCAGATAGGTTCCTTTGCACTCTAGTGACTGCAAAATGGAGTGAATTGGCAGCAGCTCAGTGGTACTCAATCAAAGAAACACACAGTCCCCCATACAAACTAATTATGTCTGCAAGCAGACAGCTCTTAAGAGACAGTACCAGAGGTTCTAAAACACTCTGATAAATGACTAATGCGAACACCATTCAGGCTTGGAGCATTCAAGCAAGCTCCTGGAAGTCTTTTGGGAACCCCCATTTGCAGGGGGGTTACATGTGTACCCCAGACGCTTCATGTCCCAATCATGGCACTTTGTGGCCTAGGTTTCCGTAATAGCTGCTATGTCCAGCCTCCCCCCCCCGCCATCAGATCCTGCAGCTCAGGCATCCTATTCCCTAAACATCTTGCATTAATCAAGACCACCCTCCACCCTGTGCCCCTATCCCTATCTAAGCCTGCCTTCTCCACCTGCACTCATAATGGGGAGAGGCCTCTAACATAGAAACATAGAATTTGATGGCAGATAAGGACCGCTTGGCCCACCCAGTCTGCCCATTTCCCTATCTAATGGATAAGCTGCAGATCCTAGTTAACCAGCAGCCTACTTCTTCCTACCCCTACCCCCTAGAATTGCCTTATGACTGTCCCATGCATGCTTGAATTCCACCACTGTTTTTGACTCCACAACCTCCTCTGGAAGGCCGTTCCATGCATCCACAACCCTCTCTGTGAAAGAATACTTCCTTAAATTACCTCTGAGCCGCCCCCCCATCTTCAAATTGTGTCCCCTTATTCTTGCACACCTCTTTTTTTGAAAGATGATACCCTCTTGGACTTTGTTGATTCCCTTGAGGTACTTAAAAGTTTCTATCATGTCCCCCCTCTCCCTCCTTTCCTCGAGGCTATACATATTAAGCTCCTTAAGTATCTCTTCATATGTCTTCAAGTGCAGACCCTGCACCATTTTAGTTGCCCTCCTCTGGACGCTTCCATCCTGTCTATGTCTTTGTGGAGACTGGGTCTCCCAGAACTGCACATGATACTCCAGATGGGGTCTCATCAGCTGTCTGTACAGAGGATAACTTCCTGTTTTCTACTGGTGATGCCTCTCCCTATGCATCCCAGCATCCCCCAGCCCTCCTTGCTGCCTCTCACATTGCTTGCCCATCTTTAGGTCATCTGATATGACTACCCCAGGTCCTTTCCATTTTGTTATTGTTAGTATCTCACCCCCATTGTGTACTCTTCCCTGGGTTTTGTTTCCCAGGTGCATTACCTTGCACTCTTAGCATTTAATCTAAGCTGCCATACATTTGACCATTCCTCTAACCTTGCCAAGTCCCTTCTCATCCTTTCCACCCCACCTTGTGCATCAACTCTGTTGCAGATCTTTGTGTCATCTGCAAGACAAATACTTTCCTTCCAGTCCCTCTGCAATGTAACTATAAAGACATTGAAGAGGACCGATCCTAATACTGAACCTCGGTGCCCACTAGTAACCCCCCTTTCTTCAGAGTGGACTCCATTTACTATTACTCTCTGTGTCCTATTCTCCAGCCAATTCTTTACCCAGGCTGTCATCTTGGGACCCACTCCCAGGCTGGCTAACTTGTATATTAATCTTTTGTGTGGGACTGTGTCAAATGCCTTGCTGAAGTCTAGGTAGGCCATGTCCACAGCCCCTCCCTGATCTACTACTTTGGTCACCCAGTCAAAGAAATCTATCAGATTTGTCTGGCATGACCTTCCGCTGTGAATCCATGCTGCTTTGGGTCCTGTGCCCTCTGGCCTCTAGATACTCAACAATTCTTTCCTTCAAGTGATTCCATCATTTTCCCTACCACTGAGGTTAAACTAACAGGTCTGTAGTTTCCTGCTTCTGCCTTGCTCCCACTTTTGTGAAGGGGAATCACATCTGCCCTCCTCCAGTCCTCGGGTACCACCCCATCCTCCCATGATTTGTTAAAGAGGGTAGTCAGTGGTGTCACTAGTTCTACCCTTAGTTCTTTTAGAATTCTGGGATGAATCCCATCAGGCCCCATTGCTTTGTCCACCTTCAGTTTTAAGAGTTCTTTCAGAACCCTTTCTTCTGTAAATGGGCTGGTATCAACTTCTGTATCCAGAGTGTTTCTACTGTTTGTTTTAGGTACCTCCCCCACTTCCTTTGTAAATACTGAGCAAAAATATTTGTTTAGTATCTCTGCCTTTTCACAGTCACCCTCTGCCCACCCTCCCTCCCCTTTATTAAGCCTCACTATCCCTCCATTGGTCTTCCTTCGCTCCCTGATGTACCTATAAAAGGTTTTATCCCTCTTCTTAACTGAGTTGGCTATCTTTTCTCGGTTTGGGCCTTTGCTGTTCTGACTGCCTTCCCAGCTTCCTTTTGCTTTAACTGATACAGTTCTCTGTTCTGCTCCTTCTGTGATTCCTTGTACTTCCTGAATGCTTTCTTTTCTCTTGAACCTTCACTGCCACTTCCTTTGAGAACCATAGTGGTTTCTTACATCGTTTGTTTGTTTATTTGCTTCACACAAAGGCTTGTTACCTCTGTGATGGCAGTTTTAATTATTCCCCATTGTTCTTCCACCCCTCCTTCCTGCCCATTTGCTAGTGCATTCCTTAGGCACTCATCCATTTTGGCAAAGTCAGCCCTCCTAAAGTCCAGTACTTTTGCCTTTGTATGGCTTGACTCTATTGCTGTGTTTATTGTGAACCATACTGTTCGATGGTCACTAGTTCCCAGATGGCTACCCACTTCTACATCTGTGATCCTCTCTTCATCTCCATTTGAGAGAATGAGGTCTAAGATTGCTCCCTCTCGAGTGGGCTCCAATACTAGTTGTCTAAGGCATGCCCCCTGTAGGGCATCTAGAATAACCCCACTCTTAGAAGTGGCTGCTGCAACTGCACTCCAGTTAACATCTGGCATATTCAGATCACCCATCAGCAATATCTCCCCTTTTTTTGCCATTCTAAGTATACTTTCTATCATTTCCTTATCCATTTCCTCCCCCTGAGAAGGGGGTCTGTATACAACCCCCGTGCGGATTGTGGTGCCATTGCCGGTCTCGAAATTTAACCACAGTGCTTCTTCTCCTCCCTGTTTTACCTTTTGTTCTGTTGCTTTGATTCCTTCCCTTATGTAAAGAGCTACTCCTCCTCCTCTTTTACCCTCCCTGTCCCTCCTGTAGATAGTGTATCCTGGTATGTTTACGTCCCAGTCATGGTTTTGTGTGTACCATGTTTCTGTGACTGCCACGATATCCAGATGTTCCTCCTCCATCAAGGCCACTAATTCAGGAAGCATGTTACTCAGACTATGGGCATTGGTACTCATTGCTCTCCATTTTTTGATGGCTTCACCTTCTGTTGCAGCATCCCCCACTGACCTTTCTACCTCGGTCTTTTTCTCATTTAGTACCCTGTTTTGTAGGGAGAGGCTGGGATTTTCCTGCTGCTTATCAGTGCCTCCTCCCTTGACTAGTTTAAAAGCTTGCCAATGAAGCATTTAAACCCGATTGCTCAAAAGACTTGTTCCCTTCCTGGACAGATGCAGACCATCCTGCCATTATAGGCTGGTGTCCCTCAGGTGGAACCCCAGTCTCAATGAAGCCAAACCCTGTGTGCCTTTTTTCAACCATTTGTTAAACTGCATGGTGCAAAGTACCCTCGCCTCACTCATGCCATTGACAGGCAGCACCTCTGAGAAGGATACTGTGTGTGCTACTTGTCTTAGGCCCCTCCCAATTCTACAAAGTCCTTCTGCACTGCTCTAATCTCATGTTGAGCCAAGTCATTTGTCCCTAGGTGGACAATGATGTCCAGCTCAGACTCCGTGCAGCTGTTCTCGTGATCCTGAGGATCGCTTCCTGTCCCTCAAGCCATGGCACCAGGCAGGCACCTTACTTCAGTTTTCCCTGCTCCCCCCCTAATAATTGAGTCCCCCACCAGGAGCTGCTTCCTTTCCTTGTGGTGTCCTCTGCCTCCTTCCTGTGGGCCTCCCTTGTGACAGTTGTTCTCAGCCTCCTTAGTCTCCTCTGTGGGTGCATCCATAGGGGAGCTATGCTCCCCCAGAATGGTGTATGGATTGTGGAGTGGAACAACTGACTGGGTGTGCCTCTGTTCTCCCATCCTCACCCTCCCTGAGCCCACTGTGGTCCAACTGCTGTGCTTTCCTCGCAACCTCTGAGGTAGTGGTGGTGGCTCTGGTGCTCCTTGGATGGAGGAGGTTCCCTTCCTACTGTCCAGTGTGGCCTGGGGGAAGGTTCCCTTACTACTGTCCAGTGTGATCTGAAGACGGGCAACTTCTTCCCTCAGGGCAGAGAGTTGTCTGCAAATAGGGCAGCATCTCAGCCTCCAGAAAGACTCCCGGAAGACTGCTGCCCCACAGCCATTACATTGCACTACTCCCCACATGTTTATCTACTTTTTTTGTGTGTGTGTGTGTTTGTGTGTGTGATTGGTTTGTTATATAGAAATATATATATTATACAATGTGTATGCTTGTATTGTCAGTGCAGTGTGCTAGAGAGGGTATGACAGTGATATGCACCTTCCACTCTTGAGGAAATTATGTCAGAACCCCAGTTATAAAGGAACTATTTCCAGGGTGGGTGGGGTGAGGGGTGGGAAGGGTTGGGCCTAAACTGTGCCCTCACAAAACAATCAGCTAAGAGCTCTGACCCACCGCTGCGATGAGTGCCTTCATGTCAGCAAGATGCCCTACACAACAATTTGACAGAGAAAATACCCTGCTAATCAAACAGAGAAAAATCCAGACATCCAAGACAGACACAGGTAAACCTCCCCAGCCCCAAAACAGGCTGGTGGTTTGTGCTCTGAAAGCAGTCAGCCCCAAAATAAGTCAGCTGTGCTTTAAACTCTTCCTGCACTGAAAATCTTAAGAATTGTAACAAACGTAAAGCTTAATCCACCTCCCTCTGTTGCTTGAAAGACTGTCTTTTCCTGATAATTCTAAGTTCCTTATTTCACCTTTCAGTTAGAAGTAGCCTCCACCTGCAGAATATCTGCTACAAACCAAAGACAATTGTAAGGTTCACAATTGTAATTGTAAGGTTCACCTCCCTCTGTTGTGAGCACAACTCGCTTTCTTGCAAATCCTATGTTCAGTATTGCAGCTTCCAGGCAGAGGTAGTTTCAGTTGAAGAATATTAGCTGTTCTGGCCTCCCATGATGTGTTCTGCTGACTGCTTCCTTCTGACAAGCCCCTTCCCCGCTACCAGTTTAAATTCCACCTGGTACCTATATACTCCCCCAATTTATTTTTTCAGGATGTCCTTCCCTGCTTTGCTTAGGTGTAATCTATCCCTTGCAAAGAGTTCTTTATTTTCCCAGAGTATTGCCCCAGTCTCCCCAGTCCAAACCCTCTGGCTGGACACCAGTTCCTCAACCAATTATTAAATTCACAAATTTTCTGCTTCCTTTCTAAGGTTCCCCTAGGTACTGACAGGACTTCTGAGAAGGAGAGAGTGGTTCCTTATGCCGTACATATTCTCATCAGCTCTCTGTATCTGGCTTGCACTTCTTTCACACTATTTTCTGCAAGCTCATTTGTGCCAATGTGTACCAAAATATTTGGCACCCCCTCTTGCTTCCTTACTAATGAGTGCACATGGTGTGCAACCTTGTGCACAGTCATACCCAGCATGCACTCAACCCCAATACAGATCTTGCTCCATTACCACTAACCCCCATTTGATTCCCCTGACTATGGAATCCCCCAGTATCCATACCCTAGCATTCATTTTGGTTGAACATTGTATGTTGTTGTCAACTACCTTCTCCCTGTCCAACACCACTGCCACCTCCCCTCTGAGCCTTACTTCGCTCCCTTTAGCTCCCCCTTGCCTGAATTCCCCCTTGACCAATCAACTTCCCCCTCACCCTTGGTACTAGCCCCTCCCCCTTTCTACCAACTTACCCCCTCGCAATTAGTCCTTCATACCCATCCGCTTCATCCTGCTCCCTGTCCCTTTCTAATCCCTGGGGACTGTGCTCGTCACTCCCCCTGACTCCTCCTCCCTCACAAGCCCTACTCTACCATCCTCAGCTGTTTTTTCCAGGATCTCCTCTTATTCCCTGTCCTGTCTTCCCCCCTCTCTCTTCTGCCCACCCTTTCCATCATCAGACTCCACTGACTCCACATGATCCCTGTGTCCCTTCTATTTTTTAGCAGGGTATACCTAGTCATCACTACAACACCTCCTACAGCACCAATGTCGCTTTACACCCTGACCCTACCAAGGCTGACATCCACTCCTCCCTTAACTCCACCTCCCTTTATCCCCCCCTTCCTGACCACTTCCTGCCATCCCCATTCATCCCCACCACACTACCCTCTTCCTGAACACTCCTGAGTTTTCCGTAGCCTGGTTTATTTCTTTCACCATTTACCCCACTTCATGTCTCGCACATGACCTCTCAGTTGTTCCCCTCTGAGCTGCAAGACCACTGCTGCATCTCCTCCATGCCCTTCTCCCCTGATTAATCTCTCCCCCTTCCTCCTTAACTCCCAGATTTCCATTTCCAGGTATAACACCCTCACGCAAATAGGGCATATTCCTGCTCTCCAGAGTGTATCCGTATGCACAGCTGATCCAAATCCATTGCATCTCACTATCCTGCTAGGACCACTCCCCCACCCCATTGCCTTGTTTTTCCACCCACCCCTTTCTCTCTACCTTTCTGGTCTCTCCACCCACCCCCTCCCCATCCCTCTCCCTTCCTGGACCATCCACATCTTCACTTATGACCTAACTCATGTTGTCCCCCCACACTCACCTCTCCTTGTGTCCAGCTCCTGCCGCCCCACGCCCAATGACTAAATATTGGCAGAGCAACTATTTGTAGAATATTCCAATTTCACAGCATGTATTGATACAGTAGGGCTACAATTTCTAGAACATTACAATGCCCCACAGCCACAGCGTTTCAGCAATTTCCTGCCTTCTTGTAATTTGTAGAATATTCCAGTATCACAGCATGTATTGATAGGGTGACAATTTCTAGAACATTCCAATGCCCTACAGCCACAGCATTTCAGCAATTCCCTGCTCCTTGAGCTCAGCATGAGTTTTTATCTCATTACTTACATATATCAAAAAGTCCTCATTTATTTATAAGCCACAATACTGCAATTTTCATTTAAAAGTATGAGAAAACCTTTACCATTCCCCTGAGGTCACCCCATCCTTTTCATTATTTCTTTACCCCTCAATAATTTCACCAGTCCCTGCATAAAGTATTATAACAATCCACCCCTTAGTTACTGTACAATGTTTAAAAAGCTCCTTGACCCCTCAATAATTTCAGCAACTCTTAAACAAAGTTATTTCAATCCTCCCCTTAATTACTGTATGATGTTCTAATATTTTCCCTTGACTCCTCAGGAAATTCCAGGAGTACATACACCAAAGCTTGTGACACTCCACTCCTTAATTACTGTACGAAGTAGTAAAACAACCTCATGACCCCTCTGTACTCACAACAACTTATTGCAATCCTCCCCTTAAATCCTGATTCAAGATCCAGATTCCCTTTGTTATTCAGTGCTGGTTTGTTTCCCTATGTCTTAGCTCAAAGTTACCAGCATTTGTTTCCCAATCAATGCCTTAGAGCAAAGTTAACTAGGATCCTAGGTTAACTAGGATTTGCGGCCTATCCTGTAGGTAGGGAAATGGGCAGACTAGATGGGCCAAGCGGTCCTTATCTGCCGTCAAAGTCTATGTTCCTAAGTTACCATCAACCTCAACTCATATGTTGCAAATGTTTAGACCCTTATGCTTGAGTACCAGTAGTACAGGTTATGACTTAACTAATATTATACAATGGCAAGGAAATTTCCTGTATTCTGATTGGTCAGCGGGTGCCTGAGACAGTGATGTTATTACACAATAACATCACTGTATTGATTCATTGGATCATTGGATTACCATCATCTCCTCAGAAACACAAAAAATCTACTAAAAACATTTTACATTTTTTTAAATTTTGTATAACATCGAACCATTGTATAATTGCAATAAGGCACTCCAAGGTGTATGTTATTATGTAATAACGTCACTCCTGGGGCGGTGGAAGTACTGAGCTTAGCCTCGTGCTTCCACCCAGCCCAGGAGTGACGTTATTACACCATAACACACACCTTGGCATCCCTTATTGCTTAAATCAAACTGTTACAGCTGCCCACAACTAGTTATAATTTTAGCGCCTTACCATATGCCGCAGAACACTTGATCTCAACCATTTCAAATTTCAGCAATTTTGATGATTGATTGATTATGATTGTTAGGATTATTCACATTCTGTACAGACTGCTGATGTAGCTGTTAGTTGGATTTTGATATTTTTTTTTCTTTTAAAAAAAGTGAAAAACTGACAGCCCACCATACAGGTGTTACCGTACAAAAATATGTTTACTTTCCTTGATCAACTCCCACTGCATCTTTCCTGGACTTAGGAACACCCCTAACACAGTCTAGTCACTCATTATACAGTGGGAGTAGAGGAGACTATTGTATTACGAGTAGTTGCATTCTTTGGGGTGTTTCTAATGTTCAGAAAGTATGCAGTAAGAGTAACTCAAGGATCTGAAGCAAAACAAGGTTGAGTGTAACAACACATTACCATGCATTTCAGTTCTACTAAGCAAGGAAGCAAATAAAACAACTAGCAACTTCACTACATTTTAAAGAAGGTAAGCAAACATAAAATGTGCTTTTTTAATTAGAAATAATATGATGAAAAAAGGTTGACAGTGTTCCTTTAGCACAGTGATATAATTGACTTTGAACTGTTGGGGTGTACAAACAGAGAGACTATAGCAGCAGTATGACCCATAATGCAGTATCACTGTCAAAAAAGCCAATATGCTGCTTCTTGGTAATGCAAGTAAGCAGAACATTCCTAATAAAATCAAAGGTCTTATTAATGCCAGCAGTCTGAGCAGGTCTGATGGCTTTGCTGATGCAACTAAATTGGTAATGCTTGAATTAAAGGCACAACGAGGCCTCACAGAATCAGTAGAGCCACAACTCTAAATCCAGCTAATCTTACATGCTCCTCTTCTGTTTGATACCCTGATGTACTGTATCTGATGCGAGTCTCACAAATAAAATATATATATATTTTTTTATTTATTGTTTATGCTCCCTGTATCTCCCAGCCAGTCCTCAATCCGAATCTCCATCCCTTGACCTCACCTACCTTACCACAGCCTGCCCCACAGAGCCTCAGTTTACCCTCTAGACAGGGTTAGGTGGTGGCTGGCTACACCCCCAGTCATGTACCTTGTCAGTCTGTTTGTGGTGGTGGTGAGGACCACCCCAGACATACTGGGGTTCCCACCTGAAGCCAGCACCAGGGTCGAGCTTTTAGTTCCCCAGTGTCAGTGATCTCTTGGCAACATTTCCACACAATGAGGAGACCAATGCACCTGCAGCTCACAAAGCAGATGCAGAGCATGGGTCCCCAGGCCAATGTCACCCCCTCCCAGCCTGTTGGCATTCTGTGCTGTACTGCCACCAGTGGTCACCGATGTGGCAGTTTCACAGCAGGAACAGCAGCCCTGCCTCCTCGGAGAAGGAGAGCGGTCCATGGGATGCTCGCTTCTTCTATTCTCCCCAACCCCCGGCCGGCCCACCAACAGCCCAGGCTCATTCCCGAACCTGGCGGCTCATCAGTGTCACAAGCTGCAGATCTACTGCTGCACCTGTGAGCTGGCTAATAAAATATATTTTATGGCAGGTGAGAGGAAAGGGATCATGCCTAGTACTCCCCCACCTCTGGGGGCTTGTAGCAGCACAGCAGAAACAAAGAAAGCTGTGGCCAATACTGGAGTAGGTGAAGGGAATTTGGAGGGGGGAACACAAAGGGTGCAAGCACCAAGAAAAACAAGGGGATGAGAGGACATGCAAAGCACATGGGTAGTAGCAAAGAAGGAACAGTGGTCAGATGAACAAGGGTATGCCTTAATATCAGGAGCCTAGGTAACAAAATCAGTGAGCTCCAGGCACTGATAACAGACACTGAAGTGGATCTCGTGGCCATACCAGAAATGTGGGCTTTGGAAAATAATAACTGGGAATTGACAGTCCCTGGGTACTCAATGGTCAGGAGGGATAGACGTAGAGAGGAAAGAGTAGCACTTTTTGTCAGAAAGAATCTGGGGCAGGTTGTATTTCTTCACAGATGACACTAAGCTCTGAGGGATGGTGGATAGTGATGAGGAATTAAAGGAAATGCAGAGGGACTTGCAAAAGCTGGAGGGGTGGTCAGGGTTTTGGCAGTTGAAATCCAATGCCAAAAGGTGCAAGGTTATATGCCTAGGGAACAAGAACGTTAGAAAAGAGTACTGGATGGGAGGGGTTAGACTTAGTACCACAGCTGGGGAACAAGACCATGGAGTTATCATCAGCGACTCCGTAAAGCAATTGAGTCAGTGCAACAAGTCTTATAGCAAGGCAAGTAGGATGCTTGGATGCTTGGATCGGGAGGGATATTGATAGCAAATAAAAAGAGGAAGTATTGCCCCTGTATACAGCCTTTGTGAGGCCACACCTGGAGTATTGCGCCCAGTTCTGGAGGGCTCACCTCAGGAAGGATAGCGATAGGCAGGAGACGGTGCAGCATAGGGAAATAAAAACAATTTAGGGCCATCAGGGCATGTACTATCAGGAGCGCCTCAAGGCACTGAGTATGTATTTGCACGATACCAGAAGGAAGAGGGGAGATATGATAGAGACCTTCAAATTCCTAAAAGGAATTAACAGGGTGCACAACAGTTAACTATTTAACTTGAATACTAGCTCACGATTATGTGATTATCAGTGGAAGCCAACAGGAGGAAGTTTCAGGAGGGACTTGAGGAAGTACTATTTTACAGAAAGGGTGGTGAAACCATGGAACAGGCTGCCAACAGAGGTGGTGGATGCAAAAACCATTAGTGGTTTTAAGCATGGCTAGGAGAGAATGAAGGGTATAGAGGGTTGCTCAGGGCATCAGAGTTGGGGAAGAGAATGTGAGAAATGGGGAGTGCTAGGACCCTGGCGGAACAGTAGGTCTCAGAGAGTAATAACAGTGGTGGCTCTACACCAGGGCCCGCCAGGGCACGTGCCCTGGTAAAAAAATGCTGTGCCCCAGTTGGTGCCCCATATGGTGCAGAGATTCCCCCATAGTAACAATATATAAGTGCCCTGGCTACCATCTGTTGTGCCCCAGCTGTGCCCTGGTAACCATTTGTGGCTAGAGCTGCTGCTGAATAGGGAACTCAGGCAGACTAGATTGACATTTGGTCTTTTTCTGCCATCATTGTCTAAGTTTCTGTGTTTCTGTATTGCAGTAATTCTGAATCAGTCTGGATCTCCACCCATCTGTGGGGGAAAGATCTGGGGGGGTCTTTTATAGACTACCAGTTCATAACTCTGAAACTGATGAATCCATCAGAAATCAGCTGGACATAGCTTGTGATTTAGGAAACATCATTTGTATGGTGGGGGGGGGTCTAATTTTAGTGTTACTGATAGGTCTAACAGTGTTGCCCTTTCTTCAGGGAAACTTCTCCAACTGTATGTATGTGAATCCACACATAAATCCTCAGTACTGGTTTTGGTCATTAGCAGTCTGGTGGACAACCTTACAAACTGTCAAATAATGTCACCCTTCAGTTTTAGTTATTACAATGTAGTTCAGTTTGGGTTCATCCTGGCACCCATACTGTACAAAAGAGAATTACATGTTGTAAGATCTTCCAGAAAAGCTAATTTTGCTGCAGTGGGAGTAACTGTGATTGACCAGAATGAAGAGTTCAGTGGAAAGAGTGTCAGTATGTGGACAGGTGTCGGATAGGTAACACAAACTTAGCTTTTTTAAGTTTTAAAACACACTTGAGTGTGATATTTATTAAACTCAAAACAGGCAAACAAACTGGATAAATCAAAATATGAAACAAAAATACAATACAATCGGTAGCTCTCACAGTTTTACCCTGTCAATACAGGTATGTTTCCTTCTGTGACTATTCTGGCTACTTCCCTTAGGTAGCTCTGTTCGTTATCATTACCAAGGCTCCTCTGACTAACCTCACCTCCAAGAAGTGTATATATAGTCCCTAGCTGGGTCACCTGACCAGGCCCTTAATCTGTACATACATTTTTCTAGCTCTACGTTATCAAAATTGCTCAGGGTGACCACTCAACATAAACAGATTAAGCAGTTGTATCATAAACCTTCATTTAATAAAAAGACTTTGTGGGCTTTAAAATACTCTGAGAATAGACAATGAACTTTAATAAGCCTTTAAGCCCCTCCTACAATCTGACAGGGACAGCCCCTCTTCTTATCAAAATAGAAATTAGATTGCACCGTTTCCCCTATAGCTGTGCATTCTCCAGACTCCTGGATTTGAGGAAAGCCTGGTGCAGGGCATTTTGAGGAACATGGAACAACTGATTCACCTACACAGAGGTAATACCCTTTTTAATTTGTACAAAGGCCAAAAATGTGTACACGAATTACCAAACAAGGGGGTTTTAACTGACAACATTTAAAAAGTACAATGCAGGTGAATAAGTAATTGTTTTTCTAGTCTGAAGTAGTTGAATGTAGTTTTATAATTATTTGATAAAACATTAAAGAAAAAACAACAACATGCAACTGCAGGGCACTGCACTTTTATATTTCATGCACTTCAATACTGGCTTCTTGTAAGTAGTCCCTCTTTTTTATGTTTATTTACAGTTCTGAAGGAGTTGCTGAATGAAGGGGTGGCTGAAATGTTTATTTAAGTTCAGTGACAGCCATTTGCTTCTACACAGACTGCAACTCCTTGTGTTTTCTCTTCTTTGCAGTCTTTTACTGCTTCCCAACAGTGCCTAATTACTTTTTATGTTTCATTTCAGAGTCAGAGGGAAAGAACAGCCCCCCCCCCCTTTTTAGAAGCAGCAGCACAGTAAAGCATGGGGTGGCAAACTGAAAGTTACAAAGACATGCTGCCCCATTTTTAAACTGCGCTTCTGTTGCTGTGCAAACTAAGCCTTTCTGGCTCGATGCAACAAATACTGGGAGCAGCATTTCAATCCTATGCCGCTAGCTCTCAACAAACCAAAGGGAAAAAAAAAATAAAGTTTATGTTCCTCCCTTTTTCCACAAGGGCATATTTTCTACATTTAAGTGCTACAGCAGTATCATTTTCTACCTGAGCAGTATAATATTTTGCACAAACATTTTTAACTGCGTCATTATTTTTCTACAGCATCAAGCATTTTTAATACAAACCCGTACATGCAAGTTCTTTTAATTTCATAATGGTTTCAGCCTTATTATACTACACAGGCACCATTCATTATATGAGTGCACTCTTTATGCCAGTAACTGATTTAGGCATATTCCACATAATGCCTTTACTACACTTTTGGCACATTTTCCATTTGTAGGACCCAACCCAAGGAAAGAAAAGGAAACTGTAAAAATACAAAAGACAGAATAAAGCAAATAGGATGCTGGGATGCAGAGGCAGGTGCATCACCAGCAGGAAAAGGAAGGTCATAGTTCCACTATACAAGACACTAGTGAGGCCCCATCTGGAGTACAGTGTACAGTTCTGAAGACCTTACCTACATAAGGACATAGACAGGGTAGAGAAGGTTCAGAGGAGGGCAACAAAGATAGTACATGGATTGCATCACAAGTCCTATGAGGACAGGTTGAAGGAACTGAACATGTACTCCCTGGAGGAGAGGAGGGAGAGAGGGGATATGATAGAGACATACAAGTATCTTACAGGGAGGAACAGGGTGCAGGAATACACTATTTTTAAGTGAAAAAGATGTTCCAGGACTAGAGGACATGGGATGAAGTTGGAGGGAGGGACGATTCAGAGGAAGCGTGAGGAAGAATTTCTTCACAGAGCGGGTGGTGGACAAGTGGAACACCCTGCCAGAGGAAGTGGTGGGGGCTGAAACAATCACTGGATTTAAGAATGCATGGGATAGACATAAAGGATTTCTGGAGGTCAGGGGTAAGGGGCAACAGACTTCTAGGAAAACATAAACTGAACTCACAAGCTCAAGTGGGCAGACTGGGTGGGCCATAGGCCCTTATCTGCCAACACTGTCTATGTATCTATGTACTAAGGAGGACAGGACAGGGCTACGATAGGTGGCCATCCCACCGTAACCTGAAAAAAGAGTAGGCAAAGAAAGAGGGTCACTACTGCATAGTAGATCTAAAGTTTAGAACAAAACAATATTAGAGACAAAAATTCCTGGGGTCCTATCTCAAAACCAAGGCGGAACACTGGTCCACCACACAGTAGTAAATGGAACATATTAAAACACATTGTGTGCCCTGGAAAACTCTCACATCCCAACATATAATAAATACAGCAGTAAAGGGAGGCAGTCTATACGGTATGCTAAAAAATCAAAAAGTCAATAAAGAACAAAGAAAGGACATGCAAGAACCATAACATATGCACAAATACAGAGTCACTAGATATTTATAAAAACAAACTAAGCTTATGTAAAAAAAAATCACAAGGCAGGATAAAAGGACATACAGTATAACTTAGATAATCTTTTAGTTGAGCACAGACTGTGATGTGACCTCGGTGGACTTCTAAACATGTAAAAATAGCATTTAAAATATGCTCCTGATTAATATTAATTGTGCACGCCCCCACACTCTACAGACTTGTAAGTCACAAATCGTCTGAGCATGGGTGTGCCATGGAGGTGGGACATTGAACAGAGTGTACCAGGAAGGGGAAGAGATCCAGTGGCCAGCTTCTCAGTACGAGGATTTATGATCCCACAATCAAGCAGCAAGTCAAAACTTCAGAAAACTGGACTGGGGGGGTGTACCAATGTTGGTGCTCATTAAGTCTGCCCTGTTGTTCCTACCTAGACTTCTCCAATCTTTTCAGAGCTCTGAGAGCCACCATCAAACTTTTTGCTTGTAATTACCCTTTTGTAAAGATCCCATTGTGTTTTGAACTTCAGCTAGTTCTAGCATTAATCACTTTACTGGATAGGGTGTTCCACCTTCACCTTCTTATCACCTGAGTATTTCCATAAGTCCTTTTTGAAGGCCCCCATAGTAGTTTGAGTTTGCGTCCCCTGGTGGTCATGTTACTCCTCAATTTAAATAAATTAAAGAAGTTTACTCTGTTGTACCCCTGAATGCATTTGCAGGTTTTTATCATTGATTCATGCCCCCTCTCTCCTGTACTCTGTGGTGAAAGCATGTTTAGGCTGTCTAATCTTTTCTGAAAGGTCTTACCTTCCTAGTCATTTTTTGTTGCCCTCTGCTGAGCAGTTTCTATTCTTTTCTTATCATTTCTTAAACAAGGATTCCAAAACTGCATGCAGGGTTTACGCCAATCCATGCTGCTCACAAGGAGGGGGTTCTCCAATCACCGTCTTGGTGCCATTTTTCAAAAATTCAGGGAGTTGAAGCTCCCAGGGACGCACCTTGCGGCTTTTACGGCTCCGGCGGGCCAATGCAGTGGGGAGCAGCTGGGCTGCTGGTCCTCGATCTTGGCTTGAGCTTTGCGGATGGCTCCTTCAACGGAGAAGATCCCAGAGGAGCGGGGAGAAGTCTGGGCACCTGCTGCTGGGGTTACTGCTTGGCTTGGCAGACCAGTGGGTCCACGGCAGTGGCTGCTCTGGATGCGGCGATCCGAAGCCCCGGTGGGCTTAGATGTACCTGAAGGAGAGAGCAAGGGAGGAGAAGGTTTAAGTAAGCGGAGGGGGGGGGGCTCAAGTAGAACAAAAGAAACAGGGCGGGCAGAGAGATAAGGGAGGAGTAGACAGGGTGGAGCATGGCAGTTATAGGAGAGGACAGCGAGAACAAGCTTGAGAAATACAACTTATACTTCAAACACTGGATCAATTCCTTAACCGTGTAATTTGCTAGCAATACTGGAATTAACCCCTGTGGGTAACTTTAAGAAATGCTACAGCACCAATAAATAACACAGTTCTATTTCTTCCGTATGAAGGTTGTTACTAGGTCAGAGATAAAACTTCAGCAAGTAGCTTTAAGGTCAATACAAAAGCACACACCCTCGCAAGTAAGCCCCAAAGGAGCAGTAATCACAGTAGAATTTTAGCCAGTAGCTTTAAAATTAATACAAGAGAGCGCAAGTTAGCCCCAGAGGAGCTGTAAACCACAGTATAATCTTAGCCAGAAAAGGCGCGCTGAAGACGGGGAAAGGCAGGCTCACTACTGTGCAGTGTGGTCCATGTCTCAAGCCGACGGCAATGGGTAACAAAGCCAAGAACAGTCCCTTGGGTTTTATGCCAATCTGTGCTGCTCACAAGGAGGGGGTTCTCTAATCACCATCTTGGCACTCCTTTTCGAAAATTCAGGGAGTTGAAGCTCCCAAGGACGTACCTTACGGCTTTTACGGCTTCGGCGGGCCAATGCAGTGGGGAGCGGCTGGGCTGCTGGTCCTCGATCCGGGCTTGAGCTTCACGGATGGCTCCTTCAACGGAGGAGATCCATAGTGCTGGCATGCTCCCCGCCCACCCCTGCATGTTGCGGTCCTTGAGGTGGGAATCAGGTGCATAAGGGCTCGCACCCCCTTAATGCATCCTGTGCGTGGGGCGCAATAGATGCGGAATCTCTCTGCGCCTCACTTACACGGCACAGAGGCACTCTGCACCTTCAAGCATAGTGGCCCATTGTGAATAAACTCAGGATTGCTAGGATCATATTTAAAATGCTATATCCTGCCAGACTGTCAATATAAAAAAATAACAATACCTTTACATATGAATCTCTGGATCAAGCAAAGAAATTTCTGGCAGAGCTGCTCCTAGAGTTGTTGGAGTGGGCTGATTCAGCTGACTTTAAGATCCAGTCATGAGAAGATAACCAGGAAGATTTTTCTTTCCTCTCACAACATGGTTATTTCTACTGAAACTTCTCTTTCCACAAAATGTTACTGAACATAGTCTAAAAATGCTGTTTCTGTAGTTTTGTTCTGATACCGATCACTTTGATTTAAATAATGCTTCTTGGTTTGGTCTGTTAGACATCGCAAAATGTTTCTTTGTGCAATTTTCAAACTAATCCTGCTTGTTTAAGCTCTCCGGACTACTTATTGTTTCATATTTCAATGTTTTGAAGTACTTAAAACCTGTTTTGTATAAACCGATTTCTTTTTTTTTTTATTTAATTGTTCTGTGACTTGTGCAAATTCATAGTAGTCAAACCTTCAGCACTCTGAAATAAGATTGATACTGGATGTACACGTGCTTCTGATGTTAAATTACACATGTTGGAGTTCTCTTAAAAAAGCAAGCTTTTGCTTATATTTATATATGTAGATCAAATAGTTCCACCTTCTGCCTCGCTATGCTAAGAAGTTAACTAACTTAATCCAATAACTATTTCATATTTAGCTTATATTTTGAGACACTATGGGCTGGGTCTCTTTTTTAATTTTTTATTCTGAATCTATATACTAGCTTACTTCAGTGCAATGTTGGCATTCCGATTGCAACTCTTCAAGACATCGGTTATGGTAAATGTTTACCGCTTAACGGTATTACTTAGTTGAGTATGAACGTATGTTTCTATTCAATAGATTCATGGATATGCCGCTACTTCAATATGTTTATTTTTTCTTTTTAATAATAAATAACAGGCTCTGCATATCAAAGGCAAACGCTAAGTTTTATTTGTGAAATATGCCATCAAGCAATCTTATGGAGGTGGAATGTTTAAATAGTTGGAACCTTATTTTCTTTTTGCAGTTACTAGTTTTTTATTAAGTTTTCAAGTTTATGTGAGCAATAAGATACGACAGGGTGTGTGTTGAACAGATATTACCACACGCCCAGGGGCGTAGTAAGGCACGAGGCCCTGCTGAGTGTCTTCAGCCCCTGGAAGTGTGGTAATATCTGTTCAACACACACCCTGGAGTGTTTTATTGTACTTATAAAGTGGTAATCTTTTTTAAAAAAAATTTTGCTTCTACAAAATAGCACATCTGTAAGCAGCAAAAGGCAATTTTTATCAGAACTTCTGATAAAATAGTCCTTCCACCAGCGAGAAAATTACATCATGGTTTTGCCAGGCAGGCAGGCAGGACCCCTCCCCCCCCGACCACACACACACACAAACACACATACTCTCTCTCTCTCTCTCTCTCGGGTTTGGGGACAACCTGCTATATTTTTTTTAATTTATTTTCCCTTCAGTGATGTAGGACTGAGCAGCATCTCTCCTGAGTGCTGTTGTTGAGCAAATCAGACATGCTTGTTCCATGGGGTCTTTCCTATTACGGAACTGACCGCATGGAAGAAAAACAGCCCATTATGTGTTTTTAGTTGCTCATGAAGCGAGCAGTGAGTTGTCAGGAGCAGGGTTTTGAAAGGGGAAGTATACTGCTGCCTTGCCAGAGAAGAAATGGAAACAGAATGGCACCAGTTTCTTTCATAGCGATGACCTGCCTTAGCAGGGGAAAAAACAATGGCGGCATTTCAAATGCGAATGTTCTAATTGCACATTGATTTTTTTGTGCAGTACAGTCTTTTTTTTTCTATGCGTAAAACGTATTTGACACTTCAGTTGCAGCCAATCAAAATGCTCAATTTTCCTTACCCATTTTATAAATCACAACAATACATTTTTAGGATGGTTACAGACTAGGATAATTACATACATTTATTGGTGTAACATTGTAATGAGTTTTAAACAGGTTCATCAGACTAACATCGCGAAAGTATGAGGTCATAACAAAACTTCAAAGATAAATTAACATTTTGTACTATATGTATCAAGCTTGTTCAATAATTCTCTCTCTGCTTCACATAATTGACATTGTCTCATGCTGTGAACCAGGGATGCCTTGTGGGTATTACATACATAGTGTGTCAAAACTTAACTGACCACCTTTCAAGATTGTTCTGCAAAGTTACTGTACACATTTTGGTTCTGTATGGTTAGCTGTCTTGCCTGCTGGTTGTACTACTCTGTTACCTATCTGTTACTTTAAATCCTTAAGTTTGAAGTGATTTCTATCATAGGGTCATTAAATGTGTTCTGGCTTCATATACTATACTAGAATACTAACTACCTACATTATTTATCTACTAGTACTAAACTAATATTTAAACCTAATAGTAAAACCAGGCAGTTAAACCGAAACAGTGCCGTACAATAATCAGTTAATCCATTAATGTTTGTCTGATATTTTGTCATGTGCTTGTCATTTGTTTGTCATAAGTTTGTCATAAGGGTGGACCAGCTCTGCATTGAATATTCTTCAGTGTGTCTTCTTCAGTATGTGCATTGTGCTCGTGTGTGTGTGTGTGTATGTGTGTGTATGTATATATAGTATATGCGTATGTATGCATGTATCCTCTTGGTCTGCATGGGCAGATATCTTCCAGCAATATCTGGTTATGGTTAGGTCTGGTAAGGAGTCAGTGGTGCCTGTGTTGATATTTTATGATGGGGGGGTGTAAATGTGCAGAGATGTGTCTAAGCATGTCCTGGTTCAGAGCCTGTACTGTAAGGATATGTAGGTGTGCGAAAGATATTGTGTGTTTTGTGGGGGACATTGGTGTCCTACGTTTCAGTAATATTACCCTATTCCAGTCTGGGGGTGTTGAGTGTTGTTGGTGTAGCTGTGGCTGAGATTATGGTTGTGGTGGTTGTTGTGGTTAGTGGTGGGAGTTTGGTTTAGAAATTGATGAAATTTGTCCCAAGTTTTGTTGTGCAGTATATTGCCATGGAGTTTGCTGCCAGATGGGATAGGCTTTCATATTGTGCTAGCTTCACCATATCGTTGAGGAATTCTAGTACTGAGGGAATCTCCTTCATGCACCATTTGCATAAAATTAATTGCTTGGCTTCTATGCTGGCCAGAATCATTAGGTTGTACTGATAGTTCCCTAAGTGTGACAGATTGAGTTTTAACCCTAGTAAGAGGAGTTCAGGTGCTAAAAGAACCAGAGATTGAATAATGGATTGAAGGATGTGTTATATTTGTTGCCAGTATCCTGTGATTTGGGAGCAAGTCCAAAGGATGTGATATAGGTCTCCCCCCTGGCTGTGAGCATCTCCAGCAGCTGTTGTCTGTGGTGATATGTGCGGCGTGAAGTACCTGGGGTGTGCAGTACCAGGAGTGTATAATTTTGTTTTGTAATAGTCTACTGCCAGTGTTTTTAGCTCGGGGGTGTGTGTGGATTTCCAGCATGTGGCCCAGTCTGTCATCTATAGTTATGTTTAGGGCTTTCTCCCAATACCTTTTTGGCTTCCTTGTTTGATCTGGTATACCATCTCTGATACTGGAGTAGATCTGACTGACTTTTTTTTTTTTGCATTGGCTAAGCCATATCATGGTTGGGTGTGCAGGTTCGTGGGTTCTGAACTCTTGTATTAGTTTCAGGAGAGGTGTTAGTGCCTTTCTCAGTTGTAGGTATTTCCAAAATTCATTTTTGTGTAGCCCAAATCTAGTTTGGAGGCTTTGGAATGAATCTAAGCATTTTGATTTTGGCATTAGGATGTCTGATATCCTGTGGATATTCTTTTCTTTCCATGTGGCCCAGTTTATTGGTGTTACCCCTACCTTTAGGGATGTGTTTCCCCATAGTGGGGTAAGCTCTGGTTGTGAGAGGTCTATTTTCAACCAGTGGCCCATTTGTTTCCACATGTCCCAGGAGGCTTAGATAGGTGGTGCTGCCAGGTGTGAATTTGGTGTCTTTTCAAATAGACTAACATGAGGTGGGCGGTTTCCTGACAAGTGTGTTTCAATTTCAGTCCATATCGGGTAGGTTGGTCTGGATTCTGGGAACCATTGTAGGGTTTGTGCCACTCTAAATGCCCAGTAGTACCCTTTTAGCCACAGTAGGTCTAGCCCCCCCTTACTCCAGTGTGTTCTTAATTTGTTTCTACTATATCTTGGCCTTTTCCCCTTCCCATAGGAAATGTCCTATGCACTTAGCTATTCTTGTGAACCATTTGTTCGGGATTATCAGTGGTAGGTGAGCGATAAGGTGGAGTAGTTATGGTGTTGTCACCAATATAATTCTTTGCCCCATCAGAAGGCTATCACAGGAGGTGTTTTTTCTGTTGAATACCTATAACATTAGGGTCCTTTAAACCTCCAATACATATAGCTTCATTTTCTTCTGGTGGCTGACTCCACATGTATGTATAGTGAGGAGTAAAATTATTTGCTCGGAGTGCATTTCAGCTCCTTTTTTATTCTAAGCTATTATAAGAAACCACATAGAGTAAATGCAGGGTTGAAATATTTGTTTTGGATGTGTCTTTGAGTTTTAAATATGTGCAATTGCTATGTGCTGCCCTCACCCTCCATCAAAAGTTTTCGCTTCGATTCATTCAGCTGCCAGTATTTTGACAGGAGCTTATATATGGCCAGTTAAGCTCAGATTTTGACTCATTATAGAGAGCGATGGTATTTGCAAGCGCAGTTTGTGATATTTTTAAAAGCTGGGTCAGTCGGTTTTGTTTGCATATACCTCGCTAAGTCTACCTTTCAAATGTTCTTTACTTTCTAAGGTGTGAGCATGAGCGTAGTTTGCACCGCATCAATGGTTGAGAGAAACATTTATTTTAAGAAAGATCTACCGCGCACTTCAGAAGCAACCTATATGTGTGGAAGTCTTCATTAATAAATGTAGGTTTGGACCTTATTTTATAACACAGATCAGATAATTTATGCCTTTTGGTAAGATCTGCGTATTTTTCTAGCCTATATTCTTAAAGGTATTTTACATACTGCTTCATTTTAAAACGCAACATGCGTTACTTTTGGTTTGTGTTTGTTTGCTTGAGATTCAAGCATATTGGCAGCACCTTTCTAAATGTTACCTGTTTTTTTTGCTTGTGATAATGACCACTACTTATTGATCTATTTGTAATTTGAAACATCACTTATTTTCCTTCTAGTTATTTCATATGTGTATGGGATCCCATTCACATATCTGGAATGTGTAGTACGGTATGGGCTGCACGCTCATTGGCTCACGCTGTGGACCAATGGGCGAACAGCCCTACCGACAGTGTCAGTCGTCGGCGGGGTGCAGGCGGGTGAGGTGCTGCCGCGCTGCTGACCGGGGAGTGGGGGGGATATTGGGGATATAATTATTTTACTTAGCCCGCGATTGGGCAGGCAGGTCCACTGGACCACCCAGGATTTTGGGGATATAATTATTTTACTGAGCCCACGATCGGGCAGACAAGTCCACTGGACCACCAGGGATATTGGGGATATAATTATTTTACTTAGCCCACGATCGGGCGGGCAGCAGTCCTCTGGACCACCAGGGATATTGGACAGATGTCTTATTTTTTTTTTACAAATGCCCGCGATCGGGCATGGGGGTGCGTTGCCAGGTGCAGCCAGAGCTCGGGTGGCCACCCACAGGTGGCAGCTGCCGTGTTGCGCCCTGCAATGTGGCAGCTCACCTGTGGGTGACCAACAGTTGTTTCTTTTTTTTTTTAGGATCAGCTTTGTGCTGGCGCAGGTAGGAGTTGCGCATGCATGGCTCTGCACATCCTGGGCTGAATATTGGGCTGTGCAAGGTATGCATGGGCATGCCCCCCCCCACCTGCACCTGCATACATTACTGATGCGCTCCGGTGCATCAGGATTTGTGCCGCGTGCTTTTTCCTTTTGAATATCATGCCGGAAAGCATCAGTGGGTTGTGCTTGGGGCAATACTGTTGCGCCATGTGCAACCCTTTTGAATATCTGGGCCCAAGTTTACAAATTTACCTCCTTTACAAACTATTAGCACACTTTTGTCTAAACTAAACTTGAGCAAGAAATACATCTTAAATTTATTTGCTCTAAAAACAGCCCTAATCTCTTATTTTGGTCCATTTCCTTGAAGTACCAACTGTCAAGATTTCATAGATAAACTCATAAATACAAATAAAAATAAACATCCAATTGCAAATACATATATTATTTTACTTCTCTCTAAATTTTCAGAGGCTCCCATTTATCCTTTCTTTTGGTACGTAGAATCAGGATTACATGCTTTAAATTGGATTCATATTTGAGAAAATATTTATAAATATATTCCCTTAGATAACTTAAAACCTGTACTATTTTTAAAATTCTTCATAATGTTTCTATAACTCCCTCTTTTTTGTTTAAAATAGGTCTTATCAGTACTTATTCCCTCAGATAACTAATGAGTCCTGGTAGGATGAAACACGAGTCTTTGTCTTCTGTTGGCACCCTTTGCATACTGTGTGAGAGGCCTTTCAGCACCATGCAATTCTGCTTAAAGTTGAACCAGCATAATATTTTGTGGTGATCTGCATATGCAGCCCATGATGCTTTGCATTATGGGGGCATGTGTAATTTTGTATTTCTTTGAAATTTTGCTTCCTGACCAGTGCCCTTTGGAGTAACCCTTGCCTTAGTGCTTGTGCACTAAGGTTCTTTGTCTTTTAGCTTGTTTTTTATTTTTATTGGGCTCATCCCAACACAACCCAGATAGATCAACTTAGGGTAGCTGGTTGATTCCACTTGGGTGTCATACAGATGAGGTACACTGATGAGTTCTGGTAGGACAACACACGTGTCTGTGTCTTCTGTTTGCACCCTTTGCATACTGTGTGAAAGGCCTTTTGGCACCATGCAGTTCTGCTTAAATTTGAACCAGCATAATTTTTTGTGGTGACTTGCTTATGTAGCCCATGATGCTTTGCATTAAAGGGGTATGTGTGATTTTGTATTTCTTTGAAACTTGGCTTCCCAGCCAATGCACTTTGGGGTAACCCTTGCCTAGTGCTTGCTCACAAAGGTTCTTTGTCTTTTAGCTTGTTTTTTGTTTTTATTGAGCTCACCACACCCCAACCCAGATGGACCAACTTAGGGTAGCTGGTTCATTCCACTGGGGTGTCATACAGATGAGGCTGACTGATGAGTCCTGGATGGACAAAACACATGTCTGTGTCTTCTGTTGGCATCCTTTGCATACTGTGTGAGAGGCCTTTTGGCACCATGCAGTTCTTCTTAAAGTTGAACCAGCATAATATTTTATGGTGATTTGCGTATGCATCCCATGATGCTTTGCATTATGGGGGTATGTGTGATTTTGTATTTCTTTGAAATTTGGCTTCCTGGCCAATGCCCTTTGGAGTAACCCTTGCCTTAATGCTTGTGCACTAAGGTTCTTTGTCTTTTAGCTTGTTTTTTGTTTTTATTGGGCTCACCACAACCCAACCCAGACAGACCAACTTAGGGTAGCTGGTTCATTCCACTGGGGTGTCATACAGATGAGGCACACTGATGAGTCCTGGATGGACAAAACACATGTCTGTGTCTTCTGTTGGCACCCTTTGCATACTGTGTGAAAGGCCTTTTGGCACCATGCAGTTCTGCTTAAATTTGAACCAGCATCATTTTTTGTGGTGACTTGCTTATGTAACCCATGATGCTTTGCATTAAAGGGGTATGTGTGATTTTGTATTTCTTTGAAACTTGGCTTCCCAGCCAATGCCCTTTGGGATAATTCTTGCCTTAGTGCTTGCGCACTAAGGTTCTTTTTCTTATCAGTATTGACACATGTATTTGATGTAAAACAGGTACTGGCAATTTAAGCCATATATTATGGAGCTGTTCCTTAGTTAATCCACTCTGGCAAGAAATCAATGGAAGGGTAATAAATAAATTAAATTTACAAGGCGCCTTTACTTTGAATGCTGCATTCTAGGAAACTATACTTCTCTTTCAAGTAATTCTGATAGAGCTACCATAGGTTTAATAACTATCTTAGTTAAATGGATACTATTGAGGCATTGAGTGGATAACGAAATTTTAACTTACAAGGAATGGTCTATGACTATCTTACATACAATACAGATAGCTAAATTAATTGTTAGCTTTCATAGAAACCTACATATTTTCCACTCTAAATGAGGCATCTGGTATAATTTATTGCTCTCCTAACTGGTGGAAGTGAGTCCATTTTACTTTTATTTTTATTTTCCACCTATTTTACTTGTCAGTGAACAAAACGTGTATTGTCATTGTTATTAAAAGGACACCTCTTGAACTCCTTTAAATAAGAGGAATTGTAGCACAGATTTATGTTTATCAGCCCTTAGATTTTTACATCTATTAGAGGTTTATTTCACCCTGTCTGTTTTTTCATATATTCTCCCTTTAAATTGTAAACAGGTATTGCTTTCCTCAGGTCATGGGGTGAGTGAGGGTGGAGGTTTTTTCTTTTTGTATTTTATTTATTCTTCGATGTTCCTTAATTTGAGTGATGTTTTCTGTTTAAGTTTCCTTTGTTCTTTCTTTCGTTTTGGAATGATTGTAAATATTTAATATGTAATAAAGCTTAATCTGGTTCAGTTTCAGTTGGTTACCATCTGTATCCCCATCCCCCCTGAAAAAGGGACTTCTAGTCTCAGTGGGCCTACCGTTTAGAATTTAGAATTTATTTTATCTAGGATTACAAATACCTTTGAGCCAAGGCTCTTTTACAAAGGTTCCACATCAAGGATACACATACAACAAGGTTACAACATTGAATTAACGGAAATGCAATTCTTGTACAGCAGTGCTATAGGCAATCTGTAGAAAGGAGAGAGGGAGGAGGGTAGATGCAGCCAGAGGCATTTGTCGAAGAGTGGGAAGGAGAGATGGAGAAGAAGAGGGGGTGGGGTGAGGGGGTAGAATAAGTGCGGAAAGCTACCAGGTCAACAAAATTCAATAAATAAATAAATAATAGTTATATTATTGTTGTCAATATTTCCTTTGAAAGTTCGATTTATGAAAAATACAATAAAGAATAAATAATATAAAAAAGGAAACTCTCCTTCATTTCTTAGATAAGAGGCATGGGAGCTTTAATTTCCACTTGGAGAGTGACCAGAGATGGGCAGAAGGGACCTCAGTTTAACATCTCATTTGCAGGATGACACCTCAGCAGTGCAGCCCCCCATAGTGCAGTACAGTATACATTATGAGTATTACCTGAAGTGCTGGTGAAAGGGCTAAAAGGCATGACCTTACAATCTTCTGGCCCCAGAGGAAAGCATGCTAGCTGCTGAGCCACTAACACTGTCAGGAAAACCTTTACCAGCCTGATATCCTCGGCATATCTGAAACATAGTTAAAGCTTTCGATTCCCAGCAACCTCTGTGCACTGTGGGGATATACTTCAATAAAAAGCATTTGGACCTCATCCAAGGGAGGGGGGAAACACTATGATTTATTACAAAACCCATCTAAATGTCTCTGCCCCTAACTCCCCCAACCCATCTCTGGCCCTCAATTTGAATTATGTCATGGCACTCTAACCCTGTGTTACACAAGATCCCTGCACCCTAATTGGTACCCCCGGAGGTACGCCATAGATGGCTAGCATTTAGGCATATGTTATACTAACATATAGGGCTAAGGGCATCTACTGTACAAGAGTAGATGTCAGGATATGTATGCATATTATTGTTGTACACTTTATTTTCTAATATACACATGTATTTCTTGCTTACAAGATGCTAGGACACCTGTGTCCTCATAATGATTATGATATATGAGTCGGCATTGCCATCTTCTGATGATTTGTATTATTACACGGCTATGTACAAACTGTACCACTTTGTTTCTACGAAGTGATGACTACTACAAAATTGTACAATGTTAGACTGAGGAGCCATCTTTAATTTAGCCAATAGGGCTCATCTCTGTAACTAGAAATGTTTCTGTCTTATAGTAACCATGGTAATTATTGTAGGTGTATAACATAAGACATTACGTCTTCTATCTCAGAGACCCCAGGAGACACGGAGATTCCTCGAGGTATAGGGAATACTTAGCACTGGCTCCCAGTTCCTATTGGAAAGAACTGCTTACGGCAACTGTGATTATCCTTTTGGTAGTAATAAACAAGCTTTATTACTCGTATACTACATGTCTGTGATTCCTTGCATGCACATTATTGCCAAGAACCTGAGAGTGAGGTTTAGCCCTCCTGACAATTGGCAACCACATGCAGGCACTATTTGGTGATTGCAAAGTTTCACTTGTTGCTTAAACTTTTTCCCTTCCCAACGGGAACTGTAGCTTTCATTCCCGCATCACCTCTCCTGTTTTTCACCCACTTTGTAATTACTTGCAAAGTTTGGCTGCTTATGGGTGTGGTCAATGCTGACTCAACCCACCCCACAGCAGTTTTGAATTGGAAGCTTACAAGTGCACAGTAGTCTGACTATGGATAAGTGCACCTGTTGTGGATCGATACACAACACGGCACCTTTTCACAGTTTGATTTTTCATTCCCTCCTGCACAATGGCCACTGTATCAAATATCTGTGCAGAACTGAGACTCGATGTCTCAAACTTCCTTGCCTCCCATGGAGGATGGGCTGACTTCACGCAGGATGGAAGTCAATCTGAAAACCCTGTACTTGGGATTTCAACCCAGTACACAGAGAAGAGACAAACAGCCAGAAAGTGAGAAGCTAAAGGGCTGTCATTCACGACTCTCTTTGCTGCTTTGGAAGCTTCCAAAGCAAGGTTTCGATCCCTTGAACTGCAAATCTCATCTCTTAAGCAGGAGATGGGGTTGCAGGAAACTGAATGTGTGACAAGACAGTAGGATTTGGAGTCAGAACTCCAAACTCTGAGAAACAAAAAGGATTCCTTTTTGCATCATTCTGCTCAAGCAGGTGAGCAGGAACTTTGTATGTTGAAGCAGGAGTTTGACAGTTTGAGACAGAATAAGGGGCATGCTTTGCAAATGAATGATTTGATAAGTAGAATGATTGAACAAATGTGTGAGGAGTTGGGAGAGTTGCAGGATGAGATAAACCAGGTACGTAATGACTTAGGTTTAGTTACTAGGGACAATCGCAAATTGAGCACCCTGTACAGAGTGTTACAGAAGCAGATGCAGGATGAAGTGGATTTGAATGTTGCAAAAGCGAGTCATGATGAATGTGAATCCAAAATGGTGAAACTGCACCACCAGCAAGAGGTACTGGCTGGTTACGTCAAGGGGATGGGAGGCGTACCCCACCTTGCCGGCGTCATCTGAAGGGGAGGAGTCAGATGATGACATTTCTCAATACAATACCCAGTCACACCCCTACTATGGCCCAGACACCCCTCCCCACCATCCACAACATGGTGGACCCCTGTCACATGACACCCATACCCTTCGTCATCGACGGAATGATTCACATCATGGGCGACGCCAACATGATGACCCCCATGATAGGGGTGGAACAGGCCTAGGCTTAGTCCCAGTGGCACCACCAATCACTGTTATTTCTGTGGATGATGAGGAAGAGATAGAGAAAATGATTGATGCCGCCTTAAGTAATGTGAACCTACCCAACAGAAGCAAATGGACCCTCCGAATGCAGATTAGATAGATGCTGCAGGAGGCTGCTACTCGGGAGGGAATGGTCGGCACTGTAGCGGAGGCCACCGTTCAGGCAGCCTGGATGGCGCCCGAGGTAATCTACCTCCACTTGATCGTCCCAATTATCCCCTACAAATAGCCTACTGTGTTCAGCAAATAGCTGACAGCATTGGTCGGATGAGCCCATCCGACAACCACAGTGCCACTTGGAAAAAGGGCATGCTAAATGTGAAATGCTTAGTCTTACTGCAGACTACCTGGTCCAGATCCTACACCAGACCATTGATCCTGGACTGTGGGCAAAACTCCCCAATGCCATCCACCAGGATGGCCACGCCACCTTTGATGAAGTAGCAGCTGAGCTCATTTCTGCACACAACCCAGGTGTAGTAGGAGTGATGCTCACATACCCTGTAAAACAGAATGTGAAAGAAAGTCCAGCAACTTTCCACCAGAGGCTCCGGATGACCTACCGAGCAGGGAAGCATCTTGCAGGAGAAGCCACAGATGTGGACCTCATTGAGCATAAGACCCTGTACCTTAGGAACATGGTCCCTGCAGTAAGATAAAAGGTAGAGCCAACCACCTATTCCACCATGGAGAGGTTTGCCGATATACTTCGGAAAACAGAGAGAGTTTATCAACTCCACATCCATGATTTAGGCTACAGTTCCAAGAAAGTAGCTGCCGTGGAAGCCATTCCAGAGACCACAACACACTACACAGTGGAGGGGCAGGCCCAAGAGAAACAGCCTCTCTCCACAGACAACCAACACCCCCAGCAGGCCGAACAATGACAACAACAACAGCAACAATCCTGGGGTAGGAACCGGAACTACCACAAAAACAAGAAACACCATAAGAATAACAAGGGTAAACAACAAAGATCAGGCCCTTCGTATAGAGAAATAGCCGATGAAAACTGGAAGTTCCTAGACCTTCTTGGGCAAGTGCTCTCCGTAACAGATGCCATCCCCATTCGGGCCATTGCAGCAATACAACCAGGAGAACAGACCTCAACAGGCTGTGGAGACACCGGAAGTCCAGGCTCTCAGGCCCTTGCAGGCCTGAATCAGGAAGTGGCTCCCTATATAGCATCAGTGCAGCATGGTGAGATGGTTCAAAGGAACCAGGCCCAGACTCTCTTCCAAGAACTCCCCCATGCTTCCACTGGTACAGATTGACAATTACAGGCCCCAGTCTGCATTGTAAACAAGCTGGTCTTGGATACAAATGGAAGGCCCTGCACTGAGGTCGAGGTCAGGGGCCGCCTACTGACAGTATTATTGGATACGGGTGTGGCTGTGTCTGTATTACAGGATGACCATCCAGACACATCACCATTGTCCACCAGATGGAGGATGAATATGTCTGGTGTAGACAGAACTAGGTTGCCTGCATACTGTTCCCTTCCACTACCTGTGACTCTGGGACACCTGAAGGCCTATCACACCTTTCAGTTAATGGTATTGCATGATCACCCTAGTATAATTGGAATAGACTTTCTGGCACCACACGGCTGTGTGGTAGACCTAGCCAACATGTTGTTGATACAAATTCTGGGACAATATCACACTATCATGATCCCTGACTCACATGTGATTGCAACAATATCTGCGAACGACAAAGAGTATGATGTCATAGATTTGTTCAAAAACCACAAGCTTTTCCCAAAGCTCCTTCCCATTCTACAAAGACATCTGGGGGCATTTGCCACCAACAAGCATGATTGTGGTAGGATGCACACTGTCATTGAAGTGACAGACCCAGCATATGAGAGGCAGTGGCAATACCCTTTTCCACCTGAGGCCTTGCCTTCTCTTACGGAAACAATAAAATCACTCCTCAAGCAAGGTGTAATTAGGACATGTGCTTCCACTAAAAATTCCCCAGTGTGGCCTGTGAAAAAAACCACAGGCACCTGGAGACTTACTATTGACTACAGGAGACTAAACCCGGTCACCCTCAGTTGCACCCCAACTATGGCATCAGCACCTGACGTGCTATGACTACTGATCCCTGACCAACAATAGTTTAGTTCCCTGGACATCTCCAATGGTTTCTGGTCATTGCTATTGGCCGACAAAAGTTAATATAAGTTTGCCTTCACCTTTGAGGGCAGGCAGTACACGTGGACCTGCTTACCACAGGGGTTCCATAACAGCCCGTCCCTGTCCCATTTACACATGATGGATGCCCTTGAGGGTTTCTCTATACCCCAGTGTCTCTTGCAGTATGTGGATGACCTGTTGTTGGCCACAGAGGAACAACACCTGGATCTCTTGGATGAACTACTGACCCTCATCTAGAGGGCAGGTCTCAAATGTTACCCTGCAAAAGCACAACTATGTCAGAAAGAGGTACTCTTTCTGGATCTGAAGATAACAGACCAAGGCCGAAGCCCTACCTGGAAGAAGATACAAGGATTGCAAGATTTGCCACTGCCCACCAGCGTGGCCACTCTTAGAAGGTTTCTAGGTATGGTGAATTATTCTAGAGATTTTATTTGTGATTTTGCTCAGAAGGCTGCCCCTCTGTATGAACTACTGAAAAAGGACGTCTCCTGGCATTGGGGTCCCATTCACACCCAAGCTGTGCCATCACTGAAGCAGGCCTTGGCCTCAACTCCAAGTTTGGTCAACCCCAATCCAGCCCGGCCATTCCATCTGGAGTGTGCCACCTCTGACAGTGCTATGTCTGCTGTGTTGGCCCAGAAGGTCCAAGGCACACTGAAACCCATTGCATATGCATCACAGTTCTTCACCCCAGTGGAGCAGAAGTATAGCTTTTGTGAAAGGAACCTTCTGGCCACCTACTGGGCGGTCAAGCACTTTCTGTGTGTCCTTGGGTACCCCCCGATCATTAACACAAACCACACCCCAACAACCTTTTTACTATCAGACAGAGTAAAGGATGGGTCAGTCTCCAATACCAGACTGACACACTGGTCCCTCCTTCTCCAGGACAGAGATATCAAGGTCCACCCAACCAAAATGTTGTCCATGCTGGCGCATGGTCTCTTTTTCCACGGAGAACCCCATGACTGTGCATTGCAGTTACCTGAGCTACCAGATCCAGGTCCTTTCCTTCCTGCAACACCACAACTACTTAAGAACACCTCACTGTGTCATGTCTTTACAGACTGTTCAGCTTCCTACTAACAGGGAGAACAGATGGCAGGAATGGGCATATTAGTCATTTACCCTCGTGGTAACACTGTTAAAATTTCTAAGGGTTGCAGTGTGGCATCATCACAGTATGATTAGATGGCAGCAGTGGCCTGTGCCCTCGAGTTCATCCAGCATGGAACCAAGGATACCATCATTTTCACAGACTCTAACTGGGTTTGTTGTTCCCTTACAGAATTCCTTCTTTTCTGGCAGAAGAACTCCTTTACCTCCTCTGATGGCAGCCCAGTGAAACGCAAGGAACTAGTAATATACATACATTCACTGGCACAGAAGTTTGCACACAAACTCTATGTACACAAAGTTAAGGCTCACTCCATACATGATCCCCATCATGCCTTCAATAACACTGCTGACACCCTTGCAAAGGAAGGGGCCCAAGTGGGGACACCTGGATGATGGACCATCCAGAGGCCAGAGCAGCCATACACATTGCAGCAGTCAGGAAGAAACCTGAACCCTTTTCCCCTTTGAACTTGTCAGAAGCCCAACATGCTGACTCTGAACTCAAAAATGTGTTCAGATTCCTTGAGAAAGGTACTGAGAAAAATCGACCTACCCACAGCCCCTGCCAAAGGCATAAAGGTAAGTTACACCTGTCCCCTGATGACAAGCTTATCTGGTATCAACCAGATGACACCCCCACCAAGTTGTGTGTGGTTCCCCATCATCTTAGACCTGAATGTCTACACCAAGTGCATGACACCTCCACTGGTGGAAACCAGGGAGTAGAAAACACACTCCAGAGGCTTAAGACCACCTCCTGGTGGCCTTATGTCACCAAGGATGTCAAACAGTACATAAACAACTGCCTTGTTTGTGCACAAAACAACCCCATCCCTACCAAATGAAATGCCAAACTGCTACCACAAAGGCATTCTGGCCCTTTGTATGCCATTGATTTTATTGATCCCCTGACCAATACCAGCAGAAACAACAAATACACCCTTGTGGTCACTGATCTTTTTTCTAAGTGGGTTGAAGCTTTCCCCACTAAGACATGTACTGCTAAAGCCACTGCCAAAATCCTGGTGGAACAGATTTTCTCCAGGTAGGGCCTACCTCTCAAGGTAAACTCAGACAAAGGAACCAGTTTTACAGGTGAGTTGATGAAAGAAGCACTTGAACTCCTTGGAGTTCATCAGAAGTTTCACATACCTTACCACCCACAATCCTCAGGTCAAGTAGAGAGAGTCAACAGATGGATTAAGCAAATGCTTTCCAAATTCACTGAGGACAATCCCAAGGATTGGGATTCCCTGCTGCTGTTACTCTTTATGGCAATTATGGGTAGACTCTCAGCCACCACCCAGTTGACACCCTTTGAGGTGATGACTGGTAGGAATATGAGATTAGTTGAACACCTGTTGTTTGACCTGCACACCCCCACTGCAGACCATGTCTCAGTGGACCAATATGTGGAAAAACTCAGACAAGACCTCATACATACTCATTTGTATGCTGCTAACTGAATGGCAAGGCCCAGCAACAGTCCAAAATCCAGTTTGACAAGCATGCACAAGAAGTGGATTGGCAAGTTGGGGATCTGCTAATGGTTCTTAGATTTGCACATCCCACACATTCCTTCTCCAATAAATGGGAAGGCCCCTACCCCATTGTCAACCAGTTCAGTCCAGCAGTCTGTCAGGTTAAACTCATGCAAAACAACAAACTGACTGACAAATGGTTACATGCAAACCAGCTGAAACTGTATAAAGGAGTATAATTACTTTTCCTCACCCCATTGGGTGGAATAGTACTAATTTACTAATGTTTGATTTTCCTTTTCAGATACACTGAAAAGAAAGCTATCTTGTTCCATTTTCTCCTCATCTCAGGAGTTGTCCCCTGCATCCAAAGCATGGTACAGCACCTCCTTCCTCACCTTGATCCACCTGCAACTACCCCAGAGGGGGTCTCCATCAATATCCCTGACAATTTGATTACTGTCCAGAAAGGTTCAGATGCCTACCTCACTGCCTCGGTTGTTGCTCCTGATAAATCTACCCTTCAAATTGAGTGGCAAACCATGTCTCAAGGACACTTACTCCCTGTGGCCAAGCTCTCCAAGGAAACTTTCCATGGTTGTCTCAACGCAAAATTATCCCCAAATGGTTCTTTGTCCTTGCTCCAAACCTCTTTTAGACATTCTGGTTTATACAATATTACTGCCTTAACTGATCTCTCATATTGTAATTCCTTGTCTAAAGACTCTGCCAGGAAATTCTGTGCTGTACACAACATGGCCTCAGCTGCCATGTATTTATCTGTGTTACCCCCTACTGACAAACAGCTTTTGGAATGTCCAAAACAAACCCCTGGTCCTCGTAGTGGTTTCACAGCCACTGCTTTACCTGGTACACTTATTAACAACTTACAATTTATGCATATACCTGTTTTGTTTAACTTGACTTACTAGAATATGAAAGAATTTGGTATGAGTCACATTATTAATACTTCATTGTTTTATAGTACTTTGTTACTTGATAGCTTAGCAGCTTTTCAAATCCACAACCAAGACCCTATTGCTGGGGTACACACCACCGAGCATAGAGGCAATTTTAGGAGAAAACCTAATCCAGATGATCAAAGTCATAAACGTAATACACATGACACATCTGATGTCACTGGTGCCACAGGTACCGTCACTGATGTTTTTGGTACAGCCATGTCTATCTGGAACAAAGTTGACATTGCTGATATCAAACCCCATTCAGAGAAATTTCAAACTGGTTTGGTAAATAATATTATACCCCCATTATTGCATAGTGTGGATGGCCTTAGTCAGGAAGAAAGATTCACTGTATACAATATGCACGACATTGCTAAGGCATTTTCAGATTCTAAAGACAAGATTAATGCACTTATTTCACAAAACAGTAAAGAAGCAGATAAGCAGTACATTGCCTGTGAGATATTATGCTCAGCCTATGGCTCTTACATTATCACTACCATCAATAATCTCTTCCGTGATCTAGAATCCGGAAGAATCCCTGATATCATACATGATAGATGTATCTCTAAATAGTATTGTCCCCAATGTAAATCCTCTAACTGTGTTGCCATGTGTATGCTACAGATTTTAACTATTCCAATTTCTACTGCCAGGAATTTGGGTTTCGTGACCAGACTCCCTAACACTGGTCCATGTTTTACTTCTAAGAAATGTTCCACTAAGGATACTGTGTTTGTGTCTTTCACTGTTTCTTTACCACGTTTTGATCCTACTACAGCTATATTTGATAAACTCACATCTGTACACTCCATTTGGCACCTTGATGAAGACATCTACACAGAACACCTTGATGTGCTTCCTCTATTGGTTTTCAATCCTCTTCTGGATGCATGGGTCGCATCGCACACTGACTGCTGTGTGAAGAAAGGGTATATTTACTTGTGTCAATGTGACGTATTTGATGTTATTAAACCTGTATGTGGCTGTTCCCCAGACAGTATCAATTCCTTTTCCATGAACGATGACATCACCACTAATGGCACAGAATACTAGGACTCAGCATCTGCTCCAGACAATTCCAATTATACCAGTCTTACTGGGAGGAGGTTCACTGCCTGTCAATACGATTTCCAAACAGACTTATACTTGCCCAGTACAGTGCAAAAATGGAGACTGCCTACAGTGAAAATGCAATGTAATTCAGACAGTGAATATTGTGTTGTTACTAATTATAAGTCATACACCTATGGTTTAAAAACATGTTCTATTGATAGTTCTAACTTTTGTTTCCTCCCCCATCAAAAAACAGTTATCGGTCACACAGTTATTATCCTGTCCCCATTATGGACGCTGACATCATTGATGGTAACTCTGATTATCTGCTTACTCTTTCAAAGTATTTACCTTACTTTAATGTACACATTGATCCTCTCACTTTGACATTAAAATCACTTTTAGAAAGAAAAGACACCCATCTCATCCACATCAGCAATAATATTTCCAAAGCTAACGAAGCTGTCCTTGCACTTATTAATGATGGTGATATGAATAGTGCACTTACTAACACTTGGTTAGAGATTACCTTTAAAGGTTTTGTTATTATACAAGCACTTTTGATATGTTTTCTCATTATTATGCTTTGCTGCCTACGATGCACAATACACCAACACCTTGAGCAGCTGGAGTTCCTTTACAAGGCTGGCACGTCGGGTCTGTAAATGACCCCTGCTCCCTATCCACTTCCTTTCTCTTGCTGTGTTGCCCCTTGTGAGGCAATAAGAGGGGGATGTTATACAAGGTTCCTGCACCCTCATTGGTACCCCCAGAGGTACACCGTAGATGGCTAGCATTTAGGCATATGTTATACTAACATATAGGGCTTAAAGGCATCTACCATACAAGAGTAGATGTCAGGATATGTATGCATATTATTGTTATACACTTTACTTTCTAATATACACATGTATTTCTTGCTTACAAGATGTCAGGACATCTGTGTCCTTGTAATGATTGTGATATATGAGTTGGCATTGCCATCTTCTGATGATTTGTATTATTACACAGCTATGTACAAACTGTACCTTTTGGTTTCTACAAAATGATGACTACTATAAAATGCTATAATGTTATCTTGGACTGAGGAGCCACCTCTAATTTAGCCAATAGGGCTCATCTCTGTAACTAGAAATGTTTCTATCTTACAGCAACCATGGCAATTATTGTAGGTATATAACGTAAGACATTACGTTTTCTATCTCGGAGACCCCAAGAGACATGGAGATTCCTCGAGGTATATGGAATGCTTAGCATTGGCTCCCAGTTCCTATTGGTAAGAACTGCTTAGGGCAACTGTGATTATCCTTTTGGTAGTAATAAACAAGCTTTATTACTCTTATGCAATGTGTCTGTGATTCCTTGCATGCCCATTATTGCCAAGAACCTGAGAGTGAGGTTTAGACCTCCTGACACTGTGTAGCACTAAGATACTCCATCTCTTCTGTGTTTATGTACCACCTACTGGGAGCCTCCAAGCACTTCCATCCCTCATCAGCACAATTGGCCCCCTTACCCAAGGCAATGAACTTGTGTTATTTGGAGACTTTAATATTGACTGGTTAAAATGTAATACAAATGTGGTTTAGATGTCATTAGGCAAACTGCTGCTCACCCAAGTTATCACTGACCCAACCAGGGCCTCAAATAACAAGCAAAGTGCCACCCTTATTGATTGGGTTCCTGTATCAGAGGTAGACAGAATAGTTTGCTCAGGAGTGCTACCTGATGCCATAAGTGATCACTCCCCAGTCTACTATGTCTGGTGTGCAAAATCTCCTAAGGCCCTCCTAGACCAATTCATTTTCAGGACTTCTCGCATCTAGACCCCACCCAGTTTATAAATTAATTAGTCTGCTAAGACTGGTCTTACCTGTGGGCCATCACTGATAGCAACCTGGCAGTCCCATACTTCTGTACAGTCTTTAGTGGGCTCCAGGACAGGTATGCTTCCTCTACCACCAGGAAGTACATGGCCCAGCAACAAAATGATTGGACCGTCCAGTGGTATCCCTCCTCAAATTGAGTAACAAATGTTGGGCTTCCTATAAGGCTACCAAATTTGCCTCTGACTGGATAAGCTTTAGAAAGCTCAAAAGGAATGCAAACAGGCCATCTGATGTAGTAAAAGTAGCTTTTGTAAGACCCAGTTTGTTTCCTCCATCAGTAACCTGCATCAATTTTGGAACTGCATTAAGAAAACCCTAGGTTAAGATAATACCCCCAACCCCATTGACATAGAAATTGGGGGAGTAAATTGTAACAACCTCTCCACTATCTTGAATGCTTTTAACAATTTTTTCTGATCTCTCACCTTACACTGGGGCTTTTTCTGTCTCCTCACCTAACCTGAAATCCTTCCCTACTCCCACTGATACGGTACCCCCCTCCCATTTTATTTAAAGGAGTCTGGGTCACAGAGGTGTGTAACCTCCTGAGACAGATTCCTGATTCAAAATCAGCCAGCTCTGATGGTATTGAGTCCTGTCTCCTCAAACTCATAGCAAATGCACTGGCCTCCCCCATTGCAAGAATTGTTGACCTGTCCATCTCCTCTGCCACCATTCCTAATCTCTGGAAAATGTCCCACATTGTATCTGTGTTCAAAAAAGGTAACCAGAAAAATATCAGTAAATTACAGACCTGTTGCCCGCCTACCAACTCTTAGTAAGGTCTTGGAAAAAAGTGTTGCCTCCCGACTTGCTCTCATAACCTCACCACTTATGATCTCCTCTTCCCCACTCAACATGGGTTCCATCAGAATCACAGAACCACCATTGCCCTACTTACCCTAACAAATATAATCTGTAATGCATTTGATAAAGGGGAGCTAACTGGCACCATTTTCATTGATCTCACTAAGGCCTTCGATTTGGTAGATTACTCCCTGCTGTGTAGCAAATTAACATCCTTAGGAATATCTGATAATGCCCTCCATTGGTTCAAACATTATTTGTCTAATAGACAACAACGGGTCAGGTTTGGTTCCTCCCTTGCTGATCCTGCCTCATCACAAATAGGGCCCCCTAAGGCTCTATACTTGGACCCCTGCTTTTCTCCCTCCACATAAATTCTGTTCACCACTCCATCACATACAGTACACCTATCTTGTACACAGACGATTTGGTGTTCTTCTCTAGTGCCCAGAATGTTGATGTGATCAATAGAAATTTATCAGCTGACCAACAGCCTGTTCAACAATGGTTCCATGAAATTAAACTTTGAATGAACTCAAACCAAATCCTAGGCCATGCTATTTGGATCTGACCCCCGCTTAAAGAATGTCAAATCTTCTCTCACCGTGGTCTATGAAAATGGTACATTCCTGGTCACTGTCCCATCCTTTAACTACCTGAGTGTTATGCTTTACCCCCCCCCCTAGATTTCTCACTCCACATGGCATCTTCGTAAGGCTGTCAATGTCAGACTTGGGCTTTTCTAGCGAGTTAGCCGTAACCTCTCCCCAAGTGCCCATATCACCATAGCCCGGAGTATTCTGCTCCTTAAGCTGTCTTACAGTTTGCTTGTCTTTTTTGAAGCCTCAAACTCTGCATTACATAAAAGGGATGTGGCATGCAACAATATTTGTTGCCTTGTCTCTGCTAGTAACCAACTGGCCCATCACTGTACACTGTGCTCAAAACTGGGCTGGCTTCCCCCCCCTCTGCCCAACATGATCTCTCCTTGGGTGGAATTATTCAAAGCATCTTTTGTAATCAGATTCCTCCTCTATCACTTGCCTCACTCCTTGTGCTCTTTTCAAACACTTACCCACTTAGATCATCTGACCTTGACCCCCTAGTCACACCTAGGACTAGGATCAAACCAGGTGAGATAGCTTTCTCTGTCTCTGCCCCTAAACTATGGAGCTCCATACCTGCCAACCTCAGGCTCAGCCCTGTTACTAGCACCTTTAGAAACCAATACCAATCCTGTTTACAACAGCTGACAGTATGTACCTGTTTCTAGGCTTTGTACCATGACAAATTATTTGCCTATGTACACTCCATCACTTCCTCATTCTGTACACATGCCATTGTAGGTTGTATACATGTTCATACCTTGTGCATTACCTTGTAATGGTTTTCCAAAGTTGTCATTGTTAGACATTGTATTGTTTATCGGTTATACTTTCCTAAGTCATGCCTAAAAATAGGCAGATGCTTGTCTAGTGCACCCTACATGGGGAAGAAAGAAAGAAAGAAAGAAAGAAAGAAAGAAAGAAAGAAAGAAAGAAAGAAAGAAAGAAAGAAAGAAAGAAAGAAAAATGAAGGTATGCATCTGATATGTCAGTTGAGACCAGGAAACCCCTGGCTGAACTGCTCTGATAATTGCACTGAGAGATTCCATCTTGAATGTGTTTGGTTTTACAAATATACTCAGGCTCTTGAGGTCTAGAATCAGGTGGAATTCCACTGATATATTGGAGACTATAAAGGAAACAAACTAGAATCCTTTCTCCTTCTCTCGAGGAGGTACTTGTTTTATTGGTTCAGTGTTGGGCAGATGAGCCAGGGTCTGGTCCACTGCATAGTGTGCCAATTCCTAGTGTTTTTCAATACTGGGAATTGAAATAAATGACCCCTTGAGGGCAGCATATGGAATTGTAACTCATAACCTTGTGAAATGGTCTCCAGTACCCAGGCATCTGACATGGTCGAGCTGTCATAAAACCTCCAGAGATGATCCACATAGCCTGGGATGTGGACGAGGATGAACCTGCAAATCTTCATGCAGAGTAAATGTCTCTGTACTGTAGTTTGAACTCTGTTGACAGCTATGGAAGACCTGCAGCAGTCAAGATGGACAAGTAGAGGGTTAGCTGCCCTAAATTAATTTGTACTATGCAAAACCCACTCTGAAATGGGTGTCAACCAAAAGACTGCTGAGAGAGAAAACACAAACAGGTGCACTCTGTGTTAAAAGAAGAAATGCAAAGTTAAGTTTACTTCAGACCCAGAGGCAAGAATGCAGCACAAAAGGCCTGGAGCTTTGTGTCCTGTGCATGACACTTCTGATATAGATGAGCACACTGATGCGCCTTGAAGATGGTGGGCAGATTCAAGAGAGGCTGGGATAGACATAAGGGGAAAGTGAGGGTCATGGCAGGGGTGGATGGAAAGGATGGGAGGATTGGGGAGGGGGGGCAGGGCCAGTAGCTTAAGTTGTAGACCCTGCAATACAAGCAGACTAGACAGACCAAATTGCCTTATTCTGCTGGTTTCTTCATATAGAAGGACAACACAAGTGTCTGTGTCTTCTGTTCACAGCCTGTGCAGACTGTGTGAGAAGCCATTTGGCACCATGCTTAAAGCAGAACCAGTATAAAATGTCATGGTGCTTTGAATATACATCCCATGATGCTTTGTACAATCGGGGTATGTGTCATTTTGTATTGCTTTGAAACTTGGCTTTGTTGCCAATGCCCTTTTTGGGTAATCCTCGCCTCAGTGCTTTTGCACTGTATTATGACTTTCTGATGTCTGTAACGGGTGCAGCCACCCCGTTACAGTCAACCTACCAAAATATATATTAAACTGAGGGACTTACCTACCCTAGGAAGCCAAAGGTAAGAGTTCAAAGGGTGACATACATTGTACCTGTAAAATAAAAGATAGAAAAGGGGTCATAAAGGATTTGCAGCTCTTAAGGGGGTCCAATGTGGTGGAAGGGACAGAATATAAATAAATGTATACTTATCTGATGAAGGTAGGAGTCCTTGTCTAGTCAGACCTGCAAAATAAAAGAGAAGTTAGGTTAGTTGGGGTAAAAAACAGTAAAAAAGCAGAAACAGAGGAAAGGGAGTGTAGTTTTGGAGAGGGGGACTTGGCCAAAAAAAAACTGTGCCCCTGTTAGTGGTAGTAGTGGCCAGTGTTTATTTAGTAGCCCAGGTAGCTAGTAAAGGGGGGGGGCTAGTTTTGGCAGCTCCCAGCAGCTAAATAATGTATTAAATTGAAAAAGTGTGAGGTGGGGTGTTTAGAGAATTGATAGCCCAATCTACCCACACCATAGTTTAACTATGTTACATCAGGAAGGGGGTAAACAAGAGGCTTCAAAAGGGGCAAAACAACAGTCAGGAGGAGCCAGCTTGAGACAGGCTTACCTATGCCGATGTGACAACATCGTTGTTAACGTTCAGCATAGCGAGATCCCCAATGTTGAAAGGCAAAATTTCACCTGTCTGACATTGGGGTGTTTCTCTTGGAGGGGCTGTGCCCCCGAACCCCCCTTCTAAATGATTATCAACTCCGAGTCAGAGTTGATTTGAAGGGGGAAGCACACATGGCAAAAGGGCAAAATGTTGCCCACAGATCCCCCACAGTGATAATTTCGAAACCTGTCAAAATTGTCGCTGTGGGGGATTTCGCCATAGGGGTTTCAAACTTAAGTTGGTATACCCTAGAGACATTCCTGCCTCTAGAGGAGCTTAGGCTCTCCCCTGATTGGCTTCCAGAGGCCTTGTTAACACAAAGCACGAATCGGGTGTCAAGTAGGGTGGGCTAAAGGTCTGAGAAGAAGTAGCTCAGGGGCTTTTCTCTCCTCCTCACGAAGCTGACAGAAGTGCTGTGGGAGGGCTCTGTCATAGGCAATTTCTACTTGAAGAAAGAAGAAAAGAAAAATAGAGAAAGTTTAAAGTGACAGGCTAGTCAGATAGGAGGCTATCACTGCCAAGGTAGAAAAAAGTATTTATTTATTACAGATTTGAAGAGTACCTTTCAGTTACAGACTCATTTGCAAAGGTTCCATGTCACATAGGTTATAAACAGACAGACATTACAGCGATTGACCACAGGGAAATATACAGATTGTTTACAAGAAATCAGCCAGGCTAACATTCAAAATACTAGGGTTACTTAATGGGGTAATTTGCACAGTACACATAAGGTGTAGATATATTATCATGTATTAGCGATACAGGATGGTCACTTAGAGAAGAGGCAGGCCCGTGGCCACTGTCATAGATTAAGGAGGAGGTAGAGCTCAGGGTTCAGTTGCGGTCACAGTGATTTGAAGACAGGAAGTGGGCCCTAAGGAGGGTTTTAAATTGTCCAATTCTTTGTTCATTTGCCAGGGTGGAGGGAAGGCTGTTCATCCACATGGGGACCCTGCTATAACTGAAAGACCTTTGGAATTGAGAGGTATGGCTTGAGGGAATCATGAAGAAATGGTGGACTGAGCTACGGGAATACTTAACCTTTATGTTTGGATGGATTAGAGGGGCGAGTCCAGAGGGGGAGAGGCCTAAGGTGATTTTTTTAGCCAGAAGACAGGTATGGAACCTAATCCTGTTGTCAAGATTAAACTAGTTGGTAGCACTATAAAGTGAGCAGGTATGTATAAGATGGTCACATCCTAATAGAAGATGGCAAGCTTTGTTTAGAAGCTATGGCGTCTAGCTAGGGATGAGGTGCTTGCCACCCCATATATCAATAACCCATAGTTTAGTAGAGAGAAAGGACCGAGGAGGAGACAGCAAGCCTGAGGGCATTGGGGTAAGGCAGTGTTTGAAGCGGTGTAGAAGCCCCAGCCTGAGGTTAATGGCCTTGGATAGGTGGTGGATGTGCTCATGGAAGTTAAGACCTGGGTCCAAGGTGATGCCCAGGTATTTAAAGGAGTCCACCTGCTCCATAGGAGTCTGATTTGAAGTTAGAACTTGTGGGCAGAGCACCTTTCTGGTGGTTCGTGGGTGTGAGAATAGCATAATTTTGTTTTTTTATAGTTAAGAGTAAGGCATTGCGCCGAGAACCAGCTTTCAGCACCGCTGAAAGAGAACTGAAGGGAGTGGTTAAGTTGCATTGGGTCAGTGCTGGAGGAGAAAATGACTGCATCATTCCCATATAGTAATAGACTGCCAGGGCAGGACTCAGGGAGGGAACTGAGGAAGAGGCTTAGACAGGAAAAACTAGCCAGATTAAAGTCTTTACAGAGCTGTTGGATCTTGATACTCCAACCAAAGAAGAAGTGAGAGAAAGTCTGTTTATTTTTTCAGTTAACTGCCAAGACACTTCAAAGAGTTTATTTTATAGTTAAAAGTTTGTAGGGCGGGTTCACCTGCACAACGGAGGACCGGAGAAGACCATAGCAGGTGCAATGGAGCAGAGCTAGGGGACCAAGGGTGCAGCAGATTTATCACGGGACTTCAGAAGACAACACCTCACCAATCCCTAGCCAGGGCAGCATCTCAAGGACTTCATCATCTTTATGGACTTCACCTTTCGGATTAAGGGAGCAGGGACTCTGTGACTTCTAAAAGAGACTTGAAATGATTTCAGGACATTTTGTTGTTTATCTTGGGGGTGGGATGAGAAATGTGTGATGGAAAATTTCTAGATGTTCTGTCAGGAAAAAGAAACCGATACCCAGCTTCCCCCACCCTCTCCAGATGATTCTTTCCTTTCATGATACCCTTGTGCTTGTCCCACATATGCTTGAATACCATCACCGTCTCTGCCCCACCACTTTCCTAGGTAACCTATTTCATTTATCTACCACCCTTTCCATGGATAAATGGATCCTCACCTCCCCCTTGAAACTTCCACCCAATAACTTCATTGTGTTCTCTCTTGAAACCACATTTGTGCTCATGTTATACTCAGCCTAAAATGTTTCACACTGTATATCCCCCAAAAGTAAAGGTCTCAGTAATGTCCCCCTGGCTGATGATATTATGGGATACAAATACCACTCTTTCCCAATGGGGAAAAGTGTAGATCCTTATATTATATTACTAATAAGAATGACTTAGATCAAGATTACACATTTATAACACAAGGAAGAAAAAAGTTAATCTTATTTAATCAATAAAAAGAACAATGAACTGACCAGGATTTTCAAAGCAGATCTGTCCATGATCTCTCTGCCAGTATTTTAAAATACGGACATTCATCCACATAGTTAGACCATCTATTTTATGTAGTAGTAGTAGTAAAAATGTTTATTTTTATACAGGATAGCAAACTTTAGGTCGTAAGACCTATTTTCAAAGTTGTCCTGTGTCAAGAACAAAGTTACATTCAATATAACATACAAAGATTCAAACTACATAAAACAACTAATAATTTTTGACATTATACAAGACAAAAATCTTCAATCACTCCAACAACTAACACATTTTTCCACATTTTAAAAACAAGTACATTCATCATAAAATACAGTGCTCAATCCTAATTTAAACTGGGATAGTTTAGTTGCTTTCCTTAATTCAGGGGGAATATTATTCCAAATATTTGCAGTCTGAGCCTCAAGTGTCATAGTACCATATCTTGTATTAGTTTTTGGAAAAGTGTAACCTCTATGCTTTACATCCCTTAAAAGATATTGATAATATTTACTAACAGAAGGCAAGTCCATGTTTCCATCAATCATCCCATTTATTATTTTATAGATAAATACTGAATATTGTTTTTTAAATTGTACTGATAAACTGTCCCAGTTTAGGTCTTTATACAAAATGCAATGATGAGTATTATAGCTACAGTTCAGGACAAATCTTGCCAATCGATTATATGATATGACTAATTTATTTAAATGTGTTTGACCCGCAAAATTATACACCATGGCCCACATATTCAAAAGAGTTGAGCCATGCGCAATAGGGTTGCGCCTCGCCAAGTCCAGATTGTGCCATTCTGGATATCGGCAAGAGGCAGTTGCACCTCAAAATCATGCTGAGCAACAGCGCAATGATAATGAAGACATGCTAACCAAGCGGGAGGAACCATGCATAAATGGCGCAGTGCGATATTCAAAGACTTGCGCAATGCGCAACAGTGGAGCAAGCGGAAGTTGCCCATAGCAGAAATGAGCCAAAATAAAAAGGAGCAAGGAAGAGGCACAAGAACGCTACAGGGAAGCCACATGTGTCAGAGGCAGAGGCAGACAGACAGGGCAGGAGGCGCAAACATGGCAGGCCAGGGAAAGGTCACACTGAACAGCCAGGCACAGGGAAGGTGTGGGGAGCCACACAGCACAGAGGCCAGCACAGGCAGGTGTACCCGGTGCAGGGGAGGTAGCAGCCAGGACAGTGGGGGGAATACAGCAACAGTTGCTGGGGGGGTGAACACAAGCCAGGGACATGGCCAGTGCCACCTTCCACATGGAGGCCGTAATGAGGGGGGGTGAGAAGACAGGCGGCAGGGGGGCGTGGCCGTGGAAGGGCCCATCGGCAGTATGCTCCCAACAGGCAGTACCGAGCCTGCACCAGCTTTGAGCTGTACACTGATACTGAGATTGTGGGCCAGTACCGCCTGAACAGGGCAATTCTGAGGTGGCTCTGTGAGCTGCGCAGTGATGTGATACAAGCAACCACACGACGGAGCCATGCCCTGTCAGTGGAGACCAAGGTAACAGCCTGCATGTGCTTGCTCACCACGGGTACCTTCCAGAGACCAACTGGGGACACCACAGGCATAACCCAGTCAGCCACGTCATGCCACCTCACCCAATTCTTCAGCACACTGCTGCCGCGTACTCTGAGTACAACCATTTCCCAGCACACGGCGGTGCACACAGCAAACATACAGGAGTTCCACAGGGTTGCATGTATGCCTGGCATGCTGGGGAAATAGACTGCACATGTGGCCATACACACCACCTGGCCACGAGGGGCCGCATACATAAATCGCAAGGGCTATGCCAGCATCAACTGCCAGGTGGTGTGCGATGCCAGGGGGTGCATCATCAACGTCTGTGCCACGCACCCTGGGGAGCACATGATTCTTTCATCTGGCACCAGTCAGCACTGTGCCACAGATTCGAGAGTGGGGACATCCCCATTGGACACCTAGTGGGTGAGTATGCAAACCACATGGACAATCATAGGGCCGGGGGGGCATGGCCAGAGGTGGCATGGGTAGTGGCCTACATGGCCTGGGGCAGGGCGATGCTGATCACCAAACTAACCTCCACCCTCTACACACAGGTGCCAGTGGATACCCACTCCGTCCCTGGCTGCTCACACTCTACCAGCGGCCTGCGACCCCATTGCAGCAACGCTACAATGAGGCACACGCCACCACACGTAATGTCATCGAGTGGGTGTTTAGGATGCTGAAGGCACGTTTCCGTTGCCTGGACACCTCTGGTGGTGCCCTACAGTACAGCCCCTCAAAGGCCTGTGGGTTATTCCTGGGTTATTCCTGGCCTGTTGCATCCTGCACAACATGGTCAACGAATGTGGGATAGCCGTACAGGTCGAAGAGGGGGACAGCGATGGGGACGCCGGTGACGATGGTGATGGGCAGCCCCCCCTTGGCCGACAGGACCCCCGACTGCTCCGGCTGGCACAGCTGCACCGGGACACCATCACGGAGGAGCACTTCAGCCAACCCAGGTAAGTCATGGGGCCGTGCGCAACCACCAGTGGCCAAGGCACAACCCACAAACATGCATGGACACACACCGGGGGTGCATGCCATCAAGGGAAGTGGCAGGGCACAGAGGCACACACACAACGAGGGATGGGTGGGGATTAACATGCCATGCCGAAGGACACACACATGCACACACACAATGCAACAAACGTGCACAGAGGGCAGAAGGCACACTGACCCAGAATGCACACCCTAGCAACACACATGTCTACAGGGCACCATGCCCACTGCCTGTCCATGTGCATGTGTCAGATGCTGAGCACCATTGCACATTGGTGTACAGCACAATGCAGGCATCATCATGCACACACAACTGCGGACAGCAGCCGGGAGGGTGTGCAGGTGGACTGTGTGTCCATGTGCAGGGCCGAGTACCCACCTGTGCACTGCCCACTGATACACACAATGCACACAGGGCAGCACCAGACAGTAGCCACGCTGGGAGACGGGTCAGTCATGCGACACAGTGCCACGGATGCGTGGGTGGCCCCTTCAAGATCCGCCAGCACTGGCAGGCTGACCACTGCCTTATGGGGTGGCACCGATGGTCCCCCAGGGGTTCCACTGTGTGAACATGACCATGCTCGCGCAGGGGTCTGCAGCACACCGAACATGCCTGCACCAGGAGTGCTCAGGATGCCCATAGCTGAACCTGGTGTCGACAGGGTGGGAGTCGCACGACGCCAGGAATGGGGGGTGGGTAGTGCACTGCATGGTGTCCGCGATGCATGGGCACCTGACTGTGTGCCCATTGTGGCCATGACAGCAATGAATGCCTGTGCATGCCTGTCAATGGCAGCGGTCACATCCTCCCGCAAACGGTCCATCCCTGTCAGCATCAGTGCGGTGTCCCTGCTGCAATGCTCCTCTGCCCACTCCAGAGCCATACGCAGTGCATCCACGGATGTCACAAGCCGCATCTGCTGCTGGACCGATGCTCGCAGTAGGCGGGTGTGCTCATCCAAGAGGTCGTCAGCCTCCTTGACATCCTGTCCCTCAGGGTGTGCAAGGCCCTGATGTTCAGCACCCCTTGAGGGTGGGTGCGGCGCACCAGGACCAGGTCTGGGCATGTCCACAGGCAGTGCACAGATGCTGCCACTGAACCCTGTACCCCCAAGCCCAGTGGGCAACTGCTGATGCTGCCCCTCTGGCTGCCGCACCCCAGGGCTTAGTGGTGCCACCGCAGTGGCTGCAACAGTCCCACTGTCCTGAACAGACATCAGTGCTGCCCCACTGGTGCTGACAGGCACAGCCTGGGACTGTGCTGACACGCAGGCCTCCATGGCGGCACCATCCACAGCCATGGGTGTGAATTGCCCTGCTGTGTGTCCTTCCTGTGGCACACATGTGTCACTGCCCATGACGGTCGTGTCATCATCACTGGTGCCGGACTCTGCCCCGGCCAAAGCCACGGCGTGCTGGCATCCGTGGACGCCAGCATGCTGGGACATAAAAACAGGCTTCCTCCATACCTGTCTCAATGACATCAGTGTGGACAGCCAGGCGGCCCACTGTCGTACAGATCCACACATACCTGTGGAGGTGGATGGTCCCACCTCCGACTCCATCTGACTGTCCGCAGTGAATAGGCCCACCACCGCTGACCCATGCAGATGCTCAGGATCTGTAAGGGAAAGCAAAGTCACGTTACTGCGTGTGACCTACCCTGCCCCCCCATAGACAGACCATGACTTACCATGCAGTGGTGGGCCACCACCCGAAACACCCTCAATGCCACTGCGCTGCTTGCTTGCAGCAAGCCTGTCCTCCACTGGGGTCAGCTGTACCACCTCCGGCTGTCCCCCACCTGTTGCGGCACGTGCTGCCCTGATGGCAGCCACCTTCTCCTTTACTCTCCTCTTGTCTATGCCCATCTTCTTCTTACACTCCTGCACGGAGCGCTGGTGGCTGCCATGCAGGTTCACGGCACGTGCCACCTCCTTCCATGCAGCAGCACAGGCCTGAGGGGTTCCCCGCCATCCACTGAGCAGTGGCTCCTGATCCAGGTAGGCCTCAAAAAGGGCCTCGGTTTCAGCCTTTGTAAAGTTCGGCCTCCTCCTCTTCCCACCACTGTTTTCCTCCTCTCCAACAACGTGCTCGGTCATTATGTAGCCTGTAAGAATGGCAGTTGTTACCTGTGACTGTGCAGTCTCATGCATGTTGCTGAATCCACAGTCCACACTCCGAAACAGCATGCAACTCACCAATAAACTGCAGTAACCGACTATGGCCACTGCAGCACATTGTCGCACTTTTATAGCGCAATCCATGCAAATGAGGCGAGGCGCAACTTTAAGTAGATGCAAATTGCAGTGCTGTACCATTGAATGGCTGATTAGATGATTTGCATATGACGGCTGAATATTGTGCTGTTGCGCTTTGTGTAATTGTGTTGAACGTGCTGAGCTAATGGCGCAGTCTTGTGACATGCGTAGTACACCTCACTGCATATGCCCGGGTTGCTGACGCAGGCGTCTGCCGCGCTGATGATGTGCTGTGTGTGGTAGGCAATGCAAGGCACGGCCACCATTGTGCAGTGGTGCTATATCGATGGTCACTACAAGGCGCTGTGGCACTGGGCCATCATAGGCGCAATGGCCCAACTGCTCGGTAGTCTGCTATGGCGCTGACACACAGGCAGCCAATTGCGCTACATGCATTGTCATCCAATGGCGCTGTGCATGGCCTTGTGCCAGAGACCCTTGACCCTGTGCCCGACCTTTGCCCCCTTGGCGCCATGCGTCAGGCATAGGTGCACCTCTATCGTGCTGTTCGGTAACAGCGAGATAGGGAATGGCAGCGCTGTACCGCACAGCATCTGCATGAGGGGAGCTGCGCTGCAGAGCGCCATATTGCCTACTATAGCTGCTAGGATGGCACACAGATGGGCAGCACAGTGGACAGCAATTGAGCTGGCCAATCTGGTGGCCATTGTGGAGCCACACCATGGGCCTTTCTTTGGGGAGGCTCCCCTGGACAGGGCCAGGACCCAGGTGTGGCAGGAGGTGGCCACTGCCCTGGAAGAGGCCACCAGATGGGGGCATAGTGCAGAGCAGTGCAGGCACCGCTATGGTGACCTGCAGAGGAGGGAGCCAGAGCTACTGGCCCGACTGTGGTCATGTGCCAGGAGAGGCACGGTGCCACATCCAGGTAGGGGTTCCATCAACAAACTTTTATCGTCCATATGGGTCACAGTGTTGTATGTGTCCAGCACATAGGGGAGGGACTGTATGGGGTTGGCCGTGGCGGTGTTCACAGGGTGTGGGGTGGGTGGGTCTGACTGGGTGGGAGGGCACACACCTTGGGGCAGGGGGACTTTGCTTCGGGAATGTACTGATGTTCTTCTCTCCTTTTTTTCCCCACAGGCCCGGAAGAACTCCGCAGATTGCGGGCAGAGCGGCGGATGGGGGAGGACAATGCAGCCAGGCGGGGCGAGGGCCATCACCGCCCATCTGACTGGCCCGATGAGGGTAAGTGCCATACATCCATGATTAGTATTGCATGCTGTGTGACAGGGTGGGTAGCGGGGCATGGCCACTATTCATCGACACCACTGCTATCCATGCAACTTGTTATGGTCAACACTGTCCAGTGGCAATGCATGTCTGGGTGTGCATCACTGGTGGTCCATGCGTGCACCAGGTGCATGGCTGTGCCACTGCCTTTGCACCACATAGCCATGTCACTACACAGCCATGGTGGTGCTGTGCGTGACTTGGCTGGTGGGTGTGTGCAGCGTTCCATATGGCTGTATGCGCCTGAGTGGGCAGGTCCTGTGGACATGATCACTGAGGGTGGTCACACACCATCACAGTGTATGTCCCATGGCCGTATGCCATGCACAGTGGGCGGGCTGTATGAGGTTGTGCATTCACACCTATTGACTGTGCTCCCTTGTCCTAGGTACCCGCCATCTCAGGGACATTCGGGACACCTTGAGGGAGGTCCTACATCTGGCCCACGAGTCCCTCGACATCCTAAGGAGGCTGGACACGACGGGGGTGTTGCGGAGGCACAGAGGCCGGAGGTCCCGGAGTCCAGAACGGCGGTCCCGATAGGAGTCCTTCAGTCCCTGACTTCCCCTACCCCCCTGGACCCACCCTCACACCCCTTCTATCCCATCCCATTTGTCCACCCCTTCCCCTACCCACTCCCACCTTGTTTGTGTCCTCCCAAGCTTGTGTATAGTTTTTATTCTTGTACGTAGTTCACTTTTATATTTTCAATACATTCGATTTTGATATGAATACTGTGGTGGTCTCTGATTTGCAGTGGGCTATAGGTGCTCAGCTGCAGTGGTGTGCATGGCATCGGGGTGGTGCAGTCATGGGTATGTGTGTGTGTGTCCATGTGGAGGTGACTATGGTGTGGGGGTAGCTATCAGTCAGTGTCTGTGTTGTGTGTGTTGTTCCCTGTGCACTGGATGACTGTGTGCAGTGGTCCATGGCGCATGCTCTGTGTCCATGGCACACCCATTGGCCCGTCCATGGCCTGTGCAGCTGACACACATGCCTGTCTGTGACCTGCACGGTCCGCTGGCATGTCAGTGGTGGCAGTCCCTGCAGGGCGGACACTGTACCCGTCACTTTGCTGGGTTGCCCCTGTCACTGGTGTGGTGCATACCTGGCTTGGGTGGCACTGTGGGCACCACAGTCGTCCCACCTCCATGCTGTGCCTTGTGTGTGTTGCAGGGGATGAGCCCCACTGTCTGTGGCTTGTGCTCCGGGTGACTACTGGTGGTGTACGGGTCCACAGCACCTGTGCAGGGTGGCTGGCACTCCAGTGCCATGGTGGACTGTGGATTGTGTGTACACGGCTTACATGGGCCCACAATGGGGGCTTGGTTGCCCCACCACTGCGTCCCTGTGTTGGTGTGCCCTTTGGTATGGGTGGGTGTCTGTCCATACACTGTGTGGCATCCAGTGTGGTGCATGCTTCCACGTACCACTGTGGGTGTCTGTGCTGGCTGTTGTGGCCAGTGGTGGGTCAGGGTGTGTCACTGGAATACTGTGCAGGGCGCTGTACCACTGGTGGTGGTGTCAAGGGCACGCCCTGTCCCATGTGGGGTACCTCTTGTGCCAACGCATGGTCGGTCTCTCAGCAGTACCTCGGGGGGACTGTGTGTGGTGGCACTCTGTCTGCCGTTGTTGCATTGCCATGTGCTGCAACCCACTGATGGGTGCCCGTGGTGGGGCTGGCTTGCATGGTTCTGTGGTGCACAGGGTTGCATTGACACAGTGGGGTGGTGGCATGCACGGGGTTTCCTGCAGTGGTGGTCACTGCTAATAGGGGGGTGTCTGGGGGTCATGGTGCAGGGTGTGCTCTGCACTGGGGGGGATGGTGTGGCACAGGGTGGTCTGCCCTCCTTGTGTGCCAGTCACGGCTTGCTGGTAGGTGTGATGGGGCACCATGGCCAGGCTGTGGGTTGGTTGCTTGTCTCCATGGGCCAGTGGTTTTCCAGCCCTCCCCCAGTTGTGCTGTGCTTGGGGTGTGGGGGGACAATGTCTGTTCTGCTGTGTGTTCCTGTGCCCATCTGTGGCATGGGTGGTGGGCCCCTACTTCCCTGATTGTGCAGTTACATTGCTCTGCAGCTGGGGGGCTCCCTGGTTGCGCTATGGTGCCTCTGGACTGCTCAGCTGAACATCCCTTGTTGCACTATGGCGCATCTGATCTGCTCAGCTTCCCCTCCCTAGTTGCGCTATGGCGCAGGTTGTGCGATATTCAGTCGTCAGCTGTAGGCACAATTTGGCCTGCTCCGTTTTTGAATATCGCGTCTCTTGGGCATGGGCGCAATAGACTTGCGCTTGTTCTTGTTATTGTGCACTTTTTGGGCGCAGTTTGAATATCTGGGCCCATATTTCCATATTCTAATACAGGCATTATTAATTGATTTGCAATTAACCTCCGGGTTTGTAGATTCAATATCCTTGATGACCTACGTAGTGCCCCTATCTTATTATTAATTTTCTTTATTGCATTATTAATATGAGCTGTGAAAGATAAAGTATAATCAATCTCTACACCTAAATGTTTATATTGATCTGTAATTGTCAATTTTTTCCCATTCCTCATTGGTATTTCCCTATCTCTGATCTGTTTTTTATTAACCTTTGTTTTTTTATTAAAAAACATAACCTGAGTTTTTTTATCGCTTATCACTAATTTAAAGCTGGAAAACCAATCCTGTAGAACATCAAAATCCATCTGTAATTTAACCATCATTTCATGTTGAGATTTGGCTGATGCCAAAAGTACTGTATCATCTGCATACAACCTGATTTGTGTATTATTTATTTTGGTAGGTAATTCATTAATATATAACAAAAACAATAATGGCCCCAAAATTGAACCCTGAGAGACACCTCTTAGTATACTACCTACTTCAGAAAATTGACCATTTATTACTACTTGCTGTTTTCTTTGACTCAAATATGATTTAAACCATAATAATGACCTAGGGGCTATACCAATCCTCTCCATCCTCTCCTACAATAAATGATGGTCGACCAAATCAAAGGCTTTAGACAGGTCAACAAACACTGTGCCCGTGGACTCTCCCTTATCCAAGGCCACTGCCACTTTATCAACAAAGTCCACGAGCGCAGTGCAAGTTGAATAACCTGCCCTAAAGCCATGTTGGTATTTGGTCAATTTTGAATATTTTTCTAAATAACTATGCAATTGGCCGAACACCATTTGTTCCATTAACTTAGAGAGGATGGAGAGGATTGCTATTAGTCTATAGTTTGAGGGGTCATTTGAATCCCCCCCCTTAAATATAGGTACTATTTTGGCTATTTTCCAGATATGGTTTAACAATGCCCAAAGTACGAATACAGTTGTGTCCAAAAACAGAATTTGTGTCTCAGAATGATGCATGCATCCTTTCTTTGACACATGCTACTGCAAACCTCAGAAACTGTTGCAAAACCACAGGGCTGTTTGAAGTCAGGGCACTTGGCTTTGGGTGCAGTTGGACAGATGCAGATGCTGGTGGAATACACATTTGCATATGCACCTGCCCTATTTGAAAATCCCAGCTATACTTTCTAATTATTGTCAGCATGGTGACAGTGGTAGAAATTATTAATGTCCATTTGATATTTAATCAAGGACTTTGTTGTCCTCTTAAGACCACCCTGAGTCCTAGGAATATAATAAAGAGCTAGTGGAGCCAAAACAGGCAGACAGGAAAATAATACAGATTTTAAGTAGTAGTCAGTTGTAACTTTTTATTTCTGAAGTATTTTTGTTTTTCTTTTTGCTCATAAGAAAGTCTTCTAAGTGATAATATTGTGCTGGATGTGTGGAACAGCTCTTAGCCTGGTAGCTGACATATCTAACTCTACTGCCCCACACTACATCATCAGTATTGTGATCTCACTGACTGTGACATCACAGGTGAATGACCTGGCAGTCACATCACTCACTTGCTGTTCCTAAGTAGCAGTGATGTCACAGTCAGTGAGGTCACAATGCTGATGATGTAGTGTGGGGCAGTGGAGCAAGATACATCAGCTGCCAGGCTAAGAGCTGTTACACATGTCACACCTACTAACAGGAGGCAGTATGGCACAGTGGTTTAAGGCTCTGAGCTGCAAACCTGGAGACCCGGGTTTGAATCCCACAGCCCCCACTTGTATACTGTGTGACCCAGAGCAAGTCACTTAACTTCCCTGTGCTCTCAGGTCACACCTGGAACCAAGCTTTGGCTTAGTGTGCCTCTCCTGGTTAAACAATTTCCCCTCACATCAGGTAAACAATCTTCTAATTAAACAAAGAGAAAAGAAAAAATACCTCAGATATAAAAGATAATGGCTGACTGCTTTTATAAACTGATACCAGTTTTAGGCAGTACACTAGCTCATTAAAAGGAAGATCAGCATTCTTTTGGAACACAGTCCTAAAACTGTTGTTGGATATACAAAAGAGGCATAATGTATTGTAACCACATCAGAGAGCGTACTCAGACAGTAACATGTCAGCAACAACAAAGTTATCAGGCATGCTAGACCTCCATTGTAGGCAAAGCGGCAAAAATAACATAGATACATACATAGGTATATAGATGTTCATGGCAGAAAAAGGCTCTTGGCCCATCCAGTCTGTCAGCCCTACCTATTTATTCTGCCTTGCCCTAGCAGTAAGCTTCCTCTTTGTCACTGTCCCCTTTTTCTTAACTTAGGCCCCATCCACACTACACCACTTACAATATGTAATGGTTCCAAACTGTTACAGACCAGAAATGTTACAGTGCATCTACACTACCAGTGAACAGTGAGATAATAGATTGAAAACAGTACAGTCCGTCCACATTGTGTGTGATAGTGTGTGGTCCCAACCCCGTCGAAGCAGAGCATATCCCATGGTGCACCTGGCGAGGACAGCTTTGATAAGAGGCACCCACCCGCAATACATATGGGATAGTATGCATCTGTACAAGTCATAATGTACAACATACAGTATGGCGATGGATCATGACACATCTATGGTGAGAAGGTGGCAGGGAGAAGGCACGAGGTGGGGGGAGGTCTGCATGTTGGATCCAGGGAGGTACTGCAGTGAGTGGGAGGGAGAGTGTGTGACATGGCAACATGTCAACAGGGGTAGGGCACCAGGGCATGACAGCCGGTCAGGTGCTGCTGCCAAATGGCTGATGGAAGCCCCTCTACTACTGCCATTGGTGTACCCCACTGCGCTGCTGTACGCAGTGCCACACATCTATGGGCCATCACAGCGGTGTTACATGATGCACCCAGGAGCTCACCCACTGTATGTGTGCACTACTGGCACTGCTCTGCGGGTAGTAATGATGCCACAGCTCTGATGGGCAGGCAGGGTACTCCCAGTGCCCATCACAGTGAGAGGCGTCTTCACGGATGGTATATGGATACTGCAGGAGGCGGCTCTCAGGGAGGCATGTGAGGACAGGGGGGTAGATCAGGTGGGGACACGGGGGTACGTCCAGGGGTGGACATACTGCTGTACATTGGGTTACCATGCTATGGAGGCTGCCTAGTATTGCAGCCTATGCTTGTGCCCCACACTGTCGTTGGAACACCCTGGTAGCATCCGACCCCCCTGCATGCATTACAACAGTGCTGCAATGCATGCAGGTATATTGGGGTACTGGAGGCTACATGGTGGATCATTAAGGCCCTGTACACATCAGGCTACTTAAAACATTTTAAGTAGCGGAAACACGGTGCCCGTCCACATTTAAGCACAGCTTCAAAGCGTGTTAAGAAACTGTGCTTAAACCCTGCTGCAAGCTAGTCTCAAGTCCATTTTTAAAAACGGTTTGAAGGAGAAAAGCATGTTACCTTGTGGTGTGGACGGGCGTGCAATTCTCAGTTTATTCCGGTGCCATGCTGAGAGTTTCGGTCCTCCATTCTCACCAGAAAGTTCCTGCCAAACAATCCCGTAGTGCAGCTGCAGTGAGGCTGTAGAGCGTTGCCATACAACAGAGCGTCTAGCGGCAGGAAATTAAAGTGCTCGTGGAGATTGACAGACGAATTGTCTGCATCACTTACCAGTATTTAGTACATTAAACCAGACACACTCAGCCTGTGTGGTGAATACTTATTCATTAGTTAATTAGTGCTAGTGCTTCCCGGCATAGTGCCCTTCCAGGTGATTATAGCGCGACTGTGGTATAATGACTGACTGTTCTGCAAGCTGGACAGAGGAGGCCACTAAACTTCTAACTGTGTACTGGTCCCAGGAGCGTGTTCAGGAGGAGTTGGCCAGCTATCGCAGAAACACCAAGATTTATCAGAAAATTGCAGACTTCCTATTAGAGAAAGGCATAGAAAGGTTTGCAAAGCAATGCAGGGAAAAGATAAAGCAGCTTAAAGTGAAATACCATAAAGTGAAAGACAACAACAGGCAATCTGGTGGCAAGAGGATCACCTACCCATTTTTTGATGAACTGGACAGAATTCTTGGTACTCAACCAACCTCAAACCCTGCATTTGTCCTTGAACGGGCGTCTGTTGAGCCACCATGTCCACCTATTGAAGAAGAGTACCCAGATCCAGAACTCCTGCAGTCAGGAATATGCAATATGATGTCACACATGTATCCCATTATTCGTGATCACTGTAGTCCCTCCACCCACACCCCGCAGTCACAGAAGTGTCTGTGTAATGTAGCGTCATTGTGGTGGAATCAGCATACATAATGTTGTGCATTGCTTTGTTTGCACAAACTCTTCTCCATACCTGCACATGCTGCCTTTGATGACATAATGACATAACATATATTGTCGCTGTGTCTGGTGATGATGGTGCTGGGGGGGGGGGTGAAGTGCACAGAAAGCATCTCCACATGGAACTGCATTGCCTGGCACTTACCATACAGCTGTCATCAGACATATTTACATTAATTTACATTACCAAATGTGATTTGTTTTGTAGACCATGAGGGTTGCCAGGACTCATCAGTGGAAGAGTCCTCTACTACCAACCATGACCCATCTGATGATACCCTAGATGCATTAGAAGAAGAAGAACCTGGATGCAGCCATGCAGCACCACCATCAGCTGTGTCATCTGGGAAGAGAACCTGCAGCACTGAGCCTCTTTTCAATCTACGGAAGAAAAAGAGACTGACAAAAATGCATGAGATAGTTGAGTCCATGTTTGAACCAACATGTAAAATGTTGATTGAATAGCACAATCAGCTGTTGCAACAACAGAGAGAAAGGGCTAGGGAAGATAGAGAGATGGAGGAACAGCTAAGAACACAGGAGATGGAACATACTGCATCATTGTTCCATAGCATTATGGCAATGTTTGCACCTTTGGTTGCACAACGACCAATGCAGATGCAAGTTGCAGCTGCCATGGTCCATGCCAACGCCATGCAATCACCATCCCCTTTCACTGTAATGACCTCGGGAAATACTTCTGCTGGCCATCCTTTTAACAGTAGAGGGGTACTGTATCAGCAACCGAATGTCATGCAGGATAGTCAACCTGTCAACAATAATATGACTCCCACACATGAAAATGTTGCTTATGTGGGCCGTACTGTTTCCCAACATACTGCTACTGATGAATGTATACCAAACAGTACTCATGTGCAGTCATTCAGTGAGGAACTGAATTCTGATGATTTCACATGGACAAGTCTGTGACATCTTAACTGTTATGTTGCATAAAACAGCAAAGACGGTGTGTGCAACTGATGAGCAGATCCGTGTTGTGTGCTCCTCATGTACACACATGTGGTTATATTTGTGTTTGCTGTTTCACGGACATGACAGTGTTTTTCCTCACCCCTTACCAGGTTCACCTGGCTGAATTCAAATAGGTTACAGCACCACTTGTCATTTCCCATGTGCCACTGTTTGTTATGGCCAATAAACATGTCTTTCACTTGTTAAGATGAAATGCATCAGTATTTGTTTGTGCTGCTGTTGTCAAAGGCACAGTTACGATCAGTATAGGAGTTCATAATTTAATAAACAGTTTAAAGATAGAAAACTTGCAACAAACTTTAATGCTGTCACATAACATCAAAACTGCTAAGAATTGTTACAATTCAATTTAATAATATAAAAATGTTCACTATTGTTGAAATAATTAAATGTTACTTACACAAATCTACGTTCGGTACTGCTGTTCCTTTGTATTGTTACCGCCATGTTTTTTAATTGAACGGTACATTAAAGAACATTTTAAAAATGTAAAGACCATTTTAAAAGTGTCACTCAGGAATTAAATATACACAGTTCATAACAGGTTTTTAATCTGCTACTTGCAGAAATACAACTTCTCACTGAATTACTGTTGTTTCCTTTCAAGAGACAACAGCGTTTCTTATAGAACAGTAACAATGTTTGTTTGCCAATAAAAGCAAATATTTTTAATGATACAAACTGCTTCATACTTTGTACTGCATATATATCATAACTGCATCATGAACACACATTACAAATATTGGCTGTGTGACACAGCATCAGCAATGTTACTATTGGTGCACTGCACTTATTACCTTACTGCATTTACTGGAGTGTGAGTAAACATGACGTTATCCACCCCAGCAATATGTTACTGCACATGTGGCATTGTAACAAAATAAGCACACAGGACATCACGGATCAAGACTGCCTGTCTTGTTTGAGATGTAACTGTTGCATCAAATGCCTGACGATGTTCAATGTCGGGTTGAGGAACAACACCACCATCTGTGTCAGCCAACCACCCAGAGTCGAACAACTCCCCCTTACTCTCACATATATTGTGCAGCACGCAGCAATAATGTATGGAATGTTCTCCAGGCTGAACTCGCTTCTTTTTAGCAGACCACGCCATCTGCCTTTTAGTCTTCCAAAGGCGCATTCAACAACCATACGTGTCTTACTCAGCCTGTAATTAAAGTTCCTCTTATCAGGGTCTGTATAATCAGCATATGGCTTCATAAATCATGGTAGGAGGGGATATGCAGGATCACCAGAATCAAAGCAGGCACCATCACACCATTTATTTCCCGATCACTGTTTGGAAAAAGATCTCCACGCTGCCCTCTACAATACAGGTTGCTGTTTTTAAGTACTCTAGCATCATGAACTTTACCAGGCCAACCAACATTTATGTCAATGAATCTGTAACGGTAATCAACAACCGCCTGCATCACCATGGAATTGTAACACTTCCGGTTGTAGTATTCTGTTGCATTACCAGGTGGGCATAAAAGGGGAAAATGAGTACCATCCACAGCACCGATGCATTGGAGAAAACCCCATTCTTTATCAAAACCTGCCATTATTTCATCTAGGTTTTGAATGACAATCACTTTGGTTAGGAGGACTTGCACAATGGCATGACACACTTCATTTATGATCTCACCCATGGTGGAGCGTCCAACCCCGAACAGATGTCCGAGTGCACAGTACTCAACATTTGTTGCTAGCCGCCACAGGGTGATCCCAACACGCTTACTAACTGACACTGCTTGCCGAAATCTTGTATTGCTACGTGCAATGTTAGGTGACAGTTCATCACATAGCAATGTGAATGTCCCTTTACTGAGACGGAAGTTACATATCCACTGCTCATCATCTCAGTGGATCAAGACAACATCATTCCACCAAGATGAGGAACACACACCATACACGCCTATATAGGGGAATTTGAGACATACCCAGCTGTCAGAATACTCTGCATGACAGCTAGCGATTTAATAATGTGCTGCCGTCTCATTCTGGACCGTGCTGTGCTGAGCAGTGATCTCTGCCTCATCTCATAAGTTCTCCTCTCCAGAGCAAGTGCTGACAGAGTCTGATGAGCTGCCAGCAAGCATAATATCAGGGTATACATGTCCCCACTGCAGAACTCCATGTGTAAACAAATGATCACCTAGGTGATACTTGATGTGGATCATGTGACAGGGTCAACTGCTTGCCTTTGACAGGCTGCCACGATTTCGCATTCAGCAGTTTTTTTTGCCCATTTACAATGGTGTAGCACAAATTAGCACACAACACTGATGCACTAATGAGCAAGGACACGGTCCAGTTTAAGCACTTCCTGAACGGCAATTTGCATCGTTTGTTTACATTACTGCTGAGATGCAGGCTGGGAGTAACACACAGATGCATCCTGGGTTGAAGCCCCCAACTAAACTGTGCTACAATTGCGGAGGATTACCGGGTTTAAAAACGTTACTCACTGCTGATGGAGACGGGAGTTCACTGTGTTACAATCGAGTTCAAACTCAGTGAACAATAATGTGGACAGGCTGCTGTGGTGAGTTTGAAAATGTTTTGATACCGATATTTAAAATGGTACAAATCTTCAGTTGTAATGTGTACAGGGCCTTAGACACACACTGGTAACATTACAGAATTGCACCCATTACAGGAATTGTTGTTGAAACCACCTCACAACAGGTTTCTGTCATGGTTCCGAAAACGCCTTCTGTAACGTTACCAGTGTAAACGCAAACTGTTACGGTAGCGGTTTAAGCCCTCTGTAACGTTACAGAAGGGTTTTAGTGGTGTAGTGTGGACAGGGCCTTAACTCACATACCTGTCCTATCCCTGCCTGAATCTTCTGATTGATTTGGCCTGTACCACATCCTCTGGCAGCTTATTCCACTTGTCCACCACCCTTTCCACGAAGAAGTGTTTATAAACGTCCTTTTTGAATCTCTCCTCTGCTAGCTTTTGTAAATTCCTTCTGATCCCAGTATTTGAAGTCAAAGAGAAGAGTTCTTTGATGTCCATCATATTTATCTTTGGTCTGATCATTACACTGTGGGATTCAGTTTTTGCACCCCCCTTGTAGGCCTACCCCTGTGGAGATGGTCAGGTACTGCTCTTTGCGAGATGTTAGCTCTGCAGGCCTGGCAGCAGTGCTTGACCTATCAGAGTTTTCTGGAGTGAGCAATGATCCTGATGCCTTGGTGCTGGCCTATAACAGGGCTATTTCCTTGGCTCTGGATCTAATTGCTCCCGTCCGTGTTCATCCTCTCCTCCTTCGCCCTCGGTCTCCATGGTCTGATGGGACCTTGAGGGAGATGTGACGACAAGGATGAAGATTAGAGCGTTGTTGGTGGAGATCTGCCCTTGATGCCGACCATCTTAGATTGATGGAACAATATCAACTCTATCATTCTGCAATCTCCCGTAAGAAGGTAGAATTCCTGTCTGGGGAGATTGCGGTTGCTCAGAACCGACCAGCTCAGCTTTTTCGAACTGTTGACAGATTGTGCAACCCAGCCTGTCTACAGGTTTGGAAAGCCTTTTCACAAGTGGAGTGTGATGAGCTTGCTCGCTTCTTTGAGGCTAAGGTGGCTGACATCAGGGCAGTACTCCAGCCTGCTCCCTCTATGGGAGAAGCTGAAGATTGGCACTTGGCTGCAGCCTCTAGTCTCTCCTGGAATTCCTTTGACCGGCCTGAGTTCATTGATGTCATGAGGATTGTCCAGAGTGTGTGCTGTACAAGCCATAGTTTGGACCCGGGCCCGACTTCCCTGATAAAGGGTTGTCATGATATTATCATCCCAGTCCTAGTACAGATAGTCTGGTGCTCCCTGGATTATGGATGAGTTTCCTAGCTCCCTGAAGGAGGCAGTGGCGATGCCCCTCCTGAAGAAAGCTTCCTTTGACCCTGACTGCCATGCTAACTACAGAACGATCTCTAACCTTCCCTTTGTAGGGAAGGTTATTGAGAAAGTAGTGGCCGTTGAAGAACCATTTAATCATCCATGACATCTATGAACCACTCCAGTCTGGTTTTTGAAAGAGGCATAGTACCGAGACAGTGCTGGTTCGGGGTGCTCAATGATCTCCTGATGGTTAGAGATCAGAAGAGCCGCTCCATTTTGGTTCTTCTCGATCTCTCCTCAGCCTTGGACACTGTGGACCATGGGGTACTTCTTGAGTGCCTGGAGTTCATCTGTGGCCTGTCAGGTACAGTCCTCATTTGGTTTAGATCTTTCCTCGCAGACAGAACTCAGAGGGTGGTGTCGGGGATTAATTATTCCCGCCCAGTCTCTCTGTCATGTGGGGTTCCCCAGGGCTTGGTGTTGTCCCCAATGTTGTTCACAGTGTATATGCTGCCCCTCAGAGACATTGTAAGAAGGTATGGGCTGAGGTTTCATTGCTATGCAGATGATACCCAGCTCTACCTATCTTTTGCACCTGACCAGGATAGAGCTTCCTCTGTATTTAATAGTTGCCTCACTGAAATCCACCACTGGATGAATTCAAGCTGGCTGAAGTTGAACTTGGAGAAGACTGAGGTAATGGTTGTGGATCCGGGTCACAGGGTAGAGGGGACAGAAGCTGGCTTATCCTCAGGTTTATTTCTGGGGGGATGTCCAGCTTCCTACCTCTGAACAGGTGCAGAACCTGGGGGTAATTTTTGACAATGAACTGACACTGCATTTGCAGGTGTTGGTAGTTGTCAAATTATCCTTTTATCATCTTAGGAACATTGCCAGGATTAAGCACCTTGTTCCACCCAGCGATCTGCCTACATTGATCCATGCTTTTGTGACCTCACATCTTGATTATTGCAAATCCCTTTATCTAGGGCTTCCTGGGGTTGATATCTGCCACTTGCAGCTGGTGCAGAATGCTGCGGCCTGGTTATTGATGGGTACATCTCGTACCTGTCACATTTCTCTGGTTCTGCACGATCTGCACTAGCTGCCAATACCGTGGCGGATCACCTTTAAAGTTGGTCTTTTGACTTACACAGCCCTACACGGACATGGCCCAGACTACTTGAAAGAGCTTTTGGTCCCCTACAGCCCTAAGAGATCTCTCTCCGCTTGGCGGATGAGGGGTTGCTAGAGATTCCGAGGGTTTCTTTAAAATCTTCAGGCGCTCATGCTTTTATTTATGCTGCTGCTACCCTCTAGAATTCTCGACCCCATCCGCTTCATCAGTGTGCATCTGTGGAGGAATTTAAAAAGGCCTTAAAGACCTATTTATGGTGTAAAATCTATCCTGACTGACTATTGGGATATTATGAGCTTAGATTGATGTTTTACCTGTTTTATCTGTAATTATTGTAAGGTGCCTTGAGTTTGAGAAAGGCACGATATAAATAAAGTTTTAATATTTATTATTATTATTATTCTGTGCAGGCACTTTTATGTCTCAACCATGTCGCCCTTTTCCTGCCTCTTTTCAAGGGTGTACATGTTTTAGTCCTGCAGCCTCCTGTTGTACTCCATTTCCTCAAGGCCATGGATCATTTTAGTTGCCCTGTGCTGTACCGCCTCCACTTTGTTGCAGCCTTTCTTTGGGTGTGGACTCCAGTACCTTGCACAGTATTCCAGGTGTTGTCACATTTGGTGCCATGATGCCAGTTCGACAACACTTTTGTCGACTGGCATCACAGTGACAGGATTTATGTTGACAGCAAGTTGCAGTTGACATAAATCCTGTTTGTCTCCTGGTCCGATTTTTTCATTGGGAGGCTTTGCACCTCAAACCCAACATGAGTGGGCTCTGCCCTCTGCACCCCCTGTACTATAGGCTCTCAACTCCAGTCAGAGTTGATTTGGGGAGGGGGTGCAGGACCAGGAGACAGTGTGTCCCTGTGTCAGGTGCACCAACACAGTGACCTACTGGCAAACTGTTGATTTTGTCAACAGGTATGTAAGTTGCTGAGTTGGTGTCGCTGTTGGGGGTGCATACCATCACACCTGTGACCTGTACAGTGGGAGGATCACCTCCTGACTTCTATTGCTTATCCCATTCCCTATGCAACTCATTATTTGGTTTGCTCTGTTCACTGCCCTGATGTAGTGTGGAGACATTGTTAGGATCTCTAATATCATTAGTCCTAAATCCTTTTCTTCTGTAGTGCTATCCTGCACCCCTCATTTTCTAATGCTCCCTTGGATTCCTTTTCTCATTGTGTATTACTTTACATTTCTTAGCACTGAAGCTCGGCTGCCAGATCTTTGACCAGCTCTCTAACCCACCCAGAGTCTCCCTTGTTTCCCTTCTCCCTTCCACCATTTCTACCCTTGCACAGATCTCTGAGTCATCTGCAAAGAGGCAGATCTTGCCCTTGATACTGTTACCATGTCACAGATGAATATATTGAGAAAGAACAGTCGTGTAACAGCAACAGTGATCAAATAACTGTTTCAGAATGTGAAGCAGGGTTGGAAACTTTGACTTTGAGATTTTCCACATTGTCCACAATACAGAAACTGGATGATACCATGGCCAAGTTGATGACTGGAAGTTGATAGTGCCAGATTTTGGTGATCATGGATAAATGTAGCAAGCTGATCCATCTCAAATTAAGCAAAGGGTTTTTTTTTTTGTAATTAAACCAGTTTTATTAGTTTAACAATAAGCAACACAAAACTAGTAATCATACAAATATCAGTTTTCAGAACAGTTAACTACAGGGATCAGACACCCAGGTCAAATCCCCCCTTCCCCCCATCCCTCCCAAGACTACACACATAATTAATTCTTGGTTCACCGGTCCTGAGCTGGGCCCAGACATCAAGCCTTCCAGGCTGTCAGGAGCTCCTCAAGAGTGCCCCAGAGTGATACATAAGCCTTGGCCCTACCTTGCATGTAGGCTATATGCCTTTCCAACTGTATGGCCAGAGTGCTCTCCCTGTGCTGGCAAAGGTTTTGCCTTGCAAAATAACCCTGGATACAGAAGGTTCAAGGATGGAGAATCACACACCTAACACAATAAACTCAGATCTGAATGCTCTAGAATTTTTCTCCTTTTTTTCCAATAAATCATTTAGTAATTTTCAGTAAGAACATAACATAATAATGCAGCTTAAAATAACAACAGCAACAGATAATTAATAACATTTCAAAACAGAAGAGAATCTAAAAATATTTTCTTCTTGGTTGTGTTGCATAACACACATCTGAGTAGAAATGCAGTTTGCAGTCTATGTAATTCCTGTTCTCACTCTGGCCTCAGGCATGGACAGACCAATACTCATACACTTCCTGCTGCCTGACACCAAAACTGCATTTGCATCAGCTGTGAAGACAGCCACTCCCCACTCTCCCAGCTGGTGGTAGAATGCAGCTGGGTGACCCCAAACTCAGAGTAAGTGACAGAGGGTACAAATAGGGAAACGAGGGAAATAACGAGGATAATAATCATACTGTGCTACTGTATTCCTGTGCCATTAATTGACTCTGCATATTCATTATTTTACTTGCTATTCCTGTACCTGCCTTGTTTTGTGTGACATGTTCTTTTTATCACTTGTTTCTGTCACTGTATATTGATTGACTGTAACCATGTATATTCATTTACTGTAACTTTCAGCTCTGTACGGCTGACCAGGCCCACTCCGTAAATTAGTTTTTTTACTCAGTGGTGTTTCACCTGGTTAAATAAAGATTTGAATGATAAAAAATCTTAATTCATATTTGTAGCCTAATCTGTACCACCCTTAAAGATCCCATGGTGCACTGTGATGCCCACAGTGATGTGAGATTGATGACTTTGTGGTGCCGCTGGATCCTGGTCACACTATAGCCCTGATTTTTGTACTGTTAGTGACTGCATACTCTGGGATTCTGGTTTAGTTTTGGGTAGGGCAAATGTGAGTCACAGTCAGAAAATACTAATGGCATTCAGTAAAGGACAGTCACACCATGTCCTCTACTTTCTGAACATTTATACTTAAGCTAGTTTGAATTCTTTCTGCCTGGTAGCACTTTATATGGTATGCAAAACTACAGTTTAGCTTAAGGCTGACATACGTAGTGTAATTCCTGTTCAGAGAACAAGTAAACGTATGATCTCATATAATTGGCAGTTAAGTAGTTTATGCTGTTAAAAACAAGCATTTGTCAATGCTGAATGTTGTCTTGCTGACATTGGCATTGGTAGCAAAGGAGTTGAACAGATTCATAATAGGAATGGCAGTGAAGTATGAAAATGACGTCAAACCCCACATCACCCTACATAGACTGACAGGCACCGAGGTGTGCCTTTGGGCATTGGACATAATGTTCATGGCATTTCAGCTCACCCTACCCTGCAGTGTGACAAATATCACATTGTGCTTTGGGGTCCTCGGGCCTTATGCTCTCCCCATTTGGCCATAACAATCATGGCATTTTACCTCACCCTATCCTGCAGACACCGACAAGTGCTGAGGTGTGCCTTGGGGTGTTTGGCTTTACAGTCACCCCATTTCATAAGGACATACGCTGAAATGAGTGCAGCATAGGAGAATGGGGTGAACTGTGGGGCCGGAGAGTCCAAGGCACACCTCGATGCCTGTCAGTGGCTCGAGGATGGGGGGGATGGTATGGCATGAGCATAACAACCGGCAATGGAAAGACACACCTCTGACACCTGTCAGTCTGTACAGGGTGGGACAATATGGTTAGAAACCCTAATGCCCCAGTCAGTTGTTGGTATTTACACTACAAATTTGCAACATGGCATTTTTGTGACCCCCACCTCATGAGAGTGTTTGGGACCTCTGCTCATGAATAGTGGCACTGTGATTTTGTTACTCTGTCCCGGGCGTTGATTTCTCACAGTGACTGCGCCATTCTGCACCAAATGTGGGAAAACACCATTTGGGCAGGATGTAAAAAATGACAGCTGTACCATTCATAGGTAGGTGTGAAGAGATGGCAGTGTTGAAAATCTTGAGTGAAAATATTAAAAATGCTCGAATTTACGAGCATACGTAGAAACTGCGCAATGCACACTCATAACACAGTCATTTAGTGGAATTATTTCACCAAATTTTCAACATAGGCATTTTGGGACCTCTGCTCATGAAAACTGCCACTATGATTTTCTTCATCTGTCCTGATCATTGATTTTCCACAGCGACTGCGCCATAGTGCGCCACTTGTCCGAAAACACATTTTAGGCAGGATATGAAAAATGACAGCTATACTGTTCATAAGGATGTGTGCAAAATTGACAATGTTGAAAATGTTGAGTGAAAACATTACAAATTGTCGAAGTTATGAGCACGTGTGGAAACTGCGCAACACACGCTTGTAACATAGTCATTTTATGGACTTTTGTCACCAAATGTTCAGCATAGGCATTTTAGGACCTCTGCTCATGAACAGTGTTGCTGTGATTTTCATAATCTGTCCCAAACACTGATTTCCCACAGCGACCGTGCTACTCTCTCGCCGGTGGTCGCGAAAACATTTGTAGCCAGGATGTGAAAATGACAGCTGCACTGTCCATAGGGTGTGCAAAATGCCAATGTTGAAAGCTGGAGTGAAAATATTACAAACTGGCGAAATTCACAGTGTGTGGAAACTGCACAATGCCGCGCTCATAACACAGTCATTTTTAAATTTTTTACCAAATTTACCTTATGCAAAAACTTTTGGGAGGCCACCTCATGAACAGCGACACTGTCATTTTGTTACTCAGTCCCAAAAGGTAATTTCGTGCAGTGATCTCAAAATCACTTTTTGGGACCGAATGACGCCATGACAGTAACTGAATTCATGAGGAGGGGATCCAATAACCACATGTTGAAAATTTGGTGCCAAAATTCCAAAAAATGTCCAAGATATGCACTAAAGTTGAAAAATACCTATTTATGCCATTATACAGCTTACCGGCATTTCTTCAGTTCACGGTCGGCTTTGAAGAGTGCAGACGTGTTCCCAGTCCACCGAAAATCATCATGCTGGGTTCCGGAGGTAAGTATGTGGTGAGGGGGAGTGTCGGGAGGCAGGGTGCACAGATTGTGGGCATGGGTTGGGGGAGGGGCGAAGGTCTCAACGAGGGACCATTTTCTGTTTTACAGGGTTAAAACAAACAAAAAAAAACATTGCAGGACTGTTTTTTTTTTTTTATCAGGGACATTTGGCCGCTGGGGTGGGCTCCCAGCATGCCCACCTGTGTGTTTGATGGGAGGGGGTCTGTAGTCGATGGGGAGTTAGGCACCCCTTTGACACATACAGAATTGGGGGTCGCATGAGCCAAGGGATTAGGCACCCTTGGCACTACAAAATGGGAGAGTTCATCATGCTGATGGGGATTGGGCACCCTGGTCGGCAAGTTAAATTAGGAGGTGCATGCTGACGGGAAGTTGGGCACCCCCGCCGGCTTTTCAAAGGGACTGTGAGCGGCTGTCCTTCGGCTTCTGTGGGGACTATGAGAAGCTGACGGGAAAGCCGCTGCCATGTTGCTTGACAGGGACACCAGATGAGGCAAGCAGTAATTGGCTACTGCAATCAGGGACTGCCCCATGGCACTCCCTGATTGCAGCAGATAATTTCTTTTAAGGTGGTAGCACATTTTCTGAACTGTTGTCATAGACAGCATGCTATGCCATTGGCGCCACAGAGCCCAGCCACAAAAGACAGTGGCACCATTGGCTGCAGCAGGACTCCATCTCCGAAACCCGCTTCTTCACTGAAGCAACCACAATATGCTGTCTGCACCCGGCCAAAAAAAGCAATGGCACCATTGGCTGCAGCAGGACCACACCTCCGAAACCCGCTTCTCCACTGAAGCAACCACAATATGTTGTCTGCTCTGCACATGCAAGACAACATAAAAAGGCAAACTCTGATTCTAGAAAACTCCATGGATGGGCTTGAACCATGTACATGGAGAAGAGCTATGAAGAGCTACTGAAAAATATCCTTTATTTAAGCCGAGCACTCCATTCTAATATGCTTTTTTTTATAATCAGATTATGTTATAATCAGATCACCCCACGGGGGAGTATATGGGCCTGAGTCACAGATACAGTTTGGGTATTTTATGGCTCTTAAGGTAATTATCTGATGACCAATGGCCACCAGATGAGAGAAATAAACACAACTGTTACAATCTGATTAAAACAACATTCTGGAGAGAATCAATTGAAAAATTAAGAAACAAACTGATGGAAAAGAGGCTTGTGACAAGATTGGATAAAAGCCTATCCGATTTGTTATGCAGGGGTCATGTGTAACTTTTTTTTTTTTTGCACTGGTCCAGCTGGAAAAGTGGCACCAATTTACGCTGACCCCCAAGATTTACACTGGACCCAACCTATAACGGAGATTACTGGGGGGGGGGGGCGACTTCCTTTCCCAACTTCTTTCCAATGACTCCCTGTTTTCCAGGGACAACTCCTCCATCTCCCATTCCCCATAAGCCATCACTGGTGTCCAGTGGTTTCTCTTCCTTCCCCTCTTCCCCATACATTTTACCTGGTGTCCAGTGGCACCCCCTCCTCTCCTCTTCCCCTTAAGTTCTCCATAGTGTCAAGTGGCAACACCTCCCTCTCCCCTTCCCTGCAAGTTTTCTCTGTTGACAAGTGGCAACCCCCTTCCTCACACTCCTATTTCCCATAAGTTCTCCCAGGTGTCCAGTGGCACCCTCTCCACCTCCCCTCACCCATAAATTCTCTGTGGTATACAGTGGAAATACCCTCCTCTTCCCTCCCCCATTAGTTCTACCAGGTATCCAGTGGCAAGCCCCACCCCCAGAGCACCCCAACCCCACACTAGGCCCTGGAAGTGGTCAGCACAAACCCTCCCCTCACCTCCTCATCCAGTCACCATCTAACTCTCACAGCTAAGATAGAAAAGTCCTCCACCACCCATCTCATCCCCACCACACTCCACACCCATGTCCCCTTAGTCAACAACTCACTATAAGTTCCAAAGTGTGTGAATCAAATCTTTAATGAAGTGCGCTGCCTATAGTATCATAATAGTCTCACCATAAGGCCTGAATGATGACAGTCTCTCCCAGTAGTGCCTTGCTACATCACGCGACAGAGAGATTGCTGGCAGTTGGGCCTGACATTAAGACTGTTCAGATACTATCAGTGACATGTTTCTTTAAGGATTTTATTCATACCCTTTTGAAATTTTGGTGAGTTGCTGGCTAAGGGTACATATGTATTGTGGGGAGTGTTGTAAGGCTGGAAGGGGTGAGGAGTTTTTTTTATACTAGCCCCAAAAGGCAATTCAAGGTGAAATTGTACTGGCCCGAGACAGTGTAACCCAGATGCCATGTCCCAATAGGATACTACCCCTGCCTTGCTGGCCAGACCAAGGCTGAGGAGTCTGGGTTACTGTTTCTGATTGTCAAAAGGTTTTTTCCCCAAGATGATATTATTTGTGCAGTGCTTCCACCCAGAGAATACTTTAAGTGGGTCTGCTATTAAACTAGTACAACCCCCTGGGATGCTATACCCACCCACACTGCATGCAGTCATCCCATACATGGAACAGCATTAACCAGAACCCCAAATTCCATTTTACTGACTTTTTGACTCACTCTAATGATATGCTCATGACTCAGGTTTATAAAAATGGATAACCAACAATTTTACAAGGGGTGAAGGGTTAGAAATGGGTAGGTGGATGTAGAGGATAAGCAACAGTTTGAATGGCATTATTGGCACTGCATCAAAAACAAACATTTTGCATTTTAAGTTCATTCAAACATCTTGTATTGCTAGTGACCCACCAACATTCTGATGGATTCAGAGTAACCTTTCTTGCTATCTAGCTGCTTTAGAAATTGTAACATTAATACCCCAACTGGTACCAGTCTCCAGTTCAAAATAGAACCCCACAATTCTATATCTATATCTGGGTACCCAGTACTGAATGTTGCAGGCCTGTTATGTTGCAGCTGGTTGGCCGGCATTGACACGCTTAAGGCAAATCACAGTTAACTTTTACCTTTCCTTAGGTTGCATCCTAACTGAAACTTTGTAGGCATTACACACTGAACTTGGCAAAACCATAACAGCAACTATTTACAGTCCCTTCAAATGCAGAAATAACTCTACTTACTCACGGTTCTGTAGTTAGACATTCACAGATGCAGCAATGATTCTTGCAGGCAGATATGAGGTAGGCATAATTCATAGGACTTGAATCTTGGCTGAGAGGCATGGCAAGGGCTGGTGTAGACCTGCAATTATCCAGCAGGCTCTTACAGCTTTTGCAGACTAGAGATTCACCCAGCTTTCTCTAGAAGTTGCTCCCTTTCTTAGGCAAAGGTCACATTCTGGAAATGCAGACCAGCACAGGGGCAGTTAATTAGGTTGTGTTTTCAACCACACTGCCAGCATAGTAACTGTGGCACTTTATGGTTAGACACAGTCTCTTTTTCTCATTCCTGGAGATGGACACTGGAGATTACGGCAAGTCTTTCAACCAAACATACACTGGAGCTTAAGGCAAGACTCCCAACCAAAGTAGACACATTTTGAATTCCAGTAAATTCACTTTATACTGTAGCTTCTTATAAGCTGGAAACACAAGCAAACAGTTCCTCCTGGCAAGCATGGCTTTTGCAGCTCCAAGCAGGACACTGAGCTTCTCACAGGCAATTTCTGGTGAGCTCCTTTTCTCAGGGAGACTCCCATTCCATTCCTCTAGTACTGGACCATCACATGGCCATTTCACAAACACAGGACCATCCATGGTCATTCAATCAAGCAGATGTAATGCAGGGTGCAGATAGAACTGAGCACCTCTTGGAACAAGTGGCTTCTTTGCCCTCAAGCAGGTCTCCATCTCACTTTGTGTTCTTTAAAGTAGATTTTTACTCACTCAGGATTATTCATGCAGCTCTTTCACAGCTGAAGTTACAGATCTTTGAAGCGCTCTCACTGCTGAGGTGACAAATTCTTGCAGCTCTCTCACAACTGCAGGCAAGTTCCTTACAGTTCTATCACAGCTGAAGTTGCAGTTCAGGGTTCTTTTTAGGCAGATTATTCCCAAATGTGGAAAGGTAAATGCTGGCCCTGGAGACAAATAACTGGCAACCCCCAGGCTGGCCACTCTAAGTTCTTGCAGCCACATTTCTTTAGCAAGGGGGCCAGAGCCCCCCTTCCTGTGGAGGGGCTCCTGCTGGACTCAGAATAAAAAGTCTATGGAGTTTTGGGAGCTTCTGGCAGCTCCTAATTGGCTGAAGACATGTCTGGTTGAAAAAGTAATATTCATCAGGCCCCCTCAATGTCTGCTTGGTTCCTTAAATGGGTGCCAAACATTATCCCTGCTTTTTCCCCCACAAGTCTTTTGCACAGTCCCATAGTCCTTAGCGCAAATCCTGGCTTCCAGTTGGCTGAGGAAAGGTTAAAGGCTGCAAATATGGCTGCTAAAAAAACACAGTCCCAAGGCAGTCCATACAAGTCCCAACTTAATAGTTCTGGCACAGCCAGAAAAATTATTTTTATTAAATACTAGCCCACAGTTTTGAAGCAGTTACTGTGCCCTGTTAAACACTTTTAGAATTTAACATTTTAGTTTAACCCCCTGCCTGTTGCTGCTGCCAGAATAGACAGTCCCCAGGCAGCAGTCAGGTATGCTCATCAATATTCAATGCCTCATTAATATTCATGAGGCTGATTCTTCCATTGATGGGCACTCCTTAACCAAAATGCTTAGAGGCTCCTCATGTGCCTCCTTCAGGTCTCTGGTCCCCAATTAAGTAAACTTTGGGACTGGGACCACCATAGGGGCTCTTGTTTTACTGCAATCATGGTAGAAAAACAAACACCCTCTACCGCACATGCGCAGACCGCTGGCTCGCTAACCTGTGCAGCCACAGCATGGCAGCTCTATGGTCTGCCTCCCCCGGCCCTATTTTAACCTGCCAAACTATGCAGGGGCCAAATAGAGGATTAAAGGCATCACTGGACTCAGGCCAGGATGGCACTGCATGACAGGGGAGATGGGGAGAAATGGGGCAAATAAAGTAAGGTCCCACAGGGGGGGTTACAACAGTTTGCACTGTGCCCCAGGCCAGTAAATTAATGTTAAGTGTGAACCCTCTTATACAGAGAGAGTTAAAAGCAAGGATCTATTTTGCCCTCTCCTATTCTTCCACTTGTCTGTCTTGAAGTGCTGAGAAAAAACTATGCAAAAGGTCCAGGTACTGGTGTCAATTGCATATGCGGGGACACTCAATACTATCCTACTACACAAGTGACGATGAGCATTAATGGGGTGTCGCATCAAATGAAAGTGGGGGTAGTACTAAAGTTACCTGTATCTGTAATTATTGAAATGGTACAGTAAGTTAATCACAGAGGAAGCAAGCCCTGCTGTTTCTGCAGCTCTGATAACAAGAACACAAGCAAAGAAAATCTTGGATGGCGAGGATTCTTTTCCTTTTGTTGACTTTGATCCAGACATGTTTGAGCCCAGCTCCAAGATACAGAAGACCAGGAAAGAAAGAATGCACCTGAAAAAACAGGGGCAGCAAAATACTGATGGACATAAGAGATTGATAGATGAAAATGCTGAAACTAAACTGATAACTGATTGTGATTTTCTTTATGAGCAAACTAACAATGCTGTTCAAGGTAATTTTAAACAGCTGGGGGTGAAACTAAAACAGAGCGAACCAATGTTTAAAAAATGTAATGGGCTACTTTATAGAGTTTGGGTTAATCTTCAGATGCAGAAACAGATAGAACAATTGGTCATACCAAAGAAGTATAGAACTGAATGTTACAGATAGCACATGATAGTCCTATGGCTGGTCACTCAGGGAGGGATCACACCCTTGCCAGATTATTGTACAGATTTTATTGGTCTGGGAGTCATGAGGATGTTGCAAATTATTGCACTTCTTGTGCTGAATGTCACAAAAAGTAGCCCAAGTGACTTAAAAAGACAAGGTGCCCTTGGTGCCCCTACCCTTGATAGATATACCTTTTTAGAGAATTGCAATGGATATGATTTGCTCCTTAGACAAAAGTAAAAAGGATAATCAATTAATTTTGGTAGTATCTGACTTTGCAACTTGATACCCAGAGACAATTCCAATGCGTATTGTCAGAGCCCCAAAAGCGGCAGCAGAACTTGCCAAAATTTTCAGCAGGGTGGGCATACCTAAAAAGATTACTAATGATCAGGGTAGTCATTATGTTTGCTTGCACGCATGTGCAAGAAACATAGTGTGACGATCCAAAATGCAGTGCCGTACAATTGAAAGGGAGAGCACCGCTTGAGTGAGCAGCGCTCCCCCTCCCCACACACACACACACGCGCGCACGCACATTGCTTGCTCATGTGCTCCTACCTCCCCCATGCACACACTGTATGGCTGACGGGGGTACCCAATCCCCTGTCAGCTCTACTGTCCTCCCCCCACAGTCTGTATGGTCAATGGGGGTGCCCAATCCCCCATCGGATCTACTGTCCCCCCCCAGACTATCGGGTACCACGCTGGTAGCCCACCCCAGCGTGGCAACAGGTTCCATGGCTGACGGGGGTGCCCAATCCCCCATTGGCTCCACTGCACCCCCAACAGCCTTCCAGCTGCCATGCTGGGAGCCCACCTCAGCGTGGCAAACATCCCACGTAGTCCAAATAAAAAAAAAAACCTGAAAGAAAAAAACCTTCCCTCGCTGCTGTCTTCACCCCCTCTACCACCCACACCCACCCACTGCGCACCCTGCCTCCCCACACCCCCACCTCACCCCATACTTACCTCTGGAGCTCGGCTGTACGATCTTGCGTGGACCAGGAACATGTCTGCACTCTTCAAAGCCGACCACAAACTAAGGAAATGCCGGTAAGCTGTATAATGTAATGAATAGGGTTTTTTCAACTTTGCTGCATATCTCAGGCATTTTTTGGAATTTTGGCACCAAATTTTCAACATGGGGTTTTTGGGACCCCTTCTCATGAATTCTGTCACTGTCATGGCATTAATCTGGCCCGAAGGGTGATTTCACATTCACTGCACAAAATCACCTTTCAGGACCAATTAATGAAATGACAGTGCCAGTGTTCATAAGGTGGGCTCTCACAAAGCCTATGTTGAAAATTTGGTGAAAAAATTCCTAAAAATGACTGTTTTATGAGCGTGCATTGCGCTGTTCCTACACACGCTCATAGGTTCGCGAATTTTCAATATTTTCACTCCGGATTTTCAACATTGCCATTTGACCACACTTCCTTATGAGTAGTACAGCTGTCATTTTCAACATCTCACCCAAAATGTGTTTCCGTGCATGTAGCGCACAATGGCACAGTCGGTGTGCGAAATCAATGTTTGGGACACATTAAGAAAATCACAGTAACACTGTTCATGAGCAGAGGTGTTAAAATGGCTATGTTAAAAATTTGGTGAAAAAATTCCCAAAAATGACTATTTTACGAGCATGAGTTGCACTGTTCCTACGCACGCTCGTAAGTTCGCAAATTTTTAATATTTTCTCTCCAGATTTTCAACATTGCCATTTTATCACACCTCCTTATGAGCAGTACAGCTGTTATTTCTCACTTCTCACCCAAAATGTGTTTCCATGCATGTAGCGCACAATGGCACTTGGTGTGCGAACTCAATGTATGGGACACATTAAGAAAATCACAGTCACACTGTTCATGAGCAGAAGTGTTAAAATGGCTATGATAAAAATTTGGTGAAAAAATTTCCCAAAATGACTGTTTTACGAGTGTTTGTTGCGCTGATCCTACGCACGCTCATAAGTTTGCAAATTTTCAATATTTTCACTCCAGATTTTCAACATTGCCATTTTACCACACCTCCTTATGAGCAGTACAGCTGTCATTTTTCACATCTAGCCCAAAACATGTTTCCGCCCGTGTAGCGCACAATGGCGCAGTCAGTGTGCGAAATCAATGTATGGGACACATTAAGAAAATCACAATGACACTGTTCATGAGCAGAGGTCTTAAAATGGCTATTTTGAAAATTTGGTGAAAGAATTCCTAAAAATGACTGTGTTACGAGTGAGCATTGCGCAGTATCCACACACCCTCATAAGTTTATGAATTTGTAATATTTTCAGTCCAGATTTTCACCAGTGGCATTTTTCCACACTTCCTTATGAACAGTACAGCTGTCATTTTTCACAACATGGCCGAAATGTGTTTTCACACTTTCAGCACAGAAATGCGTGGTCGCTGTGGGAAATCATTGTTCAGGACAGATAAAGAAAATCACAGTGACACTGTTCATGACCGGAGGTCCCAAAATGCCTGTGTTGACAATCTGCTGTAAACAATTCCCAAACTAATTGCATTACGGGTGCATGTTGCACAGTTTCTACGCACGCTCGTGACTTCACCAGTTTTTTTAATATTTTCATTGCAGATTTTCAACATTGCCATTTTTACACCTCCTTGAACAGTACAGCTGTCATTTTCACATCCTGTTCAGAATGTGTTTTGCACCTGTGGTGACAAATGCCGTGAGTCGCTGTGCAAAAGCAGCTTTTGGCTAACAAACTGATATTGCCACTGTTCATGAGGTGGGGGTCACAAAAAACTCATGTTGAAAATTTGGAGTGAAAATACCAACGAATGCCTGAGGCGTTAGGGTTTCCGACCATAACACCCCACCCTGTAGAGAATGACGGGCATCAGGGCTGTGACTTGGGATTGTCACCTGCAATGCTCATATCATTCCACCCCCACCCACACCCTGCAGCCACTGAGAGGCATCGAGGTGTGCCTTGGACTCTGGCCCCAAAGTTCACCCCATTCTCCTATACCGCACCCATCTCACAATATTTCCTGATGGAATGGGGTGCGATAAGGGCCAAAGATCATGGCACACCATGACACTTGGTGTCTGTAACGGTAGAGTGTGGTGAAATGGTGTGGCTATGCCTGATGACCCAAAGGCACACCCCAATGCCTGTCACTATCTGCAGGGTGGTGATGGGGTTGGCTTCAGTTCAATACTTCACTGCCATTCCTATTATGCAGCTCTGTAACTCCTACACTACCAATGCCAATGCCAGCAAGCAAACATTCGGCATTGACAAATGCTTGTTTTGGTGCTGCATTGCTGAAGGAGCCATACCGACTACTAGGTATCACTGCCATAAGAACCTTCCCTTATCACCCTCAGACAGACAGTCTTGTTGAGAATTTCAATCAAACCCTAAAATGAATGTTAAAAAGGTTTTAAAAGGTTTATGAAAGATGAAGGGAAAGATTGGGGCCAATAGTTACCTTACCTGCTTTTTGCTTACACCTACTTACTTACACAAACATCAACAGGTTTTTCACAATTTGAAATATTGTTTGGTAGACAACATAGAGGGACACTAGATGTAATAAAAGAAACATGGGAAGATAACCACACTCCGAAAAAAATCTATTATATCTTATGGGTGTGCACTGAAAAATATACTGGCAAAATGTGTTAAAATGTGCCCTTAAGTAATCAGGAGGAAGCCCAAAACCAGCAGAAGGTGTATTATGATCATGAGGTAAAAGAAAAAATTTCTTGTTACTGTTATCCCCTACAAAAACAAACTGTTAATGAATTGGTAAGGGCCTTATAAAGTGGTTAGCCGTACTGATACTGTTAACGATGAGATTGAGACCCCGACGGGATAAATCCTATTAAGATATAAAGTACCACCAACCTCCTGAAGAAATGTGTTAAAAAACACCTAAGGTTGCTTTGTTAGTATAAAATCACACATGCCCCCACCATGCAAAGCATCATGGTTACATATGCAAATCACCACAGAATGTTATGCTGGTCCAACTTTAAGCAGAACTGCATGGTGCCAAAAGGCCTCTCACACAGTTTGCAAAGTGCAGAACAGAGACATAGACACATGTTTAAGTCCTACCAGGACTCATCAGTATGTCTCATCTGTTTGACACCCCAGAGAATGGACCAGCTACCCTTAAGGCAGTGTGCCTTGGATATATTATGGTGAACTCATTAAAATAAAAAAACATTTAAAAGACAAAGAACCTCTGTGCGCAAACACTGAGGCAAGGGTTACCCCAAAGGGCATTTGGCTGGGAAGCCAAGTTTCAAGAAAATACAAAATCACACATGCCCCCACCATGCAAAGCATCATGGTTACATATGCAAATCACCACAGAATGTTATGCTGGTCCAACTTTAAGCAGAACTGCATGGTGCCAAAAGGCCTCTCACACAGTTCTGTGGTGATTTGCATATGTAACCATGATGCTTTGCATGGTGGGGGCATGTGTGATTTTGTATTTGCTGGGAGTGGCAGCTCAAATAGCTGCTAAACCAGTTCACAGTTTCAGGTGCGAGTCCAATGTTAGATAGCTGCTTGAGAAGGGCGCGATGATGAACTGTATCGAATGCCTTTGATAGGTCAAGAGGCTGCCCTTATGAGGTGGCCTTGGTCTAAGGAGTTATGGATAAATTCTGTAAATTGGTAGGACCATGATGGTACTGTGGCCACCCCGGAATCAGTGTTGCTCTGGACATGGGAGTTGGTATTGATTAAAATATTCCATCATCTGGTCGGCCATAATCTGCTCGAGAGCCTTGGAGAGTGGTGGGAGTATGGAAATCAGTCTGTAGCTATTATGTAAGGACCGGTCCCCACTTTTGTGTACAGGGGTTACTGTAGCAGACTTCATCTTTGGGGGCATTGGGAGTGGAGGAGGGATAGGTTAAGTATTCTGGTTAGTGGTCAAAGTATTTCATCCAGTGCCAAGTGTACAAATTTGAGGTCCGAGGAGTCCCCACTGCGCCAAGATTTTCTGAGGACCTTTTCAAGCTATTTCCTAGCATCTGCTTCAGAGACCATTTTAAAGCAGAATAGCAGCTGGTTGGGTGGTAGTGCAGACAACCTCGCACTGTCCCTTGGGTTTGGGGTTTGAAGTCCCTTGGAGCACACTACTGAGGTCAGTGAAAGCATGATTCAGTGAGTTGGCAATAAGCAAAGGTCCAGGGTTGGAACCCCTCAACAGTAAGCATAGCAGGGAAGTTTTGGGGTATTTCCTGTGATGTCATTAAGGTTGGCCCAGAAAGACTTGCTGCTGTTCCATAACTTAGTGAGGGCTTCTTTATAATATGTACTTTTAGCATGGTGGATAGCTTGCGTACCAGCATTGCGGGCCTTTTTATATCGTTGAATGTTTGCTACAGTCCCCTGTGCTCGTGCTAGTTACATACGAACATACGAAAATGCCAGCAGAAATAGGCCTCACAGTCTGAGTCTGCTCGATTGTGCAGCTAGCTCTTCATCTCGCAGCTGACCACTCCCACTCCTCCCCTCCTTTGATTTACCCACATTCTCACCCTGTCCCATCCCCTCTTGAAACTGCCCACTGTCTTACAGGCCATCACCTTCTGTGTTAGTGTTCCACTTGCCCACCACCCTTTCCATGAAGAACTGTCTCCTTACCTTCCTCCTGAATCTTCTCCCCTCCAGTCTGAGACAGTGCCCTCTCATGTCCCTTCCTCTTCTTAATTGGAAGATCCCCTCTGTTTGAGTCTTGTTTATCCCTTTCAAGTACTTAAAGGTTTCAATCATGCCCCCCATCCCTCCTCTCCTCCAATGAATACATACCTAGCTCACGTAGTCTTTCCTCATAGGGCTTGCCTCCAATCCCCGGATCATCTTTGTCGTCCCACACTGCACCCTCCAGGAATCTGACATCCCTTCAGGTACGGGAGCTAGAACTGCACGCTGCACTCCAGGTGCGGCTTGACCAGTGACCTGTACAGGGGAGGATTACCTCCCTACTTATTTCCCTCACTGCGCACTCCCAGCATCTTGTTGGCCTTTGCTGTCGCCTTCCTACACTGAGCAGAGTTGTTTATGCTCCTGTTATAAGTACCCCAGGTCCTTTTCCTCTGCAGTGCTACCAAACTGAACCCCTCCCAGCTGATCGTCCCCTTCCCCTGGTTCTTTGCTCTGAAGTGCATTACCTTGCACTTCTTGGCATTGAATCCCAGCTGCCATGTTTCTGTCCATTCCTGCAGTTTAATTAGGTCATCCTGTAGCCCCGTCTATCCCTCAACTTCATCAACCACTGCCCCCATATTGGTGTCATCAGCAAACACACTGATCTTACTTCGGATCCCATGTGAGATATCAGCTATGAATAACCCAAACAACACCGGCCCCAGCTCTGATCCCAATCAATCAAAACATTTTTATTGTATGGTTATAAACCTTCACAATTTAGTATATCACATCCACAATTTAAAATGTCATTTACACATATATCTAATTATATAATTATAAAAAGGGGTAAAATATCCCCATTAACAATAATTCCTTTATACAATATGTTCATATCAGAAAAATCAGTTTATACAGTGCCCACCTAATAGCAGCAATTATAACAATCTTATAAAGTGCATAGTGTCAAGCAGAGAGGTAGGAGATTAGAGGCATACGATCCAAATAATCTATTACACATCTTTTGTACTTTGTTCCATATATAAATTCACCCATATAACAATCATTAATATCTCTAGTAGTATTTCAAGTATACACAACACATCCATGCTTCTAAGTGATTCTAATTCTGCTTCTAATTTTCTTAATACTCAATAGATAATTAGCTACCCTTTCCACTGTCCAGCTATCCTCTGTATGAAATAGTATATAAGTAAGGTCTTTTTTATCAACATTATATCTGTTATTTAGATATGGGCCTAACCAAAACATACGTTGGCTGTCATACCATCTACAGACCCATAAAACATGATATAAATCCTCCTTATCCCCGCTGCCACAATCACATTCCTCAGAGTAAATTCCCATTCTTTTATATCTATAGTCCAGCACTTTGCTGGGAACTGTTCAAACTTACAGATCATAAAGTTGGAGCACTACTAGGGAATAGTCAGTATATCCAGGTATTTTTATAACCATGTGTATAATTATTTGCATGAACCATTTTGAATAGCGGGATTGTTTTATTTCTCTTACTGATCCCAATGGCACTCTGCTCGTCACTGTCCTCAGTACTGAGAGTTCCCTTCCACTACCATCCTCTGCTGCCTACCCCTAGCCAATTTATCCATTTCACCATCTTCTCTCCTGCCCCTCACAGCTTCCAGCTTCCCCAGCCTCCTCTGTGGCACAGAGTCAAAGGCCTTGCTGAAATCCAAATACAGGACATCCACTGCATGGCCCTTGTGTAGTTCCCTTGTCACCCAATCGTAGTACTCAGTGAGGCTGGTCTGGCAGGATCTGTCCAAGAGAAACCTGTGCTGATGCCCAAACTGGAGTCCATTGTCCTCCAAAAAGGTCACCAGCCTCTCTTTCAGGGTTGTCTCCATGTCCTTCCCCACGATTGATGTGAGGCTCACTGGCCTGTAGTTTCCCGGTTCATCCTTTGGGCCACCTTTGTGGATGGGCATCACATGGGCCATCCTCCAGTCCTGTGGTACGCATCCCATGTCCAGGGAGGTATTGAAGAGGTCAGCCAGTGGCTCTTCCAGAACCTCAGCCAGCTCCTTGAGTACCTTAGGGTGAATGCTATCTGGCTCAGGTGCCTTGTCCACCCTCAGTCCTTCCAGTACCTTGTCCTCAGTAATCCTCACATCTGTCACCCTCTCCACCACACCTACCCCACCCCTCCCCTGTGATACCTGCCCCACTTTCTCTTGCGTGAATACGGAACAGAAGTATTCATTTAATGCCTCTGCCTGATCCTCCCCTCTATCCATCCACCCCCCGTCCTTTGTTATCCTCACTATTTGGTCCTTGTTGTTCTTTCTTTCCCTTGTGTATCTTGCCAGGGTTATCCTGGGGGTTGATAGGCCCTTTGGCTTTTCTTGTAGTGACTGATATGTGTTTGTCACAGATAGCATTGAATTTTAACACAAAGAGGTCAAGTGCGGTGTCCACATTATTGGTTTCATGGAGGTCTGTCCAGTCGAGGAGTTTGAGGTTTGACTTAAGTTGCGGAAGGTGGCCTTTTAGTAGCAGACAGTTTTTATAGTTCTGGTGGGGGGTTTGCAGTAGTTATTGTTCCAGATGCTTTTGACAGGGGAGTGGTCACTAAAGGAGTCAAGGAGAACAGTGAGATTAGAGATATAATCAGGACGGTTGGTGAGCACCCAGTCCAGCAGGATACTGGTGCTGGTCTTGTAGTTGACTCATGTCAGAGTCGCCACCTTTTGGGAGAAATGGATTGTAGATGGGGATATCCTTGGTAGAGGTGGAGGCAGGTGAGAGCCAGTTGATATAAGTCTTCTAGCAGTACAATTTCTGTGTTTAGGCTCAGAGTACTGATGCAATCCAACAGATTGCTAACACCGGTCATGGTCAGTTTTGGTGGAATATATACTGAGAGCAGAGTAAGCACTCTGTTGTGTGCCCCTAAAAGCAGTTTAATGGCCAGAGCTTGCAGGTTGTCACTGCTACCCAGGGGGTGGTAAGACATGTCCCTGGGGAGACTCTTTAGTGTAGAAGACACAGCCCCTGCCTCTTTTTGAGTGTCAGTCCTGTGTATACAAGGTGTAACCAGGAAGAGTGATGGCAGAGTCTGGTATCTTCAGGGATAACCAGGTTTCCACCACAGATAACACGTCTGGGTTATGATGAGAGATCCACACCTTCAGGCAGTCCATTTTGGGGAGGAGGCTGCAGAAGTTTAGAGAGGCGAGCACAAGTCCTGTGGTTTTTGTGGTCGGCATTGGGGTCAAGTGGCGGCCAGGGTTGCGATTGCATTGCCAGACATCAGTAGTAGTAGCAGGAGAAGAATTTGTTCCAATATAAGTTTATTATGCAGAGACTGCTGTCTTTTTGAGGCAGTATAGCGTAGTGGTTAAGGGCACCGAGATGCAAACCTGGAGACCTGGGTTTGAATCCCACAGCCCCCGCTTGCATACTATGTGACCCTGAGCAAGTCACTTAACTTCCTTGTGCTCCCAGGTCGCACCTGGAAACAAGCTCTGGCTTAGTGTGTCTTTCCTGGTTAAACAATTTCCCCTTTCCCCTTTTATTGGGCGTAAAGGCTTTCATATTACCAACGTGGATTACAAAACCACTGAGGAGTGATAACATGGAGGGATCCTTGGGTGGGTATTCCAGGCTAGTGTTCATAGAGGGTAACTGCCGGAGGTTGCGGGTTACATCGGGGTAGGAAGAGGTAGCTGTGCGATATACATTTAGGACTACTGCCTCATGGGTAGCTTGAGAAGAATTGATGGGTCCATTACAGAGGCCCAAGGATGCAATGATGATGGTGAGTACAGTGAGGTATTGCAAGGGTCCCATGGAAGTGGGAGGGATCGTTGGCGGACAGGGAGGCAGTGAATTCGGCATTGGGGTACTGGACTGCACGGGGCGTAATGAGGCCCAACACCATAGGTGGAAGGCCTTGTAGCCCCTGGAAGATGTTGTATTGCCCACACCACCCACCCTGGAGGGTATTATTCCGCTTAGAAAATGGGTTACTGGTGAATGTTTAACAAAATATTATAAAATAAAAATAAATAAATAAATGAAGGTAAGTTACTAATAAAAATGAATATAAACAGGACTTTCAGTAAAGTAGTCCTTGAAGTGGTGAAATTGCCAGTAGAGGGTGCTGCTGCTGCTTGTGAGAACAGTTTAACATTGCAGAATCACTGTGTTAGTCTTTTCAACTGATTACTTTTGTCTATACACACACACACGAGATTGAGAGAGTGACAACAGGAGTGAAAGAGCTTTAATGTCTCTAGCAGATAGGTTCATAGTAGAATACGAGTTCTTTTAGACTATTTGCCTTTTAATGAACTTCTACACCTTTTTGTTTTCACAGGTGGAACATGTATTTTCTATCTCCCATATAAAGATCTAATCTGTTTTTGAAGGTAGTAATATTATTGCTTTCTACTATGTGCTTAGGCAGTGTGTTCAGCTTGTAATAATCCTTTGGGTGAAAAAAATCACATCTCTTCTTAGATAAGTTGGTTTCTCCTTTTAATCTGTAGTTGTGAGACCTTGTTTTTTTAATTGTTCATGTAGTTTTTTCTAATCCAATGGTCTCCATGAGACTGGGATCTTTTATTGCCTTGAAGCTAGGCAAAGGTCACCTCTGAGGTCACGCTAAACTGCCTATACTCTGTAGAGTATAACCCAGTCTTTCATAGATCATATGAAGAAGCCAGTAGAAGACCATTTGGTCTATCAAGTCTGCTCAGACTGTAGGGTCCAGTGGGTCCACAGCTTGAACCAATGTCCCTGCCTCCCTCCCTCCTCCCCACATCTCCCACCCTACCTTCTCCCTTTGCCTATCCCAGCTTCTCTTAAAGCTGCCCACTGTCTTCAACGAGTTGACCTCTTCCAGTAGTGCATTCCAAGTGTCCACCACCCTCTCTGTAAAAAAAGTGCTTCCTGACCTCCCTCCTAAACCTCCCACCCTCCAGCATAAGACTGTCCCCCCTTGTGATATGGTTGCCACTCAGCTTAAAGAGACTCTCCTTATCAACCTTATTTATTCCTTTCAAGTACTTGAATGTCCCAGTCATGTCCCCTCTCTCTCCTGTCTTCCAGGGAGTACATGTTCAGTGCCCTCAACCTCTCCTCATATGCCTTGCCCCTGCTGACCGGCTATCATCTTTGTAGCCCTCCTATGTACCTTCTCCAGCAGGTTTATGTCCTTTTTGAGATGTGGGCACCAGTACTGAACTCCATAATCTAGATGCGGTCTTACCAGTGACCTGTACAAGGGCAGTATAACCTCCTCTCTCCTACTACTGATCCCCCTAGCTATGCATCCTAGCATCTTGTTTGCCTTTGCTGCTGCTTTCTGCACTGTGTGGGAGTGCTTCAGGTCACTAGTGATCATCACTCCCAGGTCCTTCTCCTGCTCTAATGCAGATACTCTGACTCCACCCAGTTAATACTCTATCCTGGGATTCTTGGCTCCAGTATGCATAGCTTTGCATTTCTTGGCATTGAAGCCAAGCTCCCAGATCCTGGACCTCCTCCCCAGCTTTTCCAGATCTTCCGTAGGTCCCATATCCTTCAGCTGTGCCCACTCTCCCACAGAGTTTGGTGTCATCTGTAAATAGGCACATTTTGCCTTTAATGCCATCGACAAAACATTGAACAACACTGGCACAGCACAGAGCCCTGTGGGACCCCACTGGTTACCTCTCTGGTGCCAGATAACTCTCCTCCACCACTACCCTCTGGGTTCTGTCCTCAGCCAGTTTTCCACCCATCTGACCATCTTTTCCCAACTCCAAAATCCACCAACTTCTTGATCAGCCTTTGTAGGGCACAGAGTCAAAGGCCTTGCTGAAATCAGGATAGAGGATGTCTACTGCTTGGCCCTTGTCTACTGTCTTAGTGACACAGTCAAAAAGTCAATCAGATTTGTTTGATATGATCTCTCCCCAATGAACCCATGCTGTCTCTCATCTTGGAGACCATGTTCCTCTAGATATTCTACCAACCTTTTATTTAGTACGGTCTCCATGAGTCAGACTGACTGGTCTGTAATTCCCTGGATCATCCTTGGGACTGCTTTTGTGAAGGGGCACTACATGTGCTGTTCTCAGTCCTGTGGTACCACACCTGACTCTAGTGAACTATTAAATAGGTCTGCTAGTGACCCTGCCAGCTCCTCAGCGAGTTCCTTTAGTGGCCTTGATGCACTTTGTCCAGGCCTGGTGATTTGTCCACTGTCAATGCAAGCAGACCCTCCTCACTGTATCCTCTTCTATCACTATGTTTGTGTTCTCTCCCCTGCTTCTTTTTCCCTCCTGAAGGCACTGGTCCGTCTCTTCTCCTGGTGAAGACGGAACAGAAGTATTCATTTAGTATCTCTGCTTCTCCTCCATTATCCTCCACCCGCCCCACACCTTTCTTAAGCCTAACAATCCCTTCTTTCTTGTCCCTTTCTCACTTGTATAGTGAAAGAAAGCCTTTTCCCTTCTTAATTCCTTCAGCTATTTGAAGCTCCTTCTGTGCCTTTGTTCGACGTGACTTTCTTACTTGCCTCATTAGCCAACCGAGGAAATTTTCTATCCACCTTCTCTTGGTCTTCCTGAATTTTCTATAGGCCAACCTCTTTTCCCTTACTGCCTTGGCAAGCACAGAACTGAAGCAGCTGGGCACTTTGTCACTTGTGTTCTTCCCTCTGAGCCTAACACACTCATCTGTGGCAACTAGTATTCCTTCCTTAATGATGGACCACTTTAGGTCTACCCCCATCTCTGCTCTGATGCCCAAGAGATGGCTTCTTAGAACCTCACCCATTTTTCTGAAGTCTGCCCTCCTGAAATCCAAGATTTTGGTCTTAGTCGGGATGCTTTCCCTTCCCATATCCAAATGGAACCACACTGTGCAATGGTCACCTCTCCCTCCCCTCCCCAGTGGCTCCCTAACCATTATTTCCTGTACATGCTCCCCATTTGTGAGCTCCAGATCTAGAATTGCCTCAGCTCTTATTGGTCCAGTGATGCCATGAGTCAGGAACCCACTCTGCAGTCCTTCCAGTATCACCTGACTCTTAGCACATGTTGTGGATAGTATACTCCAGTCCACCTTGGGCAGGTTGAAGTCCACCACAATTACTACCTCTGCTTTCCCTGCAGCTTCCAATATTTGTGAGATCAGTTCCTGTCTATCTCTTCACCTTGATTGGGTGGTCTGTAAACCACCCCAACCTCACCTTTTCCCTCTATTGGACCCTTAACCGAACCCATAATGCATCCACCTCTCCTTCCTCTGACTCCTCCCTTCATTATAATTACAATAGTGTAGATCTTTAATTTTTGTTACATTTCTTTATACGCCTTTTTAATTTTTCACTTCTAACAGTAGATGCCACAAAACTGTGAGCAGTATTCCGAGTGTGGGCGAAACAGACTGCTATATAGTGGATGAATCACTTTTTATTCTCTGCCTTTTATGTTGAAAAGAATACAGCCTAGTATTTTTTGGCCTTTTTTGACAGTCACTTTTGTGTGTACATCAGATAAAAGTTTATCTGTAATTATTATTCCCAGGTCTCTTTCTTCAGAAGTACTTTCTAGTAGCTGGTTGTCAAGTGTATAAATCAAATTCAGATTTTTGGATCCAAATACATCACTTTACATGTATTTATATTAAAGATCACTTTATTGTTTCTGGCCCATTCTGATAGTTTGTCTAAGTTTGCCTGAAGTTTAATTCGTCACTTTGAGTTTGTACCAGACCGTTTGATTTGCAGTCGTCTGCATATTTACTAAGCCATGCGTTTTCAGATGTTTGTAGTGTAGTTACTAAGTTACGATTTCCATTCTGACGAATAGCATTAACATATGCTATGATGTTTATCTCTGTCGTATTGTAATGTCACTGGTTTTTGTGGAATTCTTAACACTCTGTTGTTGTTATGTCCTGTCCTGAATGACGTGGAGCCTTTGCAAAGGAGTCCTTGACTCAAAGGTTGTAATTCCGAAATGTTCAATAAATAAATAAAATATATTAAATAAAGTAGGCCCCAAAACCGAGCCCTGTGGTACCCTGCTTGTTACATAACCCTAGTCAGACTGATATCCTTTTATTGTAACTTTGCTTCCTGTTCTCCAACCACAGTGTTATCCAATTTATTATATTTGTAGTTAAATTTTATAAAGCTGTTCGATTAGTGTTTTATGTGATACTTCATCAAATGCTTTAGCAAAGTCCAGAAAGATGACATCTGCCATTATCCCTTTTTCCAAGGCTGCACCACAGGTTCAAAGAATGATATTAAAGTGGTGAGACAAGACCTGCCAGGAATAAATCCATGCTGTGTTATGTCTATAAGTTGCTCATTATATAATGATCTATAATATGATGTTGAATGATTCTTTCCAGCACCTCTCCTGTAACCGGGTTAGGCTTATAGGCTAGTAGTTTTTAGTGTCAGATCTCGTACCATTTTTATGAATTGGTGTTATGAGAACTTTTCTCCATTCTGGTAGCGTTTTTCCATTTTTTAGGGATAGATAAAATAAATAGGTTAGTAGTCCCACCAGTTCCTTTCCAAGCTGCTGCAATAATTTAGGTGTAATACCATCTGGGCCAGCCAAACTGCTAGGTTTTAGGACTTTTATAACTTGTCTGACTTCATTCTCACTAATGGGAAGGTAGTCATCTGATATTGTTATAGCAGACATAACTACTTTTTCCTTTGGTTCATACACACTTAAAAAGTATGTGTTTAATTCAGTGGCTATGTCTGTTTCATCTGTAAGGATGCCATTTGGAGTAAGGATTGGACCTACCTCCTTTTGAGTTCCACTGAGTGATCCTACGTTATGTAGTTGTAAAATTGTATTTTTATTATCTTTAACTTTACTGATCAATTTGGTTTCCAGATTTCTTTTGGAGATTCTGATCAACTTTTTGACTTGTTTGTCACAATGTTTTAGCTTAGAACCTATATTATTTGATGGTTTTCTTTTAAATTTTAACATAGAAACATAGAAGTTGACGGCAGATAAGGACCACAAGGCCCATCCAGTCTGCCCATTTTTTCTACCTTATGAATGTGCCATAGGCCTTTACTCTGTCAATGACCTATCTATTCATACTCATCTGTATTGCTCCCTTATGCCTATCCCATGCCTGTTTGAAGCCCTGCGCTGTATTCGTATCCACCACTTCCTGAGGTAGGCCGTTCCATGCATCCACCACCCTTTCTGTGAAAAAAGAACTTCCTCACATTATCCCTTAATCGGCCTCCCTTCAATCTCATGCTGGTGTCCTCTTGTCCTGCTATTTTTCTTATATTGAAACGTTAGATTCTTTCACCTTATTTTGAATATAGTTTCTTTTTTTTCCCTCCTAATTAGTTTCATGATGTTCTTATTCCATCAAGGGGGATGTCTCCGATTGTTTTTGTATTTGCAAATTTCAGGTACCCATTGATCTATGTAGTAATTTAGCCTATTTCAGATGTTTTCCCAAACAGTTACCAAGTCCTGGTTCATTAGTTCTTCTTCCCAGTTCCATGTCCATAAGAATTACTTAATTTTTTCATAGTTTGCGTTGTAATAATTCTTTATTGTAGTTTTACCCTCGGCTAATAATATACTATATGATGTATATAATATTTATATAATTTGGTGGTCACTGTCCCCTAGTGGTGGTAATAATTTGGGTCCATGTATTTCATCACTAAAGTTTGTTAGTATTAAATCAGGTGTGTTTGTCCCACAAGTGGGTTTTGTTACTATCTGGTCTAGGTTATGTTGAATAATAGTATCAATAGACCCGGTTTTCCATAGGATTACTACTTTCAATGTGCCCCAGGTAATATTAGGGAAATTAAAGTCACCCATTAAAATGGTGTTGTCTTTTATTTTGGTTTTCAAGACTGGTTAGGAATAGATCATTTTCCTCTTTGTTTAAACCTGGTGGATGATAACAAACCTATTGCATTTTATTGTGAAGTCTGATTTGTGCCTAGATGGGACTTTATTTTTTTAAGCAAAAAAATGGTTTTTGGTTGCGAGACTGTGAGCAGGGAGCAAGTGGGTGAGCGCCTCAGTGAAAATCACTTGCCATTTATTTTCAATACAGTGAGACGGCAACACTGTCTGAGGGTCATGACTTGCCAAAGGAAAAAAAAGGTACTTTACATTTTTTCAAGAAAAGAATGGCAGTGGAATTGTGGGCAGGGTTGTGCGTATGTATCTGTAAGTAGGGGGGCCCATCTCGCTGTTTCCTCTCACTAAGTGAGCAGAAAAAAATGGTGTCTGCTGTGTTTTAAAATTTAAACTGGCACATTGATACCAATTTGCTACAGAACCAAGCTGTGCTGACACCTATTTCCCGGTCTCTGTTGCCAGATAAATGTACCCTGTGCCAGGGGTCTCAACCAGTCAGAAGCCGTGACATTTCCTTACCCATTTTCTAACATGAGCTAGACTCTGGAAATTGTTTGTGGTGGCTTGCAGGTGTTTCATGTGGTACTAACAAGCTCTACAGTTGTAGATAAGAAAGTAACTTCTTCAAAATTCCCATGTGAACTGTGATGAGGTTGTGAATCTGTAACCGTTTTTCCTCTATTGCAAAGGACAAGATAACCCATACTGTTTCAATATTTTTACACAGAGAAAACTAGTGGGACAGAGCTAAGCTCTGATGTATGCCAAATGAAGCAGTGGCTTGTTTCTAACCAGATATAAGCTCTTCCCAGCCCTTCTGGGGTGTTTTTTTTGTTTTGTTAGTTTCTGTGCCTCACTAATTCCCTATTCCTAATCTGTTTTGTTTTTTTATCATTTTATATTACTAATTGCTGAACTTTTTGGAATATTGTTAGATCCTTGTTCTGGGTGCATGGAAAGAATGGGCCTTGAGTGTTTAATGGTGGTGGTGGTTGGGGGGTCAGGAGAGATATGAGAAGTACTTCACAGAAAGAGTGGTGAATTCCTGGAACAACCTCCCTGTGGAGGTGGTGGGGGCGAAAACAATGGTGGAGTTCAGGAATGCATGGGATATGCACAGGGGAATCCTAGTGGGAAGGAAGGGGGAGGGAGAAAAGCCGTAGATCGGGCATGGTCTGATGTACTAGTGTAGGTAGGGAGAAATGGGTAGACTGGATGGGCCAAGTGGTCCTTACCTGCTGTCAGATTCTGTGTTTCTGTATGCTAATGACTTCGGCCTTCAGTTCTAAAAGTGAGACTGGGACGGTCATTTTTTGATATGCCATAGTACTGTGTTAGAACCTGAAACTGTACCTCAGAAACTTGAAGTTACATCTGTTACTGGAGTGAGGAGCATAGTTTCTCATCTTCCAGTATCAGTGGGTGAGAGGTCAGGCACGTAATTCCAAATGAACAGTTTCCAAAGGATGGGGGAGAATCATCAGTTCGACATCCATGGCTGTTCACCAATTTGGCTGTGAGATTCTGCAGACACTTTGCAGAGACACTTTGCAGAAACTTTAAGACGTGATATCTCATTTGATGAACTCAAAACAGAATCAAAGTACAAAGCATTAAAACTAGCAAGATGTGTAGCTGGTATCCTTGTATGAGTTTATGGGTCCAGTTGGAGAGCCTCTTACATATGATTGTCGCCTTGCACGTTCTTAAGACCAGAGGACTGTGAACCAAAGATGAGCAGTTATGTGGTCCTAAGGATGCAAGATCCATAGGAGGCACTCCACAAGGACCCATAAAATTATTATAAATCATTAACTTTTTTAAATTAAAAAACAAATCCTTGCTGATAGCGCAAGCCATCAGCGAGAAGCCCGAGGCTCAGCGGGTGAGATACTCTTACGGTAATAAGACTACCTCATGTGCAACTGAAGCAAGTACTGTGATTGGTCAGGGACATGTCCACAATCTATAATTTATTTAATTTAAACCTTCAACATTCTTTTAAATAAAAAGGCCTTATGAGAATAGGGGCTAGATTCACAAAACTTTGCCCCCTTGCAAACCCAGTTTGTGCCATATAAACTGGGTTTTGCCCAAGTGTGATATTCACAAAACCCAGTTTTCACCCACAAACTGGGTTTGCGATGGAGCAAAGGCTTGAGGGGTCTGTAATTCAAATGAAGGGAAGGGGACCTGCATATTGGTGCAGTCCCATTCATGAAAATACCAAATCACACATGCCCCGACAATGCAAAGCATCATGGGCAATTCTGCTTAAAGTTGGACCAGCATAACATTCTGTGGTGATTTGCATATGTAGCCCATGATGCTTTGCATTGTGGGGGCATGTGTGATTTGGTATTTTCTTGAAACTTGGCTTCCCAGCCAAATGCCCTTTGGGGTAACCCTTGCCTCATTGTTTACGCACAGAGGTTCTTTGTCCCATTCATGAAGCATTTTCTCCACTCAAAGGCCTTTTGCAGGGTTCCCTTGCATGGAGAAAATACCACCGAGGGAAACCTCTTCTAATGGTTGTCAGAGGTAGTGCAAGGCCCCGCCTGACTCACAACACCATGTCCCTGGTAGTCCAGTGGTCCCTCCCACCCTTCCCTGTTCTCTGATCGCTGTCCCGATAATAAAAAACATTATTCCCTGGTAGTCTAGTGCCCTCCCCATTCTCTTGATCAACATCCAGATAGTAAAAGCATAAAATCACATGGTAGTCTAGTGGTCCCCCTGGTTCTTCTGATCACCTGTCCCGATAGTAAAAAACATTATTCCCTGGGAATCTAGTGGTCCCTCCTCCTCCCCATCCTCAGATCGCCGTCCCGATAGTAGGAAACATTATTCCCTGGTAGTCTAGTGGTCCCTCCCCCTCTCTGTTCTCCGATTGCTGTCCCAATAGTAAAAAACATTATTTCCTGGTAGTCTACTGGTCCCCACCCCCCCATTCACCGATCACCGCCCTGATAGCAAAAAACATTATTCCCTGGTAGTTTAGTGGTCTCCCCCATTCTCTGATCACCGTCCCGATAGTAAACAACTTTATCCCCTGGTAGTTTAGTGGTCCCTCGCCGTTCTTCGACCGCTGTCCTGATAGTAAAAAGAACATTATTCCCTGGTTGTCCAGTGGTCCCTTCCTGATCAGTGATTGCCATAACAAGTAAAATCTGTATGGATTGTTTTTCAAAGTTTAAGCGCTCCAAGCCTCTGGAAAGGGGCGCTATATAAATAAAGTTTCTATAATCTATCTATCTGTTTATCTGTCTATCTGGAAACAGTCCCTCCCTGGTTGTCCAGCGCCCCCCCCCCCCAGCTTGCTCTCTTGGAAATAAAGAACTAAAGTGTCCCATTTCCCTGGTGGTTTAGTGGACCCCCCCACCCTGGCAGACAGTGACCTACCACCGTGCTCCCCCATCTCGAAACCCAACCGGCAACTGGCACAGGCCTCCTCCCACTACCATGGCCAGCCGCCCACTGAACTGTGAGTGACCAAGTACAGTATACACTATGCGCTCATTGGTTCACGGTGTCCTTACTCATTCACAGTTCAGCCAGGAGCCAGCCATGGTGGTGGGAGGAAGGCAGCGCCAGTCGCTGGCTGGGCTTTGGGATGGGGGGGAGCAGGGTGGTAGGTCACTGTCTGACAGGGTGGGAGGTCCACTAGACCACCAGGGACATATAAAAGCTGTCAGCAGAAAACGACCTCCTGGCCCACCTAGTCTGCCCTTTGGTCCCTATCTACTGTGCTACTGTCGACCCTAATTAATCTCCGGCCCCCCTCCCCAGCCCTGTTACTAAGGTCCCCTGTGTCTGTCCCATGCATGTTTAAAACCTGTTACCCTTTCAGTACCCACAACCTCTGCTGGGAATCTGTTCTAGATGTTCACCACCCTTTCTGTAAAGAGGTGTTTCCTCACATCCCCTCTAAGTCTCCCCTTTCCAGCTTTATGACATACCCTCTTGTCCTTGAGCATCTCTTTCTGTGCAAAATGCCACCCTCCTGTACCTTATTGATACCTTTGAGGTATTTGAGTGTTTCTGTCATGTCTCCCATTTCCCTCCTTGCCTGTAAAGAGTACATACTTACTATCTCCCTGAGTCTTTCGTCATAGGGCTTCTGATGCAGGCCATGCACCATTTTGGTTGCTCTTCTGTACTGCCTCCACCTGAGCCATGTCTTTCCTGAGATGGGGCCTCCAGAACTGGCCACAGTACTCGATGGGGCTCATGATTGAGCTATACAGGGTAACTCTTGCCTCCCTCTTTCTGCTGGTGATACCCCCTCCCTATGCACCCCAGCATTCTGCTAGCCTTTCCTCTGCCTTAGCACGCTGTTCTGCTACCTTCAAGTCATTAGATACGATGACCCCCAGATCCCTTTCCTGTGTTAACACCTCCCTAATGTTGCTCTTGGGTTTCTGTGCCCCATGTGAGTAATTTTGTACTTTTTGGCATTGAAGGCCAATTATGAAACCCTTGATCAGTCTTCCAGCTTTTTCAGACCCCCCTCTCCCCCCGGTGTGTCCACTATGTTGCAGATTTTTGTGTCATCCGTGAACAGGCATACCTTTCCTTCCAGACCCTCTGCGATGTTGCTAATAAAGACATTGAAGAGGACTGATCCTGAAGCACCCCACTGATTACCTTACCTTCCTCCAAGTGAACTCCATTCATCACCACCTCTGAGTTCTGTTACTTAGCCAACTTCCTACCCATGTTACTATCTTTGAACCCACTCCCAGGCTTAGGGTTGCCAACACTGGATTTAAAAAATAAGGGACAGATCCCCTTGACCCCCGCCAGCCAGGCACACTTCGAGGCTGGCATTGCTTCATGAGAAAGGTATTGATTATGTTTGCATATGGCACCTGAACAGCATGTAGCCCAGCACCAAACCCTCACGTTGCTGGATATTTAACTCAAGTGTGGAGCTGTGTTTGACTCTCCTCTGGTACTCGTAACCAACATGGACTGAAACACTGGGTTTAATGTAAAAATAATTACTTTTTAATACAGTAAGAATCTGTTGGAGACACTAGTTCCTTAGACCAACATGAAATAGTTTCTTTTTCTATGTACAGTAAATGTTCTTCCAGTGTACCTTGCAAGCTTTTGGGGTTGTCATCACACAGGTGATGGTGACAAGTCCCTCAGAAATTTCAGCAGTGTGAGCAGCAGAGAAAGCATGTAGTCATATTCAGTACTTGACGCTTAAACCATATAATATTTGTTGCCTGTACTCTGCAGGGGCAGGGGTATTGTGTATGCCATCAAGTTAGTGTAGTGCAGGATGGCAGCCTGACTGGCGAGCTGAAGAAAACATAGAAGCGGATTTGCAGATATGACGCACCCAGTCTGCCCATTTACATTGAGAGCAGATCTGCTCAGCAGTTTACTTTTCCTACTCCCCCACCTCTGCACTGCCTTATGGACTGTCATAAGGCACTCTGGGGCAGGGAAGAAGTAGGCTGCTGGTTAACTAGGATCTGCAGCTTATCCAGTAGGTAAGGAAATGGGCAGACTGGGTGGGCCAAGCGGTCCTTATCTGCCGTCAAATTCTGTTTCTATTTCAGCCACCTCCCCCGGCCAGTTCAGGCTGCCAGAAAGAGTAGACCAGACCCAAACTGCAAGTTGAGCAATTACATACTGCAACAAAGGAAAGCACTTACTTGAAAAGTTGGGATTTGGGGTCACTACTCACTATAGTAGTGCCAGTATATGCTGCTCTGCTGCTCCTTGACCTCCACTGACCGCTTCGTCCTCCAAGTCTGCTCACCTCTCCGGCCAGCTCCGAGTCCAGCAGTAGCTCTCTGGGGACCCCTCCTCCTCTCTCTCTCCTCCCAGGGCAGTCTCGCCGCTAGTACCTCCATTGACCTGACCGTTCCCCAGCCTCTGACTCTCCACAGCCAGCTCTGGACTGTGACCCTGCTGCCCGTGGTGTGTCCTGCCTGCGGCCTGCTGCAGTGATGCTTGACCTGAGCTAACCGATGCCACAGTGACACTACAGTCTCCTGTTCAGACTCAAACCACTGGAGTCGTCACTGGACGGGGCCAGCCACATCCACCACCACACAACTGTCTCTCTGACCAAGTGTGTGACCAGTCAGTCGGGCACAGTGCACGCAACTGCTCTGCTCCCCGCTGCTCACTCACTCAGCCCACCATCACGGCCATGACTATATCAGCAGCTCCAGCAGCTAAGCCTAACTCAGGGCAGGCCAACAGCGCTTCTCCCGCCTCGTTGAGTCCATGAGGACGTGACGGTCCCATGACAACATGACGCCTGGACTCCGTCTCCATGGCAGCCGGGATGCTGCATGCGAGAACCTCCACCTCTACTCCACTAGTGACAGCCACCTGCAGAGTCAAGCAGTGCCAGCAGAGACCAGTAAGTTTTTTTCAGATGGCACCAGTAAATATGGGACAATACACGTCCCATATGAATTTAAAATGGGACATGGGAAGATCTTACAAAATAAGGGACATCCCATAAAATACGGGACCGTTAGCAACCCTACCCAGGCTGCCCAGCTTACTTACCAGTCTTCTGTGTGGAATGGTGTGAAGGCCTTACTGAAATCCAGGTAGGCCACATTCATTGCTCCTCCCTGGTAACCCAGTCAAAGACCTGTACCAGGTTTGTTTGGCAAGATTCCTCCCCCGCCCCGTGAACCCATGCTGCCTCAGATCCTGCAATACACTGGTTTTAAGGTATTCCCCATAGTTTCTTTAAGTAGTGTTTCCATAACCTAGCCCACCACCGAAGTCAGGCTTACAGGTCTGTAGTTTCCTCCCTATTCCCACTTTAGTGTAGTGGGGCAACATCCACTCTCCTCCAGTCCCCCGGAGCTTCTCCTGTATGGGGTCGTCAGAGGCACAGACAGTTCCTCCTTTAGTTCCTTCAGTGTCCTGGGGTGAACTCCATCTGGCCCCATTGCCTTGTCCTCTCTTAGTTTAGCTAGCTCCCTGAGGACTCTCTCTTCCACAAAAGGGCTAGTGTCCACCTCCCTTCTGTTAATGCCCTTTTCCCCTATCTGTGGCCTGTCACCAACCCCTTCCTGTGTGAATACTGAACGTAAGTACTTGTTCAATATGTCTGCTTTCTTATGGTCCTCTTCCACACTCCCCCGCCCCCGTTCCCCTTTTAGACTTACTATCCCTGCCTTGCTTTTCTTTTTTCACTTATGTACCTAAAGAGTGTTTCATTCCCCTTTTTAACTGATTTTTCAATGTTAATGTTTTCCTCCATTCGTGCTTTTGCTCTCCTAACTGCCTTCCCTGTCTCCCTTTGTTTTTCCTGACTGACTTATAAAGCCCTACATGGACAGGGCCCTGACTACTTGAAAGAGCTTCTTGTGCTTTACCGCCCAATGTGACTGTTACGTTCGGCTGACGAGGGGTTGCTGGAGATTCCAAGGGTGTCTTTGAAGTCTTCGGGGGGTCCGTGCATTCATGCACATGGCCCCGACCCTTTGGAATTCTCTAGCCCATCAGCATCGGGAGTGCACAATTGTGGGAGGGTTTAAACAGGTGCTGAAAACCTTTTTATGGTGTCAAGCTTTTTGTGGCACCGAATAATTTGGATCCTCTGTCATTTATTTTTAATTATTATGCTTACTGATTTTAACATGGTTCTTTTATCTTTTGTAAAGCGCCTTGATTGCCTGAAAGGCTTTGTGAAATAAAATTTATTATTATTATTATTCTGATAACTCTCCCTATATTCTTCCTTCTGTGTTGACTTGTACCTTTTGAGTGCCTGTTTCTTTTCCTTTACTATCTGTGCTACTTTCTTGGAGAACCATAGTGATCTTTTTTTTTTCCTTGCTCTTTTAACCTGCCCGACACAGTGGTTAGTTGCCTTCTCAGTGGCCTTCCTTATTTTGCCCATTTTAACTCTGCTCCACCCATTTTCACTATTGCTGCTATGGCTTCTTTGAGGCAACCTCCCATTTCCTGAAATCAGCCTCCTGAAGTCTAGGACCCTCATTTTAGTGTGGTTAGATTCTAGTCCAGTCCTTAAAGTTACACGAGACACTTTATTTTTTTTCCCAAAGGAGTGAGGTGGGGTGGGGGTACACTGGACACCAATGAGAATTATTTATTGGGTGGGTGTTGGGTGGGAGGGGGACCACTGGACTACCAGGGAAGGACTGTTTCTTTACTCAGTATGGCGATCAGTGACCTGGGAGGAGCAGGGACCCACTAGACTACCAGGGAATTATTTTTTTCATATCGGGAATTGGGGGGAGTAGCCACTAGATTACCAGGGAATAATGGTTTTTTTTTTTTTACTACCAGGACACCAACTGGAGAATGGGAGGGACCACTAGACCACCAGGGAATGATGTGTTTTACTATTGGAAGGCGATTGAAGAATGGGAGGGGAGGGGAGGGACCACTAGACTGCCAGGGAAACTTAATTTACACATAACAGGATGGCGACTGGAGACTGGTGAAGGGGGACCACTGGACTACCAGGAGATTTGTCATTCATAATGGATCAGTAATCTGGGATGGGGAGGGACAACTAGACCACCAGGGGAGGTTTGTCTCAATAGGGGAATGTCAGTCTGTGTTGGGGGGCACAAAACTCCCTCGCAGCCCATGTAAATGGGCCCATAATGGGCATGCAGATGGCCAGCTAGTGCCTTGCATGCCCAATGGGCTCATTTGCATGGCTGCTTTTGTGAATAACAAATCACACTCTGGCGCTATCCATTGTGGGGCCATTACTGGGATGGCTGGGGCAGCGCAGGGGTTAGAGGTAGCGATAATAGGTTGGCCGCTGCCTCTACCTAGCCCTATTCACAGTCAGATAGTGTCCTGTGCTGTCCATCTGTGAATAGCATTTTGTACCACCTGGGCAATCTCAAAAGGCAGCGCAAACTTTTGCACTGCACTTTGCGAGTTTTTGTAAATCTAGCCCAAGTCTCTGAGAGGGGGGAGGGACCACTAGACTACCCGGAAATAATGTTTTTTACTATTGGGATGACAATCATAGAATAGAGAGGGACCACTGGACTACCATGGAATAATGTTTTTTTACTATGGGGAAGGCGATCAGAGAGTGGGGGGGGGGGTGACCACTAGATTACCTGGGAAACTTAATTTATACATATTGGGATGGCGATTGAAGCCGGGGGAGGGGACCATTGGACTGCCAGGGAAATTTTGTCATTCATATGGGGTCGGCAATTGGGGATGGAAGGGACACTAGACCACCTGTGGGAGGGTTTTGTATCAATAAGGGAATGGCAATCCGTGTTGGGGGGGCACAAAACTCACTTGCAGCCTATGTAAATGTGCCCTTAATGGGCATGCAAATGACCAGCTAGCGCCTTGCATGCCCAGTGGACTCATTTGCATGGCTGCTTTTGTGAATAACAAATCGCACTCTACGCTGTCAGTGTGGGCCATTTATGGGAATGCAGGTCGGGACAGCACTAGTGGGGTTAGAGGTAGCAGCAATGGAGTTACTGCTGCTATTCACAGTCAGATAGCACCCTCGCTGTCCGTCTGTGAACAGCATTTTTACCACCTGGGCAATCGCAAAGGGCAACGGAACGTTCAGGTTGCACTTTGCAAGTTTTGTTGAATTTAGCCCTGCCTCATTTCCAAAGTGTACTGGGGGCAGTCACACAAAATGGCAGCAGTTTTTGCAGTAGATTACAAATCTTAAGCCACTTGTGCACAAACTAAAATGACATAATCCAGTATTTCTGTTCAGTACAATATTGTAATACCCGGAGTACTGAACATTGGTATCAAATACAAACTGCATAGTACTTTTACACGCACTGATGGGCTTCTTTGATTAGATTTGAGATTTAGCCACTTATGGAAAATCATTCGAGGATCAAGATGGTCTTGCTGCATTGCTTCTACTCCCATTTCATTTTGCTGGATAAAGCTACGGGATTCTCAGCGGTGTCTCCCCCCCCCCCCTTTCCCCAAGTGGGCCAGTAGAAGCATGTTGAGCTTACCAGTGAGCTGGATTTAGGAGCAGCTCAAGAGTCTGTGTCCCAGTGGAGAGGACCAGAAGTACTTTCACTAGCAGCATATCCCAGTTTTGGGAAGAGTGACTTGCAACCCACAGCTGCAGTGGTCTCTGACTGAGGACCGGAGAGCTGTCTCCCTCATGCTGGTGAGTATGGGGCTCACAACGAGCTGTGTGTGGCACTGTTAGGGAGGTAGGAGTGGGTTAAGGGTCATACCAGCCCATGCATGTAGGATCTACAGACGAGATGGGACTACATGGGTTGAAATACTCCCCATGTCATCTGCATGGTGGTCTGTCACACTCTAGCCCCATGTCAAGTACCCAACTGCCAACCACATGTGTGCCCATGTGGAGGGGGGGCAGTGACCTCTCCCTGAACACCCCGCCATTGGCAATAAGTCATGAACCACCATGGCAGGAGGTGAGTGGTGCTGGGCTTCATGGTCTCTGGCAAGAAGAACAGGTAGAGGTGCCAGAAATACAGCATTAAAGAGTTAGTGGAAAATGTTACACATTTTAAGAAGTAGTCAGTTGTAACTTTTATTTCTGAAGTATTTTCTTTTCCTTTTGTTAATTGGAAAGTTTTCTCTATAACAGTATTGTGCTGATTATGGAATAGCCCTCGGTCTGGCAGCTGACATATGCAGATCTAGTCCTCTCACTACATTATCAGCACTGTGACATCACAGGTGACTGACCTACCAGCCACTGATTGGCTCTTCTAAAGAAGTTGGGATGTCACAGTCAGTGAGTTCACAATCCTGATAATGTAATGGGAGGAACCAAGCTAGATGTGTCAGCTGCCAGGCAGAGCTGTTCCACACATCACACCTATTAAAATTGCATAAAAACTAATTAACGAAAGGGAAAAGAAGTAGCTCAGATATAAAAGGTAGTAGTTGATTGACTGTTTTCAAAATCTAATATTGCCAGCTCTGTGGCATCGAGCAATAAGGGATCGCTCAGCATGCTGGTGACCTGGGTTTGCACCCGGGAAGGCAGGAGCAGAGACCGCCGGGGAAGATTAGGAGCGTCTGTTGGACGCTTTCTTCCCGGGGGGGGGGGAGCGAGCCTGCATCACTCTGAGTGACTCCTGGTGGCCCATAGTGACAGCACAGTTTGAGGCATAGGTAACCACATGTCACAAATGCGTCTTCCCAGGCTGCTACCTGCGTGCAGCCGCAGTATGGTTGGTGAGCGGGTTGAGGGAGAAAATAGAAAATTGCTTGCTAGGCCGACTGAAGGACGGTCACCAGGTCCCCGCGCCATGCAGCTGGGTGAGTGCCATCTCCAGCTGATCCACCGCCATGTGCCCCATGTAGTAGATTCTTAGTCTCCTCCTGTGGGTTCCTGAGGGCCCTTCTCGGGCAAAGGATACGCCCATCTGCCGGGCTCGCATACCGGGGGATGATGAGGATGGCTGAGAGGGATGACTTGGTGGATGAAGGGGCTCTAGGCAGGCCTGAAGAAGTGGCTGGTCAGTGGGCATGGAGGAGCATGAAGAAATAAAGCAAAAAAAATCTAATATTCATGTTAGGTATTATAGTAGCTATTTAACAAAAAAAAAAAAATTCTCAGTAGAACCCCTAGAAAAGAAATTGATCAGTAACCAATTTCTTTTGTTACACTGTCTGAAGTGACTTGTCCTGTCTGTCTTTGTGTCTACCTGACTATCTGTCTGCCAGCCTTTTTCATGTCTTTCCTTTGTATTTTTGATTTACTGTTGATTAATATAGATCTAGTTTTAATGCTTTATTTGGCTGATTATAGGAATTTGCTTCTGACAAATTGCCCGAGGACCTAAGTTAAGTGTACCATAATATAAAACTGATGTAATTGAAGCTCTGAACCTTAGGAGAAAAGAAGGCTTGGGCTACCTGGCATTCATCCCCCCACCGCTAGCCAGCCATAGACCAGCCTTGCATCTGCTGTGAAGATGGCTGCACTCTTGAAGATATTGGGCATTAAGACTCTATTTTTACCACAGTCCTGAAGATATCTAGTGATAAGATATCCTGCTCTTGGTGTCAGTGGCTCAGCAGGTTGCACACTCACCTGTGAGGCTAGAAGATCAGAAGGTTGTGGGTTCAAGTCTCACACCTGGTACTTGGGGTAAACTCCCAATACTGACAGTGTAGTGCAGGGTTGGGCAACCTAAGATAATCAGTGGGCCACAGGTGTGGCCCTCAAACACCAAGACTGCAAGACCCCGTTTATCACAGTCATAACCCAAATTTATACATTTGAAATAAGAACGAGCTATATATACATATCCATTACAGCCTTCAGCCTCTCTCCCTTGTCTAACTTTGCACAGAGAGCCTCCTGCTATTTTTTAAATGGATGAGGGGCTACAGGTTGACCCAGGGGGTCCCATCGCCCTCGGACCACAGGTTGCCCACAACTGCTGTAGTGCATCATGAAGGGGATCCTGTTGAGGTGCCGCTTTCAGATGAGATGTTAAACCAAGGTCCCATCTGCCTGTTCTGGTGGTGGTTCGGGTGGACGTTAAAGATCCCATGGCACTTTTTGAAAAGAGTGGGGAATTTTGCTAAAGAGAACAATTAACAAGAACACATACATATCTCTTGCAAGGAATAATTCAATACAACCCAAAAGACAAAGCCTTAGAACAAAAGAATTACATTATTATGCATTCCTATTACATAATACAAAGTTCTTTAAAATCATTTATACCTTACATTTTTCTCTTTTTCCATAACTCTGCTAATGACTGTCTATTTAACATTCTGCATTCATACTGTCGTAAAAGTTTACAGTTTACCCACAATTTTTGACTTTGTATGGTACTTTACACTCTATCTTTTGAATCTGATTCAGTGTGATTATCACATTTCTTAACATCTCATGGTAGGTCACCTTTTTTTTTGTTGCATAACCTACACACAGCGGGACTGCCTTATATGATATTTTAGTATAGCGAACATCACTTGATGAGTTTCTGTTGTGGACTTGTTCCATGCTTCCGATAATATACCTAATTCTAATTCCTCATATGTAAGGGACAAACATAAAGGTTCTGGCCACTCTCTTGCAACTAGTTTCCAAAATGGTTTAATATAAGTATTCACATTCAAAAAAACAGCTGTTCTTGAGTCTCCAAAATCCTAGTACAGTTTTCTCTTGGGCAGTATCTTTCTTCAGTTTGTTTATGTTTGCTATTATTTTTCACCCCTAGTTTCCATGACTACTCAACCATAAGGTATCCCAAACAAAACCTGGAACGCTAATATTTAATTGTGATAATACTACCTCTGTCATTGCAGCTTGACATTGAGGAAAATGTACCTCTTTTTTTTTATATATATTCTATGGCCCAGATATTCAAACTGCGCCCAAAAAGTGCGCAACAGCAGGAGCAAGCACAAGTCCATTGCACCCATGCGCAAGAGGCGCGATATTCGAAAACTGCACTGGCCAAGATGCGCCTACAGCCAACGACTGAATATCGCACCACCTGCACCATAGCGCAACTAGGGAGGTGAAGCTGAGCATATCTGATGCACCATAGCACAACAAGGGATGTTCAGCTGAGCAGTCCAGATGTGCCATAGCGCAGCCAGGGATGCCCCCAGCAGCAGGGCAGCAATGCAACAGCACAACCAGGGAAGCAGGGGCCACCACCCATGCCACAGATGGGTAGAGGAACACACAGCAGAACAGACATCGTCCCCCCACACCCCATGCACCGCACAACTGGGTGAGGGCTGGAATAACCACTGGCCCTTGGAGACCAGCAACCAACCCACAGCCGGACCATGGTGCCCCATCACACCCCCTGGCAAGCTGTGACCGGCACACAAGGAGGGCTGACCACCCCGTGCCACACCATCCCAACAATGCAGAGCACACCCTGCACTGTGACCCCCAGACACCCTGCCCAGGAGCAGCGTCCACCAGTGCAGGATACCCCATGCATGCCACCACCCCCATTGTGACAATGCAACCCTGTGCACCACAGAACCATGCAAGGCAGCCCCACCATGAGCACCCATCAGTGGGTGGCAGCACACAGCGATGCAACGACTGCATACACAGTGCCACCACGCACATCCCCCGAGGTACAGCTGAGAGACCGACCATGCATCGGCACACAAGGTACCCCACACGTGACAAGGCATGCCCCGGACCCCACCACCAGTGGTACAGCACCCTGCACACCTTCCCAAGGACACACTCCGACCCAGCACTGGCCACAACAGCCAGCACAGACACCCACAGTGGTGCATGGAAGCATGCACCACAGAGGATGCAACACAGTGCATGGACAAACACCCACCCATACCCAAGGGCACACCAAAACAGGGACACAGTAGCGGGGCAACCAAGCCCCCAGCGTCTGGCCGTGGAAACCGTGTACACACGGCCAGCACTCCTCCATGGCACAGGAGTGTCAGCCACCCTGTGCAGGCACTGTGGAGCTGTACGCCACCAGCATTTGCCCGGAGCACAAGTGACAGACAGTGGTGCACATCCCCTGTGACGCACACAAGCGACAGCATGGAGGCGGGACAACAACAGCGGAGGCCACAGTGTCACCCGAGGCAGACATGCACCACACCAGTGACAGGAGGCAACCCGGCATTGTGGCGGGTACTGTGGCTGTCCTGCATGGACAGCCACCACTGACATGCCAGTGGACCGTGCATGTCACAGACATGCAGGGGTGTCAGCTGCACAGGCCATGGATGGTCTGACAGGTGCACCATGGACACAGAGCATGCACCATGGACCACTGCACACAGTCATCCAGTACACAGGGAACAACACACACACCACAGACAGTGACTGATAGCCACTCCCACACCATACTCACATCCCCACAGACACACACACATGCACATGACTGCACCACCCCTGACGCCATGCACACCACTGCAGCTGAGCACCTATAGCCCGCTGCAAATCAGAGACCACCACAGTAGGCATATCAAAGGAAATGTATTTAAAAACAGCAAACAAAACTATATACAAGTATTTACAAAGGTTTGGGGATAGGGCTACAAACAAGGTGGGGTGGGTAAGGGGCAGGGGTGAATAAACAGTAGAGGGAAGGAGGGGTGTGAGGGTGTGTCTAGGGGGTATGGGGAAATCAGGGAATTGCCAAGCTCAGCGGAGCCCCTCCCCCGCCCGCCTTCTCCTCCTCCCGCCATGACGCCGCGTGATGACACCGAGCCTGTCAATCGCGCTCCAGTATCTCCAGTGACGCCTTTGTAACCTGAGGATCTCCCCGTAGTGCCACCCTGATGTCGGCAGCCGCGGCCACCTAGGACAAGGGAGCAGAGTCAATAGGTGAGAATGCACAGCCCCATGCAGCCCACCCACTGTGCATGGCATACGGCCATGGGACATGCCTCTGTGATGGTGTGTGACCACCCACAGTGATCACGTCCACAAGACCTGCCCACCCAGGCGCACACAGCCATGTGGACCACTGCACACACCCACCGGCCAAATCCTGTACAGCACCACCATGGCTGTTCAGTGACATGGCAATGTGGTGCGAAGGCAGTGGCACAGCCATGTACCCGGTGCACGCATGGACCACCATTGACGCACTCCCAGTCATGCAGTGCCACTGGACAGTGCTGACTGTAACAAATTGCGTGCATGGCAGTGGTATCAATGGATGGTGGCCATGCCCCGCTGCCCATCCTGTTAAACAGCATGCAATAGTAATCATAGATGTAAGGCACTCACCATCATCAGGCTGGTCCCTCTGTCTCTGTGGACCTTCGCCCCTCCTGGAGTGACGGTCTTGCTGCTGGTGTCTTCTCTCCCTCGCTAACCGTTGCTTGTCTGGGCCTAAGGTGCAAACATGGAGAGAGGAACATCAGTACAATCCTGTAGCAAAGTCCCCTGCCCCCATGTGTGTGCAATCCCCACACAGCCAGACCCACCCACCCCACACCCTGATAACACCACCACAGCCAACACCGGATCTCCCCCCATGTTCTGGACACATGCAACCGTGATACCCATATGGAAGATAAAAGTGTATGGATTTTGCACCTACCTGGCCATGGCACCGTGCCCTCCTGGCACGTGCCCGCAGGCAGGCAAGCAGGTCCCGGTCCCTCCGCCTCAGGTCCCCATATCTGTGGCAGCACTGCTCCGCCATCCGCCCCATTCCTGTGGCCTCCTCCAGGGTGTCGGCCACCTCCTGCCACACCTGACTCCTGGACCTGTCCGGGGTGCCTCACCAAACAGTGGGCCAACAAGTGGCTCCACAATGGCAACCAAGTTTGCCATTTCTACCTGGCTCCACTGGGCAGCTGTCCTCCGTGCCATCTCTGTTGCTCGGTAGAGTCAAAATGGCGCTGTACAGCACGGTTCCGCCATGTGCAGATGCTGCGCGGTACAGCGCTGCCATTCCCTATCGCGCTGTCACCGAACAGTGCGATAGTGGTGCACCCATGCCCGACGCATGGTGCCTAGGGGGCAAAGGTCGGGCACAGGGTCAAGGGTCTCTGGCGCACGGACAGCCACTACGCGATTGGAACCCAATGCGTGTAGCGCTATTGGGTGCCTGTGTGCCACCTCCTGTAGCGGCCAACCACGCTGTTGCCCCAGTGCGCCTACGACGCCCCAGTGCCACAGCACCATATAGGTGAACAGCGCTGTAGTGCCACTGGCACAATGGTGGCCGTGCCCTGCATTGCCTTCCACGCACAGCACATCAGCAGCGCAGCAGGCACCTGCGTCATCAACCCGGGCATGTGCAGTTAGGTGTGTACTGCGCATGTCACAGAACTGCGCCCTTGGCTCAGCACATTCAACACAATTGCGCAAAGCGCAAAAGCGCGATATTCAGCCGTCATATGCAGATCAGCTAATCAACCATTCAGTGGTGCAGTCACTGCATTTGCATCCACTTAAAGATGCACCACGCCTCATTTGCATGGGTTGCACTATAAAAGTGCGACATTGGGCTGCACTGGCCATAGTCGGTTACTGCAGTCTGTTGGTGAGTTACATGCTGTTTGGGAGTGTGGACTGTGGATTTTGGGACATGCATGGGACTGCACAGTCACAGGTAACACCTGTCATTCTCACAGGCTGAATCATGACCGAGCGAGTTGTGGAGGAAGAGGAACAGAGTTGTGGGAGGAGGAGGAGGAGGCCAAATTTCACAAAGGCCGAGACAGATGCCCTGTTCGAGGCCTACCTGGACCAGGAGCCGCTTCTCAGCGGACGCCAGGGAACACCACAGGCCCGTGCTGCTGCATGGGAGGAAGTGGCGCGTGCTGTGAACCTGCATGGCAGCCACCAGCGCTCCGTGCAGGGGTGCAAGAAGAAGATGGTCAAAAGACAGGAGGAGGATTAAGGAGAAGGTGGCTGCCATCAGGACAGCACGATCTGCGACAGGTGGGGGACAGCCAGAGGTGCTACGCCTGACCCCAGAGGAGGAGAGGATTGCTGGCAGCATGCAGCGTTGCGCCATTGAGGGTGTTCTGGGTGGTGGATTCCAGATGGGTGATAGCCCATCACTGCATGGTAGTCATGGTCTGTCTATTGGGGGTGGGGGGGGGGACAGGGTAGGTCACATGCAGTAACGCGACTTTGTTTTCCCTTACAGCTCTTGAGCATCTGCATGGGTTCACGGTGGTGGGCCTCTCCACTGAGGCCAGTCAGATGGAGATGGAGGAGGGCCCATCCGCCTCCACAGGAATACGCTGCTCAGTGCGACAGTGGGCCCGCCTGGATGTCCAGACTGATGTTGTTGGAACAGGTGCGGAGGAGGCCCTGCCCGTGTCCCAGCGTGCCAGCATCCACAGATGCCAGCATGCTGTGACTCAGGCTGGTGCCGGGTCCATCACCAATGATGATGTCGCTAACGTCATGGGCAGTGGCACGTTTGTGCCACAGGATGGCCACACAGCAGGTAACATCGCAGCCATGGCTGTGGGTGGTGCCGCCGTGGAGGTCTGCGTGTCATCACAGTCCCAGCCTGTGCCTGTCAGCACCGGTGGGGGAGCACTGGCGTGTGCACAGGACAGTGGGGCTGTTGCGGCCACTGTGGCGGCACCAGTGAGCCCTGGGGAGCGGCAGCCAGAGGGGCAGCATCAACAATCGGCCAGTGGGCTTGGGGGTACAGTGTCAGGGGCGGGGTCAGGGCACCTCCTGTGGACATGCCCAGGCCTGGTCCTGGTGTGCAGCACCCACCCTCAAGGGGTGCTGAGCATCAGGGCCGCACACACCCTGAGGGACAGAATGCCGATCAGGCAGATGACCTCTTGGATGAGCACACCCGCATACTGCAAGAATCAGTCAATCAGCAGATGCGTCTTGTGACGGCGGTGGATGCACTGAGTGCGGCTCTGGAGCGGGCAGAGGAGCGTCGCAGCAGAGAAACCGCTCTGCTCGTGGCAGGGATGGACCAGATGCGGGAGGATGTGACCGCTGCCATTGACAGGCTGACACATACAATCACAGCTGCCATGGCCACAGGGGGCACACAGTTATTTGCCCATGTGGCGCAGACACCGCGCAGTGCAATGTCCACCCCCCGTTCCTGGCATCATGCGACACCCTCATTGTCGACACCGGGTTCAGCTGTGGGCATCCCAAGCACACGTGGCGCAGGCATGTTCGGTGTGCTGCAGCCCCCTGCGCGAGCATGGTCGCGTTCACACAGTGGAACCCTTGGGGGACCATCGGTGCCACCCCATGAGGCCAGTGGTCAGCCTGTCAGTGCTGGCAGGTATCGGTGGGGCCGCCCACGCATCCGTGGCAGCTGGGACACTGTGGCGCGTGACTGACCTGTCTCCCAATGTGGCTACTGTCTGATGTTGCCCTGTGTGCATTGTGTCATTCAGCGGGTAATGCACGGGTGGGTACCCCGGCCCTGCACGCAGACACGCAGTCCATCTGCACACCCTCCCGGCTGCTGTCTGCAGTTGCGTGTGCATGATGATGCCTGCATTGCGCTGTACACCAATGTGCAATGGTGCCTAGCATCTGACACACGCACAATGACAGGCAGTGGGCGTGGTGGTCTGTGGACATGTGTGTGGCTAGGGGTGGTGTTCTGGGTCAGTGTGCCTCCTACCCTTTGTGCATGTCTGGTGCGTGGTGTGTGTGTGTGTGTGTGTCTGTCCGTGTGCCATGTTAGACCTCACCCATCCGTGGTGGTGTGTGTGGTTCCATGCCCAGCCACTTCCCTTGATGGTATGCACCCCTGGTGTGTGTCCATGCGTGTTTGTGGGTTGTGCCTTAGCCACTGGTGGTTGCACATGGCCCCATGACTTACCTGGGTTGGCTGAAGTGCTCCTCCGTGATGGTGTTCGGTGCAGCTGTGCCAGCCGGAGCAGTCGGGGGTCCCGTCGCCCAAGGGGGGGCTGCCCATCACCATTGTCACCGGCGTCCTCATCGTCCCCATCGCTGTCCCCCTCTTTGACCTGTATGGCTATCCCACATTCGTTGGCCATGTTGTGCAGGATGCAACAGGCCAGGAATAGCCCACAAGCCTTTGAGGGGCTGTACTGTAGGGCACCGCCGGAGGTGTCCAGGCAACAGAAACGTGCCTTCAGCATCCCGAACACCTGCTCGATGACATTACGTGTGGTGGTGTGTGCCTCATTGTAGCGTTGCTGCGATGGGGTCGCCGGTATGGTGTGACCAGCCAGGGACGGAGTGGGTATCCACTGTCACCTGTGTGTAGAGGGTGAAGGTTAGTTTGCTGATCAGCATCGCCTTGCCCCAGGCCATGTAGGCCCCTACCCATGTCACCTCTGACCATGCCCCTCCCAAGCCCTATGTTTGTCCATGTGGTTTGCATACTCATCCACTAGGTGGCCAGTGGGGATGTCCCCACTCTCAAATCTGTGGCACATTGCCGACTGGTGCCAGATGAAGGCATCGTGTGCTCCCCCAGGGTGCGTGGCACAGACATTCATTATGCGCCCCCTGGCATCGCACACCACCTGGAAGTTGATACTAGCATAGTCCTTGCGATTCATGTATGTGGCCCCCTCGGGGCCAGGTGGTGTGCGGATGGCCACATGGGTACAGTCTGTTGCCCCTAGCACGCCAAGCATACGTGCTACCCTGTGGAACTCCTGTATGTTTGCTGTGCCCTCCGCCAGTGTGCTGGGGAAATGGATGTACTCCGCAGCATGTGGCAGCAGTTCGCTGAAGAATTGGGTGAGGTGGCGTGACGCAGCCGACTGGGTTATGCCTGTGGTGTCCCCTGTTGGTCCCTGGAAGGTACCTGTGGTGAGCAAGCACATGCAAGCTGTCACTTTAGTCTCCACTGACAGAGCATGGCTCCGTCGTGTGGGTGCCTGCATCACATCACTGCACAGCTCACAGAGCCACCTCAGAATTGCCCGATTCAGGCGGTACCGGCCCACGATCTCCATATCACTATACAGCTCGAAGCTGGTGCAGGCTCGGTACTGCCTGTTGGTGGCATACCGCCGATGGGCCCTTGCTGCCTGCCTTCTCACCCCCCTCATTACTGCCTCCATCTGGATGGTGGCACTGGCCATGTCCCTGGCTTGTGTTCATCCCCCCTGGCAGCTGTGTCTGTGTTCTCCCCCGCTGTCCTGGCTGCTACTTCCCCTGCACTGGGAACACCTGACTGTGCTGGCCTCACTGCTGTGTGGCACTTCCCCCTTCTGCACTGTGGCTCCCCACACCTTCCCCTGAGCCTGTGGGTTCCAGGTGCCCTTTCACTGTCCTGCCCTGTGTGTGTGTGTGTGTGTGTGTGTGTGTGTGTGTGTGTGTCGTTGCCTGTGTGGCTGGCTATAGTTCAGCAACTTGTGGCTTCCCTGTAGCGTTCTTGCGCCTCTCCCTTGTTCCTTTTTATTTTGGCTCATTTCTGCTATGGTGCAACTTCCGCTTGCTCCCCTATTGCGCATGGCGCATGTTGTTGAATATCGTACTGCGCCATTTATGCATGGTTCCTCCCCCTTCAGTTGCACATACATTCATTATCATTGCGCTGTTGCTCAGCGTGATTTGGGGGGTGCAACTGCCTCCCGCTGAATATCGCAGAATGGCGCATTTTCGGACTTGCACCGGTGCAACCCTATTGCGCATGGCGCAACTCTTTTGAATATCTGGGCCTATATGTTTATTAGTTTAGCAAAGCTGATACAGCTTAAAGTTGCGGACTTAGAACATTGCAATTATTAATATAAATCCAGTGAGGGTGCCACTCCTCTCAGTAAACCAACAGAGAACATTCTACATCAATGAGTTGCATCATACTGGGGGATATAGCCTTATAATATAGCCAAAGTCCAATGTAATCCAAAGAAATAGCTGTATCTGGAGTCCATGAGCTGCATGGTATGTTAATCAATCATAGTAAAACAAAACCGTTCAGAGTCGCTGTCTTCCTAACAGAGGAAAACATTTAAGAAACCATGCCATCCCAAAGTTGAACACTCTACGTGTTAATACATCAGCAGTTCAAATCTGCTCAGCTATTAAAAGAAACAGTAATACTATGGCGCTCAGCATATTAGTTATACGTACACCATTATGAAGGGAAAAAAGCTTAGAACAGTCTCCATAAAGGGAATTAGGAACAGTGTAGACAGTCCCTTCAAGAACATAAAATAGAACTTACTATAGAACAAGAACAGCAAACAAACAAATGGTTAGTAAAAAGTACCTGAAGGGTTTCATTCACCCTTATAATGAACCAAAGTTAGCCTCATACACAGAGAACGGTGCAGAGTTTAGGTTTCGGTATCCAAGCTTGAGTCTCCCTAATCCACCTGGGTTGGACGACTGGCAACATGTCTTTGCGCCCATTTCAGGGCATCTGAAGGGTCATTAAACAAGTAGGCTTTACAGTCATGTACGATCCATAAGCGGGCAGGAAATGCCATCCCATGGGAAATGCCAGCCTCTCGTAGCAGAGCCCAAACTCCATCAAATCTTTTTTTACTTAGTTGTGTGGTGAAGCTCAAATCAGGAAAAATTTGAATAGGGAGTCCATCCTGGAGCAACATTTTCTTCTGTCTGGCCAATGCCAGCACTCAGTCCCTAGCCACAACACTGTCCGTTACCACCACAATGGCTCGAGGGGCTTCTGAATTAGCTGGTCTTCCTTGAGATGTGACCCTATAGGCCTTCTGCATATTGATCGGCCGATTAACCAGTTCCTTCCTGAAGTGCTCCTGAAACCAGTCACCAAGAAACAATAACAGGTGATCACCCTCACATCTCTCGGGCATTCCAATAAGGCACTGATTTGCTGATCTGGCTTGGTTTTCCAGTGTCCCGAGCCTAGTGTGAATATGGTGATTTTTCTTAACAAGATTTGCTGTTGCTCCCATAGCTAAATCGGATCTTTTTGTGGATTCCACTGTCATGGTCTGCACTGCTTCCAGAGAAGTCTCCAAGGTAGAGACCCGATTAGTTAAAGAATCAAACTTGTCAGAAAGTCCCACTACTGATTTTGTCAGGGTATTCAGTTTAGCCCCAACAGTTTGCAGAGTTTCAACTTCTGGCTTTGCTTTGACTGTTGCTGCACGTCTTAGAGCTGACCGCGTGGCCAGAGGCGTCGAAACATTTTTACTTATAACTCTGTCTTGAGATTGCTTTTCTCTCTCTCTGGGACTTTCCCGTCTTGTACCTGGAGATTTGATAAACTAGCCAAAGTAATAAAAGTCTGGTGATGCTGGAAAAAAGGACACCAATAGAAGCGCTTCCCTTCTAAGATTATCTGGAGCTAATAGCTGAAGTGGCCATATTGCTCGGGCTCCACAACACCCCCTGAAATTTAACTCTTTTATTCTTTCTACCTGTAGAATTACCTCATACAATTTCCTTCTAGTAATGATCTGTATGTGCTCAAACAGAATCCCCCATCTTATTAGCTTTTTTTTTTTACCATTGAATACTTTTTCCTCCTTGGCCAGAGCAGCCCCCGACCTTAGCCGCGGCACCGCACCCCGGACCAGTGTGTGGGTGGATTTATGCACCCACTCACCAGGCCGCCAATGACAGACCCCCGGCGGCTCCGCGGCACGGACATCTGATGGCTACACCTTCACGGGGCCAGGGAGCAGGGCACGGCTATCAGCGATGTGGTTGCTCTGCCATTTTCCTCCATTAGTGGTTTCCTGAGGGCCGGATGCCGCCGCCTCCACCCCCTTGTCCTGCCTGCAGCTTACAGTGCACCCAGCTTCCGCTAGGTGCTGCTGTAAGTGGTGCAGTGCCCTCGCCCACCCCAGAGGAAGGAGAGCAGTCATGGTCGCTCAATCCTTCCTCTCCCCTGCCAGCCCCCGGTGGCCCGAGTCCGTTCCTGAACCCAGGTCGCCGGCAAGGCGCAAGGTGTGATGTCCAGTGTCTCAACCCTCAGTGCCACTGGGCCGGCTATTAGCTTTTCTTTTTTTTAAGATCTCTCTAGCATACCCTTATAGCTCCTGCACTCTGACTAACTTCCTGCTATTCCACGTGCGCCAGGCCTCTATGCAGAGACTAACCCATGCTAATACTAGTGACCTCCGTATGCTATCTCCTGGACGTAGAGCTGTACCGATATTGTAATGTACAAAAACCCTACAGTTAAATGCCACTGGGTTAACCTTCTTTTATAGGTCTATACATGATTTCCCTGTTAATTGGATTTGGTTTGTTTCCCCAGAATGCTTGAAAGTAAATACTATATAGCACCGTGGTTAAACACTGAGATGGGGGATAATAACTAATGTACAAAAATACGGGTAATAACTATGTCTTTATCAACAGAACTCTTCTGTTTGGTAATTTTGTTTCCCTTTACATTTAGCAGTAGTTCTGTTCACTTTCTGAATACACTGTTCCCAATTTCAGGTTTCTATATCACATTTTCCAAACACTATCCCTAATATCTTAATGTTGTCTTCTCTAATTTTCATGCATGCTATTTCTCCACTCTCTGGTATTGATGCATTCCCTATAGGTACCCCCATGCATTTTCCATAATTAATTCTGGACCCTGATGTTCTTGTAGATTTCCCTAATTGCTCTATTAATGTGGTCTCCAACGTCTCTGGGGCTAGTGTTAACACTACATCATCTGTATATGCTAAAACGTTTACTGTAGAGTGTCCCTCCAGTGGTGAAATACCCTTAACCCTTTCATCCTGATCAATATGTCTCAGTAGTAAATCGATGCTAAAAACATTTGGCAATGGGTTTATTGGACAGCCCTGTCTCACCCCTCTACACGCTGAAACTTCCTTTCCTAACCATCGATTTACATTAGGTCTAATTTTGACTTTAGAATGTAGGCACTGTATCCATTTTACAATTTTTTCTGGAATTACATATGCCCTTAATGCAGTAAACAAGAATTTATGTGACAGTCTGTCAAATGATTTTCCTTGATCCAGACTCACGACATAACCCTGCAACTAATTAGCTTTCCCTCGTCTAAAAATCTCTCACAACAGAATTAAATTATCTTGAATCTTTCACGACGGTAGTGCACAGGCCTGAAACGGACTAATTAGACTGCCTGCTACCTTTGTTAGTCTTTTAGCCAAGACTTTGCTTAACATTTTTAAATCCATGTTAAACAGACCTAACGGCCTTCAGTTTCTAAGATCTTCCTTATCTCCCTTCTTAAACATCATTATTAAAATTCCTTGATTTAAAGAGTAGCTCTTTTGTATCCAATATAAAATAAAACAGATGCACTAACAAAGAAACCAACTCTTTACTAAATGTCTTATAAAACACTGATCCTAGACCATCCATTAGTGGTGCAATATTATTATTCAGGGACGCGATGGCACTCTCTACTTCTTTTTCTGTGATCATTCCCACTAACTCCACTGCTTTCGCACCAATAATTGTGGCAGATTCAGTTGGGGGGGTAGTCTACTTCTGTATCCACTTTTGTCTCAAACATCTGTTTAATATGATTCTCCACTATTTTCAGCATACCAACTGGTGTTGATTCAATACCGCATTCCTCTGTTTTTATTTTTCTAAAATCTCTATTTTCCAGGGATCATTATATGTTGTTTTTTTTATTTTGCGTCCCAAATCTCGTTTCTTGCTCCAGTGAGTTTGCTGTTCTATTGAATTGCATACATCTCTGTCTTTCGTTACCTAATTTGTGAGTTGTAGTCCATTCTTGTAGTTTCTGCTTTTGACATAAGTTTCTGCAATTGTCTTCCAAGTTGCAACCAATTCAGATATTCCCTTGTAGTCATCTTCCATGACAGTTGTTGACAAAATTCCTTCCATGACTACTTTGTATATTCCCACCACTGTAGTCTATCATCATGCATGCTAATAACTGATGTTCTAGCTTCCCTTAATACTCTCCATTTCTTTCTAACATCATGTTGTAATAATAATGATCTGTTCAATCTCCACTCATTTTTTTTTTTAACACCTTGGAGTATTCTCCCATATCATTTCTACGTGTACTGATTTATGATCCGTAAATCCCCATACTTTTGTATTTACATCTAGTACACAGACAGAATTAGAAAGAAATATAGAAATAATTCTAGTCAAAATACTACCCCTAAAGTGGGTGTTTCCACCTTCGAGGACTTTAGCTCTGTAAGAGTCTGTTAAATTTGCTGTGCTAACTATACTGTTTAATAAGTTTGTCTCACCAGTTTCTCAGTCTGTAGGCCCCTATTTTCTTTTGCTAGTTCACAATTAAAATCTCCAAAGTCTACTCATTGTGCCTTAGTCTGGGGTGCATAAGTTGTTATTAACCTAATTCTCTCTGTAAGATACCCAATATCTAACATTAAGGCTCTCCCCAGATGAATGTCCACCAGTCTTGTTGCTTTTAATTCAGGATTCATAAATAATATCCCAACTCCATCACCGATGGACCAAAAGGTGGAGCCCCTGGACCATATCTTGGGTGCTTGCACTAATTCCTGTGAGGTTTTCAATCCTGTGTCCTGAAAACAAATTATATCACCCCCTCCCCCTTTTCAAAGCACTGAGCACAGTTAGCCTTTTTTTTTGTAACTCTTAATTCTATTAACATTAGTAGCGGTTTAGCTGCTGAAGTGTCCATCCTCCCTTCCTCTAAATCTGAAGGAGTATCTTGCACTGAGGAGGTAATTAAAGATGCTTCTGAGTCTTCGTCTTCTTCTTCTGTATCCCCCCCCAGTGCTTTCCTTGAGCTAAAACTGAATATTTATTTAGTGATAGTAAGTTTGTTTTTCCTTTAGAGTTTTTCCCCTTAGCGTTTTTACTTTCTGTTGTCTGCTGATCTTACTTCGAGACACAGCTCTTGCAGCAGGTTACACCATTAGGACTGAAGCTGGCAGGTGTCAGGACCCACGGAAAAATTCTAGCTAGCTATCTTCAGCGGGGACAGCCCCCGACGTCGGTCCCGCCTCCGTCAGGCATAGTACATAAGGGGGCGGTCTTGCCAGATTCCCCAGTTCTTTCCCGCCGTCGACTTGCATGTCTCAACCCTTCGGTTCAGCTTCTAGCGCGCGACGCATGGTAAAGTGTTTTCCTACAGGAAATTCGTTCTCTTTGTTCAGTTTTTTCTCTGATGTCCTCTCCGACCTCCGGTCACTCCTCGAAGTGCGCCTGTGGGAAGCAGATCCCATTCAAGGATCCGCACTCGGCCTGTGTCCAGTGCCTAGGCCCAGACCACGACACCCGGTCCTGCACCTTTTGTCAGGGTTTCAACAGCAGAACCCGGATCCGTCGCCAGAAGGCCCTACAGGCATTCCTGCTAGAGGAGCAACTCAAGACCATGGCTTCCAAGGGGGATTCTTCGCAGAAGGCCCGCAAGCATGCTGAGAAGCATAGAGAAGGCCCTTCCAGGTCCCCTTCTAGGGCCTCTGACTCGCGCAGCTCAGGCTCCAGTCCGACCGCTCTCCTTCCCGGGCCAGCTCTCAGCCTCCCCCCGCTGCGGTGAGAAAGTCTTCAGGCTCCTCTTCTCAGGCCAAGACTTCCAGGCCTTCCTCGTCCTCCAAGGCCCAGGCTAAGTCGGGGGATCGTCACCATCACCACAAGTCAGGTTCCTGCCATTCTGAACCCGATGTCAGGTCTGCTTCCTTGCCTCCTCGAAAAACCAAGGAGCTCACCTCACTCAAGAGCCGCCGGGACCAGCGCGGTTCGTCCGGCGTCGGCCTCTTCTCTGAGTCCCCAGAGCCGTCGTCTGCCAGAAGACCGTCGCGGCCAGGCTACTCATCACGGGCGGTAGGGGACGATGCCCGCTCCAATGAGAAGAGGACCCGGCGCCTCCGACGCGGCGTCGGTCAGGAGACTCATCACTGAGAGGTTAACACAGCCCGAGGCCAGGCGGGCGACGGTCCTATTGAGACTCCCAGGAACCCTCGCCGCAACCCGAGCCCCCTGTGGAGCCGACACCGGGTCCCGACGACCGTCCACCAGGGCCCGGACCGTCGTCGGGCCTTTCCTTTTCAGAGGTGAAGGAGCTTTTCACTTACTGGTGGGATACCATCAAACCCCTCCAAGGGGAAGACTCGATAAAAGGAGACCTCCATCCAGATCCTCTTCTAGGTCACCCAGTCCCAAGAGACCCAGAAGACGCCGCCGTTCGCCTTCGACGGAGGACACGGGATCAGAGTTTTCTACATCCAGATCCTCATCTCCCCCCTCTCCATCCCTTCTCCGGACCCACGTGAGATGCCAGAGTCTCCTCCGGATGACCCTTCGTTCTCGGAAATTATGAGACACATCCAAGAGAACATGGGATGGGATGCGGAAGAGTTAGACCCTGAAGGCACGCCTTGGAGTATCTTCGACAGAAGGACCCCAAGCCTGTGGTGGTGCCACCCTTGGTAGACACTTCGTGGGCGTCACCAAGGCAGCGTGGAAGCGTCCACATTCGCTCCAGCGAATGCGAAGAAAGCTGACCGCTTGTACAAGGCTCAAGAAGACCAGTACTTGACTCAGCATCCTCAGGCCGACTCTCTGGTCATAACAGCCTCTCATGACCGGTCCCAGAGACCGCAACATCTGAGCACCCTGCCACGGACCCAGAGTCCAAGCAGCTGGACGCCATGGGTAGGCGCACTTATGCTTCCGCTACCTGCGCCATCAGATCCCTGAATTATTTGACCCACATGGTGCAGTTCCAAAATGCCCTGTGGGAGCAGGGTCTGGATGCAGCTGAGAAATTGCCGGAAGGTGAGCAGAAGGAGGAGATGTTGCAGCTCCTCCGTACGGGTTCGGACGTGGGAACCAAGTGCTATGAGCACGCCGACTGCGGACTCCTCGGCCCGAGCAGCAGCTTCAGGCATATGCCTCGGAGGCACTCTTGGCTCCGTATCTCCGGTTTTACCCGGACGTCCAGAAAAACATCATGACGCCCCATTCAGGAGAAGTTTTGTTTGGTAAACCCTCGAGAAGATAATTACCAAACTCCAAGAGGCCGGGAAGGCGGTGAGGTCGGTTCAGGCCATGTACCGACCCAAGCTTAGTTCCTTTCGTAGGAACCAAAGCCGATTTCGTGGATGGACGCAGAGACAACAGTCCCACCCTGTTCCACAACAGAGGGGCTCCGGTTTTCACAGAGCCCAAGGAAAACAACCCGCAGGTCGAAGCCAGCGTACTCCCAAGCCGGTCCAGCCAGCGGGACCCTCAGCCGCCACAGCTTGACTCCTTCCTGGCCCCCGCCCCTCAGGATCAACGGGACGTCATGGTGAGGGGTCGCATTGAGAATTTCCTGCCAGGATGGCAGACTATAACCACCGACAGGTGGGTTCTACAGTTGGTCGGAAGAGGCCACTTTATAGAATTCGCGGAAAAGCCACCCTCGAGGCCTCCTTTGCTCTCCCGGTACCGGGTCAGCAAAGTCATTGATCAGACAAAATACTGGCGCTCCTGCAAAAGGGAAGCGATAAGTGCGTCCCAGAAAACCAGAGAGGACACGGATACTATTCCACTTCTTCCTGGTTCCAAAGAAGACAGGGGACCTCCGTCCGATTCTGGACCTCAGCGACCTCAATTTGTCGATCGCCTACAAAAGATTCACATTGTAACTCTTCGGGTCTTATTCCCATGCTGAAGCAGGGGCGCCTTTTAAGCGTCTCTAGATATGCAGGATGCTTACCTGCACATCCCTAGCTCAAGCGCACAAGAGGTTCCTGCGCTTGAGTTTCTCGACCATCATCTTCAGTTCGAGCCCTTCCATTCGAGCTGTCATCAGCGCAGGGTCTTTACCAAATGCATGGCAGTCGTGGCAGCGTCTCTAAGAGACAGGGCCATTATGTGTTCCGTACCTGGGCGATTGGCTTCTCATGGCGCCTCCAGAGGCGTTATTCACGAGCGATCCAGAGCACCCAGGACCTGTTTGATCTCTGGGTATCCTAATCAACCACGAAGTCTCTCCTGGTACCGTCGCAGAAACTGCAGTTCATAGAGGCGCAGTACTGGACACTGTTCGGGAAGAGCATTTCTTCCAGACGACTGAGGCGGGCGCATCAGATCCCTCATCAGGGAGCTTTAGGTAGAACAAGACCGCCCCAGCCAGGTCGGTCCTTCGCTTGCTCGGACACATGGCTGCGGCCATTCCTACTGTCCCTTTCGCAAGGCTCCACATCCGGGTAACTCAGTGGATGCTCAAGGTGCAATGGGACCAAAGGCAAGACCACATGCAGCATCCGGTCAGAATCACGAACACCGCGATTCGAGACTGGCAGTGGTGGCTAGACCCAGGGACACTCTCTATGGGCGTCTCGTTTATAGCGCCGTCCCCGGAGGTAATCCTCACCACAGACGCCTCAGGTCTAGGGTGGGGAGCACACCTGGATCGAGGTGAAGTCCCAGGAACGTGGACCCCTCTGGAGGCCCACCTCCATATCAACGTCCTAGAGATGAGGGCGGTCCTTTATGCCCTGCAGGCATTTCAGTCAGAGATCCCTGAGTACTCTCCTGCTTCAGACAGACAACACGGTGGTGATGTACTACTCTCAACAAGCAGGCGCACACTCTTACCCCTTTGCAGGGAGGCCATGAGGTGTGGGATTGGGTAATCCGACCTGCAGCGCGAACCTGATCACAGTACATGTTCCCGGGGTGGACAACACAATTGCAGATGGCCTGAGTCGCTCCCAGGCCAGAGTCCACAGTGGGAACTTCTCAGGAGGTAGCAGAGGATCTGTTTCTTCGATGGGAACTCCAGAAGTGGACTTGTTCACTTCCCATCAGCATAAAACTGCCCAATTTTGCTCGCTAGATCCAGGGCCTGGTGTTTTCTGGCGAGCCGCGTTGTCCCTCTCCTGGGAGGACAGATTCCTCTCGCTGTCCCTCCTTCCCATTGATCAGAGAGTTCTTCTCAAACTGCACGAGGAGCATGCAACAATGATCTTGGTGGCCCCTTTCTGGCCCAGAGCAGATCTGGTTCACCTGCTAATTCAGCTATCCGGAACCTCCGCTCCCATTGCCATTCAGCTCCACCTCTTGTCTCAGGAGAAGGGTTCACTGGTCCACCGGACTTACGCTCACTGAACCTGCATGCATGGCTCCTAGAGACATAGCCATCTTATGACATAGGGTCTCACAAGAGTTGCGGAAGTTCTTTCTGAAGCCAGAAAACTGGCAATACATCGACATCGCCATGAAATGGCGCGTTCCACAAGGACATGGATATATTGTTCATCCACACTCATTGGCAGGTATCCCACCGCTTTAAATCTTACGGAAGGTCTTCAAGCTTGCTCCTCCCCCACCAGGTGGTATAACTCAGCTCCACCCCAGCACCGATCTTCCTTACGCTTGAAATCAGGTTCCTCCTTAGCAGATAACGTTTGGGATAATTCTATTTCTCCGTTTGCAGATTTAAAATAGGTACAAAAGACTTTGATCTTCGATCTCGCTGCGTGGACCATCGACTCGGTTGGAGATGCCCATACGGCGAAGATGTCTACGGCGGATCCACACCCACGTGTGTCTACTGCCAGGCGCGAGCGACCCGCGAGCTGCGACCGTGTTCAACTTTCTCGGCCCTCGTCTCGAAGACCATGCTGCCCGGTGCAACTGGGCCTCCAAGAATTTCCCTCGGTGAAATCAAGGCCGGTTGGCCAATAACCACGGCGGCGGGCTCCGCCGGATCAGCTGGCGGATGGCGCCCTCGAAGGCTGGCGGACCGTATCTTCCTCGGCGGCATTTATCCCGCTCTCTGGGTTCTTCCTACACGGCTTACTTTAAGGAGCTTGTCTGTCCCTCCACTAAAGAAAGGGCCTGCGCTCTGCTGGACCTTATTCTCGGTCCAAAAGAGGACAGGGTAAATCCCTCGTCGACGGCTCGTGGGGAGGAAAGGTCCCCTCCCGGGGCCGTCGACCGTCGACCTTCGATCGACCGCTCGGCTTGACCAACTGGCCTCACGGTGTCCCGATAGCAGGTCAGTTGACCGAGACTCCACCCGATGAAGTCGAGATTTTCGACCCATTGGACGGGCTGTAAGCTAAGCAGGCGAATTCCCCTCTCGGTTCCCCCGGAGGGTTGAGGATCCGTGGGCTCGCCTGTGCCTCGGTTCAGGCCTCGGGACGGACCATCGAGCGAAGGAGTGCGGTTCGGCCGACACCTCCCGCACCGACCCCGAAATTCCGGGACTCTCGGTCTCGGTCTCGGACCTCTTGGCGGTCAGCCGTTCCCACCGTCATAAGCGGTCTCGGTCTCGGCACAGCGGTAAGCCGAGCGTCGCCGCTCGTCCTCGTCCTCCTCCACCGGATGAGGGAGGCGGCGTAAGTACGTCGGCGAGTACGAGGACCTTATGTTGCAACAAGCTCCTCCTGGCGGGAATAAGCCGACCCCGCCGCCTTCCCGACCATTAAGTAACTGTCACGGAGCAGCCGACACAACCCTCGACTCATCCGAGGAGCCTATACCCAGGCGGTTGTTCGCCAAACCAGCTGCTCCACCGATTCCCGTGGAACCTCCCGCCTCCACAGCCACCAATTGGGGCTCCGACCAAGGATTCTCGGTCGGCTAAGGTCTACCGCTCGGCTGTCAGTTACCCTCACCCACGACCGACCTCGGCAGGTGAAGGTGGCTCAGGCCAAGGCAGCTCTTGAGGACTCTTCAGAGTCAGATGATTCCTCTTTTCTCAAGCGACTGGACTTGGGTCTGAGAGGTCAGTCAATGGGCGATAGCCGTGCGTCTTCCTAGGACTGCTTCGGCTCATCTCGAGTCTACGGGATGGAGCTCAACCCGTTCCAAAGCGGGCCAGGTATCCCCTCAGGAGATTCTGGACCGAGGGATTCTCGGACGGAGGCCTTTCCGGTGGCACGAGGCCATAGTGGGTCCGCACTGGAGCTTTGGCAGCGCCCTGCTCCTCCCTGCGCGCCTTGACCAGGATGGCCAGGAAGTATCACGGTCCCACCGGTTCCTTGTCCGGTTTGGAACACCCTCTGCGGAGGTTGGTTACCGACAGCGTTTTCAGCGCCCGGCTGGCGCCAGGGATGTGGACAAACCTCCTGACAAGGAGTCCAAGAATGGACTATATGTCGGCGAAAAGTCTCGCTGCGTCCTCTCGTCTTACGTCGAGCCAGTTCGGCCGTCCTCATGGCACATTTTCTCATGCCCTGTTGGGCTCCCTGGATGAGTCATCCCTCATCTTCCGCCGATCTGCAGACTACGGTTAAGCAGGGTGCGGGACCAGGGCAGGAGCAGTGGCCAAACAGCAGCTCCAGACTGCGTTGGATATAGGGGACTCATGTGCCAGATCGGTGGCGACGCGCGATGGCTATCGTCGGCCGAGCCAGCTGAGGATATCCACCTTTGCCCGGATACCCGCTTCTGAAGTTAGCGGATGTTCCCTTTGGGACAACCTCTTGACCCCTGGGGTGAAGGTCACACCTGCAGAGGATCGAGAAGTCCAATGCTACCTTGGACTCGGTCTCTTCCTCAGAAGGACAAAGGCATAAACCACAGCCTAAGCCCTTCGGTCCTTCTGTGCCCCAGCGCCCGGCCAACAACGTCAGGGCCAGCAGGCTCGACCTTGGCATCCCAAACCAAGCCACCGGCTTCCTCTAACAGGAGGCAGGAGGAAAAGGCCCAGGAGGTCCTACGGCGGGTCCCTCCTCCAAGCCTGCCCAGTGACGGGCTGGAGGTGTCGCCCCATTCCGTCACCTCACCCTGGGTCCCCCGTGGGGAGGCTCCGACACTCCCGTTCCCGCCTGGTCAGCGGTTTCCACGGACAGGTGGGTCTTAGAGGTGGTGGGAAGAGGCCTGCCTCTGAATTCGACAGGCACCACCCTTCAGGCACGTCGCCCCTCGGGGGCTCGGGATCCCAGCCTCACTGGCGGCTCGTCGAGCGCATCGCTCTCCTCTCCAGAAGGAGGTGATAAGAAGGTGGTGGACCCTCCTTCAGACCCAGGGTTTGTGTCCAGGTACTTCCTGGTTCCAGGCGAGACGGGGGCTGGCGCCCCATTCTCGACCGACGACTAAACAAGTTCCTAAGGTCTCGAACCTTCCAGGATGGTCACTCTGGCTCAGATAATACCATCCTTGGAGCAGCGTGTGGTTCTACTCTCTGTGGACTTGCAGGGCCAGCGTTTTTCCGTCTATCAGTCGTCTCACCGAGATTCCCTAGCTCGAGCGGAAGGATCCCTCTTGAGTTCAAGCCATGCCCTTCGGCTTGTCTCCAGCTCAGGGTCTTCACCAAATGCATGGCAGTGGTGACAGCATTCCGCGGCGCCGAGGGGTCCGGGTGTACCCTTACCTGGACGACTGGCTGATAGCAGCTCCCTCAGGAAGGAGGCGGAGTGGTCAGAGATCTGGCCCTCCAGGTCTGCTCTCAACTGGGCCTCCTTATCACGAGGCCAAGTGAACTTCGAGCCAAGCAGGTGATTCTATTCATCGGGCGCCTTCGACTCTCTTCAAGCCAGACTGACTCCCGGCGGACAGGGGCGAGGTTCTTTCCTCCTTTGCCCGATCATTTCTGGTTGGGCAATGCGCCTGCCGGGACTTCCCTGCGCCTCCTGGGTCTCATGGCGCCTGCACCAGCGTGGTCCGTTGGGCCCGGCTGGAACATCCGTCCTTCAGTGGGGACTGGCCAGCCAGTGGTCCTGGCGCGATCCCTTTGGACCAGCTTGTGAGTCGGTGACACAGAGGATGTGGGAGCTCTCCAGTGGTGGACCGTTCCAGATCATTTGCAGGAGGCATCCCGTTCATCCGCCCGAGCCGCGGTCTCTCTATCGACCGATGCCTCTCTGATGGGTTGGGGTGCCCATCTGGGGAACACGGGCTCATGGCCTCTGGTCAGCGGGATCGATGCCACATCAACCTGCTGGAGCTCGAGCGGTCCGCCTAGCTCTCACCGCCTTTGCTCCGTTCCTCCGGGGTCAAGTGGTCGAGTCAGGCGGACAATACCACGACCATGTACTATCTAAACCGCCAGAGGCGGGCGCGCTCCATGCTTCTATGCAAGGAAGCTCTCCGCATTTGGTCACTTCGTGCGCAGCCTGGGCGGATCTCCTAGCCATTCACGTGCAGGAGCCTCCAACACCCTGGCGATGCCCTGAGCCGGATAGGGGCTGCATCCCAGTGTGGTCTCTCTACGGAGGTAGTACAGCATCTGTTCTCCTATTGGGGCACACCTCAGGTGGACCTGTTTGCCTCAGGAAGCAGAGCTGAGTCTGTTCCATGCCCGCCCCTCAGCAGGGCTCGCTGCAGGGGATGCCTTCTCGAGGCAGTGGACCCGGGGCCTCTTTCGCCTTTCCCCATTCCCTTGATCCACAAGGTGCTTCTCAAGGCGAGGAGGGACAAGGCGCAGGTGATTCTGATAGCCCCAGACTGGCCTCGCCAGTTCTGGTACCAGACTCTCCTCAGTCTCAGCTCCAGGATTCATGCGGCTTCCAGCTCGCCCGGACCTGCTCTCAGTCAATCAGGGAAGGTGTTCCATCCGGACCTTCAATCCCTGCACCCTGAGCCTGGTTCCTGGCTGGCTAGAGTTCCAGGCCTTGGGTCTTTCCGACGAGTCCTCAATGTAGTTGAGGCGTCCCATAAGGAGTCGACCAGAAAATGCTATGCCTTCAAATGGAAAAGGTTTTCCATTTGGTGTCAGAACAAGGGCTTGGACCCTTCCTCCTGTTCCTTGGCAAGCATCTTGGATATTTATGGTCCCTTTCTAGTCAGGGCTTAGGTCGGCGACCCTAAGGGTGCACCTGGCAGCCATCTCTGCTTCCGGGCGCGGGCGGGAAGCAGTCAGTGGCGCAGGAGAAGGTGGTCTGGCGCTTTTTCAAAGGCCTTGATCACATTTCCTCCAGTGCGGGAACCCCACCTCCGTGGGATCTACTGCTGGTACTGGCAAAGCTCATGGGCAAGCCATTGAACCTATGCACAGGTGTGCTCTCTCACCTGTCGTGGAAGACACGCCTTCTTGGTGGCTATCACGTCAGCCAGAAGGATGGGAGAGCTCCAGGCGCTTTCCATCGAGTCTCCTTACCTGGTCTTCCACAGGGACAGGTTGTCCTGTTCCCCACCCGAAATTCCTTCCGAAGGTGGTGTCGGAGTTTCACCTTAACCAGGTGTTGACTCTGCGGTGTTCTACCCCAATCACACCTCGGAGGCGAATATAGGCTCCATACTCTGGACCCTAGAAGGCTCGCTTATTATAAGGGCGACGGCTGGAAAGTGGGAGAGGTTCGCCAGCTGTTTGTCACCCACGCTGAAGCCGCATCTGGCAGACCTGCAGCCAAGCGGACGATAAGCAGGTGGGTAACCTCCTGCATAGATCTCTGCTATAAGTTGGCGGGCATGGAGCCTCCCAGAGGGATAAGAGCTCATTCTACCCGCCATACTGCTTGCAGCGGTGGCTGCTTCCAGGGACGTCCCTATCCAGGAAATCTGCAGGGCTGCTACCTGGAAGTCAGCAAACACCTTCATTACCCACTACCACATCGACCTTGAGTCACGCCGGGATGCTGGTTTTGGGGCCTCGGTTCTCAGTCTCTCTTTCCCAAGTAAGTATTGGGTGTCGTCTTGCCTCCTCCTCCCGGAGAACTGCTAGAGTCTGCCAATGAGTGTGGATGAACAACATATCCATGTCCCTAGAAATACAGGTTACTCACCTGTAACAGGAGTTCTAGGAATGATATATGTTGTTCATCCACCATTCCTCGACCTCCCAGCTTGACGCACAACCTGAGCTTCCAGCGGGCCAGATCTGGCGTCATGGGGCGGAGCCGAGAGTTATACCACCCGGGTGGGTGGGAGGAGCAAGCTTGAAGACCTTCCGGAAGATTTAAAGCGGCAAGGATACCTGCCAATGAGTGTGGATGAACAACATATACCATTCCTAGAACTCCTGTTACAGGTGAGTAACCTGTATTTTTTGTCTATGGTTACAAACACGCGGCCTTTCCCCTTTAGGTTGTCCAGTGAAACCGATGTTAGAGTACCTGCTCTCCCTTTTCCGTTCGGGTCTCGCCTACTCCTCTATTAAGGTGCACCTCTGTGCCATTTCAGTTTATCACCTCCCAGTGGGACAGCTCACAGTAGCACAATTAGATGCCTGTCGAGAATTCTTGAGAGGGGTGTTGCATCTTAGGCCACCCATTAAGGACCCAGTGCCTCCATGGGACTTGTTCTTTGTCCTGGAGCAACTCACGCTCCCCCCCTTTGAACCTGCCGCGGATTGCGAGCTGCGTTTTCTGTCATGGAAAACGTTGTTTTTGGTTGCTGTTACGTCAGCGAGAAGAGTTTCTGAGCTTCATGCTCTCATGTGCAAAGAGCCTTATTTAATTTTCCACCGGGACAGAGTATCCCTGAGGATGAATCCTAAATTCTTGCCTAAGGTGGTTTCCACACTCACTCTCAATCAGGATATTGACCTACCAGTCTACTTTCCTAATTATTCTAATAGAGGAGAGGCGCTGCTTCACACCCTGGATATTCACCGCAGCTTAAGGTACTACCTGAGCAGAACTAAGCAGCTTCGTAAATTGGAGCAACTTTTCGTTTCCTTTACTGAAAGGATGATGGGCCAACCAGTATCCAAACAGTCCCTGTCTTGCTGGCTTGTCCAGTGCATCTCATACTGTTATGATATCAAACAAAAGCCCCTCCTGGGATCAGTCCGGGGCCATTCCACTAGGGGAGTGGCCACCTCCTTTGCAGCACTTCGAAACGTCTCCACTTCTGCCATTTGTGCTGCAGCCACTTGGAGCTCTGTACATACCTTTATCAGGCATTATAGCCTGGACATCGCTTCATGGCGAAGAGCCGGCTTCGGCCTGGCTGTGCTACAGGGTCTCCTGTCCTAGATTCAGGACCTGGAATGTACTTTCTAGTTTCCTCCTCCCAGAGTGTTTGCAAGCGCTACAGCTTGGGAATCAGTCCTAATGGTGTAACCTGCTGCAAGAGCTGTGTCTCGAAGTAAGATAGTACAGTTACGTAAGAACTTACCGTAACAGTAGATCTTCGAGAACAGCTCTTGCAGCAGGTACCTTCTCCCCCACCTTCCCCTTGGAAGAGGCATGGCTTAAGCCTTTTTTAACAGGAATTTTTACCCTTTTGTCTTCTGACGGTGGATCCTCAGTCTCCCATTTCGATGTCAGCCTGCGGCCGGAAGTCTCCGGCGGGAGAACTGCGGAATCTGGTGGGACTGCCCCCTTAGGTACTACGCCTGACGTTGGAGGCAGGACCGACGTCGGGGGCGGTCCCCGCTGAAGATAGCTAGCTAGAATTTTTCCGTGGGGTCCTGACGCCTGCCGGCTTCAGTCCTAATGGTGTAACCTGCTGCAAGAGCTGTTCTCGAAGATCTACTGTTATAGTAAGTTCTTACGTATCTGTACTTTTCTTCCCCATTCGACCTTTCTTTCTCCAAGGCTTCTTTTTCTTACTAATCACCTGAAAGGATTCTTCCTCTGGTGGTGGTGGTGTATAGTCTCTGGAATCCCACTATTCTATATCAAATTTTCCTTTGAAAGACTAGACTGTGCAGGTGGGGGTTCTGTTACTGCACTTATACTTGGCTGAGGTGAGAGTGTATTGGCATCGGCCTCTGTGAGCCTACCTCTCTCTCCTTCTGATGTTCAACTCTATCTGAAGTACTCTGAGCCTGACTTTCGGCCTCTTCCCTCCTTCTGCTATTCTGTTTTCAGAGGCCTGCATTGCCTCTGACTGTTGAACCCTTCTTGTTATTCTTTCATGTGAGGAACAGCCTTCTCTAATATGCGAAGCCCATGGGAGGTTTACATAAGAATGTCCCTCCCCTTCATACAAATTGCTTCTAAACAAATTTAGTACAATTTGGGGCTAAATGACCATATTCTAACCTCAGTGCATCACATGCATTGCTTAAATGAGTTCTAGCTCCACATTTATGACATGATTTAAGTTGACTGATATAAAAAAAGGGTACCTCTGTCCCCCGCCCAAAAAAAAAAAATGCTAGGGAGATGCACAATGCCTTTATTCGCAGTGTATAATTTAATAATTTTCCAACCTCCATTCCGTAGTGATCCACTATCTATAATAGGTACTGGTTTCTCAAGTATTTCACACCGTTGTTTCAGCCAGGAAATTATGTTTTCCACATTCACCTCTTCATTTTTGAACATGACAGTAATAATTTTAATGGTTGGTTTCGTACGTGGTATTGCCAAAAAGGGTACCCATAAAGGAGTGTCCTTAACTTTGTTGTATTAAGCCCAAAATCTGTCTGACCCAGACACAGCCTTAAAACAAACATCAAAATTAGAATCCCAATATGGATTAATGCAAACATTTCAGATGCAATAAAATTCAAAGAATCTTTCAAAAGTGTCTTTACAATATTTACTTTATCTGGCACTTCCACCAGGCCCCCTTTATATATCAGTCTTACTGTGTTCCTTCTGGTGGCAGGTTCCCTTTTGTTCTGTAAGAGGTCAGATAATTAAAAAAAAAAAAAAAAAAAAGGATTCAACAAGGCACGTTTAGCTGGGTCTTGTAAATCATTTTCTGTGAGACCCAGTCTTATAGGACCCTTGTTCCTTGCCCATTTCAGTATCAGTTCTGTCCCTTATATTTGTCTCAGTCCCAACATGTCTATAGGCACGTACAAACTTGCCAGCAGATAAAGGCCTTATGGTCTGTTGAGTCTGCTTGAATGTGCAGCTAGCACCACCTATACTGCAGCTAGCACCACTTATACTGCAGCTGCTCCTCCCCCCTCCTGTGCCCCTAACCCTGTCCCATCCCCTTTTGAAGCAGCCCACAGTTATGCAGGATACTACTTCTGCAGGCAATGTGTTCCACCCTGACACCACCCTCTCTGTAAAAAAAGTGTTTTCTCATCTCCCTCCTGAACCTTTCCCCTTCCAATCTCAGATCATGTCCTTGAGTGTTCCTGCCCCTTCTTAGCTAGAACAGCCCCTCCGTGCCTGTTTTGTATATTCCTTTCATGTACTTGAAGGTTTCAGTCATATCTCACCTGTCTCTTCTCTCTTCCAGTGAGTACATGTTCAACTTCCTCAGCCTGCCCTTGTATGGTATGTCCCCCGGTTCTTAGATCATCTTTGTTGCCCTGCACTGCACCACCTCCAGTAGCTTAATGTCCCTCTTCAGGTACGGTCGCCAGTACTGCATGCAGTATTCCAGGTGTGGCCTAACCAGTGACCTATACAAAGGCAGGATCACCTCCCCTCTCCTTGAAGGTATACCCCTTGCTATACAACCCAGCATTTTGTTGGCCTTAGCAGCTGCCTTCCTGCATTGTGCTGAGTTGGACATTGAACCCTTAATGATCACCCCAGATCCTACTCTTCCTCTTTCATGGCTAGCTGGACCCCCAAGCTGGTAGCTCCTCCTTGAGTTTTTTGCCCCGAAATGTAGCACCTTGCACTTTTTGGCATAGAACCCCAGCTGCCAGGTGTCCGCCAGATCTCCAATTTAGCCAGGTCATCCTGCAACCCCTGCCACCCTTGTAGGTCATCCACCACTGCACCCATCTTGGCATCATCGGCAAACAGACTGACCTTGCTCTTTATGCCCACTGAGATGTCTGATATGAATAACCCAAACAACACCGGTCCTTCATCAGTATCTGGCAAAGTCCTCCTCAAATGTTGCTGCAACCCTCCCAGTTGTACTGCAGTATTTTGTGCAATAAGTCTTTCAGTAGCTTTAATTAACTCACCCATTTCTATATAGAAATATAGAAGTTGACGGTAGATAAGGACTGCTTGGCCCATCCAGTCTGCCCATTTACCCTACCTGTATTAGTGCCTGCTGACTGCCTAGTCAGCATACCTATATTGCTGCTTGAGTCCTACTGAAGTTTCCTGCAGTTCTTTTCCTGCAGGAGTTGTCTTTATAATCCCTTTCTCTGTCTCTGTATACTGCACCATTATAGCAGGCTCTGTTGGGTCTGGAATCCATTTGTCATCCTCTGTTCTTATCCAGCCTGCGTTTTTCCAATACTTTTTCAAGGGACCAAATTCCCAGTTCCACTTGCTGCTCAATATTTAGTACTGTATGCTGTTTACAGCTGTCGGAGGCTCCACACTGCACATTTTTGTCTCTAGCTCCCGTTTCTACAGAGGCAGACTGCAGTCTTTCTGAGTGCCTTGACACAACTGGCTTCCGCATTCCTAGAGTTCTCCTAGGCAGCCGTAACACCTCAACTAGAACAGCTGAGTTTAACAAGTTCATTTCGGGCATTACAACAGCTGGCTCTCCTTTACTCTGTTCTCCTCTGATTGTCGATCTTAAACAGTCTTGAGCCTGCACAGATGTGGCCTCCTTTTCTGCTAACATTAACGTAATTTTCAAACCCCAGGAAATCTTACTGTATTCTGACAAATGCAGTATGGTCTCACCATAGGACTGCCCCGGAGCCGAAATGGTTAATAGAACCTATGCTAATAGTGGAATGTTAGGCTCAAGCTCGGTTTTCAAATCACTGTCCCTGGTTGCACTTCCTGCAACCATCAGATTCTTTACTCTGTTTGACTCAGTAAGACGTCTCCGGAGAGCTCTCCTTCGCTCTAACTGAAGAGACTATTTTCTTGGCTTATTCTAAAGTCTGTTTACATTATTTCGATTTTTGAAGCACTGTCCTTGGTTCACAGATAGAATTAGTTAGATTAGTTAGTTTTGTTGAGTCTTTTCAGTTCCTCCTTGGTTCTTCCAACCGGGAAGGAACCAATATTATTTTGTGTCTTTAAGTTAAATTTACTGTTTACCATTTGGTAAGGCGTTTTTTCATAGTTTAAATTTACTGGGATAAGTCTCTGTTTAGTTAGGTGTTTTTACAACTGATCAGTGTCACAGACCAAGAAGTGAATGGGTCCCACAGGTTTTCAACATTGTACAGAGTGTGTGGAACTGTTTGCAAAGGCAGATCCTCATCTTGTTTGTGTGTTTTGCTTGGGGGTTGACCACTTCAAAGGAGATTGCGATATCTGTAAAAACTTCCCTCAGTCGATGCTTGAGAGCATACCTCTCAACCTCTTTGCTCATAAATCAGGGACAAGGCTTAAAGAAATCAGGGACAAAGACCCCAAATCAGGGACATATCTTAAAAATTGGTACTATTCACTCAGAAAGCAGGTAGACTAAGGGGATTAGTGTAAGATGCATTTTCTGAAGATGAACAAGTCTGTAACTTTAATGTTTGGCATTATTTTGTACTTTCAATCCCCACTGTTCTGTCACAAAAACACTAATTTTACGAGGGACAGAGGAAAACTTTGAGTCAAAATCAGGGACAGTTGAGAGGTATGCTTGAGAGGCGCTTAAAATGACTGCAGGAGAAGAAGTCTGAGATGGCTGCTGAACAGCTACAGACAAACCGATTTCGGGCCAAAAAGAACCGGAGGATCAGCCATCTGACAAGGGTGACAGTTCATTAGCCAAAAAGAGACCTGCTGACCCTGCCGCTAACCCGGCAGCTGCAGGAAAGAGAAAAAGAAAAGAAAAAGATTCAGCGGTTGAACTGCAACCGAGTACCCCGGTTCCAACTGCTGAGGAAATAGCAAATGCTTTTAGAATAATTCAGTCGCTTCAACCGGTAACCCCAGTTCAGGTTCCGAAGTGGCTAAGTTTTGATACTTCAAGTTCCATTCTGGTTCCCAGTTCCTTGGAACCCAAGTTGGACACTTTTGCTGAGGATTATGATGATGATGTGGACGATGTTATGGACAAGGGCTATGGTGAACCCACTGATCCAGATATTTCACCTGATCCTCATCGTCCTGACTCCCCTGATAAGGGAACCGAGGACTTTACCTCTCATTTTAAATTTGTGAAACAGGTGGCTCAGTCCCTGGACCTCCCCACACAGGAATGAACTGATGAGGAGGAGGAACAGGACTATAGATATATGATGGATGTTCAGGCTCCTAAAAGAGTTTTACTGCCCATCCACAAGTCCCTGAAGAAGCAGGTTATGAAAATCCTGCATACCCCAACTTCTATTCCACCAGTTGATAGAATGGTGGCTAAAGGTGGGGCTGAGTTCCTGTTCGGTCACCCTAGCCACAAGGGTGTGGCACAGGTAGCAGCCTGTGGTAAAGCAGGCATTCTGCTAGCATCACACCCTCCTGACAAAGATTCCAGAAAGCTGGATTCTGTTGCAAAGAAGCAATATCTGGGTTCCTCCCTGGCAATTAGGCAGGCTTCATACATGGCCTATGTTGCCAGGTACCAAAGGACAGTCTGGGACACTGTGCTGGAGATTACAAAATCTGTGCCAGCACCAATGGCAGTAGACCTGGAGGAAGCTGCCAAGAGAGCGGTAGAGTCCTCCAAGGTCCAATTCAGAATGGCAGTGGATAGCTCTCTCAGGAGATTTGCTTGGTTACGGACTACCAATCTTACCCAAGACACCCAGTCCAAAGCCATGACTTCCCATGTGAGCCTTCGTCTCTGTTCAGACAGCATACTGAGGCTTACATGAGGAAAATGGATGAATACAAAGCAGCATACCAAAGTGCTGCTGCTAAGGATAAGGCTGCTACCCCCTAAAAGCAGCATACTAGGGGTCATAGGGGCAGACCTTACAGGCCATTCTTCCAGCCTCAAGCCTATCCACAATATCAGCAGCAGAGAGGCTGCTTCAGAGGCAGTGGCAGGAGAGGCACCAATCGAACTAGCCCCAACACCCAGTCAGCACTTCAAAATAAGCAGACACCTTGAGGGATCTGCTCGGGTTGCCTCCCCAGGTCCAGTAGGGGGCAGGCTGACCTACTATTTCCAGGAATGGCAATCCATCACCACGGATCGGTGGGTCCTAGAGGTAGTGGGTCAGGGCCTTGCACTCAGTTTCAGGCTCAGACCAAGACTGAGGGCAAGAGTTTTTCAACCTTCCTCCCCCTCTGAGACACTCTTACTGGAAAAGGAGGTGTTAAACCTGCTTTCATTAGGAGCAGTGGAGCCAGTTCCTCTCTTACAGAAAGGAAAGGGCCTTTACTCAAGATACTTCCTTACAACCAAGAAAACAGGGGAGTAGCGACCCATATTGGATCTCAGACACCTGAACAGTCATTTACTGAAACTGAAATTCAAAATGGTCACCTAAAAAATGATTCTGCCAACTTTAAGGCAAGGAGACTAGCTGGCATCTCTGGATTTAAAAGATGCCTACTTCCATATCCTAATAAGGCAGTCTCAGAAAATTCCTCAGGTTCAGACTTCCATCAGGCCACTACCAGCTCAGAGCAATGCCTTTCGGCCTTACTTCTGCTCCAAGGGTGTTTGCAAAATGTTTGGCTGTGGTTGTGGCACACCTACGAAGGTAGGGAGTGGCAGTTTTTCCTTACTTGGACGACTGACTCTTAGTGGGGCAGTCTCTGGCCTTGACACAGAAACTGTTACAGTCATTGGGGTTCTTGATAAACCAGCAGAAGTCAGTGCTGCAGCCAGTACAGCTCCTGGAGTGTATAGGAGCAGAACTGGATTCAGTCAGAGGAAGGGCCTTTCTTCCTCAGCTGAGGGCAGACTCTCTCAGGCAGCTGGTAGGCTCCTTCAAGCCTCACAGCCTCGGGCTGGCCAGGCACTTTCTCCAGTTGTTAGGCCACATGGCAGCCTCAACTGCCACAGTGCCAGGAGCAAGATTTCAGATGAGGGGATATTCAATATCACCTCAAGTATTACTGGCACCAGAAAAGAGTCAGGTTATCAAAGCTGGTCCCAGTCACTCAAACATTTGTGCAGGCACTCCAGTGGTGGCAGGATCTGGAAAACCTCAGACAAGGGGTCCCATTCCTCCAAGAACAACCATCTCTGGTGCTCACTACAGATGCATCCCTACTGGGGTGGGGAGCACACCTAGGGGAGCATACTGTCCACGATACTTGGCTCAAACAGGAGTCGTTGCTACACATCAACCTGTTGGACGCAGAGCAGTGTTCCTAGCACTGCAGGCATTCACCAGCATGCTGCAAGGAAAGGTGGTCCAGGTCAGGACAGACAACATGACTGCAATGTATTACATCAATAAACCGGGAGGCACAAGGTCCACACCCCTGTGCACAGAAGCTATGTAAATATGGACCCTGGCCTATTCCCCAAACATTTTGTTGTCAGCAATCCACCTTCCAGGGAAGGACAATATGCTGGCAGATGCACTGAGCAGAATAAATCAGAACCATCAAGAATGGTCCTTAAACAGGCAAGTACTGCAGTTGGTGTTCAAAAGGTGGGGCACTCCAGAGCTATACCTCTTTGCTTCCCCAGACAACTACCAGCTTCCTCTGTACTGTTGCAGACCCCCACTGAAGGGCACAGTACCACTGGATGCATTGACCGTGGATTGGACAGGGAAGTTCCTATATGCCTCCCCTCCCTTCCCATTGTTGCTGAGAGTCCTGGACAAGCTCAGGTCCCAGCCAGCCACAATGATTCTCATTACCACGGATTGGGCCAGACAGCCATGGTATTCCCTAGTTCTGTCCCTGTTGGTAGCCAAGCCATTCAGCCTACCCAGGAGGCACAATCTGCTGACCTCCTCCTAGGGCAGGATTCTCTACCCCAGCCTTCGATCCCTCAGACTCAAAGCCTGGTTCTTGAGGACCTAGAGTATGCAAGTTTGAATCTCTCAGAAGGGGTAATGGAGGTCCTTAGGGTATCCAGAAAACCTGCTACCAGAGAAATCTATACTTCTAAGTGGAAAAGATTTTTGTTTTGGTGCAGGGACAAAAGCTTAGACCATATCCAGGCTGGCTTTTCAGTAGTTCTCGACTGTCTCACCCATCTTTATTCCCTAGGCCTCAGGACCTCTACTTTGAAGGTGCATTTGGCTACAGTGTCTGCTTACCTGTCAGCAGGTAAGCCATCCTCTTTGGCCTCTAATGCAGTGTTCCGAAAGTTTTTTAAGGGCCTACTGCATTTGCACCCTCCTCATAGTGTCCCTACTCCTGTGTGGGACTTAAACATTTGCGTAGCACAGCTTATGCAGCCTCCTTTTGAGCCCATGTCATCAGCTGACCTTAAGTATGTGACTTGGAAGGCTGTGTGTTAGTGGCCATTACTTCTGCCAGAAGGATTAGAGAGATTCGGGCTTCGTCCATAGAGCCCAATTATGTGGCCTTCCATAGGGACAAGGTGGTACTCAGGACAAATAATGCATTTCTCCCTAAGATGGTATCTACCTTTCACATTAATCAGTCCATCACCCTGCCAGTCTTTTTTACTCATCATTCCTCCTCAGGTGAGCGTAGACTACATAGCTTGGATGTCAAGAGGGCTATTAATTACTACCTAGAGCATACAAAAGGTCACAGAGGGGATAGAACCCAGCTCTTTCTGACCTATGGAGAGGTTGGCAAGTGTAAACCTGCCATAGTGAGATGGATTGCCTTATGTATCCAGTTCTGTTATGACAAAGTGAGTAAGCAGCCCCCACAAGGGCTTAGGGCCCATTCTACTAGAGGGACTGCTGCATCTATAGCAGCTTCCAGAGACATTCCTCTTCTGAAAATCTGTAAGGCAGCTACCTGGAAAACAGTTCACACATTTACCAAGCACTACTGCCTGGACACCCTGGCCAGGAGTGATGCCAGGTTTAGCACAGCAGATCTTACTTCAAGGAGAAGCTCTTGCAGCAGGTTACACGTTGAGGACTGGTGCCACCTGGTGGCAATTCTGGCAACTTTTTCTCTAGTAGTACCGACGTGGGAATGCCCCCTACTGACATCTGCTCCACATCCGTCACCCTATATAAGGGAGGAGTTCCCCACGTGCTCCAGTTCTTTCCCGCCGCACGGTCAGAGTTAGTTAGTTCGTTTCAACCTGGCCACCCGATCGTCTCCTCCACGCTAGAAATTCAGTATCCATCGTTCTGTTTCGAATCTGTGTCATCGCATGTGAATGAGTGCGCTTGTGGGTGACAGATTCCCACCAAGGACGGACATTCGGCGTGTCTCTGCTGCCTTAGGCCCAACCACTGCGCCGACGCCTGCCCTCATTACCAGGCCTTCAACTCATGGATGCAAATCCAGTGCCAGAAGTCTCTTGCAACCTTCCTCGGTGAGACAAAACTCACTGCTATGGAACCGGCCTCTTCCTTAGGGGATTCTGATCCTCAACCCACCCACAAGCACAAAGAACACCGGGAGTAAGACGGAGGGAGATCTCACTCGAAACACAGGTCTTCGGGATCGAAGTCCAGGTCGTCGGGGCATGATTCACACCTCACGGCCCTTAAACCTTCTTGTGTGGGCTCCAAGATGGCTGCTCATCAGCTGATTAAAGTTTCTCTGCCCTCTGAGAAATTTAAGGGCTCAGGTAAGACCTCCTCCCGCTCAGCCTCTTCTTTCAAAGCCGACTCCTGGGAGTTGAGCAAGGCCTCCAGGTCTTCTAGCGGCAGGGCCTCCTCCTTGCCACCTAAGCATAAGGACTCCGACGGATGCCAGCCTCTGGCTTCTGACTGGTGTTCGGCCAAGCAGTCCTTGAGCCACAAGACCAACCGTCGTAAGTCTCACGACAAGGAACAATGACTGTCGGTCCCTAAGGAGAAGCGGACGCTGGACCCTCGTCCACCTGCTACTCCCTCAGCCCCAGTTCTGGTGACAGTTCTTCTGCTGCCAGTCGTGGTTTGCCCGATGCCGGCCGTTTCTCCAACACCCGACATTAGCTCGGACACTCCTCCTCGGTTGCTGGTCCGTCTGATGCCGGACCCCAACGACTGTGGTGTTGACGCCGCCCTGACATCCCCCCTTAGGCCGACACCGGTGAACAAGAGTTCGGATGCTCCTCTGCCTACACCTGATTCTCCCAAAATACATCTTTCACAGGTTGAGACTGTTAAAAAAGACCGGCCAGCGGGTGCGCCTCCACCCACTGCGGAGCCAGTTTCAGATCCTGTTGAACCATATGGTTGGGGGGGAACGAGGTGCCTCCCCCAAAGAAGCACAAGAAAAAGTCTAAGAGGGACTGGTCCAGTATTTCCTCTTGCTCTCCCTCTCCTCTGGACAAGAGGCACAAAGGGAAGAGGTGTAGCCCCTCACCCTCTTCTTCTACAACCTCCTATGTAGACTCGGACTCCTCCTCCTCCTCTGTCTACTCAGAGCCAGACCTAGGGAACATGGAGGGCTTCCCTAAATCCCCTCCAGATGACCCCAGCTTCATATAGGTGATGAGGCACATCCAGGCGAACACAGGTTGGGACACCGAGGCCCTGGACCCCGAGCGACTACAGCTGGCTAAATACCTCTGCCAAAAAGACCCAAAGCTGGTGGTCATCCCTCCCATGGTCGACACCTTTGTGGATGTCAACCGTGCAACCTGTAAGCACCCTCACTCCTCCTTCACTGTGCCGAAGAAGACTCACCAGCTCTACTGGGCGCCTGTGGATCACCCCTTTTTAGCCGAACCACCCGCTGCGGACTCAGTGGTGATTTCGGCAGCTCACAGTCATTCGCAGAGTCCCAAACATCTGAGCACCCAGCCGCCTGATAGGGAATCAAAGCAGCTGGATTCTATGGGCCGTAAGGTGTACTCTGCTGCCACCTGCAGCATCAGGAGTCTCAACTTCCTGACGCATATGGTCCAATTCCAGAACGCCCTCTGGGAACAGGGATTGGACATTGTGCAAAGCCTGCCCAATTGTCCCCAGCGGACAGAGCTTGCCGAGTTGTTGCAGACCAGCTCAGACGTGGGCACCCATGTTTAGCGGTCAACTTATGACTTTGCAGACACCTCCTCCAGGGCAGCCGCCACTGGCATCTGCCTCCAATGCCACACGTGGCTTCGGGTTTCAGGGTTCGATCCAGACATCCAAACCAACCTTCTGGATGCTCCCTTCAAAGGCGCTTTGCCGAAGACACAGAGTGGATCATCACCAGGGTGCAGGACTCCGGAAAGGCTATCCGTTCTGTGCAGTCCATGTACTGCCCGAAACAGGGGCAAGCATGAAGGCCTCATTTTCGTGACCATGGGGGTCATCAGTCGCAGCAACCTCGCTTTCAGCAGTTGGCACAGTGAGGGGGCTTTGATCGTAGAGGTGAAGCAAGAGGTAATGCGGCCTCCACTTCTATATCACCCAGAGCAGCCTCTGCCGCCCTCCCTCCTCCCTCACCCAATGCCTGACTATTCAGGCGACCCTGCTTCTTTGGTAACCCAACCAGGGGAGCAGGTCAGAAGCCGCTTTTCACTCTACGCGGACACATGGGGTCAGGTGACCTCTGACCAATGGGTACTGGAGCTCATGGAGTTCGGGCACTCTATAGAGTTCGACTCCATTCCTCTGGACAGACCACCACCACCACCGTCCCGATACCCAAGGAAGCACAGAACTCTGATCTGGCGGGAGATCTCCTCCCTTCTGGACAAAAGGGCCATCGAGCCAATTCCACTGGCTGAGTCAAGGAAAGGGTTCTTTTCCCACTTCTTCCTAGTACCGAAGAAGTCGGGAGATCTCAGACCCATTCTAAACCTCAGCGATATAAATCAGTGGGTCTCCTACAAGAGATTCAGGATGGTTTCTCTTCCTACTCTCCTTCCTCTCCTATCGGCAGGAGATTGGCTGGCATCTCTGGACGTGCTGGGCACTTACTTGCATATTCCCATCGCCAGAAACTGTCGAAGGTTCCTGAGATTCAGGTTCAAAGACTAGGACTATCAGTTCCGAGTCCTCCCCTTTGGTCTTTCCTCTGCCCCCAGAGTCTTCACCAAATGCCTGGTGTTCATGCCCACGGCACTTCGAAGATGGGGCCAGTTTGTGTTTCCTTACCTGGACTACTGGCTCCTCCTGGCCCCTTCCAGGTCTCACCTGTCGGAGACTATCAGGGATTCCATCTCACTTTTCCAGAGTCTCGGAATCACCATGAACAGGGACAACTCTCATCTGTCCCCTACTCAGATTCTCCAGCTCATCAGAGCTCTTCTGGATACCACCCTCGGGAAGGTTTTCCTTCCCTCCAACAGAGCGGACTGCATTCGGATCATCGCATCCCAGATCTCGTCAGCCTCAAAGGCGCCAGCTTGGCTCCTCTTCAGGCTGTTGGGGCTCACGGTCATTGCCATAGTCTCAGTCCCTCTGGCGCATCTGCACATCAGGACCATTCAGTGGTCCTTGAGAGTCCAGTAGGATCAAACCTCAGACACCTGGACATCTTGATCAGAATATCGGAGCCAGTCCACCGAGAGCTTTGCTGGTGGATGTCGTCCGAAAATCTACTGGGGGGCATACCCTTCCAATCCGAGGCTCTGTCCCAATCTCTGACCATGGACGCCTCATCCCAGGGATGGGGCGCACACTTGGGGAACCATTGTATCCAGGGTTCCTGGTCTCCCTTGGAAGCGAATCTGCACATCAGTGTCCTGGAAATGAAAGCTGTGCTTTACGCTCTTCAAGCCTTGGCGTCAGTCTTGGCACCGGGCCATCTCTTGGTGCAGACAGACAACACTTCGGTGATGTTCTACATCAACAAACAGGGCGGCACACATTTCTATCCCCTTTGCAGGGAAGCCATGCGGGTTTGTGACTTGGCCCTGGAACATCGTCTGTTTTTGACAGCAGTGTATGTTGCTAGGCTTCAGAATGTGCTAGCCGACACGCTCAGCAGGACACGATCGCAAGCCCACGAATGGGAGTTGCTTCAAGAGGTTGCAGATCGCATCTTCCGTCTATGGGGCACACCAGAGCCGGACCTTTTTCGTGTCACAATCCAACGCAAAACTGCTCAGTTTTTGCTCACTGGGTCCAGAGCCTGGAGCTTTTTGGCAAGACACATCCCTCTGTTGGAGTGGGAGGTTCCTGTATGCCTTCCCTCCCTTTCCCCTCCTTCAGAAGGTCCTCCTCAAGGCTCAGTCAGAACCTTCCACAATTATCTTGATTGCTTCACTATGGCCTCATCAAATCTGGTTTCCATTACTACAGCGTCTAGCAGCAGAGTCACCAATGCCTCTTCCCCTCTCCTCGCACCTGCTCTCGGTGGACAGGGGGTCCCTGCTGCACCCGAACTTACGTTCTCTTCACCTGCATGCCTGGCTCCTCAGGACTTGGCTAAGGTCCGCTTCGGAGTGTCTGATCAGGTCGCTCAGGTGTTGGTTGAGGCACAGAAACCTGCCAAGAGGGCCACTGACGCTATGAAGTGGAAACGCTTTTGAATTTGGGCCACAGCCATTGGTCTGTCCGATTAATACCGTACTAGAATACTTGATTTCTCTCTACGAGAAAGGCCTCAGCTGTTCCTCCATCAAGGTACACCTGGCCACCATCTCCGCTTACCATTTATCTGTGTCGGGTAAGACGGTGGCTCAGATGGAGGTTTCCAAAGCCTTTTTATGTGGTGTTCTCCACATCAGACCTCTCATCAGGGACCCTGTTCCTCCTTGGGATCTCCTGTTCGTCCTGGAGAAGATCTCTTCCCCTGTTTGAGCCGGCTATGAAATCGGAGCTCCGTTTCCTTTCCTGGAAAACTATGCTTTTGGTAGCAGTTACTTTGACGAGGTGCATTTCAGAGCTTCAAGCACTCATGTGTAAAGAACCCTACCTTGTTTTCCACAAGGACAGGGTTGCTCTCTGCACCAATGCAAAGTTCTTACTGAAAGTGGTTTCGGAACTCACTTTGAATCAGTCGGTTCAGCTCCCAGTCTACTACCTGGAGCACTCCAACAGGGGTGAGACCCTGCTTCATTTCTTGGATGTACACTGGGCTCTCGGATGTTACCTAGCTAGAACCAAGGTGGACAGGAAGTCTGACCAGCTCTTTGTGTCCTTTGCCCAACGGTCCGTAGGTCGCCCGGTCACCAAATGGACGCTTTTGCGCTGGTTGGTTCACTGCATTTCCTACTGTTATGAGAAGCATAATAGGTCGACAACGGGGCCGATTAAAGCTCACTCTACCAGGGCTATCGTTATTTCCTTTGCAACGTTAAAAAGGGTACTGATGGCAGATATCTGTACTGCCGCTACCTGGAGTTCTGTCCATACCTTCGTTGGGCACTATAGCCTTGACATCTTTTCCAGACGCAGAGCAGGGTTTGGCCTCGCAGTTCTGCAAGGCCTGGTTTCTTGAGGGATCTCCCCTTCTCTTGCTGTCCTTTTCCTGTTTCTTCCTCCTCCCAGGGGTTGTTATAAGTTTATACTGCTTGGGACTCAGTCCTCAATGTGTAACCTGCTGCAAGAGCTTCTGCTTGAACTAAGATAGTACAGTTACATAAGAACTTACCATAACAGTAGATCTTCGAGAGAAGCTCTTGCAGCAGGTATATTTCCCTCCCACCTTCCCGCAGAGATCAGGCCTTTTTTTCAGGCTGCTGTTTTTCGTCTTTGACGGGTTGTCTTTGACAGTCAGTTCCTATTTGCCTGTTGTTTACTTACCTGGCCAGGCGAGGGTGTTCAAGCGAGAGGCATGGGGAACTCCTCCCTTTTATATAGGGGCGGACGTCAGGCGTTCCCATGGGTACTACGAGAAAAAGTTGCTGGAACAGCCACCAGATGGCGACAGTCCTCAATGTGTAACCTGCTGTAAGGGCTTCTCTCGAAGATCTACTGTTATGGTAAGTTCTTACGTAACTGTACTGTCTGTCGAGCCTGTTTCCTAAATAGGTCCTCTGCCTGCCTCCAAAGGCACTGCTTGGGTAGTCTGCATTTGTCAGAATACAGTAAGATTTCCTGGAGTTTGAAGAAAACATTACTTACCACAGTAATCTTGTTTCTTCTAGGAGAATCTTACTGTATTCTGAGCTCCCACCCCTCCTCCCCTGCTAGGACCTACAGGGCTCTGCTCACTCCTGTATCACTGATGTTGGAAACCTGTGCCTATGCCTGGCCTGGGATGGAGGAGGAAGAGGGACCCCTGGATGTGTTTTTTTCCTCGTTCACTCCAGTGGTGGTTCCCCAGGTCCTCCCCCGCCCCACCGGGATGCCCTCCCAAAGCTTCTCACGCCAGATCCCCTGCCTTCCAGGGCCCCTAGGCTTTCATCTCCGATGCCGGGTCCATCTACTACTCAGATGTTCGGGCACCTTCTTTTAGCTGTCCCCCTTCTGACACAAGGGGCACCATTAGATGCCTTTCGTCAGCTCCCTCCATCGGGACCTTCCTTTCAGCCCTTGATGCAAGGCCTAACATTTCCTGGCCTGATGTCCGATCCCTGGACGTCAGGTATTCTGACATACGCTATTCTTATCACCTCCTCCAAGGCCGGCTATCCGGCGTCATCTACTCTATCGTCAGGTATATTTCGCGGCCCTTCCAGGCCACCAGGTCAAGACCCCATGCCAGGCTTCCCACATTTTTCCAGGCACCGGGCATCTATTCTTCTGCAGTCAGTTCCAGTGATGGGATCCTTCTCCCATGCTTACTGTCCTGGGTACCAGAACCCGGGTTACCCTACTACCAAGGGTACCCTCACCAATGGTGTCCAGGTTTGGGAGTGCATTTTTTTTCTTCGCCTCTGCCCAACCCGTCTCCTCCGTCACCTTCTCAACAGGTCTTTGTCACTGATCCAGTCCTTCTGGAAGGACACCAAGTCCTAACTGGTTTCTGACTTAGAGCGCAGGCTACCAAGTCCAGTGATTGTGCCTCCCCATTCTTGATCACCTTTTAGCTCACAGCACTCTACAGTGTACAGTTCTGGTGCCACTCTGTGGGAGGTCACCCTTAGGATCCTCCTGACTCAGGCGATGACATGTCAGAATCCTCCTCAGATGAACTCTCTCCCCCCCACCCCCTCCCAGGGCAAAGAGTCGCCCAAATCTCCTCCGGAGGACCCCTCCTTCAATGAGCTCCTCCGCATAAGCCAACACTCTAATGGTTGGAATGCCAAGGAGCAGGACCCTAACAGAAAGCGTCTAGCTGAACATCTAGACTTAGAAGCTGTCTCTCCCATCCCGGTCCCTCCCTGGACAGCTCCACATGAAGACCTAACTACCACTATTTGGCAGTTACCACACACTGTCCCGGCTGCCCCCAAGAAGGCAGACCGAATTTATCATTCACCAATGGTGTCTGGTTCCTGGATTCCCCATCCCAAGGCGACTCTATAGTTGTACAGCCATTCCAGACCCTTGGCCACCCCCAAACACATGAGCACCCCGGATATGGACCTACAGGCAACTGGACCAATTTGGTAAGATGATGTACTCCTCTGCCACGTGCACCTTTTGTTCATTAAACTATGTGGCGCACATGGTGTCCTTTCAGAAGGCTACCATGGCCTGTATTATGGCCATGGAGGACTCTGAACTCAAGGAGGAGCCCACAAAGGAGCTTTGCCTGTTGAAAATATCATGCAGGCACACACTACGGGCCACTTACAGTTTGGTAGATGCAGTGGCCCGTTCTTCAGCCATGGCCATATGCCTCAGGAGACACACTTGGTTGTGGATCTCCGGGCTCTCAATGGATGTTCAAGCAGCTATACAGGATGCCCCCTTCCAGGGATCCATCCTGTTTGGAGGGGACACAAAAGAAATAATCACGGGTCAGGCCCTTAGATCTGTTTGATCAGTGTATCGCACAGGTTCTCAAAAGAAGCAGCCCTTTTGATGCTAATGTAAGCAACAAGGTAAGCAGCCTGCCACCTAGAAGCAAACCAAGAGGCATGCCACAGGTTCCACTTTTTCCTGTCCCCCAGCTGCCAAGTCTCAGAGAGCGGCGGGAGGGTCCCTACCCTCATGTTCCTCAGCTTCCTGACTTGCACCGTCCTCCCTCCCTCTCAACCACCTCTAAACGTGGAGACAGTGGGAGGCAGGTTAACCCTCTACGTGCAGGAGTGGAAGGGCATCACAACAGACGCATGAGTCCTGCAGCTCATATCAAAAGGACACATCTTGGAGTTTCTGGAGTCCCCAAGACACTCCACTGGGTCACTCGCATTACTCCCCGCACCAGGCTCCTCTGGTCAAGGAAGAAATCGGGGCCCTGAGACAGAAGGCTGCCATAGAAACCGTCCCTCTATCCCAGAGGGGAAAGGGGTTTTACTCCTACTTTTTCTTGGTCCCAAAAAAGACACGCAACCTCAGACCCGTCCTGGATCTCAGGAGTCTGAACCTTTTCATCGAATACAAAAGGTTACTCATTCTGACAGTGCAGGGCCTCCTGCCCCTTCTGCAGAAGGGCCATTGGATCTGTGCACTGGATATGCAGGATGCCTACCTGCATATTCCGGTCTTCCCGAGCCACTGCTGTTTCCTGCGATTTTGCTTCCAGTGGGAGCACTTCCAGTTTACAGCACTCCCCTTTGGCCTTTCCTCGGCACCCAGAGTTTTCATCAAGTGCCTAGTCATGGTGACAGTGGCCTTATGCCGTCGAGGCATAGCAATGTTCCCCTACCTGGATGACTGGCTATTGACAGCCCCATCCAGGAACAGCCTTCTGGATTCCCTCTCAGTCACTCTGGACCTTTTCTCGAGACTAGGGATCACTGTCAGTCTCCCCAAGTCATCGCTGACCCCCTCCCAGAACCTTCAGTTCATCGGGGTGGTCTTGAATATGGTCCAGTGGAGAGGCCTTATACCCATGGACAGGGCAGAGACTCTCTGGGAACAGGTCAACTTCATTGCATCTTCCAGATTTCTTCCAGCCAGGGCGTTGCTGTGCCTGTTGGGTCTGATGGCAGCCTCCATCTCCACAGTACCCTTAGCCGGGTTGCACATGCGGATCACCCAGTGGACATTATGCGTCCAATGGGACTAGCACTTGGATGACTTGGACCATCCTGTTCAGGTCTCCAGCATGTTCAAGAAGGATCTATGGTGGCTAGATCCTCCGAATTTGTCCAGGGGACTTCCCTTTTGAAGTTCCCCACCTCTTTGGACCCTCACAACAGACGGCTCCTGTCTGGGTTGGGGAGCGCACCTGGGGGACCATTGAACTCAGGGTTCATGGTCCCAGTTGGAGATATCCTTCCCCATCAACATTCTGGAGATGAGGGCAGTTCTTTCACCCTTCAGGCTTTTCAGACCATCTATCGGGGGGCACTGCTGATCCAGACAGACATGTCGGTGGTCCAGTACATCAACAAACAGGAGGCACCCGATTGTACCCCCTATGCAGGGAGGTGATGCGGGTGTAGAATTGAGCAGTCTATCACGACCTGTGTCTCACAGCCATGCATGTTCCAGGTGTTCGCAATGTCCTGTGGACAGCCACAGTTGTACGTAGTCTCTCGCACATGAATGGGAATTAAGTCAGGAAGCAGCAGTTTCTCTCTTTCTGAAATGGGGTCGTCCAGAGCTAGATCTGTTTACCTCCCCATCCAATGCAAAGCTTTACAGCTTTTGCTCGCTCGTTCCAGCGCCTGGTGCTTTCTGGCATGATGCGTTATCGCTCTGTTGGACAAGGAAGTTCTTGTACGCCTTCCCTCCCTTTCCCATTCTGCAGCGAGTACTTCTCAAGCTTCAGGCAGGGGGAACTCTGATGATCCTCATAGCTCCTCTCTGGCCGAGGTAAATCTGGTTTCTGCTAATGCAGCAGCTCGCAGCGTAACCCTCAGTTCCCCTCCCTCTCCAACACGATTTGTTGACTCAGGATCAAGGCAGGCTAGTGCATCTGAGTCTCAGGACCCTGCATCTTCCTGTGTGGCTCCTTCAGACACAATTCAGTCTTGCTTCGGGGTCTCCCAGTAGATGGCTCAGGTCCTGATGGAAGCCAGGAAACCTTCCACCAGGTCCACGTATGTGATGAAATGGAAGCGTTTTTCCACCTGGGCAACATCCAAGGATTGGGATCCTTTTACTTGCTCAGCTCCATAGATTATGGAATATCTGTTACACCTGTCAGACTCTGGCCTGTCTTACTCCTCTCTTAAGGTCCACTTGTTGGCTATCTCAGCCTACCATGTGCTAGCGGACGGGGAACCCATGGCATGGTTGGAGGTCTCTAAAACCTTTTTGAAAGGGATTCTCCCTCTCAAACCTCCCATCCGTAACCCAACCCACCTTGGAATTTGAATTTTGTATTAGAGAAGCTTACGCTTCCTCCCTTTGAATCAGTGATGAGCTGTGACATGCACTACCTTTCCTGGAGGATGCTGTTTTTCATTGCCTCTGCTCATAAAATTTCCAAGCTTCAGGCCCTGATGCATAAGGAGCCTTATATGATTTTTCGTAAGGACCTGGCGGTCCTGCATACAAATCCTGAGTTTCTTCCCAAGGTGGTTTCTGAGTTCACCTTAAACAAATTAGTGGAACTCCCTGTTTATTATCCTGTTCACTCGAATAGTGGGGAGGCTCTCCTTCACACTTTGGACGTGCATAGAATCCTGAGTTATGTCCATCGAACCAAAGAATCTAGAAAGTCTAATCAACTCTTGTCTCCTTTGCCCCCAGATCCTTGGGGTTGGCAATATCTAAACAGTGCCTATCCAAGTGGCTCGCTAACTGCCTCTGCTTCTGTTATCAGAAGTATGACAAACCTCTTCCGGGGGAGATCAGAGGTCACTCTACTAGAGGCATGGCTACCTCTGCAGCGTTCCTAAGGAATGTTTCTGCAGCAGAGATTTGTGCTGCAGCAACCTGGAGTTCGGTCCATACCTTAATGAAGCATTACACTCTGGACATTGCCTCTAGGCGTAGGGCTGGGTTTGGCCTCGCCGTTCTGCAGGGCGTACTGTCCTAGGCCGGTGCTGTTCTGTTCTTTCAGTTGCTCCTCCTCCTGTGACTTTCTTGGTCTCTCTGAGAGAGAGACTGCTTGGGATTCATTCCTGTATGTGATGACCTACTGCAAGAACCCTCTCCAACTAAGACAGTACAGTTACATAAGAACTTTCCGTAACAGTAAATCTTCGAGAGAGGTTCCTGCAGTAGGTCATCTTTTCTTTCCCTCCTTCTCCCAGTTTCTGCATTTCTTTCAGCTTATTCTGAGCTGGACTCCAGGATTCTCATCCTTTTTCCCATCTCATCCTACTTGGATCTCCGGCGGGAGAACTGGAAGGTGGGCATTGGGACCGCCCACTATATAGGGTCACGCTGACGTCGGGTGGACGGTCCCCTGCCTGGCATTGCTGGAAACGTTTGCTATGTGGTACCGATGCCAGAGGATGCAGTCCTATCTGTGATGACCCACTGCAGGAACCTCTCTTGAAGATCTGCTGTTACGGTAAGTTCTTGCGTAACTGTACTTTAATCACTGGGTGTTCAGAAACTACCAAGAATACTGACAATAACCTGGACCAAGCCATATTAAAAAGAGCTCCTTTTATTATTTCAAATGTACAAAAACAAATGTTAACGCAAACTCAAAACGGGGAAGAAAGGGTACAAGACAGGAAATAAAGGGAAATCTAAAATAGTATCAAAAGTATAGGTCAAAATTTTCACCATAACATGCACTGCTGATGTAAGTTTACACTAGCCAAAGACCCTGTTTTTATGACACACCTGAAGGCAAAATTCATGATCGCGATCCTAATTCTTTAACTGAAACAGAGACTGAATGGTTGGTCCAGTAGCATGGTAACAGTGCATGCTCTGCTACGTGGGAGACTGGTGTTTGCATTCCAGTCTTGGAATCCCACACTTGGACCTGGCACATCTTGGAAGTGAAGCGCTGAATTCTCAGGAGGGAGAAGGGCATGGGCCACCCGGCGTTCAAACACACCCTGCTGGCCAGTCATGGACTGGCATTGCATCAGATGTGAAGATCTCTGCTTGTCCATGCTTCTGGCTTGAGGAAGGGTGCCACCAGGTTGGTCCCTAACAACAGAATGGAAGGGGGAAGTGGGGGACCCCAAAAAGGTAAACCAAGGTAAAACAGTTTAATAAAAAGAGACAGAAGCCATTTGTTTATCTCTGGGCCTGTTACGGTTGGCTAAGAGGTGTAGAATCAGCTTTCTTCTGCTGGTCTGTAGGTGCAGCAATAGTGTTACTGCTCATGATGCTGACTACCTAGGTTCATAAATGAGTCCAGATCATTGGGGCCAACGGGGTGGGGGTGGGGTGGGGATTGAGGGTTCCAAAGGATGCTTTTGTCGGGGTGGTGGTATCACTCTGCAGTGCTACTGTCACCTGCATAACCACAGGTGGTGGTGGTGGTAAAGTCAGAGGGCCTGCATGACAGAGTAGAGGATATTGCCTGTCTGCGCACTTCATGTCACTTGGCATGCATGGCTGCCAGATGTCTACCCATGACAGTGTCCTTAGGAAGAGAGGATGTAACTAAGGGGTAAAACCCCCTCCACCTAAGCACACTAATGGCACCCGCAGGCCCCATTCACCGCTGAACTTGGGCTCCCTCTCCAACTCCATCTCATGTCCCCCAGTATCCAGGGCTTTGTCCTGGGGGCCCTCATGGGTGGTAAGCCACTGAGGTCCACAGCGACAGAAAGTCTTGGGGGCATGGTGGGGTGATGGAGCCAGGTTTATCCTGAAGGGTCCGAAGGGAATTATAGCCCCGCGGCCAGCAGAGAAAACTAAAGAAAGTAACAAAAATAATCTGCTTTCTAGACAATGCAACATTTCAAATCCCAGGAAATCTTACTGTATTCTGACAAGTGCAGTATGGTCTCACCATAGGACTGCCCCAGAGCCATAATGGTTCATAGAATCTATGCTAATAGTGGAATGTTAGGCTCGAGCTCGGTTTTCAAATCACTGTCCCCTGATTGAACTTCCTGCAACCGTCAGATTCTTTACTCCGCTTGCCTTGGTATGACGTCTCTGGAGAGCTCTCCTTCACTCTAACTGAAGAGATTATTTTCTCGGTTTATTTAAAAGTCTGTTTACTTTATTTGATTTTTGTAGCACTGTCCTTGGTTCACAGGTAGAATTGGTTAGATTAGTGTAGTTTTGATAAGTCTTTTTGGTTCCTCTTTGGTTCTTCCAACCGAGAAGGAACCAATGTTATTTTGTGTCTTTATTTAAGTTAAATTTACTGTTTACCATCTGGTAAGGCGGTTTTTGATTGCTTAAATTGACTAGGGTAATTCTTAGTTTAGTTCGGTTTTTCACAACAGATCAGTGTCACAGACCAAGAAGCAAATGGGCCCCACAGGTTTCCAACCTTGTACAGAGTGTGGGGAACCGTTCGCAAAAGCAGATCCTCATCTTGTTTGTGTTTTTTTTTTTTCCTTGGGATTTGACCACCTAAAAGAGGATTGGGATATTTGTAAAAACTTCCTCAGTCGACGCTTGAGAGGTGCTTAAAATGACTGCAGGAGAAGATGTCTGAGAAGGCTGCTGAACCAGCATCAGACAAACAGATTTCAGGCCAAAGAGAACCGGAGGATCAACCCTCTGACAAGGGTGACGGTTCATTGGCAAAAAAGAGACCTGCTGACCCTGCCTCTAACCCGGCAGCCACAGGAAAGAGAAAAAAAAAAGAAACACATTCAGCAGTTGAACCACAATCGAGTAACCCAGTTCCAACCGCTAAGCAAATAGCAAATGCTATTAGGATAATTCAGTCGCTTCAACTGGTAACCCCAGTTCAGGTTCCGAAGCGACCACGTTTGGATCCCTCAAGTTCCACTTCAGTTCCTGGTTCCTTGGAACCCGAATTGGATACTTTGCTGAAGAATATGAAGATGATGCTAATGAGAATGAAGAAGAGGCTTATGGTGAACCCATTGATCCGGATATTTCACCTGATCCTCATCATCCTGACTCCCCTGACAAGGGAGCTGAGGACTTTACCTCTCATTTTAAATTTGTGAAACAGGTGGCTCAGTCCTTGGACCTCCCCACACAGAAATCAACTGAGGAGGAGGAACAGGACTATAGAGATATGAGGGATGTTCAAGCTCCTAAAAGAGTTTTACTGCTCATCCATAAGTCCCTGAAGAAGCAGGTCGTGAAAATCCTGCATACCCCATCTTCTATTCCACCAGTTGGTAGAAAGGTGGATAAGAAATATTGGGTGGCTAAGGGTGGGGCCAAGTTCCTGTTTGGTCATGCTAGCCATGAGGTTGTGGTACAGACAGCAGCCTGTGATAAAGCAAGCATTCCCCTGGCATCACAGCCTCCTGATAAAGATTCCAGAAAGCTGGATTCTATTGCAAAGAAGCAATATCTGGGTTCTTCCCTGGCAATTAGGCAGGCTTCATACATGGCCTATGTTGCCAGGTAGCAAAGGGCACTCTGGGACACCGTGTTGGAGATTACAAAATATGTGCCAGCACCAATGGCAGCAGACCTGGAGGACTCTGTTCGGACAGCAGAGAGAGGCTTACATGAGGAAAATGGATGAATACAAAGCAGCATACCAAAGTGCTGCTGCTAAGGATAAGGCTCCTACCCCCCAAAAGCAGCATGCCAGGGGTCATGGGGCAGACCTTACAGACCTTTTTTTCCAGCCTCAAGCCCATCCACATTATCAGCAGCAGAGAGGCTACTTCAGAGGCAGTGGCAGGAGAGGCACCAACTGCACTAGCCCCAGCACCCAGTCAGCACCTCAAAATAAGCAGACACCCTGAGGAATCTGCCTAGGTCACCTCTCCAGTTCCAGTAGGGGGCAGGCTGACCTAGTATCTCCAGGAATGGCAGTCCCTCACCACAGATCGGTGGGTCAGGGTCTTGCACTCCGTTTCAAACTCAGACCAAGACTGAGGGTAAGAGTTTTTCAACCTTCCTCCCCCTCAGAGACACTTTTACTGGAAAAGGAGGTATTGAATATGCATTCATTAGGAGCAGTGGAGCCAGTTCCTCTCTTACAGAAAGGAAAGGGCCTTTACTCAAGATACTTCCTTACAACCAAGAAGACAGGGGAGTGGCAACCCATATTGGATCTCAGACACCCGAACAGTCATTTACGGAAACCAAAATTCAAAATAGTCACCTTAAAAACGATTCTGCCAACCTTAAGGCAAGGAGATTGGCTGGCATCTCTGGATTTAAAAGATGCCTACTTCCATATCCTAATAAGGCAGTCTCATAGAAAACTCCTCAGGTTCAGACTTCCATTAGGCCAGTATCCATTCAGAGCAATGCCTTTCGGCCTTACTTCTGCTCCAAGGGTGTTCACAAAATGCTTGATTGTGGTTGTGGCACACCTACGAAGGTAGGGAGTGGCAGTTTTTCCATACTTGGACGACTGTCTCTTAGTGGGGCAGTCTCCTCAGCAGGTCAGGCAGTCTCTGGCCTTGACACACAGGAACTGTTACAGTCCCAGCGGTTCTTGATAAATCAGCAGAAGTCAGTGCTGCCGCCAGTACAGCTCCTGGAGTTTATAGGAGCAGAACTGGATTCAGTCAGAGGAAGGGCCTTTCTTCCTCAGCCGAGAGCAGACACTATCATACAGCTGGTAGGCTCCTTCAAGCCTCACAGCCTGAAGCATGCCAGGCACTTTCTCCAGTTGTTGGGCCACATGGCAGCCTCAACTGCCACAATGTCAGGAACAAGATTTCAGATGAGGGATATTCAATATCAACTCAAGCATTACTGGCATCAGAAAAGAGACATGTTATCAAAGCTGGTCCCAGTCACTCAAACATTCGTGCAGGCACTCCAGTGGTGGCAGGATCTGTAAAACCTCAGACAGGGCGTTCCATACCTCCAAGAGCCACCATCTCTGGTGCTCACTACAGATGCATCCCTGCTAGGGTGGGGAACACACCTAGGGGAGCATACTGTCCACGGTACTTCGCTCAGGCAGGAGTCATTGCTATACATCAACCTGTTAGAGCTCAGGGCAGTGTTCCTAGCACTTCAGGCATTCACCAGAATGCTGCAAGGAAAGGTGGTCCAGGTCAGGACAGACAACATGATTACTATGTACTACATCAACAAACAGGGAGGCACAAGGTCCACACCCCTGTGCACAGAAGCTATGAAAATATGGACCCTGGCCTATTCCCTGAACATTTTGCTGTCAGCAGTCCACCTTCCAGGGAAGGACAATGTACTGGCAGATGCACTGAGCAGAATAAATCAGAACCATCAAGAATGGTCCTTAAACAGGCAAGTACTGCAGTTGGTGTTCAGAAGGTGGGGCACTGCAGAGCTAGACCTCTTGGCTTCCCCAGACAACTACCAGCTCCCTCTGTGCTGTTGCAGACCCCCACTGAAGGGCACAGTACCACTGGACGCGTTGACCCTGGAGTGGACAGGGAAGTTCCTGTATGCCTTCCCTCCTTTCTCATTGTTGCTGAGAGCCCTGAACAAGCTCAGATCCCATCCAGCCTCAGTGATCCTCATTGCCCCAGATTGGACCAGACAGCCATGGTATTCCCTAGCTCTGTCTCTATCAGTAGCCAAGCCAATCAGCCTACCCAGGAGGCACAATTTGCTGACCTCCTCCAAGGCCTGATCCTCTACCCCAACCTTCGATCCCTCAGATTCAAAGCCTGGTTCCTGAGGACCTAGAGTATGAAAATCCGAATCTTTCAGAAGGGGTAATGGAGGTCCTTAGGGTATCCAGAAAACCTGCTACCAGAAAAATCTATACTTCTAAATGGAAAAGATTTTATTTCTGGTGCTGGGGCAAAAACTTAGATCATACCCAGGCTGGATTATCAGTAGTTCTTGACTCTCACCCATCTTCACTCTCTAGGCCTCAGGATCTCTACTTTGAAGGTGCATCTGGCTGCAGTGTCTGCTTACCTGTCGGCAGGTAAGCCATCCTCTTTGGCCTCTAATGCAGTGTTCTGAAAGTTTTTTAAGGGACTACAGCATTTGCACTCTCCTCATAGAGCCCCTACCCCCATGTGGGACTTGAACTTTATTTGCATAGCACAGCTTATGCAGCCTCCTTTCGAGCCCATGTCATCAGCTGACCTTAAGTATGTGACTTGGAAGGCTGTATTTTTAGTGGCCATTACTTCTGCTAGAAGGATTAGTGAGATTCAGGCTTTGTCCATGGAGCCCAGTTATGTGGCCTTCCATAGGATTAAGGTGGTACTCGGGACAAATAATACATTTCTCCCTAAGGTGATATCTGACTTTCACATTAATCAGTCCATCACCCTGCCAGTCTTCTTTACTGATCATTCTTCCACAGGTGAGCGTAGACTACATAGCTTGGATGTCAAGAGAGCTATTAGTTACTACCTAGAGCACACGAAAAGTCACAGAGGGGATAGAACCCAGCTGTTTCTGACCTGTGGAGAGGTTGGCAAAGGCAAACCTGCCACAAAGAGATCCATAGCAAGGTGGATTGCGTCATGTATCCAATTCTGTTATGGCAAAGTGGGCAAGCAGCCCCCACAAGGGCTTAGGGCCCGTTCTACTAGAGGGACTGCTGCATCTACAGCAGCTTCCAGAAACACCCCCCTTCTGGAAATCTGTAAGGCAGCTACCTGGAAAACAGTTCACACATTTACTAAACACTACTTCCTGGACACCCAGGCTAGGAGTGATGCCAGGTTTGGCCCAGCAGTTCTGCAGAGCTTGTTTCCTAAATAGGTCCTCTGCCCGCCTCCAATGGCACTGCTTGGGTAGTCTGCACTTGTCAGAATACAGTAAGATTTCCTGGGGTTTGAAGAAAACATTAGTTACCATAGTAATCTTGTTTCTTCTAAGGGAATTTTACTGTATTCTGAGCTCCCACCCTTCCTCCCCTGCTAGGACCTACAGGGCTCTGCTCACTTCTGTATCACTGATGTTGAAAACCTGTGGATACCTATTCATTTTTGGGCATCTGTTGACTTTAGTCTTAGTGATGCGTCCTGTTGTTTGGAGTTTCTGTTCCCCCTAATAGGGGTTTTAAGGGGTAGTAAACTTAGTTTGGATAGTTAGTATTTAGCTTCTGCATGCTTCGTAAGAATCTGATGGTTGCAGGATGTGCAACCAGGGACAGTGATTTTAAAACCGAGCTCAAGCCTAACATTACACTATTAGCATAGGTTCTAGTAACCATTTCGACTCTGGGGCGGTCTTATGGTGAGACCATACTGCACTTGTCAGAATACAGTAAGATCCCCTTAGAAGAAACAAGATTACTATGGTAAGTAATGTTTTCTTATTTATTTAAAGTTGGTGACCTGGAGAAGCACACTGAGCTGAGGCTCGTTTCAAAGTACGACCCGAGGGAAAGGGAAGAGGAGTCAAAAATATACATACATGATATGAGATAGTTAAACAAAGTGTCTTAGGCAGGTTACAATATGCAGACAGTTAAACATGGTGTCTCAGGCAGATTACAATAGAGCCTGATTAAAAAGAAGCACAAATAGTGAGGAGACACAGGAAGGTTACAGTGGTGCCTGGGGGAGGTAGCAGAAATGAAATAAAACCTGGCGAAAATACAAAAATATAAATGTACAACTCAATTTCAGGTTGCAGAGTAACATGTTAGAATGTAAGAGATTCAAGGGTGGACACATAATACAAACAGTTGTGACATATCGTAGACATGGTACAATAAGGGTGTTGAGAGACTGACTAGAAGTTGTCTTAGAATAACTCGGGCTTTACAGGAAATTTAGTCAGATTGATGGCAGAAGTAAGGGAGAACTGTTGAATGTACTTTTAATGAGATTTAGTGAAGGTAGCAAACGGAGCAAGCTGGGAAGAGAGTTCCACAAATGGGGGAAGAAGAAAGAGAGAGCAGCTTTACCAGAGTTCGAGTGTGGGTGGGGCATTGATATCTGCTTCAGCATTGCAAGACTTTTACTGTACACATACCAGAGTCCAAACATTAAATTGTTTTTCCCTGAAATTGGTTGAGTCCCCTGTTCAAGAAGACTCCAAATACTGACGCTGTTTTGCCTCTTCTAACAAAAACACCTTTTCAGTGCACTATATCAGAACTACACTCCAGTAGAACTTTAGATCTGATGTACAACATGGCAAAGCCATCTTGTAAAAGGCCTTTCTTTTGCTCCTTGCTAAGTGGAGGGGGCATTATGTCATTACTCATCCATCTGTCTTGTCCCCAGTTTTGGTAAAGCTGTTTAAAGTGCTTGATTCTAACAGCTTTGATTGGACTCTCAGACACCACTTCTTGCTCTGATTTAGACTTGCTCATTTTGTGCAAGTGATGATCTGTTTAAGTGAAAGATCCAGTTTCCAGTCTGAACCTCTAGAGAGAAACTCCATTGAGTGTATAAATTGAGATGATGCCTTAATGTAGAGGCAGTGTGCTCTGGTAGTTAGAGCTGTAATTTGGGAACTGGAAGACTACAGCCAGCACTGAGTAGTAGCACTCAATATTCCAGTGCATCCATTTGTGGAAATGAGTAGAATCTGTACTCCTACCAGGAGAGATGTAGCATCTCAGTTGGGCGAATTACACTAAATAAGTTGTAAAATGAAATGGAGTGGCAGAAAGGAAAGTTGATCATTTAAATGGACTTCTTACGTTCCAGATTGAAAGGAAAGATCCATGAAACAAATCTTACCTATGAGGACTTCCCTACCTCAAAGTATATGGGACCCTTGCAGTATACCATATGGAAATCCCTCTATCAGGACATCCAACCAGGTAAGGCACTAGTAACCACATGCACGTTTTACCTTTTTGTATTTCTGCATTTATTACTTTCTTGCTGGGGCTAGATTCCCCCCATCCCAATGTTCATAGCGTGCTCTTACCTCACCTGCAAGGGGCACAGAACCCCTGTCAAGTCTAGTTCATGCTTGACCAGAGTGGGTGGTGGAGAATGACATGCTCTCCCCTCCCTCCCCCAAGTGACTGTCTCACCTCTTTGATGCACCCTCCCTCATCCTGTAGACATGTGACCCAAGGTTTGTTCCCAAACTGACCCCCCCACATGCAGTATAGCACATGACCACCAAGCCACTGGGTCAGGCTAACATAACAGGCATTTTTACGGCTGCATAGCGGAGTTATGCTGACGTATTGCTGTGTGGTAGTAAGGAAAGGGGCTCTAGAAGCACGTGGCTGGATACCTAAACTGTGTCCATCCACCAGTGGAGCTGAAGTGCATGCGGTCCTCTCCATTGACCACAGTGCTGTTTCTTTGTCTCTCCCCTCCCTCACTGCAGCACTATTTTCCTGCTCCACGCTCACTCTGCTTCGCTTCCCAGGAGCCTCTCACTTCTGGGAGCCTTGCTCCAACAAACTTATTTATTATAGCTCCTGTGCTTATTTTAACAAAGCTGACCCACGGTTTTGTTATCACTGTTGCACTCTGGCGGTGTCCCGTTAAACTACTGACCAGAAAGTAGAAACCTCCTGCCCACTGCAAGTGCTGAAATGCTGCTCCTGCTCTGTGACAGCAGCACCTTTGATGTGTGGCAAGGCGGCGGCTCCTTTGATGTATGGCACTGAGCCATGATAAACACAGGCTCACTTTTTTATAAGTCCCAAAGTCAAAAGCAAGTGGCTGATGACTACATTGATCGTTTTCAATTCTTGTATTATAATGGTCCAGATCTCTGTCCACCACAACAGGTTTCAGGCATGTACTATTGAAAAAACAACAGCGGGGTATTGCATCTGATTTTTGCAGTCATTCAGAAGAAAACTGCAATTTCTTCACGTTTGAGCTATTGGTAGAATGAAACACACAAAATAGCACCGATTAAAAGTTCAGCTTATGCTGTGAAAAATTGATTTATATTTTGCCAACATTTCAGGGACATATACAGAAATCATAGGTAAGCTTGTCTAAAACACAGTATGTGCAAAATACCAGGAAAAAAAATTGAGCAGAGGTTTCAGTACTTGCAAAGAAAGATCTCTAGTAGTGAAGAGGTTAAAAAAAACTGTAGAAATAAGTCACGTTAGGTCAATGTCACTGTTTTTGTTTAATATCTAATTATCTCAAATTTGTTTAATAAAATTGCTGCTCGGAGGCAGATAAGACAGTACTAAAGCTTTCTGGTGTAGATTACATGGCTCGTTTCAGAGAACTGTTGATATTGAAGTAACTAAAGCAATACCATGGGAGCTAATCTACAGTGTTTGGTGATGAGAGGAGAGATGACCAGTGGGTGGGAGATGGAGTTTAAATTACAGTCCTCCTTACTCGCTGCTTGTGGTGGGTGGTCACTAGGTTGGGTCTTTCAGTGCAAAAAAAAAAAAAAATCAGTACAGAGCAGAACACCAGGCTACAAGGTGTGAGTGCTGTGTGACACAGTTAGTTCTTAAATGAAATTGTGTTGTTGCTATCGTGGGCAGCTACTTAAAAAATATATTGATAAGTAAAATGGTTTACCATGAGAGGGCAAAAGTTGTGCAACACTGTAACAAAGCACTCTTATGTTCAGCTCCACATTACTGGTTTCTCCCACATTTTACCGTTAAAATTCACACAAGTCCCCTTCCCCTTCATGCCGATTTTGGATGACCGATCCCAAAAATGACCAAGCAAGGGGATTCTGTAGTTATGCCCAGAAAAGCTGCACAGTTGCCATTCCTGTCGGTGCCATATGTGAAAGCCAATGGCACATTTGGTTAAGTAATGCAAGCACTACGTCCGGCACTTTGGAGCGTTTTCTGTCATTTGAAGTCTAGTTAATCAAACCGCTCCTCTAACTGCATGTAGCTACGCTAAATACCTGTTCCTATACATTGCTTAACTTTCTTGTTTTGGCATGACATTACACATCTAGTCCTCTAACCATGTGAGAAACAGTTCCTCTGTCAGCAGATTGGTAGGTATATCTGTCCCTGATATCTTCTCTGAAAGGAGATTGATGATGGCCACGCGCTCTCCCCAGTTGCCATGGCAATAGAAGACTGCTACATACAGGTCAGAATCCTTCAGAGGGATTCCTGACCCCTTGAAAAGTCGAAGCAGTTCCCTCAATTGTCACCTACCTGTCTCCCGGGACTGCCACGAAAGACCACTAGTGAAGCAGCCTCCGATGTCAAAGAATGGCCAGAATTAATCTGCTAAGGGAATCTGTAGAAACATACATAGAAGTTGACGGCAGAAAAGGACTGCAAGGCCCATCCATTCTGCCCATTTTGCCAATTTGCTTCCGCTGCCTCTACTAGGTCAGCGGCCTCAGCTATCCCCCCCCCATATATATGATTCCCTTGTGCCTATCCCATGCTCTCTTGAATCCCTCCACTGTACGTGCTCCCACTGCCTCCTGAGGCAGGGTGTTCCACACACCCACCACCCTCTCTGTAAAAAAGGACTTTCTCACGTTAGCCCTTATGCGACCACCCTCCAATTTCATGTCATGCCCTCTATTTCTGCTGTATTATTATTATACTGGAAGATGCTATCCCCTTCCACCTTATTTATGCCCTTACGATATTTGAAAGTCTCAGTCATGTCTCTCCCCAACCGTCTCTGCTCCAGTGTGTACATGTTGAGGTCCCTGACTCTATCCGCATATGCCTTGTCATGCAGACCCTGCACCATCTTAGTTGCCCTCCTCTGCACTGTTTCCACCCTGTCAGTATCCTTGCACAGATGTGGCCTCCAGAACTGCACACAGTACTCTAGGTGAGGCCTAACCAACGTCTTCTACAGTGGGCCCCCCACCTCCCTCCTATGGCTTGTAATACCCCTCCCTATACACCCTAACATCTCCCTAGCCCTCCCAACTGCTTTTGTGGTCTGTTTGGTGGATTTCCGGTCATCTGATATAATGACCCCCAAATCCCTCTCCTCCCTGGTGACTGTCAACAACTCCCCCCCCCCAACATGTAGTTCGCCCCAGGGTTTCTGTTCTCCACATGCATGATCTTGCACTTCTCCACATTAAACCTTAACTGCCATACCTCAGTTTGACACCAGTTTTATTAATAGTTCATTCAGTCCCAGTCTCTCTGTGTTCTTCTCGGCAGCCAGTGAATGAATGACAAAGGAGAAAAAAAACAGTAAAAGACAGCCCTGTCGATATTAAGGCCTGGAGTGGCAGAGCTATGCTGATGTATAGCTATGAGGTAGTATTGGTAAACTTTTGCTGTGCTCTATTATTGCCAGTCCAGGCCCTAAGACTGACAGGGCCGCATTTTACTTTTTTTTTTCTCCTTTATCATTCATCTGCTGGTTGCTGATAATAACATTGAGGGCCTGGAACTGAAGGAACTTTTAATAAAACTGGCGTCAAATTCCCTTGGCGGATTCATTTAGCCCATTCTTTGACATCAGAGCCTGTGTCACTAGTGGTCCTTCGTGGCAGTCCCTGGAGACAAGTAGGAGACAGCTGAGGCAATTACTTCGACTTTTCAAGGGGCTGGGAATCCCTCCAAAGGATTCTGGCCTGTGTGCAGCAGTCTTCTGTTGCCATGGGGAGGGAGCATAGCCGTCATCAGCCTCCTTTTGGAGAAGAGATCTACCAGCCTGCTGACAGAGGAACTGTTTCTCTCATGGTTAGAGGACTAGATGTATAATGTCATGCTGAAACAAGAAAGTTTAGCAACGTATAGGAACAGGTGTTAGCGCAGCTACACGCGCTTAGTGGAGCTGTTTCAGTAACTAGACTTCAGTTGACAGAAACGCATCGAAGTGCTGGACATGGTGCTTGTAATAGTTAACCAAATGGACCCTTGGCTTTAATTTATAGCACTGATAGGAATGGCAACTGTGTAGCTTTTCTGGGCATAACTATAGAATTGAAAAGCCGAAAACTGGCACAACAACTCTCAGAAAAAACAAGTACCAGGAATGGGGAGAGGCCCCAAGACCAATCATGGCAAATGTCAGCAAAAACAGATTGGAATAACAGGCCAACTCACCACTAAAGTGTTTTAAATCGTTTCAAAATGTGTTTTTCAGAGTCCATCAATGTTTACATTTTCTCATCCCGAACTATAAATCCACTACCTACGTTTCTCGGAAATGGTTCTCCTTCATCAGGGAATCTGGCTTCTGTATCTATAAACAATTATTATAATAACATTTAGTCCTTTATACACTTAAAGAACCTGTAATGTAATTTTTATCAAAAAAGGAGCCTTACTTAATCCTGCCCACACTATATGTGTGTGTGTTGCTTTAAGGACTCCATGAATGTTCACAACTAACTTCTTTTCAGTTCATTCTTTAAACCCTTAAACAAAGTATACAAAGTATTTTTTTACATTGTTAGTTTAATGTGTTTCATATTAATAACGGTCTGAATGTTCAAAAGTCATTTATACTTTCTCCCACCTTTCCTCTACACAGACATTTTTTCAAAACTTATTCAGTTTTGACTGTTACTACTTTGCCACTTTACTCTGTGGATAATCACGTACATTATTCAAGCAGTCGTGTATATACCATAAACATGATATAGAAGCTAATATAAACCGGTCACAGTTTATTTCATTACCTCAGCTTTTCTGTTCTTTAGCTCTCTGTGTTTACATCTTGCTAGGTCAGCCACTGACTAGAAACTGGCTCCTTATGTAGTGGATCCGAACCAGAATCTGGCAGGAGGATGCGTGACCCGCAGTAACATTCACTGTGGGGCGTGTGCATGTGTGAGTGTTAACACATTTGCCTGGGTGCTGACCCGCTGCTTACAGCAGCACCAAGTGTTGGTGTCTTGTTATGTCACTTTAAATATTTAAGCCTTTTTCACTTACTCCATTCTGTTATGGAAAATGCCTTTAGTGAACCAGTGGGATCACATGGGCATTCAGGGACCAAGTTACTGGCTCATAGTTTAAAGAGCTAGTGTAATGAGTCTATTTAACTCACTATGCTAAGTGGAGTACTGAGCCATTTTTTTTCCCCCCTTCCATTTAAGCAGTAACCTTTTTTGTTTTATTTTGTAGGGTTTAAAAATATGCCCATTAGAGATCTCTCCAACTTGACACCATTATGATATGGACAGCAAGTGCACCTCCTGCAGTGAAAGAAAGTGATGCTGTTGGAGGAAAGCTTAACTGCTCAGCCTGACACATTTTATTAGAACAGACCAATGATAGTGTTAGTTTTGTTGTAAAACTACTGTACGGGCTTACTGCAGTACAGTATATAAAATGATTTGCTGAAATGTGCAGTATTTGCCCGGCTGTGTTTGTGCAGTGTATGCCCACTCTTGGAATCAGATGAACTGGAGACTACCCACCCACCCACCCGCTCGTCATCCTCTCTGAGGTCCCAGTTACCCCATAAAAGCAAGCCAGATGCAGCAATCCTCCTATACTCTAATACGTCTAAAATCCATTCAGACCAAGCTCAAACTGTTTTATTTCTGTGATCACAAGATGATTGGTAGGTGATACCGCCTACGGTACTGTTCGTAAATGGCATGAGCAATTACAGGAGTCATACAGTACACAGCAGTACTACCTACTAATCATCCTGTGGTCTCAGAAGTAAAAGTTGTTCAAGCAGGTTCTTTGCAGAAAATGGCACAGAAATCGGAGATCCTTGGGTGCCGTTCCCCTCCAAACCTTCTGGGCATCACAGCGCTGACAGCTGAGGGATCGCTTGCTCACTTTGCTTCCTCTTTGATTTCTGTTGGGTAAGAGGCAGTATGACTATGAGTTGTATGCTTGGGACTCGGGGGATTCTGACTGTTGGAGGGACAAAAGGGCTCCTTTGAGGCAGCTCCAGTGTTGAAGGGGACTTGGAGTTGTGCCCCCATCACCCCTGCACACACTGTGTGTCTCTTTGCATGAAAATCAGTCAGATTTCCGTCACTTAGCAGCCAATGAAGGATTTAGAAAAAAAACACACACACACTTCCATCAATATGCTCAATATACTTTAAGCACCAAAACTGCAGTATTTCTAAAGCAGTTTTAGTTTAGCAGGACAGGAGCAAATTGTGCAATTTCATGCATAAGCTAAATTGGCAAGCTAGTTGGGAGTAGGTACAGCAGATTGACATGGCCCCAACGCCCCCAACAGCATCACTTCCGGTCTTAACAACCATGAATGGCGCTGGAAAAAGAAAACCGTTCCCGTTTCTCAAAGTGATCAACTAGACTATATGCTTTTTATCTTGACAAAATGAAGGCACAGCCACATAAGCATACTGGAATTGAAGCTGGCATGTGACAGAGTTTTCCTAGGGCTAGTCTGTTACACTAGCGCGTTAAGTAAACTCGTGTGTAACCCCTAGATGGCGCTATCCCAGGGGCTACTACCCCTGCCTGATTTGCCACTAACAGGTTGAGGGGCCTGGATCCAATGGCGGGTGCCTCCACCCAGAGGTCAGGGTTTGCAATAGTTAAACTAACTTGGTCACAGCCCTCTGGGACACTGCAACCCCCCCTTTCTTCCCACTAGTGGCCCACACAATATATCAGAATTACCTTCACAGTATACACTTACCCCCAGGACTGGTTCTGGCACTGGGACCTCCTGTGAAATGAGATACAGTGCAACAATCACAGTACAGTACTTTAACATAGACAAATACCTCAGGCAGTATAACTTTGCTGAAACAAGCAGCTCTGATTTATTTAGGGGGATATAACAAGGACAGGGGGAAATCAGGTTAATTAGCTTATCACTCTAATAATCTACCTATGGCTCTGTGCACAGGCCTATCCCTATCAGTTACTGTCCCTGGGTACCCAAGCCCTAGTGGCTAGTCAAACCGTGGCAGCTGGTAGGGGCCCTTTCACACAGAGAAAGGAGAATTAAACAGTCAGACAGTACAGTAATTCCATTTGGATTTAATGTGGCAATTCAACAGGGAGCGACCCTGAATTAGTACTCACGACCTCCAAATAAGATAGGGTCCTTCAATGTCAGCAGGGCTCACTTGAGGTACACAAACCTCTTCACACATCCATATAAAGAAAGCACTATACCAGGCAGGCTGCATCTGTATCCCGATCGCAATTACTGCACAATACCCGGGAGAACACACAGCAGATTCAGTTCCTGACAGACCGAGTGCAATTTTCAGCAATTCTTCCAGTCTTCTACAGTTGAGCCTGGTTTCTACTCTTCAGAGATCCTTTGATTCTTTTCACAGGACGGATTCAGTCCTAACAAGCTGCAGACCGGAACTCTGGGCCTTACACACGTTTTTTGACTAAAACTGCACACTGAAAAAGCACAGGGCTCCTTCCTTCTTCACTGCCAAAGCTCAACTGAAACTCCAACCGACAAACGGGCACTTCCTTTGAGTTCCTCCCAGTTCTTGACTGGATTGGCTGTCACTCACACAGACTGCTGCTGTTGGTCCAAAAGGCACTGAAGTCTAAACTACATCTCCCAGAGTCACTGCCCATACAATCCTCTTGTGGTTGGCTCAGATTATGAGTCCAAGTTCTGATTCGTCAAGGCACCATTTTAGAGCTAGCTTACCCCACACTGATTGGTCCAGTTCAGCAGTTCAAAACTAGAATGGGGAACTAGCAGACACAGTTCTGACCGCAAAGAAAGCAGGTTAGACAAACTGTAATTTCATTATTACTCTAAATAATTTCTGGCAAACAGTTACATCTTTCAGATAGGTTCCCTTTGCACTCCTAGTGACTGCAAAAATGAAGTGAATTGGCAGCAGCTTGAGTGGTACTCAATCAAAGAAACACACAGTCCCCCATACAACTAATTATGTCTGCAAGCAGACAGCTCTTAAAGAGACAGTACCAGAGGTTCTAAAACACTCACTGATAAATGGCTTAAATGCCAAACACCATTCAGGCTTGGAGCATTCAAGCAAGCTCCTGAAGTCTTTTGGGAACCCCCATTTGCAGGGGTTACACCCTTCCTGCCTGGGAAAGCTTGACGTCTCGTCAAGCAAGTACCCTATAAGTTTCAACTGCAACCATATACATTTGCATTAGGCTCGCACATGTAATCATCAGTCAATATATCATTTTACCAAGAACACATTTCTGAAACATTGCAGTACGTCACTCTTTACACAGTATTACATACACATTGTACCATAACTCAAGTTATTACCTCTTGTACATGAAACCTGAAGAGAGGGGGCCCTTCCCTATCAGTTACCTTGGGGCTGGATGGGGCAAGGGCACCATACTTAGAGGGCAACACAAGTAACTTGGAGTTAGCACTGATGCTCAGTTTGGGCAATGAGCTCGGGGACACATACACTCCTTTATGGACAACATTGAGAGGCAAGTCCACAGGCCTCCCAAGTGAATCATAACTGAGGTGCACCACAGGCTTTACAGCTCGACCAGTCTTTCTAGGGGGAACTGTTATAGTCTCTGCACTCTGAGCCTCATTTTCAGCATTGTCCTCACTTGTCAGGGGAGTCTCCATGGGGTAGAGAGGCTAGAACTTGGGGCACTTTCAGCTCCAGGAGTTACAGTTTCTGAGTCCACAACATTTGGCTCGCATGGAGAGCTTTCGGACACTGGCAGTGGACTGTCAGGGCACTCAAAATACTCTTCTTGTTCGGTGTATCACCAGTCTGCCCCAATCTATCATTTTCCCCTGAAAGCTCAAACAGTTCAACCATGCACAATGATTCCATTTCATCTGATCTGATGCTTTGCACTTCACTTTCTGGGAGCATTGGCTCCAGGGATGAAGCTGGGGCTTAGACAGTCCAGAAGGCCCAGCTTCATCTCCAGTATTGACTAGGGATTGCCCCGAAACAATTGACTCAGTTCGTAAGAAGGATAGTATTCAAAGTCACTCTCACTTTCTTCCGATATGGACTGACAGTCATGCTCAACTGGGACTTGTGGAGGGAACACTTTAACTTTGCTTCTGTAGGTGCAGACTTTCTTGATCTTTTCTTAGCAGCAGCTCTAGTCACTGGTCCAGAGGGGCATCTTCTAGGGGCTCAGACTCAATTAAGATTTGTCCAATGGGCAGTAAATGATTTCTATGCATTGTTTTACATCTTTTGAATTATTCTCAGGCCTTACTTTGTACACTGGCAGATCATCTAGTTTGCCCACTACAATGTGAGGGAGATGGTGCCATCTGTCAGCAATCTTGTGCTTGCCATGCAGTCCCAGATTTCTTAGCAATACCGATCTCCTCCTGGAGTTCCTGTGCTTTCACCTTTTATCATACCTTTCTTTGTTGGCCAGATTTCTTTTGGCAGCCATGGTTTGAGCCAGTTGAGTCACGCATGAGTTAGCTGGGCCTTTAACTTTGCACATACTGTAAATAGTTGTCAGCTTGAACCCCATCAGGAGACCCCAAAACACACATCTACTGGTAGTCGAGCTTCTCTTCCAAACATCAGGCGGTAGGGGAGAATCCAGTGGCATCACTTTGGTGCAGTTATAAGCATGTACCAGGGTGCTAATTTGTTGGCTCCATCTAGGCTTGTCCTTTGGGTGCAGGGTGCCTAGCATATCTAGCAAAGTCTTGGTTGAAACGTTCAGGTTGTGGGTCCCCTGGGGTGGTAAGGAGTGGTTCTGGACTTTCGCACCCCACAGAGAAAGCATTCTTTGATCAGGCGACTCTCAAAGTCTCTCCTTGATCAGAATGGATTCTTTGTGGAGCCCCATAGTGAACAAAAAAGTTTTCTACAAGTACTTTGGCCACAGTGGATGCTTTCTGGTCTTTGGTGGGGAAAGCTTGGGCATATCACGTGAAATGGTCAGTGACCACCAGCACATTACTGATATTTCTTTGATCTGACTCCAAACTCAGAAAATCAATACAGACCAGCTCCATGGGTGCACTGGTGGTGATGTTAACAAGGGGGGCAGCCCTCTGGGGCAAAGCTTTCCTCTGTAAGCAGCGACTACAAGTTCGAATGTGTTGCTCCACATCAGCCCCCATCTTAGGCCAATAGAATCTGGATCTCACCAAGTCAAGTGTTCTGTCTATACCAAGGTGCCCCATGTGGTTGTGCAAGGACCTCAGTACTGAGTCTCGAAAGGCAGTGGGCAGCACTAGTTGTTGTTTGTCTACTTGTCCCCCTCTGTCTACTGTTTCTCTGTATAACAGTTTATTGATCAGTTTCAACTTAGGACCTTCTTTGTATAACAGTGCAGTTCTCAAATCAGTGGAGCGTAATTTGGACACATCTTTTCCTGCATAGAGGGCTTCTAAAGCTGCTTTGATCATGGGATCGTGGGATTGAGCCGCGAATACTGTCATTGTCCAGCTGAGGCAGTGCACCAATGTCTATTGCAGAAAAGTGGCAATAAGCAGCAGGTATGCAATTCTCAGAGGCTCCCAAACAATCCACCATGCAGTCCACTCGTCCGTGGACATTGGTTCCTCCCTGTCAAACTTCGGCACAGTGCCCGAATGTCAGGTTCTGCCAATCGGACCCAATCATTCTGGGGAACAGGCCTCCGGAGAGAGCATCAGCATCTATGTGGTTCAGACCTGCTCGGTATTCGAGAGCATAGTCATATGTAGATAATGCAGAAAGCCACCTATGGCCAGTGGCATCCAACTTAGCTGAGGTCTGCACATAGGTCAAAGGATTATTGTCAGTTTTTACTAGTATTTTAGCCCCATACAAGTACTCATGGAATTGGTCAACAATAGCCCACTTCAAAGCTAGGAACTCTAACTTATGTACAGGATAGTTCTTTTCGGATGGGGTCAGGCTTCTACTGGCAAAGGCCACTGGTCTCAGGCCATTCTCGTGCTCTTGGTACAACACAGCCCCCAACCCTTGCAAGCTAGCATCAGTGTGCAGGATGTAAGGTTTTCTTGGATCGGCATAGGCCAGCACTGGAGCATGGGTAAGTTGATATATGATCTCATGAAAAGCAGTCTCACAATCAGGAGTCCAGCGGGCCCAAATACTTCACTCGGATGAAAATACACTCTTTCAGTCTTGAGGGAGCTGACTTTTGGTATTTTTGTGGGTTGGGGATACCCTTGAGTAAGGTTAAGTAAAGGGCGGATCACTCTTGAATAGTCCTTGATGAAGCGCCGATAATAACCACAGAATCCAGGAATCTTTGCAGTTCTTTTAGATTTTGGGCTGTGGCCAGGTGGTCAAGGAGACCCTCAACTTTACTTGGGTCGGTCTCTATTCCCTCGGTGGATACTATGTGTCCCACATACTTTACTGATGTTTGAAAGAATTGACACTTATCAATGGACAGTTTAAAGCCAAAGTCCTCCAGTCGGTCCAATACCTTAAATAATCTGCTCTCATGTTCCTCCAGTGAGCTGCCAAACACAATAACATCATCTAGGTATACCAGGCACTCTAGTAAGTTCATGTCCCCCACTGCACGCTCCATCAATCGTTGAAAAGTGGCTGGGGCACCTGAAATCCCTTGAGGCATCCTCATGAATTCATAGAAGCCAAGCGGACAGATAAAGGCCGTCTTCTCACGGTCCTCTGGGGCCATCAGGATCTGGTAGTACCCACTGCGGAGATCCAGCACAGAGAACCACTTGCTCCCGTTTAGGCAGTCCAAAGCATCCTGAATGCGGGGCATTGTGTACTGATCAGGGATAGTCCGCCGGTTTAAGGTGCGATAATCCACACATCCTTACTGTTCCATTCTTTTTCCTCACTACCACAATGGGGGAAGCATAAGGGCTTCTGGATTCTTGTATTACACCAGCAGCTAACATCTCTTGCAGATGCCGTCTCACATCATCTATGTCAGCAGGTGCCAGGCGTCGAGACCTCTCACGAAATGGTCTTTCGCCATGCAGCCGGATATTGTGCTCAGCTCCTTGCACGCATCCTACATCCCATTCCTTTAAAGAAAACACCTGGTCTCTCTGGGCAAGCTTCTCACTGATCCTCACTTTCCATTCAGCTGGCAGCGGGGAGTCGCCGAAATCAAACAAGTCAGGCGTTACTCTGTCATTCTTCCTTGAACTCTTGCTGCTGGGTAGCACTGCAGTGTCTGCACAATGCACATTAGCCAGGATGCAACCTCTGTTTACTCGAATGTCTCTTTCGGACACATTATGAACTTGGACCATTACCCTTCTGGCATAAGCATGGGCTCTAGCGGGCAAAATACTAGAAGCTGACCAGCAGTCCCTCTGGCAATTTTCCATCGCCTGGTGCATCCAACATTAATATTTTATTCTTAACATCCTTTCTGATACGGACCTCTCCCTGTAAGATACACTGGGCATTTGGCGCCAGGATCAGAGAACTCAGGATCCTTCTTCCATACAATTCGACCCGGTTCCTCTGGTTCTGTTTTTCAGCATCTCTCTGTGCCTCATAGGCCTTCTTAATTAAAGCTGGAACTCTTAAAGCTCTACTAGTCTTTGACCCTGTTTTCATAACACAATTGTGCCAGCCTTCCGTTATATATGAGCATTTGTTCCAATCAACAAGGGACACCATCATACAGTCCAGTGGGGGACACACTAAGGCTAGGGTCTCCACTTGTTCTGACCACTCCAGCCCGCGGAGGTGGGGAAAGACAAAGCTTCGGATATACCAGAATAGGGTGAGCCTTCTCACTTAACCCCATACATGCAGTCCTTCTAATGGTTGTAAGAGTACGTCTGACAAATGTTTCTGATACCAATCCTGGAACATAATTGTCACTTGGAACCACTGTCTAATACAGCTCTTGTAGACACTCCATTCACCTTTACAGTGGTCTCCATGGAGGGACCCACTATTCTGGACCAGTCTGGAGAGGCAGTATTGGGGGCCTGGGCAACTACCTTGCCACAAAAGGGCGTGAATTAGCATTTTGGTGCCCTCACTGGGATCATATGGTGCACCTCTTAACCACTGATTTCTTCTCCAAGCTCTCCTTGTAGCCTATATGCAACTTTGTCAGTGTCTTTTGGGGACTGGCATTCCCTTTTCATGTGCCCATCTTTCCGCAATTATAGCAAAACATACTTTCTGGAGTTTGAGCTGGCCGGCGCCACACTGGGGAGCCAGGCGGGGTTACTAACTGGAAACCTGGGTGCCATCTCTGTTCTAAGTGATAAGCATTTGGAGACATCTCAGCCAGTTTCTCCACTTCCATGGTCAAGGATTTGAGTTTGGAGCTGTTATCAGCAGGAGATACATGGGTGGGTACCCCACCCCATAGCAGATGCAGTCGGATATAGGTCAGGCCCGTACTTGCAGGCGTGGCCTTCATAAAGGGACTGTTTTTGAATTCGGATCTCTCAACAGTTCGTCCCATTGTGGCATATCTTTTTCCTTGTCAAAGCACTCATTGACTGTCAACCTCTGCCCCTGAACTTCACTTGATGGGTCACCCTCAGTCACTCGGGTCGTAGCACAGCTGTTGGTGCAGGTACCTCCCGAGGTCGCTTTTCTCAACTCCTCGAATTCTCTCATTAACTCATCATAGGAGGGTGGGGATTCCAGTCGATTTGCCAGGCGTAACTGAAGCAACAGCAGTTCTGAGAAGGGGCAGATCAAGGATTCTGTCCAGTCTGGTTCGTCCAGTTCAATCGCTGGCAAACTACCCTTTCTGAGGCATTCTTGCAACAATTTTTCCAGCCGAGAGACATACACAGACAACAACTCCCTTGGTACTGTTGTGCATTTCTTACTCTCCACCATAGGTCCTCATCAGAATCTGGGCCCCTACACATTCTCCAAGGCCTCAAGATAGACCTGTGCAGTCGCTTCAGGGTTACTGGGTCCGCTTAGCACGGATGGTAGCCAGGCAGGACCTCGGAGGCTCCTCACTAACCCTCTCGCCGCCTCCCGAGCATTGCCATTCTAGCACTTGGGGCAACATAGTCTATCCAGGTCTCCCAGTCATCCTCCCCTTGGGGGTGGGGAGGGTGCCAGAGAAGATCCTCAACCTTCGGTAAGAGTCGTGACTAATGGCAGGTGCAGAAATAGGAGTCTGCATTGGTTCAGCCACCATTACAGGCACTGGAGCAGGAGAGGGTGTTGGGGGAGGAACACCCCCAGGTGGCAAGAATAGTTTCTTCAAGTCCTCCACAGTTTTCCCCTCTCCCAGCAACCATTCAGCAAATTTCTCCTCAAAAGTTTCAGATAGTGGTGGGGCTGATTCCCCCGGTCTTTACTGTCCTTAGTTATCACTCTCCAAGCAGTGAGGGCTCCTCTGGGGTAATGGTCTGTGGCACTTTGGAGCTATCTATGGGGTCCTTAAACTCTACTAGGGCCAGGAAAGTGTGGGTGAGCAGATTAGCATGCCGACCCACCACCACAGGGTTTTGTAAACCTTCCACCTTGGAAAGTACTCCCTGCAGTGTCCGTATTGATACCCAGGGGATGTCCAGGATAAGCATAGCATTTTGGGGTCGATCTCCTCCCAGTACACCACTCCACCAGCCGGTGCACAGCCACTTCTGGGGTACCCATTTTTTTCTTAACAGTGGTTCAGAATATGGCCACTAGAGGACACACAATCCCAGCAGTGAGCCTCCAAGATGTAACCCCTAGATGGCGCTATCCCAGGGGCTACTACCCTGCCTGATTTGCCACTAACAGGTTGAGGGGCCTGGATCCAATGGCGGGTGCCTCACCCAGAGGTCAGGGTTTGCAATAGTTAAACTAACTTGGTCACAGCCCTCTGGGACACTGCAACCCTCTTTCCCACTAGTGGCCCACACAATATATCAGAATTACCTTCACAGTATACACTTACCCCCAGGACTGGTTCCGGCACTGGGACCTCCTGTGAAATGAGATACAGTGCAACAATCACAGTACAGTACTTTAACATAGACAAATACCTCAGGCAGTATAACTTGCTGAAACAAGCAGCTCTGATTTATTTAGGGGATATAACAAGGACAGGGGAAATCAGGTTAATTAGCTTATCACTCTAATAATCTACCTATGGCTCTGTGCACAGGCCTATCCTATCAGTTACTGTCCCTGGGTACCCAAGCCCTAGTGGCTAGTCAAACCGTGGCAGCTGGTAGGGCCCTTTCACAGAGAAAGGAGAATTAAACAGTCAGCAGTACAGTAATTCCATTTGGATTTAATGTGGCAATTCAACAGAGGGCGACCCTGAATTAGTACTCACGACCTCCAAATAAGATAGGGTCCTTCAATGTCAGCAGGGCTCACTTGAGGTACAAACCTCTTCACATCCATATAAAGAAAGCACTATACCAGGCAGGCTGCATCTGTATCCGATCGCATTACTGCACAATACCCGGAGAACACACAGCAGATTCAGTTCCTGACAGACCGAGTGCAATTTTCAGCAATTCTTCCAGTCTTCACAGGGTGAGCCTGGTTTCTACTCTTCAGAGATCCTTTGATTCTTTCTTTACGGGACGGATTCAGTCCTAAGCCAAGCTGCAGACCGAACTCTGGGCCTTACACGCTTTTGACTAAAACTGCACACTGAAAAGCACAGGGCTCCTTCCTTCTTCACTGCCAAAGCTCAACTGAAACTCCAACCGACAAAACCTGGCACTTCCTTTGAGTTCCTCCCAGTTCTTGACTGGATTGGCTGTCACCACAATAGACTGCTGCTGTTGGTCCAAAAAGGCACTGAAGTCTAAACTACATCTCCCAGAGTCACTGCCCATACAATCCTCTTGTGGTTGGCTCAGATTATGAGTCCAAGTTCTGATTCGTCCAAGGCACCATTTAGAGCTAGCTTACCCACACTGATTGGTCCAGTTCAGCAGTTCAAAACTAGAATGGGAACTAGCAGACACAGTTCTGACCGCAAAGAAAGCAGGTTAGACAAACTGTAATTTCATTATTACTCTAAATAATTTCTGGCAAACAGTTACATCTTTCAGATAGGTTCCCTTTGCACTCCTAGTGACTGCAAAAATGAAGTGAATTGGCAGCAGCTTGAGTGGTACTCAATCAAAGAAACACAGTCCCCATACAAACTAATTATGTCTGCAAGCAGACAATCTTAAAGAGACAGTACCAGAGGTTCTAAAACACTCACTGATAAATGGCTTAAATGCCAAACACCATTCAGGCTTGGAGCATTCAAGCAAGCTCCTGGAAGTCTTTTGGGAACCCCCATTTGCAGGGGGGTTACACGTGAATAAAAACAAACCAGTTCTAACTCTTATAAACTTAAAGGGTAATAATTCCTGAAGATTTTTATGGAAGAAAAGGAACATAATGTTTACATAATGATTGGGGGGGGGATTCTAAAAAAATCCATATACTGGTGATACAGTCTTACTCGTTTTACATTTATATTATGATTTTGTGTTTTATAATACAGGCTGCCAATCGATGCAGTCATTCAAGCCAAACCTTGGGTCTGTTGACTGAAAATAATCTATGTAGAAGGCTTCACTTAGTGATATTTTCTGTGTAAAATTACCTCCCCTTTTATCTTTTTTGACTTTTTCTATGCCAAAGACTCTTAACAATGGTAGCTGATGTGAAGCCACATTAAAATGTCTAAGTATTGGATAATTTTCATCCTGTCTCCTAATATACCCCTTATATTCCCCTATCTTGTCTTTAACTATCTTTCAGTTTTTCCAATGTAGATTTTATCACAGGGACATTTTATTCCATAAACAACAACTGTGGTTTGACATGTGATGAATTCTCTAATTGTCACATCCTCATCTCTAGTCAGGTTCCTAATCTTTTTCCTTCTCCTTGTATTATTGTAATGTATGCAATTACCACATGGGAAGTTACCTCTAAGATCAGCACTGGTTAGGAACCCTGTAATTTTCTGTGTTGGTATTGTGTGGTCATCATGTACTATTCTGTCCTGGATCAATCTAACTTTTTTTGATACCACTAATGTGTCAATCCCAAAAGGTACCAGGTCATAAGTGCACACACTAACCTGTGCAGAGCAGGAGCACATTACAGGTAGCGTGTTGGGGATTAGAGTGACAAGGAAATATCAGTGATGCAATACTATTGCTATCCCCTGTCACTTATCAGGAAGGAGGAAGTGCAGGTAGGCACTGCCGGTCGGGTGCTCGGTTGAGCCGCTCCCATGGTGGAGTGGCTAGAGTACCTGACCCTGCAGTGCGTGGGTTGAGGGAATCACAGTTTGATTCCCTGCTAGGGAACTTCTTAGTCTTGTTTTTTTTGCCTCAGTGTCCACACCCCCTCAGAGTTGATTATATTAGTTCTGGGGGGTGTGGAGGGTGCGGGTGTCAAAGGCCCCCGCCAAACAAAACAGTTATCTGTTGTTGCCGAACGCTGTTTCTTTTTGCATGGTGGTCATATGCGTGGTATCGTCTGTGACATTATGACCCTGTGCCTTCCCAAAAGTGGCTTGTCCACTCTGCGTTGATTTTAAAACAGACCAATATTTATTAACAGTTTTCCTTATACTACAGCAGTAATCCCCATATTTAACCGATAATAAGATCCTATTATCTGTCGCCTGTTGATTTTTTTTCTATTTGTTTACAGGAAGTTTCCTGTTTTGTTCTGCCACCTTAGATTTTGCCATGTCTTTAACATCTTTGGAATAGCCTCTAGCTAAGAACCAGTCTTCCACGTCATTCCCCTTTTTCTTGGAAGTCAAGTTCCAGACTATAGTTTCTTTTTGCCCTCAGCATCTGGCTGAAAGGAATTGAATCTTTGAAATTCTTTGGTTGAAAACTATCTGCCTCCAGAACTGTAGTTCTATCTGTTTCCTTTCTAAAGAGCCTAATACAGATTTTTCCTTCATGTTTGACTATTGTCAGCACTGACAGGAATGTCAACTTTGCAGCTTTTCTGGGCATAACTATAAAATCCCCTTACTTCGTCATTTTTAGATCAGTCATCTAAAATTAGCATGAAGGTGAAGGGAACTTATGTGAATTTTAATGGTAAAACGTGGGAGAAACCAGTAAAGTGGAGCTGAACATATAGTGCTTTGTTACAGTTTTGCACAACTTTTGCCCTCTCTTGGTAAACCATTTTACTTATGAATACTGTAGAACAGGTTATATTTGATGTAAAATTAATATAGCTATATTTGTTTAAGTAATAATTGCGCTAAAATAAAATGGTGCTAATTGGCCAAAATTGCATATTTTAATTGTGCATAAATTAGGAGCTAATTGCAGAGCATGAAATTAAATTTGCACAATTGTGGCTGATTAGCATCATACGCTAAATATAACTTGCATGAGAATAAACAGTTCTACGGTATGTATATATTTTTTAAGTAGCTGCCCAAGATAGCAACAACATAATTTCATTTAAGAACTATACTGAAGGCATACAGTACTTCTGAACTGTCATACAGCACTCACTTTACACCTTGAAGCCTGGTGTTCTCCTGCTCTGGACTGTGATATTTTAATTTTTTTTTTGCGCTGAAAGACCTGACCTAGTAGCCGCCCACCGCAAATAGCGAGTAACATGAGGACTGCAACTTAAACTCCCTCTCCCACCCACTGGCCATCTCTCCCCTCATCACCAAACACTGTAGATTAGCTCCTATTGTATTGCTTCAGTTACTTCAGTTGCTTTCACTCACAGTGCCCAAGGAGGTTAAACCGAGTGTCTGATTTTGCATACGACCGGTGTAGTATCAAATCATCCTACTCCTCAGTCTATCCTACCCTCATGCTGCAAGCACTGAGGTTGGACATTTGGAGCCTCTTTTTTTATGGCTGTACAGCAGAGCTGTGCTGACTTATTGCTATGAGGTCATAGAAAAAGGGACTCTGGAAGATAGATTACTGTGCTGAAAAGATTATCCACATTATAGAAGAACAGAGGTTTCTGATCACCACTGATGAAATGTCTAACTATGAGGGTCTCGGTGGGGGCTTGAACAACTCCTCTTTCCTACCAGTCTGTCCATGCCCCTGCTCAACTAAGGTTATGGACCTGCTGCTCCCTGCCTTTGTTTGGGACTTCAAACTTGGCACCTTTCTCTTCTTCTCTACTGATTCATCTTCTGATTCTACTGCTCTCCGGTTTGGGTCTCCGTGGCAATAGAAGGTCTGACCCCTGTCGGCTAGCAGTCTTAATAATTAATTTACAGAAAATTCTTACACTTAATTTACGGCCAGTCTCAGCTTAATTCATGCCCATTTTTTTTACAATTTAATTCTTGGCCATTCTCAGAACAATTAATGTTGAAATTGTATTAAGTATATTACAGCTGTTTTTGAATCACTGTTTTAGAAGTGTGACTTGTCTGCTTGGATTTTTTACATGCCTTTGTTCTCTCTCTCTCTTTTTGCCCTGCCCTTCCCACTCCATGCTGCATTACTTGGTCCCCTCCTTCTGTAACTGGATTTTTCCTTTTGTCTTCCTGTTCCCTTTGTCTGAAGCTAGCTCCTCCTGCCTACTCCTTTCTTATGACCACCCTCTTGTCTCGCCTCAGTTGCCCTCCCTTCCTCACTCTGGGAGTTCCACCCACACTGAGCTGCTCCCTGCTTGACACCTCCTCCACTAAGTTACAGACCTGCTGCATCCTCCTTTTGCTTGGGACTTCAAAACTGATGCCTTTCTCCTGTGCTCTTCTGATTAGTCTTCTGATTCTACTGCTCTCACATTTGGGTCTGTGTGGCAAGAGAAGGTCTAAGCCCTCTTGGCTAGCAGTCTGAATTTATGGCCAGTTCTTACATTTAATTTATGACCAGTCTCAGCTTAATTAATGGCCATTTTTTACAATGTAATTCTTGGCCATGCTCAGAACAATTAATTCCCGACGCCACTTTTTGGCATCTCCCAACCCCCTCCTGCCCACCCTATCTGGATATCTACTTCTATTCCCTTAGATAACACCAGTTAGAGTTCAGTATTGTCTACTTGTTTTTCCATTGGCTCGTTCTACTCTTCAGCCACTAGAGGGCTACTGTAGCTAGTCACACTGACCAAGCCCCTTCTGTTTCTGCCAAATAGCTACCTCATGAGTAAAAAGAGAATAATACAGACTGTCTCACTTGCTCTCTGCCAACAAACATCCCATTCTCCATGCTCTTACTTGCTCATGGTTTCCCTCCATCTAATAAACACTCCATCTTAAATACATATACCTCCAAACCCCCAACTCCCCCACCTCTAAATTTCAGGTCAACTCCTGCACATTATTGTAGGAACGAGATCTATTGTCCACCCAATATGGGTACAATAGGCTGCGTGGCTACCCTCTCCTGCCTCCTGCTCCTCTGCGCCAGAGACTTCTTCTTTGCACCATCTTTGATGCACTCACCTCTACGTAGTGTGCACCCTCCCCCACGGCATATGACCCCTGAACCCACACGTGTGCATCTTCTCATTCCCTGCCTTCTAAAATTGTGTACTGCTTATCTTGGGCATTGGCTCCATAAAAGACTACCTGTATCTACTACACTTCTCAGCATCAGCAGCAAGCAACTCCGTACCTCAGTCTGGACCTTCCTATCCCTCCTCATCCTCCTAACCCGTGCGGGCGATATTGAGCTTAATCCTGGCCCTGCATGCCCCGCCTTCAAACCCTCTCCCACAACTGTTAAATCTCAACCTCCTTAAGGGTTGAAAATTGCGCATGTAAATGCACAAAGTCTGCGCCCTGAGATGGCAAAACTGGAAACTTGGGTTGCTTAACACATCTTAGACATACCAGGCATTTCAGAGTCTTAGCTGAAGCCTAGTATCAAGCAACATGAGATGGCAATACATGGCTACAGCTGCTTCAGGAAGGATTGGTTGGGTAAATGGGGAGGTGGTGTCCTTATGTATGTCCGGACTGACTTAGATGCAGCCAGAATCCCTGTGCCAGGTCCAGGGCCCCCTGCGGTGGAATCACTATTTCTGTTACTGACTCTTGGCACCATCAAAAAACTTATTGTGGGATGGGTCTACCTGCCCCCTAAGGAGGCCTCTGTCTGCCTCCCCTCCTTCATTACCTCCCTTGCCAATCTCCCACGTCATGACCTAATACTTCGTGGCAACTTCAATATAGATTGGCCAAACCCCAGCTCTGACCAGATATGTGTACCTCTTGCAGATTGCAACCTGGTCCAACTCATAAATGACCCTACATGTATTAACACTAAATCAGGCAAGCACACCTTGCTTGATTTGGTGTTCACCAGTTGTGCCCGCAAGGTGAAATCACTGGAAGAACTCTCGGACAGTATCAGTGATCATTCCCTTACATTCTGCATCTGGCGAAATAACTTCCCTAACCCCCCTCCCAAGGTCACCCTGGTCCGGGATATGTCCTGACTTGACCCCAGTGCTTTTCTTGCCTTTATCTCTGATGCTAACTGGGAACAGATAAACATTCTCCCGGACATCAGCCAAGCTCTTGATTTCTTTGTGTCCACCTTCACCAAAATAGTTGATCATCTTTGCCCCATGAAGAATTGCAGGTCAAAAGGAATCAAAGCGCCATGGATTGCTAAAGAGCTCAGGAAGCTCATGTCCACTCATGATTTAGCCTGGAAAACATACAAACATAGAGAACTACCCCTTAAATGGCAAGCTTACAGGCAGCTCAGGAACAAGTGCAAAATTTCAATTCAGAAAGCCAAACACTCCCATTTCAGGACACTCCAAACTGAGCATCTCTGTAATCCCAAGGAATTCTGGAAGCAGGTTAACTCCCTGATCAAGGGGAATACCTCTGAGATCCCTAGTTTCCTCGCTGCCCATGGCACCATCTTCACAGTCCCCCCCCCCCCCGTCCATCGTTGCTAAATTTAATTAATTTTTTATCAATCTTCATAGATATACATTGCTCTTTACGAACTTACCTCCTCCCCTTTTAGAATCTTCTCCACCAATGGATACTGGAGCTCACCCAGCCTTTCACCTTAAACTTATAACCCTCAATGAAGTCCATCTGCTTCTCATAAATCTGAAAGCTGATAGCTCCCGAGGTCATGACACCCTTGAAACCAAATTTCTCAAACTGGGGGCTGCAGCCCTTGCCTGCCCAGTTCGTGACCTATTTAACTGGTCCTTCCTCACGAGTACTGTCCTTGATAAATGGAAGGTACCCGTGGTTGTTCCAGTTCACAAGGGCGGACCCAACACTACTACTGAGAACTTTAGACCCATCTCTACCCTCTGTCTGCTGGAAAAATCCAGGTGTGAATTCTCTATGACCACCTACAGAATTATCAGGCGCACCACCACCTGCTGTCAATCTTCCAGCATGGGTTCAGAAGAAGTCATAGTACCCTTACTGCCTTAATAAAAGCCTCGTCCGACCAGTTCTGTGCAATAGACCAAGGCTTTGCCACCAGGGCTATCTTTTTTGCTCTAAGACCTGTGACTTGGTCAACCATGGTCTCCTGTTACAGCAGTCACAATCTCTTGGTCTAGACGCCAATGTTTTAACCTGGGTTTGAAGTTATCTCTCTGGACGCACACAAAGGGTCAAGTGGGCCAGTTCTTTCTTGGACCTCAGACCCATAACCCACGGTGTCCCTCAGGGCTCCATTCATACTCGTGATGGCTGGTTTCTACAAAATCAACTAGTCCTCAACACCAAAAAAACTAAGAGCATGCTGTTCTCCTACCCAACCTCAACAACGCATACCCACCCCCCTCTTGTGATACTCTCCCACAGTGGTGATGCCCTTGAATCCGTCTAATACTTTAAATATTTGGGATTCCCCTTGGATACCTTGCTTTCCCTGGACACTAATGTCACCCTCTTAACCAAAGCTGTAAACCAAAAGCTTGGCCTACTTTATCATATCTGTCCCTGCCTCACGTTAGTTTCTTGCCACAAGATTGCGGCTGCCACCCTCCTTCCCCTCCTTACTTATGGTTTCCCACTTTTACTCACAACCAACACAACCATCTTATCTTGCCTCAGGCTTATCATAGGTTGGGAAGGTTTGTTTTGGGGGTCAGTACCTGTCATCGCCATTGTGATGCCTTCTCCTTCCTGGGCTGGTTATCATATGAATCTGTTTTTGGCAGAGGAGAACTTTGGTTTCAGAGCAAGAAGCAGCTGTCTAGAACTACAGACTTTTTACTGATAAATCACTTCCATCTCAGCAGGAGTCAGTACCTGTTTGGATTAAGCAAAGAGATACTTTATTAGAAGAAGGGGGTCTCATTTAAGTAAAAAAAAAAAAAAAAAAAAAAATTCACTGTGTGTTTCTCTGAGGAAGGGGCTGTATCAGCTTAATTTACTGAGTCAGAGCAGAGGGTGAATCTAATTGGGGGCGTGGCTTAGCGGCTTAGGAGTACAAAAGCAGGTGTCTCCATTTACAGCTTCCTGCTGTTTTTGGAAGAGGAGAACTTTGGCTTCAGAGCAAGAAGCAGCAGTCTAGAACTACAGATTTTTTACTAATTGCCCTCCTTCCCACCCCTCCACCCACTCACGCAAAGCCAGTTCTAGTTTTATAGCCACTGGATTTGACTGACAACAGGAACTTCCTGTTATGGCAGTAGGAAGGGAAGGATCACCGAGACACATTAGTTTCATCAACCTTGAAGGAACCTAAAAAATAACTCTTTCTCCCCACCCCGGCTGCTGGAGGTCTGAATCCAAGCAGGGAAGAAGAAGACTACTGAAGACTACAGGAAGTTCCTGTCCCAGAACAGGAAGGGCGAGAGTTGTAAGGGCACATAGGCAGTAGGAAAGTAAGTGTAAAAATACATAGAGGGAGGAGACAGTAAGCATACAAAGCAGCAGGAAAGGGGACACAAAATAAGTCAAGATGGGAGTGGTGCAATGCAATGGCTGTTGGGCAGCAGTGTTCCGGGAGACATTCTGGAGGCTGCGATGCTGCCCTGTTTGCAGGCACCTCTCTGGTCTAAAGGAGGAGGTTGCACATCTCCAGGCCGACTTGGCTAGGATTCGTGAAACCTCTTCCCCCACCCAGGCCCACCAGGCCCACCACCGTTACCTCAGAGGTTGCCAAGAAAGAGGAGCAGTTGGACCAAGGTGGACTCAGGGAGGGGAGAGGGTGGTGGAACAGAGGTGCATCCCTCCAGTTGTACCTCTCCACAATTCATATGCTGTTCTGGCAAAGAGTGGTTCCTCTATGGAGGCACCTGCAGTGGAGACGAAGAGGATGCTGGGAACCTTTACAAAGGAGACCCACAGGAGGGTGGCGAGACCCCACAGGAGAGAAACAACTCTGGTGGGGACTCTGTCATTGGGGGTAGAAGTGGGGGAGGAGGGATAGGGAGGTGTCCTGCCTGGCACCACGGCTTAGAGAGACAGGGAGCGAATCCTCAGGATCGTGGGAGCAGCTGCACGAGGGAGGGAGCTGGATGTCATTGTCCACCTAGGTACAAATGACCTGGCTGTGAATGGGATCAGAGCGGTACAAGAGGAGTTTGTGGAGTTGGGGAGGGTCCTTAGACAAGTAGCATTTACGGTAACCTTCTCTGAGGTGCTGCCTGTCTATGGCAAGGATGATGCTAGGGTATTCCGCACCATGGGATTCAATGAATGGTTGAAAAACTGGTGTAGACTCAGGGTTTTGGCTTCATTGGGGACTGGGGAGCCACCTGGAGGGATGCAGGCTTATACTGGTGCAGTGGTCTGCATCTATCCAGGGGCGGAACCAGGATCCTAGGTGACAGGTTTAAATGCTTCATTGGCAAGCATTTAAACTAGCCGAGGGGGGAGGCACTGAAAGAGTAGGGAAATCCCAGCCTCCCCCACAAAACACAGTAGTTAGAGAGGTAAACACCAAGGTAGAGAAGTCAGTAGGGAGCAGGACAGGGATAAATGCAGAAAAAGGCAGTAAGGACAGGGATGGGGCTAAAAGGAGTAAGGCCATAAAAAATAAATGGAAGGTGATGAGTGCCAATGCCTGCAGTCTGTGCAACAAGCTCCCTGAACTAGTGGCCTTGATGGAAGAGGGATGCCTGGATATTGTGGCAGTCACTGAAACATGGTACACAGAGAACTATGACTGGGGTGTCAACATACCAGGATACACAGTCTACAGGAGGGACAGGGTGGGTAAGAGAGGAGGAGGAGGAGTAGCTCTCTATATGGGTTTTTAGATTAGTTTAGTTTTTGATTATATTTTACATATATTGTTTAGTTTAAGCAGTAACATGCTGGCCTGCAGGTTCCACGGCGGTGCATATTCATCCTCCTCTCTTCGCGCCTTCCTCCCTTTTTATACTCCTCCCTTGCAATTTGAGACTTACCAGTGCTGTAGAGCGCTGGGGATTGTTCATAGGAGAGTGAGGAGGGCAGGGGTGGGCGAACAGGAGAGGATGAAAGAGTGGGGCCACCGTATCGGGGTTACTAAGTTCAGAAGGAGCCCTGGGGCGAAATGGAATCCAGACCGGGGTTTCCCGTGTCTGGTGCCCATACCCAAGGGCACTACTGAATTTGGTGGGCAGATAGGCCGGACAGCCTCCAAGGTTTGTCCAACTCAGGTGGTGTTATGCAATGCCAGGTCTGTTAGGAATAAGACCGCCATTATAGCCGATCTTATTAGTTCGGCTGACCTGACTTGCATCACCGAGACCTGGCTGGATGAAAATTCAGGCCCCATATTGGAGGCCATGATTCCGGCTGGGTACTTGGTGATACACCGCCCGAGATTGGACCGGGGGGGGGTGGGGGTTGCAGTCTGTTTTAAGACTAAATTGGGCCTCACGAATGTGGTAGTAGGTGAGGCTGAATCCTTTGAGTGCACAGTTGTAGCAGGTGTAAGTGTTCGAATCGTTCTCATCTACGTCCACCCAGAGATGGGAAACACTTCTTACAGGAAGTAGCAGACTTCCTCGTCGATATGTCGTTAGAGTCGCCCAGATTGATGGTTCTGGGTGACTTTAACGCCTGGGTCATTGATGATCTCTCACAATTTGGTAATTACTTCCTCCAACTTATGTCTTCTTTGGGCCTTACACAGGTAGTTTCCACTGCTACACATAAATCTGGGCACTCTCTCGATTTAGTCTTCCTCTTAGGGATTGATTCATCCGACGTGGGGGTGGAACCAGTTGCCTGGCCTGACCAGCACACTGTGAGGTTCAATTTTTGCACCCCCCCCGAGAAGGCCTTCCCCTGTGGAGATGGTCAGGTACCGCCCATTACAGAATATTACTTCCCAGGGCCTTGCAGTGGTCCTTGACCTCTCATCCCCCGTGTTGGCTAGCAGTAACCCAGAGGCACTGGTGTCTGCCTATAATACGGCCGTTACGGTGGCCCTGGATCTTATTGCTCCTGTTCGTGAGCACCCCTATCCCTTCACCCCAGGCCCCCTTGGTTTGATGGGACACTGAGGGAGTTGCGGAAACAGGGGCGAAGGTTAGAAGGTTGTTGGCGCAAGTCCGCCCTTGATGCCGACCACCTTAGATTGATGAAACATTATTCTATCTATCAATCTGCAATCACCCATAAGAAGGCAGAATTCCTTTCCAGGGAGATTGCAGTTGCACAGAATCGACCGGCTCAGTTGTTTCGGACTGTAGACAGACTGTGCAACCCAGCCTGTCTGCAAGTCCGAAAAGCTTTTTCGCAATTGGAGTGCGAGGAGCTCACTCGGTTCTTTGCAACTAAGGTGGCTGACATCAGGGTGGGCTTGCGTCCGGCAATCTCTAAGGGTGATGTTGTGGAACAGTGTGAGTTCACAATACCTCAGTTCTCTTGGAGTTCCTTTTGCCGACCAGAGGTCGTGGATATTATGAGGATCATCCATAGTGTGTGGCCCACGAGCTGTAGTTTGAACCCTGGACCAACTTCCCTAATTTTGGGTTGTTCTGAGATCATCAGTCCAGTTATGGTGCAAGTAGTCTGGTGCTCCTTAGAGTCAGGTGAGTTTCCTAGCTCCCTGAAAGAGGCAGTGGTGACACCCCTCTTGAAGAAAGCTACTTTGGACCCAGACTGCTTCTCAAACTACAGACCTATCTCTAACCTTCCCTTTATTGGGAAGGTTATTGAGAAGGTAGTGGCAGCTCAATTGGAAGACCATTTAACCATCCATAATGTTCTGAATCCTTCCAATCTGGTTTTCATAAAAGACACAGCACCGAGACTGCGCTGGATCGGGTGCTTAATGATCTTCTGAGGCCGAGGGATCAGAAGAGACATTCCATTCTAGTTCTTCTTGATCTCTCGTCAGCTTTTGACTCTGTGGATCACCTGGTGTTAGCACACCTGAGGCTAATCTGTGGAATGTCGGGAACTGTTTTAAAATGGTTCACTTCATTCCTTACTGAGAGATCACAAAGAGTTTTGTTGGGGGTTCATTCGTCCGGCCCAACTTCTTTGTTGTGTGGGGTGCCGCAGGGTTCAGTGCTGTCACCCATGTTATTCGCAGTGTTTATGCTGCCCCTCGGAGACATTATAAGATGGTATGGGCTGAGGTTTCACTGCTATGCAGATGATACCCAGCTATACCTGTCTTTTGCACCTGATCAGGATGGAGCTCTCTCGGTGTTAATAACTGTCTGGAAGAAATCCAGGGGTGGATGGATTGTAGTTGGTTAAAGTTGAACTCAGAGAAGACAGAGATGTTAGTGGTGGACCCGGGTGGTCAGATAGCGAGGTCGCATGATGGCACGCCCTCTGGAATTTTTCTTGGTGGCGTGTCACTTCTGACCTCTGAACGGGTGCGCAACCTTGGGATTGTCCTAGACGACAGGCTGACCCTTCAATTTCAAGTGTCTGCCACTGTCAGGACTTCCTTTTACCATCTTAGGAATATTGCCAGGGTGTGTCACCTTGTTCCATCTGACTCTTTGCCAACGTTGGTCCACGCCTTTGTGTCCTTGTGCCTGGACTACTGCAGCGCACTTTACTTTGGTCTTTCTGGGGTTGAAATCCGTTGCCTACAGCTGGTGCAGAAGGCTGCAGCCCGGGTTTTGACTGGGACAAGAAGATCAAGTTACATTACCCCAGTACTGCTCGAACTGCACTGGCTTTCTATATGGTGGCGGATCACCTTTAAAGTCATTTTATTGACTTTCAAAGCCCTTCATGATCAGGGTCCGACCTATCTGAAAGAACTTCTGGTGCCTTACTGCTCCGGCCGATCACTCCGCTTAGCCGACGAGGGGTTGCTAGAGATTCCAAGAGTGAGTTTAAAATCTTCTGGTAGTAGAGCATTTTCTTATGCTGCACCCACTTTGAATTCTCTACCACGCCTGTTAAGAGAGTGCACCTCCGTGGAGGTATTTAAGAAAAATTTAAAAACTCACCTGTGGCATATGGCCTACTTGGAAGATTAATGAAATCTGATTGCAAATATTGTGTTTTGATTGTATGGATGATTTTATTGTTTGTTTTTAACATATGATGTTGTTATGTAATTATTTTATTTATATGTTTTTAATTGGTATTGTATGTTGTGGTTTTTGATATGTAAAGCGCCTTGATATTTTGAAAGGCGCTTTAAAAATAGTTATACAATAATAAATCATAATAATAATAAGGGAAGGGATTAAAGCAACAGAACTAAAGAGTAAGCAGGAAGTTGATGAGTTACTATGGGTCACCCTGGAGACAGGAAATGGCACCACAATCCGCATGGGGGTTATTTACAGACCCCCATCTCAGGGGGAGGAAATGGACAAGGAAGTGATAGAAGGCATCCTTAAAATGGCAGAAAAAGGGGAGCTATTGTTGATGGGGGACCTGAATATGCCAGATGTTAACTAGAGTACCTTTGCTGCAGGCACATCCAAGAGCAGGGTCATTCTTGATGCTCTACAGGGGCCATGCCTCAGACAGCTAGTGTTGGAACCCACTCGGGAGGGAGAAATCTTAGACCTGGTACTCTCAAATGGGGAAGGAGAAAGGATCTCAGATTTAGAAGTGGGTAGCCATCTGGGAACAAGTGACCACCAAACAGTGTGGTTCACAATAAACACAGCCCTAGAGTCAAGCCATACAAAAACAAGAGTATTGGACTTTAGGAAGGCTGGCTTTGGGAAATGAGAGAGTGCCTCAGAAAAGCACTAGCAAATGGGCAAGAAGGAGGGGTGGAGGAACAATGGGGAATAATCAAAACAGCCATCTCAGAGGCAACAGGCCTTTGTGTGAAGCAAATCAGCAAAACAAAATGAAGGAAAAAGACACTATGGTTCTCAAAAGAGGTGGCAGAGATGGTTAAGGAGAAAAAGATAGCATTCAGGAAATATAAGGAAACACAGAAGGAGCAGGACAGAAAACTTTATCAGTTAAAGCAGAAGGAGGCAGGGAAGGCAGTCAGAATAGCAAAAGCACAAACTGAGGAAAAGATTGCCAACTCTGTTAAGAAGGGGGATAAAACCTTTTATAGGTACATTAGGGAGGGAAGAAAGACTAAGGGAGATATACAGAGACTTAATAAAGGGGAAGGAATGTGGGCAGAAGGTGACAGTGAAAAAGCAGGGATACTGAACAAATATTTCTGCTCAGTATTCACAACGGAAGAGGAGGGGGAGGTACCTAAACCAAACAAGAGAAAAACTCTGAATAGGGGGGTTGATACCAGTCCTTTCACAGAAGAAAGTGTTTTGAAAGAACTCTTGTGACTGAAGGTGGACAAAAAAATGAGGCCTAATGGGATTCACCCAAGAATTCTAAAAGAACTAAGGGTACAACTAGTAACACCACTGACTACTCTCTTTAACAAATCATGGGAGGATGGGGTGGTACCTGAGGACTGGAGGAGGGCAAATGTGATTCCACTTCACAAAAGTGGGAGCAGGGCAGAGGCAGGAAACTACAGACCAGTTAGTTTGACTTCAGTGGTAGGGAAAATGATGGAATCACTTCTGAAGGAAAGAACTGTTGAGTACCTAGAGGCCAGTGGTTCACAGGACCCAAGACAGCATGGTTTCACAGCAGGAAGGTCATGTGAGACGAATCTAATAGATTTCTTTGACTGGGTGACCAAAGTAGTAGACCAGGGAAGGGCTGTGGATATGGCCTACCTAGATTTTAGCAAGGCATTTGACACAGTCTAACACAAAAGGTTAATATACAAGTTAGCCAGCCTTGGAGTGGGTCCCAAGGTGGTAGCCTGGATAAAAAACTGGCTGGACAACAGGACGCAAAGGGTAATAGTAAACGGAGTCCACAGTGAAGAAAGGAGGGTAACTAGTGGGGTACCGCAGGGTCCGGTACTGGGACCGGTCCTCTTTAATGTCTTTATAAGTGACATTGGAGAGTACCTGGAAGGAAAGGTATGTCTCTTTGCTGATGACACAAAGATCTGCAATAGGGTTGATACACAGGGCGGGGTGGAAAGAATGAAAAGGGACTTGGCAAGGTTGGAGGAATGGTCAAATATGTGGCAGCTCAGATTCAGTGCAAAGAAGTGCAAGGTAATGCATCTGGGAAACAAAAACCCAGAGGAAGAGTACACAGTGGGGGGTGAGTTAATAACAACAACAAAAATCAAAAGAGACCTAGGAGTAATTATGTCAGATGACCTAAAGGTGGTCAAGCAATGTGAGAAGGCAGTAAGGAGGGCTGGGGGGGTACTGGGATGCATAGGGAGAGGAATCAACAGTAGAAAAGAGGAAGTTGGCATCCCTCTGTACAGACAGTTAGTGAGACCCCATCTGGAGTACTGCGTGCAATTCTGGAGACCCCATCTCTGCATAGACAGAGTGGAGGCTGTTCAGAGGAGAGCAGCCAAAATGGTGCAGGGTCTGCACCAGAAGACATACGAGGAGAGAGTAAAGCAGCTTAATATGTATACCTATAAGAAAAGGAGGGAGAGGGGGGACATGATATAAAATTTCAAGTATCTCAAGGGAATTAACAAAGTACAAGAGGGTAGTATCTTTCAGAAGAAGAGATGTGCAAGAACAAGAGGGCACAATTTGAAGATAGAGGGGGGACAGCTCATAGGTAATGTTAGAAAGTATTTTTTCACAGAGAGGGTTGTGGATGCTTGGAACAGCCTTCCTGAGGAGATTGTGGAGTCAGAAACAGTGGGAGAATTCAAGAATGCATGGGACAGGCATAAGGCAATTCTAGAGGAGGGTAGGAGGAAGTAAGCTGTTGATTAACTAGAATCTACAGCTTATCCATCAGGTAGGGAAATGGGCAGACTAGGTGGGCCAAGCAGTCCTTATCTGCCATCAAATTCTATGTTTCTATGAATCTGAATTACGGTATGCCACCATGAGCCTAGTGCATAAACTGGTACACCGCTACATTTCTCGTTGCCTTGGTGAGCTTATTCAGCTCCAATAACCACAGCGAGCACTAAGATCCGCCTCCCTCACCCTCATCCTAGTGCCCAAACCATCGATCTTACTTCAAGAGGGCTCTTGCAGTAGGTAATTACATATAGGACTGATGCCGGCAGGCAGCAGGACCCCATGGAACAATTTCTAGCTAGCTGTCCCTGGCGAGGGACCGCCCCCATGTCAGGTGACCGGCATCAGGAGATGTCGGTATAAAGGGGCGGTCCCTCACGCCCGCCTTCCAGTTCTTTCCTGCCGTTAGCTTATGCCAGCACCTCGTGGAAAAGTTCCTTGCTCGTCAGGCCCCTTCGTCGGTTATTTTAACAGGTTTTTTCGCTTTTTTCCTAGTAATCGTCAGTCATTCGTCAGTGTATGTCGTCCCCACACATCCGAGCACAAAATAGTGCGACTGCAGGGCGCCTAACTCCGCGCACAAGGACTGCCATTCCCTGCCTTTTTTTTCAGGCCCCGACCATCCAGTAGAGAAGAGCCGCACTGCTCTGAGTTTCACTGCGGCCGGCCACCCAGAGAAGGCGGCAGCAGTCCCTGGAAGCCCACATTCCCAAAAAGAAGATGAGCTCCATGGAAAAAAAACTCAAAAAACTTTGGCAGGCGTCAACTTCCCCTGAAGGCCATCGCAAGAGAAAGGACAAAGAAAAGCACTGAGACAAGGGCTCCTCTCCCACCGCTACTCCCTCGGGAGTTGCCGTGTTGAAGGTAACGTCCCCCCCGGGTGACTGCTCCTCGACGGCCACCATAGAGGCTTATAAGGCGGCGGCATCCCACCCGTCTGACTCGCACTCGGGCCAGTCAGGTGCCTCCAGGCTTTTGAAGCTTCCGCCCGGTAAAGCCACGACTGCGGCCTACCAGCACGGCTGCTCCAGAAGAGCTAGCATCAACTCCTCCAACGTCCGTGACGGAGAAAGTTGGTAAGTCACCTGACCCTTCGGGCGTGCGTGACCCTTCTTCCGCCAGACCAGGCCAACCCTCCATCGCGGCCTGCCTCCGGCGAAGGTTCCATTAAGTCGGACGCCGGCCCCTCCAGCGCCGGCCCGGATCCCGCTGGCAAGACGCAGGTCGGTCCGTCCGACGTCCACACAGCGGATGAGCTGATGCCGGACCCTCCCACGTCCGTCGTTCCCAGCTCCCCACAGCCTTCGCTGCCCTCCGGGGACCCAGAGTCCTCAGCCCGACCCCGGGGATTTTTCTCCTCCATCCCCGGGCGACACTGAGGTCCCTGTTCCACCTCTGTCGGACCAACCTCCTGCTGATCTGACGTTGGCTCCATGGACGCCGGCACCACGGCCACCGGCTCCAACGTCGGTAGTGCCGACTCCGGGAGACATCCCATTTCCGGATGCCGCCCTGACGCGGGGCCCTCCACCCTCCAGGCCTTCTGCTCCAGTCCCGCTCGTGGGGCCTCCGGCAGGGCTGTCTGCTCCGGCAGCTGCTCCCGGGTACCCGACCCCATCTTATCCGACACCGTCGTCCCCGGGACTGCAGTATCCGACACCACAGTACTCGACGCCGGCCTACCCGATGCCACAATACCCGATGCTGGGCTTCCCGCCATCGGGTTATGGAAACTTGCTCTATGGGTATAACCCATACCCTTATCCCCCTCCTCCTCTTCCACCGTCCCCCCAGCTGCCGGTGGATTTGCAGGAGACTCTAGCCTCCTGGTGGGCTGAGGCCAAGGCTCAGCTCACCAGAGAGGTGGAGAGTCATCTTCCAACAACGGTGCCGGTACCGGTTCCCGTATGTCCACGGCGACAAACTCCCTCCCTTCCTCCAGACACCAGGGCTAAACCCTCTGGGTCCAGAGAGGGGCAGGACACGCTTCCCTGAGGGCTTCCCAAAGGGTCTGTTCCTCTCCCTAGATGGGAAAAGGAGTCCTCTTCTTCTTCAGTTTCTTCCTCTTTCTCCTCGGATGCCTCCGACGGCTGCTCTGAGGACGACGAGCCTCGCTCTCCGTCAAAGCCCAGGCCAAGGACTCCTCTGAAGTCTCCTCCAGAGGATCCTTCCTTCATGGAGCTGCTACATAAAATCCAGGCAGTGCATAAGTGGCAGCCCTTGGAGCCAGACCAACAGTGGTTGAAACTCGCTGAGCATCTGGATCTGCTCGTGACAGCTCCCACCTTGGTGCCACCCTGGATCGAGCCTCATGCCCATCTTGTTACCACCATTTGGAAACAACCGTCGGCATTAGCCCCTCTTCCAAGGAAGTCGAACAGGCTATACCAGGCTCCAGAGGGTGTTGACTATTTAGATTCCCACCCTCGAGCTGACTCGGTCGTGATTAGCACCACTCACGGCCAGTCATCTAATCCAAAACACCTTAGCTCATCACCACCTGATAAAGAATCCCACCTTCTGGACCAGTATGGCAAGAAGTTTTTCGTTTCTTCCACGCTGGGGATCAGGGCCCTGAACTATGTTAGTCACATGGGGGATTAGTCCGCTCTGCACATTCGGCCAGTCATCACATGCTTCGTGCGACTTACGATGCAGTGGACGCTGCTGGATGGAGCTCAGCTTTCACCATAGGCTTATGACATCATACTTGGCTCCGTGTGTCAGGGTTGGTCCCAGAAGCGCAGTCCGCTATACAGGAAGCGCCCTTCCGGGGGTCGGTGCTCTTCGGGGGTGATGTCAAGGACATCATCACCGATCTGCAGGAGAAGAGGATGGCACTAAAGTCCGTTGACTCTATGTACCATCCCCATCAACTGCGGTGCCATCCCTTTCGCAGACGGAACCGGCCAAAGGCGAAACCTCCGGGAAAGCGGGCCACTAAACGCCGAGCCCCCACAGCTGCCAAGCTCCCTCCGCCCAAAAAGGCATCGGGTGCTTCAGCTGCAGCGCTGCCCCACACCACCTGACTCCTTCCTTCTCCCACAGCCTCCGGGCTTCCCAGAGGAACCGGTAGGAGGGAGGTTCTCCCTCCACCTTCCGGACTGGGACAGGATAACAGATTCATGGGTGCTCCAGCTAATCGCAGAAGGACACTCTCAATAGAGTTTCTAAAGAAACCACCTCATCAGCCTCCCCAAAGATCGTCGTACTCTCGGGAACATCTTCTGGTCCAGGAAGAGATTTCAGCACTGTTGCTGAAACGGGCGATAGAACCAGTCCCCCTTCCCCTACAGGGAACTGGTTACTATTCTCATTTCTTCTTGGTCCCGAAGAAGACAGGAGATGTGAGACCTATCCTAGATCTCAGTTCCCGGAACCTATTTGTGGAATACAAGAGCTTCAGAATGCTCTCATTTCAGAGCCTTCTGCCCCTCCTCCGCTCGGGCCAGTGGCTGTGCACTCTGGATATGCAGGATGCCTTCCTGCATATATCCATTCGCCCGTCCCACCGCAAATATCTCCGCTTTGCTTTCCAGGGGGACCACTACTAGTTCAAGGCACTACCATTTGGCCTTTCCTCGGCTCCCCGAGTATTTATCAAATGCCTTGCGGTGGTGGTGGCCTACCTGCATACCCGGGGAGTGCATGTTTTCCTGTACCTGGACAACTGACTCCTGGCAGCCTCGTCCAGGGAGGAACTCCTGCACCGCCTCTCTCTTACCCAACAGGTCTTTGCCTGCCTGGGCATTACCATCAACCATTCCAAGTCTCATTTGATCCCATCCCAGAGACTCCAGTTTATCGGGGTGATACTGAACACGACCCTGGGCATGGCCTTCCTGCCACCGGACAGGGCGGCCACTATTCAGACTCAGGTAAGCCTGTTGTCCGGCTGCAGGCAAGTCTCTGCAAGGTTGGTTCTTTGCCTTCTCAGGCTCATGACGGCTGCTATCCCGACTGTTCCTCGTGCTCGGCTCCACATGAGGGTTTCTCAGTGGATGCTTCGCTCACAATGGGATCAATTGGAGGACAACTTGGATCAGCTGGTCCTCGTCTCCTCTCCCATGGTTCGAGACTTGCAGTGGTGGATGGTCAGAGAGAATCTGTTTCGGGGGATTCCATTCTTCCTTCCTCCCCCCCTCCAGACTCTGACCACAGATGCCTTGGACGAAGGTTGGGGAGCACATCTCGGTCCTCATCGGACCCAGGGTTCTTGGTCCAAGCTCAAACAAACACTTCACATCAATGTGCTCGAGCTCCGGGCAGTGCTGTATGCACTCCAAGCCCTCCATCTGTATCTCCTTCCAGGCCACCTAGCTGTCCAGACGGACAATATGTCTGTGGTATGGTACGTCAACAAACAGGGAGGGACTCGGTCCTACCCTCTTTGCAGGGAAGCAATGAGAGTGTGGGATTGGGCAACACAACATGACCTTCACCTTACGGCAGCTCATGTTCCGGAGTCGAAAACGCCTTGGCAGACAAGCTGAGTCGCTCGTCCGCCCTGGCCCACAAGTGGGAACTGGATCAAGGGGTCCTAGACGACATCTTCCTACGTTGGGGAACACCACAGGTCGACCTGTTCGCTTCCCCTCAAAACACAAAGCTTCCAGATTTCTGCTCGCTCGTTCAAAAGCGAGGCATTTTCTGGAGAGACGCTCTGTCTCTAGATTGGAAGGACAGATTCGTCTGTGCCTTTCTCCCAATTCCTTTGATCCCACGGGTCTTGCAGAAACTAGGTTCAGATGGAGCACGAATGATTCTGATCGCTCCCTTTTGGCCCAGGTAAGTTTGGTTCTCTCTTCTGCAACAATTCTCCGAGGAACCTCCACTCTCTCTTCCTCTGTCATGATGTTTACTGACCCAGGATCGGGGGACCCTGGTCCATCCAGGTCTCAAGTCCTTTCAGCTACATGCATGGCTCCTGCAGACATAGCCCAAACCTGCTTTGGAGTTTCTCCCCAGGTGTCAGAAATTCTGGTGGAGGCTAGGAAACCCTCCACTAGGACTACCTATGCCATGAAGTGGAAAAGGTTCACAATCTGGGCTGCTTCGAAAGACGTTGAGCCTTTCTCCTGCCCCGCGGGACATCTGCTAGAGTACCTGCTCAATCTATTCGACCTAGGTCTTAGTCACTCCTCTCTGAAAGTCCACATGGCGGCCATTTCGGCCTATCACGTTCCCTTTGCAGACAGAACGTTTGCTCAGCTGGAAGTCTCGAAGACTTTCCTCAGAGGGGTTTTCCACCTGAGACCTCCTATTCGAGTTCCCGCCCCTCCTTGGGATTTTAATTTTGTTCTTGAGAAACTAACTCAGCCTCCTTTTGAACCGGCAGCCTCCGCAGACTTGAAGTTCCTTTCTTGGAAGACACTTTTTCTTGTGGCCATTACATTACCTCGGCTTGGAGGATTTCCGAGCTCCAGGTCCTGATGTGTAAAATTCCATACTTGATTTTCCACAAGGAACGTGTGGCTCTGCGCACCAATCCTAAGTTTCTCCCCAAGATGGCAGCGGAATCTACATTGAACTAGTCCGTAGAGTTACCCGCTTTCTTTACACAGTACTCCAATCAAGGAGAGTATTTACTACATACTATGGATGTTCACTAGATTCTGAGATACTACACTAACAGGACAAAGGATCTCAGAACGACTGATCAACTGTTTGTCTCTTTTGCACCCAAAAGAGAAGGCAATGCTGTTTCTAAGCAGTGCCTATCCAAATGGTTGGCTCATTGCATCACTTTCTGTTACGACAAGTACAACAAGACAGGCTAGGCAGTAAGGCAGGCAAAGTCCCAAACTGAGGAAACACTAGCACGAACAGTAAAAGAAGGTGACAAGACTTTCTATAGATACGTTAGTGAAAGGAGAAAGTCCAGAGGGGGTATTGCTAAGCTTAATGGAGAAAAGGGAGCATGTGAGGAGGAGGAGGACCCTGTAAAGGCATCTATCCTAAATAGATACTTTTGCTCAGTATTTACTGAAGAGAAGGTAGGGCAGGGCCCACAGCTCAGCATCATGGACACAGGGGAGAGGAAGGTGAGCACTACTCCCTTCACAAAAGAAAGGGTCCTACAAGAGCTTGCTAAGCTCAGGGTGGATAAGGCAATGGAACCTGATGGCATACATCCCAGGGTACTTAAGGAACTAAAGGAGGAACTAGCAGAGCCATTAGCAGAATTGTTTAGTGAGTCTCTGAGCACAGGAGAGGTCCCAGAAGACTGGAGAAGGGCTCATGTGATCCCGCTCCACAAGAGTGGTAGCAGGAGGAGGCGGGAACTACAGACCGGTCAGTCTTACCTCAGTAGTGGGCAAGATTATGGAGGCACTCCTTAAGGAAAGGATAGTGCAACACCTGGAATCCATAGGGGCACAGGATCCAAGACAGCATGGGTTTACAAAGGAAGGTCCTGTCAGACTAATCTCATAGATTTCTTTGACTGGGTAACCAGAGTGGTGGACCAAGGGGAGCAGTTGATGTCGCCTACCTTGACTTCAGCAAAGCTTTTGACACTGTTCCACATAGAAGATTGATAAATAAGCTGGGTAGGCTCGGGTGGGTCAGAAGTTGGTCAACTGGGTGGCAAACTGGTTGACGGGCAGAAAACAGAGAGTGGTGGTAAATGGTATACAGTCAGAAGAGATGCAAGTCACAAGTGGGGTACCTCAGGGATCAGTCCTGGGGCCAGTCCTCTTCAACATCTTCATTAGTGACCTTGCAGATGGACTAGAGGGTAAGGCTTGTCTGTTTGCAGGTGACACCAAGATCTGCAACAGAGTAGATGATCCAGATGGGGTGGGCAGAATGAGAAGAGATCTGGCTAAACTAGCAGAATGGTCGGAAGGGTGGCAACTGGGATTTAATGCAAAGAAGTGCAAAATCATGCACATAGAGAAGAGAAACCCTGAATCCACCTATAGGCTGGGAGGGGAGTTGCTAGCAGTCACAAAGGAAGAAAGAGACTTGGGCATCATCATCACTGATGACCTAAAATCATCCAAGCAGACCTCTAAAGCACTAGGTAAGGCTAGGGGGATGTTAGGGTGCATTAGTAGGGGTATCACAAGTCGTAAGAGGGAGGTAATAATTCCTCTGTACAAGACACTGGTTAGGCCCCATCTGGAGTACTGCGTGCAGTATTGGAGGCCACACCTTCACAAGGACATTAACCAAATTGAGGCAGTCCAGAGAAGGGCAACCAAAATGGTGCAGGGACTGCATCAGAAGACATATGAGGACAGATTAACGGAGCTCAATATGTATACCCTTGAGCAAAGGAGGGAGAGAGGTGATATGATCGAGACATTCAAACACCTTAAGGGCATAAACAAGGTGAAAGAGTCTAACATGTTTAAATATAAGAAAAATAGCAGGACAAGAGGACACAGCATGAGATTAGAGGGAGGCTGATTAAGGAGGAATGTGAGGAAATTCTTTTTCACAGAAAGGGTGGTGGATGCATGGAATGGCTTACCACAAGAAGTGGTGGCTATGAATACAGTGCAGGGCTTCAAACAGGCATGGGATAGGCATAAGGGGAGCAATACAAATGACTATGAATAGATAGGCCACTGACAGAGCAAAGGCCGATGGCACATTTATAAGGTAGAAAAAAGAAATGGGCAGACTGGATGGGCCTTGCGGTCCTTATCTGCCGTCAACTTCTATGTTTCTATGTATGTTAAGACCCTTCCAAGTCAAGTAAAAGGCCACTCCACCAGAGGAGATGCTGCCTCAGTGGTTTGTTTCAAGAATGTGTCAGCGGCAGACATCTGTGCTACTGCCACTTGGACTTCCGTCCATACCTTTACAGAACATTACAGTTTAGATATTGCCTCTCGACGTGGAGCTGGCTTCCGGTTGGCTGTCCTGCAAGGCCTCCTTTCTTAAGGCCTTTACAGCTAAAGGATCTACTCTGAGTAGCTTTCCTCCTCCCGTGTGCTTCTTCTTGTTCCAGACTGCTTGGGACTTAGTCCTATATGTAATTACCTACTGCAAGAGCCCTCTCGAAGTAAGATAGTACAGTGACGTAAGAACTTACCGTAACAGTAGATCTTTGAGAGAGGCCCTTGCAGTAGGTAATACCTTCCCACCCTCCATCCCCTAAGCTTTTTCAGTGAGGGAAATATTTGCTTCTCTCTTCCAGCCTCCTTTGGCGGGAAAGAACTGGAAGGTGGGCGTGAGGGACTGCCCCCTTATCCTGACATCTCCTGATGCTGGTCACCTGACGTGGGGGCGGTCCCTCGCCAGGGACTGCTAGCTAGAAATTTTTCCATGGGGTCCTGCCACCTGCCGGCATCAGTCCTATATGTAATTACCTACTGCAAGAGCCTCTCTCGAAGATCTACTCTTACGGTAAGTTCTTACGTAACTGTACTTTAGTTGTGGCCTGGAGATAATTCATCTTCTCGGCAGTGTATAGCTGGAACTCCCGACCTCCCTCCTTCTTGTCCTGGTCCTCACTCGCTAAGTTTCAATCCTGTTTGCTACTCCATGTCTCGGCCTTATCACCCTGTTCCTGTTTCCAATTACTCTTGTTCCAGCTCCCCAAAACTCTGTTTTCAATTTGTCCCTGCTGTATGTACCTGTTATGGTTAAGTACCCCTGCTATCCAGACCTACTATGAATGTGTAAATGTAATTGGTAAGTTCATCTGTATATGGTACCTCTGTAACTGTCGTGTACTTGTCAATTTACTGCACTGCCTATCTATATGTAATGTGTAAGTTGTAAGTGTATCTATAAATAATGAAATCTTGTAGATCTTCGAATGTTGTAAACATAACCACTGTAACTGCCTTTCCTCTGTCAGAGTACTGCACTGTCAATGTACTGCACATCCCAGGTCGCCCCTGAAAAAGGGACTGTAATGTCTCGGCGGGCCCACCTGGTTACCAAAATTCAAATAAAGAAATTTCTGCAACAAATTTAATTCATTTTTTTTCTTTCTTTTTGATTATCCCTAGCTGCAAATCTACTCTCCCACCTTTCAGCACCATCAATAACAATATTTGGCAGCAATATTAGCTCTGACCAGAGTTTGTTTAAATAACTTCTCTATCCAGAATAGTGCTGCATACACCCCACTTCTAATACCACCACACATTCCCTTATTTCTTTTACTGTATAAAACAAATCTAGAGTGACAACAGTTCATATAGGCAGGGCTGCAACGTTGATGCGGGGTAAATCTCAAGTGTACCCAGCAGTTACTTTGTGATTGCTGTAGAGTTTATCTGTACCATGGCCTATGATGACTGACTTTTTCTGGCAAAGGCTGGGGCTGGAGTAGCCCCCACTTTGATTAGTAGCCCAGCGGTTTTGCTTTTATTGCTTCCTGCTAGGTAAGATTGGGACTGGATTATCTGTGGCCCCTCCACAGTCTATGTTCCTATTCTTGTTATTAACATCTTAGAGCCTTGGCTTTTCCTTGTACCTACTGTACTGTCTTAATAGTGCAAAATTGGCTGGAGCCATCATCGTACTGTCTAATAGTGTGAAATTGGCTAGTTTCATCATCTGTGGGACAGGAAGGAGGTAAACACTTGTAACGTAAGATTCAGTGTGCCCCCTCACCCATTATGCACACCGTATCAAACAGCTTTATTGAGCCATAAATTGTGATTCAAGATTTCCAACCACCAGTTTTGAATTCAGACCTGTAGCAGGGTTTTAAATAATTGATTAGCAGTTTTTTTTCTTGGGACAATGCTAATTGTACAGAAAGTATTTATACAGGTTTTCTAGAAGTGTTATGTTTGTTAAACACAGTGAGGCAAGCGCTATGCATTTTCACAATGTTTTAGCACTTTTATGAGCAAAACGCTAATCAATTTTTTGAGTTAAATAAATCCCTGTGTAGGGTAGCATCAGTAGTCTGTAACATCAGTATTCATACTGGCAGCTTTCTGTTACACCTGTTTAATTCGTGTTGTCTTATATTCTACTTTCCCAGTTCCAGCAGCACTGACCTTGGATCCCATTACAGCACACCAACGCCTCATCCTGTCTGATGACTGCACTATTGTGGCATATGGCAACCTGCATCCTCAGCCATTCCAGGACTCTCCAAAACGCTTTGATGTGGAGGTGTCAGTGTTGGGTTCTGTGAGCCTTGACAGTGGCGTTCACTATTGGGAGGTTATTGTGGCAGACAAGACACAATGGATGATTGGCATGGCCCATGATACAGTGACACGGAAAGGCAGTATCCAGATCCAACCCAGTCGGGGATTCTACTGTATCGTCATGCATGATGGGAACCAGTACAGTGCCTGCACTGAGCCATGGACCCGACTGAATGTCAAATCCAAGCTGGAGAAAGTGGGGGTCTTCCTAAACTACGAAAAAGGCCTCCTGATATTTTACAATGCTGATGACATGTCCTGGCTGTACACCTTCCGGGAAAAGTTCCCTGGCAAATTGTGCCCCTATTTCAGTCCTGGACAGAGCCATGCCAATGGCAAGAATGTCCAGCCATTACGAATCAATACAGTCAGAATGTAGAAAGTGGTCTACCAATATAAATTTATTTTATTGCATTGACTGAAGTCGTGATGCTTAAGTTGTGGCTTGGGTGGGGGAGTCTGTTTTTACCCGCTTTCTTTGGGGGATTGGTATGTACATTAACGTTGAAAGGTACTCCTTTAACAGCATTGGCATCATATTGTGGTATTCTTTTAAAGATAAAATTCTAAAGATTTACCGGAATAATGTGTTTTTTTCCTTACTTGGATTTTGGTTCATATTCTGTAGTCCCAAGCAAAGTGCATTGATTGACTTCAATTTTGCCCAACCTTTGGATCAGAAGTCGGTGCTGAAAAATCCCTGCACATGATTTTGGCACATGTGACTGTCGATTTGCACTTCAGCTAATTTCTTCCCATATAATTTACAGTATATGGTGGCTTATATGAACATAACTCCTATTTAAGTCCACAACATTAATTCTTATTGGGTTATGAGTCATGTAGGCAGACAGCTTTGGGGGATTGGGTGGAGCACCAGAGGGGAGTTCTTATCATGCATCAAAATATATATATATATATATATATATATATATATATATATATATATATTTGAAACTGATAATTTATATTAAGGTGACTGCAAATTTAGTACTCTGCAAGTGAATGAAAGCTACCCTGGTTAGCAATTGTCACAGATGGCTATATACTTTCAAAGCTCATCCTTTCTAAGCCCTCTTCCCCTCACCAACTAATTCTGATAAATTTATAACCACTTTGCAGTGGATAGTAATAACACTCTGATCTGACAGGGGAGGGGAGTCAAAGGAGCACTTTTAAGAATGATGGAAAGCACATTCTGAAAGTATTCCATACCTGTGGTGAAGTAGAACGGCATTAGCTGCCTGCAGTGAAAACATGCTGCTGTGGTGGCTTTTGTCAAATGGTAGGTTGGAAGGGAATAAATGCCTTCTGTATGATTCCCCCTTTTCAGTTGGACTTTGGCACACCGTTGTTGCAGAATTCTGGAGAAAATCATTCTGTGAGGTAGAGGGGGGATGGGTGGGCATGATACCAGTTACTGTCACCCAGAAGAGATCTTAACTTGGCAAACAAACCTTTCCCCATTCAAGAGAACCTTGGAGTTTTGTTCAGAAGTGTTTCAGTGAAAGGGCTTTCCATCCAGTACTGGGTATTTTATTTCCATGCATTTTGAAAAGTGTACGTGGGGTGATGTGCCCATTGAAAATAAGGGCATGGTTGCACAGCCTGTTTGTCTACATAGGTGTGGAGTGGGTGGGTTCCTTATTTTGTATCCTTACACTTCTTGTAATTTGAATAAAATGTATCAATATGAAATCTAGTTGAACAGTTCAATATAAGTAATTTGGTATTCTTAGAGTGTCCCTGGCTGGCACCCATTCAGATCCCACCAGAATACTGTTTCACTTTCACTGTCTGTAATTCTTTCATCCTGTGTACCATAGAGTCTGTTGTTTTGTCATTTTATTTATTCAGTTGTTCACTGGTCAGCTCACCAGAACCATGGCTCTTACTTCGAGGAAGGCTCTTGCAGCAGGCCACACCAGTAGGACTATGCTACCAGGTACTAGGACCACACGGAAAACTTCTAGCTAGCGATCTACCATGGGGGAACTTCCCCGCTGACGTTCGTCACCTGATGTCAGCACAGGTTATATAGGAGGGTGGTTCCCTGCACCACCTCAGTTCTTTTCCCACCATTGACCTGTGTACAGTATGTCTGACCTCGGTGAACGTCGCAGCTACAATCGACCGCCATTTCCCGCACTTTCACACTTTATTTTCCTTTTTTTCCCCCTTAGTCTAAACATCGAATTTTCTGTGTTTTCATCGATGAGTTTGTCTTCTACATCAGTCTCATCTTTTGACTATTCCAGAAAGTGTGCCTACAGCAAACAGATTCCTGAGAAGGATGGTTATTCTTCGTGCCTCCTCTGCCTAGGCCTCAGCCACGACACCGAAGCCTGCCAGTTTTGCCAGATGTTCAACCAGGCTGTTCGGAGACATCGATTAAAAATGCTGGAGAGTTGTCTTCTTAAGAAGAAGTTGCTTGCTATGGAAAAAGAGTTGCATGCCAGGAGCTCTTCGGCCTCGCCGGCACAGTCCTCCGGGGCCTCTACTTCTTCCCAAAAGAAGTCTGGGAAGCATAAGCTCCAGGAAAAACACTGGGATCGGACCCGATCAGCTTCCCAGTTGCAGTCACCTCACAAACCTCAAACCGCGGAGAGTCGGGCCCCGCCAGCCCTCTCCTCCTCTGGGCTCCCGGTGGCTCTGCCACTGGCCTTCATCTCTATTTCGGGTGGCAGCTCTGCTGGGCAGGGGACTTCATCTCCTGCCCCCCCAGCCCCTGATGCTTAGGCCCATATCATCCGCAGGCTCTCAACCAGGTGGCTTGGCCGGTTCTGGGCTCTTCGGTGGCGGTTTAGTACCCGTCACCCCCCCCGGTCATGGCTCAGCCTTTGCCATCTCCGGGACTGATGACTGTTCTGATAGGCAGTGCCTGCAGCATGCTGCCACCATCTCCACTTCTCCGGTATCGTCTCTGCTCTTGCCCAGGGGATCTCCTTCCCCTCAGGGGCCGGCTTCCCCTGTTGGGCTGACGTTGGCAGATCCTTCTCTCAGGTGCTCTAAACCATCACTCGCGGGGCCGCCGCTGGTGCTGCTGCCTCCCCAGCAATTGGGCCAGGCATCATCATCTCCCCTGCTGCTTCCCTTGCCGCAATAGATGCATGCCGGCCTGTCACCGGATCGCTTTCAGGCACCGGCCAGACCTATGCTGGGTTACCCGTTGCCCGCTCCTCAGTCAGCGTACCCCAACCTGACGCCTCCTTTGCTCTTTCTGCTTTGTATAATATTGCTCCACATGTAGATTACAATGCCCCTTTTTTTTTTTTTTTTTTTTTTGTGTGTTTGGTGGTTATTTATGCAGAAGCAGACCCCCCAGTCTTCAGGGCCCACCTCCGGCTTCTGCCCTTTGTCCCCCGTATACCCAGCATAGGATTCGGGTAGGACTGGAATGCACAAACCCCATACGTCGGGGTCTTCCAGGGGCCCGGCCTCATGCAGGTACGGGCTCCAGCAGGACCATCGCTGGCTCTTGACGCTGGCTCCAGATACTGAGTCTTCTGAGGATGACTCTGACTCCTCGGGGTCTTCTTCTTCCCCAGAGGAGTCTTCTGGTGAGGAGGTCTGGGCTTAAGAAGTGCCCAAGTCCATCCCAAAGATCCTTTCTTTATGCATGCTATGCACTACATCCAAACCATCATGAGATTGGAGATGGAGTAGCAGGACGCAAAGAGGCAGAAAGATGCCCTACTGGTGGTAGTGCCACTCTTGATAGATTCTTTTGAAGATGTCACTAGGGCAACCTGGGCTTACCCCTCCACTACTCCTCCTGCACTCCCTAAGAAAGCAGATCACCTGTATCATGCCCTGGCTTGCAAGCCTTTTCTGGGCAAACACCCTAAGGTGGATTCTGTGGTTATTAACTCAGCCAATAACCAGACCAAGAAGCCCAGGCAACTTAGTGCTCTCCCACCTGACCGTGAATCCCAGCAGCTGGACCAGTTGGGCAAGCGGGTCTTTGCCTCTTCCACCTTGCTTATTAGAGCCATAAATTGTCTGATCCATATGTGCAATACCAGAATGCCCTCTGAGACCAGGCAAGGGACCTGGTCCAGACTCTGCCTGAGGACCCCACAGCTACACAGCTTGCCCAGCTTTTGAAGTCTGGCTCGGATGTTGGTAACCATGTACTCTGGGTGTCTTACAACGCCATTGATGCCTGTGGGTGTGGGTCTGCTGCGGGTATCTGTCTCTGTTGCCATTCTTGGCTCCACGTCTCCGGTTTTGCCCTGGATATGCAGGCCAGTATTTTGGATGGTCCCTTCTGGGGCTCAGTCCTTTTTGGGTGTGATGTCCAAGACCTCATCTCCCATCTCCAGGAGTCTGGGCAGGCCCTTAAATCTGTCTGTTCGCTGTACCACACCCAGCCCAGAGTGAACCAACATCAGCCTTTTCATCCGTCAAACCCGCAAGCAAGTGCGAGGCCAGTCTGCCAAGGGCAAACACAAGCGCAACGCCACTGCTGCTCCTGCAGCCATCACCACTCAAGCCCCAGAGCCCTGTGGCCTCCCTGCCTGCTATGGCCCTACCCTGTGACTCCTTACCTGTTTCCCCACATCTGACTGAGGGTTCAAAAGAGGTGGCCAGGCGTCTGTTCTCTCTCCACCTGGCTGTGTGACAAGAAGTGACCACAGACAGTTGGGTGCTCCAGCTCATCGCTCAGGGTCACACTATGGAGCTCTGAGTGGCCACCCGAATACCCTCCTGTCCAATCTACTTACCCTCCCACATACCTGCCCCTGATTTAAGAGGAAATTCAAGCTGTTCTGCAAAAAAAAAAAAAAAGCCATAGAGCCTGTCCCTCAGGTGCAGTGGGGACGGGGATTTTACTCCTACTTCTTCCTTGTCCTCATGAAGACGGGGGATCTCCAGCCCATCCTGGACATGAGCAGTCTGAACCTGTACATTGAGTACAGCTGCTTCAGGATGGTGACCCTTCACGGGTTACTGCCCCTACTGCACCGGTGGGGGATTGGCTGTGCTCGCTGGGCATGTAGTACGCCTACCTGCACATACAAGTCTTTCCTGCCCATTGTCGCATTACATAAAAACATAGACTTTGATGGCAGATAAGGACCACTTGGCCCACCCAGTCTGCCCATTTCCCTACCTATTGGATAAGCTGCAGATCCTAGTTAACCAACAGCCTACTTCTCCCTACCCCCCACTATAATTGCCTTATGTCTGTCCCATGCATTCTTGAATTCCCCCACTGTTTTGACCCCACGACCTCCCCAGGAAGGCCGTTCCATGTGCCCATCACCCTCCCTGTGAAAAAATACTTCCTCACATTGCCCCGAGCTGTCCCCCCTCTGTCTTCAAACTGTGCCCCACTGTTCTTGCACATCTGTCTTTCTGAAAGATGCTACCCTCTCGGACTTTGTTGATTCCTTAGAGGGAAGCTTTCTCTGCTTCCACTTTCAGTATGCCCAGTTCCAATCCTGGGACCTCCCGTTTGTCCTTTCCTCAGTCCCCTGGGTATTTACTAAATGCCTGGCTGTGGTGGCGGCCGCTTTAAGGAGGCAGGGCTTCTTTGTGTTTCCCTACCTGAACGGCTGTCTGTTAGCAGCCTGCTTCAGGGAACACTTGGGTCAGACCCTGGAGTGTACCCTGCACCTTTTCCAGGACCTGGGGATCATAGTAAATCTGCCAAAGTCCTGCCTTACCCCTTGCCCATGTCTTCAATACATAGGTGTGATCCTGGATACCAGCCAGGGCAAGGCCTTTTTGCCTGAGGACAGAGCGGAGAAACTGGTGGAGCAGGCCCATTAGGTTTCCTCCAGCCGACAGGTCACCGCCAGGGTTCTCCTGTGCCTTCTGGGCCACATGTCAGTGGCTATTGTCACTATTCCCCTGGCCTGCCCACACATGCGGGTTCTTTAGTGGTCCTTGAGGGTCAAGTGGGACCAGCACACAGACAACCTGGACTAGTTGCCCGGTCTGGAGGGTTCTGTCATGGTGGCTTGATCCGGCCAACCTCCTGCGGTGGATCTCTTTTCAGCATGCGACACCCCCACCAAACAAATTCTTATGACAGATGCATCCGGCCTGGACTAGGGCGCTCATCTGGCCGATCATCAGACCCAGGGTACCTGGAAGGAAGTAGAGTAAGATCTCCATATCAACATCTGGAGATGTGGGCGGTTCTTTCTGCCCTGCAGGCCTTTCTGACTCATCTCCTCCTGGGTCTGCTGTTGGTGCATACAGACAACATGTGTGTGGTGTACTACATCACCAAACAGAGGGGATCCATTCTTAGCCCCTGTGTTGGGAGGCAATGAGCGAGTCTGGTATTGGGCCATCAAGCATGGTCTGGAGCTCTCAGCCATTCATGTGGTGATAACCTTATTGGTTCTCCTTCGGTTGTCCGTGCTGTGTCTCTGGCAGGAGAACTGAGGTGGTGTGGTGATTGCCCTCCTATATAGCCTGTGCTGACGTCAGATGACTGACAGCAGGGGGCGGTCCCCCGTGGTAGACTGCTAGCTCGAAGTTTTCTGTGTGATCCTAGTGCCTGGTGGCATAGTCCTACCAGTGCGGCCTGCTGCAAGAGCTTCTCTCGAAGATCTACTATTACGGTAAGTTCTTACGTAACTGTACTGTCTTCTTTGGGGATGTCTCCCTCCAGTGAGGCACACCTATGGGACATTGATGTCGTCAGTGTCTGACCTATCTGAAAACCTTTGCTTAGCAGACCACCCACAGCTCCGCACATCCTCTGCACCTGTATAACGTGGGCGACCCCAGACCTCCTCAGTTCTTTCCTTTTCTGCCATTGACCGAATGTCAGTCTGAAGAACTCCCAATTTGGACTTCATTACTGTGTTCTTGGCTGCCTTCGTCTCCTGTTTTTGGCGATGTGGGCCTGTTTTTCTGCCTCCTCCTTGGGCCTTGTTTCCTGTGTTGCTGACACTGCCTGATACATTATCATCGCTGGATGTCAGCTGCTGATGGTCTCCCCTTTCATGGATCCCTGTCAGCCTTTTGCTGCTGTCTGGGTACCTGCTGCCATCCTATCGTTGCACCCTTTTATATAAATACATATATTTCTATATAACACACCAATCAAACACACAAAAAAAAAAAAAACTAAACAAGGTAGACAGTTATGTGGGGAGTAGTACAATGTAATGGCTGTGGGGCAGCAGTCTTCTGGGAGTCTTTCTGGAGGTTGAGATGCTGCCCTGTTTGCAGACAGCTATCTGCCCTGAGGGAGGAAGTTGCCCATCTTCAGGCCGCACTGGACAGTAGCAAGGGAACCTCCCCCATCCAGGGAACACCAGAGCCACCACCACTACCTCAGAGGTTGTGAAGAAAGCACAGCAGTTGGACAACAGTGGGCTCAGGGAGGTAAGGGTGGTGGAACAGAGACCCCAGTCAGTTGTTCCACTCCACAATCCATACACCATTCTGGGGGAGCATAGTTCCCCTATGGATGCACCCGCAGAGGAGACTAAGGAGGGTGCAGACAACTGTCACAAGGGAGGCCCTCAGGAAGGAGGCAGAGGGAACCACAGGGAAAGGAAGCAGCTCCTGGTGGGGGACTCAATTATTAGGCGGATAGAACTGGGGGGAGAAGGGAAAACTGAAGTAAGGTGCCTGCCTGCCTGGTGCAATGGCTTGGAGGAACAGGAAGCTGATCCTTAGGATCACGAGAACAGTTGCACGGGAGTCTGAGTTGGACATCATTGTCCACCTAGGGACAAATGACTTGGCTCATCATGAGATTAGAGCAGTGCAGAAGGACTTTGTAGAGTTGGGGAGGGGCTTAAGACAAGAAGCACACACACTATCCTTTTCAGAGGTGCTGCCTGTCAGTGACATGGGTGAGGCAAGGGTACTTTTCACCATGCAGTTTAACGAATGGTTGAAACAATGGTGTGGAGCACAGGGGTTTGGCTTCATTGGGGACTGGGGTTCCACCTGAGGGACACCAGCCTATACTGGCAGGATGGTCTGCATCTGTCCAGGAAGGAACAAGTCTTTGGGCAATCGGTTTAAATGCTTCATTGGCAAGCTTTTAAACTAGTCAAGGGAGGAGGCACTGATAAGCAGCAGGAAAATCCCAGCCTCCCCCTACAAAACAGGGTACTAAATGAGAAAAAGACCAAGGTAGAAAGGTCAATGGGGATGCTGCTACAGAAGGTAAAACCATCAAAAAATAGAAAGCAATGAGTACCAATGCCATAGTCTGGGTAACAAGTTATGTGGGGAGTAGTACAATGTAATGGCTGTGGGGCAGCAGTCTTCCGGGAGTCTTTCTGGAGGCTGAGATGCTGCCCTGTTGGCAGACAACTATCTGCCCTGAGGGAGGAAGTTGCCCATCTTCAGGCCGCACTAGACAGTGGCAAGGGAACCTCCCCCATCCAGGGAGCACCACAGCCACCACCACTACCTCAGAGGTTGCGAAGAAAGCACAGCAGTTGGACCACAGTGGGCTCAGGGAAGGTAAGGGTGGTGGAACAGAGGCACACCCAGTCAGTTGTTCCACTCCACAATCCATACACCATTCTGGGGGAGCATAGTTCCCCTATGGATGCACCCACAGAGGAGACTAAGGAGGGTGCAGACAACTGTCACAAGGGAGGCCCTCAGGAAGGAGGCAGAGGGCACCACAGGGAAAGAAAGCAGCTCCTGGTGGGGGACTCAATTATTAGGGGATAGAACTGGGGGAGCAGGGAAAACTGAAGTAAGGTGCCTGCCTGGTGCCATGGCTTGGAGGGAACAGGAGAGCATCTCAGGATCACGAGAACAGTTGCACGGGAGTCTCGAGCTGGACATCATTGTCCACCTAGGGACAAATGACTTGGCTCATCATGAGATTAGAGCAGTGCAAAAGGACTTTGTAGAGTTGGGGGGGCTTAAGACAAGTAGCACACACAGTATCCTTCTCAGAGGTGCTGCCTGTCAGTGGCATGAAGTGGGGAGAGGGTACTTTGCACCATGCAGTTTAACAAATGGTTGAAAAAATGTGTGAGCACAGGGTTTGGCTTCATTGGGGACTGGGTTCCACCTGGAGGGACACCAGCCTATACTGGCAGGATGGTCTGCATCTGTCCAGGAAGGGAAATGTCTTTTGGACAATCGGGTTTAAATGCTTCTATTGAAGCCTTTAAACTAGTCAAGGGAGAGGCACTGATAAGCAGAAGAAAATCCCAGCCTCCCCTACAAAAAACAGGGTGCTAAATGAGAAAATACCAAGGTAGAAAGGTCAGTAAGGGGTTACCTACAGAAGGTAAGCCATCAAAAAATGGAGAGCAATGAGTACCAATACCCGTAGTCTGGGTAACAAGCTTCCTAAATTAGTGGCCTTGATGGAGGAGGAAGATCTGGATATTGTGGCAGTCACAGAAACATGGTACACACAGAACCATGACTGGGACGTAAACATACCAGGATACACCTATCTACAGGAGGGACAGGAGGGTAAAAGAGAGGAGGGTAGCTCTCACATAAGAGAAGAAATCAAAGCAACAGAACAAAAGGGTAAACAGGAAGGAGAAGACGACTGTGGGTCAATTTGGAGGCAGGCAATGGCACCACAATCCGCACAGGGGTTGTATACAGACCCCTCTCAGGGGAGGAAATGGACAAGGAAATGATAGAAAGTATACTTAGAATGGCAGATAAAGGGAGATATTGCTGATGGGTGATCTGAATATGCCAGATGTTAACTGGAATGCAGTTGCAGCCAACTTCTAAGAGTGGGGTTATTCTAGATGCCCTACAGGGGCGTGCTGACAACTAGTATTGGAGCCCACTCGAGGGGAGCAATCTTAGACCTGGTTCTCTCAAGCGGAGATGAAGAGAGGATCACAGATGTAGAAGGGTAGCCATCTGGGAACTAGCGACCATCGAACAGTATGGTTCACAATAAACACAGCAATAGAGTCAAACCATACAAAGACAAAGGTACTGGATTTAGGAGGGCTGACTTTGCCAAAATGGGTGAGTGCCTAAGGAATGCATTAGCAAATGGGCAGGAAGGAGGGTGGAAGAACAATGGGAATAATAAAAACTGCCATCACAGAGGTAACAAGCCTTGTGTAAAGCAAACAAACAAAACGAAACGAGGTAAGAAACCACTGTGGTTCTCAAAGGAAGTGGCAGTGAAGGTTCAAGAGAAAAAGAAAGCATTCAGGGAAGTACAAGGAATCAGAAGGAACAGGACAGAGAACTGTATCAGTTAAAACAAAAGGAAGCTGGAAAGGCAGTCAGAACAGCTAAGGGCCCAAACCGAGGAAAAGATAGCCAACTCAGTTAAGAAGGGGGATAAAACCTTTTATAGGTACATCAGGGAGCAAAGGAAGACCAAGGGAGGGATAGTGAGGCTTAATAAAGGGGAGGGAGGGTGAGCAGAGGGTGACTATGAAAAGGCAGAGATACGAAATGAATATTTTTGCTCAGTATTTACAAATGAAGAGGCGGAGGTACCTAAAACAAACAATAGAAACACTCTGGATACAGAAGTTGATACCAGCCCATTTACAGAAGAAAGGGTTCTGAAAGAACTCTTAAAACTGAAGGTGGACAAAGCAATGGGGCCTGATGGGATTCATCCCAGAATTCTAAAAGAACTAAGGGTAGAACTAGTGACACCACTGACTACCCTCTTTAACAAATCATGGGAGGATGGGGTGGTACCTGAGGACTGGAAGAGGGCCGATGTGATTCCCCTTCACAAAAGTGGGAGCAGGGCAGAAGTGGGAAACTACACCAACATAGAGGTGTCGAAAGGGAGAAGGGCAGGGGTAAATGGAGAAAGTGACAAAGGCAAGAAGGACAGGGATGGGGCAAAAAGGAGTAAGGCCATCAAGAAATGGAGGGTAATGAGTACCAATGCCCGTAGTCTGGGCAACAAGCTCCCTGAGCTGGTGGCCTTGATGGAAGAGGGATGCCTGGATATCGTAGCAGTCACAGAAACATGGTACACAGAGAACCATGACTGGGATGTTAACATACCAGGGTGCATAACCTACAGGAGAGACAGGCAGGGGAGAAGAGGGGGAGGAGTAGCTCTCTATGTAAAGGAAGGGATAAAAGCAACTGAACAAAAGAGTAAACCGGGAGGAGAGGAGGCACTGTGGGTCACCTTGGAGACTGGAAAGGGCACCATAATCTGCACAGGGGTTGTGTACAGACCTCCATGTCAGGGGGAGGGAATGGACAAGAATATGATAGAAGGCATTCTTAGAATGGCAGAGAAAGGGAAGATACTGTTGATGGGAGACCTGAATATGCCAGATGTTAACTGGAGCACATTTGCTGCAGCCACATCCAAGAGCAGGGCCATTCTTGATGCCCTACAGGTGGCAGGCCTCAGACAGCTAGTTTCGGAACCCACTCGTGAGGGAGCAACCTTAGACCTCGTACTCTCAAACGGGGGCAGTGAGAGGATCTCAGATCTAGAAGTGGGCTGCCATCTGGGAACAAGTGACCATCAAACAGTGTGGTTCACGTTAAACTCAGCTACAGAGTCAAGCCATACAAAAGTGAGGGTACTGGACTTTAGGAGGGCTGACTTTGGCAAGATGGGAGAGTGCCTCAGAAAAGCACTAGCAAACAGGCTAGAAGGAGGTGTGGAGCAACAATGGGAATCATCAAACTGCCATCACAGAGGCAACAAGCCTTTGTGTGAAGCAAATAAACAAATCAAAATGAAAGAAAAAGCCACTATGGTTCTCAAAAGAAGTGGCTGTGAAAGTCGAGGGAGAAAAGATAGCATTCTGGAAGTATAAAGGAACACAGAAGGAGCAGGACAGAGAGCTGTACCAGTTAAGGCAGAAGGAAGCAGGAGGGAAGTCAGAAGAGCAAAGGCCCAAACTGAGGAAAAGATAGCCAACTCTGTTAGAAGGGGATAAAACCTTTATAGGTACATCAGCGAGCGTAGAAAGACAAAGGGAGGGATAGTGAGGCTGAATAGAATGAACGGTTGGTGGGCAGAGGGGGACAGTGAAAAAGCAGGGATACTGAACGAATATTTCTGCTCAGTATTCACAAAAGAGGAGGGGGAAGTGCCTAATCCAATTAACAGAAGCACTCTTGATAGGGGGGTCGATCCCAGTCCTTTCACAGAAGAAAGGGTTCTGCAAGAACTATTAAAACTGAAGGTGGACAAAACAATGGGTCCTGATGGAATTCACCCCAGAGTTCTAAAAGAATTAAGGGAGGAACTAGTGAAACCACTGGCTACTCTTTTTAATAAATCATGGGAGGATGGTGTGGTACCTGAGGACTGGAGGAAGGCGGATGTGATTCCCCTTCACAAAAGTGGGACCAAGACAGAGGCAGGAAACTACAGACCTGTCAGTCTGACCTCTGTGGTAGGGAAAGTGATGGAGTCACTTCTGAAGGAAAGAATAGTTGAGTATCTAGAGGCCAGTGGGACACAGGACCCAAGGCAGCATGGGTTCTGGCGGGAAGGTCATGTCAGATGAATCTAATAGATTTCTTTGACTGGGTGACCAAAGTAGTAGACCAGGGAGGGGCTGTGAACATGGCCTACCTAGACTTTAGCAAGGCATTTGACACAGTCCCACACAAAAGATTAATAGTCAAATTAACCAGCCCAGGAGTGGGTCCCAGGGTGGTAGCCTGGGTAAAACATTGGCTGCACAACAGGACACAGAAGGTAATTGTAAATGGAGTCCACTCTGAAGAAAGAAGGGTTACTAGTGGGGTACCGCAGGGTTCAGTATTGGGTCCAGTCCTTTTTAATGTCTTCATCAGTGACATTGCAGAGGGACTGGAAGGAAAAGTATGCCTTTTTGCAGATGACACAAAGATCTGCAACAGGGTTGATACACAAGGAGGCGTGGAAAGGATGAGAAGGGACTTGGCAAGGTTGGAGGAATGGTCAGAAGTATGGCAGATAGGATTCAATGCAAAGTAGTGCAAAATAATGCACCTGGGAAACAAGAACCCAGGGGAAGAATACACAATGGGGCGGAGGTAGTAACAACAACAAAAAAGGAAAGGGACCTGGGGGTAATCATATCAGATGGCCTTAAGGTTAGCAAGCAATGTGAGAAGGCAGTAGGGAGGGCTGGGGGTATACTGGGATGCATAGGGAGAGGCATCAGCAGCAGAAAACAGGAAGTTGTTATCCCTCTGTACAGACAGTTGGTGAGACCCCATTTGGAGTACTGCGTCCAGTTCTGGAGACCCCATCTCCGCAAGGACATAGACAGGATAGAGGCAGTCCAGAGGAGGGCAACTAAAATGGTGCAGGGCCTGCAAGAGAAGCCGTATGAGGAGAGACTAAAGGAGCTTAATATGTATACCCTTGAGGAAAGAAGGGAGAGGGTGGACACGATAGAAACTTTTAAGTACCTCAGTGGCATCAACAAAGTCCAAGAGGGTAGCATCTTTCAGAAAAAGAGACGTGCAAGAACGAGGGGACACAATTTAAAGATAGAAGGGGGTGGTTCAGTGGCAATGTGAGGAAGTATTATTTCACAGAGAGGGTAGTGGATGCATGGAACAGCCTTCCTGAGGAGGTTGTGGGGTCTAAAACTGTGGGAGAATTCAAGAATGCATGAGACAGACATAAGGCAATTCTTGTGGGGGGTAGGAAGAAATAGGCTGTTGGTTAACAAGGATCTGCGGCCTATCCTGTAAGTAGGGAAAGGGGCAGACTAGATAGGCCAAGCGGTCATCTGCCGTCAAAGTCTATGTTTCTACAGACCAGTTAGTTTAACCTCAGTGATAGGGAAAATGATGGAATCACTTTTGAAGGAAAGAATTGTCGAGTACCTAGAGGTCAGAGGGGCACAGGACCCGAGGCAGCATGGATTCACAGCAGGAAGGTCATGCCAGACAAATCTAATAGATTTCTTTGACTGGGTAACCAAAGTAGTAGATCAGGGAGGGGCTGTGGACATGGCCTACCTAGACTTTAGCAAGACATTTGACTCAGTCCCACACAAAGACTAATATACAAGTTAGCCAGCCTGGGGTGGGTCCCAAGATGATAGCCTGGGTAAAGAATTGGCTGGAGAATAGAACACAGAGGGTAATAGTAAATGGAGTCCACTCTGAAGAAAGGGGGATTACTAGTGGGGTGCCGCAGGGTTCAGTATTAGGACCAGTCCTCTTCAATGTCTTTGTAAGCGACATTGCAGAGGGACTGGAAGGAAAACTTTGTCTCTCTGCAGATGACACAAAGATCTGCAACAGAGTTGATGCACAAGGTGGGGTGGAAAGGATGAGAAGGGACTTGGCAAGGTTAGAGGAATGGTCAAATGTATGGCAGCTTAGATTTAATGCTAAGAAGTGCAAGGTAATGCACCTGGGAAACAAAAACCCCGGGGAAGAGTACACAATGGGGGGTGAGATACTAACAACAAAAATGGAAAGGGACCTGGGGGTAGTCATATCAGATGACTTAAAGGTGGGCAAGCAATGTGACAGGGCAGTAAGGAGGGCTGGGGGGATACTGGGATGCATAGGGAGAGGCATCACCAGTAGAAAACAGGAAGTTGTTATCCCTCTGTACAGACAGCTGGTGAGACCCCATCTGGAGTACTGTGTGCAGTTCTGGAGACCAATCTACGCAAGGACATAGACAACATGGAAGCTGTCCAGAGGAGGGCAACTAAAATGGTGCAGGGTCTGCACCAGAAGACATATGAAGAGAGACTAAAGGAGCTTAATATGTATAGCCTCAAGGAAAGGAGGGAGAGGGGGGACATGATAGAAACGTTCAAGTACCTCAAGGGAATCAACAAAGTCCAAGAGGGTAGCATCTTTCAAAAAAAGAGGTGTGCAAGAACAAGGGGCACAATTTAGAAGATGGGGGCAGCTCAGAGGTAATGTAGAAAGTATTTTTCACAGAGAGGGTTGTGGATGCATGGACCGGCATTCGGAGGAGGTTGTGGAGTCAAAAACAGTGATTGAATTCAAGCATGCATGGGACAGCCATAAGGCAATTCTAGGGGTTGGGGGTAGAAAGAAGTAGGCTGCTGGTTAACTAGGATCTGCAGCTTATCCATTAGGTAGGGAAATGGGCAGACTGGGTGGGCCAAGCGGTCCTTATCTGCCTTCAAATTCTATGTTTCTGGTATGGTCTCCGCTTATAGCTGCATTGCTCTATTGAGGTGGGGAGAGCTGGTCATATCTGTGGTTCTAGAAACATGGATATGTTCTAGCCACACATTCTGGCAATGTCCTTTCCCCATTAAGAAGTGCCGGAAAGTCTTCAAGCTGGCTTCTCCTACCCACCCAGGTGGTACCTCCCCTAGCACTGCCCCGTGACACCAGTTCTTCCTTTCCACTTGGAAGAATAGGTTCCCACTTTATTGCTCTGCGTTCCTGAGGCCCTTAAACCTTCTAAAACCCTTCATTTGTGAATTTCTTTGATTCAAAAGTCTCTTACTTCTCGTTGCTCCCCAGATGATGCAAAGTCTGCTCCAAGGTTCCAGTTTCGCGGTTGCGGGCAGAAAATGTCATAGTCCGACCCGCACGACTCGTGTGTCTGGTGCTTAGGCCATAAGCACAATGTTCAGACCTGTGATTACTGCTGCACCTTTTTGCCTTCGACCTTGGAGGACCACTTAGCCCATTTGCTCCTTGGAAGACAGAGTGATTGGGTCCCTCCCATCCATTCTAAGGATGCTTGGAAGGTGGTGTCCACGACTGCGGGTTCTGCTAAGTAATTGTCAGCTAAGTGGCCCGTGCTGCAGCCCACTCTTCTTCGGCTTCTGCCTTTTTACCACTGTGTTTGGGGTGTCATTTTCGGGCACCTTCCAAGAACTTTGTCAATCTCTCCCAACTCTTGGAGAGGGTCCTATAGGCTCTAAAAAGCCTAAAAAAGCAAAGGAGAAAGAAACCAAGAAATGGTCTTGTCAGTCGTGGGATCAGGAGTGCTCTTGGGCCTCCGATTCCCATGCCTCTGTGGAGCTCTTGGCCTCGGCTGAGGCTTTATCGGCCACTAGCTCCACAGTTCCCCCATCGAGCCAGTTGGATAAGGAGAGGACCAACTCTCCGGCCGAGATTTTTTTTGAGCCGGTCGAACCGATCCTTTCTTTATAGGAGGTGGACTCCTCTCTCTCGAGGACTCCGGTCCTCTCGGGAGGGACGGGGCAGTCTACTGTCCTGTTGCCTCCCACTCCAGAGCTTCCGGACCAAGGGGTCGGTCAGCAGTTGTTGAGCCTCCCTGTTAGACCCTGCCAGCCTCCCCGGCATTGGTCGAGGTCTCACTCTGTCAGCCCAGACTCAAGCAGCCCATGCCGTTCTCGGCGTTTGCGCTCAAGGCGCTCGAGCAAACTGTGTCACTGTTACTCTTCCTTCTCATCCTCCTCTGGTGAAGAGAGGCACCGGTGTAAACTGCATCGGCACTATGAGGAATTTATGTGGCAACAGCTCCTCTTTACCTGGGTGAAGCAACCCGTGGCATCCAACCCGGCGAAGAGTCCTTGGATTCCAAGGGTTCCTCACTTTCTATGGAGCAAGGCCCTACTTCTTTTATGGGCTTACTTCAGCTCATTTCAGAATCTGAGTCTCCAGCTGGAGCCCGTTCAGAAAAGAGAGAGGTACCCCTTGACCGAGATTCTGGACCAGGATTACTCCCCTGTGGAGGCCTTTCCAGTTCAGGAGGCTATTCTTCGTTCTGCTGTGAATTTTTGGCAGCACCAGCCTCTTGCCTGGCTCCTTCGGCCCGAATAGACCGCAAGTATGCAGTCCCTACCAGTTACCTTTCGGGCTTCACTGAGCACCCCTCAGCTGAGGGGTTAGTGGCCAATTCGATTCTGTCTTTTGATGCATGGGCAACATGGAGGATGTGGACAAACCCCCTGACAAAGAGACCAAGAAGCTGGACCACTCTGCCAAAAAGATGTATGCTGCTTCTTCGCTTGGACTTAGGTAGGCTAGTTCAGCCCTTCTGATAGCACATTTTACACACGCCCTCCTGGGGTCTTTGGATCAGGTGCTCTCTCACCTCCCTGCTGACCTGCAAACCACAGTCAAGCAAGTCCGTGACAAGAGCCGTGCCGTGGCGTGGCGAAGCAGCAGTTCTAAACGGCCATGGACATTGGTGATTCCTGTGCCAGGTCCGTGGCAGTTGCCTTGCGCCGCAGGGCTTGGTTGTGTATCTCCACCTTTACTGCTGATACACAGCACAAATTAGCAGATGTGCCTTTCTTAGGGACTGACTTGTTCAGCCTTGGTGGGGAAGGGCATCTCACCAGAATAGAGAAATCCAGTGCCACCCCATCTGCCCAGAAGGACCAGAAGGGCTCCAAGTACACAAAGAAGAAGCCCTTTTGACCCTCCTCAGCCCCTGCAGCCAAACCTGCCCAGTCCCAGACTGGTCAGTAGCAGGCCCGAGGCCCAAGCCAGGGACCTCTAACACCCAGAAGCTGCGGGTGTGTGAAGGTCTCGGGGTTCTGTCCCTGGAACCTCTCTCGCTTCCAAGTCTGCCCAGTGATGGGATGGGGAGTGCCCTCCTGTCCTGAACCCCCGTGGTCCTCCTGTGGGGGCCGGCTCCGACACTTGGTTTCCAACTGGCCCACTGTTACCACGGGCAGGTTGGTCCTCAAGGTGGTCAGCCAGAGTCTACCTCTGGAATTCAAGCAGTACCCGCCCAGCCGAGCTCGCGCCCCACAGGATGGCATGCTGTCAGCTGACGTACAGTCAGCTCTTCAAGGACTATATCTCCCAGCTGCTGTGTAAGGAAGTGGTGACTCTTGTCTCTGACCCTCCACAGCAGCCAGCGTTTGTGTCCAGGTATTTCCTGGTGCCCCATTCTACAGCTGTACGATCTGAACAAATTTCTCAGGTTTTGCACTTTCCGGATGGTCACTCCATCTGGTATCTCGTGTACAAGGCGACTGCGATTGAGCGCTTTCAAAAAGGGCGACTCAATCACAGCGCTTTTTTACAGGACTACCTGGCAGGGAGGGCGACCGAATAGGGTGTTCAGTGCATATAGCGATAGGATGTTGCTATGTATACACGTGCGGGAGGGACCATGCCATGCGATGTGCAGAAGGGGAAGGAAGGGTTTGTGGCATGTAGTGCGGCAGTGGGCTGCCGAGTTGGCTGTGTGGTGGGTTGGTGGCAGGCTGAGGTTGGAAGGGTGCCGGGTTCAGTTCTGGGCATGCTTATTTTTGCGTCGGGTTGGGGTTTTATTTTTTTTACTTTTGCACACACACACCCGACATGCACCCCCCTGGAGTTGAGAATCCTTTGGGGGGGGGCACAGCTCCCTGCATAAAAAAAACACCTGCATCTCTGGTGCCGTCTTGCTGTTCGCCACGAGTCTGCATCGCCAAAATTCATTTTCAGCGATGTAGTCTCACCCATATGGCGATGGCTATTACGTGGTCGCCATTATCACATGGAACCCTCTGTCTCCGATATTCCTGTCCCTGGGGCAGGACATGTGTGGTTCTGCTCCCTGGATCTTCAGGACGCGTTCTTCCATGTCCCGGTCCATCCATCTCATCAGTGGTTCCTCCACTTCTGAGTAGAGTGTACCCTTTACGAGTTCCAGGCCCATACCATTCGACCTGTCCTCGGCAGCCAGGGTCCTCACCAAATGCATTGCACTGGTGGCTGCACATCTGCGGCATCGTGGAGTCTGGGTGTACCCCTACTTGGATGACTGGCTAATAGCAGGTTCCTCCAGGCAGGGGGTGGAGTGGTCCAGGGATCTGGCCCTCCAGACCTGCGTTTCTTTGGGCCTCCTGGTAAATGATTCCAAATCGGAACTTGTGCCCTTGCAGGTGATGAACTTCATCAGGGCAGAGCCTGACTCTTGCAGAGCCAGGGCTCAGCTCCTGATGGACAGGGTGGAGGCTCTTACCTCCTTTGCTCAATCATTTTGGGTTGGGCGATTGCTCCCTGCTCAGGACCTCCTGCATCTCCTGGGCTACATAGTGGCTTGCACTAGCGTGGTCCATTGGGCCCGCTGGAAAATGCACCCCCTGGAGTGGAAACTGGCCAGCCAGTGGTCTCAGCGCAAAGGTCACTTCAACCAATTGGTCACGGTGACCCAGCGGATGTGGGATGTGCTACAGTGGTGGCTGACCCCAGAACATCTGCAGGAGGGTATCTCATCTGTCTGTCCAGAGCCGACAGTCATCCTGACGGTCGACACCTCCCTTATGCGCTGGGTAGCCCACCTGGGGGACCACAGAGTCCACGTGCTCTAGTCCCCTGAGGAGTCCTGCTGTCATATCAACCTGCTGGAGCTCAGGGTGGTTCAACTGGCACTGACTGCTTTTGCTCCACATCTCAAGGGTCAAGTGGGCAGGTCCAAATGGAGAACACTACGACCATGTACTAACTCAACAAACAGGGTGGTATGCTCTCCCTTCCACTGTGCAGGGAAGCTCTCCACATCTGGACACTTGTGCGCAGTCTGGAGGCAGATCTTCTGGCCATCCGTGTGGCCAGTGTCTCCAGCCAGCTTGCGGACGCCCTCAGTCGGGTGGGCAAGGCATCACACGAGTAGTCTCTTCATCCCGAGGTAGTGCGGAACCTGTTCTTCCGCTGGGACAAGCCTCTGGTAGTCCTGTTTGCATCCAGGGAGAATGCCAGGCTGAGGCTGTTTTATGTGTGCCCCCCCACCAGTAGGGAATGCTGCAGGGGAATGCCTTCTCAAGGCCCTGGACCCCAGACCTTCTCTACACCTTCCCTCCATTTCCCTGATCCACAAAGTTCTGCTCAAGGTCAGGAAGGACAAGGCACAGGTGAGCCTAGTGGCTCCGGACTGGCCTCACCTGTTCTGGTACCCAGATCTCCTCAGCCTCATCAACAGGCTCCCGTGGCATTTACCACTATGCCCAAACCTGCTCTGAGTCAACCAGGGGAAGGTACTCCACCCAGACCTTCAATCCCTGCACCTGACAGCCTGGTATCTGAGTGGCTACAGTTCCAGGCTCTGGGTCTCTCTGAAGATGTACTCAGCGTTGTTGAGACATCTCTGAAGGAGTCGACCTGAAAATGTTATGCCTTCAAGTCAAGTCAAGTCATTTTTATTTAAAAAGACGCCCAATCCCAAAGGCTTTGGGCGCCATACATTAAAAAGAGGTAGAGAAATTTTTCAGCATTTCATGCCATATAAGTACAAAACAGAAGAAACATATATACATAATCATCAAACCCCAAAAGCATGTACAAATAGGTGAGTCTTTAGGCAAACCTTGAAAGTAGTAAGGTTCGGGGCCTCCCTAACTGCAGCTGGCAATGAATTCCAAAAAGCGGACGCGGTGACACTGAAAGCTCGGTCGCCCGCACATTTTAACCTCGCTCTTGGAACAGTTAGGAGGCCAGCATCAGAAGAATGGAGATTACGGGAAGAGGAGGATGGTATCAGGAGATCTGACAAGTAACCGGGGCCCTGTCCGTGTAGGGCCTTATAGGTGAGAAACCCCACCTTGAAGAGCACTCTCCACCTGACAGGCAACCAATGCAGTTCGCGTAGCACAGGTGTAATTTGACAGAATTTACTCTGCCCGGTTAAAAGCCGGGCAGCAGCATTCTGCACAAGCTGCAGTCTGCGGAGAGAGCCCCCAGAAATCCCGAGATAGAGGGCATTACAGTAGTCAAGCCTCGAGTGACTAAGGCATGTATCAAGGTAAGGAGGTCCAGAGAGGGAACAAGGGCTTAATCCTGGCGATGTTACGAAGATGGAAAAAACAGGAGCGAACCACGGAAGAAATCTGAACCTCCATGGTCAAATTCCTGTCAAACATCACACCAAGATTTCGCACCCACGGGGAGGCCATCAGTGACGCGGCCCCTAGCACAAGGCCAGTTGCCGAATCAGAAGCCAACCCATCACGAACTCTGTTCGACTCCACTACCAATACCTCAGTCTTATCAGGGTTCAGTCTAAGCCAGCTGGAGGCCATCCAGTCGCTAATCTCAGCCAGGCAGATGTTCAGCACATCTACTGCGTTGGATGTTCCTGGAGCAAAAGATAAGTATAGCTGAGTATCAGCATAGCAATGAAAACTCAGTCCATACTTTCTATTGATCCCCCCCCAGGGGCAGCATATATACTGCAAACAACATTGGGGCCAACACCGAACCCTGAGGGACTCCACACAAAAGGAGACTGGGTGTTGATGAGAAATTTCCCATCACAACCCGCTGTCTCCTATTTGTGAGAAAGGACTCAAACCACTTGACGACACCGGTGAGTCCACATAACTCCCTCAGGCGGAGAAGCAACACACAATGGTCCACAGTATCAAATGCTGAAGAGAGATCGAGGAGAACAAGAATTGTCTCCTCGGTCTCTAGCCCTGAGGAGGTCATTTTGCACCCGAACTAACGCAGTTTCAGTGCTATACCTGGCCCGAAAAGCTGACTGGAAGGGATCGTACAACTCGTGAGTCATGAGATGTTCCTCCAACTGAAGCGATACCACCTTCTCAACAATCTTCCTCAAAAATGGGAGATTCGAGATAGGACGGTAGTTTGTTCTGACCTCCGGGTCCAGAGAAGATTTCTTTAAAAGGGGTCTAACCAGAGCCTCCTTCAAGGCATCCGGGAAGACACCCTGACTTAAGGAGCACCGGACAATCAGGGCAAACACCGGGCCAACAGAGTCAATGCATCTCATTAAGACATGCGTTGGCACTGGGTCCAGTTCACAAAAGGTATGCCTCAGATTGGCCACCACCTCAATTACCTCACGATCCTCCACTGGCCTAAACTCACCCCAGTCAGGCGGAGTGCACTTAGTACATAACTGGTAACCTCCCGTCGGATCAAAGACACCCTGTCTGAGAAAAAACGAGCAAAATCCTCACAATCCTCATTAGAGGAAACTCTACTGGGCTGGAGACAGACAGGATGGAGAAGTCTGTCAACAGTCCGGGAGAGCGAGGCTGGTCGGTCTCTCCCAGCAGCAATCTCCCGAGACAAAAACAATGTCTTCTTTCGGTCGATTTCCTCCTGATATGCACAATAATGTGCACGCAGGACCAGTTTGTCTGTCTCCAGGCGGGATTTCTTCCAGCAGCGCTCCAATCTCCAATCCATCTTCTTCATTTCCCTGAGATCTCCATCAAACCATGGAGACCTCCAGTACGAAGTTCTGGGTCGTACACGGACAGGTGCGAGGGAGTTGATGGCGTCGGATAGAACCCTATTATAGGTATCTACACCGACACCAACAGCTGCGACGCATACATCACCTAAACTAGATAGATCAGCAGCTGCCATAAAACCCACAGGGGTAAGATCTCCCAAAGGCCGGCAGCGGATCATCTCAGCAGGAAGTAAACTTACGGCAGGAGCCCTAGAGATTCTCCATTTGGTGTCAGGGCAAAGAGCTGGACCCTTCGACTTGTCTAGTGGCTGACATTCTTGACTACCTTTGGTCCCTCTCTACAGGGGGCCTTCGGTCGACGACCCTCAAGGTCCACCTGTCATCTCTGTTTACCAGGCACAGGCCGGTCAGCAGTCAGTAGCGCAGGAGAAGGTGGTCTGGCGCTTTTTCAATGGCCTTGACTACATTTCCCCCCCGGGTGCATGAACCACCACCACCTTGGGATGTACTGCTGGTTTTGGCAAAGCTCATGGGCAAGCCATTCGAACCGATGCACAGGTGTGAAATGTCTCACCTGTCATGGAAGTCCGCCTTCTTGGTGGCTATCACGTCAGCCAGAAGGATCAGTGAACTCCAGGTGCTCTTGGTGGAGTCTCCTTACCTGGTCTTCCACAAGGATAAGGTTGTCCTGCACCCCATCCCGAAGTTCCTTCCGAGGGTTGTGTTGGATTTCCACCTTAACCAGGTGATTAATCTCCAAATGTATTTCACCCGTCACACCTCGGAGGCCAAGCACTGGCTCCATACTCTGGACCTGAGGTGAGCACTCCCTTATTATAAGGAGTGTAGGGCTGGAGTTCAGAGAAAGGTTCACCTGCTGTTTGTCACCTACGCTGAAGCCGCACCTGGCAGACCTGCAGCCAAGTGGATGATTGGCAGGTGGATTGTATCCTGCATCGATCTCTGCTATAGGTTGGCAGGTAGGGAGCCTCCCAGAGGGCTAAGAGCTCATTCCACCCATCCTCCCAGAGGGCTAAGGGCTCATTCCACCTGTCATACTGCTGCATTGGTGGCTGCTTCCAGGGACATCCCTATCCAGGAAATCTGCAGGGCTGCTACCTGGAGGTTAGCACACACCTTCATTTCCCATTACCACATTGACCTCTAGTCATGCTGGGATGCTGGTTTTGGGGCCTCAGTTCTCCAATCTCTGTTCCCTAAATAGGGTGTGTGTGCCTTGCCTCCCTCCTCCCGGGGAACTGCTAGGAGTCTGCCAGAATGTGTGAATAGAATAACTTATCCACGTCCCTAGAAAAACAGGTTACTCACCTGTAATAGTAGATCTTCCATGGGGATAATCTCTTGCAGCAGGCAATACACTTGGGTCATCACCAGAGGGTATTGTGGTGCATGGCAGCTCTCTTCTAGCAGTCTTTTGCCAGGGGCCGCCCACACATGACATCATCATTCTGCTCCCATGTGAGTGGGCGGTCCCTGGTTTCCTCAATTCATTTTTCTGTCATCTTCAGCTCACACGCAGCAGCTAGTGCATAGAGCAGCAGTCATCAACGAGAACTTGAGCTGGAAACAGAATTTCTCTGTTTCCTTTCCTTCATCGATGAATGTCCAAAGAATCTACAAGCAATACAGCGCTTTTTTGCTCATGTCGTGGTAGGAAGATCTACCGTTAAGACAATCATGCCATTTGTGTTAGGTGTCTAGGTCCCACGCACAACACCATCTCCTGCCTTCATTGCCAAGAATTCAACCAGACAACCCATCGATGACGGCTACAGGAGATCGAAGCACACCTCATGGAGCAGAAAGTGCCTCTCTTAGGGAAAGGGGCCTGTTCCAAAGAGCCCCCTACTACCGCTTCACATAAGAAGCACAATCATGATAAGGATAAATCATCCTCATCCTCATCTTCATCGGGCAAATGCTCATCGACAGCCACCATTGACGATGCCCTCCAGACTGCTTTCTCGTTGACGGCGCTTTCTAATGCCCTTTTAGCAGTCTCTATGGAACCCTATGGTGGTTCCCTTGACGTCCCGTCAATGATCACTCATTTCCCATCAATGACGTCTCCATTTAAGCATTCCAGTGCCTCTTCCTTTACTGCCCCGTCGATGATGAGTCATTCCTTTATGAGCAGAACTACTGGGTTTGCAGTCTCCGCTGCTCTTCCGCCTTCACAACCTTTCTCCCATAGGGGCAGAGTGGATAGGGATCGGGACCCTGGACTTTATCATCCAGGTGCTAGAGCTGTTTATACCTCACATCCTATTTCCTCAACTATCCCCCTGGTTTCTCAGAAAACCCCACCCCCTCCCTCTGCCTCATTGGACGTAGCCACAGTGGTACAACAGGTTCTACAAGTAATCAGACACTCGCAACCTCCTACTCCAGGGGAGGCGAGTCACCCTTCACTTTCTCCTACCCTCCCCTAGTTTAAACGCTTCCAGGGAGACAGGGAACGCTCACCTACCTGGTCCCCTCCCTCTTATGAGGAAGAGTACTTTTCAGATGAGGTTGAATTTCTGGATGGCTTTCCCGGAGATCTGGAGGATGTTGACCTACAGGACTTGGACTCTCGTCCCTCGTCCTCTCTTTCTACTGTCTCCTCTTTACATGAGGATGCTTCCCGCCACACAGCTGGCTCTCCACCTAATGACCCCCCTTTTCATGAGATGATGATTCAAATTCAGAAAATCATGGGAATTTTAACCACCGAACATGATAAAGAAAGGATATGACAGACTATCTGGAACTGCCTGAAAAGCCTGTAGTAGTGGTACCCTGACTTATACAAACTTACCAAAATGCCGTATTGGTGGCTTGGAACCAACTCACGGGGGTTCCAGCCATTCCTTGGAAGGCAGATCGCCTTTACCAGGCTCCTCTTGACCATCTCTTCCTTTCCACTAGCCTTGAGGCTGGCTCGGTAGTGATTACCGCAGCTCATGATCGTACTAAACACCCAAAACACATGAGCTCATTACCTCCTGATAAGGAGTCCCGCCGACTTGACTACCTCAGGAAGAAGGTGTTCCAGGCGGGTGCCATGAATCTTAGAATTCTAAATTTTTTGGGACACATGGTTATATATCAACATACCCTCTGGTCCTCTGCTGTAGAACTAGTCAATAAACTCCCTCCGTCCCTGGAGAAGGACCACTTATTGGCTGCCATTTCCACTGGCAACTCCATATCCGGACACCTGCTCTGCTCAGGTTATGATGCTGTGGATACTTTGGCCTGCACAGCAGCCATGGGGATTACCCTGAGACACCACACTTGGCTACGTGTATCTGGATTTATACCAGATATACAACATAGTGGAAAATGCCCCTTTTAATGGATCTAAACTGTTTGGTCCCGGTACCCAAATGCTTCTGGATGCTCTCCAGGCTTCAGGGCGGACCTTATGTATGGTAAATGGCGTGTATCATACCTCACAGCCATCTTCCCAGTACAGCTCTCAGTTCTCCTTTCAATTGAAGAGGGGCGGTAAACACAGAGGTACCTACAGAGGCAGATTCTGTGGTCGTTCCCAGCCTTCTTCCAGGACCGCCACTCCTACCTCCAAGGACTCCCACTCCCATCCTCCAGGTGGAGCCGGTTAGCCCACTTCCCAGTGACCAATTGAGGCATTGCCTGGGCTTCCTGCACCAGGCCTCGGAAGCCATTGGCGGTCGCTTTGTCCTCCATTTAGAGACCTGGCAGGCGATAATATCGGATGAGTGGGTACTTCAGATTATAAGGATGGGGCACATGCTAAAACTCACGTCAGTGCCTCCCCCTCATCCCCCTGACTTTGTCAATTACCCACCTGACCATATTCCTTTTCTCCAGGAGAAACTTCAGACACTTCTTCACAAGAATGCCGTCTATCCAGTCCCTCCACTAGAGTACCACCAGGGATTTTACACCCATTTCTTTCTAGTACCCAAACAAACTGGAGATTTCAGACCTATATTAGACCTCAGATAGCTGAATCTACACATTCAGTGCAAAAGGTTCCATGTGGTCACCTAAACATCTATAATGCCAATGTTAAAACAAGAGGATTGGCTATGCACATTAGACATGAAAGATGCCTGCCTACATATCCCCATCCACCCTACCCACGACCGGGTTCCTTCACTTTCACCTGCTGGGACAACATTACCAATTTCAGGCACTCCTGTTCAGTCTCTGATGTGCCCCGAGAGTCTTTACCAAGTGCCTAGCAGTTGTGGTGGCAGCTCTGAGATGGGATGGACATTTTGTCTTCCCGTATCTGGACAACTGGCTTGTGAAGGCAGACTCAGAAACCTCTCCGCTTTCCTCCCTTCAGGTGACCCTCACTCTATTCCAGTCCCTAGGAATTACAGTCAGTTGGCCCAAGTCCAATCCAGCCCCTAACCATTCGCACCAGTATAGGAGCTGTTCTGGATACTGCCTACGTCAGGGCTTACCTCCCTGCCGACAGACAAAACAGAATTCTGTCTCTGGCTTTCCAGATACAAACACAACAATTTATCACAGCCAGACATCTCTTATGCCTTCTGCGGCACATGGCTGCGGCCATCCCCATAGTGGTCTTCGCCTGTCTACATATGAGACCAGTCCAGTGGACTCTTCAGAACCAATGGCGGCAAAAGACAGGGGATTCTGAAAACCAAATCAGAGTCACTCCTGTTCTACGCTCGGCCCTAACTTGGAGGACCCAACGTGCCAACCTGTCTCTAGGTAGGCCCTTCCACTCCATTCCTCTCCAGCAGACGTTAACCATGGATGCTTCCCTCGACAGCTGGGGTGTGCACCTGGGTCCCTACAAGACACAGGGCAGGTGGCCCCAATTCTCCATTTCTCCCCATATAAATCTACTGGAAATGGGAACGATCCTTCTCGCCCTTCAGGCTTTCTGCCCCATCTTTCTCCAGGGCCTCTCCTGATCCAGTCAGACAACACCTTAGTGGTGTACTACCTGAACAAACAAGGAGGTACCAAGCCCCGCACTCTTTGCAGGGAGACAATGGCGGTTTGGCAGGAGGCCATATTTCAACACTTATCGTTGATAGCCATCCGTCTACCAGGACGCCACAATATCCTGGCCGACTTTCTCAGTCATCAGGCCTCCATGCATGAGTGGACACTTCATCACAAAGTACTTCAGATGATCTTTCAATTGTGGGGAACCCCACATCTCAATCTCTTTGCCTCCCCCAGCAATCACTGACTCCCCAGATACTGTACTGTTATCCCAAACAGAAAGGGACAGTCTACAGATGCCCTGTCCCAACCATGACAACAATTTTCTTATTTGCTCTCCTCCCCCCATCCCACTCCTGCAATGGACTCTACTGGAACTACAACTCAGACCTGCCACCATGATTCTCATAGCCCCTCTGTGGCCTCAGCAGGTGTGGTTTCCCCTACTTCAACAGTTCTCAGTAGCAGACCCCATTCCGTTGCTGATCAGGTCAGATTTGTTGACTCAAGATCAAGGAACCCTTCTTCATCCCAGCCTGAAGTCACTACACCTTCACGCTTGGCTCCTGAGGATGCTTTCATAACCCATCTTCAAGTCTCCTCACCTGTGGCCAGTATTCTGTTGGCTCCAGGCAAACCATCTACCAGAGAAACATATAATGCTAAATGGAAGCGCTTCTCCATATGGGCCACTTCCTGGTCATTGGAACCTTATTCATGTCCACTGACTAAAGTGTTGGACTACCTGGCCCACTTGCCGAGACAGGTTTGAGCTACTCCTCTATTAAAGTTCATTTGGCCTCTATCTCGGCCTTCCATGAGCCCTTGGAAGGGAGACTACTGTATCAACATCATCTTGCCAAAATGTTCCTAACAAGAATGCTACACATCAAACCTCCCATTAGACGACACACCTCTGTGAGATCTCAATTTCCTTTTGGAAAAATTGACCCTTGAGCCTTTTGAACCAGTGGCCACTTGCAATCTCTTCTTCCTTTCTTAGAAGACAGTATTTTTAGTGGCCATCAATTCCGCTTGGCGTATGTCTGAGCTCCATGCCCTCTTGTGTAAAGAGCTTTATGTAATCTTTCACAAAGACAGAGTGGTTCTCTGAACCAGTCCTTCCTTTTTACCTAAGGTGGTCTCAGAACACACTTTAAATCAGAGCATTGAATTGCCAGTTTACTACCCTGAGCATTCTAATTGGGGAGAATATCTTCTACACACCTTAGATGTCCATCACATTTTGAGGTACTATACCAATTGTGCCAAATCTGTTAGAAAAACTTCTCAGCTTTTTGTTACCTTCGCCTCAACCAGGGAAGGTCTCCCGGTTGCTAAACAGACCATCTCCAAGTGGCTGGCACACTGTGTAACATTTTGTTATAAGAAATATAACAAGCCATTACCAGAATCTGTCCAAGCCCATTCTACCAGAGCCATGGTCGCTACAGCGACCTGTTTCAAAGGGGCTTCTGTTACAGATCTCTGCAATACAACCACATGGTCCACGATACGTACTTTCACGAAGCATTACAATTTAGATATTGCTTCTCGGCATAGGACGGCCTTTGGCTGAGCTGTCCTACAAGGTCTTTTGCCATAACTTCCGCCCTTCTTGGGTTTACTGCTTGGGAATCATCCAAGTGTATTACCTGCTGCAAGAGATTATCCCTGTGAAAGATAGTACAGTCGCGTACTTACCGTAACAGTAGATCTTCAAGGGGTATCTCTTGCAGCAGGTACGATCCCTCCCTCCATCCCCCTCCTTCTCAAAGAGAACAACTTCGGATCCCAATACATAGGGGAAGGGATACCTGTGGTACCTCGGATCTCCCTCAGTCCTCGCTTAGCAAGCTGAATCCGGCAGGGATCTGAGGCTACCAGGGACCGCCCATTCCTATATAGGAGCAGAATGATGATGTCATGTGTAGGCAGCCCCTGGCAAAAGACTGCTAGAAGAGAGCTGCTGTGCACCACAGCGCCCTCTGGTGATGACCCAAGTGTATTTCCTGCTGCAAGAGATACCCCTCGAAGATCTACTGTTACAGTAAGTATGCAACTGTACTTTCTAAGAGTGGTATATGTTGTTCATCCACACAGACCCACCTGGCCTCCCCCGGCAGTGGTGCACAGGGATGCTTCCAGCGGCAAGAACTGGTGTCATGGGGCAGTGCTATAGGAGTTACCACCCAGGTGGGTGGGAGGAGCCAGCTTAGAACATAGAAACATAGAATTTGACGGCAGATAAGGACTGCTTGGCCCACCCAGTCTGCCCATGTCCCTACCTAATGGATAAGCTGCAGATCCTAGTTAACCAACAGTTAACTTCTTCCTACCCCCACCCCCTAGAATTGCCTTATGGCTGTCCCATGCATGCTTGAATTCCACCACTGTTTTTGACTCCACAACCTCCTCTTGAAGGACATTCCATGCATCCACAACCCTCTCTGTGAAAAAATACTTCCTTACATTACCTCTGAGCCGCACCCCCATCTTCAAATTGTGCCCCCTTGTTCTTGCACACCTCTTTTTCTGAAAGATGCTGCCCTCTTGGACTTTGTTGATTCCCTTGAGGTACTTGAAAGTTTCTATCATGTCCCCCCTCTCCCTCCTTTCCTCGAGGCTATACATGTTAAGCTCCTTAAGTCTCTATTCATATGTCTTCCAGTGCAGACCCTGCACCATTTTAGTTGCCCTCTTCTGGACTGACTCTATCCTGTTTATGTCTTTGCGAAGATTGGGTCTCCAGAACTGCACGCAGTATTCCAGATGGGGTCTCACCTGCTGTCTGTACAGAGGGTTGAAGACTTTCCAGCACTTCTTAAAAGGGAAAGGACACAGCCAGAATATGTGGATGATTAACATATACCACTCCTAGAACTACTGTTACAGGTGAGTAACCTTTTTTTATTACAGCTGTTCTGACCATTTTTTGACAACCAAGGTCAGTTTGTGGCTTCATAGTAAGTAAGTAAGTAAATCTTTATTTATATAGCGCCTTTCAATATCAAGGCGCTGTACAGAATATAAAGCCATAATTATGCAGGCAGACAACAATATAAATTAAAATCTAAAATCAGTCTAAAATAGTCCCACCTACCCATTACCACATGGCTCTTGATGCCCTATGGCTCCAGTGTCTGGCTTTGCCTTGGCGCCATCTTTGCTGTTTGTGCTGGGGTCGTCATTTTATTGGTGTTCCCCTTTGTGCTGGTCATCTCCTGGATCTGCCTGGTTTCTGTTCCCACTCCATGTCCAGTCCCCTGCTGTGTTCACCTTTCTGTCGTTGGCTCTACCTTTGACTTGGCTTTATACTCAGTCCAGCCATCCTCTGGGGCGCTTCAGTCCGTTCCTAGCTTCATGCATGTCCCTCTGGTTCTGCAGGCCTGTGGCTCCCTTTGGCCTCATCAGTGTTTGTCCTTTCCTTGTTGACAGTCTTGCTGTTGATTTGGGGTTTGTCATTTGTTGGTGCTCTCCCTTTCTTCTTGTCATTATCTGGCTTTGCCTCTTCATCATGCTCCCTAAGTGTGCAGTCCCCCCTGCTTTGGGAGTGGCTGTTTTATGTTTGTTTTGTAGTCTGCTTTGTCCTCGACCTGAGTTAGTGACCAGTCCCACCATCTTTTAGGATGCCTCAGTCGGTTTCTGGCATTGTTCCCCAGCCCCCATTTTCGTAGGGCGGGGGGAGGGTCCCCTCAGGATTCATTTGCTGGACTTGTTACATGGATTTGCTTGTTGACTGGGTCAGTGTTGCCATTTATGGCATCTCCATTTTTGAGTGGCCATCACCAGGCTTTGCCACACTGGCATAGCTGGTCCCCTGCTTTGTGCAGAGCTGTTTGCATTTGCTGTCATCAACTTTGCCTGCAACTTGTCTTTCTGCAGCTGGTCCAGCCGCTCTTTTTGGGCCACTTTGGTTGGTTCCTAGCTTACTTGCCTGACCCTGTGGAGCTTGTGACTTCCCATGGCTGTGTCACCTGGTTTTGCCTCACAGTGTTCTGTTTGCTGTTTGGCATAGGATTGCTGTTTGTTGCCATCCCTCTTCTTGCTGGTCATCGTCTGACTTTGCCTTATCGACGTCTCCTCTGCTTCTTACATGGCTACATCCCTGGGTGCAGTTGTCTACTTTCCCCTTGGCTGTGGTTTTGTGGCCATTCTGTGCATCCTTTGGGCCTTTGCCTTAGGTTTGTGGCCTCTGGCTGAGCCCTCCTGTGATTGTGGAGCACATGGCTCTTGTGGACAGTCATGTGGCTTTGCCATGCAATTTGTTTAATGTTTTGTATTGTAGATTGTGTACATTTTTACAGTAGTTCATGTTTGATCACCACCTGGCTTCACTTCGGCAACCTTCTTTGTCATCGGGTTTCCTGCTGACATTGTGGTTTGGTCGTGTGGCCTGGCCCCATCTACTTCCCTTGTTTATACCCCATCTTTGTGTCTATACACTGACCATTGTTTGTGTGCTGTTGATTCAGGATTTATTTGTGTCAGCTGAGACTTCTGGGTGTCTTGCTTCTATGCTCCTTATGCTCTGTTGGGGTCATCCTATTATGACTCCCTTCTTCTTGGCCTATGGGATATTGGCCTGCATGCTGATTGGCTCATATGCCTTCCTGCAGCACCCCATCCCCACCCCCACCCCATTGCCTGGGGAATTGCTTGGAAATCATTCCATAGGTGTGGCTTAGTGGAGGGAGATATCCCCAGAAAGAACACTTCATTACCGGTAACAGTAAATCTTTGGGTGAATCTCCTCCAGTGAGCCATAGCACACTCTTCTGCATTCCCCCTTGGTTTGGTGGGGTCTAATACAGAGTTTGTATGTCATTATTTCTCCCTGTTTATCCTTTAGTGTGTTTTCTTTGCTGAAGCATAGTTCCTTTTTAGGGCTTCAACGTGCTTGTCTTTGCTGTTCATCGGTCTAGTACAACACTGTTTCTTTGTCACTGACAGTACACGTCTGCATGGACTGCCCACTAGGCAAAAGTTTCCAAATAGATTCTCTGCTGATGGCGTCTTATGTTCCATAGGTGTGGCCCATTGGAGGAGATTCCCTCAAAGGTCTGCTATTACTGGTAAGTAACAGTTCTTTTACAAGAGTGACCTATATGTCAATACAACGATGCTTAATGCAGGTGGTTGCAATGCAGAATAAAGTTTTCACAATATACAGAAGGATATAATAGGGATACAGAAACATGCATAGTGTATGGCAGAATACAGTGGAGGGTACAGAAAATGCAGCATAGCTCATAGAATAAGAAGGGTGCAGTAGGACTGTACAGGGCACACACCTAGTGACCAGGTTAAGTGGTTTAAAGTGTTATTTTTTAATATGGACACATTTATTGGAGCTAATGGCTGCTTCAGTGGCACACCATTCCATGCATTCACTGCAGTATATTTGAGGGATTTCTGGCCCCAGTTTGTTATGGCAGTGGGTTGCTGAGGTGGTTTTCTTTTCTTTTTTCTTTTATATTTTATTTTTGTCCCCCGTTTTTGCCTCATCAGCTGCTGGGACCTCCTTCCACCTACCCAAGCCCTTATGCCTGCCGCAGGAGTCCATCCGTGGTCCTGCCCACCACCAGCCTTCACTCTACAACCTCCCCGGACACCCCGACCATAACCCATGGTTGGTTTCCCAAGCCAGGAGAAGATACTTCACTTAACAGTCGGGGCCCTTGAGGAGGAGTTGACAAGGCATGGGAGGAGTCGAAGTGACCCTGCTGTGGCATGGGGGGCAGGGTGGCTTCATCTGCCCATTGCTGCTGGGGGTATTTTGTCCCCTGCTAGGTCCTCCCCTTAGCCCACCCTGGGGGATGGTCCTGAGAAGTGACCCGGCAATCAGCCTGTCAGAGGGGTGGGTAAGTCCCACCCCTCCTTTGGTGCTCCCCTGCCGTCCCCTGCTCTGGGTGGGTGACGCCTCTGCATCACCCGCCAGGGGAGTGGGTGCATGCCAATGTGAGGTGACCCCAGAGGGACCACTTATTCCTTCCCTCACGACACCCCCTTCCCCCTAGGTCACCAAGGGGCAGTCATGCATCAGAAGGAGGTGCCCTGCCTCACCAGTCAGCACCAGACGTCCTGGACTCTGGGCACAAACCTGGGTCATCTGGATGGCCAGCTAACTCTACCACTGTGCTAGGTGGCCAGCACTGAGGTGTTTTTTATCCTGTGACCTCTGGTTCAGTTTAGGCTTGTGGGGTTTTAAGAGGTTGAGTAGGCAGGATGGGCTGTCATCACAAGGTGATGCACATAAGAAACAAAAACCCCAGGATGGAATAAGGTTGGAGAGGAGAGGGAGGCAGGAAGTAGAGCAAACTGGAAGGGATGTGGAAGTCGTCTCTCTTCCCAGAATATGGACCCTTTTACATGTGCTGTGAATGCCGTGTTGGAATTTGTGCTTCTCCTGTCTGACTGTGGCCTGCAGTATTCCTCTATTAAGGTGCATTTGGCCACTGTATCCACTTTCCTTGCCCCATTGATGGCTGTACGGTTGCCCAGTTAGAGTTGTCCTGTACATTTGAGAGGTATTCTTCATTTGAAACCTCCAATCCATAATCCAGTCCCTCCTTGGGACTTGAATTTCATTGTTAGGAAATTGACATTGGCACCTTTTACGCCTGCCACAAGTTGTGGCCTATGTTTGCTATCATGGAAAACATTATTTTTAGTTGTAATTACCTCAGCTCAGAGGTTTTCCAATCTTTAATGTATGAGCCTACTTATTTGATTTTTCAAGACAGTCTCTTTGCGTACACATCCTAAGTTTCTTCTGAAGTTGGTATCAGGATTTACGCTGAATCATACGATACATCATTCTGTATATTATCCCGAGCATGCCAACCAGGGTGAGGCACTGGTCCATACTTTAGATGTACATAGGACACTGAGATACTAATATTAATCACACCAAGGACTGCAAAAAATCCTCTCAACTTTTTGTTTCATTCACTCCTGGGAAAGAGGGTACTTCTGTTTCTAAATAATGCCAATCTAAATGGTTGGCACATTGTATTATATTCTGTTGAAGGAAGCATGGTAAGGAACTTCCTGGTGTTGTTCATGGCCGCTCCACAAGGGGTATGGTCACTTCTGTTGCTTATTTCAAAAATGTCCCTGCTGCGGACATAGTGCTGCAGCCACATGGTGCACTGTCCACAACTTCGCAAAAAATTCCAGCCTGGACATTGTCTCTTGTGGATGGGCTGGTTTTGGGGTTGTCATACTGCAAGACCTTCTGTCTCGATTACATATCTGACTGTGCTATCCTCCCTGCTGCTTTATACTGCTTGGGAGTCATTCCAAAGCTGTGGCCTAATGGAGGCAATGTCCTCCATGAAGATAGAACAGTTACATAAGAACTTCCAGTAGCCCATGCTGTACCCACCCTCCTTCCCCCTTTTTGATTTCATTGAGATTTATATCAGATGCTGTGCCTAAAACCTTACTCCATGCATCCTGACTCCTGCCCCATGCCTTTGCTTGTATGTCTGATGCTGGTCTAACCTCCTAGTTCTAGGGTTGTGGATATGCTTCACTAGCCACACTCTCCCAGTTCCACTGGAATAGTCAGATTTGCTGAATGTTTTTAGGCTAAGCTTCTCCCACCACCTTAATCATAGAAGCTTGACAGCAGAAAATGACCATACCGGCCCATCTAGTCTGCCCTTTTTTCCCCTACACCTCCCTCCTGCAGCCCTGCCTCCCCATACTCAACCCCATATGCTTGTCCCATGCCTCTTGAATTCTTCCACGATTTAGCCTTACCACTCTGTCTGGTAGTCTGTTTCAGAGCTCCACCACCCTCTCCATGAAAAACACCTCTCCACATTGCCCTGTATCTTTTCCTTGCAGTCTGAGGCTGTGCCTCTTGTCTTGACCCTCTCTTCCGGCAAGTAAACCTCTTCTCCCACTTTATTGAGCCTTTACATATTTAAAAGTTTCAATCTTGTCCCCCTTTCCTCCTCGTCTCCAGCTGTACAGATCCAGCTCCTTACACCTCTGCTCATATGACTTTCCCTGCATACCCTGCACCATCTTAGTTGCGCTTCTCTGAACCCTCTCCAGTGCATCTATATCCTTGCGGAAATGTGGCCTCCAGAACTGAACCCCGTACTCCAGGTGCAGCCTCACCATGGCTTTTTAAAGGGGCATTATTACCTCCCTCTTTCTGCTAGTAATGCCCCTGCCTATGCATGCCAACATTCCATTGGCCTTTCCCGTCCATGTCAGTCCAGCTAGAGCCAGTCCAAGAAAGGGCTGAGTACCTTTGTATGGACATTTTGGATAGGGACAAATCTGTGGAGGTTGCATGTCCTCTGCCTGAAGCCATTTTAGGACTGTTTCTCGGACCACCCCTTTACGGAGGGGTTAGTAACTGATTCGGTGTTCTGCAAGTCTGGATACCATGGGGACATGGACAAGTCTTGAGTCCATAAGATTGATTACACTGCAAACAAGGTCTATGCTGCAATGGCCTTAGGTCAGCCTAGCTATGCCATGATGATCGCCAGTTTCAGTGACTCCCCGAAGGGAATTTTTGATTCCATCCTCCCTCACCTGCCAGTTGATTAGCATTTAGCGGTGGTGGTCATCGGAGAACAAAGTCAGTTGTTGACTAAACACCATCTCCAGATGGCCTTGAACATGGGCAATTCATGTTCTTGTGCAATGGCAGTGGCCTTCTACATGCATTGCAGGGCCTGGTTGTGTCTGTCCACCTTCAAGGCAGACACCCAGCACAAACTGGCCAATGTCCCATTCTTAGGCACCAACTTATGTGGCCCTGGCATGAAAGGACATCTTGCCCATCTTGAGAAGTCCACTGCCACCCTGGATTCTGTGGCATCATCCCAGAAGGACACAAAAAAGAAGCCTAAGAAACAGGCTTTCCAGTATTGGTCCTTTCGTCCACAGCTTCCTTGGCAGCAGCTCCAGCAGGGGCAATATCAAGCCTGGTGCCCCAAGTCCAGGGCCCAGGGTCCTGAAAAGGGGGGGCAGGGGAGGTGGTGCCTCTCCAGCTGCAGTCACCAGTGCCCCCACAAAAGCTACTCAGTGATGGGTTGTGAGTGTCATCTCTCCACCCATCCTGTCCCTGTCTGCACTCCCTGTCAGAAGTCAACTACATCACTTCTTGCCACATTGGTCCTGTGTCACAATGAACAAGTGGATGTTGGATGTAGTGGGCAGAGGGTTGCCTCTGAACTTTGAAGCTGTTCTGTCTTACTGCCTCCATGCACCTTGGGGGTCCATGGTGTTGCAGGACACGCTGTCTGTCCATCGAGAGGACATTGCTCAGCTACTTGCAAAAGGGGATGGATACATCATGTTTCAGATGCCCTGACCAGTCAGGGTTACATACCCAGGCACTTCCTGGTCCTGAAACAGACAGGGGGCTGGTTGCCCCATATTGGATCTGTGTGATGTAAAACCGTTCTTGTGGAAACGCAAGTTCTGGATGGTTACTGTGCATCAGATCATTCCATTGCTGAGCAGAACATAAGGTTTTGCTCTGTAGACTTCCAGGTTGTGTTTTTCCACATCCCGGTCTGTCTGTCCCACTGTTGGTACTTCCAGTTCAGAATGGAAGGGGGGCCTCTCCTCAGTTCCCAGGGTCTTTAGGGAGCGCATGGCAGTGGTGGCACCATGCCTAAAGTGCCTAGGTGTCAGGATATACCCCTATCTGGATGACTTCCTGTTAGCTGGTTCATCCAAAGAGGCTGTGGAGAGGTGCGGAGATCTGGCTCTCCAGACTTGTCAAGATTTGGGCCTATTGGTTAATCCAAACAAGTCCGAGCTGGTGTTCATGCAGGTAATCAAGTTCATGGGGCAGAACTAGACTCCCTGCAGGCCAAGCCCCACATCCCTGCAAACCAGGCACTGGACTTCACCTCCTTTGCCTGATCATTTTAGGTTGGGCACTCACACCCTGCTCGAGATTTGTTGAGGCTGCTGGGGTACATGGAGTCCTGCTGTGGTGGGGTCTGTTAAGCATGCTGGCAGATACACCACCTCCAGTGGGAGTTGGGCTGTTAGTGGCTCCAGTGCGTAGGCCACTGTGACCAGCCAGTTCCAGTGACCCAGCCAGTCTGGGATGCCATCCAGTTGCGGGTGACCCCAAAACACCTGGAGGAAGGAATTCCATTTGTCCACCCAGAACTGACTGTCATCTCTCAACGGATGCATCCCTGGTGGGGTAGGGCGTTCCATCACCACATCAACCTGCTGGAGCTCCATGCAGTGTGACTTGCGCTAGTGGAATTTGCTCCTGTAGTCAAGTGTCATGTTGTGCAGGTCCAGAAGGACAAACACCATGACCATGTTCTACCCGAATAGCAGAGCAAAACTCATTTCCCTTGTGGCAGGAGGCCTTCTACACCTGGATCCTTGTGCGAAGCCTGGGTGCAGATCTCCTGGTGATTCATGTCACAGGAGAGAACAAGCATCTGGCAGATGCTGTTAGCTGGGTAGGAGAGTTGTTGCATGAGTGGTCCCTGAATCAGGAGTTGGTGAACCACCTGTTCTCCCAATGAGGCACTCCTCTGGTGGATCTGTTTGCCTCCTGGGAGAATGCCAAACTGAAGCTGTTTTGTGCCCACCTCCCTCAGTCTGGGACACTGTTGGGGGATGCCTTTGTGAGGCCTTGGACTGCAGGCCTCATGTGCTCCTTCCCTCCTTTCTCCTTGATCTACAAGGTAGTGGTCAAAGCCCCCAAGGACAAGGCACAGATGGTCCTGATAGCCTTTTGAGCCAATGCAGAGGTGTGAAATGTCAACACCTGTTGTGAAAGAAGGTCTTCCTGGTGACAGTTATATCAGAAGGAGGATTGGGGAGCTCTGGTGGAGTCTCCCTGTCTGGTCTTCCACATGGACAAAGTCATCCTTCACCCAAACTTGATGTTCCTCCTGAAGGTTGTATCGGAGTTTCACCTTAACTAGGTGATTAACTTGTCTGTCTGCTTTACCAGTCTATCTTCAGAGGCTGATCACAGGCTCCATACTCTGAACTTGTAGAGAGTGGTCTCTTATGTGGAGTGCATGGCTGGAGTTCAGGGAGAGGCTCACCAGCTGCCTGGCAGACTGACATCAAAGCAAATATTGGCAGGCGGATAACATCCTGCGTGGATCTCTGCTATAGGTTGGCTGGTAGGGAGCCTCCTGTAGGGCTTAAAGCTCATTCCACCAAGCATCCTGCTGCCTTGGTGGCTGCTTTCAGGGACGTCCCTATCCAGGAAATCTGTAGGGCTGCTACCTGGAAGTCAGCAGACACCTTCATTTCCCACTACCGCATCAAACTAGAGGGAATAGGCCAGTGTGTGGCAGCTGAGATTAATGCGAAAAAGTGCAAAATCATGCATTTGGGGTGCAGGCACCCAGGGGAGGATTACATGATGGGGGAGAAACTGATGGTCACCAAACAGGAAAGGGATTTGGGGATAATTATATCTGGTGACCTAAAGGTGGCCAAACAATGTGCCAAGGCTGTGGGGAGAGCCAGTGAGATGCTGGGGTGCATAGGGAGAGGTATCACCAGCAGAAAGAAGGCCGCATCTCTGTAAGGATGTAGACAGGGGTGGAGGCAGTTCAAAGAAGGGCAACAAAGATTGTGCAGGGCCTGCATCAAAAGTCATATGAAGAGAGACTGCGAGACTTCAATATGTATACCCTGGAGGAGAGAAGAGGACAGGGAAAATATGACAGAAACCTACAGATATCTAAAATGCATAAATAGGGCATTGGAGGGGAGTGTCTTTCAGAAAAGGAGATGTCCAGGAACAAGGGGGCATGAGATGAGGTTGGAAGGGGTAGACTAAAGGGTAGCCTGAGAAAGTATTTCTTCACAGAAAGGGTGGTGGATGCATGGAATAGACTCCCAACGGAGGTGGTGGGGGCAAACACAGTGGGGGGATTCAGGCATGCATGGGACAGGCATAGGGGAACCCTAGCAATAGGAACGAGGAGGTAAAGCCAGAGGTCAGGTAGGGTCTTTGGCTTTTTACAGTAGGCAGGGAAAATGGGCAGAGCAGATGGGCCTAGCAGTCCTTATCTGCTGTTAGTTTCTATGTTAACCTTGAGTCATGCCTGGATGCCAATTTGGGGTCCTTGGTTCTTCAGTCTCTAGTCGCCAAGCAGGCGGGCGTGTCTTGCCCCCTCCTCCTGTAGAACTGCCAGCAGTCTGCCAGAGTGTGGATAGTGAATCATATCCACACCCCTAGAAAAATTGGTTACTCACTGTAACCGTAGATCTTCCACGGGATGGTCTCTTGCAGCAGGTAATACTTTTGGGTAGTCGCCAGAGGTCATTGTGGTGCATGGCAGCTCTTATAGCAGTCTTTTACCAGGGGCTGCCCACCGATGACATCATCATGCTACCTATATGAGTGGGTGGTCCCTGGTATCCTCAGTTCATTTTCCCGCCGTGTTTAGCTCGCACACAGCAGCTAGTGCAAAGTGTAGGCAGTCATCGAAGAGAAACTGAGCAAACAGGAACGGTTTCTTCCCGTTCCCTCTCCTTCATCGACAAATGTCAGAAGGACCTTCAAACAGATCACCTTTATTTCGCTCCTGTCGTTGCGGTAGAAAAATATACTGTTTTGACAGTCATTCAGTCTGTGCCCACTGTTTGGGACCTGCACATGACTCATTTTCATGTGAACGTTGTCAGGAATTCAACCAAGCAACTCATCAACAATGATTGCTTGATATCCAGGCTTACCTTATGGAACAAAGAGTCGCTCTCTTAGAGAAGCAAGAGGCCCATCCCAAGGACCCCCCATCTGGTGCCTCACACAAGAAGCACAGACACAAGAAGGATGCTCCCACTCTATCATCTTCCAAGCACTCGTCGATGATGACCATTTCAGGTCTCCCCTTGTCAATAACGCCCGTTAAACCTGCCTCCTCGTCGACAGTGCTTTCTAGCACTCTATCGGCAGTTTCAACGGAACCTTACATTAATACCATCGCTGCCCCGTTGACGGTGACTCGTCTCTTATTGATGTAGATAGCTGTTAAACATGTCAAATCTTCCTCTGTCTCAACCCCATCATCGCCGGGCCCTGGGACTCTAGGGAATACCATGGATTTTACTTTTTCGGCTGCTCCCCCTCAAGGGCTTTTGTTCATAGGGGCCAGCCTGATTGGGACCGGTACACCGGATTGTTTCATCCATGCTCCATACCTGCTTTTGCTCCATGTCCTCTCTCCTCTATTATTCCCTTGATTTCACAAAACCCTCCCTCCCCCACACTATTTCTATGGACATGGATACTGTAATACAGCAGGTTCTGAAGGTAATAAGGCATTCACAGCCCCCAGCTCATGATACTGGGGATCACCCATTCCGGTCGCCCACACCTCCACCAAAACGTTTTCTTGGTGAGCGGCCCACCTCCCCACTTTCTTTCCCTTCAGATTATGAGGACGAATACTATTCTGAGGACTTAGAATTCCCGAATGACATACCAGAGGATCTGAAGATTATTGACATTCAAGAATGGGACTCCTGTCCTCAGTCCCCTTTCTCTGCTATATCATCTCTGCATGAGGAACCCACCCACCGTGCAGCAGCTTCCCCACCTGATGACCCCTCATTTCATGATATGTTGGTTTAGATACAGAAAATTATGGGTTTCTCTACTACTGAACATGATAAACAGAGACGACATGGCAGATTATCTCGAACTGCCAGAGGACCCAGTGGTTGTGGTACCCCCCACTCATCCAAACATACCAGATTGCAGTGTTTGTGGCTTGGGATCAGCTTTCTGCTGTCCCGGCTCATCCTCAGAAGGCGTATCATTTGTGCCAGGCTCCCCCTGATCACTCATTCTTCTCCTCTAACCCTGAGGCTGATTCGGTAGTTATTGCCACCGCTCATGATCATACTAAACACCCCCGACACATGAGCTCCTTACTTCCAGATAAGGAATCCCGTCACCTAGACTACCTAGGAAAGAAAGTTTTCCAGGCAGGCACACTGAATCTGAGATTCTTGAACTATATGGGACATATGGTGAAATACCAACATACCCTCTGGTCCTCGGCTATTGAAGTCATCAATAAACTCCCTCCTTCACAGGAGAAAGACCAATTACTGGCTACCATATCCACTGGAAATTCCATTTCCCGACATCTCCTACGCTCGGGTATGATGCTGTGGATGCCTTTGCCCGCACATCGGCTATGGGCGTAACCCTCCACTGTTATACCTGGCTCAATATCTCAGGTCTACAACCAGATATTCAACACAAACTGGTTAATGCCCCATTTAATGGTGCTAAACATTTTGGCCCAGGCACCAAAACACTCTTGGATATTCTCCAGGCATCAGGCAGCACTCTCCATATGGTGCATGATATGTACCGTACCCCCACAGTCCTTATACCAGTCCCATTCACAAAACAGAGAGGCAAGACTAGAGGGGCATATTGAGGCGGTTCCCATGGACGTTCTAACACCTCCTCCAGGAATGTCATGCCTTCATCAAAGGGGTCCCACTCCCACCCTCTGAGTGGTGCGGGCCTGCCCAGTGACCCATTAGGGCTTGTCTCCCCCTCCCCGCTTCCTTTTTCAGGCCTCGGAAGCTGTAGGGGGCTGTTTTGCCCTTCATTGGGAAGCCTGGACAGCCATTACTTCGGATGAGTCAAATCATACATGCGGGGCATACACTGGAACTTACATCTCCACCTCCCCCACACCCACCCCGCTCAGTCCATTATCCACTTGACCATGTTTCTATTCTCCAAGAGGAACTTCAGGCTGTTTTACACAAAAAGCCGTGGATCCTGTTCCTCCTTCGGAGCTACATCAAGGATTCTGCTCCCATTTTTTTCCTGGTTCCCAAATATACGGGAGACCTCAGACCGATATTAGACCTAAGACAACTGAATTTACACATTCAGTACAAGAGGTTTCGGATGGTCACATTAACATCCATACTATCGATGTTAAAAAAGGGAAATGGTTATTCGCCTTGGAGATGAAAGATGCGTACCTGCACATCCCCATCCACCCCGCCCACCACCAGTTACTGCGCTTTCAATTGCTGGGACACCACTACCAATTTCAAGCACTTCCTTTCGGACTCTTGTCGGCTCTGAGAGTCTTCATCAAGTGTCTTGCCATAGTAAGACAATAAAGAGATAACCTCATAGTCTTCAGGTGAAGCTACCTCTGGCTGCAAGCTGCAACACTGGACTTAATTTTCCTAGTCAAACTATCTCTTGTTGGGAACTGCAATACTGAACATAGGATTTGCAAGAAAGCGAGTTGTGCTCACAACAGAGGGAGGGGAACCTTTCAATTGTCTTTGCTTTGTAGCAGATATACTGCAGGTGGAGGCTGCTTCTAACTGAAAGGTGAAATAAGGTATTTACAATTATCAGGAAAAGACAGTCTTGTTACAATTCTTAAGATTTTCAGTGCAGGAAGAGTTCAAAGCACAGCTCACTTATTTTGGGACTGACTGCTTTCAGAGCACAAACCACCAGGCTGTTTTGGGGCTGGGGAGGTTTACCTGTGTCTGACTTGAATGTCTGGATTTTCTCTGTTTGAGTAGCAGGGGATTTTCTCTGTCAAATTGTTGTGTATAGTATCTTGCAGACAGGAAGGCACTCATCGCAGTGGTGGGTCAGAGCTCTTAGCTGATTGTTTGTGAGGGGCACAGTTTAGGCCCAACCCTTCCCACCCTCACCCCACCCCCTGGAAATAGTTCCTTTATACCTGGGGTTCTGACATCATTTCCTCAAGAGTGCAAGGTGCATATCAATGTCATATCCTCTCTAGCACACAGCACTGAAAATATATGCATACACATTGTATAATATATATATATTTCTATATAACAAACCAATCACTCACACAAGCACACACACACACAGAAAAAAAAGAAAAAAAAAGTACATAGTCATGTGGGGAGTAGTGCAATGTAATGGCTGTGGGGCAGCAGTCTTCTGGGAGTCTTTCTGGAGGCTGAGATGCTGCCCTATTTGCAGACAACTCTCTGCCCTGAGGGAGGAAGTTGCCCGTCTTCAGGCCACACTGGACAGCAGTAAGAAAACCTTCCCCCAGGCCATACTGGATGGTAGGAAGGAACCCCTCCCATCCAGGGAGCACCAGAGCCACCACCACTACCTCAGAGGTTGCAAAGAAAGCACAGCAGTTGGACCACTGTGGGCTCAGGGAGGGTGAGGAGGGTGGAACAGAGGCACACCCAGTCAGTTGTTCCACTCCACAATCCATACACCATTCTGGGGGAGCACAGCTCCCCTATGGATGCACCCACGGAGGAGATTAGGGAGGCTGAGGACACCTGTCACAAGGGAGGCCCACAGGAAGGAGGCAGAGGATGCCACAAGGAAAGGAAGCAGCTCCTGGTGGGGGACTCAATTATTAGGGGGATAGAACTGGGGGGAGCAGGGAAAACTGAAGTAAAGTGCCTGCCTGGTGCCATGGCTTGTAGGACAGGGAGCGCATCCTCAGGATCACGAGAACAGCTGCAGGAGTCTGAGCTGGATGTCATTGTCCACCTAGGGACAAATGACTTGGCTCAACATGAGCTTACAGCAGTGCAGAAGGACTTTGTAGAACTGGGGAGAGGCCTAAGACAAGTAGCGTACACAGTATCCTTCTCAGAGGTGCTGCCTGTAAATAGCATAGGTGAGGCAAGGGTACTTTGCACCATGCAGTTTAATGAGTGGTTGAAAAAATGGTGTGGAGCACAGGGGTTTGGCTTCATTGGGGACTGGGGTTCCACCTGGAGGGACACCAGCCTATACTGGCAGGATGGTCTGCATCTGTCCAGGAAGGGAACAAGTCTTTTGAGCAATCGGTTTAAATGCTTCATTGGCAAGCTTTTAAACTAGTCAAGGGGGGAGGCACTGATAAGCAGCAGAAAAATCCCAGCCTCTCCCTACAAAACAGGGTACTAAATGGGAAAAAGACCGAGGTAGAAAGGTCAGTGGGGGATGCTGCAACAGAAAGTAAAGCCATCAAAAAATGGAGAGCAATGAGTACCAATGCCCGTAGTCTTAGTAACAAGCTTCCTGAATTAGTGGGCTTGATGGAGGAGGAACATCTGGATATCATGGCAGTCACAGAAACATGGTGCACACAAACCATGACTGGGATGTAAACATACCAGGATACACTATCTACAGGAGGGACAGGGAGGGTAAAAGAGGAGGAGGAGTAGCTCTTTACATAAGGGAAGGAATCAAAGCAACAGAACAAAAGGGTAAACAGGGAGGAGGAGAAGAAGCACTGTGGGTAAATTTGGAGACCGGCAATGGCACCACAATCTGCACAGGGGTTGTATACAGACCCCTTTCTCAGGGGGAGGAAATGGACAAGGAAATGATAGAAAGTATACTTGGTATGGCAGAAAAAGGGGAGATATTGCTGATGGGTGATCTGAATATGCCAGATGTTAACTGGAGTGCAGTTGCAGCAGCCACTTCTAAGAGTGGGGTTATTCTAGATGCCCTACAGGGGGCATGCCTTAGACAACTAGTATTGGAGCCCACTCGAGAGAGAACAATCTTAGACCTGGTTCTCTCAAATGGAGATGAGGAGAGGATCACAGATGTAGAAGTGGGTAGCCATCTGGGAACTAGCGACCATCGAACAGTATGGTTCACAATAAACACAGCAATAGAGTCAAGCCATACAAAGACAAAGGTACTGGATTTTAGGAGGGCTGACTTTGTCAAAATAGGTGAGTGCCTAAGGAATGCACTAGCAAATGGGCAGGAAGGAGGGTGGAAGAACAATGGGGAATGATAAAACTGCCATCACAGAGGTAACAAGCCTTTGTGTAAAAGCAAATAAAGCAAGCGAGGTAGAAACCACTATGGTTCTCAAAGGAAGTGGCAGTGAAGGTTCAAGAGAAAAGAAAGCATTCAGGAAGTACAAGGAATCACAGAAGGAGCAGGACAGAGAACTGTATCAGTTAAAGCAAAAGGAAGCTGGGAAGGCAGTCAGAACAGCAAAGGCCCAAACCGAGGAAAAGATAGCCAACTCAGTTAAGAAGGGATAAAACCTTTTATAGGTACATCAGGGCCAGTAAGACCAAGGAGGGATAGTGAGGCTTAGTAAAGGGAGGGAGGGTGGGCAGAGGGTGACTGTGAAAAGGCAGAGATACTAAACAAATACTTTTGCTCAGTATTTACAAAGGAAGAGGAAGTACCTAAAACAAACAGTAGAAACACTCTGGATACAGAAGTTGATACAACCCATTTACAGAAGAAAGGGTTCTGAAAGAACTCTTAAAACTGAAGGTGGACAAAGCAATGGGGCCTGATGGGATTCATCCCAGAATTCTAAAAGAACTAAAGGGTAGAACTAGTGACACCACTGACTACCCTCTTTAACAAATCATGGGAGGATGGGGTGGTACCCGAGGACTGGAGGAGGGCAGATGTAATTCCCTTCACAAAAGTGGGAGCAAGGCAGAAGCAGGAAACTACAGACCTGTTAGTTTAACCTCAGTGGTAGGGAAAATTATGGAATCACATCTGAACAGAAAGAATTGTTGAGTATCTAGAGGCCAGAGGGCACAGGACCCAAGGCAGCATGGATTCACAGCGGAAGGTCATGCCAGACAAATCTGATAGATTTCTTTGACTGGGTGACCAAGTAGTTGATCAGGGAGGGCTGTGGACATGGCCTACCTAGACTTTAACAAGGCATTTGACACAGTCCACACAAAAGATTAATATACAAGTTAGCCAGCCTGGGAGTGGGTCCCAAGATGACAGCCTGGGTAAAGGTGGCTGGAGAATAGGACACAGAGAGTAATAGTAAATGGAGTCCACTCTGAAAAAGGGGGTTAGTAGTGGGGTACCGCAGGTTCAGTATTAGGACGGTCCTCTTCAATGTCTTTATAGCGACATTGCAGAGGGACTGGAAGAAAATATGTCTCTTTGCAGATGACACAAAGATCTGCAACAGAGTTGATGCACAAGGTGGAGTGGAAAGGATGAGAAGGGACTTGACAAGGTTAGAGGAATGGTCAAATGTATGGCAGCTTAGATTCAATGCTAAAAAGTGCAAGGTAATGCACCTGGGAAACAAAAACCAGGGAAGAGTACACAATGGGGGTGAGATACTAACAACAACAAAAATGGAAGGGACCTGGGGGTAGTCATATCAGATGACCTAAGGTGGGAAAGCAATGTGAGAGGGCAGCAAGGAGGGCTGGGGGATACTTGGATGCATAGGAAGAGGCATCACCAGTGAAAACAGGAAGTTATTATTCCTCTGTACAGACAGCTAGTGAGACCCCATCTGGAGTACTGCGTGCAGTTCTGGAGACCCAATCTCCATAAAGACATAGACAGGATGGAAGCTGTCAGAGGAGGGCAACTAAAATGGTGCAGGGTCTGCACGGAAGACATATGAAGAGAGACTTAAGGAGCTTAATATGTATAGCCTCGAGGAAAGGAGGGAGAGGAGACATGATAGAAACTTTCAAGTACCTCAAGGGAATCAACAACATCCAAGAGGTAGCATCTTTCAAAAAGAGGTGTGCAAGAACAAGGGGCACAATTTGAAGATAGAGAAGGGTGGCTCAGAGGTAATTAAGGAAGTATTTTTTCAAGAGGGTTGTGGATGTATGGAGCGGCCTTCCAGAGGTTGTGGAGTCAAAAACAGTGGTGGAATTCAAGCATGCATGGGACAGTCATAAGGCAATTCTAGGGGGTGGGGGTAGGAAGAAGTAGGCTGCTGGTTAACTAGGACCTGCAGCTTATCCATCAGGTAGGGAAATGGGCAGACTGGGTGGGCCAAGCGGTCCTTATCTGCCGTCAAATTCTACGTTTCTATGTTTCTAAGTAGCGGTGGCCCTTAGAAGAGATGGACACTTCGTCTTCCCATACCTAGATGATTGCCTGATAAAAGCACATTCCAAACAGGATCTGCTTCTCTCCCTCCAGGCCACCATTACCCTTTTCCAAAATCTGGGTGTTACCATAGATTTGCCCAAATCCAACCCAAAGCCTTCCCAGTCACTCCAGTATATAGGAGCACTTCTGGACACAGTTTCAGCCAAGGCTTACCTCCCTGCCAACAGACAAGACAAACTCCTTTCTCTGGCCTCGCATGCTCGAACCCAGCAGTCCATAACAGTCAGAAGTCTCTTACATCTTCTGGGGCACATGGCGGCTGCCATCCCCACAGTGGTGTATGCCCGTCTTCATATGAGACCAGTGCAATGGGTGCTTCAGAATCAATGGCATCAATGGTCGGGTGACTTCGACGCCATTCTCAAAGTCACCCTATCCCTCCGCTCTGCCCTAGCTTGGTGGACACACTGGCACCACCTGTCTCAGGGCATGCCTTTTCAGGCTCCTTCTCCCCAGCAAACGTTGACCATGGATGCTTCCCTGGATGGCTGGGGAACTCACCTTGGCCCTTATGGGGCTCAAGACAAATGGCCCCTGTTCGCCGTTTTACCACTCATACATCTGTTGGAAATGAGGGCGGTTCGCAGGCCCTTCAGGCTTTTCACCCCCACCTTTGTCCTGGACCCTTACTAATCTAGTCAGACAACACCTCCGTGGTGATCTGTCTGAACAAACAAGGAGGCATGAGATCTCACACTCTCTGCAGGGAGGTGCTGAAGGTTTGTCAGGAAGTCCCACTCAAACAACTCACAATAATTGCCATCCATCTTCCAGGACACCACAATACCCTGGCAGACATTCTTAGGTGCTAGTGCTCCATTCATGAGTGGACCCTTCATCACGAAGTTCTTCAGATGATCCTCCGCTTCTGGGGGACCTCGCACCTAGACCTTTTTGCTTCCCCAGACAATCACAGACTCCCCAAATACTTTTTCATTATCCCAAACAGAAGGAGACTGTCTACCGATGCCTTGTCCCAACCATGGACAGGCTACTTCTTGTATGCTCCCCCCCCCATCCCACTCCTGCAGAAGACTCTACTGAAACTCTAACTTAAACCTGCCATGATGATCCTCATAGCCCTACTATGGCCCAGGCAGGTGTGGTTTCCCCTCCTCCAACAGCTATCCATGGCGGATGCCATTCCGTTGCCAATCAGACCAGATCTCCTGACTCAGGAGCGGGGCACCCTCCTTCACCCCAACCTGAAGGCTCTACACTTTCACACTTGGCTCCTAAGGACATTTTCATGACACGTCTTCAGGTCTCCTCGCCTGTGGCCGACATTCTTTTGACCTCATGAAAACCATCAACCAGGGAGACATATAACGCCAAATGGAAATGCTTTTCCATATGGGCTACTTCCCTTTCCATAAATCCATTTTCATGTCCTTTACCCAAAGTACTAAACTACTTGGCTTCACTTGCCAATAAGGGCCTTAGCTTTTCCTCTATTAAGGTTCATCTGGCCTCCATTTCAGCCTATCACAAACCCTATGATGGCAAATTACTGTATCAACATCATCTTGCCAAGATGTTCTGAAGAGGTATGCTTCATGTCAAACCTCCTATAAAGTGCCCCACCCCCCCTTGGGATTTGAATTTCATACTAGAGAAACTCACCCTGCCGCCCTTTGAACCAGCGAATACTGCTAATCTCAGCTTCCTCTCTTGGAAGATGGTGTCTCTAGTGGCCATTACTTCAGCTCGGCATGTCTCCGAGCTTCAGGCTCTGATTGGTAGATAGCCTTACTTAATCTTCCTCAACGATGGGGTGGTTCTCCGCACCAGCCCTTCCTTTTTGACGAAAGTGGTTTCAGAACCTACATTAAACCAGACCATGGAATTGCCCATCTATTACCCGGAACATTCCAGTCAGGGTGAACATCTCCCACACACCTTTTAGATGTTAATTGTATTCTGAGGTACTATATAAACCATATCAAATCCTTGAGAAAAACCTCTCAATTGTTTGTCACTTTTGCCTCTATGAGAGAAGGTTCCCCAGTTGCCAAGAAAACCATTTCCAGTTGGTTGGCTAATTGCATCAGATTTTGTTACAAAAAATACAACAAGCCCATATTGGCAAAAGTACAGGCCCATTCCACTAGAGCCCAGGCCTCCATGGCGGCCTGCTTTAAAGGGGCCTTAATCACTGATATTTGCAACGCAACCATGTGGTCTACCATTCACACTTTCACGAGGCACTACAGTTTAGATATTGCTTCCCGCCATAGGATGGCCATTGGCCGAGCAGTCCTACAGGGCCTCATATCATAATTCCTCCCTCTTTGGGTACACTGCTTGGGATTCATCCCAAAAGTATTACCTGCTGCCAGAGACCATCCCGTGGAAGACAGTACAGTTATGTAAAAATGTACCGTAACAGTAGATCTTTGAGGGATGTCTCTTGCAGCAGGTTTGTTCCCTCCCTCCATCCCCCTCCTTCTCTAAGAGAATGACTTTGTTCCACTTAGCACGTGGGAAGGGACACTTTTGGTACCTCGGATCCCCTCGGTCCTCGCTTAGAGAGCTGAATCCAGCGGGGAACCGAGGATACCAGGGACTGCCCACTCTTGGATAGGTAGCAGGATGATTGTGATAGGGCGCAGTACATGTGGGCAGTCAAAGGAAAAAAATGTCTCACCACTCCTTGCAATTTTTCCAATTTTAATTAGTTCCTTTTTCAGACATCAATCACACCAGGATAATTCCAGCATGGCACAGTACTTTTTCCTTCTTACATTTCCATTCAGACAGCAGACATTACAACGAATGGCATAATCTTGGAATTTATAAATCTTCAATTTCAGAGCAGGAATTAACACAGTCTATCAAAACTCCTCAGAGCACTTTTCCACAGCATCCAGAGCATACCTCCAGGCTCACAGCAAAACAGAATCTGTCTCCCAACCCACACAGTCTAAATTTATACCCAGAAGGGGTCATGTGATTATTTAACTCCACCCCAGCATATAATTATATACTTTAAATCTTTATTTACAATGCATTTATTTTATTTAATGAAGTAATACCCCCTTTAAATCCATAGAACAATATACATTCAAGTTTATAAGTGAATTACACCTTTTGCAAGCATTTTAACCTTTATTTCTGGAGTTAGGAAGTACCACCCCTTTTAATAACAGTATTTAAGAATGCAGAGAATGGCCGGCCCGCTCTTAAGAGCAGGCTACAGCCACCAAAGAAAGAACTCCAAGCTCCCAAAATACCTAAGAGACACCGCAAATCCCTCGCTCCATGCCCAACACTAGACCAACTCCAAATCACAAGAACTCACCTCCGGAAGGTAAGAAGTGCTCAAACAGTGGTTATTTTGATATAAAAGTACAATTACAAGGGAGTTTAGAAAAGAAAATACCTTCTCGATAGTGCGCACACTCGCACAGTAATTTCACCAGCGCTCGAATTGCCGTACAGTACCTCAGCAGCATTTCTATTTAAATAAGACATCCGCATCCTTTTAAAGCCTTTACCAAACTAAAAAGCCTAACGGGGTGAAGCTAAAGAACCAAAAGGTTTTTCCCATGTTTTAAAATCTACCCAAAATAGAGCAAGCCCATTTCACCGACAGCCGACATTCAAGCCCGACGGCACACCCATCAACTTGGCTCCTTTCAATCAAAAAGACCAACTCACTCTACAAACGTAGGTTAGAAAGAGGCAACAAACAATGTACACCTAGCTTCCCCTCCGATAAAAAGAAATTAATTTTACCAAAAGCACACAAAACATCTTAGGAGCGGCAGATCAACCTGGCCAAAACAAAGTTCAGTTGCCACCTCCCTGCCAACCCACTCCACATGAATACCTATTCTTCAAGCCCAATACCCTCAAATCCTATAATAATTCTCCCGATTTACCTACAGAATCGGTCGCAGTAGCGGCACTGCTGAAGCAGTCCCAAATCCGCTCCATGCCTTCAATGTTCATCAACAACCGCACGACCCAAACGGACAGTGCGCACAGCAGTATAGTCTTTTCTATCAATGGCAGCACGAGAACAACAATCTGCATTTGGACAAAGACGCCCACTCCAAAATCCACATGCACCCACACTAAGAAAAACTCCAAATGACTTTTGCTGTCTCGATTACTGCTGCCATTCCTCAAAGTTAGAAGCCCTATCTAAAACCACGAAGGGGGAATCCAGATAAACTATCACGACAATATTTTTACATTAATCTAACAGTTATTCTTCCATATATTATTTATGTTACTCATTCCATGGTTTAAATTAATACCATTAAGCAGCGGCTGCCTTTTACCCTAACGGACCTTGAAACAGCCCCTACTCAAACCGAACAGCCTAACTGTGGTACAATAAACATCATGACAGCACTTAAAGGAGAATAAATACGGGGCTTTCTGGTAGCCCTCCCAGTTTTATAAATATTATTTGGGGCCCTCAACCCTTCACAGGAGCACCCTGTGACAATGATGATGTCATCGGTGGGCGGCCCCTGGTAAAAGACTGCTATAAGAGCTGCCATGCACCACAGCAACCTCTGGCGACTACCCAAAAGTATTACCTGCTGCAAGAGACATCCCTCAAAGATCTACTGTTATGGTAAGTTTTTACGTAACTATACTTTCTAGGAGTGGTATATGGTTCACATCCACCCAACCTCCTGGCCTTTCCTGGCACATGGCACACAGATCCCTGCTTCCATCACCATGCAATTGGAGTTGAGATCCTTTGCAATGTCCCTTGCACCTTTATGCTGCTTGCTTTTACCCTCCCTTAAACATCAGAAAAAGAGCTGGGGCTCAGCACTGAGGCAGAAGAATGTAGCCATGTACAAGCAGCTAAGACTTTATCTGCTCAGAATCTTCCTAATGCTACTTTTAATATCAGGTAACATTCACCCTAAACCGGGACCATGCCCTCGAAGAATGCCCAGTGCCGAAAAATTACTTGGAATGCTCACACTTCCTTTACTCAACATCTGTAGCCTTCTCCCCAAATTTGATGCCTTGCAAGCCTTCGTCATACAGCACAGACACAGCCATTGTCCTGATTGGCTATTCTGTCTACAGACTGGATAGGGTTTCCAAAAGAGGGGGTGACTGTGCAATCTACCTCAAGGGCTTCGCCCTACATGTTACCACTGCGGGAACCAACACCCAAATACTCACCATCAAAATTCTCCTTGGGGCACACAATAAAGCTCTAACAGTGACATCAATATACATCCCTCCTAAGGAGCAAGCTATGGGGTTCAGTTCTGTCATGAACTTCATCCAGAGCCAGCCACTCCGCTCAGAGACACTCCTGATGAATGTCTTCAATATTAATTGGCTCACCCCTGAAAATGGATGCTTTAAGGATGCCATCTCTGCAGTTAACCTTACACCGTGACTTACCAACCAGGACTAACTGTAGAACTGGGACCAGCACCCTGCTGGACTGAGTTCTAACTAACCATTCTGACCGCATTTCTAACACTACCACTCTTGTCGACTCACTCAGTGATCATTCCCCCATCATATGCAACTGGACTAATAAATTCTGCAAACCACCATCCAAAATGGTCAACAGTAGGGTTCTCACTTGCGGTCACCTGGAACCACTACTCCGAGTGCATGACTGGTCTCCTATCAACACAGCTAAAGATGTAGACATAGCACTTGAATACTTCATTAACTCCTTCCGTGCTGCTTGTGATATCCACGCACCTCTAAAGAAAAGGAAAATAAAAGGCTGTAGTACCTCCTGGTTCTCTGCTGAACTAATAGCTCACATGAAACTCAGAGACCACTGTTGACATTGTGCATGTGCCACCGGATGATGAGCCTATGTCCAAAACTATAAAAGGGCTCCTTGCAAAAGATCTATAGATATTATAAGGAAATGCTTACCAAATCAATGCAAATTGATCTGGGACAACATTAAGGAGGTAACTGGAAAAAAAAATTTGCACCTACCATACTAGATATGGAATCACTCCCCTAGACCCCGTAACCATCGGCAACACTTTCAATGGTGCTTTCACGGATCACAGTAGTGTCCTCCCCCTTATTTCTTCTACTCCAGTGCAGCCCCATACAACTCAGGACCTACTCAACTGCCTCCTGGTCATCTGCCTTTCTGTTTCGAAGAGGTCTTCCTGGTAGAGGTCAAAAAATATATTCTCAGGGCAATTGGCAAACCTAGGCATAGCGGAGACATGCTCAATCTCAAGCTGTTGGCCCTTACACTGGAAGAAGTATTAACTCCCCTAATTAGTATCTTTAATCTCTCACTAAGACTTGCACAGTTCCCACAGAAATGGAAATCTGGCACTGTAACCCCGATACACAAAAGTGGTGATAGGACTCAACATGTGAATTACAGTCCTATCTCTATACTTCCCCCCCCCCCCACCAAAGGCACTAGAACACATTGTTGCCGACCAATTGGTTGAGTATCTAGAGAAATACAACATTCAATGTGCACAGCAACATGATTTTCAGAAAGGGCACAGCACAATCTCCGCAATTATGGAATTCACTGGTTCTATCCACAATTCTTTGGACCAAGGTCAGCTTGTGGGAGCTGTCTTCATTGATTTAACAAAAGCGTTCGGCATGGTGCATCACCCCATGCTCCTCGATCAACTGGCCAACACGGGATTCTCTAAGGACGCTGCTGCATGGTTTAAAAGCTACCTGGGAAATCGCACACAGCGAGTGAAAATCTCAGATGCCCTATCTGACTCTGTCAGTCCACTCTAGTGTGTCTCAAGGGTCCATTTTGGGTCCACTTCTATTCAGCCTCTTCTTGAGCAATCTCCCAAGCTCCAGCTGTGAATCAATGCTACTCTATGCCAATGATGCCATGATCTACACTAGTAACAAGGACCCTAACCTCCTTGAAAACCAACTGCAACTTGGCTTTACCTGTGTTGAGAAGTAGTTTAGTGATCACAAGTTGATACTCTGCTATAAAAAAAACTAAAGTAATGCTCTTCAGCCGTTCCCATAATAAATATAAACACCGCCCGTTGATCGTCAGTAACTGCCAAGGAACTGCACTGGAACAAGTACCTCACTTCAAATATCAACTGCACTTTATCTTACAGATCACACATTGACAACATTGCCAAAGCAGTGAATACACATATTGGTCTACTCTACAGACACATGAACTGCCTAACCCCAGAAGTCTTACGATTGGCTATTCAAAGTTCAGTGATTTCTATCATAGATTATGACCTTCCCATTTATGGCTCTGCCACAAACATTGTCCTTCAACAAATCTCCACTGCACTTAATAAAGCCTATAGGCTCATATCTGGTGCACCGTGACTTACCCACACATGTGAACTCTATGCCCAAACCAGTTGGTTGCCACTAAATGGGAGAATTCAATACCAATCCTGCCTTCTGGCCAAGCAAATAACCCAAGGTCTATTACCACCAGGGGTACAGGAACTGCTAAGACCTTTCAGTAATCCACAATGCACTCGTGGCTCAGAACTCAATAACTACTGCAGGTGCCACGCTTCCTAGGGACAAAAATCCTTCGCCTATAGAGCCCCATTATGGGTCAGTGCTCTTCCAAGTGACATCTCTTCAGAACCCAAGCTCGGCCCTTTTAGAACAAAACTTCAGCAACACCTTTGTAACTGCGACTGCTTCTACTAAACCTTCCACTAGCTGTGTCCCCTAGCACATGCAATAACTGCTGCTTCCTGCACTTTTCACTGTCTCCCTGTCCCATGCTCCCCCCCACAGCCCCCTGACCACTCCCACCCTCCCCCTATATTCACCTCTTCTCCGTTCACCTTCTCCTCTTCCCTACCCCGTCCTACCACCCCTTCCTGTTTTCACACCTATGCCCTCCCCATTATGACAAGGTTGCTCGGAAGCAATCCACTATTTGTATGTTCTGGCCTCACCCCAAGATGTTTACAAGGTTTTGTGATGTATACTTAGTGCTTGATGATGAACTGTATCCATGAGCTTATTTGACCTGTTTTACAATGAGCTGTGTCCATGTTGTTATCCTGTTTGTTTTTCGTCAATTATTCTGATATCCCTTATACCATTGTTATCTGTTTGTTTAACTCACTGACGTGGAACCTTTGTAAATGAGCTCTCAGCTCAAAGATATTTGTAATCTGAGACCTTAATAAATGAAATAAAATTAAAAAGATCTGACATCACAAGGCAGAGTCAGGGGATATACTGCCTTGGGTGGTGGGAGGAGCTCAGTGTAAAGACGTCCGGCAACTCGGAGTATTCCAGTGGAACTTCTAGAGTGTGACTTGAACCATATACCACTCCTAGAACTATGGTTATTAAAGGTGAGTAACCTATTTTTCCTCACAACTGGAGGCCCTCTAAGGCTGATCTCTAGCGAGGAACTGAGGAGTGATGGGGCAGCCCACATTATATATGCATCAACTCTGCACATCCTTGTGAATAGCCCTCGGTTAGCAAAAAGTTTCCAAGTAATCCTGACACTGGTGGCTTATAGTTCCAAAGATGTGGCCTAATCTAGGAACTTCTCTCAATGATCTATTGTTACAGTAAGTTCCTAAGTAATTGTTCTGTCTGTGGCCTTCTCTAAAGTACTGCCGGTACCCAGGCCTAGTACTGCTAAGAAAAAGAAGATTGCAGACTTCATCATATGGCTCAGAGAGGGTTACACAGAGGAGGTTTACAACTGCATAGGAAGTTGGGAAAACAAGGCTCTGTATGCACCAGATAGGCTGCATCTCAGGGGGGCATCTGGGTGCTGAAGAGAAAGATGAGGGATTATATAGGTAATGCTCTTAATTTAAACTGATACGGGGGAATGCAGGGGTCATAGCACACTTTGTTACCAGCAGGTAGGGACCAACAGGCCCTCCCCAGTCAGTGTATAGAGGAGTCAATCTATAGGACAGGGAGGGGCACTAAAGGGGAGATGAGGAGGAAACAAAGGAAGGATGATGGGGATGTAGGGAGTGGGCTCGGGGGTAAGGTAGGAAATACAGTGGAGTATCTGAGAACAGATAATGGAAGAGACAGACCAAAGGAGGAGAGAGGAAAGAGTCATGGTAGAAAGTGGTATCTCTGAATGCATGGAGCCTGGAGAACAAAATGGCTGAGTTACAAGTGCTGATGGCGGTGGGGGTGTGTGGACATGGCAGCCATGACAGGTACTTGGGTCACACCAAACCAGGAGTGGGACTTCTCCATCCCTGGGTACAAACTGTGTAGAAGGGACAGGGGGTGGGGAAGTTGCATTGTACATGAGAAGGAATAATGTGCACAAGGTAGGAGGAAGAGGAGATGGGGGGAGGACTGAGGTGTTGTGGGTGCTGGTACTGTCTACAAAAGGAAGAAGGCTCAGGCTGGGGGTGGTGTACAGTCCATGAAAAGGAAATGGATAGGGAGCCGAGGTCCAAAATGGTAGATATGGCCAGCAAGGGTGAGGTGGTGATTATAAGGCACTTCAGTCTGTCAAGTGGATGATCCCCACTGCTTCTTGTACCAGATCACAGGTGATACTGGCTGCATTTCAGAGTGGCTCATGACAAAGTGTTATGGAGCCCACCAAGAAGAGAGTCATCCTGGACTTAGTGCTGACAAATGGAGCACATGTTCAGGAGGTGAGAGTGGAGGAACCCTTGGGTGGGAGCGACCACCACACAATGTGGATGCATCTAGACATGGGTAGGGAGAAAACACCAAAACCAGAGTTATTATATTTTAGGAAGGCAGACTACAATAGAAAAGGTGAGATTCTAAGGGGGCATCTTGCTGGTATTAAAGAAGAGATGGGGGTGGACCAGAATTGGACCATAATGGATCATAATCGATGTGGTGGGGATGAAAACCATGGTGCAGTTGAAGAATACATGGGATAGGCATAAAGGAATCTTAGTGGAAAGGAATAGGGGGCAGGAGAAAGAACTGGAGATCAGGGTAGGATCTTCGGAGATACTGTAGGCAGGGAAAAATGGACAGACTAGGTGGGCCAAGTGATCTTTCAAACAACAAGAAGTCTTGATGTATTCTGACATATGCAGTGATCTCCAACCTTTGAACTGCCCCGGAGAACAAAGAGTTAACTTTCTATGCAGAGTATAGAATGTTGAGCTCGAGCTCGGTTGGAGTCTCTGTCTGGAGTGTTTCAAACTCAAACGGTCAGATTCTTTACTCTGCCTCACTGAACAGTTGCTCTGGAGATTTCTCCTTCAGCTCGGTTCGAAAGTCGGTTAAAGTCTCAGTTTTCGTCGGTTTTTAAACCGAAAAAGTTATCCGCATAGTCGGTTCAGTCTCTGTCTGTGGCGCCGTGAGTACTAGATAGGAATTGTTCTGTTTTCTATATGGAACTTGTAAAAGTGCAGATCGGTTTGGCTGAACTGACCATTTGATAGTGAAATTTTGTGTTTTACTTAGTGTGTGGTTACTGGTTCTTATCGGTTCTAAAAAAAACGTGTTTTACTACGTTTTTTTCCAATACCCGTGACACGGTTAGGAACCAATAGGGATGTCTTGCCTGGCGGTTGCCATAAAAAGGGTAAGTTGGTTAGGTTGGCCATGTCTGAGAAACCCAAGAAAAAAAAAATGGGCCCACTGGGTTTCAACACTGCAGTGAGTGTGGGGAGGTCCTGTGTTTATTGTCTGGGGTTTGACCACCTCGATTCAGACTGCCAAATATGTAAACATTTTCCCAAATCTACCCTTGAGAAGAGATTAGGTAGACTGAGGGAAAAGGGGGCCGAGAAGTCCGCTGACCCAGATGGCCAGCCCGGTTCGGTTCCGACCGAACCAGAAGGAGTGCCCTCTGACCAAGGCGATACTTCTTCAGGCAAAAGGAGAGCCGATTCCGAGGGATCGGTTCCAACAAAAAGAAAGCGCAAAGAAAAATCGTCCGGTTCGATCCAGAGGTTCATGTTCTGACCGCCGAAGAGATAGCCAAAGCGATTCGGATTGTGGAATCGCTTCGCTCAGTTACTACCGATCCGGCACCTTCTGGCAGGGGTTCGGTTCGGTTGGTTCCCCCGGTTCAAGATTATACCCTTGAAGATTTTTATGAACCAGAGTTTGAAGAGGAAGGGGAATTTGAGGATGACGATGGTGAAAGTGAGAGTCTGGATGAGCCTATGGAACCGGACATCTCCCCAAACAGACCTTCAGGTGTTTCCCTTCCTAGACTTTCTGAATCCCCTTCTCACTTTATGTTTTACAGAAAGGTGGCTGAAACCCTCCAGCTTCCTATGAAGGAGGCATTGGAGGATCAAGAGGAGCCTGATTATGTAGAAATGATGGACATCCCAGAGTCCAGGAGATTGTCTATTCCCCTCCACAAATCCTTTGGGAAGCAGACACAAAAAATTCTAAAGTCTCCTAACACTATACCTCCTGTGGATAGAAGAATGGACAAGAGGTATACACTTTCAGGCTCAGACACAGAGTTATTATACCAGCAATACAGCCATGTTGCTGTTCTCTGCCTGTTCTCTGCCAGAAGCTATCTAGGTCAGTTTTTAAATCCAAAACACCTGGCTTCCTTCTAGCTAAGCCACTCCCCCTACTTTACTGCTCCTTCTACGCCTAAATAATTGCACAGATAAAAATTCACTTCAGCCAACTCAGACAAACACAGTAACTCTTTGTTTGTTTGTTTTGTTTTTACCCTAAATTGAAAGTCCCAGGTAAACAATTGGTCACAACTTGCAGAACAGGAGTCCAAGGGTAGTGGTTTGGTGGAGTTCTTGGATGGGGGGTGGCTAGAGCAGTCACTAGCAAGGTCCCACAGGGTTTGATGCTTGGTCTGGTGCTGTTTATTATATTTATTTGCAACATAGCAAATATGGAGTAAAGGATAAGATCTGCCTGTTTGCAGATGACACCAAACTTTATGGGAGGATGGACTCAGAGGAGAGAATACAGGATCTCAAGGAAGCTCTAGCCAGGTGGTCAGGTATTTGGCAATTGGGGTTCATTGCCAAGAAGTGTAGAGTCATGCACTTGGAGGCTAAATACCCAAAGATCGAAAATTGTCTGGATGGTGTGCTGATTACCAAGTCAGAAGAGGAGAAAAACTGGGGGGTGATCATCACAAGTGACCTGAAACACTGCTCAATGCAGGAAGGCAGCAGCCAAAGCAAATAGGATGTTGGGCTGCAAAGTCAGAGGAATAACTAGCAGGATTGAGAGGACACTGTGTAAAGCTGGTGGGAGGATGATTCAATATGGAAATGAGGAGGCACTTTTTCACCCACAGGTGGTGTCTAGGTGGAATGAGTTGCCAGATGAAGTGGTATCCCTAAAGACAGTGGGCAGCTTTAGGAGGGCTTGGGACAAAGTAAAGGGGGGGGGTTGCAGTTAACAGTGGAAACTGGGGGGGGTATTCTTGTTGGAGAGGGGGCAACTCCTAATAGGAAGGGATCAGACCCCTCAGTAATCACTGAGAGACCGCATTATGAGCACACAAGATAGACCTTTTGGCCTTTTTCTGCTGTCATTTTTAGTACGTTTGTATTGGATGGGAGGGGTAAAGCTGGTGACTACATCGGAGGAAAGGGACCTTAGAGTTATCATAAGCAACTCCCTAAAACAATCCAGCTAGTGTAACAAGATCTACAGCAATGACACCAGAATGTTAGGGTATTTGGGGAGGGGGTTTTGATAGTGGCATGAAAGAGGTAACTCCACTTCTGCATAGATCACTGGTGACGCTGCTTCTGGAATACTGTTCACAGTTTTGGAGTACATGTCAAGGAATAAAAAGGTTGGAGGTGGTGCAGCATATGGTAACCAAAGTAATTCAGTGCTAACTGGGCAGCTCCTATAAGGAATGTCTCACTCCACTAAACAGACTCACTGGAGACCAGAAGAGAGGTACATAACAGAGGTCTTAAAGTTCCTGAAAGGAATCAGTATGGTAAACTGTGAGGTACTGTTCAGCAGGAAAGGCTAGTCAAAAAACAGACGCGTGAAAGCTGATATGGGAAGAGATTACGGAGGGGACATGAGAATATTTTACTTTACTTTTCAGAGAGGGTGGTTGAGCCATGGAACAGTCTACCAGCTGAAGTGGTGGGTGTAAAAAATCCTCAATGGTGTGGCCTCACCTGGAGTACCGTGTCCAGTTTTGGAGACCACACCTTAGAAAGGACATACGCTAGAGGCAGTCGAGAGGAGACCAACTGAAATGGTGCAGGGTTAGCGCGAGAAGCCCCACAAGGAGAAACTTGAGGAATCTCAACATGGACCAGCCCCACACTTGGGTGTGGAGCTCTTAGTGCTGACTGTTCCCCTTTGATTTTACCCATCAGTTCTCGATTATACACTGATCTTGATAACTGCAGGCACACCAAAATTGTGATCACCTTGAAAAGTATGAAGAAAGGTGTTATAGTGGACAACTGACTTTTCTCTTGTGGAGGCTTGAGTTCAAACCCTAGTTTAAAGAGAATCAAGACTGATCATTTTAAAATAAACACATGGGAGGCTTACCTCCCAGTAAGGCACCAGGCACAGAGACAATCATTTTAATCTCCAGTGTTTAAGGGAGGGAATGGATTGTATTTGGGTTCCATGGAGCAATATACTGTAGCTTGATGCCTTCCACTTCCCTATCAGAAGGTCCGCACTGCACTCTAGAAAGTTCATAACATGTAAGTTGAGAAAGCACAAAAATGCTTTGATACAAGTACAGTGGTGCTGGCTATGCTGCAAGACAGTGTCTTGAGTTACTGCACGACAAAAGGGATTAACAGACACTGAAATTGCCTTGTTTACTGTCTTAACTCTACTACAGTATGCTGCAGTTTTGTGTTGCATCCAGGCTGGCACCACTATAATTGAGAGTGCTTTTTTTTTCACTCAAATTTTCATAGAGCCATTTGTTGACAAAGCCACTGCTAAACTAACAAGAGCCTTGGTAGTTTCGCAGTGACTGTCAATAAACAATCCCAAGAAATAATAAAAATTGTGAGTAACAAAGTACCCCCGATTACCTTTATAAAAAGCACTGCAGTAATCTCCCAGCTTAAACATCATCAACCATCTAGAGTACTGGGCATGCCTTCTAATAGGGAAGTGGAAGGAAGGGATCTGACTTGCAGCTCCACGGAGCCCCAAAACATTCTCTTCTCTCCCTTTAAATGCTGGAGTTTAAAATTATCATTGCTGCGTCTGCGGCTTGTTTGGAAGATTTTTTTTTCTTTTAGTGTGACTGATGCTTTATACGATACCAGCTTCAGGGTTTTTGTGATCCTAGTTGAGCTGCCAATGAATGTATGAAAACAACAACAAAAAACTTGAATCCAAAAGCAAAATGTTCCTATGGATCAAACTGAGTAACATACACAACACACATTTTAAATGGTCATTTCTTTACAGTCTCTTTCCAGGACCACAGTCAACAGCACAGTGTTGTTTCAGCTCACTACCAAGACCCATTCCTACCGCATTCCAAACTTTTGTTGACGTTTTCTTCTTTTGAAAGGCATTCAGGAAGATGTGAAAACATGAGTGCATTGAGACGGGATGTCTAGCAACCAGATGGAAACCCAGGGTTGTGCTACTCTGTGGATCTGTAGGGCCATTTTTGCTTCTCTATTCATTGTTGTGCATATCTTATTGTTATGGGCGTGCACTGAAAAAGGCTTAAAAAGGCTTCTGTTTAAAACATTAGGACTATGGAAATGAGTTCTCCCATTATGCAATTAGTTTTCTGGTTTCTATATGTGTAAAGCTTCTCGCTCAATTAAGCATACTCCAGCACATATGACAGTTGCATAAAGGAGAACTGAAATTAATGATGCAGGGAGAAACATTTTCTATTACACATTTTACCAAGGCAGGTTAGTACTTCTGCATTAAAACCAGAGACCTCATTTTGTCAGTCTTATATTTCCTTGAACACAAAATGTAGTCACACGCTCTTTGTTCTCACTTGCATATGTTTTGGTTGTGCCTTACCCCCATCTAGTTTTGGGTGTGGGCCTCCTGACTTGCCTCCTACCACCAGTTACCTGTGTCTTGCACCTCAAAGTGGGGCCCCACTGGGGCTGTTACCACCATCTGAATAGGTATATGCCAGAGACAGGGCATGGAGGTTGGGACTGTGCCAGGCCTTTATTTGTGGTTGGGAAGATTTTCTACCTAGAAATGCCTCCGATGGACATCTATGTCAGCAGAGCTCAAGTGCCCATGCAAGCTTACTACTGACTTACTACACACCCTACTCATGCTGGCTGACTGCCATACAGTTCCACTGGCCAGCTAGGTGATAATCAATTCCTAATAAAACCCATTAGAAGAGTGTGACCACCAGGATTCCACAAACATCCTCTGGGCACTTACCATGGCTGTTTGGGGTCCAGTAATACAAATCTAGGTCTCCCGCATGGTAGCACAAATAGTTAACTAAGGTTCCATTAAGTACATTTTGAGAGTATTTGGCTACCAAAAATAAAGTAAAAACTTCCAAAATAAAAGGGGAGATGAAGCATTTGCATCCTGAAATGGAAAAAATAAAACAAGGCGTTATTCATTTTTTTTTTCTCCCTGATCCCAACTGGCCCCCTTCCACTGGCACCCCCCCACCAGCTTCGTTACCTTGGTGGCCTCAGGGCTTACCTTGTCCGGCTCTTCCCCAGGGCTTGCCCCCCTCGCGGGGTCCCTCAATCACCACTGGAACCAGGATTCTGTTTGCATGGATGGCACCTGATAGCCGGATGCAGGGCTTGTGGGAGACCAGTGTCATCCTGCCGCTTGGTGTGACTTTCCTTTTTCTCCCGCCCCCCCGAGCATGGCATGCAGTGGTGCCATGATGTGCTCTGCACGCTCCCATGCATCGCATGTCAGAACCGGCTACACCCCTCCAGCCTTCCTAGGCAGCCTTGGGTGCTTTTCACCTAGCTTCCGCTAGGGGTACAACAGACACCAGGCCCTACAAACCCTCCTTTCCTCTTGGCCTGCCCTCCAATGCCATGGCTGGTTACCAAACTGGAGTCGCCAGCATCATGAGCGGTAGCTCTGCTGCTGCTCAGACAGGCCAGCATGGTGATGTCCAGTTTTGTGTTCATGGAAGTCAGCATTTGAGTTTTCTGAAAAGGTATTGGGCCTGTAGAATTTTATAACAGCTACCAGAATTTTGTCTTAAAATATTGACTTGCAAAATGTAAATCTGGAATGACTTGGACCCATGGAAGCTTTTAAGTTTCACCTAAAACTAATTTAGTTAACCGTATGGAGATACTTGTCAATGTGCTAGCGGCCAATCCCCAGTCACACAAATTCGTAAGCAGTAGTTAAATGTTACATATGTTGAAAATAAATTCTTAACCTGCAGCCTTCCAGCACTCTTTAAGTGACATAAAATATTCTTGTTACCTGACTGTACTGTGGCACAGTATGTATGTTTGCTTTGATCTGGAGACATGCAATCATGGGAGTGGTATTGAAACATTTATTCTGGATATTATAAGCCCATATTGTGCTCTTTAAAATGCTTTCTTGTACAAGTATGGGAAGTGACACTATTCTGACTTTCATTTAGTTTATTATTCTGTTTTACTAACCATGAACAAGGACCTTGATTGTACATCTCTTGGATTATGTTAATAGTCTGTATTACAACACCTTCCAAGGGAACTAGAAGTATGGCTGGGTAGTTCCTTCTGAAACATTTGATCCTGTTACTCTATGGACTGGGGAACTGCAAGATTTTGTCACCGTGAACAACCCCAGAGTGGAATGCAAAATAGATATTTTGCAGTGGAGCAAGATATACCAGTTATGTCCGTCTGACCAGACCAGTATAAAAGGAATGCATGCAAGTGTTTTATGGTTTCTGACATGTCCTACACAAAGCTATTTGGGATTTAAAGTAAAATCATGGTTCCGATCAATATATTGTGGAAAGGTTTGTACTCTGATTTTCTGTGAGACACTTGACGGTACTGTGCTTAGAATGATGTAAACAGGGCATGGGTGGAGTTCCACTTTCATATTTATTTTATTTTTATTTAAATATCTCCCTCCTACCTGTCTGTCACCTCCCCCTACTAATGGTACCTTTTCACCCCATACCTTACCCTTACCCTTAGACCTACCGTGCTGACTAATGCAGCTGTGTCAATCCTGTAGGTATTACAATTGCCCCTTTCCACCTCTCCTCCCTTCACTATCCTTGGCGCATCCTGTGCCCTCAGTGCCCTTGCTTTATAGTTTTCTCCTAGGCCACGTAATGCTTTGCTGTTCTAGACCTCATCCAACATAATATTGTACTCTACTGTCTATCAGAGACCTGCCTTGCATAGAACTCGCACATAGCGGTATGCTGACTGCCTTTGGTACCATGCCTGTAAATTATGCTGCCTTGTTCTGTTCTCAGTGTCAAGCCTTACGTTGCTATTTGTAAATGATTGTAAACCACCATGCCAAGCCACGCCTTTCTCACTTGTAATGACTGTACATAGGCTGCTAATGTTGCTACGCCTACTCCAAATTGTTGTATTGTGACTTGTTGTTGTTTAAACTACCAGGTCCTTCATGTAAATGAGCCCTGATCAATGGTGTTCCATCTGGCTAAATAAAGATATTGATTGATTAATTGGTTTGTTGACTGGGATAAGCACACTGAGCCCAGGCCCGTTTTCAGGTGCAACCTGGGGGAGGGGGTGTAGGAGAACACACAAAAACAAACACAGAATACTTCAGAGTATTTTAAAGTGTGTTTGTTTATGAATTGTAAGGCATCTTGGCCTTTGATAAGGCACTTAATAAATTAAATTTATTATTATTAATAATACGTGAAGTGCTCTGTGTAGTGAAGTGAGAGCACTTCGCCCACCTCTACCTCCAGATTGTGATGATAGCTCTTTCTGATGGAAGGTACAAGTCTTCTTTGCAGCTCTGCTTGTGTAGTAGGCTTTTGAGTTTTCAAGTGCTTTTCCTTGGAGATTTTTGTCAAAATAAAGTTAGTCTTCGATTCAAAAGTTGTTCTGGGTCTTCCATTTTCACCATACCAATTATGACAGCAATAGAGAAATAGAAGCCAAGTTTCATATTCTACACTCAGAGCCGATAGAAACTATTCCACAGATCTGCATGACACTTGCATCTACTGCTCTGATGAACAGCATTTTTATTTATTTCAGTTTGGGATTAAATACCTTTGAGTCAAAGGCTCGTTTGCAAAGGTTCCAGGTCAGACGTAGTACAAGACAGCTAAACCACAAATAACAGTATATACAATGGAACAAAACTAAACATGCATTCGGACAGATACAATTATAGGTACAAAAATAAATTTGCATACAAAAAGATTCCTTTTTCATGGTTACATAGGATACATAATAGAGGTTAATGCACTTATTAGGTTAGTTGCACTTCTTTTACCATATGTTTAGAAATTCACAAGGAGATTTCACCGTCACTTCCACCAATAGGCAAGTAGTACAAGCTGTTCAAAGGAGTTGTCTACCCTGTGCTAGATGCCTTGGTCAACAGAGTATTACAGGATCACATGCTCAGGTAGAGTGATGCAGGCAGAGAGAGGCTTTGTTCAGGATGTGTAAGAGTGGCAGCCTGAGAAGGCTTTGTCATGGGAGTTGGGGGGTCAAGTGGTGAGAGAAAGGGGGTTGGGATGTATAGAGAAGGGTGGTGAGGGGTAGGAGGTGAAAGAGGGGGAGAAGCTGACATAAGTTGGGGTGAAATGAGATCAGGAAAGGGGAGAGTAGTACAGGGTGGAGGTGTATTGGGGGTCAGTAAGGGGCAGTAGAAAAGGGTGAAGAGGTAACAGAGGATGGCAACAAGGGGGGCCTGGGGGAGGAGAGAGGGAGAGGGATAAGCCTATGGTGTGAGAGGCCTTTCGGCACCATGCATTTCTGCTTAAAGTTGAACCAGCATAATATTCTGTGGTGATGATTTGCATATGCAGCCCATGATGCTTTGCATTGTGGGAGCATGTGTGATTTTGTATTTCTTTGAAACTTGGCTCCCTAGCCAAATGCCCTTTGGGGTAACCATTGCCTCAGTGCTTGCACACAGAGGTTCTTTGTCTTTTAAATAGTTTTTTGTTTTAATTGGGTTCACCACAACATAACCCAGATAGACTATCTTAGAGTAGCTGGTTCATTCCACTGGGGTGTTAAACAGATGAGGCATACCGATGAGTCCTGGTAGGATGAAACACGTGGCTATGTCATTTGTTGGCACCCTTTGCAACCTGTGTGAGAGGCCTTTCGGCACCATGCATTTCTGCTTAAAGTTGAACCAGCATAATATTCTGTGGTGATTTGCATATGCAGCCTGTGATGCTTTGCATTGTGGGGGCATGTGTGATTTTGTATAGCCTATGGTAATGTTACATAGGGAGGTTGGAAGGGGAGGTTCAGAGACTTTTCTTGTGTTTGAAATTAGGGCAGCATAACATCGACAGTTGCAACAAATGCTATGCCATGCTGCCGGTGTCCCATTGAGGAATGGTCCTGGCTGGGGCAAGCATTAGAGGGTAGTTCTCAGAGGAATTATGAGAAATGTGTATGACCCTCCAGACCTACAGGGACAGCCTATCCTACTGCAGTTAACACAAAAAGCATCACCATCGTGAGTCATGAGAATAGGAGCAATCTCTCATGCTGCTCCTTTGACTATCCTGACTGACCTTGGTTGAGCTTCCATTGGTCAAGGAATAGGCTGAGGTTCCCATGGAGGCCCTGCTGGACCTCTCAGCATTGATTCTGGTTGACCAAGCAGTTGAGATTTTTCTGGAGCTGATCAGAGGAGGTTGATGAAGAGTTGATTTCCCAGACCCCGGTGCTTCCTGTCCTCATCCAGGTGGACAAAGATCAGTCAATACCCCTGGTCATGTTACCTCAGGAGCTGCCTCCACCTGTGGTCATGCCTCCTAGACCATTGTTGGTCACCCTGACCAAGAATGTTGTCATTTCGGACCTTCTGGAAGGCATGTGCTGATGGTTGAGATGCCATTTGCACTCTTGATCTTGCTCAACTAGGATTTGTCATTATCAACACTCCTCAAACTTCTCATCTTCTTGTGAAGAGAGGTAATGATAGTGTATGTGTTGGCACTATGAGGAGGTCCTTTGGCAGCAATGGACTACTGCAGGGAGGAACAAGGCTTTTCCCCCAGGGCTGATGGTCCCCTGGCCTCCTCCAGCCATTCCTCTGTTCAGCCACCAGACTCCAGAGACTATAGCATCTGCTTCTCCTCCACTTCGGGTGGTGCCCCCTCCACTGTAGCCATGGTTCAGGGTGCCATCAAAGAATCTCACTCTGCTCCCAGCTTGCCAGTATGTTTGTCTGTGGAGATCACCCAGGATGACGTTCGGGTGTTCCATGGCAAAAAGAGGATCAGAGTGTCTTCAAGGAATCATCAGACTCTGAGGCAGAGCTATTGAAGGACTCGACCGGCACTCAGCAGTTCAACCATGACTCAGATGGCTGGTCTGCTGCTTCAGGGTTGACTTCTTCTGGAGTTTTGCCCCAACTTAAGCTAGATTCCATGAATGTACTCTTGGAGACAGTGCAAAAATGGACTAAATACCCATTCACTAATATCCTGGTTAGGGACAAGTCCCCAGAGGCCCACTTCCCTTTGACTGAAACCACTCTTGGATCATTCCTGGAGCTTTAGCAGCATCCAGCATCCTGTCTGGTGCCCCTATCCAGATGGTTCACAAGTACATGGTACCCGCAGGCACTCTTGGGTTTCTTGAACCATTCCTCAGCCGAGGGTTTGGTCTTGGATTCAGCCTTCCACAAGTCAAGGACCAGGGGGATGCAGACAAACCTCCCAACAAGGAGTCCAAGAAGTTTGACTATGCGGCTAAGAAGATATATGTGGCTACTGCTCTCTAGGTCTCCAGCAGGCCAACTACTCAGTAATGCTGGCTAACTTTGGTTATTCCTTTTTTGGGATTGTTGGGCCTCTCCTCCCTCTACTTCCCACTGATAAGCAGCAGACAGCCCAGGTGCTCAGAGACCATAGGAAAATGCTAACTAAACACCGGCTCCAGACTCCCTTGGACATGGGCAACGCCTGTATCCATGCCATGGCTATGGTTGTTGCTGTGCATTGTAAGATCTGGATGTGGCTTTCTATCTTCACTGCTGCCAATGTCCCATTCCTGGGCAATGACCTTTTTGGCCCTGTGGTGGAAGAACAACTCACCCATATAGAGAAGTCTGTCAACCTTGATTCTATGGCTTTGTCACAGAAGGTCCCAAAACCCTTCAAGCCTGAACACCAAGCCTTCCAGTTTTTCCCCTTTCATCCACAGCAGCCTCATCATCAGTCCCAGCAGCGGTGATGTCAGCACTAGCATCCAAAGTCTTAGTTCAGTGGGCAGGGACAAAAAAGGAGGGGCGAGGTGGAGGTGCCTCCATGGCTCCATCTGCTGGAATGCCCTCCCTGGATGCTAAGTGATTGGTTGCAGGGTGCTACTCCCCCTCTCATGAAGTCCATTTCCCAGCTCCCGATAGAGGGTCAGTTGCGCCACTTCTGTCCACAGAGGTCCACCATTACCTCAGACAGGTGGGTTCTGGAACTGATCAGCAAAGGGTTGCCTGTGGACTTCAAGGCTGTCACACCATATTGACTCCAAGCTTTTTGGGTGCCAGGGTGCCAGAGAGGATGTCCGAGCTAACGGCCAACATAGCTCAGCTCCTGGAGTGCAGGGCGATAACAGGTATTCCAGACACACTAGCCTTTCAGAGACATGTGTCCAAGTTCTCCCTGGTTACAAAACAGATGGGGGCTGGCACCCCATACTGGACTTGCACAGTCTGAACAAGTTCATGAGGAAGCACAAGTTATGGATGGTCAGGCTGAATCAGATCATACCAGGCTTGGAACAGGGGATGAAGTTCTGCTCCCTGGACCTCCAGGATGCATTCTTAAGTTCCACATCTGAGTCTGTCCATCCCATCGCTGGTACCTATGGTTCCATGTGAAGGGGGTACGCTTCTAGTTCCATCATGCGGAGGGTGTTCACTAAGTGCATGGCAGTGGTGGAGACCTTTCTGCAGCACAAGGCCATCAGGGTATATACCTACCTGGATGAAGCCAGGCCATCCAAGGAGGCTGTGGAGTGGTTCAGGGATCTGGCCCTCCAGACCTGTCAAGACACGGGTCTTATGGTCAACTCACCAAGTCAGAGTTGGTCCACTCACAGATAATCAAGTTCATTGGAGTAGAACTTGACTCCCTGTGAGCCAATTCTGGGCAGACCTGGCATAGAATCTTACCTCCTTTGCCTGATCATTTCAGGTTGGGCGCTCATGCATGGCCTGGGATTTCCTACACCTGTTAGGGCTTATGGTGGCTTCTGCTAGCATGATCCTATGAGCTTGCTGGAGATGCATCCCCTACAGTGGGAGCTGGGTCAGCAATAGTCCCAACGCCTAGGTCATCTGGACCAGCCAGCCTTGGTGACCCACCCGATGTGGGATGCTATCCAGTGGTGGCTCTACACACAACAGCTGGAGGAGGGAATTCCATTTGTCCACCCAGACCCATCCATCATGCTCACAGTGTATGCATTGCTGGTGTGGAGCTCACCTGGGTGACCACAGGGACCATGGGTTTTGGTCACCCCTGAAGTCCTGATACCCCTTCAACCTGCTGGAGCTCCATGCAGTGCATCTGGCTCTGATGAAATTTGCTCTGTTGATTCAGGGTCCAGTCATTCAGGTCCAGACAGACAACCTAACCGTCATGCTCTACCTGAACAGTCAGTGCAGGATGCACAGTTTTACCTTGTGTCAGGAGGATCTCCTCACCTGGACCCTTGTGTGCAGCTGGCAGACTAAGTTTCTAATGATCCATGTAGGAGGAGAGAACAACCAGCTGGAGAATGCTCTCAGCTGGGTCAGAGAGACATTGCATGAGTAGTCACTGAATGAAGAGGTGGTAGACCACCTGTTCTCCCAGTAGGTTACCCTTCTGGTGGACCTGTTTTCTTCATCGGAAGAACAGAAAACTGAGGCTGTTCTGTGTCCCACCCCCCTCAGTCTGGGGTGCTACAGGGGGATCTTTTCTCAAGGCCCTGGACCCAGTGCCTTGTGTATGCCTTCCCTCCCTCCCTTCCCTTTGGTTCACAAGGTAGTGATCAAGGCCTAAATTATATTGATAGCACCAAACTGGCCCCAACAGTTCTGGTACCCTGATCACTTCAGTCTCTGCAGTAGCCTCCATGGAGGTTGTCTCATCGCCCACCCTGATCAGACAACAGAGGATGGTCCTGCATCCAGACCTTCAGTCCCTGAACATCTCAGCCTGGTTCCTGTGCTGCTAGCATTCCAGCCTTTTGGGCCTCTCAAAAGACACTCTACATGTGGTAGAGGCACTCCAAATGGAGTCTACTGGCAAATGCTATGCATTTAAGTGGAAGAGATTCTCATGTTGTTGAGAAAAGGGAAAGTGCTTGATCCCCTTGCCTGTTCAGTAACAACAGTTTTCGACTACCTCTGGTTCCTGTCACAGGACTGTAAGCCACACCCTGCAGTTGCACCTTGCAGCTATCTCTACATACTGGACATGGGCTGGTATGCTGAGAGTGGTACAGGAGAATGTGGTTGGGTGCTTTTTCAAAGGCCTGGATCACCTGCCCCTTCCTGTGCATAAACCACACCCTCCAGGGGACCTGCTGCTAGTGCTGGTTATTTGAGATCTCACACTTGTCATAGAAGACCGCCTGCCTGGTGGCCATAATGTCAGCCAGAAGGATCAGTGAGCTCCAGGAGCGCTTGGTGGAGCCCTCCAGTTTGGTCTTCCATAAGGACAGGGTGGTCCTTTGCTCCAATCCAAAATTCCTCCCAAAGCTCTTATCAGAGTTTAGCCTGAACCAGGTGATTAACCTTCTGGAGTATTTCACCAATCCAGCCTCAGATAACGATGGCCAGAGGACAGCTTCATACATTGGGCCTATGGAGAGCACTCTCTTATTACAAGGAACACACTGCAGGACTTCACAGAGAGGTTCACCAACTGTTTATCACATATGCTGAAGCTGCTCTGGGCAGACCAGCAGCTAAGTAGATAATTTCCAGGTGGATTACATCCTACACTGACCTCTGCTATTGGTTAGTTGGTAGGGAGACATCCTAGGGGATTAAGGATCCTTTCACCAGACATACTGCTGACTCAGTGGCTGCTTCCAGAGATATTCCAATTGTGGAGATATGTAGGACTGCAACCTGGGCTAAAGGACAAACCTTCCTCTCCCATGACAGCATCAATGTAATGCCCTATTGAGATGCTGATTTATGGTCCTCAGACATCCAGTCTCAGTTTTCCAAATAGAAGTGTACGCCTTGCCGACTCCTTCAGAGTACTGCTAGGAGTCTTTCTATGTGTGAATAGTGAACAGAATCCATGTTTCTAAAAATATAGGTTACTCACCTGTAACCGTAGATCTTCTTTGAGGCTATCTCCCTCCATTGAGCCACATATTGGAACTGTAAGCCATAGGCATCAGGACCACCTGGAAACATTTCCTAGCTGGGGCCACCCACATCGATGTGCATCATTGCCACGTATAAAATGTGGATGGCTCCATTTTGCCTCAATTCTTTCTCCTGCTATCAACTGCTCATCAGACCACCACTGCTTGAAAAACACTATTGAACTTTTCAAGAATCGCCACTACTTTATTTTCTTTTTTTAAATATAAACAAAAATTGTTTATGCCATGGATGAAAGACAAGGAACCACTGTTCCACTACTGTAACTGTGGTAAAGTTAAGATTTATGAGGATGACACACATGATGTGTGCATACTGCTGCTTAGGCCTCTCTCATGGTATGAAGGCCTGCAGCATTTGCCACAGTTTTAACCAGGCTACACGAAGATGTCAGAAAAAAGCCTTAGAAATTCATTTAAAACTTAAGGTCATGGAGGACAAATAGCGACCTTTGCAGGCTATGTCCCTGTCACCACCTGCTCCTTCTACCCACAGCTACGCCATTGACCCCCTTCTCCCCACGGTCAACAGGGCTACCTGCAGAATCATTAAAGACAAAAAGGATAAGGCTATTAAGTCAGCAGAATAACAATGCCATGCTGACAAGGATAAGCACTGGCATCATGAAATGGAGGTATCGTGTAATATGTGCGACTCGGTTTGAGTGACTCAATATGAGCGACTCAAATTGAGCGCCTGCAAAAATGGCTACAGGTGTAAAACAACAGTAGCAAAAAGAGCAAAGTTATGCAGTGATGGTGAAGTGTGCTGGGTAGCGTTGCACACATCACATATAGTGCAGTCTTAGAGTCAGTTACATAAATAAAGGGGGGGGTTCAGAGTGAATATTATGATTGTTTGGCTGGGTATGTGGTGGTGGATATAAGCTTCAATTTGATGGACTGCAGTTGTGTTTCTGCTGTGGTGTAGTGAGTTAGGAAGAGTGTTAGAGAGGCAGGTAGGATGATGTGTAGGACTGAGTGTTGTGGGTTCAAGTCTAGGTGTGTGTGTGATGTGGGTTGTGGTGCTATGTGGTGAGGTTTTTTTTTGTTTTCATTTAGTAGGTTTGGTCAGGTGTTTTTCGTTAGATTTGCAGGTGTGTTTCATTTGGATTTAGGGGGTGGTTTGGGGTGGGTTTGGTAATGGGGTATAAGTGTTGTGTGTATTGAGGGTCTGCTAGTGGCGATTATTTCATTGCTGCTGGAGGTGGTTGTTGAGTTCTGGAGATATCTGTTCAGTTTTTGCAGAGTCTGAAGTGGAGACTGATGTTGCTGTATGGAAGCTATCTGTGTCAGAGGGACAAGGAGGTGTCCCAGAAGGTGTACTGGTGTTGTGCTGATTACCACAAATATAGGTGTTTGGTGCAGCACTGTTTTGACGTGTGCTGTTGGTGCGGACTGTAAATGTCTTCGCTGTTTTATCTTTGCCCATATCTTTGGCACTATATTGCTTTCACTGTTGTCACATGGAACCTGAAAAAGATGCTTTTTCCAGGTACTGGTCTCCTCTCAAAGACAGAAGTAAGTCCGTGGAAAAAGACAGGACCCAGGCTGTGTTCAGGTTCTGTTGCCCCCCCCCCCACAAGAACTGGCTGTAATCCCCAACAAGGGATTTACAGCCAATTCAGCCATCTGGCACTGTCTCACTGACGACTCAGTCAACCTTACTGGGGCCCGTCAATGCCCAGTTGCTACTCCAGACAATGTGTATGTTATTTCAACAACTCCTGACACAGGTTCTGTCATCGACACTGACCTTGTTGCTGCTACCTCATCTGCAGATGTCGACTTTGCCGCCAGCAGTCCTCATGCAAGTTACTAATGTTAGCCAGAGGATTTCTCCATCATTGCCTGGGCCATCAGCACTGCTTCCCATGTGACCTCCTCCTCCTCCTCCTTCTCCTGCTGTTGACCCACTGTCTGTTCCTGGTGTGGAGGAGGAACCGGAATGTAATCCAGATTTGATGGAGGAGGAATATAAGGAAGAGGAGGAAGGCATGAGAACCCTGATATGGTGGGCTCAAGCTCCACTTTATCCTCCTGTAGTGAGGACAGTGCACGTTATACACCTAGGTCCCCTCCTGTGAATGCAACCTTCCTGGCTTTCCTAAGGCAGACACAGTACAAGCTGAGCCTTACTGCAGAGGAGGAGGGTGCTTCCAAGAAGGACCTCTATTAATTTTTAGAGGTTTCTTCATTGCCTACTGTTATTGTTCTCTTATCCATTCAGCTTTGGAGTGTACCACTGTGGCTGCTTGGCACAGTGCAGTGCCCTGATGGCCATGTCACATAGGGTGGATAAACTATATCCTGCTGCCTCAGAAAAGCATTATCATTATTGCACACAGTCTGAAATGGACATTGTCTTTTATAGTGTAAGGGCACCAGTTAAATGAAATTTGTCCTTTTCCATTTTTTCTTTGTTTTGTGCCACTCTTCGGGGCTAGCTCTTATGTCCAAGGCCACTCATTAAAATGTGGGAAGTTTGAGTGACCCGCATGTGCAAAGCCATTCATGTTGTTATGCTATCATTGTGACGTACTCAAGAGGGTATAACAACCTCTTGACATTACAATGACAATATAACAAGGATAGGAATTCATTGAATGTCATCATTAATAACCCTCTTCCATACATTATATGGTAATTATGGCTGTTTGTTATGGTTCTTAAGCTCCAAAGCACATGAGTTCCCTTCCTCCTGATAAAGAACTGAGGAAGCTGGATGTGATGGGCATGAGAACATATGCTTCTTGGCCTCAGGATTGCTAGCTACCAGGCTTACATGATTAAATAGCAGAGTAGTCTGTGGACCTCTGTGGATGCCATGGCTGACAACTGTTAGAGGAATGACTCAAAACTGAACTCCAACAGACATGCCCATGATCAAGAGGCTGGTGAGAACCTCTTAAGGTCAGATTATGATGCCTCTGATGCTGTATGTCATGCAGCTGCTTTTGGTATCTGCCTGTGCTGCCAGTCATGACTTTGTGTTACTGACTTTGCATGGAGGTCCAACAGTTGGTCCATAATGCTCCCTTTAGAGGTAAGCAGCTTTTTGGTTCTGATGTAGAGTCTACTTTGAGGGAGCTACAAACTATTAAAATGACCTTGGAGTTCCTTAAAACTCTTAATCCAAACCTTGGAGTTGAGGCAGGGGCTTCTTTTGTAGGCCCTATACCCACCCTAGTAGATGCTATTTCAGAGAACCCAACTGTGGCTCCCAGTGAACCAATGTAGCCCCCTTAGGCCTCTTTGCCTTTTGGAGCCCATGGTAGAGTCACCAAAGGTGTAGGTGATGGCAGCGTACCAGCAAGCCCCCAGAGCCTTCGGACTTCCTTCCATCTCCCACAACCCAGCAGATCCTAGTGGAAGGCTGCATCTCCCTCTTTCATTCAAAGTGGAGGGAGATCACCACAGATGCTTGGGTGCTGGAGGCTGTTCAGCAAGGACACATCCTAGAGCTCCTCTCTATCCCTTTGGTGCATCCTTCCTTTCCAAACTGTTAACCTGGGACATCTCACCTTCCTGCTGGAGAAGGTTCACTCTCTCCTCCACAAGAGGGCCATAGAGTTTGTCCTGATTGCAGAAATATAGCAGGGCTACCATTCCCAGTACTCTCTTGTACAGAAGTGGAAAGGGGATTTAAGACCCATCCTAGACCTTCAGGGCTGCAACCTGCTTATAGAATACAAAAGGATATTCTTTGAGGATATCTCTTCTGTTGGGCTACACCTTTGGAACTGCAGCCATCAGGCAGTAGGACCACGTGGAAACTTTTCTTAGCCAGGGGCCACCCATGACGATGTCATTCATCAGCAACTACATAAATGTGGGCAGCCCCATCACTTCTCAGTTCTTTCCCCGCCATTGATCACTCTTGTCTGTCATCTCTGCATGCCACCAAAATCCGCATCCATGTTATTTCGGTATTGCAAGTGTGGAGACAACATTTTTAACAGAGACTCACACACAGTTTGTGTGTGTGCTGTTTTGAGCTTGTCTCACAATGTGAGGTCTTGTGAGATCTGCCATGGTTTCAACCAAGCAACAAGGTAATGCCATAAGAAAGCTTTGGAAAATTTCCATCTCCAAAAAGCATTAGCAGCCATGGAGAAGAACAAAGACTCAAAATCACAGTTGCCCTCCACGCCGGCTGAGGCGTGGCAGCCAAAGTCAAAGGACTGGGACAAGGAACGGTCATCATCATAGCCTTCCTCAACATCGGGACACAAGCATAAGCACAAACAAGGAGAAGTCTACTTCCCTGGTGAGATTCTGGTTGCCATTGAGACAAGGTAATCCTTCAGTGTCATCACCCGCTGCAGCAGCATTGATGACAGTTCCCCCGACCATTGTTGAGACACCAAGGTTGGGGCCTGGCTTAGGTGCTGCTGTACCTACTATGGATGGTACAATGCAATTGTTGATGGGCCCAGGCCTGTCATCGATACAAGTAGTCATGGCCCCTGGCCAGGGCATTGTCGACTCTCAGGCTGTGCTGGTGTTGTTTTCAGTGATCATACAATGCATTCTACCTGGCTTACCTATACAAGCTGTGATTCTGTCGATGGAGCCAGCAGGCACTCAGCTCACATTGATGACTACTTCCAGCACACATCAAATTCCTCTTTCTCAGCTACTGCATTATCTCCGGCAACCTCAATGGCTCCTGTTGTTGACATGGAGGTTGATGACGAGGTGGGCAATAATCCTGACCTCATGGTCAGAGGAAGATTATGAAGGAGAACAGTGTGCTGCACATATTGTAGTTCTAGTTCTACCCTCTCATCCTACAGTGAAGACTCAGTAGTGTATACCCCAAGACCTCCTCCTCAGGACCCCACTTTTCAAGCCATGATGCAGCAAATACAAACTGCCATTGACTTTGCTGTAGAAGAAGATTCCATTAAAAAGAAATTAATGGACTTTTTGGAGGTTCCTTGCTCACCCTCCATTATAATTGCTCCTATTTATCCTGCATTTGAGGATGATATTTTTTCTGCATGGCACAGACCAAACTCACTGGTGCAGTGCCCAGAAAGGCTGACAGGCAGTATCCTGCTCCTTCTTCTAAGTCTCATTATGCCAACCATCCAAAAACTGACTCGATAGTAGTCATGGCTTCATATGATAGGTCTAGGGCACCTAAACACATGAGCCCTTTACAGGGCTGGATTTACACTGCCATGGGCCCTATGCACATCACTGTCTTAGGGCCCCATGATGGCAGCACAGTAGCAGCTCACTTTGGGTTGGTGCCACACCACCGATGATGACCACACTGTAAGTGAACATGCCTCACCACAATGAGCTCCAATTGCCTGAACTGACCCTGAACTCAAACAGCCCAGATAAACATTTAAGATTCACTTCAGTATAATGAAATTGATGATGTTCTTGACTTCATGGATCAATGGTGTTTATGACATTTTCAATCTAAATATATCATTCAACAAAACCACACTAGTCTGAATGTTAAATTTGAAACTAATAAGGTCAGTTATGCCTGTATTTGCCATACCTGTATATTTTTGATTTCTGTTTGTTGCAGGCGAAAGAGGAGTCCACAGTAGTTCAGATTAGAATACGGCAGTGTGGCAGCAGGTGTTTCATCATGGTTTCTTCGTGAGTTCTCAAGGTATGTTTATGGTCTCAAGGCAGAAAATCACTAGTTTACAGATGGATGGACTCAATAGCAGAGAGACATCATTGACTCAGTGGGACAAAAAGATCATTACACATCATGCACTTAAAGATAGAAGTGACAATGGAGCCAAGATAGTGTCAGATATGTTATTTTTAATGATATCATGTATAGTACTACAGTGTCTGGGGGTTAATATTTTTTCTTTGTCGATAAACGTCAGAGAAACAGTGATGATCATTTAGCTGTTGTAACAGTGATGTGACAAATTGAACTCAATTAGTTTTCTCTGCCATGTATGATGATGTATCACAATTGTAGTATGATCAAGGCCAATGTACATACATCACCACAGTTTTTAAGTTACAGAAACATTTGTTGTTTTGGTTACAGTTATTTTGTTGTTGTTCGGTACTAGGTATTGTTACAATCATAATAGACTAGAACGATCATGAGTGTGAAAGTGCTGTTTGGACTCTGACTGGTCCTGAAGTTAAGGACATGCATTGTGTCATGTCATTAACCTCCCCCTATCCAGCTATCCCAGATATGTATCTAGATAATGAATACATGATGGGCTGCAGTATTTAATAACACCGCTATCTTTCATCCTAATGCATAGTAGTGGACATGGTATGACCCATAATAACTGAAAGATTCCATAAACCTTAAGACAGGAGACTTTGCAGAACAGTAGGAGCCAGGAATTGGATCACCATACAAGACAGAAGAGTGAAGGGAATGTGCACATTCAAGGGACATTACAAAAACAGTTACAACTTGCGACACAAGCCGTTGGTAAAGTGACATGTTAATTGGCAAATGACTGACTCCATAAAACTTAAGACAGGAGTGTTTGCAGTCAGAATATTCTTTGGTGATGGAGCTCCATAAACTTAAGCAAGGAGAATTAAGGAAATGCGCATAATCAAGGGACATCATAAACTGAAGACAGAAGCCCTTGGTAAAGTGAAATGTAAATTGACAAATGACGGCGTACTCCATAAAACTTAAGACAGGAGTATTTGCAGTCAGAATAGTCTTTGTGATGGAGCTCCATAAACTTAAGCAAGGAGAATTAAGGAAATGCGCATAATCAAGGGACATCATAAACTGAAGACAGAAGCCCTTGGTAAAGTGAAATGTAAATTGACAAATGACGGCGTACTCCATAAAACTTAAGACAGGAGTATTTGCAGTCAGAATAGTCTTTGTGATGGAGCTCCATAAACTTAAGCAAGGAGAATTAAGGAAATGGGTATAATCAAGGGACATCATAAACTGAAGACAGAAGCCCTTGGTAAAGTGAAATGTAAATTGACAAATGACGGCATACTCCATAAAACTTAAGACAGGAGTATTTGCAGTCATAATAGTCTTTGTGATGGAGTTCCGTAAACTGAAGCAAGGAGAATTAAGGAAATGCGCATAATCAAGGGACATCATAAACTGAAAATGGAAGCCCTTAGTAAAGTGCAATGTCAATTGACAACTGACTCCATAAATCTTAAGACATGAGCATTTGCAGAACAGTCTCGTAAGGGATGATGGAGCTCCATAAACTTAACACAGGAGACTTTAGCAAATGTGCACAGTGAAGGGACATCATACACTTAAGATCAGTGTTCAAAGGACTACACTACTCCTAGTGTGCCTAAATGTTATTCCATACTGCAGCCCATCATGTATTCCGTATTCAGTTTTGCATGACTAAGTCTAATGGTGTTGTATAAATGCTGTTATACATTGCCTTACAGGAGATGGATTTTTCCATGTGTTAATGGAAAAACACACTGTTTGCTGACCAATGCAAAATAATAATACTTTTGGTAATGTTTGAGGACCACAACAATTTCTATTATCTAAACCTCAATAAAGTTGATGAATAGAATGGCTGTTGTGTAATTCCTCAAATGTAGTCCATAATTAAATACCAGTTTCTGTGTAATGTCCAATTCTTTGTCACCACAAAAAAATGGTTCTCATATAATAACTACATTGACAGCCAGACAGCCAGTGTATGTTATCACATAAAACAGTCAGCCCTTTACAATGAAGTGCATACAACTTGTCTCACTATTTACACCGAGTTAAATTGTCTGCATTTACTCACATACCCATACAAATACAACGAAGTACAGTTTCACTTTTACTGTGCTACATTACAACAAAAAAGTATACTAAAGTTTACCTTTGTACATGGATTTGGTTCTAAATAGTATTATGAACACCGAACACTACTAGTCATTCATTACTTTGAAGAATCAATGTTCCTTTAGTGCAGTAATCCACGGTGGTGGTGAGTGGTGACCGAACTGTTTTGTTTTCCAAAAGTTTGTTGAATGCTTTAACAGTATAAACCAACCCAACAATATGCTATTGATGTATTGGTCCACAACTATGATATCTAGTTATTGAATACATGTTTCAGTGCTATGCATTATTCCATACAATCACTGTTGAAGTGATTAAAAACACCCACTAAGATCTGCACACGCTGTTCTGATATGGACATCTTACCACCATAGTACAGTGCAGCCAATATTGTGAGGATGTCAAATAATTAAGCTTTATCTGTTGTTAAATGCAGAGAACTAGATTCATCCCCAATACATTGTGGGTTCTCCAAAATTAGATAGAAATATGTGGGACACTTTTTTCTGCATTTTATGACAGCTATAGCTCCTCACCAAAACACAACCAAATCAGTCACAAGAAGAGAGTTAGGCTTTAAGCTACATTCTAGTGACTCTTACAAGTGTATTTTCCTTGCTTTTTTCCTGGCAAAAGTGTCAATGACATCATCAAGATTCAGCTTTCTTAGAATGTTTGACTCGATGCTTAACAGGGTCAATGAACTCAGTCTGTCTACCAACATAGTTTGGCGCAAACAGTTCTTCACAAGTTTTGGTTTAGAAAATGATCTCTCACCTTCACAGTTTGTAATGGACAAACTGAGGTAGATTTGGATGGCAATTTCTGAATTCAGAAATACTCCAATTTCATGAACCTGTTGTAATATTGCAGCAGGATCAGATGTGTTAATGCATTTCAGGAATTCAATGTAATGAGCAACTTCATTTTCTGTGTTGTCATCAACTTCTTGTGGATATGCTTCTCTCAGTGCAAGCAATTGTTCTGACAGTTTGTCAAGATGTTCCCCAAAAATCCAGCTGAATCTAGCAGAAACAGTTTTGTACGCGCGTAATCTCTCTGTTAACTGTGTGATTAAAGTACCAATCATAACACTGAACACATTAATCCAGAATTTGTCTCTTGCTTGCAACTCCTCATTCTCTTCAGTTGTACTGCTGCTGGGACTACTTTGATCATCAAAAAACACTTTGGCCCAGATATTCAAACTGCACCAGGCTGTGGTGCAAGCTTGGGCACAGCGCAACTTGGCTGCGCAGGGGTGTGGACTGGGCGATATTCAACAGAACTGCACCATGGCACAACATCATTGAATATTGCACCCTAGCCACCTGCAGTGTGCATGGTGCAGTGGCACTGTGCCAGCGCAAGTGGCCAGAGTGGAGCATGGGGATGCGCTAGCACAAGTTCCATTGCGCTATGCGCAGCAACTGTGATATTCAAAACTTGACATGTAAATGGGGCTATAATGTATGCAAGGCACAAATGCGGCCATTTGCGTGTCATTATGGCCCCATTTGTATGCAGGTGCGCTGATCCCCAACGACTTGCGCCTGGCGCCCTGCCAGGCAGCAGCCATTGGGGACTGACGCCCCTTGCAGCTGGCAATGTGCTCCACAGCCCGATCATGGGCATTTGTATAAATAAATAAGAAATATGTCCAATATCCCTGGTGGTCCAGTGGACCGCTGTCTGCTGGATCATGGGCATCTGTATCAATAAAGAAATAAGTCCAGTATCCCTGTTGGTCCAGTGGACCGCTATCTGCCCGATCGCGGGCATCTGTATAAATAAAGGAATAAGTCCAATATCCCTGGTGGTCCAGTGGACCACTATCTGCCGGTTTGCGGGCATCTGTATAAATAACTAAATAATTCCAATATCCCTGGTGGTCTAGTGGACCGCTGTCTGCCCGATCGCGGGCATTTGTATATAAAAATAAATAAGGCCAATATCCCTGGTGGTCTAGCAGTATCCCCCTCCCTACCTGCCCACTAAGCCCCACCGCCCCACTCCCCTTGGTCAGCCGGGCGTGGCAGCACCCCACCCATCTGCTGCCCCCTGCCGCCTGATCACTGACTGACAGTGCTTTGTACGCCCATTGGTTCACAGCATGAACCAATGGGCATGCAGCCCATACTATACTTCACATTCCAGATATGTGAATGATGGGTGGGGAGGGGGGTACCGCTAGACCACCAGGGATATTGGACTTATTTATTTTTATATACAAATGCCCACGATCGGGCAGACAGCGGTCCACTGGACCACCAGGGATATTGGAATTATTTAGTTATTTATACAGATGCCCATGATCGGCCAGATAGTGGTCCACTGGACCACCAGGGATATAGGACAGAGTAATCTATTTTTATTACAAATGCCCACAATCGGGCAGACAGCCATCCACTGGACCACCAGGGATATTGGACGGAATTCTTCTTTTATTTTTACAGATACCCATGATTGGGCATGGGGGTGCCGCCAGGTGTAGCTGGAGCTTGGGTGGCCACCCACAGGTGGCAGCTGCCGTGTTGTGCCCTGCAATGTGGCAGCTCACCTGTGGGTGGCCAACCCTTGTTCCTTTTTTTTGGGATCAACTTTGTGCTGGCGCAGGTAGGGGTTGCGCATGCGTGGCTCTGCACATCCGGGGCTGAATATCAGGCTGTGCAGGGTATGCATGGGCACCCCCCCCCACCTGTGCCTGCATACATTACTGATGCGCTCTGGCACATCGGGATTTGTGCCGTGCACTTTTCCATTTTGAATATCGCGTTGGGGTGCAACAGTGGGTTGTGCATGGTGCAACACTGTTGCACCATGTGCAACCCTTTTGAATATCTGGGCCTTTGTGTTTAATTCTCCTCTTTTGCTCTGTATGATAGTGAGCTGTTGAGGGGATGGATGTTGCCTTTTTGGCACTGTCCTCATATGCATCAAATTGATCTTGTTTCTTCAAAATGTAATCCTTTAAACTTTCCATAAGCTGAATACCTTTTAGGACATCCAGACCAGCCTTTTGTAATGCTATGCTTGTTGCATTGAAATGATCTAGTAAATCATGCCACAGTTGACATAAGAGAACAGTTTCTAACCGAGCCATTTGTGTAGCATATGCCTTTGCCTCATTACGTGTGTTTGGATTTTGAGATGCATCATTTGCAATCTCATTCAAACAGTTATAGATATTCTCCTAGCTCATCTTTAAAGCTTTTACTGCATCTGCCCTAGCAGACCAATGTATGGTGGACATTGCTTTCAAGACTAGACAGTTATGAAGTGCTTCTACTAGTTTTAACCACCTCGATGTGAAAGCTGAGAAAAATGTGTAAAGTAGTTGTACTAAGCCAAAGAAGGATACAATTTGATGAGAAGAGTACACAGCATGCACACCTACTAAATTAAGGGAGTGTGCAGCACATGGTATATTGTCAGCTGAGGGACACACTTCTTTAATCCTAGCTTGCAATCCATGATATTTACCAGACATATTCATGGCATTATCATATGTCTGCCCTCTACAATTCATTTGATCTATGTCATTCTCCTTTAAAAATTGGAGAACTATTTCAGCAATGTGTTGGCCTGTGTGTGATTTTATAGGGATAGTAATAAATCTCTCCTGTGGAGTTCCATGATATACACATCTGAGGATCACTGTAAGCTGGTTGATGTGGGACAAATCAGGTGTTGAGTCAACAATTATTGAGTAATATTTTGAATTATTCACTAAAATTATCACTAAAAATACCACCAACGGCGTAACCTGGTTCAAGGTCAGTTGGCATTCATCTGTATCCCCCTCCCCTGGGTCGTGCCTGAAAATAGGCAACATTTGTCTAGTGCACTTACCCGGTCAACAAAAACTAAATAAAATAAATAAATAAAATAAAATTCTGGACCATTTCTACAATTCTTCACTGTACCTCTACTCCCATCATAATAATACGTTCTTCATAAATAGTTTTGGATAAGTATGAAGAACTCCCCTGACCCTTACATGCATACCTAGCGATGTGTTCTGACAGAAATGGATCGAACTGTGCAAGTAATTCCATAATCCCTAGAAAATTACCATTTGAAGGTGAACCTATTGTTTCGTTGGTTCCACGGAATGCCAGTCCCCTTTCACATGGAAAGATTATGACAGCGGTCACGCACTTCAGAACATTATGCCAGTAATTCTGTTTACTTTCCATATCCTGAATTAGTGTTTTGTCAATTCTCTCTACCAATTTTTTTCTACCAATGTAGGCTACTGCATTTTCTATATGAAGAGAACTTTGCTCATGTTCTGCAAGATGCTTGACAGCATTACTCCAATCAGAATATCCTGATGTATAAGAATTACTATGTTTACCAAATACTTTACAATACAGACAGATGACATATCCCCATTTTGGAGAGTATACTAGCCAAGTCCGCTTCACTGGCTTGCCATTAGGCATCTTACAATGAAATAAGTGTTCAGATGCAGAACAAACTTTCTGATATTGTACCCTTCTAGACTTTTCAAAACCATCCAAGATGTTCTGTTCCAGTTCAGTAATATTTATGCTAGCAATGTGGTCACGGAATTCTTCTGTTATGGACCAATTGAATGGATCAGTGGAAAAGCTAATTGAAGGACAATTGTCTGTACTCAGTAAGTTACTGTTTATATCAGCACTTTCCATCTCATGTTGTTCCTGGTCAAGGCCACTAACAATACCATCCATTTGTTGTGAGTTTGAATAGTCACATTCTTTGATACATTCACTTTCACTACAGTGAGCCTGTACTGGGTTACCTGCATTACCATCCACAAATTCTATGTCACCAATTATTGTATCATTATTCACAGTGCCATCAGTAACTATGTTGCTGTCATGGGTGATCCGTTTAGTATTGGTACTACAATTGTCTTTTTGCACTACACTGTCTGCTGTGCCTGTTGATCGTCCCCAAAAACTTTCTAACCATGGTATTTTTTTCATCAGGGATTCAGCCTTTTGTTGAGCTTCTACCCTTTCCCTCCTCTTCTGTGCTCTACTCTTACACTTGGGCATGGTGGACATGTTGCAAATATTGAGTAGTACAGTATCTCAATAACTGCAAAACAATTAAGGGTGTGAAATAATGTTAAGTATTTCATACTAGTGACTAAAATACTAAAGTATGATAATTTAGATCAGGACGTTAACATTTACAAACAGGGGTAACACTGGTATTGTTTTACTGGCCCTTACAAGGTATTGTTTTGCCAAACCTTACCATGGGCCATATAATAAAGTGACTGGCTTTAGATATTTCTAGACTATTACATTGACAATATTTTTGAGGCTATTCATGGATAAGGAGATGAAGCACAATTGGTGGACAGTAGTGGTCAGTCTTTTGATCTGTCACACATATGATGATGTGGGTGAAGTGTTGACTCACTGACACATTCTTGCTAAACTGCCTGGAACGAGATTTTGAATAGCTTATGAATACAGACAATTGTCCTGTCGTGATATACAGAATTTGCCATCAGTCACTGCACTCCAGTCCATTGTAAAATGATGTCACTGTCTCCACCCAACCGACCCGACCCCTCTTCCTTGATATATAATAAAAGGTCATCTGTAATAACACAAGACTACATGTTCCACTTTTTGCTCATCAGCTAAAGCTGCAAAGGGTTATGTACATGGATGACATGACAATGTTAGCAATAAAACTGATCCATTACACAGCAGTCAATGTCACCATCCTGATGCAAGTTTTGGTGACCACTGGGCAGGACTCCATAAAACTTAAGACAGGAGCATTTTTCAGAACCAACTGGGAGGATGGAACTCCTTAAGTCACTATAATTATGGAATTGTGCACAACCAAGAGGTATCATAAACTTAAGCCCAAAGGCCTTGATAATGTGACCTGTCTAGTTTCAAAGGACTCCATAAAACTTAAGACAGGAGCCTTTTTCAGAACCATCTGGGAGGATGGAACTCCTTAAGTCACTATAATTATGAAATTGTTCACTCATTATATAATGCACACATAGTGTATGTGGCAGAGAGAGATGGCAGTTCCCCTGGATTGGCATTTGGCATGATGTGGAAGTAATGAGGAAGGTACTGGTTGTCCAACACTTACACAGGGTTGGTAACATTGGCTGCCAACAACAGTGTTGGTATGACTGTCTCCAGTGGATCAGATGTATTGCAGAAAATCTTCCATGTGGATTCACCCTTCACAGATGGCATAGATTCTTGCGGTGTGTTACCTGCATAGTGAAATAACCCTCAAATGAATGAAGACTGGACATTAAAGGTACAGTACTCTGTACTCCAGAAGAAGATCATAGATAATCTAAAATAGATACCTGCTGTTGCCTGTAGTACCCTCCTGAAGAAGATCAGACCTAAATAGGCTAGCTGTCATACCCTCCTGAAGAAGATCAGCCATTAATAATAGCCATAGTGCCCTCCTGAAGAACACTGGACAATATAAATACATGTATTACTCTAATAATTGATTTTCCTGTATTCCAACTTCCAACTGTAAGGCATACCCAAAAGAAGCACTTCAATAAACACATTTGCATTTACTTTCAGACAGTTGACAGTGTATGCTACTGAATAATTCATCTAGTTTAACTGCCTCATTATGTGACATTCACTGTAAGTTGAACACACAGAATCCTCTGGGTAACATTTGATTGACGTAGTACATACTGGTATATATTTATTTACTGAACCATGAAGTGAAGGTTATAAACTGCAATCAACTGTCTGCAGGCCAGGTCTGCTACTGTTGTAGGTAGAGATAAGATGACTAAGATGACTGTACCAAACCTGATCTTGTAGGTATAGAGATATGACTGTAAACCAAGTGAGCACAACACTGGACCAGGCCAGCAGACATTTTACAGCTTACACGAAGCAACATGTGCTTCAGGCTACTGTAACTCCCAGTTCTGTATCTGCATCCCCCAGTGCTGGCACCTACATGAATGTCACTGAAAATGTCACATAACAAGGCAGACAAAGTAGCAGGATAATGGACAACACTACATTTAAATACAAATGTTACTCATCATAAAAGTGCGCATTGGGATCAGTCTTGCATTTGTGTGTGGCTTGCTTTGCAGTCAGTGCAGCAGCACTCAATAAACAATACTGCTACACTGGTGTGCAAGTACCTGAAATTATGGCGAACCTCCACATGAAACAATACTTTCACCTTCATACATAATTTTCTAAGTTCGGTGTATCAGGTGCACAGATCAGTTGACTGTAGTTGACACCACAGTAGTAACTTTCTAACCTGTGTGGATGCATTGATAATGGTCAGGAAGAGCCAATCTGAGCATTGTGCTGTTAAACTTGCAATGTGATAAACTGCCTAGGCTACTACCACTCCCCGAACTGCACCTTGTGCTGCACACTCCCTAAATATTAGCGATGATGCATGCTAATAAGGTAACGGTATGTCAAACCTCATTTTCTGGACGTTGATACAGTGACATCACATCATTGACGTGGCGTGGGCATCACTTGGGTACCAAGAAAAAAATATTGTTGCATTAGGACTACATAAAGAATTTCGTTCATATAAGGTGGACCACAGTCCACAGCTGCAACTGATAGTTGAAAGTCATATGCTACAGAAATGGCTTATCCATCTGTGATTGTCTCACAAAGCAACACCTATCCCCTGAGAAAAACACCTGGACTTTTTTTTTTCTTGTTAAAAGTAAACTGGAAGCACACAATGCCTGGTAACAACTCTCTTCAATGCCTGATTTGATCTTTTTGGCAGAATTCCATTGCCAGTGCTGTGTTACTAGGGATGTGGGCCTACTATCCACAAGCGAATGTTCTACTGTTGAACAGTTAAGTATTTTGTGCAGTGCAGTGCAGCACAGCAATCTGCAACGCAGACTTCAGTGTTCAGCAGAAGAATATTCACTGTGGGTAGTACTAAGCCAGGCAGGCCCCGACCCCTCCCCTATCAGTTTCCCACTCACTCATCACTGCAGTTAAATGTGTGTACTAGTCAAGATGCCACCATGGAATGGTAAAATAGCCATGAAAAAACTTCCAACAGCACAGACAAGTTTACACAGTTGTCCACCAGTCAGCTGTCTGTCAGAGCAGCGGACAATCAGAATGCTTTCAAGAACCTGCTCTTTCTTTGCTATAGTCATGTACATTACATAATACTGTATATAATGTGAATGACTAGAACACTTAGGGCAGCTGCCACAGCTGAACTTTGTTGACTGACATCTCACTTGTGGACATCTGTGTAAATATTGGCAAGTGTATTGCTCACCACATACTACAGATTGCATTTGCTGTGATATCTACATGTACCTGGCTGACTGACTGGCTGGCTGGCTGACTATTACAAGGTGGTGACAACAGAGATGTGCAGTTGCTGGTGTTCCGTCACTGGTGTCTGATGATGCAGATGCTGACTTCTTTACAGTAGAGACAGTCCTGTGGCCTCTCTCAATCTCTGTCTTCCTAGGAAATACAGAAGGAAACAATTAACTTCCTACATCTCAGCTCGCTAACACTCAAACACAATTATTTAACAAGTTAAAGCACTTCATAAATGTCATAAGAGTCTTGATTTTATAGCCACCTCTCTCCAGCTGTAACTGGCAGTCTTATATGAACTAGTAGCCTACCACACACCCAACCCAACACCATATCCTGATGAGCTCCATATATAAACTCCATTGCACAATGCTATCTTCTACTTCATCTAGCAACACCTGGCAACCCTTCATCTTGCCTCCCTGGTACCCTCCCAACACACTACTATAATACAGTCGAACACCCGTGGTACAGTGTAGATGTCACACACAACTCCCAGTAATTATAGATCAGACTATTATGCAATGTGGTGTTCCAGTCCCCCCACCCATGCTAAAACCACCCACACAGACAAAAGTGACATCTACCTCTATACACTGGCACCACAGACCTTGTTCACAATACAGCCAAGACAACACCTCACCATTGACGCGCAAGTTAAATAAACACAGTTCAGCTCTGGTGGGCAGGTGCCAGGTACAGCAGAGCAGCATTGTTTAAATTACAGCAAGGGCAGTGCCAGTAGTGGGTGTCGTGTCACCAAGAGGATGCACAAGTTAGCAAATCAGCCCAGTAGCCACCCAGTCCCCCAAAACCTGTCAGTCATATGCACACACTGTTCTGTTCTCACATTCTGTGTCCAAAGTAAAGTACATAAAATGATTTATTCAAAATGCAGTTTAAAACAAATTGGTTTAAATTACTGAAATATTAATGAAATGAGTAAGTCACTTATACACTTCGTTGTTTATGAATGGTGGTCGTCAACTCTGATCTTCTTGGATAGTATAGGGACATTCATAACAGGCTTCTCTTATAATCTAGAAAAAAATGTCAAAAACTTAACCCTCACAGATGTGACTACAGTACCTCAAAACATACCCACCCACAATATGAATCTTTCCCAAAATACAAACACTGCCCCTGCCATCATGCCCTCCAAGGCTCCCACACACCCATAGTACTGTACCACCTATACAACCAAGATGTAGTTGGCATTTTAATTTACAATGATGCCACCCATTCCCACTTCATAACTCCCACACCCGTTTTAATTTTTGGCAAATCGTAGTTGCATCAAACCCAATACCATTCTGCACTGTGCACAGTCCACTACGCATGTAGAGTGGTGTACTGTCAACACCCATAACCCCCAGTTACATATTAGTGTACCTCCACCATCTCCACCATGTCCTGGCCAAATTTCCCTCATTCACTAAAAAAATACCACCAACAGCTTAATCTAGTTCAATTTCAGTTGCTTACCATCTGTATCCCCCCCTCCCCACGGCCGCCCCTGAAAAAGGGACTTCTAGGCCCAGTGGGCTTATCGGGTCAACAAAAATTCAACAATCAACAACAACAATCTCAACTACCGGAGCCTCTGTTCTGTTCACAATGCAGACCCCACCTCAACTGGACAACAATGATGCACACAACACAACCACCACCATTACATTCGGATCGGATGGCCAGCAGCCTGGTACATAGTCACTACTTTTTTTATGCCTCATGCAGAAACTTAAGTTGCTGTATTGCTAAATGTGAGTGAAGTACACTACCCAGTACAGAAACCCATGCAGACACTCACACTCTTTGTTCTCACATTTTGACATCAAAACTGCTTAGATTGTGAGTCATCAACTTACACACTTGCTTTGAGTAATGGGTCGTGGTCATCCAATTGTCTTTTCTTGACCTTCATTGGTATTCAGTTGACCAGTGTGAGTGTGACCAGTGACCACAACCGAGTCAACACTTGAAGAATATCCTTTGATATTTGTAAGAACTTAAGACGCATGCATGCCACCATGTATGGATAAGCTTTGAACATGCACACAATATAAATAGCGACATGTGATGCACCCTCCCAGACCCACAGTCAGCCAGCCTCATATGATCGTAATAATCCCCCCCCAACACATCAACATCACCACCAGACACCAGTACAGGTACAGATCCAGTATCCAAGCAAAAGAACAGCAGCACTCAGTACACTGGTGCAAATAAGTAATTTATTTTGCTATGTTGCAGATAAAATAAATTAAGCACACAGAGCACAAGCAGATGTCCTGCACAGAGATACTCCAGTGCTTCAACGCTGAATACGAGTCTTCCTTAGGGGGTCAGATACAGATCCAATAGTTATTGTTTAGTCAGTAAGGCATGTAACCAGGGCTTTTAGATTAACAGTCTGTAAATCACTACATAGTGCTCTAAAGTTGCACGAGGCTGAGCGGAGTGCCATATTGCCACTAGGGAGTGATGATTAGCTGACTGTTACTGTAACTGCCAGTGAATACCTTGCCGAGCTGCCTTATTGCCATTATTTAAAAAAAGGAATGAATTACTGATCATACTATTATTATTTTCACCAAATTCTAGACTTTAAAGGGACATTTCTAGCAAAATGCTTCCATGGTCCAGTCCACCAACAGTTTAAGAATGCTGGTTCACATTAGTCTGAATGCAGAACCCATCTTTGGAATTGGATGCCAACTTGGGGGCGCAAAGGGCCACCTGATCCAGATTAGTGGCATGCCCACTTTCAGTGTAATCTAGTGAGTAACAGTCCTGCTTGCAGCTGTAGGCTGCCCTCACCCAGCACAGCGCCCCCCCCACGGGTTCATCCAAAAGCCAGGACAGTCAGATCGACTCCCAATTTAAAAACAAAATGTAAAATGCATTTTCTCACTGGGTAATGGGTTGTGATGGGAAATTTCTCATCTACACCCTGCCTCCTTTTGTGTGGAGTCCCTCAGGGTTCGGTATTGGCCCCAATGTTGTTCTCAGTACATATGCTGCCCCGGGGGGATCATTAGGAAGTATGGTCTGAGTTTTCATTGCTATGCTGATGACACTCAGCTATACTTATCCTTTGCCCCATGAACATCAAACGCAGTGGAGGTGTTAAATATCTGTCTGGCTGAGATTAATGACTGGATGGCCTCCAGCTGGCTACGACTGAACCCTGACAAGACTGAGGTATTGGTAGTACAGTTGAACAGAGTTCGTGACGGGATGGCTTCAGACTCTGCAACTGGACTTGTGCTAGGAGCTACGTCATTGATGGCCTCCCCTTGGGTGCGAAATCTTGGTGTGATTCTTGACAGGAACCTGTCCATGGAGGTTCAAATATCTTCCGTGGTTCATTCCTGTTTTTCCCATCTCAGAAACATTGCCAGGATTAAGCCCCTTGTTCCGTCTCTGGACCTCCCTACCTTGATACATGCCTTAGTCACTTCTAGGCTTGACTACTGTAATGCCCTCTATCTCGGGGTGTCTCTGGAAGTTCCCTCCATAGACTGCAGCTAGGGCAAAATGCTGCTGCCCGGCTTTTGACCGGGCAAAATAAATTTTGTCATATTACACCTGTATTGCGTGAATTGCACTGGCTGCCTGTCAGATGGAGAGTACTCTTCAAGGTGGGTTTTCTCACCTATAAGGCCCTACACGGGCAGGGTCCTGGTTACCTGTCAGTTCTCCTGGTACCTTCTTCCTCTACCCATAATCTCCACTTTTCTAGTGGCAGCTTCCTAATTGTTCCAAGAGCGAGATTAAAATCTGCAGGTGACCTAGCTTTTAGTGTTGCCGCTCCCGCTCTTTGGAACTCCTTACCAACTGTAGTCAGGGGAGGCCCCCACTATAACTGCCTTTAAGGCCCATCTGAAGACTTTCCTATTTCTGCAAGCATTTGGAGTGTAATGTCGATTATTTGTATGTATTAATTTTAGCTCATATATTTATGCGGTATGAAATGCTGTAAAGTTTTGTGCGGCGCCCAGAGCCTCCGGGATTGGGCATCTTTTTAAATAAATTTGCCTTTGCCTTTGCCTAATATTAACATAACATATACTAGTCTGTACTGACCATCCAGCCAGCCCTCACTCAGCCCCCCCACTTCACCCTGGACCGCCAAACCCCCACCTCGGCCTCCGACCCCAAGGCCAGGCCAACCACACCAACACCACACACACATATCCCAAAAAAAGACAAAGTAAACCATAAACAATGCAACAAAAATGCATTTTAGTGTAGTTATTATGTATTCTCCCATCTCCGGCAGTGGCACGCACAACCCAGCCAGGCCAGTGGCCAGCCCATGCCTGCCAGGTTGTCACAGACATGACCCTGCCACTCAGACCCTGTTGTGCCACAGTGACCAAGTTGAGGAAATTAATGCACAAAAAACCACATGCAGCTGCAGCGGACCATCACCATAGACTTCATGTACCCTTGTTGTTTTAAACAGCTTATATATCACCAGACAGTTACAGTCACAAGCAGTGGCACACACAACACACATGGTACCGTCCTTGCCTAGTTAAAATGGCCAGTCAACTTGGTAGACACTCAGTGGAGTCTGGAACCAGGCCAATTTGCAATATTTGTAAGGGCAACTTTGCAATGGTACAGGCACAGCCGCAGTTGGATAATTGACTAAGGCTTGCTTGCCTAGTTGCAACTTGCATCATGCATCTATCCTAGTCTGTTGCAGCCTGTGACAATTTAAATCTGTGTCACCAACCCACCTTTTAAATAAAAGGAAAAATAGGCAAGCAGCTGTCCTACTTCCAAACTTCCTTGCAGACACAAGACACTGAGACATTTTTCTGAGTGATCGATTCAGACCTAGAGGTCTCTACAACTGAACACTCCAGATTAATAAGAGAGACCTAGGATTCGATTTGGATCCCTGCTATGTGACTGGGTTTGTTGGAGTAACTATCTTGCCTTCCCTTGTTTGGATTTGATCTCGACTTTTGCCTGTGCTTTGACCTGTTTGAGAACTGACCTCCTTGTTCTTCCCTGCTCCTGGACATAGGGGTGGTGAGATTGTGGTGAACATTTATTTTTTATAATTATGGATTAATGCTTGGTTTCATTTATGAATGGTCCCCCACCATGTGAGAGGTGGTACTGGGGGGGGGAATATACAACATTTCTTCTGACGATTTGTTGGATTGTTGCACGTGAGAGGTGCTGCATTGAATTTTAAATTATAAATTTTTGTTTTCTTTTCTCAGTTATTAGCTTGGGTTTAGTATCCAGTTGCATCTAATTACATTGACACTGTGTTATTTTGGATAATTTGATATTACTTTATTATTATTATTATATTTTTTGTTATCTGGGTTATTTTTGGGCTGGGGTTTAATTTGTGATAGGGTGGGTTTTATTTTATATTTTATTATATTGTCTGTTTTATTCTGCTCCCCCTCTGTGAGAGAGAGTGGAGAGTGTTTTTATATACAGCTTTGATATTAATAGGGTTTTGTTTATTTTTGGTTTTTATATTTGATTTGATTAAAATGTGTTGGACAGGCGTAGAGATGGTTGAGCATTATTCCCCCACTAGGCTCAGGGAATTACGTCCTTTTGAATGCCCACCATTAACATCCGACACCTATTTTAGGTGTCGTGCGTTGGGCATCTTGAGGAAGCGTAGACGAAGATGGAGAGCCGGGCCGGTGGGGGACAGGAAAGGGGAGGACGGATTGGGGTTTTGGGGTCCAGGAGACACCCTGGGGTGAAATGGGGTCAGGATAGAGGTTACTCTTGTCTTGTCCCCATACCCAAGGGCTCCGAAGTAATTGAACAGGTGCCGAGGTCTTCCCCGACAGCTCATCCCACCTTGGCGGTGTTATGCAATGCCAGATCAATTAAGAACAAGACAGCTATTATTGATGATCTTGTTGGATCATCTGATCTGACTTGCATCACCGAGACCTGGCTGGATGAATATCCAGGCCCTGTATTGTCCTCGGCAACTCCAGCCGGGTTCTCGGTGATACACCGTCCAAGGCTGGATCGTAGGGGCGGGGGTGTGGCCATTATGTTTAAATCTGAGCTGGGCCTTGTGGATGTGCCATGGGGAAACACCAGTTCCTTTGAATATATCCTGGGAAAGGGTGCAGGCTGCGGGATTCTCCTAGTCTACCTTCCACCAGGTGACGGTGGAGTATTCCTGCAGGAGATAGCAGACTTCATCGTCGACCTGGTGCTGAGGTTTCCCAGACTGATACTTCTGGGCGACTTCAATGCCTGGGTCAATGATGAACTCTCTCATTTTGGTCAAAATCTCCTCCAGCTGATGAACATGCTGGGCCTGACACAGGTTGTTACCTCCTCTACCCATATAGGGGGTCATTCACTGGATCTGGTCTTTCTCATGGGCATGGAGCTCACTGATTTGGGGGTGGAACCTGTCAGTTGGTCTGACCATTACACCATAAGGTTCAGCTTCAGGGCCCCCTCTAATAGGTCTGCCCCTACGGAGATGGTTCAGTACCGCCCTTTAAGGGGTGTTAACCCCAACAACCTAATGGCGGTGCTGGATCTATCGAGCTTCTCAGGTGAATGCATGAGTCCAGATGATCTTGTATTAGCTTATAATAAGGCTGGAGGAGATGCTCTGGACAAAATCGCTCCTGTTCGTGTTCGGCCTCTCACCCTCCGTCCAAGGAGCCGGTGGTTTGATGGCTCCTTGAAGGAGTAAAGGCGAGTTGGCTGAAGGCTGGAGAGAGCCTGGCGAAAATCGGGCCTTGATGCTGATAGGTTTAGATTGATGGCACATTATGACAGCTATCAATCAGAAATCACTCGTAAGAAGGCAGAATTCCTGTCCAGAGAGATTTCTGCTGCACAAAATCGACCAGCTCAGCTTTTCCGGACTGTGGACAGACTGTGCAATCCAGTCTGTCTTCAGCTCAGAGAAGCTTTTTCTCAGCTAAGATGCGAGGAGTTTGCTCGGTTTTTTGCGGATAAGGTTGCCGACATCAGGTCCGGCATCGGTCCGACCTCTCCTATGGGGGATTGCGGTGGTCGACTAGAAGTGGCCTGTCCTCAGTCTGTCTGGTTAGACTTTCACCGGCCGGAATTCGGGGGCATTGTGAAGATCATCCAAACAATGTGACCAACTAGTTGTAGTTTGGATCTGGGTCCTACACCGCTCTTAGTAGGTTGTGTAGAAGCCATCTACCCAATCCTTGCAGACATTGTCTGGAAATCTTTGGAGAGGGGGGTTTTTCCTGACCCCTTGAGGCGTAGTTCGACTCACCCTTAAAAATCCTCCTTGGATCCAGATTGTCTAGCTAACTACCGCCTATCTCTAACCTGCCATTTGTTGGTAAGGTTATTGAAAGGCAGTTATGCTTGCAATTGGATGATCACCTTATATCTCACAATGTTCACGATACTCTCCAGTCTGGTTTCAGGAAAAGGCATATTACAGAGACTGCCTTGTCCGGGTATTGAGCAACCTCCTTATGGCCAGAGATCGAAAGACTCGTACCATTCTGGTCCTTCTCGATCTATCTGCTGCATTTGACACTGTAGACCATGGAGTGCTATTGGAGTGCTTGCGGGTCTTCTGTGGGCTGTCTGGTACAGTCCTCGAATGGTTTCGTTCTTACCTCACAGACAGGTTTCAGAGAGTTGTCACTGGAATCTATTCCTCTGGCGCTCACTCCCTGTCTTGTGGGGTACCACAGGGCTCCATTTTAGCTCCCATGTTGTTTGCAGTGTACATGCTGCCATTGGGAGAAATCATTAGGTGATACAGTCTGGGTTTTCACTGCTATGCAGATGATACTCAGCTGTATCTGTCCTTTCTCCCCAGTCAGGGTGATGCACTCTCTGTACTTAACAACTGCCTTGATGAGATCAGACTTTGGATGAGTTTGAGCTGGTTGAGACTCAATCCGGACAAGACTGAGGTATTGGTGGTGGATCCAGGTCGTTCAGGGATGGGTGTGGGAGCTGGACAACCATCAGGTTTATTACTTGGTGGTGTACCGCTCTCTACCTCTGAACAGGTGCAAAATCTGGGTATTTTTGATGATGGTCTGACCCTGAAATCTCAGGTGTCAGCTGTTGTCAAATCCTCTTTTTACCATCTGAGGAATATCGCCTGGGTGAAACATCTGATTCCCCCGGATGACCTTCCAACATTGTTCCACGCCTTTGTCACTACTCGTCTGAACTACTGCAACTCCCTCTACCTAGGGCTACCTGGGGTTGATATCTGCCACCTTCAGCTAGTGCAGAACGCGGCAGCCAGGCTTTTGACTGGGACTTCTAGATCCAGTCATATTACGCCTGTGCTCCGTGAACTGCACTGGCTGCCTGTTTGGTGGCGGATCACCTTTAAGGTTGGTTTACTAACCTTTAAAGCTCTACATGATCAGGGACCCGATTACCTGAAAGATCTCCTGATTCCCTACTGCCCCCTCTGTCCTCTCCGCTCCGCCAACGAGGGATTGCTGGAGATTCCCAGGGTCCGATTGAAGTCATCAGGATCTCGTGCCTTTGCCTTCTCGGTACCAACCCTGTGGAATTCTCTACCTCGCTGGCTGAGAGAATGCCCAACCATTGATAATTTCAAGGTCACCTTAAAAACATATCTTTTTGATTTAGCATACTCTTGTTAGCTGTGGCTGACTTTTAAATGCTTGGATTTTATTAATTTTAATGTTTTGTACAGCGCCTTGGTCTTGAAAGGCGCTCTATAAATAAAATTGAATTGAACTGAATTGAATAGGAGCCACCATTTTAAACATGGGGAAGCACACACTAGAAAAAGATTCAGCACTGAGCCCCCATGCAAACTCACTGTAAATAACACAGACAGAGGAACCAAAGACCATGCAGCATTGAAAAGACTTCTGCCTTGCCCTTCTTTATTCCACTGTCCACAGCTGGAGCCCAATTATTTTCTTAATTCTTAATGGGACTACTGGAGTAAACTTGTGTGGCCGGGCCGCCTGCGCCTGGCCTGAAGTGCAGCCATGAGGGTGTGTAGTAGTGATGTTAAGGGAGACAGAACACAGAAGGAGTAAGGTTACTGCTGGCTGGCAGTGGAGCCAGCCGACTAGTAATAACAACAACAATTACAAGAAAGACACAATAAAATGGTCACTTACTTCTATCTTGAGATTGTTGACATTGTTGCCTTGCCTTGCCTTGCTGGTGGCTGCAACCTGTGCCTGGTCTGGATGGATACCTGCTGCTGCCTGAGTGGGTGTCGGGTCGGGTGAGGTTGTAGTGCTGCTGGCTGCTGCTGGAACGGTGGTCTTGCTGCTCGCTGCTCGAGTCACTTCTTCATGTGGGCAGGCCACTTCTTTGGCCTTGCCTTGCTTGGTGCCGGTGGTGTAGCCGGGCTGGGCCAGCCAGGCATGCTGCTCCAGCTGCTCTTGCTTTCCTCATCTCCCTCCTCCTCTATTCTTATTTATTTTAACTTCTCTCCACCCACCAGTCCTGTCCTGAGTCTCCTCTTTCAGTCTCACTCTCTGTCCCTCCCTATCCCGACCCGAGTGACGAGTCCCTCCAATTCTCTATCTCTTTCTAGTTCCCCCTCAGTCTCCTCCCAGTGACTCAACTCACTGCTCGGTGGCACTCTCAACTGGCTCTCTCTTGATCTAGTGTGCTCTCTCCCTGTCCTCCTCACACAGTAGGCTGACACACAGGCTGCCTGCCTGGCTATGCGGCTACTCGAGTCCTTCCAGATTCCTGACTCTCAGACTGTGTGTGTGTCCCTGGTTACTCCTGTCTCCCAACGACTTCCAGTCCCTCACACAGGCTGGCTCTGAGAGACAGCAGCTAGTTCCTATTGCTGCTATAGGCAGCTAGCTCGGCTGGTGGTGCTCACTGCAAGTGGCGCGAATTGGAGAAGTGCTTTCTCAGCTCAGAGCTGCTCTCCTGCTCTGTGGCTGTGCACGCCCCCCGCCTCCTTTCAAATCAAAGCAGTCAGACAGCACTCATAAGTCGGGTGATATGTCACACATAATGTAGTTACTATGGCAATATCACCAGATCCTCAGTGACCTATGAATGATTACGAAGACTGCTCTGAGGATTCTACTGGGACTCGTGGAGTCTGGGAGTCTGGGACAGACGGTGGACTGGTCCAAAGCAGCCAAGAGAGCCGACAATCCACGGCTCCATGCATTTTCTAAGTGTGACAGTGAATTTGTGCCAGTGCCTGCCTTTTCCTTTCAGAGACCCCCTACTCCCCACTGTCTGACTTACTCAGACCGATCCAATCCATCAATCCAACCGAAAATTGAAACTGAAATGATCAGCTTTTTATGAGAAGATAATGATATGTTTGAAGTTGATCTATCTAAACACAAACCAGAGACTGGGTTTGTAAGAAACTTGGAGAGCTCAGCAAACCATTAACTCTGCAAAGTGCTGCTCTGATTGGGAATTTGAAACAGCAAGCTACTCCAAAATGATGTCATCACACTCTACGTTTGACTGAGAGGACATAAATAACTCCACTGTTTACAGCCACTGTAGAGCAGGTTAACAAATGTTAATTTAAAGAAAACCACAAAACCAAACAGCATGAAATTTTCAGGAAACACTAATCATGACACAATGACTTGAATTTCAGCTTTTCAAACTTTTATTAAAAATATGTAAAAACTGTTGCACATGATCTTTAACATCTGTGCCTCCCTCCGAGCCTGCTGCTTTTTGTGAGCTGTGTGTCTTCTCTTGGAAGACATTGTTCCTCGTGGCCATGATGTCTGCAAGATGTATTTCTGAATTGCAGTCTCTGATTGTGGAGCCTCCTTATCTTTTTTTGACAAGGATTGAGTTGGCTTGCATACCAATCCTAGTTTTCGGCAAACGGTAATTTCTGAGCATACACTAAATCAAACTATTGACTACTGATTTACTTCTCAACTCCCACAGAGAGTGAGGAACATCATCTACACATGCTTAATGTCCGTTGGACACTGTGTTGGTACCTTGATCGCACAAATAATTTTAGGAAATCCTCTCCACTTTTTGTGGCTTTTGCTTGCAGGATGGTGAGCCCCCCTGTTTCTAAGCAGGGCATTTTCAAATAGTTGACCTACTGCATTAAATTTCTGTTACCAGAAACATGGTGAGCAGCTTTCTAGTCCTGTCCATGCTCACTCCACTCGTGTCGTGGCTACTTCTGTGACTTGTTTTTACAATGTGTCTGCTGCTGACCTCTGTGCTACTGCCACTTGGAGTACTGTTCACATATTCACTGAATATTACAGTCTGGACATTATCTCTCATAGAAATGCCAGATTTGACCTTATAGTCCTACAAGACCTCCATACTCCGGGTACTTAGTTGCTTCTTTCCTTCCTCAGTGCTTTGGTACAGCTTGGGAATCATTCCAATATGTGGCTCAATGGAGGCCGATATCCTCGAAACAGATGGGGGGCAGCTACTTACAATAACTATAGATCTTCAAGAGAATATCCACAATTGAGCCGCAGTTCACCCTTCCTTCTTTCCCCTTTTGAGGTGGTTTCTGGTTGTCCTGCCTGCTCTCACCCACTGGTTCTCCTCTTATGCCTGATTGGGGCATTCTAATACTCTGGTTTCCACATCCTCTCCTGTGTACCTGGATTGGTTCCTGCTGGTCCAGTGATCTGAAAAGCTTGTCTCAGGTGTGGAACTGAGGTATGATGTGGCCACCCATGTTATATAGGTGATGACAGTGCACATTGATGTGGGTGGCCCCAGCTAGCAAAAGTTTCTGGGTGGTCCTGACACCAATGACTTACAGTTCCCATATGTGGCTCAGTGGAGGAGATTCTCTCTAAGATCTACTGATATGGTAAGTAACTGCTCTTTCTAGTAGTGGTACTCGGTTCACATCCACTCCACCCACCCAATATCCTCCAGCAAGGGCCACCATGATCCCTGCTTCAAATGTGCAAAGATCTGAAGTCACTGGTCAGAGCCAGAAAATATACCATCCGGGTGGTAGGAGGATCTTAGCTTGAAGACATTCCAATTACTTGGATGTCTCCAGAAGCACTACTTGGGTAAAAATTTGGGGCAAGGGATGTGGTCATGACAGCCCTTCACACAGATGGCTCATCCTGGGGTAGCTGCTGTGATGGAAGTAGGCACTTCACCTGCCCTGAGCTGGGACACACGGCTATGGATTTGTACTTCCCAAGTTTGGACACCCTGGGGCAAACAACCCGAATTTACTCCTGAACCTGGTAGCCTCAAATGTTATTTAAAAAACTTCTCCAAACCAACTTTAAAAGTCTCAACTATTTGATCCTACATTACTGTCCGGCTGTTCATACTGCATGCTCTCTGTTCTTGGAGAAAAAGAAAATGTTTTTCCTGGCATTGCCTTGTACGCTTCCTTCTTTTAATTTCAGGATATAATTCCTTATCCTGCTATTCTGTACTAATTGAAACTGCTTATCTTCAAGTCAGGTGGTAAATGGCTATATTGGGTCCATTAGACTTTTACCTGATTCATGCAAATCCTGCTGTGGATGAGCAGAGCGCTGTGATGGTTGCAGCACCCCAGACAGCACTAGCCCTGCTGTCCTCTGCTGACTCCTCTACCTGACCCTAACAAAAGCCTGTCAATGGAATGCAAAATTCATCCCTGTCAGAATTGGTGCAACTGAAAGACCTAAAGGACATTTTCCATAGGAACAGCAGCAAGTTAGATTTATTTGCTAGCAGATTAAAAACTTTAGAGCAAAAAGTTAAAATCTGCAAAGAAGAAATAAAAATCTTTGAAACTTGCAGATACTGATTTGGAAGCACTGTTTGCTATGAATGCTTTGTTGGCAACAACGAACCCCTGGTATTGCACTGCCATCCACTGGACACTCCCAAGACTTTAGAGAACCACTTGCGCTATAAGAACCTGTGTTTTGTTAGCTTACAGATCAACTTTCAGGCTTTCTATGGGGAAAAACAAACTCTGGCTGAGACTGGTTTCTGCAGATGGAGAGCAATCAGTTTCTGATGATTGAGTGTACAAGTACAAGATTTTATTGAATGATCAACTATAAGTCTTTACAATTAAAATAATCTAAAACAATCATAAAAGCATAGAATAGTTGTTACTCATACCATGATTTTCAAAGAAACCTTCACAGCGTAGTGACAATAACATTTTCCCTTAAATTGCAATAGTCAGAGATATATGGTTGCCAAGAAACCACTTAATTTACACAATATTGTGGGATTTTCTGATACGAAGAGCAATTTGAGAATGTATTGGGGAGGGAAGCCGAGATCCCCCAAGATGGAACCCAGCCATTCAGTCTGTCTAATTTCGTAGAGAAGACATAATATTATACGCTTTAAATTGTCAATGGTATTGTTATTGCATTTGCAATATGGGGAGGTATAGTCACTCCAGGCCTTCCTTGATTATGTAACATATAATTTGCTTTATAAAGTTCCATGTGAAACCGAGTCAGCAGTCTCCTATTGATTGTCTTCACTTCAACTGAAGTTCAAGGTTTTTTTTTTCTTTCCAATCTGTTGTTTGTCATTGTCTATCTACTTTGTGGCCCCCATCTGACCATCCATCCAGTCACCCACCATCTGCAAGTACTTATCCTGATCTCCTTTGTTCCCCAGTGACTTGCCCCATTCATGGGTCTGTACAGATGGCATGCTTACACAGACGGGAGGAGGATCCAGTCTGGGAGGTGGATGTCTGGTTGGCCATGTGGGACCTGCAAGATGCTGGTCCTTATCCTGCTGCTGCTGTGTTTTTCCTCTCTGTTTTCTCTCCAGGGGACTAGCAACATGCAGTTACGTGGCATGCACATGTGCTGCTGTGTGTGGGTGCACATCACCATCCACAGCAGTCCCTGATGCTCAAGTAGCCTTTGCATGCATTGTCACTCAGTCTGTGTTGGGCAGTAGACAGCAAAGGATGGCATCTCCACTCTCCAAAGGAGTAGAGGTGTCCAGTGAGATGCTCATAACTCCTTCTCCCAGCTAGCCTCCTTCAACCTGAGCCTGTTCTCAAGCTCAAATCACTGAAATAGTGAGTTTTTGTTTTATTGCAAACCCTTATTGAATGTTTGGAGCACTTTACATCACAGAATTGAATAAATAGAAAACAGAACAAATACTATCTTAGCAGACCTATACAGTGACTTCAGTTTGGTTTACTGCATTTGATGTAGAAACAAAATTATGGGTCCGGCAAAACTTGTGAACTACCGTACATTTAAATCTTTTGACTATTTTGCATTTATCTCAGATCTTGAGAAAACAAATTGGGATTGGTTATGTTAATTCCCAAGATACAGTTGGGGTGGGGTTACTTTACAGCACAAATATTCAAAGTGACTGGTAAACATCTTCTATTTAAATCCAAAAGGATTAAAAATTCCTCAGCCCCTTGGTACAACCCTTTATTTTTGAAATTAAAAAGAGAGAAAAATAAAGCTTGGAAGGCAGCTCACACATCTAATTTACATAGAGACTGGAACAATTATAGGGTACCAAGGAATAAATATGGTTTTGAAGTTATGAATGCTAAAAATCAATATTTTAAACAAACTATACAATCAGAAGAAGAGCCAACAAAGTTCTGGTCAATCATTACAATTTAAATGGCCAGGTAAAAAACAATGTATAAAAATTAAGCATGACAATGGATTTTTAACACAGGATTGTGGGCAGGCAGATTCTTTCAATAAATCTTTTTATTGATGCTGGAAATTTCTTTGATTCTAGTGATGGAAATCAACAGCAACATACTCGGGCATGTAGCTTTATAGGGGATGCGGAGGAATTCGGGTTTAAAGACATTAGTACAGTAGTGATGAGGTCTTGGAGGTACTTCTTAATTTAAAATCTGGGAAAAGTGGTGCTCAGGAAGGGTTGTCAGCATTATTGTTAAAATGTCTGCTTTTCAAATTGTTGAGCCATTAACATATCTTTTTAGCTGGTCCCTTTCTATAGCGGAAATCCCTGAAGGCTGGAAAAATGCTTGTGTTGTCCCTATGTTTAAGGGGAGGGACATGAGTAATAGTAGTATGATTTTATTGTTCAACTGGTCAGGTCATTACAATATTATGAAAAAGACATCTAAAATGTACACTAAAATGAGCATTAATAAAAAAAACAATATACACAAACTAAATATCAACACTACTCTGCCTAAGGAGTTAATATGGGCTAATTAACAAATAATCAGATCAAATTTCAACACAATAATTATTATCCCAGGCACTATTTATAAATTTCCCAATTGATACATTTCCCTACAGAATGCCCATGTATTTTCCCCTATTCATTTATCACATATGTGATTATAACATGTACTTACATAGCAAGACATCCCCAGGAAATACGTATCTTTCTAAAAACACCACAATAATCATACTTAAAATATCATATTTATCACCTAATGAATAAGGACCTTATATGCTACTAGAAGATTCTATATGCTAAAGCCCAAACACTTGAGATAAATACCTTTATCTCATGTCTGAACTTCTTAGACCATCAGACCTATTTATTTATTTATTGAATTTTGTTGACTGGGTAGGCCCACTGAGACTAGAAGTCCCATTTTTAAGGGGAAACCGGGGGGGGGGGGTGCAGGTGGTAACCAATTGAAATTGAATCAGATTAAGCTGTTGGTAGTATTTATTTAGTGAGTGGGGGAAATTTGGTCAGGACACGGGGGAAATTCCTCTACTTTTCGGCAGAGGGTGCTGTCTCTCTGCTGAAGAGCAGACCTCAATGCAATGGGGGATGTAGAAGGTGGAGGAGGTGGAAAGAGCAATGTAGAGTGTGGAGCAACTGATATGGCTGGAATGCACCACACAAGTGGCCAGCTTAATGTCTCCCCAGACCGTTCAAGGAGGATGAATGTAGAAAGCATGCACAATGAATCAGAGAAAGATATTTTGATGTCCCCGCAACCCAGAACTTCAGGACTTCTGACCACTCGGCCTGAGTAAATGCTGGATACAGAAGTGCAGGATAAAGTAAAAGAAAGGAAATGCCAATTGGTACAAGTGGAGCATGATTACATAGCTGCAAAACAGCAACTAGATAAGGAAAAGAAAAGGAAGAGAGAGAGTTGCAGGACTCACGCATGAAGACTCCGGAGAATGCCTTAAGAGTGTTAATTTTTTTTCTGGCAACACACTAACACCAGAAACATAATGAGTTACTCGGGAGAAATGGGGAATGTACAGGAAACACATCACAACCTTGGTCGCTGGAGAAAGCATTAAGCAAAGCAGGCTAGATACCGGCAGAAAACAGAGCATGGCTTCCAGACCCAGCAATACCACTACCGGGGTTCCTCAAAACACAAGAGACACCAGCACAAACAACAGAGGTACAAAAAACAGTAGATGTGGCAGCAGAACCCCTGCAGCAAGGGCAAAGAGCTCACAGGGATGATGAAGGTAACACTTCTTTTTCACCTGTTGATACCCCTATACTTGAAGAATTCTTTGATGCCCAAAGAGGAATACAGGCCTCACAAAGGGAAGGATCTTAGGGGGATGTTAACTTTAACCATCCAAATGTGAACATTGAAACTGAAACAGGAAACTCTGCTCCCCGACCCACAAACTGCATGAGTAGAAGCTCCATCATATGCTAGTCTGTTTAAAAAACCTGTAGAACTAGCAAAGAGTCATAATGCAGTACTTCTCAAAGTTTTTGGGGAATCCCAAACAAATGCCAGACAGATTTTATGTGAAACATAGAAACATAGACTTTGATGGCAGATAAGGACCACTTGGCCTACCCTGTCTGACCATTTCCCTACCTATCAGATAACCTGCAGATTCTAGTTAACCAACAGCCTACGTTCTCCTTCTGTCCACTATAATTGCCTTATGTCTGTCCCATGCATTCTTGAGACAGACATAAGGCAATTATAGTAGGGGGTAGGAGGAAGTAGGCTGTTGGTTAACTAAAATCTTCAGCTTAACCAAAAGGTAGGGAAATGGGTAGTCTGGGTGGGCCAAGCGGTCCTTATCTGCCGTCAGAGTTTGTTTCTATGTAAAAGTTCCATAAACGTTTTTTGACCAATTGGAGACTGATTATCCTCCTAAATGCAGCTTTCAAAATTCTCACAAACAGTTTGAGTAACAGGCTTGGGGAAATAGCACATGATATTATCCACCCCTCTCAAGCCTGTGTCATATCAGGAAGAACAACTGCCGACAACTTGATATTATTACTTGAAGTGATGGCAAGCGGATAGGAGGGCGCGATAACAGTCCTCTTATTGTCCTTAGATCAGTCTAAAGCCTTTGACAGGGTTCTGCATGATTATTTATTGGAGTGTATGAGTGTGTATGGGATCCCAGATATTTTCATAAATTGGATCCAAGCCTGTTACAGGCACACAATTGCACAGCCTTGCTGTAATGGGTGGGTGGGGAATAAGTGCAAAGTAGGCTGGGGAGTATGGCAGGGATGTCCAATGAGTCCCCTGCAGTACGTGATATCACTTGACCCCCAATCCGAAAATTAAATAATTACCCTTATATTACAGGTGTATCATTCTCTAGCACAGACCCAGAGATTGGGACAACTGCCTATGCAGACAATGTCTGTTTACTAATGGCAATAAGAATTCATGTATACAGACAGGGGAACTTCTACAAGAAGGTTCACAACTTTCTTATTCCACTATTAACTATACCAAGAGTAAGCGTCTCTCGATAGGCGAGATAATTTTGCAGGATGAGGTTATCATTGGTATCCCTAGGATCCCATGGGTCCAAAATAGTTTATCCCCTATTTCACAGGTTTGGTGTGTTCATAGTGAAATTCCAAAGCAAATGTCAGTTGTCATACTACTGCAAGTATACCAACCTTGTTTTAGTAAGATAAAATTATGGTTATTAACAAAAAAACATATCCTTTCACTACCAAGGAAGACTCTACATGAGCACATTATGCACAGCTTTTTTAAAGAACCTACCCACTTTGCTTCAAGGCCGGATTTAGAAAGGAAGACTATAGAAGAAATGTTGATTTCTCACCGTATTCCTTCACAGATGTGGGATGTTACATGGCTGACAGTACATGGAAAATTAAATGTCAAGGGAAACCTAAAACATAAAGTGACAAAGATATTGCCTTAGATCCTCATGTACAGCAACAATGGAGACTATGTCACATTTATTCTGACAGCCCATATATAAATGTCTGGAATATAGTTCAATGGAAATGGCCATATTCTCTCTTTTGTTTTCTTTCCCCTGACACCCTGAATTTGGGTATTTTTCTCCTCTCATGGTCAAAATAAGATAAACACACCACGTGGCTGTTTTTAGTGTATTTTAGTGTATGGCAAGTTAGATGTACGTTCTTGATCCAACAGATAGAAACGTCTGAAGAGCAGTTGTTTTGTATGATAGAAGCAGCTGTTATAAAACTATGAACTCAAGAAAAATCTATATTCTCCATCCAGGTATACTGCAACTGGTGGAAATTCATAGATTGGATTTAGGGAGACATGTGGATGTCATTCAAAGGAACATTACACACCTGTTCTGCCTTGAAAGCAAATGGTGTAGGTACACTGGACCATCTCCTGTCTCCAAGGTGCTAGAGGAAGGTACCCAGTCTTATACTGTATATGTAATACAATTGGTTTGGAATAGAGTTTGCCTACATATTTATATTTTCTTAGAATGTCTAGGGGGCAGATTAGTTCTGCATCCTATGTAATTTGAGGCTCTTTTCTCTTGTAGTATTTCTTTTTCCCTATGTATGATGTGAATACAACAGGGGTACATTCTTGAAATTCATAGGCACTAGATTTAATGAGATTTTATAGCAATATGTCAAATTAAATGAAGTGAAGTGGATATCTACGAATGGGTCCTTAACATATATGGAATATTAACTGTTTACATTACAATATTCTACATTTCCACTATTTTAAGGCAGTAGAGGGGAGGGAATATGTGGTAATATTTATTTTTGTTAATTTACTTATGGATTGGATGTTCTCTTCATGTGAATTAACGTGTTTGGGGAATTTATGGTTTATTTCCTTTTGAGTTAATAATTCTTCCCTTCTCTCGTACAGTGGGTGGGGTGGGGGGTATGATCAAAATCTTTATATGTATGATTTATTGCTTTGAATGTTGAAGTTGATGTGAATATAAAAGTCTTAGATTTTGATTAGATCTCTGAAGTTGGGGAAAAAAATCCACTACTGGGGGGTGGGGGTGGGTTAGTATGACGTAATGCTTGATTTGTTTTAGTAATTTCATTTTGATCTTCAGGAATCAACTCAGTTCTTATATTACTTTACAATGTAGGGGATAGTATGCAGTATTAAGTATTTACTTAAGAATTTCATATGTTGTCTTTTTCATCAGTTGTATTATGTACTGCATTATAATTTTTCCAGTCCGAATAAAAATTCCCCTACTCTTTTCGAGAAGTGCCATAGGATCTTTAACGTCCACCCGAATAGGCAGATGGGACCTCAGTTTAATGTCTCATCTGAAAGACAGCACCTCAGGAGTACAGTATCTCCCTCATGCTGTACCACAGTGTCAGTATTGGGATTTACCACAAGTGCCTGGTGTGGGACTAGAACCCACAACCTTTTGATCTTCTGGCCTCAGAAGTGAGTGTGTAACCTGCTGAGCTACTATCATATATACAGATTAATGGGAGTATCAATTCATCTAAAATAAAGCAATTTGTCAAAGTCCATATCTACCGTATAACTTTAAAATGAATGACTAAAGTAACAGTATTAAGTAGATATACAAACCTTATACTAAATAGACTCTTGTACAAATATTGGCTGCTCCTGGCCACCAATAAGGGATGATCTTAGAACATCATGTAAGAGAGGGGTTCCATGAAAATTGTGTTCACTTTAAGCAAGTCTGATACAGTACTTCAGTTTGTTCAACAGAGCAAACAGGCTCAACTATTTGAGCAATTTAAATATGAACTTCCTCAGTACTCAGTGTAACTCAGTATCCTGGTATGTTGATCAGTTAATGTTTATAAATGAATTGTTCTGTGAGACACCCAAAACAAGAATGACAAAACTATGCCTTCATATAATATCCTAGGGGATCAGTTGAATCAAAAGAATGCCTTAATAAATGTGCCCTGTAATTATGTTCGACCGTTCAACAGATGTGAGAGCACATAGCGTCTAAAAGTCAGTATGTGAATTATTCCCAGGCATATTAAGAAAAGCTTTTAGCTCACTGAGCTATCACCTAGGCTTCTTATATTTGCAGTGTGAGGTCCACCAGGTGCCTAGGCCTTTCTTGAATTTAAGTTCTATATAACCTTTAAAATATAAATAAAAATAACTACCTGCCAATACTAATGTGGTAAGCATTACCTTTCGAAGCAAACGGAGCATCACACTACTTGCACCGCTCAGCATGGATAAGGATTGTTAGTCTGGGACCATATCAGGTTCATGAGGAGTAAATTTGTATGCTGAACTTTTAAATCAAACTGCGACTCTGTCCCAAGGAGTTGATTTATTCCATCAGGTTACTGGCTGAAACACTCAGGCCACATTTCCTCGTGTCCTTAGTTTGTCATTTTCTATTGGGTTCAACAACTCTCCTGTGTTCTGGACCTCCATCACTCTCAGTTTTTTCTGGGCCTGAGTTACTTTATCTTGTGGTCACCTGGGGGGTCAAAAAGAGACAAATGCTCCACTGAGCGTAGTAAGTTTTATACTTTGTACATAACACTGAGACCCCCCCCCAGCCCTAGGCAACAAGAGCATACCTTTTAAAGTTAAAAATCAGGCATTTTGGCATGTGCGGTGCACCTGTTGGGTTGCTCATCCAGCTCTCAAACTATTTTTTGGCTTTGAGTGAAAAAACACCGGGCGAGCCCCGAACCACCTTGGTCGCTCGCCAATAAGTCCAGATAAAGCAGGGAGTCTGTTCAAACAACAGTCCACCAGTTCAAAGGTAGCCTTGAGTAAGGACTGGTAGCGAAACAGGATAAGGCAAATAGCCTAGCTCCCGGGCTAACAGCTTCACCGTTGCTGTATCTCTATTTAAGAACCACTACAGCAAAAAGTCTTAGTCAACCTATCTAAAAGTGCAAAAAACAGCAGTCACAGTATTAGTTGTTAAATGCTAAAACAAACACAGAGCAGTGGGGATCGGGGCAGCACTGCAGCCATCTTGCGGCCCCCCCCCCACTACGGTCACATGAGTGATATGGCAAACTATCACCCCATATCACTTATTTGAATTATCTCTAAGATCTTAAAATGGCTGGTAGCAAAACAGTTTAACTGCTGTCTCGGGGATTAGGGATTGTTGGACAGATTTCAGTCTGGGATTTGTAAAAGTCATAGCACTGTGGCTGCCATATCAAGGGCCTTGGATGATGTCAACAAAGCTATGGACTCTGGGCACATTACCGAGCCATCTTTGTTGACCTTTCTAATGCTTTTGACATGGTAGACCATGAAATGTTGCTAAATAGATTGTTTCATTTTGGCCTAAACAAGGGTGCAGTTAGGTAGTTTAAAGCATACTTAACTTCAAGAAGTTAAAACGTTTATTAGTGGGATAGAATCAAGGCCTCTGAGGAGTCTCCCAGTGTTCTGTATTGAGGTCACTCTTGTTTTTGATCTATTTAAGGGGTTTGGGCAGCAGTGTTGGCAAGGCAAATATTTATACACAGGCAACACTGTTGTCTACCTGACAGATGAATCAGCTGTTTCTATCCAGGATAATTTACAAAGACACTTTAATGAACTTCAGGTTTTTTTAAAAGAGTCAGAATTGTGCTTAAATGCCACCAAGACAAAACTGATGCTATTTGGGCATCAGACTAAATGTAATCATCTACCTGAATTCAACATTTATGCAGAAAATGTGTTCCAGCCGAAGACAGTTGAAGCTTATAAATATCTTGGTTTCTGGTTGGACACTTCTAGATCTGGAAATAAGCACCTGGGCTGCCCAATTAGGAAAACTGGAATGAGGGTAGGTCTCCTGTAAAGGAAGCGGGGTTGTCTTGACTCTGAGGGCTAGATATTTTAAAGTGAACCTGGCAATGGCGTAAGTGGTTGCTCCATGCAACTGAGTTGCGCTGGTGCAACAAAGGGATGTATTCAAAAGAGATGTGCCATGGCGCATCTCATCTGAATATATCAAAAAATGCCTGCGGTGCAAATACAGTGAGTTGGTGCATCCTCCAGACAGTTCTGAATACCAGGAATGGGAAGTGCTCCAGTGCATCAGAGATACACTGTGCTCAAATTCCTGATATTCAGACACAAATATGCAAATGGAGTCATAATGCATGCAAGGCACAAACAGGGCCATTTGCATGTCATTATGGCCCCATTTGCCTGAGTTCAGGGCCATCAGCGAAATGCACCTGGCACCCTGCACAGCATGTGAGGCTGTTTGTGGAAGTCCAGAGGTTCCCCCCTCCCCATCCCGTACCGCGATTGCTGTCATATAGGAGTAATTAACTCCCTGGTGGTTCAGTGGTACCTCCTTCCCTGCCCATAACCCCAATCACCATAATAATGTAGATTTTAATTTCCTGGTGGTCCAGTGGTTCCCCCCTCCACGCCTGTAACACCGATCACTGTAATAATGGAAAGTTTAATTCCCTGGTGGTCCAGTAGTTCCCCCCTCCCTGCCCATAACACCAATTGCTGTAATAATGTAGATGTTAATTCTCTGGTGGTCCAGTGGTTCCCCTCCCTGCCTGCTACATAAGTATCAGAATAATGTAGATTTATTCTTTGGTGGTTCAGTGGTTCCTCCCTCGCCCCGTATCATCACAAAAGTTACAGCCCCACATCCTGGAAGGCTAGTGATCTCCTTACCACTTCACAGACTTTCAGCCCACCCAGCTCTTCGCAGCAGTCATCCGGTGGTAGACCCACCTGCATACTTAGAGCTGCTCATTGAATGACAGCTTAGTATCTGCTACAAGAATATTGGTCCATTATGTGAACCAATGGGCTTGCAGTGCATACTGTAAATAGTTAATTACAACTTTAGAATGCACTGCAAGCCCATTGGTCTCACTACGTGGATCAATGTGCTTGCAGCAGTTACTGTAACCTGTCATTCGTGGGCGTGGCGGAAGGTATGCAGGTGGGTATTGCCCACCGCTGACCAGGGAGCTGGGTGGCTGGGGTCCTGTGTGGTTGGGGGGATCACTAGACTACCAAGGATGTGAGGCTGCTGTTTGTGTGATCAATGTTATGGGTAGGGAGGGGGGAACCACTGGACCACCAGGGAATTAAAACCTACATTATTACAGCGATCAGGGTTATGGGTGAGGATGGGGGCACCACTGGACCACCAGGGAATTAAAATCTACATTATTATGGTGATCAGGGTTATGGGCAGGGACAGGGGTACCACTGGACCACTAGGGAATTAAACTTTACATTATTACGTTGATCGGGGAGGGGGGAACCACTGGACCACCAGAGAATTAAAATCTACATTCTTACCACAATTGGGGTTATGGGCGGGGAGGGGGGTACCACTGGACCACCAGGGATTTAAAATCTACATTCTTACAGTGATTCGGGATTATAGGCGGAGAGGGGGGGTACCACTGGATCACTAGGGAATTAAAATCTACATTCTTATGGCGATCGGGGTTATGGGAATGGAAAGGGGTTCCACTGGACTGCCAGGGCACATGATGGGAGATTATGCATGGTGTGGGGGGGGGGAGGTTCCACCCATGGCTGGTGGCTGCTGTGTTGTGTCCTGTACTACAATGGCCTGCCTGTGGGTGGCTACCAGTTGAAGCCTTTTTTTATGGGCTCAACTTTGTGACCATGTATGCAGCACATCTCTAGGATGTGTCGGTAGATGCACCGCACATCCAGGGCTGAATATCAGGATGTGCCGCATATGCATGGGCATGCCCTCTGGAGATGCACCGCATACATTAGCTTCGCACTGCAGTGCATCGGGAATTGTGCAGCATAATTCCACCTTTTGAATATGGCCCTTGGGGTACATTTCTGTGCTTTGTGCTAGCATTAACTTCATTGTGCCAGGCACAACCCCTTTGACTATCTAGGCGTGAAACTATTAAGAAGAGTGTTCAAGTCCAGCTATTTCCATTATTTGATTTCGCTGACTTCATTTTTGAATATGAAATGGCAGATAGGCCTCATAAATTCGAAATATTTTATCATTGTTTGGCATGATTGATATTGTGCTGTCCTAGAGAGACTAATCACTGCCTCCTTTACCAGAGGCAGGGATGGATCTCTCTGGCAGGCAGAAGGAAGCTTCACAGTTCATTTTTCTTCTGTTGATGTGTGTTGGGGAAGCTTCCTGATTACCTGACAGAACAAGTTACACCCTGTAAAATTAATCCTTTTTTGCGCAGTGCATGCCTTCTTGAATTTGACATCCCTCGTACAAAAACTGTATGGTCTGCTCAGTTTTTTAGCAGTTTTGTGCCTGTTGTGTGGAACTCTTTTAGACCCCTTTTTCAAGGTGTGGACAAAAGGTCTCCTTTAATTTCCAGTTTTAAAAAATGGTATTTTACCACTCGGCCTAACAGTGCATGTTTTGAGCTTTATATTTAGTATGTAATTACAACACTAGAACTGTGTAAATAATTATTGCAAACATGTTTTTTCTATTTTTATTTATTTTCTAATGACCATGTATATGCTGCATCCTGTTTTATATGTGCAAGTTCTATTGTGACTTGAGCTAGGTCCCCATTGCAAATGAACTTTGTGCAATGGGCAATAACCCTGAAATAAAGCTGAATGAAAAGAATGAAGAAACTGAATCATAATTACAGCATGTAGAACCAGCGGAATGGCCCCCTGAAAACAATACCCCTACACTGCACAGCAAAAACATTAGGTAATGGGTTCAGGTCAGATCGCCAGTACTGAGAAGCCAGCTTAGTTCTGACCTTCTGATGACTGCTAGAAAGGAGTTTCAGAGAACCAGCATTGTAACAGAACCCCCCTCCTGTTCCCTACTGATTTCAGCTGGGAGAAGGTGATACTATGCAGTCCCTCCTCTCTGTATCAAAAAGCTCCACCTAGGCAATGGGGCTCAGAAGCTCGTGGAGGTAACATAGAAACATAGACACTGATGGCAGAAAAAGACTTATGGTCTATTCAATCTGCCGAGTTTCCTATTTAGCCCTGGGACCTACTGTTACTCCAGGGTCATAGCCTTCCCCATCCTCCCCACCAATGTCCTCCTAGTTTCTGCCACCCCAAACAACTGCTATACCCTTCATTCTGTCCCAACCATGCTTGAACCCACCAACGATTTTTGCACCTATCACTTCAGCTGGTAGACAGTTCTATGGCTCCACCACTCTTACTGTAAAATAATACTTCCTCATGTCCCTCCCAAACCTCCCTTCTGTTAGTTTCCACTTATGTCCATGTGACTATGAACTAGTATTCAAGCTAAATAGATCCCCACAGTTCACTTTGTTAATTCCTTTTAGGAACTTGAAGGTCCAGCGAGTACATGTTCAGTTCTTTGAGGCACTTCTCATAGTACCTGCCCTGAGGTAAGTTGTGCCCATGCCATTAAGGGCCTTAAATGTCAACAAAAGGTCCTTTAAAAGTTTTTTATCAATAAAATGTTTTATTGTATATACATATAAATACATTACATACATCAAAATCAACATATAACAATGAATATCTTTTACATCTGTTCTTTTAAAGACGCAGTAAAATGTAAACAGTCCAAAATCTTACTTTATTCTTTGTTTTAGCAGCAGCCAGTGCAATTCACACAGCACCAAAGAGATGTGATATGACCCCCCTGAACTCGGGCATTGAGCTGCCAAGTTTTGCACCAGCTATAGGCGTGGAATCTGACCACAGGGTGCATTCTTCTAGAGCACAGTAGAGTAATCTAGGTGGCAGAATATGAATGCTTGTATCAGAGTTCTCAGATCCACAGGTTCTAGGGGAGCAACTGGGTTATGTTTCTAAGATAGTAAAAGTAGCTCATGAGTACTGCAGACATTAAGGGCTCCATAAATAGCCACAATGGTTGGTGGCAGTGTTCAGGGGTGCACTGTACTCCCCAAACCCACCACCTACTAAACCTGACATATGCAAAAGGATGCTGCTATTTGCAGGGGGTGGAACATCCCCTACAACAGTGACACTACATATAGTTATGTAGACTGTAGTTCCAGATGTTTGCGGTCATACATGGATGGTGTGCCCACTAACACTCAGGAACTATGGATGCTGTAGGGATTTTCCCATTGCATGGAAACATAGAATATGATGGCAGATAAGGACCACTTGGCCCACCCAGTCTGCCAATTTTCTCTACCTACTGCAACACCACAGACCCTACTGTGCTTGATCTCCAGCTTTACTCCCCCCTTCCCCTGCCACAAGGTTCCCTTATGCTTTTCCCATGCCTTCTTGAATCCCATTACAGTTTTTGCCCCTGCCACCTCCTTTGGGAGGCTGTTCCAGGTATCCACCACTCTTTCTGTAAAGAAGTAAATAATTTCTTATATCTGCCGTGAGTCTACCCCCTTCAATTTCATAGCATGGCCCCTTGTTCTAGAACATCTTTTGCTCTGAAAAGGGCTTTCTTCTTGAACCTTATTTATATTTGTGATGTATTTAAAAGTCTCATTTATCATATACCCTCTCTCTCCCCCTCTCCTTTCCTCCAGGGTGTACATATTGAGGTCCTTCAATCTCTAGTGCTTTTGATGCAGACCCTTCACCATTTTAGTTGCTCTCCTCTGGACTACCTCTACTCTGAGCTTCCTGAGATGTGGTCTCCAGAACTGAACACATTACTCTAGGTGAGGTCTCACCAGTGATTTATACGTTGGTATCACCATCTCCCTCTTTCTGCTGATGATACCTCTCCCTATGCACCCAAGCATCCCACTGGATCTCCCCACAGCCTTGTCACACAGTTTGGCCACCTTTAGGGCATCAGATATGATTACCCCTAGGTCTTTTTCCTGTTTGGTTGCCAGTACCACTCCTCCCTATTTTATACTCTGCCCCTTTTTCACATTGAAATTCAGTTGCCACACTCTTGACCACTCCTCAAGTTTTCCCAGATCCCACTTCATTCCCCCCCCCGAGTGTCTACCCTGTTACAGATCATAGTGTTGTCTGCAAACATATATACCATCTCTTCTAGTCCCTCTGCAGTGTCACTAATAAAGACATTAAAGAGGACCGGTCCCAGTACTGATCCTTGTGACACCCTACAAGTCACCCTCCCTTCCTCAGAGTGAACTCTGTTTACCACTACCCTCTGTCTTTTATACCCCAAACAATTTTTAACCCAGTTTACCACCTTTGGACTCGCCCCAGGCTGCTCAGCTTATTAACGAGTCTCCTATTAGGAATGGTGTCAAAGGCCGTACTGAAATCTAGGTAGGCTACATCCACTTCTCCACCCTGATCTACTTCCCTGGTCACCCAGTCAAATAAATCTATCAAATTTGTTTGACATGATCTCCCCCTTGTAAATCCATGCCATGTCCCATTCCCCAGGCGATCAGCACCATCGCCGATTTCCTACCCCCCCCAAACCTGTAGGCCTGCTTGTGGACATAGTTGTATTCACATAGGTAGGCCCCTTGATGGTCTTTATTGATGGTCCAGTGGCCCCTAACCAACTCTTGCCTATGTTCAACAACTGGCGTCCAATGGATTCTCCCATCCCTAGCACCATCTTTTACCTTCTTGATGTTGGAGGTGCTGTGCATGTCTAACACTTTCCCCTGCCAGATGCCAGAACAAATGCAGAGCTGTGATCCCATCTGGAATTGCTTTTAGCAGTTCTTCATGGCTAAGGGGTTGCAGCATTATGCAACGGGGAGGGGGAAGGGTGCCAGAGAGCAACTGTGTATGTCACAGTGCCATAATGCATTCCAGCACCATCATTACTGGGGCTCCCCCAATCTCCTCAGTGTTATAACTCACTGACTTGTGTAGGGATGTACTTATGACCCCTTTGTATATAGCACAAATAGGTGTGAGGTTGATATGTGCTGAAAAGTGGGCCTTGCTTCCACTTTGTGGCACAAACTTATGGCTGTATATTGTGCCCCCTGGACTTTCTGGGATAACTCTTCATCCAAAGCTACTCCCAGGATTTTAACCATCCTTCCAATCTCAAGCTGAATCCCATCAAAGATGGACAATTTGAGACTGCTCTTTAAAGATCAATGACAAATATAAAATGCTATTTCAGCCCTTTCAGTCTCTCTCATACAGTAACTGTCAATTCATTTGTTTATATTGTGAAGCTTGGCCATCTGGTTATCATTATTGTATGATACTGGTATTATAAATACATGGTCTGTGTATGATCATAAAGTGTGTGAGGAATTTGGCCTGTAACTTCAAGGTGTCAGTGGCTGAAAACCACAGGATATTGTAAACAGACCAGAAGGACCATTTAATTGACTTCCTTGTAAAATGGTATTTTATTACCTTTTTATGACCTGCCCAGGCTTTTTGAAGTGGAAACCAAATGTAACTTTATGACATCAGAAACAGGATGTCATTAGGCTGATTCCTGTTGACTTTTTTTTTTTATTTTATTAAAGTTTTGGAATTACAATCCTTTGAGTCAAAGACTCTTTTGCAAAGGCTCCACGTCAATACAATTAACACATTGGTGCCAGTGTGGGAATGTTTGGATCAAAGGGGAATGTTTAAAGAGTCATATTTAGGAAACATTTTTCTTCTGATGTTACCATTAATTTTAAAATACCTCCTGGTAGGAAATTATGTTGGGAGGAATACATTTTAAAAGGAGGAGCTAGATGACTCATCAAGTGGGTGTGGAAATACAGCTGAAAATGTATCAGTGTATCTGAAATGGTGATATCATCTTGGGCTCTGAAGAAACAAAGTTCTCTCTCTCTAACTAAAAGAGCACTTAGAAAGGTAATAGAAAGCAAGAATGTCTTTTGTGGTAGGAGTGTTTTTTCTGAAACTTCCTTTTTGTTTTATAAGATTGTAAGCTGTATGATATATTGTTCTGTATTTTATTTTACTTATTTTACAATTTTTAGTAAATAACCCTTTTCTTAAAATACTGCCTGTGTCTTCCCAGTTTCCTTTTTGCATGTGAAGTGCCTGTATTTGTAAGTCTGGCATGGTTTAAAAGGCTTGTTGGTGTTACTGAGCTTGGGGGAAAAAAGGTAAGAATATACCTAAGGTTTCTTATAAAGTTTTAAGAGTTCATTTTGGATACCTGGTTAGGTGCCCTTAGGTGGAAGATATATTGCATCCCCCTGTAGAGAATATTATCTGAGTCTGTACATCTGGGTATGCTAGCATAAGGTTCACAGTTTGAATCCCCCCAGAACTTGAGGATAACAGGTGATTCAGACCCAACACAGACAGGAGGGTTACCCTGTTTGTTACCTGTTCACACTATTGTGCTCTGAGGTTGGCACTGTGGGAGCAGAGGGCCTGACCTGCAGAGTGCGTTTGTGACAGATTTCATGTTTAAAGAGCTGCTGACACCTCAAAGAAAACTCTGAAAAACATAATAATTAGGAATAATTCAGCTTGTATTCCACATATACAGTGTTCATAGATTTCTCCTCCCTATTATGTAATACAGAGGATATTTGCATGAAGACATTATCTTTATCTCTTAGAGTTCATCTGTCTCTATAGCCTACTCCCTGCTTCAAGTCATAATCCTCTGTTGTGACATTACAACCTATTGCCATGGGAGTAATTGTGATGTCACAAGCAATGCATTATGATCTCTAGTAGGGAGAAAGCAGTAGGAACAGAAAAATTCTTCAGTATCAAAGATCATATTTTCATGCAAATGACCTCAGTAATAAGTAATAGGGAGGAGGAATAGAGAACTAGTGGGAAGTACAAACTGAACTGTGTGTAAATGCTATGTTTTGTGAAAGATCTCCTATTGGTGTCGGCTGCTCTTTAAAATCTACGTAATTGCTCCAGATTCAGTGATGTTAATAATTTCTGTTTACTATGAGCCAAAAAGCTTACGCCATCATGTACTGCTTTCTTCTTAACAGAAAGCTATTTAGGCTATATGTGACATAAATAGCGGTGTGACATCATCATTTGCATCACTGATGGGATGATTGACAGTCTTGGTATTGATTTCAAGAGTTGGTGCCAAAGTGAGAACCATAGTAGATGCTTGTCTGAAATTAACTATTTCTCTTTATTTTACAACATCTTTGCCATGTCTTCTGATAATGAGGGAATGCAGTACACATAGCATGTTTGTACTATCACCCCTACTCTTTTATTTATTGATATTTCAGAAATCAACCTTTGAGCGTGAGCTCTTTTACAAAGGTTCCACATCAGTGAAACACAATACAATTGGTGCATACATACTGTAGAGTAACACAAGATACAGCACACATATTTACAAAGAACAGCTTGCATGGCAGCAAACAAAACAATTTAAGCAGGTTGAGTACAGTTGAAGTTGTTCTTTTCAGCAAAATCATGACAAAGATGGCCCAGTTGGTAGTCAAGGAGCTGCCTCTCAACAGAGGCCATGTCATTAGAAAAAGGAGGGATGGTGAGAAACAGGGCAGAACCCATAAGTGATAGAGAGAGGTGGAGACACAGCACAGGAAACAAGGAAATGCATGGGCGCCAATGAAGGGTGGTGAGGAGTAGCGAGGGACAAGGGTAATGGGCAGAGTCCTAGGAGGGAGAGCGAACAACCTTAGAAGTGCAAAAGTCTGCCAGCTTGTATGTTTATTTTGCAGTAATAAAATAAGTTATTTTAACGTCTTTGAAATCAATGTCCCTCTGTTTAGATTTGTGTGTGCCCTGAACTGTTTTTTTGAAAATCCTAAGAGGGAGAGCCTACCCAGAGTGACTTGGAACAGAGGGGGTCAGGGGTTTAGGGAAGAGTGAGGGTACAGAACCAGAGGGGTTCAGCTGTAGGGAAGATAAGGAGCAGTAGAGGGTGAATGACAGTTGCCCATCAGACAGCCACATGCACTGCTTCTGACGAGGTGCTGTTTGAGTTCAGATTTAAAGGCCTGGAGACTAGCTGTATTGTACAATACTGCTGGGACCTCATTAAGCCAAAGGGGGGCCCTGTGGAAGAATGACCATTGGCCAAGTGCTGTTCTTCAAACTGGAACAGAGAGTGGGCTCTGCACTCTCCCTCTGGTATTAGACTTTGTACTGGCTGCTGAGAAAATATCAGTGATGCAGCAGGGAGTCTTGCTGAGCAGAGTCTTCTTACCAAGGAAACAGGTTTGGAACTTGATTCTATTCCCCAGGGATAGCCAGTTTGTTAGCTCGTAGAGTGTACATGTGTGTGTGAAATGGTCAGCTTCAAGGGTAAGCCTACGTGCCTTGTTAAGGGCAATGGCTACCTGCTTAAATGCCATGTCAGTAGCTGCACTGTAGACCATGAGTCCATAATCTGTAGTGGACAGTATTGAGCTAGATATGGAGAGACAGAGAACGGACGGTGTAAGGTTTTTCCTATGTCGCTAAAGCTCTCCGAGTTTAGTGTTGATGGCCTTCTTCACCATGTCGATATGTTGCACAAAGTACAGGGTGTCATCAGTGGTGACCCCAAGGTACTTGAATGAATGAACTTGCTCCGGGGGGACTTCATTTTGTTGTAGATCTGTATGGTGGGGTATCTCCTCTTGAGTTGCAGGATGGAGAGAAGCATTGTTTTTTTTGTTTTTTTATAATTAAGCAATAGTTTATGTGCACTGAATCAGTCCTCAGGCTGATGGAAGGTAGACTAAAGCTCATTTTGCAGTGGGAAAATGTGAGGGTTGCTGGTGAGGATGACAGCATTGTCAGCGTACAAAATGATTTTGCTGTTACAGGCCTGAGGTAGAGCATTCGGGGAAAAGGCTAAATAACAGTGGTCCAAAAACTGATCCTTGAGGAACCCCAAGGACACTTCCCTAGACCCTGAAACAGCATGGCCAATTTAACTCTTTCTGACCTGTGTGACAGGTAATCCTGAAACCAGTGTAATGCATTGGTGGCCACCCCCAGGGTCTGGAGCTGAGCCAGGAGAAAGAGGTGGTTAGCCATGTCAAAGGCCTTTGTTAAGTCGGTGAAGACAGACCCCACCAATTTACTGTAACCCCCCTATAAATGGGGGTTCCCAAAAAGTCTTCCTTGAGCTTGCCTAAATGCTCACTGCCAGGCTGGTGTCCTGCATTTTAGCAGTTTAAATGTGATTACCAGAGCTTGTATAGCCTTTGTGTACTGTCTCTTTAAGAGCTGCCTAATTGCAGTTTAAGTAATCTGAGAGGGAGCTCTGTTGAAAGATGTAACTATTTACTGAAAACCATTTAGAATGATAATGATAATGTAGTTTGTCAAACCTGCTTTCTTTGTAGCAAGGACTGTTTTGTTTGTCTCCACTATCTTGGTCCTGGACTGCAAATTGGACCAATCAGTTCTCGTGGAACCTAAAATGTAGCCGGACTGCAGGAGCTGTCTGAATTCAAAATCTATAGGAACTGCAGTTTGAACTTTTTGTGCCTTTTTTGCAACTGAAGGGGGAGCTCTCACTTTGACTGACAGCCAAATCAGCCAACCAAATATTTTGGATCTTGGGGAAGTCCCGGGCTGCTTGCAGTTTTTCAGTTAGAACTAAGCTGGAAGCTGAGCAAGAAGGAGCTGAAGTGTTTCTGAGCAGCTATCCTGAGTGGATTGCATGGGAGAACTCTGAAAAGGCTAGTTGGTGGCTTGCATACTGGGTGCTGCTCCTAGAGGAAGAGAAGAATTATTTTGGACTAAATCCAAGTTTGTGTGACTAAAGTAACCTACTGAAGTGGGCCAGGCTCAACCTGAAAAAGACCAAATATTTTTGCTGAATCGATCGAGCCTGTCAGGAGTTCAGCTATCCCTAAGCTCCAGTGTGCAGAGACTTTGCAATTGTGCCCCGGGAGCGCTTTGCCTGGTGCAGTAGAATTCCCGTACATGTAAATGTGCTATGAGCTGCTAGTGGGTTGTGAGTTAGTTCCCCACTGTGTGAACTGTGTTCTGCTTGCTGGAAGCTGTATCCAGCCCAAAACGGACTGCTTCCGAACTTGTCTCCGTACGGTCTGGGCTTTGCCAGTCTGGCCCAGCCAGACTACCCACTGCAGAGAGAAGCCATCGATGAGAGACTTGCCTGGGGATCAGCCCCTGCTCCACGCTTGAACAGGAATGGTGGCTCTGCAACTTGTGTGGGCCCTGCTTCTCCTGGCATTCCAGATCAACCACCTGCAGTCTCAATTTTCGTCCAGCCTGTGTCCAGTCTTGGGTATCGTGAGTAAATGCCAGGGTAGCTCCCTATAACATCAGCTTAATCTGAGTGTGTCATCTGATTGTCTTGTTGTTTCATTTCCTTTACAAACTGAGCCCTCAGGCTCTGGATTACAAATATTGTGTACTGTGCATGTTGTGTTTTCCATCACAGGGCCCCAACCAGCTGCAACCCTGAGCAACTGTCCTAGCTAGCCCATCTCTTCTCTACCTGGGTACCCAGAGGTGGACTGTGTGGGGGGATTCAAAGCGCATGCATAACTGCTTGAGTGATATAATCTTGAAGCTAATTAACCTGATTTTGCCCCTCCCTTGTTCAAGTCCCCTGAGTAAATCAGATCTAACTTTTTCTGCACGTAATCTGACTGTGGTTCCAGTTTGTGCTCAAAGTACTGTACTGTTGCTATTTGCTGTGCTTAACCTTGTTTTACAGGTGGTCTCCAGGGTCGAGCCAGAGGAACCAGCCCTGGTGGTAAGTGCAAACAGTGTGGGTACTTGTGTGGTGTACCGGGGCATTGTGAAAGTGATTATTGTATAGTGCTCAGGCCACTAGAAGGGAAAGGTGGGGGTTACAGTGTCCCGGAGGGCTGTGCCCAGGTTAGCTTGACCACTGCCAACTCTGACCTCCGGTGGAGGCACCATTTCAGAACTCGGCCCTTAACCTGCTACTAGCCAAGCAGGCAGGGTAGTATCCTGGGATAGCACCCCTAGGGGTTACATTTTGGAGAGCTTACTGCTGGGATTTTTGTGTCTTCTAGTAGCCAAATTGCAAATTGCTGTTAAAAATAAATGGCTACCCCAACAGAAGTAGCTGTACACCAGTTGCTGGGGTGATGTACTGGGCAGGAGATACACACCCAAAATGCTATACTTATCCTGGATATTCCCCTGGGTACCAATAAGGACACTGTAGAGGTACTTTCAAGGTTGAATGTTTACAAAACCCTGTGGTGGTGGGTCGACAGGCTAATCTGCTCACCAAAGTTTACGTGGTGTTAGTAGAGTGTAAGGGCCAGTAGACAGTTCCAAAGTGCCACGGACTATCACCCTGAAGGAGCCCTCACTGCCTGAGAGTGATAACTAAAGACAGTAAAGACCCGGGAGAATAGGCCCCACTATCTGAGACTTTTGAGGAGAAATTTGCTAAGTTGTTGCTGGAGGAAGGGAAAACTGTGGAGGACTTAAAGAAACTATTCCTGCCACCTGGGGGATGTTCCTCCCCAAAAACCCCCTCCCACTACAGCACCCATTATTGCCCCTCCTTCTGTGCCCTTACAATCCCTGGAAGGCCTACATGTGTGGGGGCTGAGCGACAAGTCTTATTCTTACCTAGGATATGTCGGCCTCTGGTTGTCATTTCCGGCAGCTGTAACTGGTGTAGAGGAGCAAGTTGAGACACTGGCCTTAGTGTGTCCCCCTACTGGACTGTATGATGGGGTTCCCCCATTAATTGGGACCAACGCCCATATGTTTTGGAGACTGGCACAACTCTGTTGCAAGAAACAAGGGCGACAGACTGGGAGGGCCCTAAGAATTCCCACTCTGATCAAGAGGGCCTATGATTTGCAACAGAACCCCAAGGGAGTGGACCAGGACGAACTGGTAGGGGTTGTGTGGAAGAAGGATCCCGATTTAATGGTACTGGCCCCTAACGCCAAGTGTACAGTTCAAGGGGAGGTCCACCTCTGCAAAGATGTCAAGAACAAAATACTGATGTTGGCGCGCCAGGCGATGGAAAATTGCCGGAGGGATTATTGGTTAAGACCAGCATCTTGCCAGCTCGTGCTCATGCCTATGCATGATGAGTGATGGTCCAGATTCATAATGTGTCAGATTGGGAGATCCAGGTGAACAGAGGGTGCACATTAGATACAGTACACTGTGCAGACACTGCAGTGTTGCCCAGCAACAAGCACTCTGGCAAGACAGATAGAGTGACTCCCGACTTGTTTGATTTTGGTGACTCCCCGTTGCCAGCTGAATGGAAGACTAGAATTAGCTAGAAACTTGCCCAGAGAGATCAAGTGTTTTCATTGAAGGAATGGGACGTGAGATGTGTCCAGGGCGCGGAGCATCACATACGCCTGCATGATGAATGGCCATTTTGAGAGAGGTCTCGACGCCTAGCCCCTGTAGACATAGACGATGTGAGAAGACACTTGCAGGAAATGCTCGCAGCTGGTGCGATACAAGAATCCAGGAGCCCATATGCTTCTCCCATTGTGGTTGTGCATAAGAAGAGTAGATCTGTGAGAATGTGCGTTGATTATTGAACTCTGAATCGGCGGACCATCCCCGATCAATACACCATGCCCCGTATACAAGATGCTCTGGATTGTTTGAATGGGAGCAAATGGTTCTCGGTGTTGGATCTTCGCAGTGGATATTACCAGATTCCAATGGCTCCGAAGGACCATGAGAAGACAGCCTTCATCTGTCCTTTGGGGTTCTACGAATTCCTGAGAATGCCACAGGGGATATTGGGCGCCCCAGCCACCTTCCAGCGACCGATGGATCGAGCGGTGGGAGACATGAATTTGCTGGAATGCCTGGTGTACTTGGACAATGCCATTGCGTTTGGGAGCTCCCCAGAGGAACATGAGAGTTGACTGTTCAAAGTACTAGACCGACTGGAAGATTTTGGTCTCAAGCTGTCCATCGACAAGTGCCAGTTTTTCCAAACCTCTGTGAAGTATATGGGGCACATAGTGTCTACAGAGGGGATAGAGACTGATCCTAGTAAAGTTGAAGCCTTGACTACTTGGCCCCAGCCCCACAATTTGAAAGAACTACAATGTTTCCTGGGATTCTGTGGCTACTACCACCGGTTCATAAAGGACAATTCCAAAGTGATTCAGCCACTCTTGAATCTTACCCAGGGTTACCCTCCTACCAGTCAGAAATACAGGAAAGGGTCCATCAAGGAACCAGACAAAGCATATTTCCACCCAGGTGAACTTTTCAGGTCCCGTTGGATGCCTGGCTGTGAAGCAGCTTTCCACGAAGTCATATACTAACTCACCCACACCCCCATCCTCACTTATGCAGATCCCACCAAACCCTATGTGCTGCATATTGACGCCAGTCTGCAGGGTCTAGGAGCTGTACTGTATCAAGACCATGATGATGGTTTGAGACCAGTGGCATTTGCCAGTGGGATCTTGACCCCATCAGAGCGAAACTACCCGTGCACAAGTTGGAGTTCCTTGTGTTAAAATGGGCCATTGTTGACCAGTTTCATGATTACCTCTATGGGCCAAAAATCTTGGTGAGGACTGACAATAACCCATTGACCTATGTACAGACTTCAGCTAAGTTAGACGCCATGGGGCACTGGTGGCTTTCTGCATTGTCAACATATGATTATGCTGTCGAATACAGACCAGGCCTGAATCATATTAATGCTGATGCCCTATCCTGGAGGCCCATTTCCAAGAGTGACTGGGTCAGACTGTCTGAACCTGACATCCGAACATGGTGCCAAAAGTTTGATAGAAATGAACAGATGTCTGCGGACACAGTGGACTGCTTAGCAGATTGCTTGGGTCCCTCTGACACCTGCATACCGGCTGCATATTGCCACTTTTATGCTCTAGATATTAGTGCACTACTTCAGTTTGACAATGACAGCATTTGTCGGGCTCAGTCGTGAGATCCTATGATTCAGCCAGCACTTGACGCCCTTCGTGCAGGAAAAGATGTGTCCAAGTTGCGTTTCTCTGATCTGAGAGCAGCTTTATTGTTTAAAGAAGGCCCAAGGTTGAAGCTGCTTAATCAGTTATTGTATAGAGAGACTGTAGATCGGGGTGGCCAAATAGACAAGCAACAATTGGTCCTGCCCCCAGCCTTCAAAGATTTGGTACTGAGGTCCTCCACAATCATATGGGCCACCTCGGTATCGACCGGACCCTTGACCTAGTACGATCTCGATTCTGCTGGCCCAAGATGGGGGCTGATGTTGAGCACCATGTAAGGACTTGTAGTCACTGCCTGCCGAGAAAAGCCCTGCCTCAGAGGGCTTCCCCCCTTGTCAACATTACTACCAGCACCCCAATGTAACTAGTCTGCATAGACTTCTTGAGTTTAGAGCCTGATCAGTGAAACATTGGCAATGTGTTAGTGGTTACGGACCATTTCACACGGTATGCACAAGCTTTTCCCACCAAAGATCAAAAAGCATCTACCATGGCCAAGGTGCTAGTGGAAAATTTCTTAGTCACTATGGTGCCCCCAGTGAATTCACTCTGATCAGGGCCGGGACTTTGAGTCGGCTAATCAAAGAATGCCTCTCTATGGGGTGCGAGTCCAGAACCACCCCTTATCATCCACAGGGGATCCTCAACCTGAACGCTTTAACCGCATCCTGCTAGACATGCTAGGTACCCTCCACCCAAAAGATAAGCATAAATGGAGCCAGCAGATTATCACCTTGGTACACGCATACAATTGCACAAAGAATGATGTTACCGGGTTCTCTCCCTACCACCTCATGTTAGGGAGAGCCGCCTGCCTCTATTGATGTCTATTTTGGGGTTTCTCCCGATGGGGTCTGAGCCAAGATTACCTGCAATATGTGCAAAAACTAAAAGCTCAATTGAACCATGCCTATCAACTGGCCCAGACAATGGCCTCCAAAAGAAATCTAGCCAACAAAGAGAGACATGATAGAAAAGTAAAGACTCAAGAGCTTAGGCCTGCAGAACATGTGTTGTTGCGAAATTTAGGATTGCATGGTAAACACAAAATTGCTGATCGATGGCACCATCTTTCCCATGTCATAATTGGAAAGCTGGATGATTTGCCAGTGTACAAAGTGCGCCCAGAGAATAACTCCAAAGCTGTCAAGACCATGCACCGTAACCACTTGCTTCCTGTTGGTCAAGTTATAATTGAGGCTGAACCCACCGAGATTGATTCCCCTGACCAGTGACTCGTGCTGCTGCAAGAAAGAAACAGAGTCAGCCTGCCCCCGTGGTTGCCGATTTAAGACTTTCCCCGCAGCAACCCCAGAATGATAGTGACTGCCAGTCTAACTAGGATGACAGTGAGTGTGATAATGCCTATTACCCCTCATATGAACTGAGTCAGTTGTTTCGTGGAAATCCTATGTTGAATTATGGGGATGAAGCTGGGCCTTCTGGACTGCCTAACACCCCGGCACCATCCTTGGAGCCAATGCTCCCTGAAGGTGAAGTGCAAAGTATCACATCTGAGGATGCTGAGTCTTTGTGTATCGTGGAACTGTATAGTTTGCCTGAAGGAGAGGCTGATGGTATGAGTCCTTCTGGTGACATGCCAGAACTTGAGGAACACTATGAGAGTGCTGACAACCCCCCTTCAGTGCCAGAGTGTCTTCAAAATGAGCCAAGTGTTGTAGAAACAGAGACTACAGAGCAAGGGGCTGACAGTGCTCCCAGCTTGGACATTCCCTTCATGCAGAGGCACCCCTCACAAGTGATGAAGCTCCAAGACCATTGCTGAAAGTTCAGAGACTGTAGTTTGTTGCACCCCAGAAAGACTGGCCAAACTGTCAAACCAGATTAGTGCGCTTCAATTCACGATTTCCCAGGAGGCCAGTGGTTTGCCTCTCAATGTAGTCCACAAAGGTGTTTATGTCTCTAAGAGCTCACTTCCCAAATTGAGCTTGATGGCCCATTCCAGGTTACTTGTTCTGTTCTCTCACCATGGTGCCCCTGCCCCATCCAGCCCCAAGTTAGCTGATTGGGAAGGGCCCCCTCTTGCATTGTTTAGAGTACAAGAAGTTATTAGATGATTCTGTATAGTAAAGTTCAATTTACCTGTGTGAAATATGCATAATGTATTGTCAGAATGGAAATCATATAGTGGAGTACGTTGAAATGTATAGTAAAGTGACAAGTTATGCCAAGTGATGAATCAGATAGTACTTGTAGAGCATGCTTATAGTATAAATGTCTTGTATATGTTGCATTTTCAATGTTATGATGGTACAAACTTGACGCGGACGCCAAGTTTGTCCAGGCAGGGAAGGGTGTAACCCCCCTACAAATGGGGGTTCCCAAAAAGTCTTCCTTGAGCTTGTCTAAATGCTCACTGCCAGGCTGGTGTCCTGCATTTTAGCAGTTTAAATGTGATTACCAGAGCTTGTATAGCCTTTGTGTACTGTCTCTTTAAGAGCTGCCTAATTGCAGTTTAAGTAATCTGAGAGGGAGCTCTGTTGAAAGATGAAACTATTTACTGAAAACCATTTAGAATGATAATGATAATGTCGTTTGTCAAACCTGCTTTCTTTGTAGCAAGGTCTGTTTTGTTTGTCTCCACTATCTTGGTCCTGGACTGCAAACTGGACCAATCAGTTCTAGTGGAACCTAAAATGTAGCCGGACTGCAGGAGCTGTCTGAATTCAAAATCTAAAGGAACTGCAGTTTGAACTTTTTGTGCCTTTTTTGCAACTGAAGGGGGAGCTCTCACTTTGACTGACAGCCAAATCAGCCAACCAAATATTTTGGATCTTGGGGAAGTCCCGGGCTGCTTGCAGTTTTTCAGTTAGAACTAAGCTGGAAGCTGAGCAAGAAGGAGCTGAAGTGTTTCTGAGCAGCTATCCTGAGTGGATTTGCATGGGAGAACTCTGAAAAGGCTAAGTTGTTGGCTTGCATGCTGGCGTGCTGCTCCTGAGAGGGAGAGAAGAGAATTATTTTGGACTAAATCCAAGTTTGTGTGACTAAAGTAACCTACTGAAGTGGGCCAGGCTCAACCTGAAAAAGACCAAATATTTTTGCTGAATGCGATCGGCCTGCCAGGAGTTCCAGCTACCTCTAAGCTCCCGGTGTGTGAAGAGACTTTGCGATTGTGCCCGGGGAGCGCTTTGCCTGGTGCAGTAGAATTCCCGTACATGTAAATGTGCTATGAGCTGCTAGTGGGTTGTGAGTTAATTCCTCACTGTGTGAACTGTGTTCTGCTTGCTGAAAGCTGTATCCAGCCCCAAACAGACTGTTTCCGAACTTGTCTCCATACGGTCTGGACTTTGCCAGTCTGGCCCAGCCAGACTACCCACTGCACAGAGAAGCCATCGACGAGAGACCTGCCTGGGGATCAGCCCCCTGCCCCACGCTTGAACGATGCCTCTGCAACTTGTGTGGGCCCTGTTTCTCCTGTCATTCCAGATCAACCACCTGCAATCACAATTTTTGTCCAGCCTGTGTCCAGTCTTGGGTATCGTCAGTAAATGCCAGGGTAGCTCCCTACAACAACAGCTTAATCTAAGTGTGTCATCTGATTGTCTTGTTGTTTCATTTCCTTTACAAACTGAGCCCTCTGGCTCCGGATTACAAATACTGTGTACTGTGCATGTTGTGTTTTCCATCACAGGGCCCCAACCAGCTGCAACCGCGGACAGCTGTCCTGGCTAGCCCATCTCTTCTCTACCTGGGTAGTCAGAGGTGGACTGTGTGGGGGGACTCAAAGCACATGCATAACTGCTTGATTGATATAACCTTTAAGCTAATTAACCTGATTTTGCCCCTCCCTTGTTCAAGTCCCCTGAATAAATCAGATCTAACTATTTCTGCATGTAATCTGACTGTGGTTCCAGTTTGTGCTCAAAGTACTGTACTGTTGCTATTTGCTATGCTTAACCTTGTTTTACAGTGGGTCCCCAGGGTCAAGCCAGAGGAACCAGCCCTGGTGGTAAGTGCAAACAGTGTGGGTACTTGTGTGGTGTACCAGGGGTATTGTGAAAGTGATTATTGTACGGTGTCCAGGCCACTAGAAGGGAAAGGCGGGGGTTACAGTGTCCCGGAGGGCTGTGCCCAGGTTAGCTTGACCACTGCCATCTCTGACCTCTGGGTAGAGGTACCCATTTCAGAACTCGGGCCCCTTAACCTGCTGCTAGCCAAGCAGGCAGGGGTAGCAGCCCTTGGGATAGGACCCCTAGGGGTTACATTACCATTATCCAAGGCCTTATGAACAAAATCAATGTATTCCACTAGGGCTGTGGATGTGCTATGGTCTTTTCTGAAGCCATGTTGTCGGAGACATTGCAGTTGGTACTTTTGGAGGTAATCGGTGATTTGGTCTGCCACCATTCTTTCCAGTGCTTTAGATAGAGGGGAGAGGATTGAAACAGGCCTATAACTGGCAATGTAGGATCTGTCCCCACTCTTGTGAACATGGATCAGAAGGGCTTGTTTCCAAGCTGAGGGGAATTTCGCCAGGGTGAGATTTGTTGAAGATTTTGGAAATGGGGACAATAAGCTCATCCAGGGCAAGGGTCGCTAGCTTCATATCAACACCATCACTACCCATCCTGGTGGTGCTCAGTACTTTTAAACATAAGATTTGGCCTCTTCAACTGTAATGCCTTTAAAATAGAAGTTTGGATGTGTATTCTCAACTGGGTTGCTGTCACGGGTCACTTCCATGGATTTCAGGTAGTCAGGTGGGAAAACAGAACTTAGATCAGTGAAGGAGGCATTGAATGCCTCAACTATCTTGTGAGGGTCCACGGTAGTAGACCCATTGATGTTGAGCATAGATGGGTGCTTATATTCCTTCTCAATTAGATTTTTTATATTCTCCCAGAACCTCCGCCTATTGCCCCAGCTCCTGTTCAACTGGTCCCTGTGGTAGCTTCTTTGGCCTGTCTTATTAGTTGCATACACCTATTTGAACCACTGGTGCCCTGTACTTCAATGAATGAGACCATGACATCCATAGATGAGTCTTCTGAAGAAGGCAAGGATTCAGACAGCAATCCTCAGTCAAATATTACAGAGAATTGGTATGAAGTATGCTTTAAAAAAAAAGTAGTCTAATGTTTGTTAATGAATACACATAACTACAGATGTTACAGCCTGAAGTTCCAAGTCTAATAACAGTAGCAGTCTGGCTGAGTGACTGAAAACACACACACACACACACACACACACACACCAGTCATGTGGTCACAACAGTTGATAAACCTAGGGGACATCTTAACAATCTCATGAATTTTCTAAAAATAATGCCTTTCCTTCCAAAGTGGTCTGTCATGATCACTTCTCCTGTAATAAATGTTCCCCTTAATTTTTTTTTTACTGGCACTTTTCCAGATGTAACACTGCCATTATTGATATCAATTAAGTATGAAAACAACACTCTACTAGCTTACAACAGCAGGAGAAGCCTTTTCCTTGAACTCCAGATTTATCTTCTCAATCTGTGTTGTTCTCTCCATTTGACTAACAATATTTCAGGAGAAACAATTTGTATAAAATTCTTCATAGGTCTTGTGCCCCCACGTTTACAGTCAGCATCAGGTTTTCATTGATAGTGAAGGGAGTAACACGTGTGCATTAGAAATGTCCACTGATGGCCGGCCCAGTGGTGCTGAGGGTTGAGGTGCTGGACGCCACACCTCGTGCCACGCCGGCGACCCGGGTTCAGAAATGAGCCCGGGCCATCGGGGGTCGGCAGGGGAAGACTGGGATTGAGCATCCGTAGACTGCTCTCCCAGTCCTGGGGTGGGTTGGGGAATCTTGTCGCACTGTAGTGGCTCCTTCCTGAGTTTACAGAACAGCATTTTGTACCTTGACTCCTCTACAAAGCTGGAAAAACAAAAAGACACTTGCAGGTTTTGAACTTTGTTATTCTGCTTTTTGCACTGATTCTGGAGTTTACAAAACAGTGTTTTATGCCTTGGCTCCTCTATAAAGCTGGAAGCCTAGAACTGTTTGTTTAAATCTCCTGGGGCATATAATTGAGAGCTGGAAGATACATGTGGTCATTAAAGCATGTCAGCTTGAGAGGAGGGGCAGTTTCCCTACAAAAAAACACTTGCAGGTACTGAACTGTTATTCTGCTTTTTCCACTAATTCCTGAGTTTACAGAACAGCATTTTGTGCCTTGACTCCTCTACAAAGCTGGAAAAACAAAAAGACACTTGCAGGTTTTGAACTTTGTTATTCTGCTTTTTGCACTGATTCTTGAGTTTACAAAACAGTGTTTTATGCCTTGGCTCCTCTATAAAGCTGGAAGCCTAGAATTGTTTGTTTAAATCTCCTGGGGCATATAATTGAGAGCTGGAAGATACCTGTGGTCATTAAAGATCATGTGCAATGGTTTTTACATATTTTTTATAAAAGCTTTAAAAGCTGACGTTCAAGTCCTTGTGTCATGATTAGTGTTTCCTGAAAATTTCATGCTGATTGATTTTGTGGTTTTCTTTAAATCAGCATTTGTTAACTTGCTCTACAGTGGCTGAAAACAGTGGAGTTATTTATGTCCTCTCAGTCAAATTTAGAGTGCGATGCCATCATTTTGGAGTAGCTTACTGTTTCAGATTCCCAATCAGAGCAGTACTTTGTAGAGTTAATGGTTTTCTGAGCTCTCCAAGTTTCTTACAAACCCAGTCTCTGGTTTGTGTTTAGATAGATCAACTTAAAACATATCATTATCTTCTGACAAAGAGCTGATCATTTCAGTTTCAATGCTGAACTGAGGTAATGGAAATATTTCTCTGTGAGAAATCAGCTTGTCTGTATCACAGCTTTCAGTTATTTCTAATCAAAAATCTTGTTTTTTTTTCTAACTATATAGCACAGGACTGTTTAATGATTGTAAAACAAATTTACATTTTGTTCATTCACAGAAACAGTTTGTCTTTGATGTAGCCTTCATAAATATGTTCATGTAAGAACATTTTTTTTTATGTCAGATTGACAAACAGTACATGTGCTTGAAATACTGTAGCAGAGTGTGACAAGCACCTGTCTGAACTCACAAATTTCAGTTCTTTGGTGGTTTCTGTGTGAAAATATATCATGTGTGTGTACAACTAGAAGCACTATGTGGCATTCTGATGCACCATGTCTCTGTCCCACAGTTGAGGCAGCTGCAGTCTACTACCACCTGTCCCTGCCCGACAAGCCTCCTGCCTTCTGCTCCACATGCGAGACTGCTGCATCCTGCTTCCCACTGTCTTCTCCCACACAGTCAGGGATTGTGCACCCTGCTGCTTCCATGCCCTGCCTAAAGAATCAGGGCTGTTGCACCCTGCCACCCCATGCCCAAACAATTGGGGATGATGCACCCTGCTGCCCTTTCTCCATCACCCTCACAGTTAGGAAGCTGCACCTGTTGACCCCTGTTCCTGTCTCCACAGTCAGGACTGTTGTGCTGTGCTAAGCCCTAGTGTGCCAGGTCCCCTGTCTCCACAGCTGGGGCTGCTGTACCATGCTGTCCCAGCCACCAGCGGTGGGGCTTTTGCTACACCCTGCTACCCACTTCCATTGCCCCAAATGGGCAGGGCTGCTGCACCATCTGTTCCCCATCTCATAGTCAGGGCTGATGCCCCCTGTGTTCTGCTCCACAGTTGAGACTTCTGCATAATGCTGTCCTCTATCCCTTGTCACCAGAGACAGGGCTGCTGCACCCTGCTCTTTTCTACACATTTGGGGTTGCCATGGCCTATTGTGCTCTAGTTCCCCATGCCGCTGCAGTTTGGGCTGCTGCACCATGCTGCCACTTGCCACAAGATGCAGGGAATTTGCTGTGCCCTGTTGCATGCCTCCACAGTTGAGGCAGTTGCACCCTGCTGTCCCCTGCCACCAGAGTCAGATCCTTTGCTATACCCTGCTGCCCACATCCCTCATCCCAGACAGGCATGGCTGCTGCACCCTGTCCCAGAGTTTGGGCTGCTGTATCTTGATGCCACCCCTATCTTCTGCCCGAACATTCAGGGCTGCTACACCCTGCTGCCCTCTGTCCCCACACTCACAGTCAGGGTCACGGCACCCTGTTGCCCCTTGTCCCTGTCTCCATAGTCAGGGCTGCTGTGCTGTGCTATGCTATACCCTAGAGTCTCATGCTGCCTGCATCCACATTTAGGGCTGCTGAGCCCTGCTACACATTTCCATTGCCCCAAATGGGCTGGGCTGCTGCACAATATACTCCCTGTACCACTGCCAGGGCTACTGTATCCTGATGCCCACCTGTGTCCTGCCCCACAGTCAAGGCTTCTGAACCATGCTGTCCTTTGTCTCCTGCCACCTGTTGTGTCCTGCTGCACCACACAGCCCCTTGTCTTCACAGGCAGGGGACAGGTTGCAGCAAATGCCCTTACTCTTGTGCTGCACCCTTTCCAAACAGTTGGGGTTGCTGCACCCTGCTAACCTCTCTCTCTCTCTCACCCTCACAGTCAGGGACACTGCACATGTTGCCCCCTGTTCCTGTCTCAGCAGAGTGTAGCAAAGGATCTGACTCTGGTGGCAGTGGGACAGCAGGGTGCAACTACCTCAATTGTGGAGGCATGCAACAGGGTGCAGCAAATGCCCTGAATCTTGTGGCAAGTGGCAGCATGGTGCAGCAGTCTTAACTGCAGAGGTATGGGGCTGTAGGGCACAGTAGGCCACAGCAACCACAACTGTGCAGAAAGGAGCAGGGTGCAGCAGCCCTGTCTGTGGTGATAGGTGATAGAAAACAGCATGGTACAGAAGCCTTGACTGTGGGGCAGGACACTTGGGCATCAGGGTACAGCAGCCCTGACTGTGAGATGGGGTACACATGGTGCAGTGGCCCTGCCCATGGAGGCAGGGAACATGGCACTTTAGAGCCTAGTGCAGCACAGCAACCTTGACTGTGGAGACAGGAACAGGGGGTAACAGGTGCAGCTTCCCTAACTGTGAGGGTGGGGGAGATAGGACAGCAGGGTGCAGCAACCCCAATTGTTTGGGCAGGGTGCAGCAGCATGCAGTAGTCCTGATTCTTTAGGCAGGGGATGGAGGCAGCAGGGTGCACAATCCATGACTGTGTGGGAGAAGACAGTGGGCAGCAGGGTGCAGCAGCCTCGAATGTGGAGCAGAAGGCAGGGGGCTTGTGGGGCAGGGGACTGGTGTCAGTAGACTGCAGCTGCCTCAACTGTGGGGCAGAGACACAGTGCATCAGGATGCCACATAGAGGTTCTAGTTGTACATGTACATGATGTATTTTCACACAGAAACCACCAAAGAGCTTACATTTGTGAGCTCTGACAGTACATGTGCTTGAAATACTGTAGCAGAGTGTGACAAGCACCTGTTTGTCAATCTGACATGGAAAAAAAATGTTCTTACATGATTGTATTTATGAAGGCAACATCAAAGACAAACTGTTTCTGTGAATGAACATTTAGATTTATTTTATATTGATTGAACAGCCCTGTGTTATATAGTTAGAAAAAAATTGAGGTTTGATTAGGAACAACAGAGCTGTGATACAGACAAGCTGATTTCTCACAGAAAAAGATTTCCACTACTTCAATTCAGCATTGAAACTGAAATGATCACCTTTTTAAAGGAAGAGAATGATATATTTTAAGCTGATCTTTCTAAACACAAACCAGAGACTGGGTTTGTAAGGAACCTGGAGAGCTCAGCAAACCATAAACTCTACAGAGTGCTGCTCTGATTGGGAATCTGAAACAGCAAGCTACTCCAAAATGATGTCATTGCACTCTAAGTTTGACTGAGAGGACAGAAATAACTCCACTGTTTTCAGCCACTGTAGAGCAAGTTAACAAATGCTGATTTAAAGAAAACCACAAAACCAAACAGCATGAAATTTTCATGAAACACTAATCATGACACAAGGACTTGAATTTCAGCTTTTAAAGCTTTTATTAAAAATATGCAAAAACCGTTGCACATGATCTTTAAAGCATGTCAGCTTGACAGGAGGGGCAGTTTCCCTACAAAAAGACACTTGCAGTGTCAGACAGTCTTTGTCTGGAGTATCCACACCATCAACAGCAATTGGTGAAACTGGACTGTTTAACTTTCCCAACTCCTCATTTAGAAAAAAGAGAGCTGCAATTTGATTTTTTGGGAAAGAGAACTTTCTGATTACATATTGGGACTCTTCTGTTTGACTTCCTTCTGGGGAAGAGAACTTCTTGGTTATATATTGGGACCTCAGTATTTCACTGCATTCAGTATTCCTAATATTGACTGTTTCAGACATGGACTAAGACCACCTTTGTGACCCGTGTTTTCATCCTGCCTCTTTTTTCTTCCTAGGAATTGGTTACATTCTATTTAACTGTTGTATATTATTTAAGATTTCAAGGTTTAAACATTTATTACTAGAAATACATTTATATTAGGAAAATATTAATTAGCAAAACCATGATACACAAGTGGCAAAGTGCTGAATAAAAAATATAATAGGTAGGGGGTAAACAAGAGGGTAATCGGAGACTAAACAAAAATGGTTGTGTGTTTACCCAAGATTTGGTTATCACGCCTCTACTCCTAAAGAACCCCTGGAGCAATGCATCAGTCCTTTCCTTCCTATTATGTAAAGAGGAAACTGCATATGACTATAGAGCCATAGTGCCTGGAGCCAAATGGGATTCTAACTATTTTAAACAGAAAGCCAGTATAGAGAAGGGCTCAAATCAAGATTTATTATTGGCTAGACCTGACCAAACTGACCTCTAGTTACTTGAAAGTATCGAGTGTGGAGAAAATGAAAATAGACATCTAACAACTAAATCTTATAATGGAGATTCTGTGATAGACTTGGAGGAAAATAATTTAAACCCCCAATTATATAAACCATTTAGTCAAAGGAAAATCACGGAATTCTTTCTCAAAAATCCCAAGAAACCTCAAAGGGGCACAACACTAGATAGCCAGATTCCAGTGAATCTTCCTGATAATCACCCAAGTACTCATTTATTAAAAAGCTCTATTAAAGGACAAGAAATTTCACTTCACCCTACTTACATGGGTCTTTTTAGTCCTTCTAAATCTATTAATAGCATAGATCACTATTTGGATTATTTAACAGACTCTCAAATTTTGACTGACTCCTCAGAAAAGTGTTTAATAAACTAGATAAAGAAGTTGAAGCAATTAAATTAGATTCTGAATTCCTTAAGCAATGCCCAGATACAATCTCGAAGTATACGATTAAAGCATTAACACATCCAGTGATGGCGAATATAGTTTTTCTTGAAGCATACAATAAATTAAAACATCACGTAGAAAGATTGTCCGATTTCATAATAAATAAACTTACAGACATTTCAGACAAAATTAATACTAAAGATAACAAGTGCTTTACTGAGAAGGCAAACAGGCCCTCTTTTTCTTCAATTTACTATCCGAACTCTCCATTAAAGAAAAAGTGAAAAAAGAGATCACAGAAACCTGAGATAGAAAAAATCAAAATCAAATAAAATAAGGTGAAAAACAATGTAAAATAACACACACAAAAAAACAGGTTATAGCAGATAATGTAAATACAAATATTATAAACCAAGTAAAAACAAGTAATGAGGACCACAAAAGCCAGGTTAAAGAAGATAAAATAGAAAGCTCCTTAGTTCTAACTGGAACAGTGCTCTTTGGTAATAACTCTTTACAAAATATAGATTGAATGTGGCATCTTTTGAGAATCTTAAATTGCAGAGTCTTCTTTCTCTAAATCATAATCCAGAGTCCATTACTATTACAGGGAAAAGAGGTAGTTTTAAAACTGAAAATATTTATACAAAACCCTATGAAACAACCGACTCATTATCTTCCCTAATGTCCCATCTGCTTTAAAGCAGAACTAGAACTTCCACAGGCAGCTTCAACATAAAACTGGTCTATAGAGATCAATCGATGGATAATCAGCCAGTTTACATATTATTATCTGATATGGATACAGCTAAGAAAATTTAGGCTAAACAAACACATCTAAATAAACTTGATATTTTAATCTCTTCTCCAGTTAATTGGTCTACTAATGGATGTTTGCTCATGGGAATAGGAATCTTCCAATAGGTCCCTATGATTCCCATTGAATCTATAACCTCAACATTAACACTGCTTAATTGGAATTTCGATTAAATACCAGATGTTTATCATCTCCCTATTTGTAATAGCAAGGTTTGAAGGAAACAACAGCCATAGATTACCCTCCTTGTTAGAACTCTTCTTGAGTCATGTCTGGATATAGAAATAGCAAAAGCTGACTTGGGAGGTCAGGAGAGTCCATAAGGATGAAATAGATTCTCAAATTGACTTGGCAATAAAATCCAGAAACTCTATACAGGAACTTATTACATAATGCTATAAGTTGGATAGAATCCAAGTACTCTTAACTGATTTACAGTCGAAAGAAATTTCAAAAAGAATCACTACAGAAACATATCAAATCATGACTACCTAATAACTACCCCATTTTATCAAATACGGATGAGTCTTTAACAAATAAGATTTAACATCTTCTAATTAGATAATTTTTTATCTTGGAACATAGCAGGCATAGGGACAAAGTTGGTTGACCCGATTGGAAAAAATGGTTTCCCAATATGAACTATTGCTGTTTCAGGAGACATGGGCATCCACAGAAATTCATTTAAATGGTTCTGAAGCATTTAGTTTGTTAGCACAGAGGAGAAAAAGTTTGGAAGGCTGGTGGTGGGTTAACCACCTTTATAAAGATTAGAGCTGTATCAATGCAATTGATTATCTTGAGGTTAAAAATGTTGCATTGATAAATATTGTCAAATGGGACTTGTTTACTTATATGATTGTGAATAGTGTATGTTCCCCAACACTCCAAATACAACATATGGTGATCTTTGTTCAGAGCTCTCCTTGATCATGGATACTTTGTATATTAAACATCACATAGATATAATATTAATAGGAGGTGATTTCAATGCTGGATAGCCTCATTTGATAATCTCCCAATGTTGCACTCCCATATATATATGGGTGATTTAGAACAGAGAATCATTGGATGCCATTGTTAATTCAGCAGGCATTAAATTTAAAGAATTCATAATTGAGAATAATTTACTAATCCTTAATGGTAGGGGACCAGGAGATCTAGAGGGAGCATACACATACTTTTCTTCAGTTGGAAACAGTCTAATAGATTATGTATTAATCTCTCCTGAATCTTCTGATTTTGTACCAGAATTTTCAAATAAATCTTAGAGCAGAAAGTGATCATGCTGCACTCACTTGCTGCATGATCACTTTAATGATAAAAAGACCTCCTTTGAAAGATATTTATCCTGTTTCATTGGTCTCCATGGGAAGCTAAACTATCCTGAAAAATAACAAAATGAAGAATATTGAACATATCATTTTTTTCTACACAATCTATTCTGGAAGATGTTTTAAAAATGAAAATTTAGCCCAAGTTACTATCAGAAACTTTGAGAATCTTTTATCTAGAATTACTAGCGAACTATATGTATACAAGGATCAAACATCATCCCCTACAACATGGTTTGATTCCCAGTGCCAGTATCAAAAGAAGATTTAGGTAAAATAATTAGGAACATCTTAAAACCCATCAAACCATACTAAGTAAAATTAAATTATACCTGACAAGCATACAAAAATTCTTAAAGATAAAAAAACATGAATTTACACAAAAAAGATGGGAATTTATCCATCAAACAATATTGAACAATGATAGTAGGGCCTTTTGGAGTATGGTTGCAAGAAGGGTTAAATTATATTAATCTACACTACCATCTTATATCCCCAAAGAAGCATGGGTTACCTATTATACAGCTTTATTAAACAAAAACATTTTACAAAGAGATCAAATAAATTCCTTACAATGGATATCTCTGCTTCCTTACTAGCTTTATAATTTTCACTTCTGATGATGTTCAAATGGCAATCTTAAAATTAACAAACAATAAAGCTCAGGCCTGATATAAATCCCAGCGAGATTTATAAGAAAATCTCAATTTTAGATTCCTTTTTACTCAACTTATTCAATATTTGTTTAAAAGAATGTACAATACTATCGTCATGGCAAAAAAACATAATAATGCCTATTCACAAAAAAGGTTCGTTATACAAACCAAGTAATTACCGCCCAGTAAGTTTACTAGACATTGCAGGGAAAATATTCTCTCGTATATTGTTAAACAAACTACAAATCTGGATAGATACTAATAGCCCTCTTTCAAAATTTCAAGCTGGATTTCGTCATGGATTTTCCACAACAGATAATGTTTTCGTATTATTCCATCTCCTAGAGAAATACATATTATTTAGGAAAATTAGACTTTATGTTTTATTTGTTGATTTCTCCTGCGTTTAGATTCATTAATAAGACAGACTTTATGGGAAATTCTTAGGATTCGAGGCCTCCTTTCATCTTTACTCTTCCCTATGGTTTTACTTTATACTAATACTTATACGGCAGTGAGATTTGATCAAAGGAAATATCACGAATATTTCCAACCTCTACAGGTATCAAACAGGGATGTTTACTAGCTCCCCTATTATTCAATATCTATATAGATACCTTATTAGATTATGACTTAAATGATCAGTGGGACTCTCCAACAATAAAAGATCAATACATACACAACCTAGCATATGCAGATGATCTAATTCTACTATCACTGACCCCTAAAGGACTAGAATTAAAATTTAAATCTCTTGTAAATAAATGTAAAGAATTGGAATTGAGAATAAACCCTAGACAAAACAAAATAATGATCTTTGGAAATCGGTCATCAAAACCAAGGATTTTCTACAATGATGCCCCTATTGAAATAGTGACATCTTATAAATACCTTGGTATAACATTACACTCTAGAAACTTCTGGGCACATCATATTAAGGAACAGATTAATAAGGCAAAGTATGCAGCAAAAGCACTGCAAAGATTTAACCTTAAATATGGAGGTTTTACGGTAATACCTGCTATTAAAGCAGAGAGGCAAAATTACCCACTACTATTATGTGGGCGAAATCTGGGGATATAATCATTATCCACAACTGAAACCCTCTTTATATTATTATAAATATATTTTACAAGTTCCCACTTCAATGGCTGGATCAATAGTTAGAACAGAATTAGGTAGATTACCTTTGATTTCCCTTATTAACCTAAGGATAGTCACTATGGGTTGAGATCAATAAATAATATAAATAATGTTATGCCATTGAACTGTATAATGGAAAAGGAATCCTGGCACAAAGATGGTTTACCTCTCTATGGTTAAAATCCCTTTTCAAATATTACACAGTATAGAGTCAACTCACCTGTGGAATGATTGTGAGCGGAAATAAAAATACAAGCTATAAGGTTAATTTAAAAAAACTTTTACAAAGTCACACAAATCCAGGCCGAATCAAGTAAGGAGCCAAGACAAGCCCTGTGGTTTGCTCAAAACAAAATTGATTCCAACATGGAAGAATATTTAGACTTCCTTTATCACCATACATATGTAAAGCAATAACTCATGAGATTTGAACTTATTACATCAAAATACATTTACTTTAATAAATTAAAATTAAATGAATCAACTCAGGATAAATGTCCTTGCAATAGAGGATTCACTGAATCGTTAAAGCATGTATTAATTCAGTGCCCTTTATTTAATTATATTAGTTTTAAATATTTGGGGAAAATTCTTAGTAAATATGCAAATTTAACATATGATGTGATATTCATATTGATGCACCAATGACTGTTCAAGATGCAATACTGGTAGGGAATTTTATAATGTCTGTAATAAGTGTTAAGAAAAAGCATACGAAAGTGGCTCAGAGATAAATGAATTGTTTTTATACAATCTGAAGAATTTTAACCAGCATACTTTCTTATGAGAGTTATTCTAATGAGATAAGAGTCTGTTTAATCATATTTTTAATTTATTTCACATTTGTATTTTTAAATTTAAAATTGTAATGTCAGAAATTTTTCTAATTTATTGGAAGAACAATAAACTTGACCTGACTTGACTATTACTTCCACAACAAACCCGTTAAGGTACCTAAACAAGCAGTTTTTAAAACTGCAAACTCCAAAATCTGGCTTCATAGTGCAGCAACTGAGTGTTTGGCCAGGTGCAGCAGCATGCAGTAGTCCTGATTCTTTAGGCAGGGGATGAGGCAGCAGGGTGCACAATCCATGACTGTGTGGGAGAAGACAGTGGGCAGCAGGTGCAGCAGCCTTGAATGTGGAGCAGAAGGCAGGGGGCTTGTGGGGCAGGGGACTGGTGGCAGTAGAACTGCAGCTGCCTCAACTGTGGGCAGAGACACAGTGCATCAGGATGCCACATAGAGGTTCTAGTTGTACATGTACATGATGTATTTTCACACAGAAACCACCAAAGAGCTTATTTGTGAGCTCTGACTGTACATGTGCTTGAAATACTGTAGCAGAGTGTGACAAGCACCTGTTTGTCAATCTGACATGGAAAAAATGTTCTTACATGATTGTATTTATGAAGAGCAACATCAAAGACAAACTGTTTCTGTGAATGAACATTTAGATTTATTTTATATTGATTGAACAGCCCTGTGTTATATAGTTAGAAAAAATTGAGGTTTGATTAGGAAACAACAGAGCTGTGATACAGACAAGCTGATTTCTCACAGAAAAAGATTTCCACTACTTCAATTCAGCATTGAAACTGAAATGATCAGCTTTTAAAGGAAGAATGATATATTTTAAGCTGATCTTTCCTAAACACAAACCAGAGACTGGGTTTGTAAGGAACCTGGAAGCTCAGCAAACCATAAACTCTACAGAGTGCTGCTCTGATTAGGGAATCTGAAACAGCAAGCTACTCCAAAATGATGTCATTGCACTCTAAGTTTGACTGAGAGGACAGAAATAACTCCACTGTTTTCAGCCACTGTAGAGCAAGTTAACAAATGCTGATTTAAAGAAACCACAAAACAAACAGCATGAAATTTTCATGAAACACTAATCATGACCAAGGACTTGAATTTCAGCTTTTAAAGCTTTTATTAAAATATGCAAAAACCGTTGCACATGATCTTTAAAGCATGTCAGCTTGACAGGAGGGCAGTTCCTACAAAGACACTTGCAGTGTCAGACAGTCTTGTCTGGAGTATCACACGTCAACAGCAATTGGTGAAACTGGACTGTTTAACTTTCCCAACTCTCATTTAGAAAAAGAAGCTGCAATTTGATTTTTTGGGAAAGAACTTTCTGATTACATATTGGGACTCTTCTGTTTGACTTCCTTCTGGGAAGAGAACTTCTTAGTTATATATTGGGACCTCAGTATTTCACTGCATTCCAGTATTCCTAATATTGACTGTTTCAGACATGGACTAAGACCACCTTTGTGACCCGTGTTTTTCATCCTGCCTCTTTTTTTCTTCCTAGGAATTGTTACATTCTATTTAACTGTTGTATATTATTTAAGATTTCAAGGTTTAAACATTTATTACTAGAAATACATTTATATTAGGAAAATATTAATTAGCAAAACCATGTATACACGAAGTGGCAAAGTGCTGAATAAAAATATAATAGGTAGGGGTAAACAAGAGGGTAATCGGAGACTAAACAAAAATGGTTGTGTGTTTACCCAAGATTTGGTTATCACGGCCTCTACTCCTAAAGAACCCCCTGGAGCAATGCATCAGTCCTTTCCTTCCTATTATGTAAAAGAGGAAACTGCATATGACTATAGAGCCATAGTGCCTGGAGCCAAATGGGATTCTAACTATTTTAAACAGAAAGCCAGTATAGAGAAGGGCTCAAATCAAGATTTATTATTGGCTAGACCTGACCAAACTGACCTCTAGTTACTTGAAAGTATCGAGTGTGGAGAAAATGAAAATAGACATCTAACAACTAAATCTTATAATGGAGATTCTGTGATAGACTTGGAGGAAAATAATTTAAACCCCCAATTATATAAACCATTTAGTCAAAGGAAAATCACGGAATTCTTTCTCAAAAATCCCAAGAAACCTCAAAGGGGCACAACACTAGATAGCCAGATTCCAGTGAATCTTCCTGATAATCACCCAAGTACTCATTTATTAAAAGCTCTATTAAAGGACAGAAATTTCACTTCACCCTACTTACATGGGTCTTTTTAGTCCTTCTAAATCTATTAATAGCATAGATCACTATTTGGATTATTTAACAGACTCACAAATTTTGACTGACTCCCCAGAAAAAGTGTTTAATAAACTAGATAAAGAAGTTGAAGCAATTAAATTAGATTCTGAATTCCTTAAGCAATGCCCAGATACAATCTCGAAGTATACGATTAAAGCATTAACACATCCAGTGATGGCGAATATAGTTTTTCTTGAAGCATACAATAAATTAAAACATCAATGTAGAAAGATTGTCCGATTTCATAATAAATAAACTTACAGACATTTCAGACAAAATTAATACTAAAGATAACAAGTGCTTTACTGAGAGAAGGCAAACAGGCCCTCTTTTTCTTCAATTTACTATCGAACTCTCCATTAAAGAAAAAGTGAAAAAAGAGATCACAGAAACCTGAGATAGAAAAAATCAAAAATCAAATAAAAATAAGGTGAAAAAACAATGTAAAAATAACACACACAAAAAAACAGGTTATAGCAGATAATGTAAATACAAATATTATAAACCAAGTAAAAACAAGTAATGAGGACCACAAAAGCCAGGTTAAAGAAGATAAAATAGAAAGCTCCTTAGTTCTAACGGAACAGTGCTCTTTGGGTAATAACTCTTTACAAAATATAGATTCGAATGTGGCATCTTTTGAGAATCTTAAATTGCAGAGTCTTCTTTCTCTAAATCATAATCCAGAGTCCATTACTATTACAGGGAAAGAGGTAGTTTTTAAAACTGAAAATATTTATACAAAACCCTATGAAACAACCGACTCATTATCTTCCCTAATGTCCCATCTGCTTAAAAGCAGAACTAGAACTTCCACAGGCAGCTTCAACATAAAACTGGTCTATAGAGATCAATAGTGGATAATCAGCCAGTTTACATATTATTATCTGATATGGATACAGCTAAGAAAATTTGGGCTAAACAAACACATCTAAATAAACTTGATATTTTAATCTCTTCTCCAGTTAATTGGTCTACTATATGGATGTTTGCTCATGGGAATAGGAATCTTCCAATAGGTCCTATGATTCCCATTGAATCTATAACCTCAACATTAACACTGCTTAATTGGAATTTCGATTAAATACCAGATGTTTATCATCTCCCTATTTGTAATAGCAAGGTTTGAAGGAAACAACAGCCATAGATTACCCTCCCCTTGTTAGAACTCTTCTTGAGTCATGTCTGGATATAGAAATAGCAAAAAGCTGACTTGGGAGAGGTCAGGAGAGTCCATAAGGATGAAATAGATTCTCAAATTGACTTGGCAATAAAATCAGAAACTCTATACAGGAACTTATTACATAATGCGTATAAGTTGGATAGAATCCAAGTACTCTTAACTGATTTACAGTCGAAAGAAATTTCAAAAAGAATCACTACAGAAACTAATATCAAATCATGACTACCTAATAACTACCCCATTTTATCAAATACGGATGAGTCTTTAACAAATAAAGATTTAACATCTTCTAAATTAGATAATTTTTTATCTTGGAACATAGCAGGCATAGGGACAAAGTTGGTTGACCCCGATTGGAAAAAAATGGTTTCCCAATATGAACTATTGCTGTTTCAGGAGACATGGGCATCCACAGAAATTCATTTAAATGGTTACGAAGCATTTAGTTTGTTAGCACAGAGGGAGAAAAAGTTTGGAAGGCTGAGTGGTGGGTTAACCACCTTTATAAAAATTAGAGCTGGTATCAATGCAATTGATTATCTTGAGGTTAAAAATGTTGCATTGATAAATATTGTCAAATGGGACTTGTTTACTTATATGATTGTGAATGTGTATGTTCCCCCCAACACTCCAAATACAACATATGGTGATCTTTGTTCAGAGCTCTCCTTGATCATGGATACTTTGTATATTAAACATCACATAGATATAATATTAATAGGAGGTGATTTCAATGCTCGGATAGCCTCATTTGATAATCTCCCAATGTTGCACTCCCATATATATATGGGTGATTTAGAACAGAGAAATCATTGGATGCCATTGTTAATTCAGCAGGCATTAAATTTAAAGAATTCATAATTGAGAATAATTTACTAATCCTTAATGGTAGGGACAGGAGATCTAGAGGAGCATACACATACTTTTCTTCAGTTGGAAACAGTCTAATAGATTATGTATTAATCTCTCCTGAATCTTCTGATTTTGTACAGAATTTTCAAATAAATCTTAGAGCAGAAAGTGATCATGCTGCACTCACTTGCTGCATGATCACTTTTAATGATAAAAAAAGACCTCCTTTGAAAGATATTTATCCTGTTTCATTGGTCTCCATGGGGAAAGCTAAACTATCCTGAAAAAATAACAAAATGAAGAATATTGAACATATCATTTTTTCTACACCAATCTATTCTGAAGATGTTTTAAAAAATGAAAATTTAACCCAAGTTACTATCAGAAACTTTGAGAATCTTTTATCTAGAATTACTAGCGAACTATATGTATACAAGGATCAAACATCATCCCCTACAACATGGTTTGATTCCCAGTGCCAGTATCAAAAGAAGAATTTAGGTAAAATAATTAGGGAACATCTTAAAAACCCATCAAACCATACTAAAGTAAAATTAAATTATGCCCGGCAAGCATACAAAAAATTCTTAAAGATAAAAAAACATGAATTTACACAAAAAAGATGGGAATTTATCCATCAAACAATATTGAACAATGATAGTAGGGCCTTTTGGAGTATGGTTGCAAGAAGGGTTAAATTATATTAATCTACACTACCATCTTATATCCCCAAAGAAGCATGGGTTACCTATTATACAGCTTTATTAAACAAAAACATTTTACAAAGAGATCAAATAAATTCCTTACAATGGATATCTCTGCTTCCTTACTACTCCTATAATTTTCACTTCTGATGATGTTCAAATGGCAATCTTAAAATTAACAAACAATAAAGCTCAAGGCCAGATAAAATCCAGCGAGATTTATAAAGAAAATCTCAATTTTAGATTCCTTTTTACTCAACTTATTCAATATTTGTTTAAAAAGAATGTACAATACTATAGTCATGGCAAAAACATAATAATGCCTATTCACAAAAAGGTTCGTTATACAAACCAAGTAATTACGCCCAGTAAGTTTACTAGACATTGCAGGGAAAATATTCTCTAGATATATTAAAACAAACTACAAATCTGGATAGATACTAATAGCCCTCTTTCAAAATTTCAAGCTGGATTTAGATCATGGATTTTCCACAACAGATAATGTTTTCGTATTATTCCATCTCCTAGAGAAATACATATTATTTAGGAAAATGAGACTTTATGTTTATTTGTTGATTTCTCGCTGCGTTCGATTCATTAATAAGACAGACTTTATGGAAATTCTTAGGATTGAGGCCTCCTTTCATCTTTACTCTTCCCTATGGTTTACTTTATACTAATACTTATACGGCAGTGAGATTTGATCAAAGAAATATCACCGAATATTTCCAACCTCTACAGGTATCAAACAGGGATGTTTACTAGCTCCCCTATTATTCAATATCTATATAGATACCTTATTAGATTATGACTTAAATGATCAGTGGGACTCTCCAAAAATAAAAGATCAATACATACACAACCTAGCATATGCAGATGATCTAATTCTACTATCACTGACCCCTAAAGGACTAGAATTAAAATTTAAATCTCTTGTAAATAAATGTAAAGAATTGGAATTGAGAATAAACCTAGACAAAACAAAAATAATGATCTTTGGAAATCGGTCATCAAAACCAAGGATTTTCTACAATGATGCCCCTATTGAAATAGTGACATCTTATAAATACCTTGGTATAACATTACACTCTAGAAACTTCTGGGCACATCATATTAAGGAACAGATTAATAAGGCAAAGTATGCAGCAAAAGCACTGCAAAGATTTAACCTTAAATATGGAGGTTTTACGGTAATACCTGCTATTAAAGCAGGAGAGGCAAAAATTACCCCACTACTATTATGTGGAGGAAATCTGGGGATATAATCATTATCCACAACTGGAAACCCCTCTTTTATATTATTATAAATATATTTTACAAGTTCCCACTTCAATGGCTGGATCAATAGTTAGAACAGAATTAGGTAGATTACCTTTGATTTCCCTTATTAACCTAAGGATAGTCACATATGGGTTGAGATCAATAAATAATATAAATAATGTTATGCCATTGAACTGTATAATGGAAAAGGAATCCTGGCACAAAGATGGTTTTACCTCTCTATGGTTAAAATCCCTTTTTCAAATATTACACAGTATAGAGTCAACTCACCTGTGGAATGATTGGCTAGCGGAAATAAAAATACACGAAAGCTATAAGGTTAATTTAAAAAAAAAACTTTTACAAAAGTCACACAAATCCAGAGCGAATCAAGTAAGAGCCAAAGACAAGCCCTGTGGTTGCTCAAAACAAAATTGATTCCAACATGGAAGAATATTTAGACTTCCTTTATCACCATACATATGTAAAGCAATAACCTGCAGAGATTTGAACTTATTACATCAAAATACATTTACTTTAATAAATTAAAATTAAATGAATCAACTCAGGATAAATGTCCTTGCAATAGAGGATTCACTGAATCGTTAAAGCATGTATTAATTCAGTGCCCTTTATTTAATTATATTCGTTTTAAATATTTGGGGAAAATTCTTAGTAAATATGCAAATTTAACATATGATGTGATATTCATATTGATGCACCCAATGACTGTTCAAGATGCAATACTGGTAGGGAATTTTATAATGTCTGTAATAAGTGTTAAGAAAAAAGCATACCGAAAGTGGCTCAGAGATAAATGAATTGTTTTTTATACAATCTGAAGAATTTTAACCAGCATACTTTCTTATGAGAGTTATTCTAATGAGATAAGGAGTCTGTTTAATCATATTTTTAATTTATTTCACATTTTGTATTTTTAAATTTAAAAATTGTAATGTCCAGAAATTTTTCTAATTTATTGGAAGAACAATAAACTTGACCTGACTTGACTATTACTTCCACAACAAACCCGTTAAAGGGTACCTAAACAAGCAGTTTTTTAAAACTGCAAACTCCAAAATCTGGCTTCATAGTGAGGTAATGTAAAGGCTGCTATTTACATTTATGCTAAAACTGCATTTATGTAAATAACATAAATGCAGTTTCATAGCTTTTGAAAAATGCAAACATCAGCCTTTCACTTTCAAAAAACAACCTTGTTTTCTCCCTAAGATGTCTGCCAAGTGTATTAAGTGATGAGTCATGATGACATAATTGGAGCCAGAGGCAGAGACCCACATAGTTCCCTATAGTGCTAACTAGTTCTTCTTTCCCTCTTTGTTTTGAATTGTTTCACCAGAATGATCAACACCATGTGTTAACATGTGGATTATTTTGATCAGTACATGTTAGGCTATGATTTTGTTCATTTTGTTTACTTTAACTTACTGAAAATGTTTTGCAATCCAGCTGACTTTCTCTTTGGCAAACCGCAGTACAGTACAGCACTTCAAATACCTGATGATCTAGTGGTTATGTGATACCCTGAATTTATTTTTTTTAACCAGGAGAGACACACAAAGCTGAAAGCTTGTTTACAGGTATGGCCTGGGAGCACAAGGAGACTTGCTCAGGGTCACACAGGGAAGTACTGGTCTGGTCCAATTCCAAAGCTCCCAGGCCATACCTGTAAACAAGCTTTCAGCTTTGTGTATCTCTCCTGGTTAAAAAAAATAAATTTGTACCTGATAGGTACATCAGGGAGTGAAGGAAGACCAAGGAGGGATAGTGAGGCTTAATAAAGGGAGGAGGGTGGGCAGAGGGAGACTGCGAAAAGGCAGAGATACTAAACAAATATTTTTGCTCAGTATTTACAAATGAAGAGGGAGGTACATAAAACAAACAGTAGAAACACTCTGGATACAGAAGTTGATACCAGCCCATTTACAAAAGAAAGGGTTCTGAAAGAACTCTTAAAACTGAAGGTGGACAAAGCAATGGGGCCTGATGGGATTCATCCCAGAATTCTAAAAGAACTAAGGGTAGAACTAGTGACACCACTGACTACCCTTTTAACAAATCATGGGAGGATGGGGTGGTACCGAGGACTGGAGGAGGGCAGATGTGATTCCCTTCACAAAAGTGGGAGCAAGGCAGAAGCAGGAAACTACAGACCTGTTAGTTTAACCTCAGTGATAGGAAAATGATGGAATCACTTCTGAAGGAAAGAATTGTCAGGTATCTAGAGGCCAGAGGTGCACAGGACCCAAGGCAGCATGGATTCACAGCGGGAAGGTCATGCCAGACAAATCTGATAGATTTCTTTGACTGGGTGACCAAAGTAGTAGATCAGGGAGGGGCTGTGGACATGGCCTACCTAGACTTTAGCAAGGCATTTGACACAGTCCCACACAAAAGATTAATATACAAGTTAGCCAGCCTGGGAGTGGGTCCCAAGATGACAGCCTGGGTAAAGAATTGGCTGGAGAATAGGACACAGAGATTAATAGTAAATGGAGTCCACTCTAAAGAAAGGAGGGTTACTAGTGGGGTACCGCAGGGTTCAGTAGTAGGACCGGTCCTCTTCAATGTCTTTATAAGCGACATTGCAGAAGGACTGGAAGGAAGAATGTCTCTTTGCAGATGACACAAAGATCTGCAACAGAGTTGATGCACAGGTGGGGTGGAAAGGATGAGAAGGGACTTGGCAAGGTTAGAGGAATGGTCAAATGTATGGCAGCTTAGATTCAATGCTAAGAAGTGCAAGGTAATGCACCTGGGAAACAAAAACCCAGGGGAAGAGTACACAATGGGGGGTGAGATACTAACAACAACAAAAATGGAAAGGGACCTGGGGGTAGTCATATCAGATGACCTAAAGGTGGGCAAGCAATGTGAGAGGGCAGCAAGGAGGGCTGGGGGATACTGGGATGCATAGGGAGAGGCATCACCAGTAGAAAACAGGAAGTTATTATCCCTCTGTACAGACAGCTGGTGAGACCTTATCTGGAGTACTGTGTGCAGTTCTGGAGACCCAATCTCAGCAAAGACATAGACAGGATGGAAGCTGTCCAGAGGAGGGCAACTAAAATGGTGCAGGGTCTGCACTGGAAGACATATGAAGAGAGACGAAAGGAGCTTAATATGTATAGCCTCGAGGAAAGGAGGAGGGGGACATGATAGAAACGTTCAAGTACCTCAAGGGAATCAACAAAGTCCAAGAGGGTAGCATCTTTCAAAAAGTTGCAAGAACAAGAGGCACAATTTGAAGATAGAGGGGCAGCTCAGAGGTAATTTAAGGAAGTATTTTTTCACAGAGAGGGTTGTGGATGCATGGAATGGCCTTCCGGAGGAGGTTGTGGAGTCAAAATCAGTGGTGGAATTCAAGCATGCATGGGACAGTCATAAGCAATTCTAGGGGGTTGGGTTAGGAAGAAGTAGTCTGCTGGTTAACTAGGATCTGCAGCTTATCCAGTAGGTAGGGAAAAGGGCAGACTGGGTGGGCCAAGTGGTCCTTATCTGCCATCAAATTCAAATTCCATATTAAGCTCATGCTTTCTTGTTAATCCACAAATAAGCTTCTCTTGTATTCTTTCTCCACGTGAACCCACTGCACTTAGCCTGCCTTCTGTTGAACACCCCACCATCCATACCCTGTCCTTAGTACTGCCTGGGGCTGCATATTAGCTTGTGGTCTCATGAAAAGAATGATCATACCTCTGATTGTAATCTTGTACCTCAGAGAGTTGTGCACACCTATACCGATATGCTTCATCAGCTGGCACTGTTAAAAAATGCCTCCCAAAACACTCTCCAGTCCACTTTCTCAATGTTTGACTTCTGCTCCCACAGTAAACATTGAGTGGATCATCACCCTTCTGCACAGTGAAGGTAGTATGTACAGTTCCCCTGTTGTGTCCCGGCCCCGCCTCATTAACCAACAACTAGGTTTCCCTGGAGGGCCAATCAGTAAGCATCAGGACACACCAGAAAACCTGCTGTTCATTCCCTCATAGGGGCTGCATTTACTATGGATAACAATATTAATAGAGACTAATGGTGCCTTCTCATCTCCTTTTAAGGAAAGTCTATTATATTTCTTAACCAAAAATCTGGATGGCTGTAAAGTTCAGTACCATAGAAAGACTTTCTCTGGGGTAACTACCTGCTCCAACCCTACCAGACAAGTCAGTTTTAAGCAGGGGCCCATTCCTAGGTTCAACCTGTCTACATAAACCCACTATGACTCTTGATTCATTTCACTTGTTACAGATACAGACACCTGAGGGTAGACACACAAGGTGTTACCCCAGCACAGGTTCCAACCCATTTTCCACCCACTTCTCCTTTGTAGGTTTTCACTCAGAAAAGAATAAAACACACATTCCACCTCAGACTCCTTGTCTGCCCTTGGGTACCTCTTTCTTTGACATCAGGCCCTCCCTCTGACCAAACATGCTACACTTTTGCCTGCAGAAAGGGACCACTGCAGAGCCACATCTGGCCTTGCCTGCAACTAACTTGACCCCTCTGTCTTACGCAAGGGCCCGGATATTCAGAAGGGTTGTGCATGGCGCAACAGTGTTGCACCATGTGCAACCCACTGATGTCTTGGCGTGATATTCAAGCGGGGACTGTGTCTGGCACAAATCCCGATAGGCCGGAGCGCATCAGTAATGTATGTGGCGCAGGTAGGGGGGGCGTGCCCATGCATACACCGCACATCCCGATATTCAGCCTGGGATGTGCTGAGTCCATGAATGCGCAACCCTACTGGCGCTGCACACAGTGAGCCAAAAAAGGAACAGCTGGCCACCACAGGTGAGCTGCCCGTGTTACAAGGCACAACATGGCAGCTGCCACCTGGTGGCCCTGCTCGGCTGCACCTCTGGTGGCGCCCCCATGCCCGATCGTGGGCATCCATGTAAATGATATGTCAATATCCCTGGTGGTCCAGTGGACCGCTTGCAGCCCGATCGCAGGCTTCAGAGTAAAAATATATGTCCAAAATCCCTGGTGGTCCAGTGGACTGCTTGCAGCCCGATCGCTGGCATATGTGATAATAAGGAGAGCTCCACAGTACCCCCCTCCCCACTCGCCCACTGAGCCTCACCGCCACGCTCCTCCCTGGTCAGCAGTGGGCGGCAGCACCCCACCTGCCTGCTGCCCCAACGCCTGCTGACTGACAGTGTGTGGTAGGGCTGTACGCTCATTGGTCCACAGCGTGAGCAGCCCGGTATGGTACGGAATGGATCCATTCACATATCTGGACTGTGTAGTACGGTATGGGCTGCACGCCCATTGGCTCACACTGTGGACCAATGGGCGTACAGCCCTACCGTACTCTGTCAGTCGGCTGGGGTGGCAAGGTGTCAGGCCGGTGGGGTGCTGCCGCCCGCCGCTGACCGAGGGGGGGAGCGGGTCGGTGGGGCTCAGTGGGCAGGTGGGGGGGGTACCATGGAGCTCTCCTCAATATCACATATACCTGCAATCGGGCTGCGAGTGGTCCACTGAGGGATATTGGACATATATTTTTATACTGAAGCCCATGATCAGGCTGCTAGTGGTTCACTGGACAACCAGGGATATTGGACATATATTTTTACACTGAAGCCCGCTATTGGGCTGCGAGTGATCCACTGGACCACCAGGGATATTGGACGATTTATTGAGTCTACATATACCCGCGATCGGGCAGAGGGGTGCATTGCCATGCTGTGCAGGGGGCATCGGTATCCATCGGCTGCTGCCTGGCAGGGCACCAGACACAAGTCGCCGGGGACCGGTGCGTCTGCATGCAAATGGGGCCATAATAACATGCAAATGGCACCATTTGTGCCTTGCATACATTATGGCCCCATTTGCATGTGCACTTTTGAATATAGCGGTTGTAGCGCATAGCGCAACGGAACTTGCACTAGCACATCCTCCTGCTCCACTCTGGCCACTTGCGCTGGCACAGTGCCACTGTGCCATGCGCACTGCGGGTGGCCAAGGTGCAATATTCAATGATGCTGTGCCATGGCGCAGCTCCATTGACTATCGCCCAGTCAATGCCCCTGTGCAGCCAAGTTGCACTGCACCCAGGCTTGCACCACAGCCTGGTGCAGTCTGAATATCCGAGCCAAAGTGTCTGCAGGAATATGGAAGGAGCAGTAGTAGTTTCTACTCTCCTATTTCAACTTTTTATAACCTATGACCCCAAATCATTGGTCGTCTTATCCCCAGGCAGGTCTCTACAGAAACCTACAGGACCCCAAGGAACCTCTCATGCCGAATACCCTGCAATGTTAAACAGCAGGTTCCTAAACCTTTTAACTCTGGGGTGTCTTAGTAAACATCCTTTTAATCACTGTGCTATTTTCAGCCATCTGTTACCATCTATTACCTTGTGACCTATGTGAGAGTTTCCCTTTTTCCAAGGGTGACATTTTTTAAATGACCTCTACCCTCCTTAACCTGAACATTCTATAACAGTTTGGCAGCAATAACATTTTTAGCAGGCAGTATACCCCAGTCAATACTATTAATAGATTTAGCTGCATCAATACAGGAAAAAGTCCCTTCAGCATCATAGGCTTCTTCTTGCTTGCTTGGAGTCTTCAACCCAAGCACAATATCACTAGACACAGTCTTACCTGGGGTCTCACATTCAAGTTCCATACTTGCATCTCCGACCTCCAACAGGTAACATCCTGGGAACACAGAAAACAAAGGAATATCCTGCTCAGTCAGGGGGTCCTCCTCAAACTGACCCCACGAAAAATCCTCCTTCGACTCTTTGTCCAAGCTCTCTAGCAGAAACCTCTCGAGCACCTGGCACCAGTGTTCCACCTCTCTGTATAGTCAGTCTGCCTCCAGCCATTGCCCACTCATCCAGTGGATCATCCTCATCAGGGTCTCCACCTCCAGTCTGCCTCGACCTGCATCTCTTCATCTTCTTCAGGCTTGGCCTTCCTCCGAGCTCTCAGGTCCAGTCCAGACAGCAGCTTCTTTCCATCTGTCAGCCATGGTTCTAGTCAGAACTCCATGGACTTTCTTCTCCGGGTTCTCCTCCGGCAACTCCTGGTGCATCGGTCCACCTGGGATACCTGGGCAATATCCACCAGAAAACATCCCTCTTCAGCCAGTTCAGATGCTTCCAGGAAGTTATCCCACTTCTCACAACAAGTCTGTGGAGGGGTTGTGGGATAACGGACCAGACACCGAACTTCAGGTTCAACACACAATCTCTGTGTGATGTTTATTCAAAATACAAGAAATAATCTTTGGCAAGGGCATATTTCTTCTTCAGTACATCAGTTTGCAGCAACAGACTATGAATGTCCTTTCTCTGCACTTAGCCAGCACCTACTGACACTGATCTCTGATCCCATGCACTAGTTGAGATGTAGCCACCACCCCTATGCATGCCCCATTTGCTTGGGTAGTGGGTCCCAAAAAGAAAAAAAATCAAAATAAACTATAGACAAAGAATCTCAAAGCAGAATCACTGAAAGAAAGGTTACCCCAAAGGGCACTGGCAACAAATCAAGTTTCAAAGAAATACAACATCATACATACTTCCATAATGCAATGCAACACGGGATATATGCAAATCACCATGACATTTCTGACTTGTTAAGTTTACAACAATATACATAAATTTTAAATAATACAACTAGCTTAATTTCTATAGTAGTCACCTAGTACTTTTCACCATTATCAAAAACACCTAGTGCCATGGTATTTTCAACATTTACAGGTTTCATAGACATAAAGTATATACATCACGGTATTTTATAACATAGTTCTATTACATACTAAATCCAACAACAAAAAACACAACCTGTTTTACATATACTCTGAAGTCACCACAATAACCTCCCTGTACGAGGACCTAAGAGGGAAAAATGAAAATTAAGGAGGACACTGTAGCATAGTCAAGGAAGGGAGAAGGGGGTGCCCACAGGTGGCCAACCTTATGGACTAGAAATAGTAAAGGATAGACTAGGCTTAGAAATAGAAGAACTGTTGCAACAGATTTAAGAAAAGGTCAGTCCTCAAGAGTGGCAGGAGCTCCCTGTCACAGTCAACAAGATGGTGGCTGCATTTTAGGCAAAACAGTTACTGCAGTTTAAAGTCATTCCTATGGGGCAACTGCCCTGCTTGTACTTTCAACTGCTCCTTGGTGTAGTAGGCACACCTGTGCCTATCATTCCGGTGGTGGTGGTGTGGAGTGGAAAAGGGCTTTGTGCTCCCAGTCTGGAGCTCCTATTTCTGCTCTCCCCCTTCCATACAGGCAGTCTCCATGAGGCTGGCGGGTGCTCCCAGCATCCTGTTAGCCTTGCTGTCAGCCTTGTTTCACTGACTTGTTTGTTTAAGGGAGTTACTGATGATAACTCCTAGATCTAGTTCCTTGTCTGTTGTACTAAGTCTCTCTCCTGCCATCCAGTACTCAGTCTTGGGGTTCATTTTCCCTATGTGCAATACCTTGTGCTTTTTAGTGTCAGAACTGTCAGATCTTTGACCACCCCTCAGACTTTTGTAAGTCCTTCTACATATTCTTATTCTCTCTTCACTATCCACCCTCCCACATAGTTTTGTGTCATCCGTGAGGAAACACAACCTGCCCTGGATTCCTTCACCAATGTCACTAATGAACATGTTGAAGAGGACCAGACCCAGGACAGATCCCTGTGGAACCCCACTTGTTACCTCCATCTCTTCTGACTTAACCCCATTAATCACCACCCTGTTGCCTTCCTGCTAGCCAATTGCCCACCCAGTTCACTAGAGTTTTAGCCACACCAAGGTCTTCCATCTTCTTAAGTAATCTCTTGTGTGGTACCAAATCAAAGGCCTTGCTGAAGTCAAACTACAGCAGGTCCACTGCATAGCCCTTGTTTATCTCCTTTGTCACCCAGCCAAAGAAAACTATCAGATTGGTCAGACCTTCTTTCCACAAAACTGTGTTGTTATGAACATACGAAAATGCCAGCAGAAACAGGCTTCACGGTTTATCTGGTCTGCTCGAGTGCACAGCTAGCACCTTATAATGCTGCTGCCCCTCCCTTCCCCCCATCCTATTATCCCTTCCCCTATCCCAACCCCTCTTGAATCTGTCTACCATCTTGCAGACCACTACCTCACCCGGCAAGGAGTTCCACTTGTATACCACTCTTTCTGTGAAATAATGGCTCCTCCTCTCTCTCTCTCTCTCTCTCTCTCTCTCTCTCTCTCTCTCTCCTGAATCTACCCCCCTTCAATTTCAGTTGGTGTCCTTTCATGTCCTTCCCCTTTCTCCTCTGGAAAATCTTCTCTGTATTAGTCTTGTTTATTCCCTTCAGGTACTTAAAGGCCTCAATCATATCTCCCCTGTCCCTCCTTTCTTCCAGAGAGTACATATTCAACTCCCCCAGCCTTTCCTCATATGGTTTGCCCTCCAATCCCTGGATCATCTTTGTAGCTCTACACTGTACCATCTCCAACAAATTGATGTCCTTCTTCAGGAACGGGTGCCAGTATTGCACACAGTACTCCAGGTGGGGCCCGACCAGCGACCTATACAAGGGCAGGATAACCTCCCTACTTCTGGAGGAGATCCCTCTAGGTATACACCCCATAATTTTGTTGGCTTTTGCTGCCACCCTTCTGCATTGAACAGAGTTGTTTATGCTCCCTGTTATGATCACCCCTAGGTTCTTCTCTTCTGTGGAGCTACGCAACTGAACCCCATTTAAGTGATAACCCCTCCCCTGGTTCTGGGCTCCAAAGTGCAGAACCATGCACTTCTTGGCATTGAACCCCATCTGCCATTTATCTGCCCACTCCTGTAGCTTATTCAGGTCCTCCTGCAACCCATTCCCCCCCTCCATGCCATCTACCACAGCTTCCATCTTGGTATCATATGCGAACAGACTGATTTTTCTCCGGATCCCATTCCAGATATCTGCAATGAAAATTCTGAACAGTACTGGTCCCAGCACAGATCCCTGTGGTACCCCGCTTGTCACTGCTCTCAGTGATGAGAGTTCCCCCCTACCACCACCCTTTGCTGTCTTCCCCTCAGCCAGTTCCTGATCTAGGTCACCATTTTTGTCCTGCCCCCACATACTCCAGCTTGCCTCCCCAATCTCTCATGCAGCACTGAATCAAAGACCTTATTGAAGTCCAAGTGCAGTGTAACCCCCCTATGAATGGGGGTTCCTTAAAGTTTCCCCGGAGCTCGGATGAATGCTCCGTGCCTGATTGGGGTTCGGCGTCAAAGCCGTCTAAATGGGTAGCTAGTGAGTGCTTTTAAAGCCTCCGTATCTGTTTCTTTAAGGGCTGCCTGTTGCAGTCATAATTAATTGAAATGGGGGGGGGCTGTGTGGTTGTATGCCCGAGTCCCGCCCGGGACGCTGAAAAATAGCTCCCTTCTGCCATCGCTAGAGGTGCAGAGGGAGCTCTGCTGGGGGATGTGATTGTTTGCTAAAAAAGGAAAAAACGTAAAATGATAATGATAATGTAGTTGTTCTGACCTGCCTTTCTTTGCAGTAGGAACTGTTAGACTGTTTCCTCCATTTTGGTCCAGAACTGCTGAATTGGGCCAATCAGTACCCTGGGACCCTACAGAATCGGCTGACCAATAGAGGGACTGCTTGTAATTTGGGAAAGGTATTATGGGCTATGACGCTTTTTCGCACCACTGAGGGCAGGAGGAAATGACTGGCATGTTCAGCCAGCCAATGGAAACGGGTGGCGCCCGATCAGTAAGGAGTGTTTAATGCTGCCAGGACAGATCGTTGTGGCTGGTGAGGAGAGGGCTCTGTGCTTCTGTGTTGGTTGGTGTTCGCGCAGGAAGCGCATGAAAGGCCTGAGGTGGCCGTTTTCCTGTTCGAGTCTGCGGACAAAAAATCCGCTGGCATGCGGTCAGAGGAGGCTGGTGCCAGCCCAGCTACCTACCAGGCTCAACCTGAAAGGACTGGAGAAAATTGCTGAATCGTGCTCAGTCCACCCGTGAGGTTGAAGTTGCCGTTTATTGCCCGAGTCGACTGCAAGTGTGTGTGGGGGGTCTAGAAGCAGCTGCCTGGTATGGTACCCCTCTGCTAATTACCATATAAATGTGTGAGGAGGTTGGTGAAATTCAGGCTCAGCCCTGCTGGTGGTGACAGAATCGGTATCTGCTGGAGCCGTGAGTACTAAATCAGGGTAGCTCCCTGCCAAGTTTGCAGACAGTGGTCTTAAGTGGTTTGTTACACTGCTGACTGCCCTAGTGGAACTTTCTTCTTACTTAGACTTTCTCAGGATTGCAAAGGCTATCTGTGTCAGGGCCCCAACCAGCTGCCACGTTGGACTAGCCATTAGGGCTTGGGTACCCAGGGACAGTAACTACTAGGTTCAGGCCTGTGCACAGTGCCCCAGGTAGATAATTATAGAGTAAGCCAATTACCTTGATTCCCTGCCCTTGTTGTTGGCCTCCTTTTAATAAATCAGATTGATGTGTTGCAACTACACCCTGGTTAGTCTGTGCATCTCTGGTGAACTACTGCATGGTGATTGTGACATAACTGTACCTTACTTTACAGGGGATCCCCGGAGCGAGCGGAGAGATACCATCCGAGGGGTAAGTGCATGTGGGAGAAGTGTTGTTGGAACCCTGTGTGAGTCACTAGTGGGTCGAAAGGGGAGTTGCAGTAACCCAGAGGGCTGTGACCAAGGTAAATTTGTTAGTCTTAACCCCGACCTCTGGGTGGAGGCACCTGTCAATGGATCTGGGCCCCTCACCCTGTCTTTGTGGAGACAGGCAGGGGTAGTAGCTTTAAGGGTAGCACCCCCTGGGGGTTACAAATTGGAGGCACCGCTGGGATTAGCGTCCCCTAGTGGCCAAGTGGGGAAGTGTATAAGAAATGGAAAAACTGGAAGGGGGTATGGTGGAAAAATTTAAGTTGGGGCCTATCAAGACAATGGTACACAGACTGATGGGGTGGGGTGAAGCCAAAGAGCTGGACTCCCAGAAAACCGTATTACTGTTAGATGTGCCTCTGGGAACTCCAACAGCGGACATAATTTCCGCAGCCGAGCGAGTAAAATGTTTAGGCAAAGTGGAGGTGAAAGGGCATATGGCTGACCTGCTCGACCAGACGTTGCAGGTACTGCTCCTGTGTAGTGTACATCGACCAAGAAGTTGCAATTTGCTTATTTACTTAGGTGCCTCACAGGGATGGAGGCTGATTCATATTCGAGGGGTCCGTACTCCTGGAGGGTCTCCCCAGACTAATAGTTTTAAAGATAAGCTGCTTAAATTGCTAGCTGTGGAGGAAGGACTACCAGGAATTGCTGCAAGCCTTGGATTTGTCTAGTGATGCTACCCCCAAGGTCTCCCAGGCAACTCCCGAGCCCGCCCAAGAGTTCTATTTTGGCTTCTCTGCCCTTAGTGGTCCCTCCTATCCAGCATTGATTCCACAGCAGGCTGAAGCTTTTCTGGCACAGTGCCAGTGCCTCCAGGGGAGGATGACCTGGAAGCTTGGATGGACTATGCCACCCCCTTAGTTCAGGAATGGCAATGCTCTGAGGGAGAGAAAAGGAAGAGACTGATGGAGAGTCTACGGGGTCCCATGTTAGAAGCCATTAGGTTTTTGCGGGCCACCAGCCCGGAAGCCACCGCCACAGAGTACCTGTCTGCTTTAGAAGGGGTGTTTGGGAGTACTGAGACTGGTGAAGATTTATTATGGAAATTCAGGCCTACTAAACAGTGGAGGAATGAGAAACTGTCCACCTTCGTCACTAGGGTGGAGCGGGCCTTGCAGAAGGCCTATAGGAAAGGGGGAAACACTGCCACAGCCTTGAATCAGGTCAGGTTAGAACATGTTTTAAAATCTGCCAGATTCTCTAGTGTAATACTGTTAAAACTTAAGTTACATGATCGGTGGCCACCCGCCTGAATAATGTCAACTAATGAGGGAAATTAGAGGTGGGAGACCGATGAAGAGGGGTGGGAACCATGTGTGGGGGCGGTGAACCTAGTGGGACCCCTGAGCCCAGCACCCTGAGGAGATCAGCCTGTCTGGAGGTTTGAGGATCCCCGAGTTTCCAGGTGCTGTGGGGATGCGAGGTTATTTCCTCCGACCCCCCACGTAGGGAGTGAGCTGAGAGGCAGGGTCAAAGATTCACGGGATCTGGTGAGGACTTGAAGCAGTCTACTATGTACCCTGTTAGGTCTGGGGCCCTGAGACAAACAGAAACCAGACCCCCAGCCCAAGGAGCCCTTCACCCCTCTCAAGGTCCCCCACAAATAAGGTGTCAACACGCCCCATAGTGACCCCCGGGACCCCAAGTTCTGTTACCATTGCGGGGAAGATGGGCATTTCCAACCTGAGTGCCAGAGGCCGGAGAATTTAAGGAAAGTCAACAGCAGACTGATCGCCCGACATCGCCAGGCCTAGTCTCGGGCCCCCAAGAAAAGTTTTGTGACTCAGGCCCATGCCCAGTTGACTATCAACGCTGTGGCCCCCGACTGGTCTGATGTGGTCGGGCCTTCGATGGAGACCCCGGTGTGGGTAAATGGAATTCTCACCTGAGCTGTATTAGACAGTGGCTGTCAGGTAACCATTATGTTCCAGGACTGGTACCAGGCACACTTACCTGAGGTGCCCCTGCAACCTTTGAATGGCCTACATGTGTGGGGGTTGAGCGACAAGGCCTATCCGTATTTGGGGTACATCCGAGTCTGGCTATCTTTCTCTGCATCTGTGGCTGGAATGGATGAGCAGGTGGAAACCCTAGTTTTAGTTTGCCCCCCCACTGGATTGTATGATGTGGTGCCTTTGTTGATTGGGACGAATGCGCATATGTTCGGACGGTTGGCCCAATTGTGTTCCGGAAAACAAGCATTCCAGACTGGGCGAGCATTAAGCATACCTGCTGTGATTCAAAAGGCAAGTGCTACTCAAAAGAAGGTTAGTTTGGAGGAACCTGAAGGCCCAGTGGGTGTGGTGTGGAAAAAGGATCCGGCCCCGGTGACACTTGCCCCGAATGCCCAATGTGTTCTGCATGGGGAAGTACGACTAAAACCAAATGTTAAGAATAAGTTGTTGATGTTGGATGCGACTGTGGAGGGAAGATTACCTGAGGGACTGTTGGTCAGACCCAGAATCTTGCCGGCTAGAGCTCATGCTTATGTTAAGAGGGTGATGGTTCAAGTGCATAATGTGTCCGACAGAGAGATTCAAATAAGAAGAGGGTGCACCTTGGCAAGTGTACATTGTGCAGATACGCGAGTACTACCCAATAGCAAGGGTTCCAGGACCAATGATAGAGTTACTCCTGTATATTTTGACTTCAGTGACTCCCGCTGCCAGCTGGATGAAACAAAGGGTCAGTGAGAGGCTTGCCAAGAGAGACCAGGTTTTCTCCCTGAAAGAGTGGGATGTGGGATGTGTACAGGGGGCTGAGAATCACATTCGGCTGCATGATGAAAGGCCTTTCCAAGAGAAATCCCGGCGCTTGGCCCCCGCTGATATAGATGATGTAAGGAGGCATCTGCAAGAGATGTTGGCTGCTGGGGTAATACAAGAGTCCAGGAGCCCCTATGCCTCCCCCATAGTAGTAGTAAGGAAAAAGAATGGGGCAGTTTGGATGTGTGTAGACTATCGCACTTTGAATCGGCGGACCATTCCGGACCAGTATATTATGCCATGCATACAGGACGCATTGGATTGTTTAAATGGTAGTAAGTGGATCTCTGTGTTGGATCTCCATGATGGATACTACAGATCCGATAGCTTGAATGACTGGAGAAGACTGCATTCATTTGCCCCCTAGGTTTCTACGAGTTTGTTTGGATGCCTCAAGGGATTTCTGGTGCCCCAGCCACTTTTCAGAGCCTGATGGAGCGGGCTGTGGGGGACATGAATCTACTCGAGTGTCTGGTCTATTTAGATGACGTCATAGTGTTTGGCCGATCGTTGGAAGAACACGAACAACGATTATTCAAGGTTTTGGATCGGTTGGAGGATTTCGGCCTCAAGCTGTCTATCGACAAGTGTCAGTTCTCCCAGACTTCTGTCAAATACATGAGCCACATAGTGTCCACTGAGGGCATAGAGACTGACCCTAGCAAAGTGGAGGCTTTGACCACTTGGCCTCAGCCCAGGAATCTGAAAGAGCTGCAACGATTCCTGGGGTTTTGTGGATATTATAGGCGGTTTGTTAAGGACTATTCTCAAGTGATTCGCCCCCTCCTCAACCTCACTCAGGGGTATCTGCCTACACACAAAAAGTATAAGAAGGTTGTGCGTTCTGAGACAGAAAAGAAGTATTTCGGCGAATAATGTGTTTGGGGATCGTTGGACTGCTGAGTGCGAGGAAGCTTTCTATGACATTATATATCAACTTACCCATGCCCCGGTGTTGGCCTATGCTGACCTGGCCAAGCCATACACTCTTCATACTGATGCCAGTCTACAAGGATTGGGGGCTGTGTTATATCAGGAGCACGCGAATGGTCTGAGACCTGTAGCATTTGCCAGCAGAAGCCTGACTCCTTCAGAAAAAAATTATCCAGTGCACAAACTAGAGTTCCTGGCTCTGAAGTGGGCCATTGTTGATCAGTTTCATGATTATTTGTATGGTGCCAAGATATTGGTAAAGACTGATAACAATCCTCTGACTTATGTACAGACCTCTGCCAAGTTGGATGCCACTGGCCATAGGTGGCTCTCTGCCTTGGCCACCTACGACTATGCTGTTGAGTACAGGGAGGGCCTAAACCATATAGATGTGGATGCTCTCTCTCGGAGGCCTATGCCACACACTGATTGGGTCAGGTTGTCAGAACCTGACATAAGAGCTCTCTGCAAGAAATTTGACAAAGAGGAACAGGTGTCTTCTGACGGGGTGGACTGTATGGTGGATTGTTTAGGGCCCTCCGAAAACTGCATACCTGCTGCCTACTGTCATTTCTCTGCATTAGACACTAGCTCACTGCCCCAGTTCAACAATGATAGTCTCCAACAGGCTCAATCCTGTGATCTTATGATAAAAACGGCTGTGGAGGCTTTGCAGGCCGGGAGGGATGTGTCCAAGTTACGCTCCACTGATCTAAGGACTGCCCTGTTGTATAAAGAAGGGCCCAAATTGAAGCTGATTAACCAACTACTATATAGAGAGACTGTGAATAAGGAAGGCCAGGTAGACAAACAACAATTGGTGCTGCCCTCAACCTTTAGAGAACTGGTCTTAAGGTCCTTGCATAACCAAATGGGGCATCTCGGCATAGACCGAACACTTGATCTATTACGGGCCCAATTTTACTGGCGAAAATGAGTACAGATGTAGAGCAATATGTGTCAAGACCTCATAAGCTGTTTTCAAAGAAGCTCTACTGAGAGAGCTGCCCCATGGTCAACATTACCACTAGTGCCCCTATGGAACTGGTCTGTATTGATTTCTTAAGTCTAGAACCCGACCTGAAAAGTGTCAGTAACATATTGGTGGTCACTGATCATTTTACCTGGTATGCACAGGCTTTCCTACTAAGGATCAAAAGAAACCACGGTGGCTAAGATACTTGTTGAAAACTTTTAGTCACTAGGGGCCCTGAGCGGATCCATACCGACCAGGAAGGGACTTTGAGAGCCGCTTGATTAAAGAGATGCTGTCTTTGTGGGGGGTGCGAAAGTCAAGAACCACCCCCTACCATCCTCAGGGAGATCCTCAGCCTGAAAGGTTTAACCGTACATTGCTTGACATGTTGGGCACATTGCAACCAAAAGACAAACCGAGATGGAGCCAGCAGATTAGCACCCTAGCTCACGCTTATAATTGTACAAAACGTGACGCCACAGGATTTTCCCCATACCGACTGATGTTTGAGAGAGAGGCTAGACTGCCAGTGGATGTGTGTTTTGGGGTTTCCCCTGATGGGGTGCAAGCAGAGAACCATCTACAGTATGTACAGAAATTAAAGGCCCAATTGAACCATGCCTACCAACTGGCCCAGACCATGGCTGCTAAACGAAACCTGGCCAACAAGGAAAGATATGATAAGAAAGTGAAAGCAATGGAGATAAAAGAAGGGAACAGAGTGTTACTGAGAAATCTGGGACTGCATGGGAAACATAAAATTGCTGACAGATGGCATCACCTCCCCCACATTGTTGTGGGAAAATTGACAGATTTGCCTGTATATAAAGTGCGGCCTGAAAACAATTCCAAAGATGTGAAAACTATACACAGAAATCATCTGCTGCCAATCGGGAAAATCCTGATTGAAGCTGAATCTCCAAATGCCGCCCCCCCCCCAGGCCTATGACTAGATCTGCTGCCAGGAAAAGCACCAAACCTGTTGATTCTTCAACAGGCCCACCGAGAGGGCCTCGCTCAAAGTCTGCAGAAGAAAATGATCAACCATTGGTGCCAGAAAGTGATGAAGATGATATTGAATATTAGCCCTCTTATGAACTGAGCCAGTTATTTTGGGGCAATCCCCTTGTTAACTCTGGAGATGAGGTTGGGCCTGCTGGACTGTCCAAGCCCCCAGCTTTGTCTCCAGAACCCATGTTTCCAGAGCTTGAATTGGGTAGCAGCAACGCCCAAGGGATGGGGTCCATGAGCATGGCTGAACTGTCTGGCCTGGCTGAATTATCTGACTTTTCAGAAGAGAGTGAGATGGGGGAACAAGCCAGTGATATGCCAGAACCGGAAGAATATTTTGAATGCCCTGATGGTTTCTCACCTGTACCTAGACAGCCCCTGGCTGAGCCCAGTTGGGTGGGTCCGGGGATAGAAGGTTAGGCCCCCAATAGTACTATGAGTGCTGAGCCCTTTTCCTCTGTAGAGATCCCTGATGCTAATGTCAAGGAGACTGAAGTGGAATCAGGGCCTGTTTCAAGGTCTCCCGAGACCCCTAGGCAATCCGGCCGAGAAATACGGCCGGTAATAAAGTTAAGTTATGAGTTTCTGGGTCAGCCGGTGGACCTGCCATAAATGTGGTCCACAAAGGGGTGTATGTGTCCCCGAGTTCCTTGCCTAAGTTAGCCTTGGGGGATAACTCCAGATTGTTAGTATTGCCCTTTGAGTGTGGTGCCTGTGCTTCAAGTGACCCGCCAGTAACTGAAAGGGAGGGGTTCCCCAGTCCCGGTGTCATGAGTAAAAACTAATGACCTGAGTTAAAGGGGAACCAGAGCTTATGTGTACAATGTTGCCTAAACCATAATACAATGTGAATGTACTATTCAGATATGTGATGCAAAGAGTAATATGGTGTTAACTAAGCGGTTTGTCTTACATGTGATGTAAGGGTAACTACTTGACGCGGACGTCAAGCTTTCCCAGGCCAGGAAGGGTGTAACCCCCCTATGAATGGGGGTTCCTAAAAGTTTCCCCGGAGCTCGGGTGAATGCTCCGCGCCTGATTGGGGTTCGGCGTCAAAGCCGTCTAAATGGGTAGCTAGTGAGTGCTTTTAAAGCCTCCATATCTGTCTCTTTAAGAGCTGCCTGTTGCAGTCATAATTCATTGAAATGGGGGGGGGGTGCTGTGTGGTTGTATGCCCGAGTCCCGCCCAGGACACTGAAAAATAGCTCCCTTCTGCCATTGCTAGTGGTGCAGAGGGAGCTCTGCTGAGGGATGTGATTGTTTGCTAAAAAAGGAAAAAACGTAAAATGATAATGATAATGTAGTTGTTCTGACCTGCCTTCCTTTGCAATAGGAACTGTTCGACTGTTTCCTCCATTTTGGTCCAGAACTGCTGAATTGGGCCAATCAGTACCCCGGGACCCTACAGAGTCGGCTGACCAATAGAGGGACTGCTTGTAATTTGGGAAAGGTATTATGGGCTATGGTGCTTTTTCGCACCACTGAGGGCAGGAGGAAATGACTGGCATGTTCAGCCAGCCAATGGAAACGGGTGGCGCCCGATCGGTAAGGAGTGTTTAATGCTGCCAAGGACAGATGCGTTGTGGCTGGTGAGAAGAGAGGAGCTCTGTGCTTCTGCGTTGGTGGAGTGTTCACGCAGGAAGCGCGTGAAAGGCCTGAGGTGGCCGTTTTCCTGTTCGAGTCTGCGGACAAAAAATCTGCCGGTGTGCGGTCAGAGGAGGCTGGTGCCAGCTCAGCTACCTACCAGGCTCAACCTGAAAGGACAGGAGAAAATTGCTGAATCACGCTCGGTCCACCCGTGAGGTTGAAGCTGCCGTTTATTGCCCGAGTCGACTGCAAGTGTGTGTGTGTGTGGGGTCTAGAAGCAGCTGCCTGGTATGGTACCCCTCTGCTAATTACCATATAAATGTGTGAGGAGGCTGGTGAAATTCAGGCTCAGCCCTGCTGGCGGTGACAGAATCGGTATCTGCTGGAGCCGTGAGTACTAAATTAGGATAGCTCCCTGCCAAGTTTGCAGACAGTGGTCTTAAGTGGTTTGTTACACTGCTGACTGCCCTAGTGGAACTTTCTTCTTACTTAGACTTTCTCAGGATTGCAAAGACTATCTGTGTCAGGGCCCCAACCAGCTGCCACGTTAGACTAGCCATTAGGGCTTGGGTACCCAGGGACAGTAACTACTAGGTTCAGGCCTGTGCACAGTGCCCCAGGTAGATAATTATAGAGTAAGCCAATTACCTTGATTCCCCTGCCCTTGTTATTGGCCTCCTTTTAATAAATCAGATTGATGTGTTGCAACTACACCCTGGTTAGTCTGTGCATCTCTGGTGAATTACTGCATGATGATTGTGACATAACTGTACCTTACTTTACAGGGGATCCCCGGAGCGAGCGGAGAGATACCATCCGGGATGTAAGTGCATGTGGGAGAAGTGTTGTTGGAACCCTGTGTGAGCCACTAGTGGGTCAAAAGGGGAGTTGCAGTAACCCAGAGGGCTGTGACCGAGGTAAACTTGCTAGTCTTAACCCCGACCTCTGGGTGGAGGCACCCGTCAACGGATCTGGGCCCCTCACCCTGTCTTTGTGGAGACAGGCAGGGGTAGTAGCCATAAGGGTAGTGCCCCCTGGGGGTTACAGCAGGATGTCCACAGCATGGCCCTTGTCCAGTTCCCATGTCACCCAGTCATAGAACCCTACCAGGTTTGTCTGGCACGATCTGCCCATGACAAACACAAGCTGCTGGTTGCCCTGGATACTGTTTGCCTCCAAGAAGCTCATGAGCCTCCCCTCTAGGATGGTCTCTATGAGTTTGCCCACAATCGAGGTGCAGCTCACTTGCCTGTAGTTCCCTGGTTCATCCTTTGGCCCACTTTTATGGATGGGCACCACATGGGCCATCCTCCAGTCCTGTGATACACATCCTGTGTCCAGGGAGGTATTGAACAGGTCTGCCAGTGGCCCCGCAAGAACCTCTGCCAGCTCCCTCAGTACTCTAGGGTGAATGCCATCTGGCCCAGGTGCTCTGTCCATTCTTAATGCCCTCAACCCCCTCCAGCACCCTGCCCTATGTAATCCCTACATCTGTTGTCCTCTCCCCCCTTTACCCACTCCCCCACTTGCCTGAGGTATTTGCCCCCTCTTCTCCTGTATGAACACAGAGCAGAAGTACTTGTTCAGTGCCTCTGCCTGCTCTACCCCTTCTCCACCCACCCCCCATCTTTCTTGATCCTCAGAAGCTGGTAGTTGCTTCTCCTTTTCTCGCCTATGTAACAAAAGAAGTCTTTTTCTCCTCTTTTGATCCCCTGTGTCAGTCTCAGCTCTCTAGATGATTTGGCCCCCCCTTACCACAGTTACTATCTTGGAGTCCATTGCTCTCCAGGTAGTATAAAAGGTCCTCTTTGGTCAGAGATTCCATCAGCTTCCCCACAATAGAGGTCAAACTGACAGGTCTGAATTTCCATGGTTGCTCTTTATCCCCCCTCCCCTTATGTATCTGCACACTGTCTGCTATCTTCCAGTCCTCTGGAACTTTCCCAGACCTGAGTGAGCTGTTGAACAGCCCAGTGAGTGGTTCAGCCAGCTCCACTGTTAAGTCCCTAAGTATTCTCGGATACAACCCATCTGGTACCGGGATCTTATTTATCTTAAGTGCTGCCAGCCCTTTCAGGACCCTCTCACTAGTAAACAATGGCTGGCTTATTTCCGGGACTCCTTTTGTGGCCACTTTGACGCCACTCTGTAGCATGGACCCGCATTCCTCCTTAGTGAATACTGGGGAAATGTAGTCATTCAGGACAGTAGCCTTTGCCCATCCTCCTCCATCACCCTACCCCCACAACTAGCCTGGGGATTCCTCCCTTTTCACTAATATATCTAAAAAACAGTTTTTCTCTGTTCTTGACCCCCTCCACAATGCATAGCTCTGTGTCTGCTTTCTCCAGATCAGTGGAGAACCAGTGACATAGTACTGTTTCATAAAAGCAAGGATGAGCCGGGAAACTACAGACCAGTGAGCTTCACATTGATTGTTGATGGAAGTTATTCTTAAGGAAAGGTTGGTGAATTTCGAGAGGTTAAAAGGCTGCAGGATGGCAGCCAACATGGGTTCATGGCAGGAAAATCTTGTCAAAGAAACCTGATAGATTTTTTTTGACTGGGTCACAAAGGCAGTGGACAGGAGCCAGGCAGTGGACCTGGACTTCAGCAAAGTCTTTGAATCAGTCCCCCATAAAAGACTGATCATGAGGTTGGATGGCCTGTGGGTGGGGCACAAGATGTTCAGGTGGGTAAGTAATTGGATAGTGGGGAGAACACAGAGAGCCATGGTCGGTGGGAAACATTTGGGGATAATGGAGGTAAGTAGTGGGGTACTGCAGGGGCTGGTGCTCAGTCCAGTGCCTTTCAATGTGTTAATAAGTGACATTAGGGACGGTACAAAGGGAAAAGTTTGCCTTTTTGTTGACACCAAGCTTTGTGGGAGGGTTGATGCAAAAGAGGGGATCAGAGACATGAGAGAGGAGCTGGACCAGACTAGAGAGATGATTTGAAATCTGGCAGCTGGGGTTCAAGGCCAGGAAATGTAAGGTCATGCACAAGGTGAGGAAGAACCCAGGTGCAAAGTACAAGTTGTGGGGGGGGTGACCATCACAGTGACAGAAGAGAGAGATCAAGGGGCTACAATTACAATAACAAGTAAACTGAAGCCTTCTATACCCTGCAGCAAAGCAGTGGGTAAGGCAAACAGGATGCTGGATTGTACAAGCAGGGGCTTCACGAGCAGAAGGAAGGAGATTGTTCTACCTCTGTACAAGTCTCTGGTGTGGCTACATCTGGAATGCTGCATCCAGTTCCATCTGGAGCCCCTACAACAGAAAGGACATAAACCAGTTGGAGGCAGTGCAAAGAAGGGCCACAATAATGATTCAGGGGCCCTCGTAAGAATAGAGGCTGGAGAACCTAACTCTGTACTCATTGTAGAGCGTGGGGGAGGGGGGCACGATAGAGACCCTTAAATACTTGAAAGGGATCTATGTGATAATGGCGATCGCACAAAGGTGATCGCCACTTACGGCAAATGTACATCGACAAAAATCAATTTCACTGATGTACACCCGGCGCCCAGTAAAAGGGCACTGGGGACTTGCTTTTTTTTGTTTATGCTTCACTCCCTGCACCCCCTGCTAAAGGATTCTCAACTTCAGGGGGGTGTAAAGTTGGAAAAAAACAATTTTGGGCCAGGCGCAACAAAATGTATGCATGCCCTGACCTAAACCCGGAACCCTCGCAGCTGTAGTTTGCCACCCACCCACCACACCACGGGGCCAGCTTGGCAGGCCATTGCCACATTATGCCACACAAATCCTCCCTTCTCTTGCACCATGCTCGCTCCCCCTGCACATGCGTGTACATATAGCGACAGGATGTCCCTATACCCGCAGTCGCCACCCCCCCCCATCCAGTAGCCCTCTGAACAGGCACTGCTACTGAGTCGCCCTTTTTGTGAGCACTCAATAGAGAGCACTCTTATCACAGGATACCACTTGAAAGGTATCAACAGGCTAGACCCCAGCACATTATTCTGATCCAGCAACAACAAAAATATGAGAGGGAATAGCTGCAAACTGGCAGAAGGCAAATTCAGGAGAGATGCCAGGAGACACTACTTCACAGAGAGGATAGTTGAAGGGTTTCATAGGTCCATTCAAGCTAAGTAGGTATTGCCCGTAACAGCTCACTCATAAAAAGGAACAACCCATAATCTTTTTTCTATCACGATATTCATCCAATCCCCTTTTAAAGAGCTTCTGACGTCGCTAAGAAAACCTTAAAAAAAGTAATAATTAGGTATAGTTCTGCCTACATTACATTTATATTTTATATATTTCTCCTCCCCATTATTTATTATTAAGGAAATCTGCATGAATATCTGATCTTTATCGCTTAGAGTTCCCTTAGAGTCCATCTGCCTCTATTGCTTACTCCCTACTTCAAGTCATAATTCTCTGTTGTTACATCACAATCTGTTGCCATGGGAGTAACTGTGATGTCAAAAGCAGTGCACTGTGACTTCAGGTAGGTAGAAAGCAGCAGGAATAGACAAACTCTTCAGGAGCAAAGATCCTGTTTTCATACAAATGACCTCAGTAATAAATAATGGGGAGGAGGAATACAGCACTAATGGGAAATATAACATGGCCTGTGTCTAAATGTTAGGTTTTGTAAAAGTTCTCCTGAACATGTCACCAGCTCTTTAAAGATCTCTATACTTGTACTACCCACCACTTCTGCTGGCAAGGAGTTCCAAATGCCCACCACCCTCTGATTAAACCATGATGTTCTTTTCCTGGTATGACATGTTTCTCCTTTCAGTTGCAAAATGTGTGCTCTGGTATTGTAAATAGTCTCTCTAGAACTCAGGTCCAAACATTCCCACAAATCATTCTTCATGAATGTCTTGTATACCAAGCAGAGGTCCCCCTCATTCTTCTGTACTCCAACGAGTACAGACCTAGATTCTGACATTTAGTATTTCTCCTTGTTACAAAATATGTAGGCCTATAAATATATTCTAATTCAGACTTCTGTTAAGTAAGAACAGTATAGCCTAGAGGTTAGAGTAATGAGCTGTGGATGAGCTTGGTACATCCCGCAGACCTGGGTTTGATTCCCACAACCTCCACTTGCATACTGTGTGACTCTAAGCAAGTCACTTACCACCAAGTGCTCCCGGGTCACCCCTGACAACAGGCACTTGCACCTAGTGGGCCTTTCCTGGTTAGCAAAAAATAAAATCCAAGTCCATTTTTGGCCTTTTAGACTAAGTGATGCATTTGAGCCATGCTCCTGTGCATCTCCTTTATTTATAGAGCTTTAACAAACTTACATAATTTAAAACATTGAAAGAAAATGCTTTTCATGCTTACATATATTTTTAATTTAGCCCATGTTAGGGTCAGCACACTGGTATAGATCTAGGGCTAATCCTTACAATGCTGGCATCCTGAGTTTGAAAACAAGCCTGGGGACTCGGTGGCCAGAAGGGCGAATGAGTATCATGCATCCCAGTGGGCACTCTCCCCCTCTGGGGAGGGAGGGAGGGAGGGATGTTGTCTGTGCTGCAGTACTGCCACCTGGGTGACCTCAGGTGGCAGTGCAGCAAGGAGCCATGAGTGAGGAGGACAACATCAGCTGGGGACCCACACTGAGCACATTATTGCATGTGCATTTGCATTGGTCCCCCTCCCTTGCCAGCACCTTCTAGGGGGGTGGGGGACAAAACCAGGAAAGCAGCCCTGGTGGCAGCCTGATGGGACTCAGATACAGTATATCTGGGACCAGCCCCAACCTCTTTATTGTGTCCCCTAACATTTGGTGCATTCAGGGGTACATCCTCTTCACCCCAGTCTTCAACCAGGAATAGCTGAGGCTGTGTGAAAGATGGCAAGCAAGGTAGAGGAGTTAGGTGGGGACAGTGCTAGAGGGTTCCAGAGGAGCCAAGCACAGAAATAGGAAGGGACATAAAATACGAACAAAAAAACAAATGATTTTACCTCAAGTTGAAATATACACCAAGCCAGGCATTGTTATATATAAAAAAACAACAAAAACAAAAACAAAACTGGATTTATTTATCTTTTGTTGACCGGGTAAGTGCACTAGACAAATCCTGCCCATTTTCAGGCACGACCCGGGGGAGGGGGGTACAGATGAATGCCAACTGACCTTAAACCAGATTACGCTGTTGGTGGTATTTTTAGTGAATGAGGGAAATTTGGCCAGGACACCGGGGAAATTCCCCTACTCTTTTCAATAAGTGCCATGGGATCTTTAACATCCACCTGAACTACCACCAATCCAGGCAGATGGGACCTCGGTTTAACGTCTCATCGAAAGACAGCACCTCAGAAATGCAGCACCCCTCTCATGCTGCATTACAGTGTCAGTACTAGGATATTAACCCAAGTGCCAGATGTGGGAACTGAACCCACAGCCCTCTGATCTCCTGGCCTCAGAGGCGAGTGTGCTACCTACTGAGCCACTGACACTAACATTTAAAGAGGATAGGAAATAATGTCTAATTGGCAGCTGTTCATAATGTTCTCTTTTTCAAAAATGATATCCATAAACCTAAATGATTCTTATGTAACTGTACCTGAATAAAAAGGGATGTGAAAATCTGTATTTTCCATTGTTTTGTTTTTATTGGCAGCATTTTGTTGCAGTTCTTTTCATAGAACCAGTGATCTGTAGTTGTAACTATGTCACAGTTTGTGCACAGAACTCCTAGCATGGTTCTGATAGGACATTATACAATAGAGTATGAAAATCCTGTAACCTCATTGGTCAAAACATATCACACGATTGTGGTATATCCTGTAATAACCCATGGCTGAGAAATGGCATTTATAAAAAAACATACTGAAACACATTTAACATTTATTTTACACACGGGTCCATTGTATAATCACAATAAGGCACTCCACAGTGTGGGTTATTGGGGGATTTACCCACTTTTTGTGTGGTTAAGTCACTCTACTGCACCTTGTGACACACCACACAAGGTGTGGGTAGATCCCCCAATAACCCACACCCTGTCATGTCTTATTGCTTAAATAACTCATGTTTAGCATTCTGTATACAAACTGTGACATAGTACGTACTCCAAATTATTGATTCCAGGAAGACAACTGCAGAATACTGTCCAGCCTAAGAAAACAATTGAAAACACAGTTTTTACTCATCAGTGTTTATTCAGGTATAGTTAAGTATGGCTCATTTGGAGGCCAATATTTTATTTTTGTAGCTAAGAACATTACTATTTGCCTCTAATTAGCACAAATTTCTGGAGTGTAACTGTGGACGTGTGCAACCATAAGTGGGTTAGTGTGGTTTTCAGTCAACTAATCTGCTGTTTAGTGCAAGAAATGGTTAAGGTTCAACCCCTGGATGCTATAAAAATCAAGATCATGTTCCTTGCTTCCTTTAATTGCAAAACTGTTCAGATGTGATTATTTTCTATATAGAGGATTGTCTATGGGGAGTCATTCACAACAAGGATATTCTCGATCGAGAGGTATCCTTGGCAACGTTCGACCTCGAGAGCGAAGCTCGAGAGGTTGTCCGTTGCTAAGGATACCTCGAGATCCGAGAAGATCCTTGTTTGAGAATGACTCCCCATAGACAATGTTTTATAGTGTATGGGGAGTCTATTCATTTCAAAACAGGAATGGAAGCAGCGTTTTTTAAAATAATGCCTTACTTGGCTTCCGTGTTCAGACTCGCTCCAGCGCTACTAGCTCCCTCGCCGACGCGGCTTTTAAATCACAAGATGCAACGTACCGCATTCGATCTTGCCAAAGGTAATCGTGACGCACTCCAGTGCAGCACAACAAGATCATGACGCACTGAGGCGAGCACAACAACGCTGTTGGGAGCATGGATTTCCATGCTCAACAGCGTTCCACCGTACACTATAGTCACATTCTCCCCATAGTGGTAGCATTCTGTATGCCTCAATTCCATTTAAAGCTAGCCAATCAGTCTGAGGTACTACCTCTCCTACACAAAATTAACTCCTCCTCCTCGCTAGGCCATGACCAGCTTGAATCTCACCTACTGAGGGCTGCTGCACCGGCAATCACCCATCCTGTCACCCTTCTCATTAATAGATCGCTCCGGGAAGGTATTGTCCCAAAAATATGGAAAGTTGAGACCGTTGTCCCTGTCTACAAAAGTGGGTCCAGAGACAAACTGGGAAACTATAGACCAATCTCCCTACTTAGTCCCCTTGGGAAAATCCAGGAAAGACTAGTCTCAAACCAGCTTCAAGACTACCTTGAACAGCACCTTCTCATGGCTGATGTGCAGCATGGTTTTAGAAAAGGCCATGGTACCGATACTGCCCTCATCCGGCTCACTGAGGACATCCTTGCCTCTATGGACCAAGGATCCCCAACGGGTGCCCTCTTCATTGACCTGTCCAAGGCCTTTAACTTGGTCAGTCATAACCTCCTCTTATCAAAACTCCTGCACTTAGGACTGGATCTCCACTCACTGTCCTGGTTCGGGAGCTATCTGAGTGACCATACCCAAAAAATCTGCTGGAAGGGTGTCCAGTCTGTCCCCAGATCCATTACTGCAGGGGTGCCCCAGGGCTCAATCCTGGGCCCCCTGCTCTTTTCACTCCTCCTCAATAACACTGAGGGAAGCTACCCCCTCAGCAAACTCATTTTGTATGCGGACGACACCGTCATGTACTGCAGTGATCCCCAACCTAGTGTCATCGCCACGACACTGCAGAATAGTCTCTCAATACTTGAGGCCTGGTTCTCTGCAAACTCCCTTAAACTCAGTGAGGAAAAAACTAAAGCCGTTCTGTTTGGGTAAAGACGACTGGGCTCTGACATGAGTCAGCTGCTCCAGATCTGCACAAACCAAGGAAAAAGAGTCGAGGTCTTGGTCAGCTTCAAATACCTCAGGATCCATCTCAACCAAGAGATGACTTACCGACCCCATATCGACTCCATAACCAGGTCCACCCACCAAAAACTTGGCCTCCTCTACCGTCTGGGAAATTCCTATCCTCAGTTGCACGGGGCAATTACCTATACAACCTCTCTCCTCCATACTATATGGAGCTCCTTTACTGCAGTTCCTCCGTGAGACGGAATTCAACAAACTTCCCGTTCTCTATAACCATGTGGCTCATTTTGCCACAAACTCCTCTCCTAGGAGTCATCATTGTGATGCACTTAAGGAACTAAACTGGCTTGCACTTCGGCACAAACTAGCTTACCCTGTCACTTGCTTTGCCTTCAAAGTTCACTACCCTCAGTTCCCCTTCCCGTCTTAGAGGACTACTCTTCCCCCAAAGAACAAATCCGAACCCTGCGATCATCTGCAAGTCATCCCCTCAACATCCCAAAGATTTGCTCCAACCAAGGCAAACGCTCCTTCAAATTTGCTGCCTCCCACCCATGGAACTCTCTACCACCTAGCCTGACTGTCTCTACCACCCTTACCCAATTCAAGTCTGGACTCAAACAATATCTTCTCAATCTCAGTCTCTGTGGCTGTAACCGTTAGTTCCCTAGCCCAGGCCTCTGCTCCGCTGCTCCGCTGCACCGCCTTGAACCTCCTTTCATTACTGGATGTATCTCCTAAACCTTGATGTAACCTGTATACTGGTTTCTAATTCTACACTTGTGTATCTAATGTAACTATTGTAAATAATGCTTGAACCTGTATGGTGAATCCTTACTTTTCCCCTGTCTACTGTCGCTAATGTCTATTTGTGCAACATATGTAACTACTGTAAAAAAGAATAACTGTTTCTTCATGTCTCTTTCTGTAACTAATTCCAGGTCGCTCCTCAAAAAGGGACCTCTGGTCTCAGTGGGCTTACCCGGTTATCAAAATCTAAATTAATAAACATTGGGCCTAATGTGATTGCACGAAGACTGCATAATGTATGCTCACCCTCTAATTTCTGTTATGGAAGCTGTAGATGGCTGGATGTATGAAACAAATTTAAAAACTGAAAACCAGAAAACTGAAAGGATGGGCAAGACAAACAAAGTACATCTAAGGAGTTACAACAGGAAATGGTAGCTAGACTGAAGTTCAGGAAAATGCTGGTGCTCTCCTGGGTACCCTTCCAGTTTATGTATAGTTCAGAAGATAAGGCTGGGGGCTGATCCAGACTAGTACTTGAGGAGAAAGTTAGGAACTCAGCCAACTCCCCCTCCCCAAAAATGTCTTTAATTGCTCTTTATTTAATCATAGGTTTGCATATAGAGCACCTTGTCATGTGCCAGGACCCCCAACATTTCACCTTCTATAGGGGCTCTTCAGGGATGACATGGTGTGCTTCTAAGATCCTTGCATGTTTTCCTTGCTGTTGCCATATGATGTAAGCTGTGACACACTTAGAGGAGGAGGAGGAGGAGTAGTAGTAGTAAAATAGTGTATTCTGTTATTTCAGAGAAGGATAGCCCAATTGAGCCGAGGGTCACTTACAATTGGGTCCAGTGTACAAAAGACATTTTCACATTTTAAAATACTGTTTACAAACATATATATACTGTAGTACAAGATTAATGCAATAATGACACAGTAAGTTAAAACAGCTTTATTTATTTATTTATTTATTTATTTTATTTATTTATTTGAAATATGGGATTTTACATTCTTTGAGGGTGTGGCTCATTTACAAAGGTACCTCGTCACAAGGAGGACAGAATATGAAAACAGACAGTTACAATTGACAGAGGAAGCTGTCATGTTTGGTTTTACAGACATTGTCAACATAGATTATATACAGGTTGGTAAAAAAGAAAATCATTACAGAGGCATAGCAGAGAGAAAGGACAAGGAGATAAGAATAGTTGCATGAGGTTACCGTTCAAGTGGATTTTGATAGAGGCGTGGGTCATGGTGGGCTTGAGAGCACAGGCTAGTTGCAGTTACAGGTGCGAACATTGAGGAGGTGGTTGCAAAGGGCGACTTTGAAATGGGAGATCTTGGGTGGGCCAGTGATGGTGACCGGAAGCGCGTTAAACCAAGCCGTGGTCCTGTGGTAGAAGGATCTCTGGGCCAGGGTGGTTTTTACCCTGGGTACAGCTAGTATAGCTTTCTCTGAGTTGCAGGTGATGATGAGGTGGGTGGCGAGATGGAGAGAGGCGCTCTGACCTCAGGAGGGCAGTGACTGAGTAGGATTTATTTGGTCAGTAGGCAGGTCTGGTAGTGGAGTCTTTCATTGAGGTTGAGAAGATTGGCAGAGGTATAGAGGGAGCAGGTGTGGATGAGTCTAGGGGCAACTGTTAGGAGCCTGCATGGCTTGTTGAGGGTGGTCTGAATTTTCTGGAGTGCAGAGGTATTTGCTGCCCCATACACAGGGAGCCAGTAGTCTACTAGGGACAGTATTGAGGAGGTAATGGCAAGCCTGAAGGCATCTAGAGGGAAGCAGTCCCTGTGTCGGTAGAGGAGTCCAAGCCTGGTGTTTGTGGTGGTTGCTAGGGAGTTTATGTGGTCATGGAAGGTAAGTGAAGAGTCAAGGGTAAGTCCAAGATATTTGTAGGTAGAAACCTGTTCGAGTGGGTGCTGGGTGTGGGGGAGGATGATGAGAGGGGCACTACTCGCTACGTTTTGATGGTGGGATAAAAGCATAGATTTTGTCTTTTCCAGGTTTATGACCAGTCTATGGTCTTTGAACCATGTTTTGGTCTCACAGAAGGCATGTTGAAGGGAGTCCTGGAGGGAAGAGTGTTTTTGGTGTAAGGCATTCGATCACGGCATCATCTGCATAAAGTAGCATTTTATCGGAGCAGGCCTTAGGCAAAGAGTTAAGGTAGAGGGTGAAAAGAAGTGGACCCAGGATGGAGCCCTCGGGCACCCCAGAGCAGACAGGTAGGGTGTCAGATAGGGTGCCATTTATTTTGACGCACTGGGACCAGGTGGAGAGGTAACTGGCACACCATACTAGGGGGCCAGGGGAGAGACCAATTTGGTAGCGCGAGTTAAGAAGGAGGGGATGGCAAACCATGTCAAAGGCCTTGGAGAGGTCTATAAATACAGCTCCAGCAATGTTACCGGAGTCTAGGGAGGAGTATAGGAAATTTTTGAATTCAAGGAGGGCTGCGGTAGTGCTATGTCCCGAGTGAAAACCATGCTGCTCTGTGCACAGTATGTTATACTTGTTTAGGTATTCAGTGAGCTGTGTAGCCACCACTTTTTCTAAGGCTTTGGGAGGGGGAGAATGGAAATACATAGATACATAGATACATAGACAGTGTCAGCAGATAAGGGCCTATGACCCACCCAGTCTGCCCATTTGAGCTTGTAAGTTCAGTTTATGTTTTCCTAGAAGTCTGTTGCCCCTTACCCCTGACCTCTAGAATTCCTTTATGTCTATCCCATGCATTCTTAAATGCCGTGATTGTTTCAGCCCCCACCACTTCTTCTGGTAGGGTGTTCCACTTGTCCACCACCCGTTCTGTGCAGAAATTCTTCCTCATGTTTCCTCTGAATCGTCCTTCCTCCAACTTCATCCCATGCCCTCTAGTTCTGGAACATCTTTTTCGCTTAAAAATAGTGTATTCCTGCACCCTGTTCCTCCCTGTAATATACTTGTACGTCTCTATCATATCCCCTCTCTCCCTCCTCTCCTCCAGGGAGTACATGTTCAGTTCCTTCAACCTGTCTTCATAGGACTTGTGATGCAATCCATACACCATCTTTGTTGCCCTCCTCTGAACCTTCTCTACCCTGTCTATGTCCTTACGTAGGTATGGTCTCCAGAACTGTACACTGTACTCCAGGTGGGGCTTCACTAGTGTCTTGTATTGTGGAATTATGACCTCCCTTTTCCTGCTGGTGATGCCCCTGCCTATACATCCCAGCATCCTATTTGCTTTACCTGCTGCCTTGTCACACTTGTTCCCTACCTTGAGGTCATCAGAGATGATAACCCCAAGATCCCTTTCCTGCTTGGTGCATGCTATATCCTCACCCCCCAACTGATATATTGTGCCAGGGTTTTTGTGCCCCATATGCATTATCTTGCACTTCCTTGCATTGAATTTCAACTGCCATACCCCTGACCATTCTTCAAGTTTCTGCAGGTCCCTTCTCATTCTGTCTACACCCTCTGGTGTGTCTACTCTGTTACAGAGCTTTGTGTCATCAGCGAACAATGGAATTCTGTCTTCTAGGTCCTGCGCAATGTCACTGATGAAGATGTTGAATAGGACCGGTCCCAGCACTGATTCCTGTGGTACCTCACTGGTCACTCTTCCCTCTGTGGAGTGACAGCCATTTACCACCACCCTCTGTGTCCTGCCACCCAGCCAGTTACCTACCACACACTACTGTCCTGCCCACACCCATATTCCCCAGTTTGTGTAATAGTCTTCTATGTGGCACAGTGTCAAAGGCCTTGCTGAAGTCCAGATAGGCCATGTCAACTGCCCTCCCTGATCCACCTCCTAGTCACCCAGTCAAAAAATTCAATGAGGTTGGTCTGACATGACCTCCCCCTGGTGAAACCATGCTGCCTTGGGTCCTGTAGTCCATTGACAACCAGATGTTCCACCAATCACTCCTTCAGTAGTGCTTCCATGATCTTCCCCACTACCGAGGTGAGGCTGACTGGTCTGTAGTTCCCTGCTTCCTCTTTGTTCCCACTTTTGTATAAGGGGACTATGTCTGCTGTTCTCCACTCTTTGGGTACCTCCACTGTTTCCAGTGATTGGCTAAACAGGATAGCCAGAGGTTCAGCCACCACCTCTCTTAGTTCTTTAAGGACCCGGGGTGCACCCCATCTGGCCCGACCAATGGGTCGATAGTTACTGGGTATGGATTTGTCACCATTTTTATGTATGGGGGTAATGACGGGTGACTTCCAGGTGCTGGGGAATTGCCCCAGGTAGAGGGAATTGTTGAGTATGTCTGTTAGTGGGCCTAGGACCTCATCGGGGACCAATCGAAGGAGCCTAGTGTCTAGGGGGTCGTTGATAGGGTTATTGCTGTTTAGTGCTTTTTGTAGGTAAGGGCGGGCTTCCCAGGTAGATATTTTGTGCAGGAAGAAATGTGGGTGCTGAAGGATTGGGGGGTGGGATTCGGGGACCGGGTCAGAGAAACAGCTGGGGAGGGTAGTGCTGAGGTCCGTAAAGATGGTGTTTAGGCAGTTTACTATGGTACGTGGGTCAGTGGAAATGGTGTTATCTATGGTGAGCTGGAAGTGAGGTGGGGATCGATATTTCCCATTAAGTTCTTTGATATTGCTCCAGAAGGTCCATGCAGACCCGCATGTGGAGGTGAGAGTATGTTGACAGTGGTCTGCTTTGGCCTTGCGGATGGCTCGAGTGCACCTATTGTGAGCGGCATTATAGGACGGTCTGTCAGATTCTGTAGCTATGTGCCATAGATTGTCCCTTTCTCTCATTTTTTGGAGTAGTGATGGGGTGATTCAGGGGGCATTTGGTCTCTTGGTGCGGTGTTTGGAGATTGGAGCATAGAGGTCACAAGCCTTGGTGAAAGCCTGAGTGAATAGATGGAGTGCAACGTCAATGGTGGGGGCTAGGCTGATGGGGGATCAGTCCATCTGAGCGAGAAATTGTTTAAGTTTTTTTAACCCCCCTGGGCGGAGATGTCTTCAGAAGGAGGTTTGGTCTGTGGGTTTAGGTGTGGAGGAGGTCCAGAGGAATAGGATGGGTGAATGGTCACTTAGGGAGTTGGGAAGTACTTTTATGTCATGGACTTTGTGGGGCGGTTTTAGATAATGATATCTAGGAGGGTGCTGGAACCTGTAGTGGGATGAAGTCTAGTAGGTTGTGTAACCAGCTGGACCATGTCAAGGGCAGCGAAGGTGTCCTTAGTTGGGGTGGCTATGGGGCCAAGCCAGTTGACATTTAGGACTCCAACTAGAATCTGCTCAGCATTGTGCAGGAGGGTAGTGAGGTATTCAGTGAGGGATGCGACGGCTGGCATTTGGTTCTTTGGGGGTATATAGGAGACTGTGAGGTAAAATGGATCCCTGGAGGGATCCAGGGTGATTTTTAGGGTGAGGGCCTGTGCTCCATTTTTGAGTTTCCGTGGTAGGAGCATATGGCAGCTAATGTGATCTCTGACGTAGACTGCACAGCCACCTCCATGTTTACCCACTCTGTCTTCCCAGTGTAGTGTGTAACCGGGAAGAGAGACAAGGGTGTCGGGAGTGGATTTAGAGAACCAGGTTTCAACTAGTGCAAAGATGTCAGGTTGGTGTAGGGTGGCCCAGCATTGGAACACTGCAGATTTTTTTGGCAGGCTGCGTATGTTTAAGGAGGGAATGTGTAGTCCAGGGGATCTGGTGGGTGGTTTGGAGGTGGGAGGACCTGGATTAGGGTGGATATTGCCAAGGAGGAGAAGTAGAAGGATCAAGGATCTGATCATAGGGTGGTAGATAGTTAACTTTTTGGGAGCACAATGTGGGGAGGGGGAGGATAAAATGGAGCATGGGATGGGCAGAGTTTGGAGGGTAGGGAAGGAACAGAGGGGGTGGAGCCGGGGGAGCCAGGGTGGGAGGTAGGGAAGGGATGGCGGCTAGGCAGTGGATGCAGAGGTCCAGGGTGCGATGCAAGGGTGGGGGGGATGGTCAATTCCTGGTAGATGTAAAGGTGTAGTCCACAAAGGGCATGGGGTGGTATCCAGCTTGTAGTAGTTGAACCCCAGGGAGGACATGAGGATGAGGCATATGTGGTGGAGGTGAACAGGCATGGTTCAGGGTAGCTTAGGAGGCAGAGAATACAAAAGTTGAGAGAGTTTTTTTTTTTTTTTTTTTTTTACTGCAGATCAATCTGAGTTAGTTTGACTTGTGGCCACAGTGGCCACTGATGGGAAGGTACGGTGTTATAAGTCTGCAGAGAGACAGTAAGACAGAGGATAAACAGTTTTGGCTGTCCAATGGGGAAAAAAAGCGGTGCGTGATACAGCAATTGATAATGAGTTATTGAGTCTTGTTTGATGCTATACAACGCTGCCCCCAAGTGGCAGAAAGCTATAATCTGCAGGTGGAAAACTGAGCTGATAGGTTCTTTTGCACAACCAACCCTATTGGTTCAACTAACATGTGTGACACCCCAGTGGCGGATCCAGGTTTGGGAGCATTTGCGAGCCGGAGGGAGCCATTCAGCAAATCATGGGCTCCACAATGAGCACTAAACTGTGAATAAAGATGGTCATGGGGCACCACTGCTTACACTGGGGCAGCCAGGAGGGGCGAACACCCCCCAGCCCCCCCTCTAGCTCCGCCACTTTGACACCCCTATATAAGGGAGAGCCGACCAAGGGTGGTGGTGGGGAGATGACGTGTATCATTGTCAGGGCCTCCTCTGCACACACAAAGGCTGGAGTCCGAGGTAGTTTTGTGGCTGTCTGTACTTGGGGGGTCCCGCTGTACAGGCTGGAGGGAGGGCTTCAGGAGTCTGGCCCTTGTGACCGTCTGACCGCCTGCTGTTTGGGGGGGGGTCTGATTCCCGTCCTGCAAGTTCCAAATCTGAGGGGAAAGAGAGGAGAGAGAGGATCAGATAAGGTAGGGAGCAGCCTTAGTTTGCCTATGGGGGGAGGGGTGAGAGAAATGGGTACGGTTACAGAGCGGTGCAGTTACAGAAATGGAGCACTTCAAATTAACCCTTGAGCAGAACAATTAATAATAACTAGGCAAATCTGCAGCTCCCTTTAAACAAATCTGCAGCTTTCAGCACAAATTAGGCACTAATCAAACACAAAGGTATAGCCATTAAGGAAGCTGTGGGATGGGAGACTATCTCCTCTCATACACCGACAGTAATATTAAGAGCAAGCAGAGGATTTTTTTTTCCTTTTAAAAAGAAAAAAAGGCGCTAAAGTCCCTCCTCTCCACCCCTATATAAGGAGAGCCGACCAAGGGTGGTGGTGGGGAGACGACGTGTATCGTTGTAAGGGCGTCCTCTGCACACATAAAGGCTGGAGTCCGAGGTAGTTTTGTGGCTGTCTGTACCTGGGGGGTCCCGCTGCACAGGCTGGAGGGAGGGCTTCTTGAGTCTGGCCCTCGCGATCGTCCGACTGCTCGCTCTTTGGAAGGGGTCTGATTCTCATCCTGCAAGTTCCAAATCTTGGGGGTCCCGCTGCACAGGCTGGAGGGAGGGCTTCAGGAGTCTGGCCCTCGCAACCGTCTTTCTGCCCGCTCTTTGGGGGGGTCCGATTCCTGCCCTGCAAGTTTCCAAATCTGGGGGGTCCCACTGCTCAGGCTGGAGGGAGGGCTTCAGGAGCCTGGCCCTCATGACCGTCTGACCACCTGCTCTTTGGGGGGGTTCAATTCCCGTCCTGCAAGTTCCAAATCTGGTGGGTCCCTCTGCACAGGCTAGAGGGAGGGCTTCAGCAGTCTGGCCATTGTGACCGTCCAACTGCCCGCTCTTTGGGGGGGTCCAACTCCCGTCCTGCAAGTTCCAAATCTGCGGGGTCCCACTGCACAGGCTGGAGGGAGGGCTTCAGGAGTCTGGCCCTCACAACCGTCTGACTGCCCGCTCTTTGGGGGGGGGGGGCAATTCCCATCCTCCAAGTTCCAAATCCCAGCAAGCTTTTGGTAACCCAGCAGCATTTATAGTCCATGTTTTTAAAGAGCTCCAGGATATAGTTTCTCTTTGCGATCTCAAACAGCTTGGTAAATTAGTCCATAATTTGGGGCCCATACAAACAAAATTGGAATTACCCTTTGCAGGTTTCATGGCTGGTATCATAAATTTAATGGCCTCAATTTTTTGTAGACAGAGACACAAGGAAGCAGGCATGCTGCAAGAAATGAAACTAGGAATGGATTTCTAGCCCCCTCATGAATTAACAAAACTTTACCAATAAAAGTATGATAAGGAAAGGAGCCTTATAAAGAGAGAAGAATAGGAGTCCCTTGAGTAATCCATGACATTAAAGCTAAATGGATCGGGGCTCCTGGCACATGACATGGTGATCTATATGCAAACCTGTGATGAGACATTTTTTTTCAGAGTTGGCTGAGTTCCTGCTTTTCTCCTCAAGCTAGACTGAAGTGACAGAAAATCATACTGAAAATATATTGTTCAAGGTGAAGATGTATGGGAGATAGTTCTGGGCATTAGGAGTGGGGTAGTGTAACAGAAGAAAGGGAAGTGAATAACAGAATAACAGGCAAAATATTAAACCACACAAAACCATGGAGTATAATAGTGGTATAGACAGGTGTGGAAGGTAGAGTGCACAGAAGTAGCATGCAAGCAAATAGCTGATGGAACAGAAGGTGTGGGATTCTTGGAATCGTCTGCTGAGTCAGGCCTTTCCTCAGCCCTATAGTGTGTAATATTGATTGACCTGTTTCAGTGATTGATGCTGCTTGTTCTAATTTATTGCACATTGCCCTTTTTTCAGTTTGCACGTCATGCTGATTTGTATGTCCCCATGCTCTGTTTATACCATGTAATTTTTGCTACCTCAGATTACTACTACAGCTGTTATACTACTGTATATTGTTCCAAAAGTTGTTTTATTTTAGCCACTACGAAAAGATTACTATGAGAAATATACTCCCACTCACTGAATATGGTGACACAGCTTTGTCTTTAAATGGCCATGAATTAAGAACTGAAATAAACAATATATTTAAACTTTCTGAGCAGGAAGGCACACTGACTTGACAATAACTCACTTCCAGGTGTGTCCTGGGGAAGGTGAGGCAAGTACAATTATAGCAAAGCATGGCAGATAAATACAAAGCAAATAAACAGGTACAGGTGGCATTGTGCAAAAATAAAATGAAATACAATATTTCTATACAAAAATTAAATGCGATACCAACCAAGGTGCAATAAAAAGTGCGAGTCAGTATTGTAGCATTTCTCTTACAGAGGTAAGCTGTGGCTGGCAGAATCTAACAATGTAGGAGGGGATAAGCATGGGGAAGGGGAAGCAAAAGGGTCAGGAAGGGGAAGAGGTGGGGACAAAAGTACGGTAGTGAAGGTGTCAATGGTAAGAATGGAAAAAAGGACAAACGAGTATGAGGGGAAAAAAGGGGAGCTAGGTTTGAAACCAATGTACATGAGAGGCATGCCCATGCAGGAAAGGTTTCCCAGTGGTAGGTGAGTAAGCAGAGTGGGGAGGGGGGAGCACTAGGTCCTAAGAGCTCTGTCGGTATCATTACAACAGATCGAAACTCATAATCTTGACACCCAGGCTCCTGGGTATCGAGATTATGGATTTCAGTCTTCAGTAGTATAAATGCACTGTCAATAACAGCACTGTCTAAAACAGCGCTGTATTGACAGCACTCTCCAATACAACAATACTACCAAATGCCACCAGGAATGTATTTCCCTTTTCTTGTGGGTGGTTCTGTCCCCCACGCCCCATAATGATCCTAACTCTGAGGGGGAGCAGATCATGGGGAAAAACTAAATTTGTGGGGCCATTGAATTACTGTTTCCATGTCCCCTTGTAAAAAATATAAGTTTTCCAGGAGTAAAATGTTGAAGGGAGATCCAGATTAGGACCTTGGTCTCCCACTCTTTCCAGGTTGAGCTGCTGCCTTAACCCACTCTGCCATAGGGGCAGCTCAGTGAGTGACCGCACTTTCTTCCTTCTTTTGCTCCTCCTGTGGGTGTGTGGATAGTAACAGGGGTAGCGCTATTTGCTCGATGCTATTCTACCCCATCTCTATTCCAACATGCACGGTTCCTGCAAAACAGTTTACACTGCGTTGTTCAGGAAGCATGTTTATGACCTGGTATGGGTGGGGCAGGAGGAGAACATTTTGTCCAGAACTGAGGGAGCCTGTAAGAGAAAGCTGTCTGTATGGTAGAGATCTTGGGAACGAGAAGAGAGGAAGAGAAAAGAGGAGGCAGATGGGAGAGGATAGTTGAGAGAATCAAGGTTGCAGGGAGGGGAGAGAATTCAAACTCGGAGATGAGAGAGATGCAGTATGAGAGTTGGTTGTCCTTAATGGATTGGATGGAGAGGGAGGAGTAGAAGGAACAGTGATGGGTATAGGGAGGACGATTTAGGTCAAACTGGCAGAATAAATGGAAAAGGGGGTCCTGTCTAGTCTTGGTGGATTTGGAAGCGACACTATATACCACATCCTTGTGACCCACCACTAGGAGGCTAATTTTGCATTGTGAGCACCAGGTACAGAGAGACAAGGAGACATGATAGGTCTTTTTTGTTTTGTTTTGTTTTGTTTAACCAGTAGAGACCCCATGGTGTCCCAAGTTTAGGGCTGAGATACCTGTGGATGGTGTCATGGTCTGGTAGTATAGCCTAGAAGTGAGAGTCATGAGCTGAGAATGAGCTTGGCGGACCTGAGTTTGATTCCCACAGCTTCCACTTACATACTATGTGAGCCTGAGCAAGTCACTTAACCTCCCAATACTCATGGATTACCCCTGAAAACAGGTGTTGTGTCTAGTGAGCCTTACCCAGTTACTAAAGAAGAATAATAATAAAAAAAAAAAACAGCAGAAAAAGTCAAGGTAATTGTCCAGTCAAATTCCCAAGAATTTAAACGTGTGGACTACCTCCTATGGAAGTCCTTAAGACTGGGGTAAGAGCTTGGAGTTTGACTGGTCAAGCAATGAAACAGGTAATAGAGACTTTCATTTTCACAATTTAGGATGAGTTGGTTAGCTGAGTAGTCCTAGCTGTAGAACACTGTGTCACCCACATACAAGGTATCAAATCATTTACTTCTGGACCCACAGCAACAGAAATGTTGAAGGAGACAAAGCTTTGGAGAGGTCATTCAGAAAAATTAAGAATAGGATAGGGCCTATGAAAGAACCCTTTTAAACTTCTGTGAACTACAATTAATTTCTTTGAACTATTTGGGCAGGAAGATCCACTGAGTTGAGAATAGCTCATTTCCAGGCATGTGTTGAAGGAAGTTGAGATGAGTACAAGTAAATGGAAACATGGCAGATAAACACAAGGCAAATAAATGGGTACAGGTGGTAATGTGCAAAAATAAAAAAGAAATACAATATTTCTATACAAAAATCAAATACAATACCAACTAAGGTGCAATGAAAAGTGTGAGTCAGTAATGTAGCATTTCACCTGCAGAGGTAGGCTATGACTGGCAGAACCTAACAATGCAGCTGGGGATGAGCATGGGAAAAAGGGAAGCAGAAAAGGGCAGGGAAGGCATGGAAAGAGGATTGGGGGCTGGAAGTATGGGAGAGAAGGTAGTCTGGGGTAAGAATAGGAAAAAGAAAGCTGGGAGTATGAAGGGCACAGAGCACAGAGGAGAGCTAGCTTTGAAGCTGGTAAAGACATGAGAGGTATGCTCATGGAGGAGAGGTTTCAGAGAGTTGGGGAGTAAGCAGAACGGAACGCGAGGGGGGGGGTCGGATTTTGGACAGCTCTTAGGGACCCTGTAAGAGAAGGCTATCTGTATGATAGAGGTATTGGGAATTAGAAGAGAGAAAAAGTAAAGAGGAGGTGGATGGGAGAAGATGGTTGAGAACAGAACTGAGGTAGCAGAGAAGGGAGCTAAGTCACAACTTGGAGATAAGAAAAACACAGCATGATAGATACCTGGTGTCAAGGGAAAGAAAGGAGTGGCAGTGATAGAGGGAACAGCAATGGTTACTGGGAGGGTAATTTAGGGTAACCCATCCTAATGTGTGGAAGAGGGGGTCTTGTCTGGTCCAATTGAATTTGGAAGTAACACTTCACTAAAAATACCACCAGCAGTTTAATCTGGTACAAATTCAGTTGGTTTCCATCTATGTTACCCCCCTCCCATCCCTGGGATGTAGCTAAAAATAGTCACAATTGTGTAGTCCTTCTTTCCCAGTCAACAAGCAAACTGGGTTTGGACATGAGCCTGGGTTGTTGGAGACTGGCCGGACGGAGGAGGTCTGAGCATCCCACAAGACACTGTTCTCCTCCAAAGGGTGTGGGCTGTCACACCACCCCATTACCATCGCTTGTGGATGCACGGGCGGCGGCACAGGACTCATGGTGTGGGGAAAGGAGGACCTCATTAGGTGCGTGGCTGAGATGTGCACCAGCATGTCTACAGTCTGGACTCTCTGTCCTTCATGACAGCATCCTCAGGGGGTGGGGTTTCAGGTACCACAAAAGGAACAGGAGAAAAACATACAAAAACTCAAGCCCCCACTACCATACAGCACGATCCCCAACAATAAAAAGCTGGAGGGGGGGATAGAGCACAAATGGTTGGTACTACCAGCACTGAAACCCACTGGCAGTGAGAGACAAAGAAATGCAAAAATATGGTAAGAAAAACCTAAATTAAAACAAACATACCACATCCCTGTTATCAGATGCTAGGAGTATAATTTTAACTGTGAGCGTCAGGCATACAGAGACGAGAAGACATGATTTGCTCCTATATATAGTGCCCAGAATTCAGGGGGGACTTTCCTGTGGATGGTGTCAATATAGCAGGAAACATGAAGGTGATTATGCAGTCATATTCACAAAACTTTAAAGTGGGGAATATTTCCTATGAAAGCCATTATGAGTCCTGAGGACCAAGGCAGGGGGGCCTGGAGTTTGACCATTAAAGTGGTGTAAAGGGTACTGGAGACTGTTTTGTTTTCAGCATTTAGGGTGAGTTGGTTAGCATGTGACCAATGCTGAACATTGACAATGTCACTCTGACGTTATGCTGCCAACTCAAGGACTGATGAGTCATAGATGTAGATCACTGCATCTGGAATATACATAGGAATGTTGAAAGAGACAAAGCCTTGGAAAGGTAATTCAGAAAAAAACTGAGAATAGGATAAGGCCCGGAAAGAACCCTGTGGGATACAGGACCTGATGGGGGATGGGGGGATTCTGTCACAAAAACTGCCTTGGACATATCCATCAGGAAAGAACAAGCCACCTAACCGTATGGTTAGTGAGGAAGCTGATGCTTAACAGTGCTGAAAACCTTGGCTAGGTCAACAAAGATGGTGGCAGTAAATTTTCCCTACACCATCCCCTTCAGGATGGAATCAGTGAGCCTAAAAGGGGAGGTGAATGTGAAGTGGGACTTCTGGAAATTGGACCAGAAGGGCTGAGGATGAGGAAGGAACATTGTACCAGAGAATATTTGCTTGGAGTCTTTCCATTTCCACAATACAAAGGGTCTAAAGTATGCAAGTGTCTATTTTCTGTTCTGGTCATCGTAGCAAAGAAATGTATCACTATAAAGTGATTAAAAAGACCTCCAACAGAGAGGAGCGGTGGGGCACAGTGAGTGAGATGTATCAGCTGGAGATTCTAACTGAAATTGTGGGACTGCAGAAGAATGCTTTGGGCAACACACAGAAACTTGCATCATCCTAAGGTAATTAATTGCATTTCTTGAGGAAATACCTTGATAGACTGGACATCTAAGGATATGCAGAGTTGGAAGAGAGAGAGGGAGTGTTTACAGGAAACTGAAACTGAGTTAAAACACACTGTATAATTAAGCAATACTACACAACAGGGTGTGGTATATCATGAGATATCACCATGCCTCGGGTGCATTGTGAGGAACAAGGTCGATGGCTGAGTGTCTCATGCATCCAAGAAGTGACAATATCCCATGATATACCACACTCTGAAGTGTATTATTCCAATTATAAAATGGCCCTAAAGTGTTAGTAAATGTCTGATCTTGGAAGTTTTGGACTGTGACAATATTGTGAGATATCATCATGGTCAAAGTCTGCTTTAGCCAGTCAGCTTCCGGGATTTATCCTTGCCATTTTATAATTGTAGATATTGCATCTGATGAGACATGCCAATAAATACGAAATGGCAAACACCCCAATAATGCAAAACATCACGGGAGTTATAGTAAATGCAAATCAACATGAAAGAATTAGGCTGGTTTTAGTTATAACAGAATCATACACCTTAGTGTAGTGCATGACAATAAATATGTATGGGCAGCCATATACAACAAGGCTGTGTCTTCATCGAGGGGTTGTTATGACAGCATAGGGGCATGGAGAGTGAAACTTAAGAGATCCTTGATATCATCTCATCACAATTCCCGAGATGGAAACATGATCGAGTTGGTATGCTTGACCTCATATTATTTTATGTAGTATATGATCCTCCATACACTGTCCCTGGTTACTTTCCCCACTGCCCAATGAGTAACAGCGCTGCATGAACATGTGCTGTTCCTACAGATTTCTGTGACGTTTTGGTTTTGCATGGCTATTTGAATGTACCACGTGTGCTTGCCTCTGTGATGCAGCTGTTGTGGTACCAGAAGTCGTACCACAGTAGTTATGCCACTATTGTAGTACAATATGGCTTTTGTGTGTATAGAGTCCAATACACATCAACCCTTGACCACATACTATAGACCTCTGGTGTCCAAAAACAGCCATGATGTCTGAGTGCACTAATTCAAAAGTGAAATCATCTGGAGTCACTGCAAGTTTAAAAGATTTTGGTCCCCATTCTGAACCGCAGTTAGAGAAGGTGCAAAATGGGTGCTTTGCTCCAAAAAATCTACTCTGTTATGCTAAACTGCATGGGTTACAGGGGAGGAAACACCCATGTGGCCATGACATGATTTGGATTGGTCAACCTGGTGCAAATGCAGTTTGAACCAGGTAACAGCCCAGAACCCCCATACTGCCACGGCAATATGCTTAAATTTGTGCCATGGTTGCAGTGGTGTGTGCACATGCCTCCTAGCTGGATGTTTTCCCCCTTCCTAACCTCCCTCCATAGGTATAAGGATCCTGGTAACCCAGTGGTTCTCCCATTCATGAATCCTATTCCAAGTCTCCCAACATTCCAGTGAACACCACACTTGCTCCTCCATGAGCCCCATCCACAGTGGTCCAGGGATTTGCCCCCACTTCCACCCCTACATCCTCCCTTAACTAGTATTTCAGTGTTCTTCTGACAATAGAGCACAACTTACAGACTACAGGGCACTACTTTCACCCATGCACAACATTCCAGCACTGATATCACAACTGGGGTGTAACTGCATGTGTCAGTTCTGTGTTGTCCACCATGTGCTTGTGCATGGCCCTGTAGGTCATTTGCACACTGGTTCCCGGGCCAACTACCCAACATGACCTATGTGAGTTCAATGGATCAGGGCCCCATTGAGCATTGCTTAATGAGGTCACAAAGGACTGGCCAGTGCTAAGTTGTCTTTGCAACCACTTTGAGCTGGGCAGTGTGACTGAGAATGGGGCCTATGCAGTGTTCATGCTTCACTGAAGCGCGATCAGTAGAAACATAAGATCCAGGGGAAAAAAAAAAAGATTTGATACCTTTTATTGGACCAACATAGATGTTACAAAAGAAAACAGGTGCTTAAGCTTTCGGACTACACACAGCCCTTTGTCAGAAGCTAATGACAGTTGTTTTGGAAGAATACAGCTTATTAAAGACCAGATCATACCTAAAAAGACAAAAAGGTTGTGAAGGATCCCATTGGCCTAAAAATTACATTTAAAAGAGAACTTAGGCTGATTGCTATCAAAACAATTTCAAGGTCAAATGTCACAGAACAGATAACTCCTTTCTAAAAAGACAGAGTCAACAAAATTCAATAAATCAATAAAATAAATAAAAAGAATGCATAAAACACAGTAGAGGTTCATTAAGGAAAACAGGTATAGTACCATCTAAAGGAAAATATGCTAGGTCATTAGCTTCTGATGAAGGACTCTGTGTAGTCTGAAAATTTAAGCACCTGTTTTCTTTTGTAACATCTATATTGGTCCAATAAAAGGTATCGAATAATTTTTTTTCTGGATCTTTTGTTATAAGGACCAATACATCAACAATATTTTTTTTCAGTAGAAACATAGAAACACAGAACAATACATTTGCTTTTTGAAGAGGAAGAAAACATGTTTCTTAGTTTTCCTGCTGAGTCCCAAAGAAGAGCTGAAACACCACCAATTAATTTATAGAATGTCTTTTATTACTATTAGTAATAGCCAAAAAAAACAATGACAGTTACAGGGATCGTGTAATATGGCAACCTGATTGTGAAAGTTAGCATTTTCTGAATTGGTTGGTGCTTGCCTTGGTATTAATTTTTTGCCATGGTCTAGAAAAGAAAAACAGAAAAAAATGGAATGTTACATAAATCCTTGTGATTTGATTTAAAGTGGATTATCGTTATTGTAAATACACATCAAAATGAAAGACGTATCCATGCAAACTGTTCTAATAGTTTAAACAATACAATATGGGCTATGCGTAATGGTAAACCTAACTCTCACCAACTATATTGCTGTGATATGGTTAACTGTGTAAATGTGTGGTACTACAATAGACAGAATTTTAAAGCAAATATTCCCAGGATTCACTATATGCCCTGAAGAATTGGCAGAATATATGTTGTCACATCCTATGTTTGTTGGAGATGTAAGCAGCTAGTCATTTTATTAGGGGACTGTTAACTTAAGCAGTAAAAAGTTAAATGGATAACCTATTGGAATGCATGATTTCTTGTCTTTCCTTACCGCATAAATCCAGTCCGTGTAGGCAGAAACACGTGTGAACACAGTGGGTTTCTTATATGTACTGCAACCATACCCAGACACAAAGCTGGCTATCCCATGGACGTACCATCTGTCATCATCACCTTTACATTGTAGGGGACCTCCAGAATCACCCTGAAATCATCACAGAGATTTATTTACATATTACATAGCATAACAATTTAGATTTACATAGTGCTCTACAATTAATTTCATAATCGTGCAGACATGATGTGCAAAGTGTGACTACCAAAGATAGCCAGACTTTAGGGACACCGTGATTAATATCATCAAAAAGATAACATGGGATGCAGCCAATAAGATGCTTGAAAACTAGAATCTTAAAAATCACTCTACTGTTCAATAGACAGCCAGCGTAACACACATAGATTATTTTCAAGCTTTGGATATGCCATGCTGGAGCACTGTGTACTAACTTCAGGTGTCAGAGCGAGGTCTATGCAGGCATACTTGGGTGGTATTTGTACAGAAAAATTCAAAGAACAGAAATATACAGATTCAAAATGTCAAGTGAAACTGCAGATATGGGCAGAGTCTAGCACTTTAAGATGTAAATGTAATAGTTTCTTTGTGTGTTCAGTGGCTACATGACAAGCCATCCCAGTCATCTTGCTCTGCAAGAACTCCCCCTGGGTGTAGCCAGGGATTTCAGATCTGCACACCAAGTGGACGCACTGCTACCCCCCTCATTAGGGTGTGCTGGTGTGCTAGCCCCCCCCAATGCATGGGTAAATGCAAATGCCATGCATTGCTCCCTAAGACAACCACATACCAGCCCAGAGCCTTTAAAGTTTTATTGTCCTGGGATGCAATGACAGTTACCAGTCCTTCTAGTTTTGACTCCTATGAATACATTTCAGAAAGGTTCAGCATTTTCTTTGTTAGTTTTCTTGCAAAAAGGAAGCAGTTCAGAGTCTATTTGCTACCCCCCTTAAATAAAATTGTACACCATGGAGTACTTGGAGTATGCCTGGCTACACCCATGCAGCCGGAGCCTGGACTATTAGCTCCAGTGTGGAATAGGCTTCCTGCTCAATTCTTTCCCAGAAAATTCAACCCCAGCATAAGTATAATAAACTCCAACTGGTTGCAGTTCAGCCACCAGATGAGCCAATGTGCTTGAGGGTTGTAGAAGAAGAAGTCATACTGTAGTTATTGTTGCAGTGTGATATGTAGTGGGAGCAAAGTGTTTGGGGATGAACTGAGCAGAGATAATTCATGCTGGAGCTAAAAGTTGGGGGTGAATTGCCGCAGAGTGAGATGACCAGGAAGACTTGATGTGTCCCCATGTTCAGTATACATTTCAAAAGACAGAATGCCACTGAATGTATGGCAACCACAGTGTATGAATAGATGCTGAGGATTCTATACAGGAACAAAATCATTTTAGTATTTAGACACGGAGAAGTTATTATTCTTCATCCAGTCTCGAACCTTCATTGGCTAATTCTGTATCAGTAGTAACATCTTGGGTAGCACAACAAATCTGTGTGCCATCTCCATAACAGTAATAATTTAGCACACCTGTTCAAATCAGACAGCCTAGGGTCATCATATCGATCAAAACGTAAAGACACAAGCACTGAGTCCCAAATTTCTATAGAAGATTGAGAGAGTGCAGAAGCATGGCACTGCCCTCAGAGATACAACTAGGGCAGTGACAGCTATATCCAGATCACAAATGAGGCGTTAAAGCTGGATCCCACCATAATCTGTTTGTGTCAAAGATTAAGGAAATGTTAAGGTATAGTACTAAAATCAACATTTCTAGTGGTCACTTTAACATATAACTTGTCACTGAGCAAGGCTGATCCCATATTGTGGACTGGGAAGACAACAGACTGACAGCACTGTACAGATTAGATTTGTATAACTAAAATATATCGCTATCACTCTCTCAAACAATTTTAAGAATAATGAGAGATGAGCAAGAACATCAATTGAACAAGGCGCGGTGGGGGAGGGTGACAGCTGAACACCTTAGGATGTCTGAGGAGTAATCCAATCACTGATTAGTAGGTTGTGAATTAGATGAACTCTGGATTGCATTCTCTCCTACCTTCCATGCAGTCTGTGTGGTCTCTACACTGTAGGCATCTTTGCATGTACGGGATGGATTGGATAATTGTTATTGGATCGCACCTGGAAACGAGACGTGGCTCAGTGTGCCTTTCCCAGTCACCAATCTTAAATAACTAAATAATTGTAAGAAAGATAGCCTACCCTGAGTATCCCTTTCAGTCAGAACAGTAACGTTCCTAAACTGTTGAAAACATAAATCTAGGCACATTCAAAGACAAAGCTTCCTTTTTACCCTGAAGCCCCATTCTTCCCCACACTGGTAGCTTCGACTGCACTTACGAAAAGAGCTTTTTTCTTATTCGCTTTCTCTTCCTTGCAGAGCCATGCAACCTCCCTTCAAAAAGATCCATGTTCTAGAAAAAACTCCTGAGAAGCTTCTAATGCACATGTAGTCAACTCTATGGGCCCTATTCTACAAAGGGAAATACGCCAGACCCAAGTAACGCATTTATGCAAGATACGCTAACACAATTGCGACATGCGATATACGGCCTATTCTAGAACATACAAGAGATACGCCAGATACAACTGTGCAAGTCGTGACATGCAAGATACACGATATAAAAGGGTGTAACATGCAGCTGTGGCTTAACATACACCAGCAGATACGCCAGAGCTATAGCAGAAGCTGCATCAGAGAGGCAAAGGCGCAAGAAAAACTTAAATCATGAGGAGGTGCAGACACTTGTAGAACAGATAGATAAGCACCACGCACTCCTCATGAGCCATGGAGGGGAGACCAAGAGGAGGGAAAAAAGGAGGAAGGCATGGGACAGGGTGACACGGAAGGTGAATGCCATTGCAGCACAGCGCAGGACAGTCCGTGACATCCAGAAAAAATATAAAGATCTCAAGTGCCTAGTGAAGTGCAAGTTGGCGCATAACAGACGGAGTGCACAGGGCACAGGTGGTGGACTCACCTAGCAGCAGCCACTCAGCAGCTTGGAGGGGGAGGATAGCAGCACACCTCAGCCAGCAGAGCATCGATGGAGTCACGGATCTGGACACCTTCATACGGCACACTGCCACAGGTAGGGACAAACAACAGCAAGGTATGTGACAGTCCTGACATGGCAACAGCATTGTAGCCAACAGCAAAGGTGGGGTGGGTGGGGTGACAACATGTAGGCAGATGTAGTGGTGAGGTGGCATGCCACAGGAATGCCACATGGCTGCAGCTGGTCACAGAGTGGGCCTAGGGAACCAGGCCATGGCTAGGGGCAGGCCAGGGACAAGCATGTGTACAGCTGCCATGCCTATTTGTGGAGGGGCTTGCATGTGCACATGAAACCATTGGGGGGGCTGCACACAGGTATGGGCTGTGCTGAACTGGGAGTTGTTGTGACATGCACTGTGCACTGGGGGCTATGCTGACCAGGGGTGCTATGACTTGCACTGTGTTCTGGTGGTGGGGAGCAGTGGACAGGCATGGGCTGTGCTGAACATGGAGTTGCTGTGACATGCACTGTGTACTGGTGGGGGGCTGTGCGCAGGTATGGGCTGTGCTGAACTGGGAGTTGTTGTGACATGCACTGTGCACCGGGGGGGGTTATGCTGACCGGGGGTGCTGTGACATGCATTGTGCACTGGTGGAGGGGGCTAGTGCTCAGGCATGGGATGTGCTGAACATGGAGTTGCTGTGACAATCACTGTGTGCTGGGGAGGGCTGTGCACAGGTATGATCTGTGCTGCACTGGTAGTTGCTGTGACATGCACTGTACACTGGAGAGGCTGTGCACAGGTATGGGCTGTGCTGAACTGGGAGTTGCTGTGACATGCACTGTGCACTGGGGGAGGGGGCTATGCTGACCAGGGGGTGCTGTGACATGCACTGTGTACTAGTGGGGGGTGGTGCTCAGGCATGGGCTGTGCTGAACTGGGAGTTGCTGTGACATGCACTGTGTGCCTGGTGGGGGTAATGCTCAGGCATGGGCTGTGCTGAACTGGGGATCGCTGTGACATGCACTGTGTACTGTTGGGGGGTAGTGCACAGGTATGGGCTGTGCTGAACTGGGAGTTGGTGTGACATGCACTGTGTACTGGTGGGGGGGCTCTGCACAGGTATGGGCTGTGCTGAACTGTGAGTTGCTGCGACATGCACTGTGTACTGGGGGGCAGTGCACAGGCATGGGCTGTGCTGTGTGGGGCATGGGGCACTGCCTCAGTGCTCACAGAGTGAGGGCGAGGGCTGAGGGACATGTGCATGGATGGCAGGGACAATGCATTCACCCAGTAGGGCTGGCCCCTGCAGTGCAGTGTTGCCCTATGAGCGTGGCTGTGCACAGTGCCATTGTGCAGTGGGGAGCTGAACAGAGCAGCTGTGTGACAGCTGGATTAGATATACCAGGATGGATAGCACAGCATGGACAGCAATAGTGGGGGAACCATGCCAACAGTGCAGGACGCAGATACATGGGGTCGCCTACACCTGGTGGGACTGTACAGATGTGTGGTAGGTGCAATGCCATAGCGCAGTGCTGAAGCAGACCTGTGAGGGCAGCACTGATCAGGCAGGTGAGGGCACACAGTGACGTGGAGACACACTAACATGTTGTCCATCCAACAGGTGCTGTGGCAGCTGGTGACGGTGGTCCGACTGGAGCTGGAAGGCAGGAGCAGCAGCAAAGACAGGATGTTGCCAGCACCGACCAGGCCACTGGCACAGTGTCAGGTGATGGCAGCAGCACACCATCCAGTGGAGGCAGCCCAGATGCCAGCACACCTGTGGCCGGCACACCAGAACCCATGTCAGAGCCTGAGGGGAATGGTGATGGCAACAGCCCCATAGGTGAGGAGGGGGTGGCCAGCAGTGAGGAGGATGCAGCAGGACCACTATGGGAGAAGCAGAGGACCACAGAGGACACCACCAGCAGCGACGCCACACCAGTAGAGGTGGTGCGGCCACCTGGGGACAACCAGGAGGTGGCTAAGCATGAACAGCCAGCAGCACAGGACACTGCAATAGAGTTGCTGAGCCCTCTGAGCACCCGTGGACTGGAGGACCAACTGGATGAGGCTGTCTGGGAGCTGCAGAACCAGCTGTTCTCACCGGCCTACATAGGGGACTATTCACTAAAAAATACCACCAACAGCTTAATCTGGTTCAAGGTCAGTTGGCATTCATCTGTATCCCCCTCCCCGGGTTGTGCCTGAAAATAGGCAAGATTTGTCTAGTGCACTTACCCAGTCAACAAAAACTAAATAAATAAATTGCCAGTCAGTGCTGGCTGGCTAGGGGGATGTCAGGCAGGAGCTGGGGAACATTCGGCAGGGCATGCAGGAGCACCACACCAGCACGGAGATGCAGCTGTCCAGCATTGCCAGCTGTTTGCAGGCATGTGCCAGGGAGACATTGGCATGCATGGCTGGCCTGGGGGATGCAATACAGGGCGTCCGGCACTGTGCTGAATACCAGGCGGTGTTCATGGACCACCTCAGCACAGGCCTGGAACACATGATGGCAGAGCAACAGCACCACGATGCAGCCATGGCCATGCAGGCCATAGCGTGTGCACTGCAGCCATTGCAAGACCTACAGTACCTGGCCCAGCGAATGCACCCCCAGCCACTGCACAGGCCAGCACACAGTCACAGCCAATGTAACCTGTGCAACCCCCACCCCCACCCAGTCTCCGGTGTCGGTTGCGCCCCCCCTTCCAGTCATGCTGCCGGATCCGCAAGCCCAGCCAGGCAGTGCCCACACTGACCCGGGCACAGGCCGGCAGCATGGTGCACCCACTGCGACCCACACAGCCATGCTGGCACCACAGGTGCAGGCCAGGTTGACAGTCACACACAGACCCACTGGAACAGGGACAGGTACAGGCCCACACAGGGGGACGAGCACATGGAGGCTGGTGTTCCACAGGCCACAAAGGGACTGAGAAGGTCTACGCAGAATGGGGGAACACACAGTGCAGCACCGGCACAGCTGCAACCACATGTGGCACCAAGACATGTTGGCCTGCGGAGGCACAGCAGATCCACTGTGGTGGCACACACAGGCCCACAGGGTGTGATGCCAGGGGAAGGCCACCAGGGCACCGCACAACCCGCCAGCACAGCAGGGTCCCCCACAGCCCAGCACCCAGCACTGGAGAGGTCTGTGCGAGCACGGCGTGGCCGTGGCAGATGGCTGTAATACGCCCAAGAGTCTGGTGCAGATGGGGGATGGTTGGGTGGAGCTGCAATGGTGAGATGGGGCCAACAGCATGGCAGGGAGTTACTGGTATTTGGGGGGGGCCGGGGCATGCACTGTGCAGTACACAAGGGTGTGAGTGCGTGTATGTATGACTGTGTGCATGGGTGAGTGTGGGGCACGCGTGATGGGAAGAACAGGGGAGCACTGTGATATGCGCACCTGTAGTTGAATATGCACCTTGTAAATAAAACATTGCACCTGATTTGTATGTTGTGTTGTGTCGTGTCATTCCTCGGGTATCATCAGATGTTCACCAGTGCCGGTCACAGCCCTGGGAGGGCATGCACTGGTAGGTAGGTGATAGCCATCGCTGGGCATGGGTCAGGCTATCGATGGGACATGGTTTCACTGCACTGCAGTGGTGGTGCCAGTCACCCGGCACAGGGTACCGGACAGCTGAGATCATCCGCAGTCCATGGGGACTGGTATGTGGGGTAAAGCTGAACACCTGGATGGCACATACCATGGCATGCAGGTGCCACAGGAGGGGTACCTCAATGGCTAGCGGCAGCAGGGGTGCCGCAGAACAGAACATGCCCAGACAGGTAGCCAAGACAGGCCACATGCCATGTATATACTTATGCCACAGCAGGATAGCTGCACTGTCTGGTACAGCCACAGGGCATGACCGTGGCATGGGTCCCAATGCCCATGTGCCACTGGCGCCACACCCAGGGGAAGGGGTGCATCTGGGTGATGCGTTGCCTGGCATGGCCACAGCCAGCGCAGTGGTTGGTGGTGCTAGGTGGGGGGGAGGTGGATGGGGACACAGCACACTGCAGTGTGCAGGTGACACAGCTGTCATGCGCAGCATGTGCATATCAGACACACATACCACACTGCCACACGACTAGGCCTACTGGTCACATGGGTCTGCTCGACATATGGCACCTGCACCGAGTGCTGTTCCTGGTGTCCCTCCCACCCCCCTTGGGCCATACTGTCCCCTGTCACAGATGTACCACCTGTACTGGGCCTGGTCAAATGTCCCCCCCATACCCATCCCATCCCATCCCTTCCCCTTGTCCACCCAGCCACAGTCCCCACTCATACCAGCCCCCTAGGCTGTGCGGTCCATGGCACCGCCACCAGTCCACTGGACTGATGGCTCCTCCCCCCACTCCCAGCTGTCAGGAGGTGTAGACCTCACTGTCAGGTTCTTGGCAATATTGGGAATGCAAGGAATCACAGACACATTGTATAGGAGTAGTACACCTGTCTAACACTACCATACAGGATAATTACAGTTGCCCTAAGCAGTACTTACCAATACGAACTGGGAGCCAATTGCTAGTGGTCCCTACACCTCGAGGACTCTCAGTGTCACTTGGGATCCCCGAAGTGGAGGACGTAATGCCTCACATTATATACCTATGATAGCTATGATGGTTACTGTATGATAGAAACATTACTAGTTACAGAGATGGGCCCTATTGGCTACATAAAAGGTGTCTCCACAGTCCAAGATAACATTATACAGGCCTGTAGTAGTCATTAGTTCGTGAAACAAAGGAGTACAGGTCTACATATAACAGTGTAGTAGCACAAATCACCAAACTGTGGCAATGCTGACATATATATATATATATTTTATTTTTTTTTATTTTAGTTGTTTAACCAGGTATAGCACACTAAGATGAAAGCTTTTTTGCAGGAGCGACCTGGGAGCACAAGGAGGTTAAGTGACTTGCTCAGGGTCACACGGTATGCAAGTGGAAGCTGTGGGATTCAAACCTAGGTCTGGTCTGCTGGATGTCACCAGATTTGCAGCTCAGAGCCTTAGACCACTGCACTATACTGCCTTCATAATATCATAATCATTACAGGGACACAGGTGTCCTAACATCCCATAAGCAGAATATACATATGTGTATTAGACAGTGAAGTTTAAAACAATGTAATGCATACACATCCTGACATCTACACTTGTACAGTAGATGCCCTTAGCCCTATGTGTTGGTATAACATATGCCAAAATGCTGGCTGTATATGCTGTACCCCTGGGGGTACCAATAAGGGAGCAGGGCCCTCGTGGAACACAGCCATCCCCCTACCTGCTCACACCTGTGTCAATATGTTGCCCCACCCACCGTCCCGTGGAGCGCCCTGTCTGGGCCTCTGTAATGGTTCCCCGACATGTACCCAGTGACAACTATCATGTGCCCCCCCATCCCTCCTCTCCCCCAGGGTGTATATGTCCAGCTCCATGGGCCTCTCCCCAGAGGTCCTGACCCACAGGCCCATGTTCATATGGGTCATCCTCCCATGGCCCTCCCTTGGCCTGCAATGTCCCTTTGTGACTGTGGTCTCCACAGCGGTACAAAGTACCCGAGGTGTGGCCTACCCATGCAGTTGTACAGTGGGCAGCCAACATCCGCTGCCCTGGGGGGAATCTCCCTCATGATGCATCCCTGCATCCCACAAGCCCTTGCCGCAGTCCTCTCACTTGCCCCTGTGATGTCCACATGATATCTACCACTGAGTCCACGGTCCCCTGTGAGGTGTCAGTGCTGGGCACTGTGTAAGCCACACAGCCATGCCAAGTGCCTGCAGCACCTCACACTGGCATACACCATGGGGCAGTGTGTGTCACACCACTGTTGTCCGCATGGCGTGGCACACTCAGCACAGAGGCACAAGGTCGGTTACACCACACAGTACTGTGGTGACTGGTGCCAGCTAGCATGGCACAGTGCGGTGACATCTGGCACCCTGCCAGCACTGTACAACATGACAGGCTGTGGCCTCACTGCCACCAAGCTGTACAGTCATGCATTCCACCCGCAGCATCGACAGGCGCAGTGCATCCATGGGATCCCAGGTACTCAGTTGGTGGGCCATGCTGCCAGGCGTCCCATGGGAAAGTGCCTCCCCACACCTCAGCGGGTGATACAGACCTACCACTGGGCAATGACTGTGCCAGTGCCACACCATGGCTGTGGGCAGTGCCGTGCAGTCCCACCCCTGTGTGTGGACCAATATCGGTTGCAGCATCCTGCCTCTGACCACCACAGGGCACAAACACAGGGCCCTGCAGGCTCAGATGCTACACATGTAAGTGTTCCCATACCCATATCACAAATGCATAGCAGCTGCAGGAGGCAAACGCAGTTGCGTGACAATAATCAGGCCGTAACTCCACATTGCAAATGCCAACACACACATCACTATTGCATATCACAAAGGTTGTCATGCATGCCACAAGTGCTGTGCCACAGGCCGCAATTGCGCACATGTGATGTGCGATGCACATGCAGTGTGCACGTGCGGTAGCGAGTAGCTAGGCCCAGGCACAGTGTAGCATTTCAGGAGCTGGAGAGCTGGGTTTAGGACTGAATACCAACTGTGACATAGCCAACCAGAGCAGGACAGGGACAGACAGACAGCAGACTGGTGAGTACTGGGCCACAGCAGGCCCCCCATACATACCCCTAATCCATATATCACTGACCTGAGGGACAGGAACAGGTATGGACCCTCACAATGGGGGATAATCAGGGGTTCAGATAAGTTGTTTACAGTGAATGTGTAAAACATCCAGGAGCTCAGATCTGGATGTAATTCCAAGGTTATGGGGGTCAAAATAGTTCCAGACTCCACAGTTTGGCAGTAAGTATTCTTGGATGGACTAATGTATGGATGGTAACATGATACCTTAGTGGGACAACTCTATGTCTTTCAGGAAAACCCACCATTACTGACCTCCATGCCTGCATTTGTGGCAGTCAGCTGATATGTGGGTTTACACCTGGATGGCAATGACTTCCTCCCTCTTTACTGTGGTACTGATTGCCTTATATTTGGAAGGCTAATACTCCAATAATGGTGTTAACTGGACCCTGGGGACAATGAGGGACACAGACCCTCAGGATGGGGGTCACAGCCCCAAGCATAGGGATACAGGATCAGACCACTGTGGACATCATAGTGTTGACATGTACACCATTTAGTATGGTATTAGGATTGTTGTTTACATGGTTTCTGGTCTGCAGCTTTCACTCACTGCACGGTAGCTGTGTGGGCAGCATGCTTCCCATGAGGGATGGATGTAGGTCAGAGCACTGTTCAGGGGCATGGGGAGGAATGGCCCCCATGATGAGGGACACCTGAGAGGTATGCCCCCATATCTCTGAGCCTCTCAGCAGTACAACCCATGGCACAGGCCATCATACCTGTCAGTGTCAGTGTCAGTGGCTCAGCAGGTAGCACACTTGCCTCTGAGGCTGGGAGATCAGAGGTCTGTGGGTTCAGTTCCCACATCTGGCACTTGGGTTAATATCCCAGTACTGACACTGTAGTGCAGCATGAAAGGGGTGCTGCACTTCTGAGGTGCCGTCTTTCGGATGAGACGTTAAACCGAGGTCCCATCTGCAGGGATTGGTGGTAGTTTAGGTAGATGTTAAAGATCCCATGGCACTTATCAAAGAGTAGGGGAATTTCCCCAGTGTCCTGGCCAAATTTCCCTCATTCACTAAAAAAATACCACCAACAGCTTAATCTGGTTCAAGGTCAGTTGGCATTCATCTGTATCCCCCCTTCCCCGGGTCGTGCCTGAAAATAGGCAGAATTTGTCTAGTGCACTTACCTGGTCAATAAAAATGAATTTAAATAAGTAAAATACCTGCTTGGCACAGGCCCAGGCCACATCCCTCCATGGCCCCTGCCATACAGGGCTGTCCCTGATGCTATTGCAGCTATCTCAGCAGTCCCTCATTTGGGTCACACAGCTGCCACAGCAGGGTGGGGATAGGACTCACAACGCCATTCCAGCTATGGGTGTGGCAATGTAGTCCTCATCAGGGTAATGCTGGGCACACCCAGAGGCATGGTGTACACAGGTCCTGGAACAGATATCACTGTTGTGGCGGCTGAGACCCTGGTATTGGATGCCTAGTCCTTGGGTTGTGCTGTGGGAGGGTGAGGGGTATGGGCCAGACTGTGTGGCACTACCTCACTGTGTGCAGTACGCTGTCCACCATGGGTGTGCCCCACACTGTTGGTGCTGAGGGATGGTCATATCAACACAGGTCGTTATAGTGGTTGCAGTAGGCACTATTGGCCGACATGGTGTGTGGTGTGCTGGCACACTGTCACGCCTCAGGTGGTTGGGCACAGGCCACAGGCCAAGTGCATCCAACACCTGGAGCATGATGGTATCCCAGCGCTACACATACCCTGGAGGCCATTGATGCTACTATATGATGGCATGTTGTACTACAGATTCACAAGGGCATGTCATGGACTGTTCTGTATGTGTGGTACACTAGTCATGTGGCGTAGGCATAAATGCACAGAATGCCAACTGGTCCACCACGGGTGCACAGTGAGGCTGAGACCAGACACGAGATGCTCTGCTGGGATGCCATCATGGGTCCAGTACCGGACTGACCAATGAGAGACCACGTTTCTGTTATGCCATTGTATACTGTGGGTTCTGCACTGGCTCTATCATGCTGGGGGACATCACTACACCACTGTGGTACATGGGTCCCTTTGGGCAACCCCAGCATAGTGCACTGCAGCTGGCATAGCGGGTGAGGAGTGTCTCTCCCCCCCCCCATGGCCAGGGCAGGCCACACAATGGTGTACCATCCTATGGGAGGCCCATGGTCAGGGGTGCAGCCAGGCATGTAGGCATGTGCATGGGATGGTGTTGTATACCCCTGTTGGTGTGTGCTGTAAAACACTGTTCACCATGGCCATGCCCCACATCCATCGGTCCCTGGGCGTGGTACACCGCCTTTCACACTGTGTGCCTGCTGCTCCATATGGGGTACACCTACCCACATCAATGCCTGGGGGCATGGCCCACTGTCATGATGTGTGCGGGTCTGTTCCAATGGTCAGGTATGCCGTGATTATTCTGGCCGTGTCACCGTCTACTGTAGACATGTGCATTCCAATGATTGTACTGACTGTGGGACAGGGTCACACGTCGTGGAACAGGGTGCCACTGTGCTGTAGGCTGTGGATGGTTCATTGTGCCATGGTACAGTCGTGAGGTCTGCACATGCCAGTGACTACTGCCCCCCATGCATGGCTGCCCACAGATGCACTGCAGTGCACACCAGACCCCACAGTGTGTCCCAGGAGCTGTATGACTGACCTGACCATGGGGTGTGGGGATGGTGACGGTGACCTATCATCATGTTGCTGGCCCCTAGGCAGAATGGTACAGGGGAGGCATGTGGCACTGGTGGGTTACATGCCCATTGGGTGCACACCAGAACCTGTGTACTGCCCCACTCCAGGGTATTGGCACACCAGGGTGTCCATGGGCCATGGCCACCCATGCCCATGCCCAGGGTGGTACTTGGCTTGCTGTGATGATGCACATCTCCACACTGCGCACCTGACATGTGCACCCCACATGGTTGGGGCCATGGCCTTGTCGCATTGTCACTGTGCTGCTGCAACTATGTTGCTTGTGTGTTTGCTGGGAGTGTGTCACTGCATTGGTTGGCTGCACCACATGCAGGACTGTCCACCAGCTCACACACCACTGGCAGTACCTGTCGTGGAGGGAGGCCAGGATCCTTCACCAGATGATCAGCATGGCGAGGTGCAGGGATGCAGAAATACAGTCTGGGCAGGCCATAGGTGAAGGTTTGTATACCTACGGTTGTTCGTCTGTTGCAGCAGTGCTGGTGTGGTGGCCATGCCACTGGGTGCCTCACACACACTTACCTGTCCCTACACCCCACAGGTTCAACTGGCACATCCTGCGGCATGTAGCAGTGCTGCAGCAGCAGCCTCAGGCAGGAGGCGCTTCACTGGCATTCAGGTGAGTACATACAGTGGTCCCCTTGTGCCGTGGCCATGGCAGACTGCCGCATAGTGGCTCATGCTGCACCTTCACATTGCCTATGTGTGTGTGCCACCTGACCGAGCCCAGCACTGACTGCATCCCTTGCATCCCTACCGGTGTCCATAGCAGGCTGTCACTGTGACAGAGGGCCCTGCTGAGGGTGATGGCCGACATGAAGGCCAGCGATGCTGCCGAGTACCAGCAGCACACACAGCGCTGGCAGCGCAGGGCCAGGGTCCTTCCTCCAACCTCTTCTTCCTCCACCTCATCCATGGCACCTGCGCCTGATCCAATGGACACCACTGATGCTGGGCACCAGGGGCCTGACACATGACATCCACCCAGCCTGGCCACAGAGGGCAGCAATGCTGCAGACGGGGACCAGGCCATGGCTGCAGCACCATCTGTGACTGCAGAGGGGGATGATGGAGCACTGGCAGCTGACGATACCTCACCACCTGGCACTGTGCCATGTGCTGCACCTGCAGCAGGGGACTCCGTACCACAGCAAGGTGATGCCATGCCAAGGCTGCAGCAGGGAGAGGCCGTGCCTGTCACAGCAGGTGACCCTGGTGCTGGGCCCATGCAGGGTGGGGGCCTGGACCGGGAGTGCCTTGTGGCCCTTGTGTCAGCCATCCTCCAGAACATTGGGTGCCTCCATGGGTCGGTGGGCGCCCTGCTTACAGAACTGTGGCGGACCTAGCTCACATGGGTCTGCACATTCAAACCATGGGTGGGTCTGTGTTTTGTGGGTGGGTGTGTGTATATAGGGGTGGTTGCATTGGTTGGGTGGGATTGTATATATGAGAGTGGTGGGTTGATTTCAGGATGGCATTTCTATGTGTTTGTGATTTATGTTGTGGGTGGGATTGGGTAGTTGTTGGGCCTGTGTTCCATTGTTTGTGGGTGCGGGTGGAGTTTGGGGTTGTTGTTGTTGTGGGTTACTGTTTGGGTGTGGATACTTTGTTCTGTTTCTATGTTTTGCCGTTGCCTGATGTTTATCCCCGTCCCCCTTTCCTTGTTACTCTGTATCCCTGTTTCTGTTGTTTCAATTAAACCATTTGCCATCATCACTGTGTCTGCGTGTCTGTTCCAGGTGTGCATGGCCTTGTGAGAGTGTGCTGCCATGCACTGGAGTGCACACTGGTGGTGGTGCCTGCTGTCCCCAGTGTTTCCTCACTGTGTAACTGGTCAGTGTGCTGACTGTGCTGCTCACGGCCCATCGCACTGTCCACTGGCCACATCTGCATGGTGTCCTGTGTGCTGCATGTCACCATGCATGCATGCTGTGGCATCCATGCCACCTCACATTGTACCTCCCAGCTGTGTGGTGGCACGGTGCCCATGCTGCACCCTTCTGCCTCAGGGTAACATTGTTCCCTGCAGATGGCACCACTGGCATGGACATTGGTGTGTCTCATCACCATATGTCCACAGGTCTGTGCCACTCGGTGCTGTGTCCCTGTTGTGGTTGCACTGTTGTCATGTATCAGTGGCCATGGCAGGGGCATTGTGCCTGGTGGTGCCATCATGCCAGCATTGTGCCTGTGGCCTCTGCACCCTTTGTAGCCCGTGCCACACTGTAGCTGTGTGCCTCCTTGCTCACATGATCTGTTTGTCATGTCTCCCATGGTGTGTTGCTGTGTGCTGCTTGCATGGCCCACTGCATGGCACTGGTTCCACCCTGTTCATGTGTGTTGGTGTCTACGGGTTGCGCTGTGTATCTGCAGGCCTCACAGGTGTGTGCCCCCATGGTGTGCTGCCTGCCCCTGCCCATTGGCCATCCTACTGTGTGCCATGTCGTGTGGCACTATGCGTCTTCTGTGCTGCCCTCTGCATGGCCATATCCACCCCCTCCAGCAGACAGTGCTGTGCCCATCACCACCTACCTGTTGTGCTGGATTTCTTACATTGCTCCATGCCATCTCTCAGTTCCCACACTGTTCCATGTCCATGGCTGCGTGAGCACCGCCCAATGTGGCAACAGTCCACGGGACCTGTTGCCATCATCCAGTGTCACCATGGCCTGTGCACTGCACCAGGCGGCATGCCCATGTGATCTTTTGTGGAACATCTCCACCTGGCATTTGGTGGCTGTCAAGGTTGTTCCATGGTGTCACTTAGGTGAATTGCCTATCAGGTCACGTCACACATGTTGGCCTGCCTGTGCCTGTGCTGCATCTGTTTGGAGGTGCCTCACATGTCCATGTGCCCTGCCATTCCACTCCTGGTCCTCCTCGTCCATGTCCTTCAGCTGGTCCAGTGGTGGCACACAGTGTTGCACTGCAATGTTGTGCAGTATGTACCAGACAATGAATATCTTGCAGGTTGTCTCTGGACTGTACTGTAATGCCCCTGACAATCTATCAATGCACCTGAATTGTGCCTTCAGGACCCCAAAGGTGTGCTCTATGATGCATCTGGTCTGGCTGTGCACCTCATTTCAGCGTGTCTCTGCTGCTGTGCGTGTGTGGTGCAGTAGTGTCATCACCCATGGCAGCTGTGGATAATCGCTGTCCCCTGTTGGATAGATGGTACATCATCAGTCTCTGTGGCCTATGGTCCTGTGTCTGCATGGTGTGCAGGTGTTCAGGTATGCAGTGCTCTGTGCTGTTTTCACTTACCTACTAGCCATCCTCCAGTGAGCTGCCCCTCTGGTAGCCCTCGTACAGCCCACTGTTTTGCAGGAATACAGGCGTCATGTGTGGAACCAGGGTACTGGGCAACCACATCCAGTATGCACCCATGACTGTCACGCACCACCTGCATGTTCATGGAGTGGTGACCTTTCCAATTCACATACACATCACCATTGACCGATGGTGCCCATATGGCAACATGGGTGCAATCTATTGCACCCATGACACGTGGAACTGGGCGATGGTGTAGAAGCCCTGCATCACTGCCTGCTGCTGTCGTGCTTCCCAGGGGAAGGTGATGTACTGATCCATGCGGGCCACCATGGCATTCAGGAACTGGTGTAGGCACCTGGATGTGGCTGGCTGTGATATTCCCACAGTGTCGCCTGTTGGTGTCTGGAATGTCCCTGTTGCCAGGAAGCATAGTGCTGCTGTCACCTTCACCTCCACAGGGACTGGCTACCCCCTGCAGGTGGCACTGCGCAGAGGTAATCACATATCCCGTCTATGATGGCATGGGGCAGTCTGGACCGTGTGATACACTGTTCCTCCATCAGGTCTTGGTATATCTTCCTCACCCTGTACAGCTGTGGTGCATTGCATCTGGCAGGTCTGTGCCATCCTGGTTGCTGCCTGTGCCTCTGGTTCCGGGCATCATGTCACCTCCTGTACCTGTCCCAGCACTCCAGTAGTAGCACACCGAGCATTGCTACTGGTCCTTCCATTTTGTCTCTCTCTCCTCTCTCTGTCACAGTGCTGTGCTGCTGTGTCTCCTGCCTGTCTGTCTGTGCTCCTTTATATACTGTGTAAGTTGCACTTGCTCCCACCTGGTGTATGTTACGCCGGCTGGTCTTGGTGTAAGTTGTGGCACTGCAGCTTCTAGAATCTCGCCCTGGCGTATCTCTTCCCTTTTCTTGGCGTATGTTCAGTTACGCATTTGTGTACCTGCGGGTATGTCGCAACTGTGGTGTAAGTCGCATTTGGCATACTGCGTTGTGTCAAGGCATATCTTGCAATGTAGAATTGTGTTTGGCGCATGTGCTGGACATATTTGCGACTTGCGCCATTTCCATTGTCGCATCTGTGTTGCGCTGTGGCGTATTCTTTCTAGAAGTGGGCCCAAAGTCTATATATTTTGGCTCTGTAATTCTGCATCCTGGCCTGAAGGGGTAGAAGGAGGTAGTGGCAGGCTCCTCTAGACCTGAAATACAGGGTTGGATTCACAAAGACAGTCAAAAATCCCGCAGGTGTGGAAAAAAAGTTCTGTAACACTTAAGAAACACTGGTGCAGGATATTCTGAAAGAAAAATGGCATACGTGTGGAAATCTGTAAAAAAAACAGCAGTTGCAGAAATTCTGCAGGTGCTGAAAATCTGCAACTGTGGATCTGCAGCTGTGGAAAAGGCTTAGGAGACACAACAGGTGATCCATATTAGCTGGAGCAGCAGACTTTGACAGTCTTGCCATAGATGTAGCTGAAAGTACCCAAAGAGAGACCAGCAACCATTCCCTCAACTGGGACCACTGCAGCACCACAGGTACCAGCAAACCCATGCACCACAGTGGCTGTCTGTAACTGATGGTTGCATCTCTCCCTGGAGTGTTTCTGTTGCCTGCTGCAGTAGCACTCACTGCAGGCTGTTCAGACTCTACTGCCTGTGGGGGCTCCTTGATGGGCTGCACTGGATCTGGTGGTTGTTGTTTGTTGCCATTCAATGACAACGTGTGCTAATGTTGCTGTAAAATCTGCCAACGCTATAACCCCACTGGGATGCTATTACTTGTGCCTCACCTCCGCTATAATTGTATTTCAGTTGTTGGGGCACTGCATTTTGCTCAGGGAGTGTTACACCTTACTCTCTCATGTGTGCAACATTTTTTCTGCAACTATGGAAAAACACTGGCTGAGAACTGCCTTTAAGGGGATGTGCCATACTTATCAATGACTTTTTTTCCTCAGTAACTTCCACAGCTGCACTTTTTTCCACAGTCCATAATGTATTTTCTCCACAGCTGTGGAAGTTTTGTGTATAGCACTCAGTGCAATTTCACCTTTTTTTCTGCACCTGCAGAATGTTTGGGGACTTAGGGAAAGTTTTGCACCTTCAGATTGTTTTGTGAATCCCCCCCACAGTTTCTACCCCAACCAGAAGCCAGAACTCTATGTGCATGATCAAATGCTGAAAACCTGCCATGTGTGCTGTAGAAACAGGTTCTGTTTAATAAATTCCAGTACCTCTTATCCCCCAGGGTACAACTGTCTTCAAGCAGCCTCCCTGCAAAATCTTTTCATACAGACACCTTTTCACATGCAAAATAAAGTATATAACAATGGCAAATTTTGTAATCTTTAGGCTTTCTTTTTTTCTTTCTCAGGCTTTTTCTTCCTGGGGGCTAGCACCCAGCTTAGTCCCAGCCCAACCCTGGCTGATATCAGCCTCCCCAGGATTTACTGGCAGGACAGTCCCTCACAGATTATGTTTTATGGCAGGACCAGGAAGTGGAGTTCCGTCCTTCCCTACCTGGAGACCGAATGCAGAAGCTGCCATGCTTGGATGGTGATGCAGGCTGATGAGTGAGCTGGGCATCAGAAGCTGCCATGCTTGGATGGTGATGCAGGCTGAGGAGTGAGCTGGGCATCAGAAGCTGCCATGCTTGGATGGTGATGCAGGCTGAGGAGTGAACTGGGCATCAGAAGCTGCCATGCCTGGATGGTGATGCAGGCTGAGGAGTGAGCTGGGCATCAGAAGGTGCCATGCCTGGATGATGATGTAGGCTGAGGAGTGAGCTGGGCATCAGAAGCTGCCATGCCTGGATGGTGATGTAGGCTGAGGAGTGAGCTGGGCATCAGAAGCTACCATGCTTGGATGGTGATGCAGGCTGAGGAGTGAACTGGGCATCAGAAGCTGTCATGCCTGGATGGTGATGCAGGCTGAGGAGTGAGCTGGGCATCAGAAGCTTGCTCCTCTTTCCTGTTTTCTCCCACATGGACACCGGTGTGCACCGACATGCACTGATGTAGCTGTACATGCATATGGAGGCACACACACACAGGTCTGACACTGGCCAACCCAGCAAAACTACACTCACTGCCCTGCCCTTCCACCACACCTCCACAAGGTGATAGTCTAGGAGCCACATGGCATAGCTCCCCTCCTCAGGAGAAGAGAGCAATCCCACAGACACTCAATCCTCCCCCAATCCCAGCTGATGTCCAGCAACCCACGTTCACTCCCGAACTTGGGTCATCAGTGTAGTTAGAGTTGTGGCATCCAGCACCTTAACCAGCCACACCACTGGGCTGGTATCTTTAGGCTTTCTTAACTAAACAGTCATTTTTTGGAATTTTTTCACCAAATTTTCAACATAGCCATTTTAACACCTGAGCTCATGAACAGTGTCACTGTGATTTTCTTAATTTGTCCCGTACATTGATCGCACACCGACTGCGCCATTGTGTGCTGCATGGGCGAAAAACACATTTTGGGTGAGATGTGAAAATGGCAGCTGTACTACTCATAAGAAGGTGTGATAAAATGGCAATGTTGGAAATCTGGAGTGAAAATATTGAAAATTGCGGACCCGCTTAGCGCGGCGGAGGAACCGCGCAACGACGCCGTAAAACAGCTGGCTTTTAGGAATTTTTCACCAAATTTTCAACATAGCCATTTTAAGACCTCTGCTCATGAACAGTGTCACTGTGATTTTCTTAATTTGTCCCATACATTGATTTCGCACACCGACTGCGCCATTCTGCGCTACATGGGCGGAAACACATTTTGGGTGAGATGTGAAAAATGACAGCTGTACTGCTCATAAGAAGGTGTGGTAAAATGGCAATGTTGAAAATCTGGAATGAAAATATTGAAATTTCGCAAACTTATGAGCCTGCATAGGAGCTGCGCAACGCACGCTCGTAAAACAGTCAGTATTTGGAATTTTGGCACCAAATTTTCAACATGGGGTTTTTGGGACCCCTTCTCATGAATGATGTCACTGTCATGGCGGTGTCGGGTCTGAAGGGTGATTTAGCAGTCACTGGCGAAATCACCCGCCGGTTCTGAAACCTCACTGTTCATCATGAGAAGGGTCACTGTTAGTGGTCTAAAATCAAAATACCTGAGATAAGCAACAAGTTGAAACCCCTATCTAGCCCATTATACAGCTTCACGGCATTTCCTCAGTTACGAGTCGGCTTTGAAGAATGCAGGCGTGTTCCCAGTCCACGAAGATCATTGTGCGGAGTCAGGAGAGAAGTATGGGGTGAGGGGTGTGGGGAGCTGGGTGCGCAGTGGGTGGGTGTGGGTTGTGGGAGGGTCGGGAGGCGTGCTGCGGGACCGTTTTGTTTTACAGGTTTTAAAAAAAAAAAAAAAGACATTGTGGAGCGTTTGCCACGCTGGGGTGGGCTCCCAGCGTGGCACAAGGCGAGGGCATTCAGCCGATGGGGATTGGGCACCCCGTCGGCAAAGAACTGCTTGCCACGCTGGGGTGGGCTCCCAGCGTGGCACTACTACTGGGGGGCGCGGCTCAGCCCGGCGGGGATTGGGCACCCGTCGGCTGCTCTGTCGCGTCTTGAGGGTGCACACGCCCTGCGTGTGGGGAGCTATGCTTCTTATGGCTGCTCACTGAAGCGTACCTCCCCCTTTCAACTGTATGCCACTGCATTTTGGAGCATGTCATAGACAGCTCCAAAATGCATTGACTTACCGGGGCCGCACCTGCCAGCTCACTGACTGAACTGGAGGAGAAGGTGACACACCTCCGAAATCTCCGATGATGGCACTATGTTTCTTGCACATGCGTGCAAGCAACATAAAAATTAATTTGGAGGGAGCCCTCAGGGGATCAGCACAAGAAGCTCATATTTATGTAAAAGCTGGAACTGAGCTCTTATACCTCACTGCAGAATGACTATCAAAGGCCTTAATTGTAAGATAAAGGTATTGTAAGGTGAAATTAATTCATTTGGCACCTTTTTGACTTCCAATGGACCTCATACTGTACAAGCAAAGCACATAAAACAAGCACAAGAATTAAACTGACAGACATATAAGCATTATGTAGCCAGCCTGCCAGTGCAGCAGTAGCATTATCGTCTACAGCACTGACTACCTGTGTACGGGAGTGAATGTGGAGCATCAGAGGGTCGGGCAGAGGGAGGTAGGATACATGTCCCACAGACAGCTCTCATCATCTGGGGGGGGGGAGGATCGTGGTTCCCCAGTAAGTCAGCGACACGCAGTGGAGACTGGGTGTGCAACAGTCAGGGCCCCTCTTCAGTGGGAGGTGACGGTGGATGTCTGTAGGCTGAGGTGTGGGAGAGTGCCAGACCCACGCTGACATCATTGCACATCTGCACCTCCAGGGTAACTAAGAAAGGAAAATCCTATGGGCCAGCAGCACTGTGACATCCCTGGACCTCTGTCTGAATGACATCCCAGGCGCTAGGCTTGAATGGTACCTCTGGTAAATCTTGATCTTCCCTCTCCCACCACGAGGAGCCCAACCACAGGGGGCAAGCTGTGGGATTCCCCAGTTTGAGGCAGCCTGGTGGAGATGTTGGGTGTGAGGTCCGGCCACTAACAGGGGGTAAATCCTCCCCCCCCCCCCCGTACCAGGCACCAAAAACAGAATTTTTATTTATTTTTATTTAAACATTTGGTAACTGGGAAAGGCACACTGAGTGGAGGATCGTTCCTACATATGACCTGGGGGTGGGGATACAGGAAAAAACATAAAAACACATAATTTGATACAAACAATGAAAATAAATCATATTACAGGCTTCATAATAATTATACAGAGGAGTGTAACTCATTTTACACGTTTCATAATATTTATACAGAGGAGTGTAAATCATTTTACAGGTTTCATAATATTTATACAGTGGAGTGTAAATCATTTTACAGGTTTCATAATACTTGTACAGTGGAGTGTAAATCATTTTACAGGATTCATTAATATTTATACAGAGGAGGATAAACTGACAGACCTCTTAGTACACTGGTACATTATGACGGTATTAGAGAGGGATAAGAGAGTGCAGTTCCCATAAAATTGAAAAAGAAAAATACACATTATGTAGTACATACATGAAGAAGAGTTATTAAAACATAATTGTTTTTGACCTGTAATGTAGGGGTGTGCGAGTAATGAATGTTAAATCCCGAATACCACGAATGATATAGTATTAGGGAACTGAATACCGAATAGCACAGCTGTTCTGCAATATTTGGTATTCGGCGTTCCCGCAGGATTTGAAGATCTCACAGGACTTACTGAGCATTTGCCAAAGCCAAATCATGTGACACTTCGACATTTCTGATTAGTGGAGAGATCATAGTGGTCAGAGCTCTGAGTCAGTGGAGATTATGAGTTGCAAAAAACGAATATTTTCATCACAAAACCTTTTTTTTTTTTGTTCTGGACCGTGTCTCTTAGTGCCTAGTACTAGTGGCAGCACTGGAAGGGTTTTTTTTTCATGGATAAATCATCTGATGTAGTGATTTTTATGTTGGCTTGCTGTTCATGTGCAAGCCAACGTCTTGTGCTAGTAGCACATTTCAGAGGTGTGTCAGTGTGGGCGAATGCAGGGCATGCTTTAGTAGCTGCGTCCCTCATTCTCCAGTAAACCAGCATGCAGGCACTGACACCAACATTATGTAAAGTGGACACAACTTGTAAAGAAAGTGCTGCTGCAATCAGAGACAAGCTCATCATGCAGTGGCACTGATGACATGCCTCACGACGTGCCTTTCCTAGTGAAGCATTTCAATAAACATGGTGGCAGCATCTGCCGCTGTATGCCACACACTCGCCACAAAGCCAACTTCAGGGGTGCCCAATCTCCCTGTCGGCATGTTTAATAACCCCCCAATATTGTGTGGCACAGTGGGAGCCCACCCCAGTGTGCCTCCATGTTCCGATTGCCATCGCATGATACTGCCTCCGCCCCACCCCCCCTTTGTGTGCCACACTGGGAGCCCACCCCAGCATGGCTAAAATCACTCCCCAAAGTCATGGGGCACCCTGGGAGCCCACCCCAGTGTGCTTAACAGTTCTCTTACACCTGTAAGAAAACAAAACGGTCTTCAGTGTTCATTTATTTTTTTTTTTAATAACAGAAACAAAGAAAACGGTCCCTCGCTATCGGCTCCCTTCCCCTAACTCGCATCCACCCTCTGCACACCCCACCTCCCCACACCCTCCTCACCCCATACTTACCTCTGGAGGGCAGACACTGTGATCTTCAGTGGAGAAGGAACACATCTGCGCTCTTCAAAGCCGACCGTGAACTGAAGAAATGCCGGTAAACTGTATAACGGCATAAATGTTTTATTTTTTTTAACTTAGGTGGATATCTCAGCCATTTTTTTGAATTTTACCTCCAAATTTTCAACATGGGGTGCTTGGGACCCCACCTCATGAACACATGCACTGTTATCTCATAACTCGGTCCTGAAAGGTCATTTTGTGATAATTGTTTGAAATCACCTTTTGGGACTAATTAATGAAATGAAAATGCCACTGTTCATGAGGTGGTATCCCAAAAACTCTAGCTTGCAAATTTGGTGGAAAAGCTCCAAAAAATGACTGCTACAAGCATGCATTGCGCAGTTTTAATGCACGCACGTAACTCTGACAGTTGTGAATATTTTTATTCCAGATTTTCAACACTGCAATTTTTTCATACCTCCTTATGAACAGTATGGCTGTCATTTTTCACATCCTGCCCAAAATGTGTTTTTGTACATGTGGCACACAATGGCGCGGTCACTGTGCGAAATCAATGTTCAGGACACATTAACAAAATCACAGTGGCACTGTTGATGAGCAGAGGTCCCAAAATGCCTGTGTTGAAAATTTGGTTAAAAAAATCCTCAAAATAATTGTGTTACGAGTGTGCGTTGCACAGTTTCTATGCATACTCGTGACTTCACCAGTTTTTCATATTTTCACTCCAGATTTTCAACAATGCCATTTTTTTACATCTCTTCATGAACAGTGCAGCTGTCATTTTTCACATCCTTCCCAAACTGTGTTTTTGCACCTGTGGTGCCAAATGGCACAGTTGCTTTGCAAAATCACCTTTTGGCTAACAAACTTATAGTGCCACTGTTCATGAGGTGGGGTCACAAACAGCCCATGATGAAAATTTGGAGTGAAAATACCAACAAATGTCTGGGGCATTTGGGTTTCCAATCATTACGCCCCACCTTGTAGAGACTGACAGGCGTCGGGGGTGACTTGGCATTGTTGGCTGTAATGCTTATGCCATTCCACCCCAACCCCACCCTGCAGCCAGTGATAGGCATCGAGGTGTGCCTTGGACTCTTTGGCCCCAAATTTCACCCCATTCTTCTATACTGCACCCATCTCAGCGTATTTCCTTATGGAATGGGATGAGCATAGGGCCCGAAGACCCCAAGGCACACCGCGGCACTTGTCAGTGTCTGCGGAGTAGGGTAAGGTGAAATGGCGTGAGTGTTATGGCCGATGACCCAAAGGCACACTCCAATGCCTGTCACTCTCTGCAGGATGGGGCTGGGGTCGGCATCAGTTCACTACTTCACTGCCACTGTGCATCTCTCTAACTCCTGCACTACCAATGCCAATGCCAGCAAGCAAACATTCGGCACTGACAAATGCCTGTTTTTGCTAGGAGCTGCAGAAAGAAACTAGTATACCTTCATTTCAGGGGCCTCTGTGCTGTGTTCTGGAAGTGAAGGAGTAGTGTTTCTTTTCTTAGTGCCTGCCTGTGCCTGGTAGTGGTGTGAGGCTTTTTATATTTTCCCCAGAGAAATTGTCTGATTTATTTGGCCGGGAGGAGCTGCAGAGAGACTTAAGTTGCAGTTTACCTCCTTAATTAAAGTAGTTTTAACTTCTACCTGAACTGCTGTACTGCACTGAAAAAGTATTTAATTTGGTGGTGTAAATAATAAATCTTTCTGGGGGGGACCTCAGGTTTCACAAAACCCAGTAGTAGCCTAGCCAGAAATCTTGGAGGGCAGACAACTGACTGCATTCCCATCCCCCCTGGTTTAGGGCTAGGTAGTGATGCTTGCAGTGTGCGCACACCCTTGCCTGCCCTGCGTGCGTGCTGCTTGCAATAATTTTTCTGTGTGAAAATAAAGCAGTACTGCTGCTTGCAACCATTTTTTGTACTGAAATACAGGAGAACTTCTGTGCATTTACAAATAAAAAATAATTGAATTGCAGTAGTTTTGCTGTAGAAATCTCTGTGTAAGAAATATGTGTGGTGTAATTTGAGGTTGGGCTCAGGTTTCAGGAAAGTCAGTAGCTGCCAGCAGTCTTGGAGGGCAGTCGGCTGACTGCACTCCCATCCCCCATGGTTTAATGCTAGGTAGTGATGCTTGCAATGTGCAGTGTATGCACACCCTTGCCTGCCCTGTGTGCGTGATACTTGCAGTAATTTTTCTGTCCAAAAATAAAGCAGTACTGCAGCAGGCGCTGCTCGCAATAATTTTTCTTGCTAAAATAAAGCAGTTCTGCAGCAGGTGCTGCTTGCAATCATTTTTCTGTGCTACAATAAAGCAGAACTTTTGTACATTTACGAAGTATTAAGTACTGGAGAGTGTTTAGAACTTGTTGGTATAGAAAAAGTTTGTTACTGTTTTGTGCTTACAGATTGCTGTGGTAATCTCCTGTGATTCAAACTATTTTTTGCAAGGTATATCTTGTTACTGCTTTATTTTTCTCTGTAGCAAAGTGTTTTTTGCGGGGTGTATCTTCTGTGAAATTATTACAGGTGGTGCTTTACAGGTTTTACAGTTTTATCTATCATTAGGCTAAGCTTTCAGGGCTATTGCATTTGTTGCTTGATTGTTTCTGGTCCTACCTCCTTGTTTCTTTTGTTCATCGGTCTTCTTGTTTGGCGGGGGAAGGGCCCAGCCACCCGTCCCCATCCCCAACCACCCCATGCTACACTTCTTTTATACAGTAGCACAGTCATGACATTTTCTGTAGCAAAGCAGGAAGGGGAGGATCAGAGGGGTATCCACACAGTGACCTCACTTACAGGGGCACAAGTAATTTAACTTGTTATAACAAGTTATAGAAAAACAAACAAACAAAACAAAAAATCAAACTTTTGCTTTCATTTTCCTCCTTCTGATTACTTGGACTAGGTTATAAACCCGGCAACTCAACTGGAATGGATATTATTAACTGCAAGTACTGCAGGACACTTTTCCAAAGGGCAGTTATACAGGATTTAGGATTCTGTCCTACATGCTGGACCACTGGAGATCTAAGGGCTCAGCTCCAGGCAGCAAGGGTAAAGATTGCGCGCCTCAAATCGCATATTCAGGAGGAAATATATTATAAGAATCACCTGCCATTTCCCCAACATCCAACTGAAGCACCTCGACCGCAGAGGGTAGATGGTCTGGGAGGTTGGCAGGTGGTTAGCAGGGGCAAATCGGGTGTCCCATCACTCAGTGCTCTCCAACGTATCACCTCCACAAACCATATAAAAACTACAAACAGGTATCTGCCTCTATCTCTGAAATCAAACAAAGGACAAAGGAGATAGGACACTGCAGAGCAAGACACTGCAGCACAGGAGCTAGCACAACAAAACTCACCCAAAACAGGAATCAAAACAAAAAAAGCAAAAAGGAAATCCAAAACACTTCTGATCATAGGAGACTCCATGATTCGGGGAGTTGATACCTACCTCCAGCCAGGGGTAATGGTCAGATGTCTCCTAGGTACATCAGCATGGAGAGACACTGACCACATTGCTAAAATCATGTAGGAGGCAGGAGAAAACATTGATGTCCTGGTACACATAGGGACTAATGATCTCACCAGCTGGTCAGTTGTGAAGACCAAGGAACACCTGACAAGGCCGGGAGACAAACTATCATCCATTTTGTCCAGCATCTCCTTCTCTGAGATCCTGCTGATCTGGGAGAGGGGGGCAGACGGACTGAAGATCACAGAAGGGGAGATAGGGGAGCTAAACATGTGGCTCAAGTGCTGGTGCCAGGAAAAAGGACACAAATGTGTAGGTAACTGACAGCAGTCTTGGGAGTGGAAGTTCTTTAAATTCGATGGACTGCATCTGACTAAGGAGGGAGTCAGTGCATTTGGGCATAAGTTTGATGTCTTTGCAGAATATTTAAACTAGCAAATGGGGAGCGGGGTGCAGCTTCTGATATATTGACCGGGAAGAACACCCCTTCCCCTCAGCAAGTGATCAAACAGGAGTTCAGCATGTTTGTTTGCATCACCAGGTAAGGAAAAAGGTCTGGCTCCCTATATGATGCGCAGGGAAAATGCCGGACCTCGCCCAGCAATGAACACATTGAAATATGGTCAATGGACAATCATGTACACAAATGCCTGCAGTCTGGGAAACAAGATCCCAGACCTGCAGGCAACAATGACAGAGGCTAAACTAGACATAGTAGCCATTAGCAAGACATGGTTCACCGGTAACCACACTTAGGAGACTTCAGTACCCAGCTATGTACTGCTCAGAAGAGACTGCGATTAATAAGCAGTGGGGGGCATCCCTTTATGTCAATGAAAATATTGGACAGAAATTCAGAATACACATAAGGAGCCAGAAGAACTGTGGGTCACCCTGAAAACAGGAAATGGGACAGCCATACGAACTGGGATTGTCTACAGGCCTCTAGACCAGGGGGAAGACAAAGGCGCATTACTGTTAGAAGATATACAAAACATGACAACTAAAGAGGAGGTTCTGATAATGGGAGACTTCAACAAGCCAGGTACAGATTGGTCAATACCAGCAGGAACATCTGCCAGAACTAGTTACATAGTGGATTCCGTGCAGGGGGAGGGCCTCAAACAACTGGTAGAACAACCCACAAAAGGCAGGGTTATCCTAGATCTAGTACTGACTAATGAGGAAAGGATCATGGATCCCCAGGTAGAAGGTCACCTGGGGGCCAGTGACCATCATATGGTATGGTTCAATTTGGCCTCTAGAACTAAATCATCCCATTCCAAGGCAAAAATATGGGACTTCAGAGGAGCTGACTTTGATAAGATGGCCAACAGAGTTAAGCTAGCCCTGGCAAGAAGAAATACAGGTGAGGGGGTACAGGCAAAGTGGGCAAGCATTAAGGATGCAATATTTGAAGCAACATCCCGTTGTGTTTGGGAGAAAAGCAAGAGTAAAAGAAGGAGAAAACCACTATGGTTCTCAAAAACAGTAGCAGAAAAGGTCAGAGCCAAAAGGCTGGCCTTCAGGAAATATAAGGGAACGCAATGGGATGAAGATAGGGAGGCATACCAAACTTCCCTAAGGGAAGCAGGAAAGGCAGTAAGGCAGACAAAGGCCCAAACCAAGGAAACACTAGCACGAACAGTAAAAGAAGAGGACAAGACTTTCTATAGATACATTAGTGAAACGAGAAAGTCCAGAGGGGGTATTGCTAAGATCAAAGGGGATAAAGGGGAGTGTGTGGAGGAGGACTAAGGAAAAACATCTATCCTAAATAGATACTTCTGCTCAGCATTTACTGAGGAGAAAGTAGGGCAGGGTCCACAGCTCAGCACCATGGACATGGGGGGGGATGTGTGCACAAGTTTCTTCACAAAAGAAAGGGTCCTACAAGAGCTCATTAAGCTCAGGGTGGACAAGGCAATAGGACCTGATGGCGTACATCCCAGGGTACTAAAGGAGCTAAGGGTGGAACCAGCAGAACCATTATCAGAACTGTTTGGTGAGTCTCTGAGCACAGGAGAGGTCCCGGAAGACTGGAGAAGGGCTCATGTGATCCTGTTCCACAAGAGTGGTAGCAGGGAGGAGGCAGGGAACTACAGACCAGTCAGTCTTACCTCAGTAGTGGGCAAGATTACGGAGGCACTCCTTGAGGAAAGGATAGTGCAACACCTGGAATCCATAGGAGCACAGGATCCAAGACAGCATGGGTTTACAACAGGAAGGTCCTGTCAAACTAATTTCTTAGATTTCTTTGACTGGGTAACCAGAGTGGTGGACCAAGGGGGTGCAGTTGATGTCACCTACCTTGACTTCAGCAAAGCTTTCGATACTGTTCCACATAGAAGAATGATTAGTAAGGTGGGTAGGCTTAGGGTGGGTCAGAAGTTGGTCAACTGGGTGGCAAACTGGTTGGCGGGCAGAAAACAGAGAGTGGTGGTAAATGGTATACAGTCAGAAGAGATGCAAGTCACAAGTGGGGTACCTCAGGGATCAGTCCTGGGGGCCAGTCCTCTTCAATATCTTCGTCAGTGACATTGCAGATGGACTGGAGGGTAAGGTTTGTCTGTTTGCAGATGACACCAAGATCTGCAACAGAGTAGATGATCCAGATGGGATAGGCAGAATGAGAAGAGATCTGGATAAACTGGCAAAATAGTCAGAAAAGTGGCAACTGGGGTTTAAAGCAAAGAAGTGCAAGATCATGCACATAGGGAAGAGAACCCCTGAAGCCACCTATAGGTTGGAAGGGGGAGCTGCTAGCAATCACAAGGGAAGAAAGAGACTTGGGCATCATCCTCACAGATGACCTGAAATCATCCAAGCAGACTACTAAAGCAGTAGGTAAGGCTAGAGGGATGTTGGGGTGTATTAGTAGGGGTATCACAAGTCATAAGAGGCAGGTGATAATCCCTCTTTACAAGACACTGGTTAGGCCCCATCTGGAGTACTGCATGCAGTACTGGAGGCTACACCTGCACAAAGACATTAACAAAATGGAGGCAGTCCACAGAACAGCAACCAAAATGGTGCAGGGACTGCATCAGAAAACATAAGAGGACAGATTAACGGAGCTCAATATGTATACCCTTGAGCAACGGAGGGAGAGAGGTGATATGATCGAAACATTCAATCGTCTTAAGGGCATTAACAAGGTAAAAGAGTCTAACATGTTTCAATATAAGAAAAAAAGCAGGACAAGAGGACTCAGCATGAGATTAGAGGGAGGCTGATTAAGGGGTAATGTGATAAGGTTCTTTTTCACAGGAAGGGTGGTGGATGCATGGAACAGCCTACCTCAGGAAGTGGTGGATAGGAATACAGTGCATGGCTTCAAACAGGCATGGGATAGGCATAAGGGAGCAATACAGATGAGTATGAATAGACAGGTCATTGACAGAGTACAGCCTATGGCACATTCGTAAGGAAGGAAAAATGGTCAGACTGGATGGACCTTGTGGTCCTTATCTGCCATCAACTTCTATGTTTCTATATAAGACAATGACAGGTAGAGGTGGGAAAAAACGTGCTTGGTCCAGCCCAAGCAAATCTACAATGGAGAAACAGGTTGGTGATGCTGAACCTGAATGTGAGTGACAGCCGTATTCAACGCCCGAAAATATTCTTTACCCCTTCCAACCCTATGTCTTCCAGTAACAGTAGTACCATGGCTGGCACAGGACAAAGTGATAGAAGAAGCACAAACAGAAGGACACTGTTCTCGCCTCCTACCTCAACCACCAATGTGTCTCCATCTCTCACCAGTGCCATTCCATCTGTCATTACCACTACCACTATACAGACCCTGTCTTCCTCTTCCACAACAACAACAGCAGCATGACTACTACAGCCAGTCCTGCAACTGTGATACTGAGTTGAACAAGATGGCTGCAGTGCTGCTCCGTGCCTGCTCCTCAGCCACGTCGTGTCTCTGGAAGTTTTTCCCTATTATGGTTAGCTTATTTGTTTTGCTCTAAAGAACTAAAACTGGAGTATATTTGAGAAACGCAATGGGAGATTTTTGCTGACTCAAAGTCTGGTGGTTTAAATGCTGGCTGTTCAGTAGCAGTGTTGGTCAAGTGAACTGGAATTAATTTTAAGGAGCAGAACATATATGGAGACCTTGTAGCGATGAAGAGAACGGGAGCACTTTGGTGCTGAAATGCTGCACCGAATTTAAAATACGGTATGATACCTTTGCCTATGGGGGGCTATAATGGGACTTTTTCATTACACGAATGAGTTACTACACTCAGTGAAGCGTTTCCTCTGTCAGTCTCTTTTCAGGTAATGCTGTCCAGATGTAGCCAACTTTTGGATTTGCTGACCCAGGTTTCCAATCTCGAGGAGAAGCATGGAGAACGCTGTCACAGCCCTGTATAATGGAGAACAGTGAGTCAGATTAAGCAGAGGAGGATTTATGCTGCCCTTGGTTGATGGTATAAACCAGAATGGTTTGGGATTCCTAGATAAGGTAAAAGAAGGATGGAGCAAACTTTGTCTGAGACTCGTAAAACAGTGTCACTATGTGGAAAACACATATACAAGGACGCCGTAACAGTAAGAGTCAGAGTCTGGTAAGAGGTATTTCCCCCAGTAAGTGTTTCATTACTTCCTCATTTAGTAGCTTTTTCTGGGGCTCATAATGACACTGTTTTAGTGACCCATGGATTTTGACTTTGGGATAAAAACTGTCTTAAAGGATACCTTCTCTTTACTTTCTCTGAAATTCAGACTCCTGATTTATGTACTCTATTATTTTGCAAGAATCTCTCTTTAATTTCCATTCATTAAAGAGTTTATTTCTAAATCGGGACCTTATAATATAGATGTTATGCTGTGGACTCCTAGTTTTGGAGCCATTTGTTATACATCTTTAGCCCCGCTTACACCACCTGATTTGCAGCACATCAACCCATGCACAACAGTTAATTCGCTGCAAATCCCACCATGTGGACACTCACCAGTGTGCTTTAGGATGTGTCCGATTTCACTTTTTGATCCACCACCAGAAAGGGAATGTTTAGTGGATCAGGCATGTTGCAAGGTGGTGTAAATCCTCTTCTACACTTGAACAGCTGCAGAGGCCAGTTTCACAGTCCTGCACCAACAAACTCTAAGCGTGCCCCACTGAAGGAACAGTCCCGCCACAGCACACACTGCAGAGCTGCGTGGAGGGCTGTGTAAACAGTTTATTATGGGCTCAGCTGTCAGCGCATCAGAAAGAAGCAGTCAAGATTCGGGAGCAATGCCATAATGTAAACATGGCTTTTAACACCTGCGGACAAAACTTTTGACACGGGAATGTAATTTTGCTGCTGTGGTTGTGCCATTTATGAACTTTGGATTTAATATTTTCCTAATAGAATGCTCTCTTTCTGTACACTTTGCTTAATTAAATCCATCTGCTCCAGATAATAACTTAACAGACCCAGAATAATGAGAGAGTTTTTTAGTTATATATACTAATTTACAGACCCCTGTATTTATCAAGCCTGGAAGGTTGATTTTAAAAAACGCATGGACTCCTGATTATAAATGAGCCACAACCTTGCACAGATGAAACAAATTTATTTTCCATTAGTTTAATAACTTTTAAAAATCAGCATATATTTTAACATGTTTAAGTTAATTAATTGCTGTTATTTACAGGTCAAAGGGAATCTGGACTATCAGCCCTTTAATAGGGCTATGTCAACAACAACAAAAAAAAACAATAGCCTGGTCACAGGAGCTTTTGATGTTAATTGATAATTAATCATTAACTGGAAATATTATCTGGCAGATTGTTATAAATTTCAGCTTTGTTCACTAGTTGTGTAATAGATATAATACAGATTTGGAGCTGCTTTGTTTTATTTATTTGCTTATTTAAGAGTTTTACCAGGAAGGCACACTGAGCAGAGTACTGCTTGATTTCGGGTGCATCCTGGGGGAGAAGGAACAGAGGAGAAAAAAATACACACAATATATACATACAGAATGTAGGATATTAATATTCATATATACATACATACAAACAGAACAGAGGATATCAACAGCCGGTGATATAACTGAGATAGGCAGTAATACAAGGACCCAGCAGCTAAAATTCATTACACACAATTGGTACAGTAGCATTGTATGACAAAAGTCCACAAAAACAACATCAGCGAGGTCACAAGAAATGGACTAGACCCACTAGCCTAGACAATAGCCTAGGATTCACAGAACAGAAACTTGGCGTGAGTAGTTACATTAGTTATAAGGGTCCATTATTTATACTACTTTTGTATGTTGATGGTATCGGGTCTGGATTATTAATTGGAATACTAGCTATATTGACCATCTCCACCAAAGTGTATTGTGATCTTGCGTGGGATAGAAGACGCTTCAGACAAAATTAGCAGAACGAAACATATTATTTTTAATAGTATACAGCGGACTTCAGCAACGACAAAACAATAAAAATAAATTATTCTTCTAGAACAAATAGCGTTATATTCCAGGAGTTAGAATAATGCTAACTCAGGTAGAGTGTTGACAGACACACACCTATTCCTACAACTAACTCAACTCCTTTGGGTAAAGTCTTATAGGAGTTTCCCAAACATGTGACCAAAAGACTCCACCTTATTGCAGTGGTTTGATCAAAACCATAGTAGTTCATTTTTATTTTCATTAAAGAACATATTTTGCCCGTTGTTTATCTACAAATGTCTGAATTTGAAAACTAAACATATTTTAGTATAGGCAAAGGTAAAATTACAGTTAGTGTGTCCACCCCTCTGCCTGACACCATAAATGTTTGGAGCTTTCGGCCGGCCGGCTCATAATAGGGGAGGAAGAAGAAGGGAGCAGAAGCAAGCGGAGATCCTGACCTGCAAGTCCTTCCAGGTATCCCCTCACTATTTTCAGTTCCATATTTCAAACCAAAAAAAATATTAAAATACAAGGTACTTGACTTGGCAACGTAAAGGTTCGTGTTTACAAAGTGATTTGAACTACACCTCGCCAATTTAAGCACATGATCGTCGCGATAGTGCGAGCATTCGTGTGGTAAATCTTACATGCTCGGCACTATAGCGACCAACTGTTTTTAAGTCTGGGACTCCGAAGGCGTTTAAAGGGGATAAAGGAGTTAACATATCCAGAACAAGAACACGCTGAAAAACACTTCACGAGTACCCCTTAAATGCGGGTTTTGAAGACAGGGGTGTTCGCGGGACTAACTTTATATTAAATGTAAGACAACCATAGGGAACCCAAGCAGTGCTTACAGCGTATAAGCATTACAAGGACAGGAGGTTTTTACCTCCGTGCCGGCGTATATTTCATTCTCCCCTTTTACATTTTTAAATTTCCCTGTTTACCTATTCCTAAAGGCTGTTCTTCTATTTCCCTAACAGGCTGAGAAATCTGGAATTCCTTATGATTTAAGGAGGACTGATACCTTCGTTTTGTTTAAACGAAGCCCCTCCAAAGAAACACACATTACTATAATATTAAAGGGCAACTGAATTGCACCAAACAGGGAGGCGGTCAACAACAAGACAGGGGAACAAAATGGGTGGCCAGCCCAATGAACCAACAGACAGACACACAGTCACAAACAGAAACATAAAGTAAAGACATGTTGGTGCATTCCAGAATGAAGGAATAAAAAAAAAAAAGACCTTAACTAAAAAGAAGAAAGGGGGGGGTCTTTATCACATTCCTCCCCCCTTAAGATCTAGCATGAAGGATTTTAAACATACCCGGGGGGGGGGATGGGAGACCTCGATTGCTGCCATCAGATCCTATAAATAAGAGGATGGAGCCATAGCCCTCCCTCTCTAGGGCTCCACCTCGGGGTCCCTAAAACAAAATTACCTTAGAAATAAAAGAATAGACAATGAAATTCCTCAGAAAAATATCTAAGTTACTTTTCTACTAATCTTTATTTTATTCTCTACCCCGAGGCCTGTGGTCAGTAAAAGCGTCTCCCATACCATATCTCGATAGGAAATCAGCGTTGGAATTAGCTGAACCCTTTCTATATTTTATACTAAACTTATAAGGTTGCATTGCAAGGTACCACCTCATTATGCGTGGATTTTTGTCTTTCATTACATGTAACCACCGTAAAGGGTTGTGGTCTACCCATAGTTCAAATTCTCTGCCCCATAGATAGAGCGTAGAGCTTCTATCGACCATTATAACTAGGCATTCTTTCTCAATGACAGAATAATGCTTTTCCTTTCGTGTAGTTTTCGACATAGAAAATTACAGGGTGTTCTTCATTTTGTACTATCTATAGAGTACAGCCCCAATGCCAAATTAGAGGCATCGGTCTGCACAATAAAAGGTTGGGAAAAGTCAGGGGAATGTAAAACAGGAGAAGAGCAAATTCTAGCTTTTAAATTACAAAAGGCTTCCTCACACTCAGGGGTCCACTTGACTTTATCCGGTTTGGCTTTCTTGGTTAATTCCGTTAAAGGTTCTGCTACTGCAGAACAATTAGGAATGAACCGCCTGTAATACCCAATGAGGCCTAGAAATGATCTAACATCCTTCTTGGTTAGGGGACGGGGGCTTTTGGCAACAGCCTCGATTTTTGTAACTTCGGGTTTCACTGTCCCATTTCCAATTTGAAACCCCAAATATTTAGTTTCCTGCATTGCTAGGGAACATTTAGAAGGGTTGATAGTTAGCCCTGCTTTGGACAAGGTTGATAGTATAGCTCCTAGATGATGTATGTGCTCTTCCCAGGAGGGACTAAAGATCACTACATCGTCCAAATAGGCTGCGCTATACCTTGAGTGGGGTTGTAAGATGTTGTCCATTACTCACTGGAATGTCACAGGAGCACCGTGTAAGCCAAAAGGCATTACTGTGAAATGATATAAACCAATGGGGGTACTAAACGCAGTCTTCTCCTTATCATTTGGGTCTAGAGGTATCTGCCAATAGCCTTTTGTCAGATCCAGGGTACTAATATATTTAGCTGTCCCTAGCTGGTCTATGATGTCATCAATTCTAGGCTTTGGGTAGGAATCAAATTTAGACACAGCATTCAGACGCCTGAAATCAAGACAAAGTCGAATTCCCCCTTCTTTCTTTTCTACAATAACCATGGGGAAATTCCATTCACTATATGAAGGTTCAATAATTCCCAATTCCTGCATTTTTCTAATTTCCTGTATTACTTCACTTTGTAATTTTTCTGGAATCCTATAAGCTTTTTGACTAATAGGAAGGGCATCAGGTACCATAATATGATGGACAGCATCATGAACCCTTCCTGGTATGCCAGTAAATAGGGTTTGAAAGGGTTTTAGCATAGTTTGTAAAGTTAATCTTTGCTCAGGAGTTAGCAGTGGATTGATTTGTGCTTCAGATAAACTACCCATTTTTTCTAATCTTCCATAAGCTATATCTAACTCAGACTCGGAATTTTCTGGGAGAACAAAACTGCTTATAGTATGCGTCTGTTCTACCCAAGGTTTTAACAGATTTACATGATATATTTTGCTTTTCACCTTTTTGTCTGGTAGCTCAACTGAATAAGTCACAGGACCCATGCATTTCAATATGTTGTAGGGTCCTTGCCATTTCATGAGGAGTTTATTTTCAGAGGAGGGTAACAGTAGTAGTACTTTATCACCCAGGGTAAACTCTTTTGGCTTAGTCCCCCTGTCATAGTACCCCTTCTGTTTGATCTGTTGTTGTAGGTTAATCTGATGAGCCTTTTTGATATATCCCTTTAACCTCTGACGAAGTTTTTGCCAATATTCAGAAGGTTCTACTACCTGAGTGCTTTTCTTATTTTCCCACTCTTCCTTTATGATGTCCAAAGGACCTCTTGGGTTATGCCCGTATAATAACTCAACGGGAAAACCCAGTAGATGCCTGTGGAACTTCCCGATATGTGAACATCAAGTATGGCAGATAGATGTCCCACTTGTTACCCTTCTGCTACAAATTTCTCAGCATTTTTTAAGGTCTGGTTAAACCGCTTGACTAGCCCATCAGTTTGTGGATGGTAGGGGTAGTAAAAATGGCTTTGATGCCTAATGCTTGGTATAGCCGTTGAAGTAACTGTGAGCAAAATTAGTACCCTGTCTGTTAGTATAGTCTTGAGATTCCCATACGACTGAAAATTTTAACTAACTCTTCCGCTATTCTGGAAGCAGTAATTGTCCGCAGTGGTATGGCTTCGGGATACTTAGTAGTGTAATCTACCACTACTAAAATAAACCAATTTCCCTTTGCACTTTTAGGCAGTGGCCCTATGATGTCCATTGCAATTCTTTCAAACAAATTACCGACTAAGGGCATGGGTATAAGGGGCACTCTATCTTTCTGGCCTATCTCCACTACTTTCTGACATTCCGGGCAACTTTTGCAATATTCCGTCACCTGTTGATGGATCCCCGGCCAAAAAAATCTATGTAATAAGCGTTGTAATGTCCGATCTCTACCTAAATGACCAGCCATGGGTATATCATGGGCAACAGATAAGATTTTTTCTCGAAAGTCTATAGGAACCATCAATTGTTCTACCACCTCCCCTGTGTGTGTGTTAGTCTGTACCCTGTATAGAAGATCATCCTTGACTACATAATAGGGTTGCTGTGACCCTGAAGGGATGGTGGGTGTTACCTGTGCAAAGAAAGGAGTTAAAGTAACATCATTTTTTTGTTTAGTTAAAAACTCTTCATTAGACACTATACATTTATTATTCAATACATCCAGTCCGGTGTTTTCTTTTGTCCATCCATGTTTATCATTTCTTTTCTGGGATTTACTTTTCCTGTTTTTCCCAATAGTCCCGAACATTTCTTCTTCAAAAGGGAATAGCTGCCCTAGATTTTGTTCCCGTTTCACTTGTGCACGGGTAGTAACTGCTCCAACATTTGTATTTAATAAAGAGTCAAAATAAGGGTAATCATGACCAACTATCACTGGCACTGGCAGGGAAGGAACAATGCCCACCTTCATCTTGTGTAATGTTCCATTTACCTGGATGGTCATTTCCCTTAAAGGATACCAGTGAATGTCCCCATGTACACACTTGACCCCGGTAGTGGGTTCCCCCGGCTCTGGCTCTTTTACCAACGAAGCATGTACTAATGTTTGCTTGCTGCCAGAGTCCACAAGACCCATTACTACTATTCCCCCAATTTCTACAGGGGTGATGTAATGACCCTAATTAGCAAGGGCCAGATGTATGGGCTCCATTTTCTTTTTTGGACAAAATCTGGCAATATGCCCTTTCAATTTGCACTCATGACATATGATTTCCTGGCTAAATCTTTTACTGTGCTCTTTGCCCCCAGGTATACCACTGGCTTGTATTGGGGTTGCTGTAGAGGACTTTACTATAGGGGGTGGGTTTCTGCTACCTATAAATGTTCTAGGGCGTTGAGGCCTAGCAGTCAGATAGTCCTCAGCAAGTCTTATAGCAGCCTCAGAAGTCTCCGGACGATGCTCTTTGACCCACAGTTGTACGTCTGGTGGTAAAACACATATAAATTGTTCCAATACTACACTTTCCGTTATCTGGGCTACCGGTCGGGTATCAGGCTGGAGCCACTTGTAACACAAATCTTTTAGGTGAGTGTATAAGTCCTGGGGGGTATCGTTTGATTGGAATTTGTAGGCTCTAAAGCGCTGTCTATAGGTCTCTGGATTAATATCGTATCTTTTTAAGATGGCTTGCTTTATATAGTCATAATCATTTATATGGGTCAGGTCTGTGCGACTATATGCCAATTGCACCTTTCCAGTCAAATAAGGGGCTAGCCGGATGACCCACTGATCCCTTGGCCAAGCACAAGCAGTAGCAACCCTTTCAAAAGTCATAAGGTATGCTTCTATGTCATCAGAATCAGTCATTTTTACTAATCGTATATCTTTTTGGCCTACCCCAGGTGTCAAAGATGTTCTTGGTGAGCCCATAAGTTGTATGGCGCGTAGGGTATCATTCCATCTGGCTGCATTCTCAGCACGATCTCTTTCTCTTTCTATGCGATCCTGTTCCCTCTCTCTCTCCAATTCCACCTGTCGTAGACATAACCATCGAGGTAGCTCATGGGGACTCTCGGGGGGGTCTTCCTGAGGCATCTCGGCAGCTTGTGCCCCTGTTCAGCAGATTTTAAGTCCTCCATGTCTCCACTTTCCCCTTTTATTGTAGTCTTCGCCACCCTCTTCCGCACCACTGGCCCTAGTCCAGGGAATAGGGTTAACTTGGCTGCTTTTACAATGGACCTGGTGGCTGTTGTAGTCCGCTCGCCTGCCTTGTCTGTGTGCATAGGATTCCGGTCTGAACTCAGATCCAATAGGCCCCTTCGGACCCACTATCCCACTTCTAACACCAAATGTGATCTTGCGAGGGATAGAAGACGCTTCAGACAAAATTAGCAGAACGAAACATATTATTTTTAATAGTATACAGCGGACTTCAGCAACGACAAAACAATAAAAATAAATTATTCTTCTAGAACAAATAGCGTTACATTCCAGGAGTTAGAATAATGCTAACTCAGGTATAGGTGTTGACAGACACACACCTATTCCTACAACTAACTCAACTCCTTTGGGTAAAGTCTTATATAGGAGTTTCCCAAACATGTGACCAAAAGACTCCACCTTATTGCAGTGGTTTGATCAAAACCATAGTTCATTTTTATTTTCATTCAAAGAACATATTTTGCCCGTTGTTTATCTACAAATGTCTGAATTTGAAAACTAAACATATTTTAGTATAGGCAAAGGTAAAAATTACAGTTAGTGTGTCCACCCCTCTGCCTGACACCATAAATGTTTGGAGCTTTCGGCCGGCCGGCTCATAATAGGGGAGGAAGAAGAAGGGAGCAGAAGCAAGCGGAGATCCTGACCTGCAAGTCCTTCCAGGTATCCCCTCACTATTTTCAGTTCCATATTTCAAACCAAAAAAAATATTAAAATACAAGGTACTTGACTTGGCAACGTAAAGGTTCATGTTTACAAAGTGATTTGAACTACACCTCGCTAATTTTTGCTTTGCGGTCGTCGCGATAGTGCGAGCATTCGTGTGGTAAATCTTACCGCGGCTCGGCACTATAGCGACCAACTGTTTTTTAAGTCTGGGACTCTGAAGGCGTTTAAAGGGGATAAAGGAGTTAACATATCCAGAACAAGAACACCGCTGAAAAACACTTCACACAGTACCCCTTCGTACGGGTTTTTGAAGACAGGGGTGTTTCGCAGGACTGGCTTTTATATTTAAATGTAAGACAACCATAGGGAACCCAAGCAGCGCTTACGCGCTTGTATAAGCATTACAAGGACAGGAGGTTTTTACCTCCGTGCCGGCGTATATTTCATTCTCCCCTTTTACATTTTTAAATTTCCCTGTTTACCTATTCCTAAAGGCTGTTCTTCTATTTCCCTAACAGGCTGAGAAATCTGGAATTCCTTATGATTTAAGGAGGACTGATACCTTCGTTTTGTTTAAACGAAGCCCCTCCAAAGAAACACACATTACTATAATATTAAAGGGGAACTGAATTGCACCAAACAGGGAAGGGGTCAACAACAAGACAGGGGAACAAAATGGGTGGCCAGCCCAATGAACCAACAGACAGACACACAGTCACAAACAGAAACATAAAGGAAAGACATGTTGGTGCATTCCAGAATGAAGGAATAAAAAAAAAAAAAGACCTTAACTAAAAAGAAGAAAAAGGAGGGGGGTCTTTATCACATGTATGTACATGATTGTGACAGGGTAAAATGATAAAGACAGACTGAAATGAATACATCCAGTACTGAGAAACTCTAGGGGTCCCCAAGGGAGTCTCGCTTATCCTAGTATTAACAAGTTCCTGCCTTTGTACATTAAGAGACACTGGAGGAATTTGAGATAAGTTATAACCCATCGGTTTTACTGGACAATGGACCTATCTATGCCAGAATAAATTACCTGAAATTCACTGTAGGTGCCATTTGTAGGACCCTGCATTTAGCACCACAAGCTCTGGCTGGAGGGGAATGTTTGTAGGGGGATTAAAACAAGTGCACCGAGCAACATGCACTGCATGGTATCCTGCGGTATCCCCTGCACTGTTGGGTCCCACTGGCCAAACAGTTTGTTTTATTTTGGATCCTGTGGATGCAGTCTGCTAATTTTTTCTCCATCAGAGTAAGTCTGTGCATTGATCCAAAACTTGGTTCTTATAACCGTTAAGGTACAACTTGATCCCATCCCCAGGTCCATAAAAATGTCCTGTCACAGAGAAAGTGTTTATTTACTGGGAGTTACGGCTCCAGAAGCAAATGATTTGATACCTTTTATTGGACCAACACAGATGTAACAAAAAGAACAAAGTGCTTTAGCTCTCGGACCAACCCAGTCCTTCCTCGGAAGCTTAATGACAGTTATTTAGAAAATACCATACTTTTAACACCCAGATCATGCAGGAAAAAAAAACAGAACAATTTCCCATTGGTTTAAAATACTCATTTAAAAAATAACACAAGACCACATCAGAGAAGCTGAAAAATACCAGTTCAGCTTCAGCTGAAAAGGCTTAAAGGTCAGATGTGCTTAGAGCATAACAACATGCAAGGAGTGCACTGCACATAAATTAAAATGACTTAGAGATACCCCCAGAGTAAGATAAGGACATATCCAGCATAGATCTGTATAGCTCAATTATGAGTGCAGTTCATGAAAAACCAAACCTACTCAGATTATTATAATTGTAAGTTAAAAATAAGCCACACAAAACGTAACTACAAAAAATAATAAATACACATGGCATACAAAGGGTACAAAGCAAAGTATACCTAATGTGAGCAATGGTTGGAAACATTATACAACTGTACTCTCAAACTGGCTATTATGCTCCATAAGCCTTAAGGCCTTTAGTGTTCTAGCAGGAGTTTATACATGATAATATAAATTGGCAGTATATGAGCCAAACAAAAAGCTGCTTGTGAAGGATCACCAAGAAACTAAGACCATGCAATCTGATATGTGCAGATTTTAAGTTGATGTACTAAAAATGTGTAAGGAATCTGAATAAGAAATCATAGGAATTAAATCCCCCCTCCCCCCGGGGAAGAAAACTAGTTGTAAGGAGGTATACACACACACACACACACACACACACACACACACACACACACACACAACATCCTAATGCACTATTTTTCACATCAATCACTTCAAATGTTATTCAAAGGAATTAAACTTGTCCTGAACATCCAAGTAAAATAGATCATGCATCCTAATATGTACAGAGTTCAAAAATGCGACACTATATAATCATACTACTATATGCGCAGTAACAGTCCAAGGATTCTGAATAGAATCACAATAAAATGAAACCTCCACCCTCCCCAGGGTACGATAACCAGTTAGAAGTGAATGTACACTATATGCATGTGAGACATGAGTCCTAACATCCCTTCATTTCCACAATTCAAAATCACTACAATATTAGCACAACGTAATTTAATCTGTCAAGGACATCCATGCAAATGAGATCCTGCACCCCAATATGTTCAGAGTACAAAAAAGTGACCGTATGTAATAAAACTACTGTATGAAAAGTAGCAGGCAAGGAATCAGAATAAGACCCAATGGAATTAACCTTACCCCCACCCCTGGAGTGTAAATAAATAAGATTCAGGAGAGATGTGAGGTCCCAAAGGAGTTCCTATAGGAGTTCTCAAATGAGAAGTACAGGAAATGGATCTACTCATATTTTATGACATTTATACAAAGAATCTGTGGATGTCAAATCAATTGATGTGACTTGTATATTTTGATGAGATTTGTGTTGGATTGTTGTGTTTGTTTTGTAAAGGCTCTTTGCTGATCAGATAAACAGTTTTTGACTTTGACTTTGATTAGTTCTTTTTCAGAGGTGAGAGTCCTGAAGGGACTCAGTAATTTGAAAGTGGAGAAAGCAATGGGACCAGATGGGTTGCATTCAAGTGTATTGGGGGAGCTCAAGGAGGTACTGGCTGCACCTCCTATTTAATAGCTAACTGGAAAATAGGGTGCTTCTGGAGGACTGGAGGAGGGCAGTAGTAGTCTGACTTCACAAAAGTGGTAGCAAGGACAGCCAGAGGGCGCTGTGCTGAAGATGGCTGCTTGATTCTTCATCTCCCTGGATTCACCAAATATCATCATCATCCATCCTACAGATTCCAGACTTCCCACCTTCACCAACATCTGAGATCTTACTATATGTACATCGCAGAACAGCTCTGGTACAGTATTTTTATTGCCTCATAATTACTGAACGAGTTATCTACAGCTTTTCAATTTCTCTATTAAGGCCTACAATAATGGCAGACCAATCTCCATAACAGTTCTCTTAATAGAGTGGAGGCAATGTTTCAGCAACTAATAAGTGAAATCAATGTATTAAAAATTGCATCTCAACAAAATATCAATAATATGCAGGCACTTGATCAAAAAATCAGCGCTACTGATGTTAAAGCATCTCAAAATGAAGATTCAATTAACACATTACAGGCTACCATCAGGGAACAGGACAGAGTTATTAGGAACCTTCAGGACAAAATAGATGATATTGAAAATAGAAACAGACGTAACAATCTTAGATTTCTCAGATTTCCTGAAGGTGTTGAACTAGGAGACACCAGTGCTCTTCTAACTCATGTACTTCCTTCTTTGCTTAAATTACCAGCTGGCCAAGACCTAATCATTGAGAGATCTCACCGCACTTTAAATCCGAGGCCTGGACCCGACCAGAAACCCAGGCCCATCATTGCCAGATTTCTAAACCACGCACATACTGAACTGATTCTTCAAAAAGCGAGGCAATTAGGTGCACTTACTTGGCAAGAAAACAGAATCCTAATTTTCAGAGACTATTCTAAAGAATTATCTAACAAACGAAAAGCTTACAACCCAATTAAAACAATCCTTCATCAGCGTGGAATTAAGTTTGCACTGCGTTACCCTGCAACAATGCGTCTTTTTTTGAATGATTCTACCAGAGATTTCAGTACCCCAGAATCTCTCTCTGAATTTCTGAATTGGACACAGCCCGCACTTACATTGCCTTGCGATGCTAATGCAGCTCGTTCCTGCTCCAGCACAAGCACTAGAATTACAATGTCTTGCCCTTCCTGCTGAAACTATCCTTCAGGTCCCTGAGAAATCTGCAGCCATCATATCTGCCACTGTAGCTCCTGCCAGAAGCTCTGCATGCATACAAGAAAAAAAAGCATCTGGTTCTTCTCTAAATAATAATACCTGCTGTTTAAATAATATTTCCACCTCTCCAGCTTCCCATGTGGACCGTCACATCAGTTTTTCTACTCCTCTTACCTTGTCTAACAAATTCTCCCCACTCCAAGAAGATCTGCTCCAAGAAGATCTGCACTCATCTAGGGAGGATCTGAAACAGACTGTATCCAACCCCTTTACTCAAGACCAGAAGAAGCTCTCAATGGGTAATGACTCTCCCGATTCTTCCTGGGCTGACTTGTCCAGCTCTCCCTTTAAATCATCTGAACCACCCAAAAAGAAAAGGAGAAGAAAATCGAAGAGCAAGGCTACCTGAGGCTTTTCCCACTAAAAAAAAAAAAAATTTGTAAAAATACTATGGCCCATAATTAGATGTGCTATAGCAGTTTCTCACCAGAATCCCTCCTCTTCACACCACCTCACTCGATTCCTTCGGTACCTTTACCGAAAAGTGCAGTCTGTATTGCACCCAACAGGTTTGGAGCACTTAAATGCAGTAAATCGCTATCGCTGCTGAGAAGCCTGTATCTGTCTGTGGGAGGTGAGCCAATTGACACTGGAGGTATTTAATCCATGCGGGAGTTACTCTCAATGTATTCAATGGAAAAAAAAAATGAGAGAAAGAATAAATATTACAATGTTTGTAAGATCTCTTCTAATTAATCCTTGTGTGGTGCCAGACATTAGTATATATAATTGCTATTTACACTCTAATTTTTCATAAGCTTTGGCCACCATGTGGTCAGACGCATATATACATATATAGAGTTCTGTATTTCATATCAGTGTGCCCTTAACCCCTACTATTATAGCATTTTTCCACATAAATCCTATCATTTGGAATGTGGAGGATGATTAGACAAATACTCTAAAATCATTTACTTATTTAATATTTATTTTGCATCACTTCTGGTATGTAGTGCATCAGTTGCATTCCCATTATATCTCACAGATTTTGCACCAAAGTATGCTTCCAATTGTATTTCTGTACATTGAGTTTTTCTGCCTTTTCACATTATTCTTTATCCCATTTTCTTCCAAATTATTGGAACTTATAAAAATGATTCCACAATACACTGATGCACTATGAACCTGTAGTATATACTGCATTCCCTAACCTAGCTTATGTGGATTAATACACATCGGGTATCCTTTTATCTGGCTCACACTGTTTCAGCATTATCTGCTATCACGTTGGTATACTTTATTTAATATTGGACTTATTGCTAGGTCCAAGCTAATTCATTATGTTTGGAATTTAACACTATTACATAATTATCCTTTTTTATTTGGTAGAATGATGTTTTGTTTTTTCAGGGTAATGCTTTAATTACCTCAGCACAAATCTCAATTACACTTCTTTAATATACTGTTATATAAAGTTTAGTATCTTAAGATTATAGGGTAAACCGTATCTTGAGATTCACTAATTACTCTACACGCCTAGTAGTGTAGAGGAGAGTCCTAAATATTTACCGACTCTTATTGCTCTGCATTTCATAAAAGTTTCAAATTAATATTCTTGTTACTGAGTTTATACTAACGCTTGTTGGTTCTAATGTTTAATTACTTGATATTCCTATCTCTATACTCTCCTCTGAGACAAAATGAATACAAATACTCAATTATCTCGAACCCATACAAGTTAAGGCCCTGCATACATTTGTTTATTATATATATTTACCTTTGAATCTGTGACATCCTCCAAATTAATGGTATTGAGTCCTCATTCCTATTTGTAACTAATTACCTTATATCCTAGTACCATGAGTGATCTAATCTTACATTCATGGAATGTCAAGGGACTCAACTCGCCTTTGTAAATGTAAGCAAGTACTGACCTATCTTAAAAGCATAAAACACATATTGCTTTCTTACAAGAAACTAAACTTTTATCAGAGGATGTCGACAGACTTAAAAGGGACTGGGTCGGTCAAGTATATGTGTCATCTTCTCCATCCAAAAAACATGGGGTTGCTATCTTAATACATAAATCTCTTAATTGGCCCCCCATAAAAATCATTAGAGACCCGGATGGTAGGTGGATTATAACCCTATTAAACACCACAGCAGGTCCGCTTATGTTTGTGAATGTATATGCATCCAACTTTGATTCACCCATTTTCTTCCATAATCTATTCCAACAAATTATGATTAATAATAAAAATAACTCACCTATTCTTATTGGTGGTGACTTTAACTTAGCACTACAAGCATATTTAGACAGAAGTAACTCATCACATGATGCCCACCCCGTAGTATTAATGCTCTATCAATGCTTATGAAGGATTTAGGTCTCTCTGACATTTGAGACTACATCATCCCAGACAACGAGATTACACCTTTATTCCTCTTTACATAAATCATATAGTAGGATTGATTATTGGTTCTCTTCTCCCTCATTACTGAAAAAATTATTGATACATCGATTCTCCCTATTGTTATATCTGATCATTCCTCTATCAGTTTGCATTTACTCTGGGGTCCACCTTCTTCTAAATCCCCATCTTGGCTTAGACCCACTTTTACTCAGAGACCCTGAATTCACCCTTGGATCAAAACCCAGATTCAAGATTTTCTTTCTATTAACGATACTCCAGATATGTCTCAAGGTACTATCTGGGAAGCATTAAAGCCACTATTAGAGGTAAAATTATTAGTTATGCAGTGCATAGAAAGAAATTAAGAGAACAACAATTAGCTAATTTAGAAAAATCCTTAAAGAAAAAGAAACCCAATACTATAAATTAAATAAACCCAATCATAATTCACAGCTTCATCTGGAAATTCTACAATTAAGAATTAAAATTAACGAGTTGATATCCAGGAAAGCTGAACTTGCCCTTTTTAGAATTAAACACGGTTATTGGGAACAAGGGGGATAAATGAAGAAAGTTGCTGTCTTACCAGCTAAAAACTCAACAGATGCAGAGACATATAGCAGGTCTAAAAGATCCATCAGGTCAGACACACACAGACAACCTTTCAATCAATCGTATTATGCATCCTTTTACCATCAACTATACGCAACCTAATACTACAAATCCCAACCTAATACAACATTTTCTGGAAAATTGAATCTACCCCACCTATCCCTCAGGACAAAGCTGTGCTTGATAAACCAATCACTTTACAGGAAATCCAAACTGCTTTATCATCATTAAAAACGGTAAAGCACCTGGCAGTGATGGGTTCCCTATTGATTTTTATAAACCCTATCTGACACTCTTTGTCCTGTATTAGTCAATGTATTCCAAGAAGCAACCTTAATAAAGAAACTCCCATGCACAAATGACCAAGCCATCATAACAGTCTTACCAAAAAAGACAAAGACCCTTTATTTCCTTCAAACTATAGACCGATCTCATTTCTTAATACTGATGGAAAAATCTTTGCCAAATTATTAACTCTCCGCTTAGAATCTTTAATGACTAAACTCATCCATACTTCTCAATCAGGATTTATCAAAAATAGAAACAGTTCCGATCATCTTCGCTCATTACTCAATTTAATTCACAAAGCAATAACTCTTAAAACCCCTGCAGCTGCAATAGCCATTGACTTTGAGAAAGCATTTGACTCTCTCAATTGGGAATATCTATATCAGGTGCTATCTCAGTTTGGCTTTGCAAATCATTTTTGTGCTTGGATTCAATTATTGTATACCTCCCCTTCAGCTCGAGTTCTCACGAACTCTATTTTGTCCCCCTCCTTTTACTTAGCAAGAGGCACCAGACAAGGATGCCCCTTATCGCCTTCATTGTTTATACTTGCCATGGAACCTCTTTCTGCGTCCCTACATCAATCCAGTACAATTAAAGGCATTACTATTGGTAACTCTCACTATACTTCACTCTCATATGCAGATGATCTCCTTATTTTACTTGAAAACCTTGAAAGTTCTGGGCAACCTTTAGTTAAACTACTGAATGACTTCACCTCCCACCCGGACTAGCTCTAAACCTTAACAAATCTGAACGCTACCACTGAATACCCTTTGTAGTCCCTCATGAACAACTCATTAGGCTTTGGCCCCAAGGTATATCTTATCTTGGCATTTGGATCACCCGACATTGAATAAATTATGGGATGCTAATCTTTCCCTCTGTTAACCAGTATCCAAACAACACTTGATAGATGGAAGCTACTTAAACTTTCTTTTAATGGTAAAATTTCCGCCATTAAAATGTCAATAACTCCTAAAATATTATACCTATTTTCCAATATCCCTTTGATACTTCCCTCTAGTTTTCTTACCAAAATAGACAAAATTATTGGCAGCTTCATTTGGGAAGGCAAAATACCTAGATTTAGTCGTAATAAACTTAGATCCCATTGGTCAAAAGGTGGCTTTGGCCTTCCTTGGTTCCAAGCCTACTTATGGGCTTTCCGTACATCTCAAACAATTAAATGGTTTAACAAACCCAACATCCAGTCTCCTTTATGGGTCAATATGGAAACATCCTTATGTCCTGGTAATGTGGTGACTTCTTTCCTTTATAACACCCTTACCTCTTCTTTAAAGTCTCACCCTACCATAGCTGCTTCTATATTCTATTGGAAAATCATTCACAAGCATATTAAATCTAAGCCCAAACCCTTAGTTTACACCCCCACCTGGGGTAACCACCATATATCTCTTGATAATCACCCCATTTTTTGTTGTACCTGGAAAAATAAGGGTATTCTCTTTTTGCAGGATATACTTGAACCCAAGTCATTAAAGTTAAAATCTTACACAGACCTCACGAGGCATATGGAATCTTCCCCATCAGAATTTTGGAAATATCTACAGCTTAGCATCGCATGCAACTCTTACCTCACACCCTTCTATCAATTCTCTGTATGATAAGCACATCTCTAAATGGATAAAAACAACATCCAATTTAAATAGCACTGTTTACAAAGATATTTGTGATATCCTTCCTGACTACTCTGTCAATGCTAAAAACAGATGGAGTACTTTGCTACAATATAATATCACCAATGCACAATGGTCCAGATGTTGGCTCTCCTGTCACAAATCTTTTAATGATAAACACAGTTCCCTCATTCAAACCAAGATCCTTCATTTGTGGTACAGAACTCCTGTTGTATTACAAAAAATGGGTTTATTGAACAATAACAATTGCTGGCGCTGCAGTTCCCCCAATGGGGATTTATTGCATATCTTATGGCACTGTTCCCTCATACAAAAGATTTGGCACTATACTCAAAGATTTGCAATGAAAGTGGTAGGTCAACCTTTTACACTAGACCCTAAACATTGCATTCTTGGTATTTTTAATCACCGTTTTATAAAATTTCATATTCTAGAGCAGATGGTTAAATATACTCTTCCTTCAAGTTAAACGCATCAATCCTCATGCATTGGAGATCCAACATAATCCCTACCCTTCCCGGTATCATTAACCAACTATTGCAATATGCCTCTCTGGACCGTATGACATATATCTTGTCTGACCGACTCATGTTATATAACAATTGTTGGCAGGGCTTTTTTAATTTTTTGGAATCAACTAAATCTTCCAACACCAATGTATGGACTTAATATATATGGATTTTCCCCTTTTACTGATACATCATTGTAGTCTCGCTTTTTTCCCCTTTTTTTATAGTTTCCCTCTCTCTCTTCTTAACTTTCTTATATATCTTTTCTTTCCTATACTCTGTTCTCAATCATTCTTTATTACTCCACAATCCTTTTACGAATGTACTTTTTTCCCTTTTACAGCATCATATATAATTATGTAACATTTTAATATAAACCGTATCTAATTATACTATCCGCTTTAAGTTCACTACGAATATCAAGTATATGCTAATTACATGACCTGTATTGTTTACTATATTTTAAACCAAAAGCTCCTTGTATTATTGCAGCAATGTTCTTATTATATGCTGCCTCAATTTCTTTAAAAAACAAATCCTGACATTGTACTGTACTGTAAGAGGTTTGTCTGTATATCTTATGAAAAATTAATAAAAAAGTTTAACTACAAAAGTGGTAGCAAGGAGGAGGCTGGCAATTATAGGCCGGTCAGCCTGAAATCAGTAGTGGGAAAGGTAATCAGATAACTGCTGAAGTAAAGCATGATGGAATATCTTGAATCCACTGGATTATAAGACCAAGGCAGCATGGATTCATTTGGGGGTTTCATGTCAAACACATCTGATAGATTTCTTTGACTGTGTCACCAAGGAATTAGATCAATTGGAAAAATGGTGGACATGACCTACCTAGATTTCAATGAGGCTTTCAACACTGTGGTCCTAAATAATGATCTAAGTATTGTGAAAGGCTTTCTGTCAGGGATCCTATCCCACTAAAATTCAGTTTGATAATCTAAACACAGGAAGAGAGAAGGGTCCTAGAAACCTTGAAAAATTATTTTAATGTTGTTATTAAACATGTGGACAAGGGGGAGCTTTAGTCCCTCTGAATAAAGAAGACTATGTAAGTGAGGTTTATTGTCAATTGGGAAATGCTACTTTCTATGAGAAGATGAATTATAATCCAACCTGGGAGTTCAAAAGTGTGATTGATGAACTAGTAAATAGAATGTGTTTAGAAGGTCATACTGATAAACATGAGAGAGACTTTCTGATCAGGGAAACACAAACCCTGGTGACTTTTTATTTGTTACCCAAAGAGCATAAGACTTTAGCAAATCCTCCTGGCTGCCCGATAGTCAGTGGGATAGGATCCCTGACAGAAAGCCTCTTACAATACTTAGATCATTATTTAAGACCACATGTTCTGAATTTGACCTCCTATTTAAGGGATACTAAGGACGTTTTGCAAGTCTTAGCAAATTACCACAGTTATTCTTCTGTAATCCTAGTAACTTTGGATATAGAAACATTATACTCCAATGTCCCCCATGAGGGGACACTGGATGCTGTTTCATTCTATTTAAATCAGGATCCAAATCCTACAGTACCTCCCACCAATTTTCCCCTTAAACTATTGGAGGTTGTGCTAAAATTCAGCATATTCTTTTTTGGCAAAGCTATTTATATGCAAATAAAGGGAACCACAATGGGGGCAACATGCACCCCGTCAGTAGTCAGTCTTTATGTAGGATGGTGGGAACAACAATATATTTTTGAGGTGTCAAGGAATCCCATCCTCAGACATATTGCTCTGTGGAAGAGATTTATTGATGATATACTTCTTTTCTGGACTGGAACAGAGTTGGAACTACAGAATTTCATGGAATTTTTGCATACAACTAATGAGAATTTGAAATTCTCATATGTAGCTAGCAATAAAAAAGTGGCCTATCTCAATATACACATTATACAAGCCACTAGTGGCAATTTGAGCCCAGATATGTATAGGAAACAGGTGAATGGAAATACAGTTTTAGTAGCCTCTAGTTACCATCCTTCTCATACCCTGGCGAGTATGCCACAGGGAGAAGTTGTATGTACTAAAAGGAACTGCAGTGAATATATTTTTTTTCAGAAGAATGCAGACATTTTGGAACAATGTTTAACAGAAAGGGGTTATAGTAGCGGTAACATTAAACAAGTTAGGATTAATGTCCAAAAGATGGATAGAAATATGCTTTTAATGAACAATGTGAGGGAAAATAAAAGTGCTGAAGGAAGGCTAAATGCAGTAACAACATTTTCTGCACATGCATCAGCCTTCTCCAAAATTAGTTCTAAACATTGGAGTGTTTAAGCAGCAGCAGAAACTCTTCAGCAGGTTGCAACACAATTGCTAAGATTCTCTTATAAAAAGGCCATGAGCCTTAAGGATAATCTTGTGCATAGTCATTTTATAGACAGAAAAGAACAGCAGACTTGGCTAAATAGACCCGTGGAATGTTTCAGATGCCAGAACTGTACATACTGTAATGTTATCACTACTAGTAAAACTTTATTTTCACAGAATAATAAGAACGTATTTACATTTAGGAAAATGATGAACTGTAATACTGCAGGAGTGATTTACTTGGCAACTTGCACCTGTGGGGTGTTTTATGTGGGGAAAACAGAAAGAAGTCTTAAAGTAACAGTTGGTGAACATCAAAGGGCAATAACAAACAAAAATGTGACATATGCCAAAGCACCACATGTTGTGACAAATCAGCGTGGTAATGATGAACACCGTTTAAGTACCTAGCACTAGAAAAAGTATGCCCCAATCCAAGAGGTGGTGACTTTAGAAATGTTATTTTGTGAAGAGAAGCCTTTTGGATTCTTATTAAAAGCACATATAACTTCAGGCTTGAATTGGGGCTTTGATATGAAACCATTCTTGACCAAAAGACATTGAAGCTCTTTTGAAAAAGAAAGTAGTTAATAAAGCTTCCTAAAAGAGCCCAGAATGAGAAGTACTATGTCAGGATCTAGCTCTGGGATGCCAGTAAATCGCAATGTTATGGTTTTAGTGACAACAGCTTTTGTACCTTGAGATGTAGGGAGGTTTTGATTGAGGAAACAATAAATTCTCCTTTCTCTGTATTTAATATGCTTCTTTATTAATATTATGAGGTCTATGACTCAATTGTGTGTTTGGATACCTTTGTTCTCAACTATTTATAGCTGTCTTAGTTTTTTCCAGCCCTTTTCCCTTATGCTATGTATTTAATCAATTATGAGTCTTTTGAATTCTGTCTGTTCTGTGTTTAACTGATTAAGTGATTTAATTACATTGTGCATTTTATTGGTCTATGGATGATTTGTAATTGTGAGTTCACTTTGATTAGATGTATTTATTGGTGTGATGTTTAAGTGTGATTGAGAAAGGGTCATGGTGACCAGAAATGCATCAGGCAGTTTTTCACTTTAATAAAATGGTTTTATTATAATACTGCAGTGTCAGCGAATTTACTGGTGGTGGGTGAGTGTCTGGTTATGCAGTTATTGACAATTTAAGTTTACCAAGAGCACCCCCTTCTTTGTGTGAGCCCTTGTGCTTTTTTCTATGATTGCTTTAACCTCTAGGCTATACTGCCAGCTGGTCATTAAAAACTACACATCCCAAGGCTGGCTCTGTGGTGTCAACAGGTATTGGGACCCCATATCAGGATTTCTAAACCCTGGCTGTGTTCATGTCAGTAGAAATTTCTGGGGCTGCCACAGCACTGACTTCTGTCTTATTATGTTCCCTCTCTTACAGCCTTTTCTCTTACAATTGCGGGTGTGAACTCAGGTCTACAAGATGCAGATGTGGCTATGTACCTACTGGCTTGGCATCATGTGGCCAGACTTCACATGTATAGTTTTTCTGTTTTGTTTTGTTTTTTTAGTTGTTTAACCAGGAGTAGCACACTAAGCTAAAAGCTTTTTTACAGGTGTGACCTGGGAGCACAGCAAAGTTAAATGACTTGCTCAGGGTCACACAGTATGTGAGTGGAAAGCTGTGGGATTCAAACCCAGGTCTGGTCTGCTGGATGTCACCAGATTTGAAGCTCAGAACCTTAAACCACTGCTGTATACTGTTTTTGATTATCAGCTGGCAGCATAGCCTAGGGGTTAAAGCAAAGAGCTGTGAACAAGCTTCTTTCATCCAGCAGAATGGATTTTGTTTCCATCATCCTCTACTTGTATATTGTGTGACCACAGCAAGTCACTTATCCTCCCTGTGGTCCCAAAACACACCCAGAAACAAGCTGTAGCTGTGTGCCTTTCCTGGACAAAGACAGTAAAAACAATCTGAGCATGTTGACTTGAAAAGAAAAAAAATGGGACACCATTAATTGTTTATTATTTGCAAAAACACATAAACAACATTGTTAAAATATGCATAATCTGAAATGCATTATCAAGAGAGTAGTTTACTTTTTTTTATGAAGTTAAAAATATAACAGTTTCTTATTGAAATACTTTGGATGGAATGGGATTTTCTACCATAAAGGAAACAAATGAATCTGGCTGATCCTGCCGCTCATGGCCTTCCAGCGTTTCTTTCACTCTGCAGCTATGCTAATGGACTGTAACGTTCTAGAATGCCATTCCTACTGTAATGTAAAAAAAGAAAGAAAAAAGGGAGAGACAGGCTGTATATGTGGGTGGGTGGGGGTGTGTGTGTGTGTGTGTGTGTGAAGGTGTGTGTATGTGTGTGTGTCTGCCTCTGAGAGGAGTGCTGAAAGGGAAAAAAATTATCACAATTAATTAAATATAATATATGGGTGGGTGGGTATAAAAAACAGAATTTTGCACACACCCTTGGTGTGGGATATTTTTAGAAACCCCTCGAACTTTGTCTTGGGGTTAATGTAGCATCCAACACCTCATGTGTGTGTATGTAAAATTCTCGATACACACACCCACCCATATATTATTCTATATTTTAATAATGCAGTTCAGATTATGCATGTTTTAACAATGTTGTCCATCTATGTGTTTTTGCAATTAATAAACATTTAATGGTGTCCTATTCTTTTTTTTCTTTTCAAGTCAAATCTGGATAGAAAGAGCATAATATTTTCAGAATCATAACACATTCTCAGATAGTTTTTACTGTCTTTGTCCAGGAAATGCACACCACTACAACTTGTTTCTGGATATGTTTTGGGACCACAGGGAGGTTAAGTGACTTGCTCTGCTCACACAATATACAAGAACAGCGGGTTGTAATCAAAACCCATTCTGCTGGATAAAAGAATCTTGTTCACAGCTTTTTGCTTTAACCTCTAGGCTGTACTGCCAGCTGTTAATCATAAACTACACATTTCAAGGCTGGCCCCATGATGCCAGGCCAGCAGGTATGAAGCCACATTTGTATCTTGTAGACCTGAGTTTACACCCAAAATTGTAAGAGAAAAGACCGTAATAGAGGGAATGGAATAAGACAGAAGTTGGTGCTGTGGCAGCCCCAGAAATCTCAATCTGTACTGACATGAACATAGCCAGGGTTTAGAAGTCCTGATATGGGGCCCAAATACCCGCTGTCACCACAGAGCCAGCCTTGAGACATGTAATTTTTAAAGATCAGCTCGCAGTATAGCCTAGAAGTTAAAGCAATCCTAAAGATGGATTATTAACAGTTTGAAATGTAAAGGTGATAACTCAGTAGTTTCAATGCACATACAAAACAATTATTATAAATGTTTAAAGTGTTGTAGTAATACCTTAAAAAACACACTTAATAAAACAGATGATTTCCTATTTAACCTATAGTAAATGGAGGGCCAAGTTCCTCGGTGGCATCATTTCCTGTCAGGAGCCTGAAACATACGGCTGCCCTCAGCCCTTAATTACAGGCTAATTTGCATATGAATAACTCTGGACTACAAAGACTCACAGATAAACACAATATTTATGTATTGAATTTTGATGGCCAGGTTGGCCCACTGGGCCCACGAAAATCCCTTTTTCAGGGGTGACCCAGGGAACAGAAGCAATACAATACATACAATCAGGTGATCCAGAAGCAATACAATACATACAGTCAGGTGATACAGGGTTACGAGAAGTAGACAAGATAATGAGGATAACAGTACAGGCAATTATTCAAATCGTAGACCATAAGTGCAACACTTGAAAGATTTAAGGATTTAAGGCATGATTTAATGTAGGTTAAGGTGAGAAGAGAGGGAAGAAGAGTGTTGAGATTAGGATCGGGGGTGATTATCCTGTACCCTCACAGCGGCATGAGCTTGTCCTGAGCAAATGGGACTTAAGCCTAGTGCAAAAGATTGGTAGTGAGGGGGCTTCCTGTACTAGAGGTGGGAGAGTGTTCCACAGTTTAGGGACTGTGAGAGCGAAGGAATTGCCTCCCTTGTGAGTCTTGATTCTGGGGATTGCCAGTAGAGACAGTCCCGAGGTCCTGAGCATTTGAGGGTTAGGCTTAGCCATGATTATTCCTGTTAGGCTTGGTGGGGCCTCTGGGCTCTGCAATTTGTATGCATGGCAGAGCAGGGGATACTGTAGATAAGCCTCGAAAGAAGGCCATTGCAGCTGGGCTAGTGAGAGGCAGGGGTGACTTCTTGGTTGACATATTGTCACAAACCTCACGACCTTGTTGTACAGGACCTGAAGCCTACTAACCTCACCCTTTGCCATGCCCTGGATTACCGGGGCAGCATAGGTTAATGTGGGTAGGAGGACACTGGAGGCGACTGCTTGACTAGCCTCTTGGATAAGTTGTTTTTTTAGCCTGTACATGGTGCCAAGTTTGACGTGGATAGACCTTGTTACCTGGTCAATGTGGGACTTAAAGGTGAGACCTTGGTCAATAGTTTGCCCTAGGTATTTTATGTTGTCAACTACGTCTATTCGTTTATCCTCAAGGGTAGTAAGTTTTAGGGAATTGGTCCGATCTCTGGCCAAGGGATCTAGGACCAAACAGCATGGCTTTTGTTTTTGCTGCATTGAGGATCATTCTGTTTGATGTGAGCCAGGCCTCGAGTGTGTTTAGGTTCCCTTGTAGGAGATGGCCCAGATCATGTGGTGTGGACCTGGCTCAGAAGATGACAGTATTGTCTGCATATTGAACTACTGAGCTATCCCCACAGTGCCAGTTTAGGTCATTTGTGAAGAGAGAGAACAGGAAGGTCCAAGAATTGAGCCCTGATGCACACCCTCCTTGATGGGTAAAGGGGCAGAAAGCTTTCCCTTCCAAATGACCCTCTGGGAGCGGCCTGAGAGGTAGCTCTTAAACCAGTTTAGGGCCTGGGCATCAAGCCCAATGCCTTGAAGCTTAGTAAGAAGAAGGTTGTGGTCCACAAGGTCAAATGCCTTGGACAGGTTTATGAAGATAGCACCCGTCGACTTGCCCTCATCCATTGCCCTGAATAGGTCCACTGTGAGTTTGATGAGTGCCATGTCTGTTCCATGGTTTGCCTGAAAGCCATGCTGTGAAGGGGCTAGGATTTGGTGGAGCTCCAGGTAGTCTCTCAGTTGCCCATAGACTAGTCTTTCTTGCAATTTGGCCAGGGTACACAACAGGGAGATGGGCCTGTAATTGCCAATTTGTTCATGAGAGCCACCCTTGTAAACATAGAAACATAGAATCTGATGGCAGATAAGGACCGCTTGGTGCACCTAGCCTGCCCATTTCCCTACCTAACAGATAAGCTGCAGATCCTAGTTAACCAACAGCCTACTTCCTCCTACCCCCCACTAGAATTGCCTTATGTCTGTCCCATGCATTCTTGAATTCCCCCACTGTTTTTGACTCTATGACCTCCTCAGGAAGGCTGTTCCATGTATCCACAACCCTCTCTGTGAAGAAATACTTCCTCATATTACCTCTTAGCCATCTCCCCTCTATCTTCAAATTGTGCCCCCTTGTTTTTGCACATCTCTTTTTCTGAAAGATGCTATCCTCTTGGACTTTGTTGATTCCCTTGAGGTATTTGAACATTTCTATCATGTCCCCCCTCTCCCTTCCTTTCCTAGAGGCTATACATCTTTAGTTCCTTTAGTGTTTCTTCATATGTCTTCTGATGCAGACCCTGCATCATTTTGGTTGCCCTCCTCTGGACAGCCTCCACCCTGTCTATGTCTTTGTGGAGATGGGGTCTCCAGAACTGTACACAGTACTTCAGATGTGGTCTTACCAACTGTCTGTACAGAGGTCCAACAACTTCCTGTTTTCTACTGGTGATGCCTCTCCCTATGCATCCCAGTATTCCCCCAGCCCTCCTTACTACCTTCTCACATTGCTGGCCCCCCTTTAGGTCATCTGATATGACTACCGCCAGGTCCCTTTCCATTTTTGTTATTGTCAGTATCTTACCCCCATTGTGTACTCTTCCCCTGGGTTTTTGTTTCTCAGGTGCATTACTTTGCACTTCTTTGCATTGAATCTAAGCTTCCATACATTTGACCATTCATCCAACCTTGCCAAGTCCCTTTTCATCCTTTCCACCCCACCTTGTATATCAACCCTGTTGCAGATCTTTGTGTCATCTGCAAAGAGACATACTTTCCCTTTCAGTCCCACTGCAATGTCACTTATAAAAACATTAAAAAGGACTGGCCCCAGTACTGAAACCTGTGGTACCCCACTAGTAACCCTCCTTTCTTCACTGTGGACTCCATTTACTATTACCCGCTGTGTCCTGTTGTCCAACCAGTGTTTTACCCCAGGCTACCACCCTGGGACCCACTCCCAGGCTGGCTAATTTGTTTATTAATCTTTTGTGTGGGACTGTGTCAAATGCCTTGCTAAAGTCTAGGTAGGCCATGTCCACAGCCCCTCCCTGGTCTACTGCTTTGGTCACCCAGTCAAAGAAATCAATTAGATTTGTCTGACATGAACTTCCCGCTGTGAATCCATGCTGCCTGGGGTCCTATGCCCCACTTGCCTCTAGGTACTAAACAATTCTTTCCTTCAGAAGTGATTCCACAATAGTTCACTCACATTAGCTTGTTATGGACTTTGATACATTAAGAAACTTGTTGATGACAGTTCCCCTTTTAAGTAGGCTGGGCAAATTAAGAGTCAGTCCAAAAGTAGCAAAGTGGATAAGAAATTGGTTAGGGATAAGCAACAGAGGGTGGTAGTAAATAGAGTTCACTTTGAGGAGGGGAGAGTGGTCAGCGGAGTGCCTGGCTGGAATTGGTCCTCTTTAATATCTTTATAAGTGATGTTGCAGAGAAGTTGAACGGAAAGGTCTGCCTCTTTGTGGATGATACCAAAATCTGTAATAGGGCGGACACTCCACAGGATGGAAAGGTTGAGGAGAGACCTGAGAAAACTTGAGGAGTGGTCAATGGTAAGGCAGCTGGGTTTCAATGTGAAAAAGTGCAAAATAATGCACTTGGGGCACAGGAACCAGAGGAAGAGTACAAAATTGGTGGAGGTTTATTGACAGCTATCAAGCAGGAGAAAGATCTAGAAGTAATCAGATCTGATGACTTAAAGGTGGTCAGGCAGTGCAACAAGGCAGTCAGAAGAGCTTGTGGGATGCTGGGGTGCATAGGGAGAGGTATCACCAGCAGAAAGAAGAAGGTTGATGTTGCCTCTGGATAGATCACTGGTAAAACCCCACTTAGAATACTGTATCCAGTTCTGGAGACCATGGGCAGGATTCACAAAACATTTGGGACCCAAGTCCCACTCTACAACTACAGTTGCAGACTGAAATCGCCCGCAGCTGCACTGGTTGTGATTCACAGCTGCAGCAGTTGCGGAGAGTGTTACAGCTGCTCCCACCAGCCGTAGCATCTTTCCGCAGCTGCAGCAATCTCCCTGGTGACACCACCCGCAAGCTGCTCTAAATCGTGGAGCCAGTCGTAATCCGGCTCCACCTTTGTGAATACCTGCTGCGGTGGGACTCCTGCGGCTCAGCAAATGGCCACCCTTTGACGCCAATGTTTTGCCACAACTGTGGGAATTTCGTGATCTATGTGAATCCTGCCCCATATCTTTGGAAGGACGTAGGCAGAGTTGAGGTGTTCCAGAGGAGGACAACTAAAATGGTGCAAGGTCTGCATCAAAAGCCATCTGATGAGAGACTTAAGGAACTCAATATGTACACCTTGGGAGAGGGGAGGATATGACAGAGGACTTTAAATACTTCATGGGGATTAGAAAGATAGAGAAGGGAAATATTTGTCTGACAAAAGGTGCTCAACAACAAGGGGACATGCTAAGCAGCTGTAGGGGGGTAGATTCAAGGCAAGGCAATTTTATTTGTAGGGCACCAAATCCCAGAGGCTCTGGGCACCTAACAGAAAGTATGACAAAATATAGTGAGAAACAGCATAAATAAAATAAATAAATAAATAAATAAATAAATAAGATTCAGGAGAGATGTGAGGAAGTATGTCTTCACAGAGGGAGTGGTGGATTCCTGGAACAGACTGCCAGCAGAGGTTGAGGGCGCAAAAACAGTGGTGGGGTTCACGAATGCATGGGATAGGCATAAAGGAATCTTAGTGGAAAGGAAGGAGGAAGGGAGAAGGAGTATAGAGATCAAGTAGGGTCTGCGGTAATACTGTAGGTAGGGAAAAATGGGCAGTCTAGGTGGGCCAGGTGGTCCTTGTCTGCCAACAAATTCTATGTTTCAGTTTTTATTCAACTAATTTAAAATTATTGAAACTAAAATTATGTCCCTTATAACAATGCCATGGTCATTTGAACTCCAGAAATGTGCAGATGTTGCATTTACCAAGAATAAATATTCAAGGAAGGACTACTGTGAGTGATATACGCTGCAGTCATATGCCACTGTGTAGGTACTGCAGGTGATTCTGTAAAGTTTCATTCAACATGTCTCTATTTGTATACCAATTTGTGATCTAAATTGCTTAGCGGTGGCTAATACTGCACCAAAAAACATCTGTCATCTTGACATGTCTCTGTATCTCGTGTCATGAAAACCCTTTCACACTTTTTGCATCACGGTTGCTTTAATAATCATGAAATACATACGTTACACCCAGCCTTGATGCCATCGCCGCCGCAGATCATGGTGTTCTTGACAGTAGTGCCCCACCAGCTGGACTGAGAGCAGGTCTGATAATCTGTGACTGGAAGGAGAGCTTGCTGGAGGGTGGAATGAGTGAATCCACTGGCTGTAGAAAAGGAATAAAACAGTAACCGTTTCACAGGTGTAACTGGGGGGTGGGGGGGAATTTTTATTTGTACTTAAGAAATCATAGTACGCTATCTTTCATTGTGATTATACAAAAACATGAAGCACTGAAAGCAAAATAAGTATTGATGCATACACTTCTCCATTTCACAAAACCAAACTAAATCAATTTCAAAGCGATTTAAGAATTATGTCATACAATCCTCTTACTCCCCCCTCCCCACACACACACACACTCCTAAAGAGCAGTGGGGTATTTTTATATTTACATCCTGGCAAAATAGCATGTTAGAAATTACAAGACAGAAAGCTGAAACATTCTTTTTTAGAGATGCTTAAGTATTTCCAGCATACCTAAGTGAAAACATTTTTATACACTCATTAATAAAAGATCTACTGTGCACAACACCCTAAAAGAAAAAAATACTCACCTTAGTAATTATGATTCTTCTAATGGAGTCTTGCTGTATTCTGACTATTGCAGTTAGCCCCAGCACTCAAACTGCCCCGGGAGAGTAGAGGGTTAATTTTCTATGCAGAGCATAGAACATTGAGCTTGAGCTCATTTCAAATCTCTGTCTGCTGCACTTTGAAGCGCAACTGTCAAATTCTTGTGAGCTAATACTAACTAACTACTATGTGGAAATTGTAACATTTTTACTAGCTAAATGGCAGCCAAATATTTTGGATCCCCAAAAGACTCAAGTCAAGAAATCCAAAATCAAAAAACAGGTAGTGAACAACTTATGACTGTTAAATTAATAATATAACCCACTCCCCCTCTCTAAAAGGAGGAAGTACCCAAATGCACCCCTGGGGTGCAACATTGCACCTTCCAGCCCACTTCCCAAAAACAGGTTCAGAGAGGGGAAGTAGGGAGGGAGGTCAGAATACAGCAAGACTCCATTAGAAGAAACATATTTACTAAAGTGAGTAATTTTTTCTTCAAACAGCATGAAGTCTTGCTGTATTCTGACTATTGCAGACAACCAAGCAGTACCTCCATGGAGGAGGGAATCTAAACCACCTTGGGCATAGGCTCTGCAGTACTGCTGTACTAAACCGAGCATCACTCCTAGCCTGGATGTCCAGGGAGTAATGCTTGGTAAATGTATGGACTGTTTTCCAGGTGGCTGCTTTACATATCTCTAGCAAAGGAATATCCCTGGCCGCAGCCAGGGAAGCAGCTGTACCTCTAGTCGAATGAGCCCTCAGACCTGAGGGAGGTATTTGACAAACTTCTCATAACAGAACTGAATACAAGAGACAATCCACCTGGCAATAGTTCTCTTAGTGGTAGGTTTGCCCTTACGCACTTCCCCATAAGTGAGAAACAACTGAAGGGGGTCAAACCTGTGAGCCTTAGTACGCTCAATGGAGTAACTAAGGGCTCTTTTAACATCCAAACTGTGTAAACTTCTTTCTCCTGAAGAAGAATGATCAGTGAAGAACACGGAGAGACAGATTGGTTCAGATGTAAAACTGAAACCACTTTAGGTAAAAACCTCTTATTAGTTTTAAGGACCACCTTATCTCTATGGAATGAGATAAAATCAGGCTCCACTGACAGAGCTTGCAATTCACTGATATGCCTGGCAGAGTTAATAGCTACCAGGTACACAGTTTTCCAAGTCAAGTACTTAAGCTCTGCTGAAGACAAAGGCTCAAAAGGGAGTTGCATAAGCTGAGCAATGCAGACATTAAGATCCCAAGCAGGCGTAGGATCCCTAAAGGGTGGATTGGTATGAAGCAATCTGTTGAAAAATGTACAGACTACAGGGTGAGATGACAGTGAGGAAGGCTTTCCCGCTGACAGAAAAGCAGAAACAGCAGACAAATGTACTCTGAGAGTAGCTGGTCTGAGGCCTAGGCCATTAAGATGAGCCAGGTAATCCAGAACTGTAGACAGTTCTGCAGTGTCTGGGGATATATGATTCTTGGAACACCAAATGCTGACTCTTTTCCATTTGGAGTTGTATATTTTTCTGGTGGCAGACTTTTGAGAGGCTTTGAGAATATCCAGAACCCCTTGGGACAGATGCAAATCTGCATACTCTAACTCTTCTAGAGCCATGCCTTGAGATTGAACAACCAAAGATTGGGGTACCAAATCCTCCCCTGAGAGGAGGTTAACAGGTTATAATTCCTGGGAACAGACAGGGGAAGATGGACTGCTAGGGACAGCAACAGGGGGTACCAAGGCTGCCTGGCCCAGTCTGGAGCAATCAGAATCACTTTGCAAGGTTGTGACCTTACCTTGACCAGAACCTTGAACAGTAGAGGAAAGGGAAGGAAGGCATATAGAAATTTCCCTTCCCAGTTCAAAATCAGAGCATCCAGAGGGACTGTACCCAATACTGGGTGTCTGCAACAAAACAGAGGAAGTTGGTGATTGTCTGGGGCTGCAAAGAGATCTATCTCTGGAGTGCCCCACCTTGAAAAAAATCACTTTCAACACCAGAGGGTCCAGGGACCATTCATGATGGCCCTGGGAAATCCTGCTCAATGCATCTACTAGCACATTGTCCTTCCCTGGAAGGTGGACTGCTATCAGAGAGGTCTGCAGAGAATAAGCCAGGGACCACAATTTCATGGCTTCCGTGCACAAAGCCATGGACCGAGTGCCTCCCTGCTTGTTGATATACCACATGGTGGTGGTGGTGTCTGTCCTGACCTGAACCACCTTGTTCTGCACTGACTGAGAGACAGCTTGCAGGGCCAGAAAGACCGCCCTGAGCTCCAAGAGACTGATATGAAGAAGGGATTCCTGAGGGGACCACAGTCCCTGGGCTGTGAGAGCCTCCCAGATGGGCTCCCCACTACAATAAAGAAGCATCCGTGGTTAGGACCACAGAGTGAGGCTGAGTGATGAATGGGACTCCTTGCCTGAGGTTGCCCTGATCCTGCCACCATTGGAGAGCCTGGATCAGAGTCTGGATCACTGGAAATAGTTTGGTTAGAGAATCTTTCATCTGAGACCAAAAAGCCCTCAGGTGAAACTGAAATGTCCCTCATCTGAAATGTGGCCCCTTGGACCACTGTTATAGAAGCTGCCATGTGGCCCAGAAGTTGAAGGAAGTGCCTTGCTGGCCAAGAGACCAGAAGGTGGAATGAAGAAGCCAGCTCTACAATAGCCCTTGCCCTTTCCAGGGGAAGAAAAGCTCTTGCTTTGACTGTATCCAACTCTGCCCCTATGAATGTGAGGAGCTGTACAGGTTCAAGAACTGACTTGGGAAGATTGAGAAGGAGTCCTAGGGAAGTGAGCACTTGCTGAGTCACTTGAAGGTCTGACTTGACTTGGCCTGGGGACTGACCCACAATGAGACAGTCGTCCAGGTATGGAAATGTGGAAATATTTTTCCTTCTCAAAAAGGCCACTACTACTACTGCTAGGCATTTTGTGAATACCCTTGGAGCTGATGTCAGGCCGAAGGGCATAGCTTTGAACTGATAATGCCCTGAAGGCAAGTCGAACCTGAGGCACTTTCTGTGGGAGCACCTGATGGGAATGTGAAAGCAGGCATCTTTTAAGTCCAGGGAGGCTAGCCAGTCCCCTGGCCTTAGAGAGGGAAGGATTATTCCCAGAGCCACCATTTTGAATTTTGGTTTTAAAAGATGTTTGTTCAGGTATCTTAAGTCTAGGATGGGTCGCCACTCCACTATCTTTTTTGGGCTTAAGGAAGTACCTGGAGTACAGATCTTTGCCCTTGTGCAATGTAGGAACTCTCTCTACAGCCTTTAGAGCCAGTAGAGATGAAACCTCTGCCTCTAGGGCAATGGTTTTGGAGATGCTTGCAGGTGGAAAAGATCTGGCCCTCAGCTTTGGAAATTTCTTGAAGCTGAGAACCAGCCCCTGGCTTACCACTTCCAGGACCCACTTGTCTGAGGTAACAGACATCCAGTCCTGGACGAAGTAAGTCAGCCTGCCTCCTACAAGAATGGGGGAGTTGACCTGGGCTGACACATCAGGGTGTCTGCTTGTCAGGAGACTTAGGTTGAGGGATAGATGCAGCCCTGCTCATCCCCCTTCTGCCTCTCCCTCTGAGGTACCCCCCTCTGAGGATAGAGAGAAGAGGCCTGTGCTTGGTAGAAAGGCCTGTGAAATTGCCTGCCCCTGCCCCTAGCCTGCTGCCGTTGAGGAGTTGCCTGCCTTTCCTTGGCCTGTGCACTCCTATAGGTGGTCCTATACTCATCCATCTTTTTCATGTAATTATCTGTCTGCTCCCTAAACAGAGAATTACCCACCACAGGGAAATCCATGACCTTAGCCTGGGTGTCCTGTGAGAGACTCGTACATCTGAGCCAAGCCATTCTCTGAAGAGCCACAGATGTAGCAATGACTCTAGAGAACACATCATTGGTGTCCACAGCAGCATGGAACTGTACCTTAGATGCCTCAATCCCTTCAGCAGCCACTCCCTCCAGCTCCAAGACTAGCTGGGGGGAGGCCTGCTTAGCCAGTGCCAGTACAGTGTCCCACGTGGACTTCTGGTACCTGGCTGAATAGGCCATATAATTAGCCTGCCTGAGTCCCAAGGCGGATGCCATGTGCTGTTTCTTTGCCATGGCATCCAGCTTCCTAGAATCTTTATCTGGGTGGTGTGAAGCCAAGAGTATATTAGCCTTTTCACAGGCTGCAGCCTGCACAACCCCAACATGGCTGCATTGTTGATACAAGTACTCTGTACCAGAACCTGATAAGGTGTACCTTTTGTCCATCCTTCTGTCAACAGGAGGTACAGAATTTGGAGTTTTTTAAATCTTTTCTGTCTGTTTCCCAAAAGACTTATGAAGGGGAATAGACAGTCTCGTGGACTCTGGGATGTCCATCATCTCCACATAATCAGGTTCTTCTTGTTCCTCTACAGCTTCTTCCACAGGGAACTGGAAGGTTTCTGCTACTGTCCTGTAAAACATGTAGTGGGAAGGGGACTCAGAAAACCTAGGAGGGGAAACACCAGAAGGCCTGTCTCGGGAGATGTCTGTTTCAATGGGCTCAACCAGACCTCCCACACCATCGTCATCATCATAATCTTCATCCCCCTCCAAATCCGGTTCATAGAAATCTTCAGGGGCATAATCTTGAACCAGAGGAACTGACCGAACCAAGTGCCTGCCAAAAGGCGCCGGATCAGATGGAACTGGATAAAGCAATTCTACAATCCTTATCACATTGGCAATCTCTTCAGCGATCAGAAAATGGGTCTCTGGGACCAAACCAGCCAATTTTTCTTTTCTTTTTCCTTTTGTAGGAACCAATCCCTCAGGATCATCTCTCCTCTTGCCCGAAGAAGTATTGCCCTGGTCAGAGGGAACTCCCTCAGGTTCGGTCGGAACCGAACCAGGTTGGCCATCCGGGTCAGTGGACTTCACGGCCTCCTTATCCCTGAGCCTACCTAATCTTTTTTCCAGGGTAGACTTGGGGACATTTTTACAGATTTGGCAGTCTGAATCGAGGTGGTCAAACCCCAGAAAATAAACACAGGTGGTGTGGGGATCAGCCTTAGCAAAGACCTCCCCACACACACTGCAGTGTTGAAACCCAGTGGGCCCGTTTTTTCTTTTGGGTTTCTCAGACATAGCCATCCTAACCATAAACTTACCCCTTTTATGGCAAACAACCAGGCAAGACACCCATATCTGTTTCTAACTATGTCACGGGTATTGGAAAAAACCACAAGAAAATGCATTTTTTTAATACCGATAAGGACCGGTAAACACTCTAAGTTTAAAAACAAAGACAGAATATATAAATCACTAAATGGCCAGTTCAGCCGAACTGGTCGAAAAATCAAGTTTTACAATTTCCACAAGTTTACTATGTCTAGTTCACTACCTAGTACTTACTGTACCACAGATAGAGATCTGAACCGAAACTTGCAAAAAATAATCAGTAAAACCGAGGACTTTAACCGACTTACGAACTGTGAGCAAAGGAGAAATCTCCGGAGCGGCCGTTCAGTTAGGCGCAGTAAAGAATCTGACAGTTGCATTTCAAAGTGCAGCAGACAGAGGTTTGAACCGAGCTCGAGCTCAACGTTCTATGCTCTGCATAGAAAATTAACCCTCTACTCTCTGGGGAAGTTTGAGTGCTGGGGCTAACTGCAATATACTAACATACTGTTTGCCAGCAGATTAGGCCTTACAGTCTATCGAGTCTGCTCGAACCTCAGATCCCTAGTTGGGTGCCGAGGCCCTCCCCTCCCTTGTGTTCCAGAAACCCCCTATCATCCATCCCCACCCCCCTGGGACAGGCCATCATCTGATACATCTACTTTCTGTGTCTGTCCCACCCTCTCTTGAAGCCCTCCACTGTGGATCTCTGAACCAGCTCGCCAGGCAGTGCATTCCAAGGGTTCACCACCCTCTCAGTGAAAACCTCCTCCTCTTTCCCCTCACCCTTCCTCCTTCCAACTTCAAACCATGCCCTCTGGTAATACCTCCCTGCTTTAGTCTAAAGATCCCTCCATGTTTACCCTATTTATTCCTTGAGGTGCTTGAAGACCTCAATCATGTCCCCCGTCTCTCCTCTCCTCCAATGAAAACAGGCAGAGCTCCTCAAGTCTGTCCTCATCGTCAAATCCCTAGCCCTTGTATCATCTTAGTTGCCCTCACTGTACCTCTCCAGGAGCTGTATGTCCCTCTTCAAGTGTGGTCTCCAGTACTGCACACAGTGCTCAAGGTGTGGTCTAACCAGTTCATTGTACAGCGGCAAATCACTTCCTTGCTCCCTAGGTGATCCCCTTATGATGCATCCCAACATCCTGTTTGCCTTGCTAGCAAACTCTCCTGCACTGCTCAGAGTTATCCATACATGCATCCACCATGACCCTAAGTCTTTTTCCCCTACTGAGGCCTCCAGCGCCTCCCTCCCAGGGTGTACCTGTGTTTAGGTTTCCCACCAAGATGCAACACCTTGCACTTGGTGATATTAATTAATTTCCATGTGTGAGCCCAGCTTTCCAGGGTGTCCAGGTCCCTTGCAGGGCCAACCTCCCTCTTCTCCCTCAACTACTGCTCCCATCTTGGAGTCAGCAGCGAAGAGACTCATTTCACACCCTATACCCTCCCTGATGTCCGATATGTGCCATTAAACAGGATCGGACCCAGGACCAACCCCTGCGGTACCCCACTACCAACCTCTCTGGGTTCGAGAGCTCCCCACAGACTACTACTCCCGGGTGCATCCAGCTAGCCAGTTTTCAATCCATCTGACCATCAAAGGGCCTACTCCTAACCCCATCAGTTTCTCAACCAGACCATTGTGGGGGACAGAGTCAAACGCCTTGCTGAAGTCCAAGAATAATACATCCACAGGCTTTCCCCTGTCCAATTCTGATGTTACCCATTCGTAGAACTCCACAATATTGGTTTGACATGATCTACCTGGCACAAAACCATGTTGCCGACTATCCAGACCTCCCACCTCCTCCAAGTACACTCCCAATCGTTCCTTTAGTATACTGTCCATTAATTTTCCCACAACTGAGGTCAAACTGATGGGTCTATAGTTACCTGGTACTTCCCTCGACCCCCCTTTATGGATTGGCACCACATGTGCCTCTTGCCAATCCCTAGGTACCCTCCCTGTCTCAAGTGACCTGTTGAAGAGCTCCGCCGGGGTGCAGCTAGTATGTCCACCAATTCCCATAGTACTCTCGGTTGAATGCCATCTGGCCTAGGAGATTTGTCTTTCTTTAGGGCCTTGAGTGCTAACCACACCCCTTTTGGCGGAGATAGCATCATCCGTCCCCTCCACCTTACTGGCCTTTTTATCCTTGTCCAGATGTGACACCCCTGGGGTATCTCTCCGTCCCTCTTGCTCCATTTCTGTTGCTCCCCTGATCCCACTCACTGCCGCTTCTATCTCCATCGTGCCTTGTTTTGTAGATATCCCATCCCCCTCCCTAGTGAACACAGAGGCAAAGTGCTCGTTAAATACCTCTGCCTGGTCCCTTGCCTCTTCCATCCAGCCTCCTTCTGATCTCAATCTGCTGAGATGGCCCTTAGATTTTCTCCTCTCCCCAATGTACCGGAAGAACCCCTTTTCCCCTCCATGTATCCCCTGTGCCAGCCACTGCTCTTTACTGGACTTTGCTCCCCTCACCATCCGGGTGACTTTTCTAGATGCAAGATGGTACATTTCCTTATCCCTATCCCCTCTTGTTGTTTTATATTTTTTGTAGGCCGCCTTCTTTTCTCTGACTGCTACCTGTACCTCACTGGACCACCAGCATGGTTTATGTGACCTTGCTCCCTTACGTTTTAACTTAGCGCAGATCCTGACTGCCTCATGAAGTCCCCGTTTTATTACCTCCCATCTCCCTTCCACACTTGTCATTAATGTAATCCCCTTCAAGTGATCCTTGAGAATATTTCCCATGCCCACAAAGTCTGCCCCCCTGAAGTCCACTGTCAGTGTCCTAGATCTCCCCCCTCTCCCCATGCTTATTTGAAACCAGACAGTATTGTGGTCACTCCCAGTCAGGGGGTCCTCTACAACCAGGTCCCTTACCAGATCCCCATCTGCCAGAACCACGTCAGGACGTGCCCCTCCTGTGGGCTCCATCACATGCTGTGTTAAGAACACATCCTGGAAGCCGTCCAGCAGTCTCTGCTCCTTGGCCACCTTAGAGGACATGGTTCCCAGATAGTACCTGGCATATTAGGTCCCCATCAACACCACTCCTTCCCCTTTTGGTCCACACTGGGCAATGATGTTGTCCAGAAAACCATCCTCTAGAACATCACTCATCCCGGGGGGCCTATATACTACACCCAGCTTGACCTTATCTCCTGCTGGGGATCGTAAGGTGACCCATAAGGCCTCCACATTTCCCTCTGCCTCTCCTACCCTAGCAATTTCTATGTCATCTCTAATGAACATAGTCACTCCACGTCCTCTGCCCTCCTTTCTATCCTTCCTAAGCATAGTGTACCCCCGCACGTTTAGGTCCCAGTCATGGTTTTGTTGTTACGTCTCCGTGACCGCTGCCACATCCACCCCGAATAGCATGGACTGGAACTCTGGCAACTTGTTTCCAAGCTCCTGGCATTTACTAACACCATCCCCCACCTCTTATCCCTGATCCCCTTTGTTGAACCCCACCCAGGTTCCTTATACTTCCATCCTCCTTCTGCTCCTACTGAAACCTCCACCCCCAGTCTGTTTCCCCCCTTCCCCCTTGGGTTTGAAGGCTACTCCCCTCATCTGGAGGAGAGGGCTTCTGGTCAGCCCCTTCCTTATTCCTTCCACCCCTCACAAGTTTAAACCCCACCTTTCTTGAATGTAGTCAGCCATCCCCTGTTTAAGGACTTCCTTTCCTAATGGGGCAAGATGAAGCCTGTCCTTGGCATACAGTCCCTTATCCTCCCAAACTCCTTTCCAGTTTCCTAACACCCCCAACCCACTCTCTTCACCCCACCCCAAATAATAGTCAGAATACAGCAAGACTTCATGTTGTTTGAACTATATATTACACAAGTCATCCTGAGTCTCACCATAGTGCTCAATCCATAGTATACACTTACCCACACCAAGTATGAATCATTCACCTTTCACAACCCACCTTTCTTATGCCTTTTCTATCAGCATCCCATTTCCTCTATACTCTCAACTCATTACCCTGTATCCAACCATGTCATATATTTCCATTGCTTTTTAAATGTTGCCAATGGCAATGTACTGCTTTCAGTTTTTCTGATGTATACAATGCTTTCATGTACAATCCAAAAGAGTTATACTGGTGTAATCGGCTGTTCCTGCAATGACCATCTGCACCTCACCTGCCAAATATGGTATTTTAAACAACTTAAAATAAGATGCATAGTTCCTGTGTCATATTTCTGCCGGGCACTGAGTAATATTCCTAGTAACAATATATCTTTATTTGTCAAAAGCGAAGGTGATCTAGCCCATGTAGTAAATAAAATAGACCAAAACTGAACCAGTCCAGTGGCGCTGATGGTTGAGGCGCTGGATGCCACACCTTGCTCCACACCAGTGACCTGGGTACAGGAATGGACTTGGGCCACCGGGGGTTGGCAGGGTAGGGGAAGGATTGAGCATTCAAGAACTGTTACTCCTCTCTGGGGTGGGGGGACATCAGCAGTCGGCATGCTTCTGGACCCTAGCGGAGGCTGGGGGGCAGTGCGCTAACACTGTAAGAAGAGGGTCGGAAAGGGGGCAGATGCCAGGGGGAGCACATGTGGGTGCATGCGCACTCCTCTGCCAGGCATCATTGCATGCCCCCCCCCTCTCTGTAGGTAGAAAACTATCCAAAAAAATGGAGTCCGCCCGAGGATGAAGATTGTCCCCTTGCTGCACCGCCGTGGGACACCTCCCCTGAACTAGATCCTGGTCGGTGGGTTGAGCCACTCCCCTCTCCCATCATGAGGGGTAAGTATTAGGGGCTGAGGGGGAAGGGGTCTAATACCCGGTGGTGCTGTCAGGGAGACGTCCGATGGCAGGGGTGGACTCCAGCAAAAAAAAAACAACAAAAAAAAACATCACCAACCAAAAAATAGACCAAAACTGTACAATAAAAGGACACTCAAAATATAGATGTTCCATTGTTTCAATAACATTGGAACACATGTCTCCCCTTGGACAGATTCTTTCCTCAAGCCCCTTATGTTTAAGATTACCCTTCACATTTAATTTGCCATGAACACATAACCATATATAGTATCCTGCATGTAAAGTGGAATTCTATGATGTTTCAACATTGCCTTAGTCTATGAGACTTCCTGTGCCCTTCTGGCCTGAAAATCAGCAGTGATGTGAAAATATGTTTGTTGTATTTGGACATAACGTTTTCTTGCTTGTATAATGTATTACAGCTGATTTTGGGATTCCCCATATTTTTAATTTTCCAAAGCATGTCCTCAGAACCTATCTGAATGCACTTACTTTTATCCAGGTCAAATTTTGCTCCGGTTCCCTGCAAGAAGGCTACTGTCATTGCTTGTGTAGCTTCACTGGATGGGAGATCTGCTACTAAAATACAAAGATCATCAACGTACACAATAGTCTTAACTTCCATATCTCACTTGCAATAGAAAGTCCTCTAATAAAATCTGAGGCATTAATACTAGATACCAAAGGTTCTAATGTTAGATACAATGTAGGGTTAAGGGGGCAACCTTGCCTAACCCCCCTGGGGTATGCAGCCATGATGTTGACATTTCAACAGCGGAGTCCCCTACAGTGACAACTGCACCACATCACTGTAGGGAACCCGCTGGAGCCCAGCACTGTCTGTTGGGGATCCTGCACCCCCCCCCCCGATCAGCTCTGATTCAGAGTTGAGAATCCTAAGTGGGGGAGTGCATGGGGTGCAGCCCTCCATGTCGGGGGTTCAGGGGCAAAGCCCCCGAAGAAAACACTAGCGTCTTGTGGAAACCGGCAGCTGACTGCAAAATGCGGTCGACCTGTTGGTTTTGCTGTCGGGTCTGTTGACAAATATTTTGTCGATGACCTGTTGTGGATTCCCCCCCCCCCGGTAATGTCCCCTACTTTTCCCACCCAACCATTTACATAAGGGGCTACAGTTTCCTGGCTATAATATGTTTGGATCCAACCAATAAATGGGGCTGGAAATCCAAATTTTGTCAAAACACTTCCACATATAGAGGTTTGACACACCGTTGAAAGCCTTAGCCTGATCCATACTTAACAGGAATCCAGTGAGTTCTTCTGTCCTACAGTACCCCTCTCCATGACTTCTCTAAGTAAAATAAGCTTGTCTATAATATTTCTCCCAGTAAATGAGCAGAACTGGGTAGGGTGTATGATGTATTTCAATGTAATAGATATTTTCCTGCTCAAAATGTTTGTAAGAATCTTACCATCCATAGTAAAAAGGGCAGTAGGCTTCCAGTTTTTTTAACATTTCCCTATACCTGACTTACAGAGTAAAATAAGGTGATCTATATTCATACTATCTGACAGCATCCCTTGGTCTAAACTATCATTAAACATTTTAACCATTTCAGACCCTAATGTCTGACTCATGTTATGGTACAATTCATTTGGTAACCCATCCCTACCAGGGGTGTTACCAATTTGCAAGTACTGCTCTAAATATTAAGGGTGGGATATTCAAAAGGGTTGCAACCCTCTGATGTGCCCTAGTATGATATTCAAAGGGGCTGGTTGTGCTGCGCAAACCCAGATGCACTGGGGCGCACCAGTAATGTATGTGGCGCAAGTGTGGGGAGCGTGCCCATGCATATGCAGCACAACCTGATATTCAGCCCGGGATGTGCGGCGCATATGCAGGCACAAACCCGCCTTGCTGCACACACGGGGGGGGGGCACAATGTTGAGCCCCTTGAAACCAGGAACAAGTTGGGGACACCCACAGGTGGGCTGCCATATTACTGGGTGCAACATGGCAGCCGCCAGCTGTGGGTGGCCACCCAACCACCCAGGACACAGTTATCGAGCCTCCTGCCCAGGGGGCATCGTGCCCCTCCTCTCGCCTGTTCACAGGCATGTCATAATATGATCCCTGGTGGTCCAGTGGACCCTACCCATCTGCCCGACCACAGGCATTAAGTAATGTAAACCCTGGTGGTCCAGTGGACCCTGCCCCATTTCCTGATCATGGGCTTGTAGTAATATACACTCTAGTGGTCCAGTGGACTACTATCCTCTGCCCAATCATGGGCATGTAGTGAAATACACCCTGGTGGTCCAGTGGACTGATCTCTGTTGCCCGCTCACGGGTGTTAGATGAACACCCTGGTGATCCAGTGGTACCTACCCACCCACATAGTCCCCCACCACACTGCACCCCAGTGGCAGGTGGCAGCTCCCCACCTGCAAGCCATCTGACCACCCACCGACTGACAGTGTATAGTAGGGCTTTACGCCTATTGGTCCACTGCATGGGCCAATGGACATGCAGTCCATATTGTACTACACAGTCCCAATTTGTGAATGAGCGTTTTTTCACAAATCGGGACTGTGTAGTACAGTATGGACAGCACACCCATAGCCCATGCAGTGGACCAATAGGCATACAGCCCTACTGTATGCTGTCAGTTGGCGGGCGGCCAGGTGGCTTGCTGGCCGGGAGCTGCCGCCTGACACTGACCGAGGGGGTGCAGGGTGGTGGGGGACTACTTGGGCAGGTGCAGTACCACTGGACCACCAGGGTGTTCGTCTAACACCCGCAAGCGCGTGACAGAGATCAGTCTACTGGACCACCAGGGTGTATTTAACTACATGCCAGTGATGGGGCAGAGGATAGTGGTCCACTGGACCACCAGAGTGTATATTACTACAAGCCCACAATCGGGCAAAGGGGTAGGGTCCACTGGACCACCAGGGTTTACATTACTTTATGCCCACGATCGGGCGAAGGGGTAGGGTCCACTGGACCACCAGGGTTTATTCTACACATGCCCGCAATCAGGCATACGGGTGCGACACCTGCCGAGGGGCAGCGGGGCATCGGTCCCCGATGGCTGCAGCCAGGCAGGGAGCCAAGCGCAAGCCACTGGGGACTGGCGCACCACATGCAAATGGGGCCATTTGCACTTTGCATGCATTATGGCCTGATTTGCATGCCCACAACTGAATATCACTCTTGCTGCGCCTAGTGCAACCGCACTTGTACTGGCACAGCCCCCTGCTCCCCTGCTGCCACATGCACTGGTGCAGTGTGTGCGCCTTCAGTGCCATATTCAACAGTGCTGAGCCATGGTGCAGCACCGTTGAATATCGCCTGGACATTGCCCTGGCTCAACCCAGCTGCGCGGCATCCAGGCTTGCACCCCTGCCTGGTGCAGTCTGAATATTTAGCCCTCAATGTACTGTTGACATTGCTTTTTTAACTGTTCCCTCCATATCAGTATATTGACTCTGGGTAACCTGCCTGTTGCAACTTTTTTCTGTAACCTGTTTAATGTGTATTTACAGTGTTATCTCTGCATATACAGTCCGTTCCACTTGTATGCCTTTCGGTTGTATGCAAATTCCGTTTGTATGCATAACAGTGTTAGGTCCCGATTCATTTCCTATATACCCAGTATTAAAGTTTTCATTTATATGCCCATGTAATTTCAGTTGTATGCCTTTTTTTTCTGCTCAGACAGCTTCTGTGTGTTTCTGAATGTTAATGATAGTGCTAATCTGTTGTTAAATAAGTCCTCACTAGCTAATTCTGCTCATTCAACTCCAGATAGGTTTTAATTAACCTCGATTAACTTCAGCTGGGGCTCATTAGTGGGCTATTTAAACAATGAATAGCAGTTTAGCAAATTCACATCCTGCCATGGGCAAGACGAAGTGAACAGTGTTGTCACTGGATCGGAAAGTCCAGGTGGTAGAAAAATCAGCAGTTTCATCTTGCAAAGAACTGTCAGCACAGTTTGGAGTTGATGTCTCCTGTATCAGCAGGATAATTAGACAGCGAGAGGCCATACTAAATGACTGGGGTGCCGGCAGTCCTAAAAACAGAAAACGTAAACGGACTGGTAAAGATGCCCGCATCAAAGAAGCTCTGTTGTGCTGGTTTTCTGCTGCAAGAGATCGTGGTTTTCCAGTAACCGGCAATATGTTGATGGAGAAAGCGAGGAGTCTGGCAGTCACCATGGGGATCGAGGGCTTTGAACCATCATCTGGCTGACTATCCCAGTGGAAAGAGAGGCACTGCATCGGGTACTGATGTGTTCATGGTGAAAAGGGTGATTCTGATCAAGGTGCAGCTGATGATTGGATTCGTACTGTCTTGCCCACACTACTGTCTGAGTATGAAGAAAAAAATATTTTTTATGCCGATTAAACTGCTCTTTTTTTTTTTTTTCGAGCAACTCCCGATGGGACACTGTCATTTAGAAGTGAAGCGCTGGCAGGACACAAAAAGGCAAAGGAACTCGTGTCAATTATGGTTTGTGCAAATTGTGATGGCACAGAAAAATTAAAACTACTACTTGTGGGAAAATCAAAAAAACCTAGATGTTTCAAGAGATTAAATGTGGAGGCACTGCCAGTCGAATATGCTGCAAACAGCAATGCATGGATGACGACAGACTCGTTTCATCAGTGGCTCAAAGATTTGGACAAGTAAATGAGAAGGCAGAGAAGACAGATTGCAATGATCATTGACAATTGACCCGTTCGTAAAGCAATTGAGCTCAGAAATGTTAAACTGTTCTTCTTACCCCCGAACTGTACATCGTTGATTCAGCCAATGGATCAGGGGGTAATAAACTGCCTGAAGCAGCACTACCGTCATCGTATTATAGCCAAGATTTTAAGAGACATTGATGCAGACACAGGACATTTCAATTCTAAAGATAAGACCATAACACTGCTAGAGTCCAGTCACCTAATCGCAAAGTCGTGGCAGGATGTTAGTGTGGACACCGTCAAAAACTATTTCTGAAACGTAGGCATTTCACAGCTGCATGACTCTGATCCTATAGAAGAGAACACAGCCCTCATCGCCCCACCTCCTGGTATGTTGGCTTCTGATTTTGCTGCCTACCTTGCCATCGATCAGGGGGAACCCTCCTCTGGTGAACTAACTGACCAGGAGATGTGCAATAGCATTTTGGGGATAACAGATAACGCCAACGATGAAGACCACAAGATTTTTGATGTGTAGTAAGTATGATCTACAGGTATCAGTCTGAAAATGCAGTTTTGGATGTATGTATTTTCGGATGTATGCACATGAAGAGCATTCCCCGACTGTGTGCACAGATCCGAAATTGACTGTACTGTATTATTATGTTATCTCTGCCTATGTTATGTTATTATCACCACCTTTGTTATTGTCTCACCATGACGTCGAGTCTTTGCAAATGAGTCTCTGACTCAAAAGGTTGTAATTCTGATTTCTTTAATAAATAAGTAAAATAATAAATAAAACTGTGCTACAACAGCTTGAAATGCTTTAATATTAATGGATGCCACTAAAAAAAGTAAAGGGACGGTCAGGCACCATTTGAAGCTGATATGAGTCTAACCAATTGTCACTTCTCTCTTCTGTCAGTAAGGGGTCTGCCTTAAACATCTCAAAAATGTCTCTCTATTTCCTCCAGAATTCTGCTTGAGTGGTAATAAGCTCCCCTTCCTTAGTTTTAAGACTTCTTAATTCCCTTTTCTGTTTTTGTTCAGCACAATTTTCAAAGGGATTTGTATTTGCCTGTCTGCCCTGCATTCCAAATCTTTGCTCAGTTTCTAGCGTTTTTCTCCTGTCGTTTGTTTATTTATTGAAGAGAATTGGAATTACAATCCTTTGAGTCATAGACTCCTTTGCAAAGGCTCCACGTCAGTACACAAAGAACAAGACATAAAATTTACTGGCATTATACATAGGCACTGTATATACATAGTTTCAAGGATCCTGAGGTGGAATTTTGGTTTTAGCTGTGACAAGAGGTAGATTACAGAATCGGAGGGTTGTAATTGAGCCCTGAGTCAGATTTTTATATACATTGTGATTGTGGGACATGACAGATGCGGTCTGGGGTATGGTTGGGCATATTATCCCTGTCGTTATGGATTTTCTACATTTGTTGTAACTATATGGACTGCTAGCAATGAGTTTCATTTTGTGTTTTGGAGATGCTGGAGGTGAAACGGTTGTGGTCACAGGTGGCTGATACAAGGAGGAGGTCCTTGAGACCAGTTTTAAATTGGCCAAGACTAGGGACTAGGAAGATAGTGGCCAGTAGGCTGTTGAGCCATAGGGGAGCCCAGTATCTGAAAGACCTTTGTCCTAGGGCGGTCCTACAGTGGGGAACTAGGAGAGAGGTGCCAGTGGTGTGTCTGGTCACCCTTCTGCATGGAATGGTCTGGATGAGGTGGTGGAGGCCTATGGGTGCTAGCTTCATGTGTATTTTTTTTGCTTGGAGGGTGGTGTGGTACTGAAGCCTACCTTCAAAGGTGAGCCAGTCAACACGTTTGTAAAGCTCACAGGTGTGGGTGTCTCTGTCACTCCCATTGACCAGTCTGCAGGCTTTATTGAGAGCTGTGCTGATACTATGTAGGGTCATTTGGTCAGCAGAACCATAAATCGTAATGCCATAGTTGACCAAAGATAGGACAGAGGAACTTACAGCGAGATGTAGGGCCGGGGGGGGGGGGTAGGCAATGCTTGTGTCTGTATAGGATCCCTACTCTAGTGTTTACAGTGGAGGAAAGGTGTTGGATGTGTGTGTGATAGGTAAGGGAGGCATCCAGAGTAACACCCAGGTATTTGAAGCTAGAGACCTGTTCAAGAAGGAGACCCTTGGAGTTTGAGATGAGTAGGGGAGCAGTGCTGAGTGGGATCTGGCGGTGGGCAAAGATCATTGCGGGGCTCTTTAAACCAGGATTCAATTTCAGAAAAAGAGCCCTGTAGGGCTGCTTGTAGGGAGTTAGGCTGGGGGTGCTTCCAGATCAGTACTGCATTGTCTGCATAGAGTAACAGCTTCCCATTGTATGATTGAGGGAGGGAGTTTAGAAATAGTGCAAAGAGCAATGGGCTGAGAAAGGACCCTTGGGGGACACCCAATTGGACTGGTATTTCAGAGAAAAGGGTGGCATTAATTTTAACCTGTTGGATCCAGCCAGAGAGAGAGTTCTTGAACCAGGAGGTGGCTTCAGGGGATAGGTGTAGGGAAGGAAGGGTGTGTAGCAGGAGTGCGTGACTGATGGTATCAGAGGCTTTGGTCAAGTCAATGTAGATTGCTCCTGCTATGGACCCCTGGTCCAGGGCCTCGTGAACGTATGGGGTGACTTCCAGGAGGGCAGTGGTGGTGCTGTGCCCCCTCTGGAACCCGTGTTCACGATAGAGAAGCGAGTATTTGGTTAAGCAGTCAGTGAGCTGGTCTGACACAATTTTTTCCAGTGTCTTTGGGGGGAGGATCGAGATGGGTCAGTAATTGTTGGTGGAGGTGGGTCACCACTTTTCAGTATAGGGGTAATTATGCTTTTTTTTCCATGGCGTGGGGAACTGGTTGAGGCATAATGACCAGTTTAGAATTTTGGTAAGATGTGGCAGAGTTTCATCCAGGGTTAGCCTGAGCATTTTGAGGTCAATAGAGTCACTGCTATAGCGCACATTCATCAAAGCTTTGGTGAGGTAGCGCTTAGCCTCACTACAAGAGATGATTCTCAACCAGAAAGGTGGAGGTGCTGTGGTGGCAGAGGTGTCTATGGGGTTATTAGGAATTGGGTCAAAAGAGTTATGTGGGAAGAAGTGGCTGAGGTCTGAGAAGGTGGTATTAAGGGCACTGGATATGGCAATGGGGTCCTGGGAGAGGCCTCCATCCACTAGAATCTGTGAAGGTGCAGGGGAAACTGATTTCCCGCACAGCTCTTTTATATTGTTCCAGAATTTTTTCCCTGAGCCCCAAGTGGTGATGAAGGTGCATTTGTAGTAGGTGGCCTTGGCTTTTCAGACAGCCGAAGTACATTTGTTTCTGGCCTCTCTGTAGAGTTGCCTATCCTGGGGTAGTTGTGAGTCCAGGGCTCAATGTCAGAGGTTGTCTCTATGGCGCATCAGATTAACCAGGGATTGTGAAATCCAGGGGGTATCCCTGTGTTTTAAAATATGCTTTGAGAAAGGGGCAAAGATGTCACAGGCAACATTAAAGATGGTGATGAAGGAGCGGAGGCAGTATCCACAGAGTGAGTGTCATGGATGGGTGACCAGTCACAGGAGATAAGGTACGTTTTCAGGTGAGGGAGGGCACCTTTTTTGAGGCGTCTTTGGACTGTAACCTTAGGGAGGCTAGGTGGGATTTTTTTTTTTTTGACCACCAGCAGATGACAGGGGGATGGTTACTTAGAGTGTCAGGGAGCACTGTGACCTGGGAGAGGTTATAGGGGGTGGTTGGTTAGGATGAGGTTAATAAGAGTGGATGTCCCTGTTCTGGGGTCAAGTCTGGTGGGGGATAGGACCACCTGAGTGAGGTCCCAGGCTAGGACAGCATCTTTATAGGGGGGTGGATATGGTGGATAGCCAATTCACGTTAAAGTCACCCACTATAATTAGTTCATTGTTGGGAGGCAGATGGGTGATGCTGGAGAGTATTGAGTCAAAGGCGGGCTTTTGGTTAGTGGGTGGGATGTAAACTGCCATAATGTGTAGCGTTTTTCCATGATTGCCAAGTGTGATCTTAATGGCAGTGGATTGGGCACCATGGGTTGGCGGGGGTTTTGACGTAGATGGCACACCCACCTCTCTGTTTGCTCAGTCTGTCTGTGTGAAAGATGGCTTATCCACTGAGGGTAACAGAGGCATCAGGGATGTTTTTCGAGAGCCATGTCTCTGATAATGCTAGGACATCAGGGGCATGTTGAGCAATCCAGCCCTGTAGCGGCGTGAATTTACTTAGAAGGCTGCAGATTTTGAGAGAGGCTAGTTGTAAGCTGCCTAGCTTGCTCTGTATTGTAGCATCAGATGTATGTGGCCCTGGATTAGGATGCACATTGCCTGACATTAGGAGGAGGAGGGTGAGGCGGAGAAAAGCTTGCCATAGAAGCTTCAGTGCTAGGCAATGGGAGTGTGGAGGAATACGGATTTTGGAGGGTCTTACAGGTATAGGTAGGGTGCCTATGAGATGGGCTAGTAGTGCTGGGGGCAGTGAGGGATGAGGGCAGAGTGAAGTGTGAGTAGAGGATGTGAGGGGGGTGAGATCCCCTAGGGGTCAGGGATGCAGTACTGTGGAGATTGGTGGTATAGTAGGAGCATACTCGTTCATGGTAAATGGAGTTTGGGGGGCTCTATAAGTGGGCAAGCAGGGAGCCAGACTTGGGGATCCCATTTTTGCGGCTCTTTGATTGGGAGAGTGGAAGGGATCAGTGTGGCAGTAACTGTAAGTATCTGTAGGTAGAGATACATGATTTTAGGGAGATATTTAGAATTTGATGGGCTGGTGGCCACTAGTGGTGAGAAAGTATAGCCTGCAGGTGGGAAAGTGGGCTGATTGGTTATTACCAATCACGTGGGCTTCACTATAAGATAGTATGTTTACCAAGGGTGGTGGTGGGGGTAGTGGGGCAGCCAGCATGGATCGCCAGTGGAGCCAACTGAGCTGCTCATTCAGCAAGCAGGAGAGGAGCAGAGATTCCAGCTCCTCTCAGGTTTCGGTTTTCGTTCCATACCTTTTGGATCTTTGGGGTGGGGGAGGGCGGCTTCTGGTGCCTCGTGACCTCACAATCTGTGTTCCAGCTGTGGACAAGGGGAAGGAGAGAGCACAGAATTATATTAAGGTAAGGGAAGGTGCCCACACAAGACCGGAGCAAATGGTGAGTGGCTACATTCTGTATTCACTCCCAGATTTGCATCGATCGTACTCCGGATTGACTGTTTAGGCAGAGTGAGTTTACGGAAATAAATCTGGCTTTACACAAGTGGCGTTTTGCTCAGGGAATAAGTTTTGCAGCTTACAGAAGTTATTTTGCTGCAGCTTACAGAAGTTAATTTGCTCAGAGCTGCAGGGAATACATTTCATAAATTTGCCTAAAGAAAACAGCTTTTCCCAGAGCCACAGGAAATTAATTTGCAGACTTGAAGTCAGAGTCAGTTTATATAAATGAGTAATTTTGGCTTTTAAAATAAGCAGCGTTTCACTCAGAGCCTGTGCCTGCTGACCGATTGGTGTTAACAGGATTTAAGGCACTTCATGCAACTCAGAAGTGTATAAAGTAACATTTACAGAAGTAGTTTAGTGCCAAGACACAGTCAGAATCCACAGTTTCTTGGGTTACACTATACCAAGGTGGTTTGCAAGTGCAGAAATTTGAACTGTGCTTTGGCACCAAAACTGTGCACTCCTGAACAATGCAATACTAGCTTCAGGAGTTTGAATATACAGACCCTGCAGCAATACTAGCTTCAGGAGTTTCAGTATACAGACCCTGCAGCCTAAAAGGGGTTAGAGCACAAAAATAAACCTATCAGCACATGTGTGTGTGTGTGTGTGTGGACACAAAATTAATCCCTTTTAAAATACGTCCATAACAGTAACTGAGCTGCGATTCATCAAGCAGGCGAGGAGCAGAGATTCCAGCTCCTCTCAGGCTTCGGTATTCAGTCCGTACCTTTTGTATCTTCAGTGTGGGGGAGGGCGGCTTCTGGCCCCTCGCGACCTCACAATCTGCGGTCCAGCTGTCATATTGCGTTTGTGCTAATTTCTGTTTTTCAGTAGCAATTTGTTCTGGATCTACAAACTCCCCCCTGTTTAAAACAGGAATAGAATCAATGTAACTGGGATCTCAGTTCCCTATATCTCTCCCGTTTATGTGCCTAGTAATCTGCCTATTGTCTGAAAACATTCTCTGAAGTCTTTTTTACTATCCTCCCACCACTCTTGCTTTGTGTCACAAAGAAAGTGGGATATTCAAATGGGCGCAACCCACTGATGCGCCCCGGCATGATAGTCAAAGGGGGTGGTTGTGCTGCGCAACCCCCCGATGCACTGAGGTGCACCAGTAATGTATGCGGCGCAAATGCAGGGGGCTGTGCCCATGCATATGCATCACATCCTGATATTCAGCCCGGGATGTGCAGCGCATATGCAGGTACAAACCCGCCTTGCACCGCATGGGGGTGTGTGATGTTGAGCCCCTCAAAATCTGGAACAAGTCGGGGACACCGACAGGTGGGCTGCCATTTTGCTGGGTGCAACACGGCAGCCGCCTCCTGTGGGTGGCCATCCGACTGCCCAGGACACAGTCCACAAGCCCCTTGCCCAGGGGGCATCGTGCCCCCCCTTGTCCATTCACAGGCATGTATTAAAACAATCCCTGGTGGTCCAGTAGATCTTACCCCTTCGCCCGATCATAGGCATGTAGTAAAACAATCCCTGGTGGTCCAGTGGACCCTACCCCTTCCCCTTATCACGGACATGTATTGAGATGTTCCCTGGTGGTCCAGTGGACCGCTATCCCCTGCCCAATCATGGGCATGAAGTAAATGAATCCCTGGTGGTCCAGTGGACCGATTCCCCCTTGCTCGATCCCAGGCATGAAGTGAATGAATCCCTGATGGTCCAGTGGACCGATCTCTGCCACCCGATCACAGGCGTCAAACTCCCTGGTGGTCCAGTGTACCCCCTCCCCACCTAGTCTCCCTGCCACCTTGCCCCCTCCGGTCGGTGGCAGGCGGCAGCTCCCCACCTGCAAGCCACCCAGCCACCCACCGACTGACAGCATACAGTAGGGCTGTACATCTATTGGTCCACTGCATGAGTCGATTGGTGTGCAGTCCATACTGTACTACACAGTCCTGATTCATGAATGAACATTCATTCACAAATCAGGATTGTGTAGTACAGAATGGACTGCACACACATTAGCCTACACAGTGGACCAATAGGCATACAGCCCTACTGTATGCTGATAATCAGCGAGTGGGGAGCTGCCAACCGCCACTGACGGGGGCCGGGTGGTGGGGGACTATGGGCGGGTAGAGGGAGTACCACAAGACCACCAGGGAGTTTGCCTAACGCCGCGATCGGGTGAGGGGAATCGTCCACTGGACCACCAGGGATTCATTTAATACATGCCCATGATTGGGCGAAGGGGTAGGGTCCACTGGACCACCAGGGTATTTTACTACTCATGCCTGCAATCGGGTGAATGGGTGCGGTGCCCGCCAAGGGCCAGTTGGGCGTCGGTCCCCGATGGCTGCAACCTGGCAGGGCACCACATGCAAGCCGCTGAGGATCGGTGCACCGCATGCAAATTGAGCCATAATGACATGCAAATGGCCCCATTTGTGCCTTGCATGCATTATGGCCTAATCTGCATGCCCCCAGCTGAATATCACTCTTGCTGCACCTAGCACAACCGCACTTGTGCTGGCGCAGCCCCCTGCTTCCCTGCTGCCACATGCGCTGGCGCAGTGCCACTGCACTGTCCGCAGTACGTGTGCCCTCATTGCCATATTCAATGGTGCTGAGCCATGGTGCAGCACCATTGAATATCGCCTGGGCTATGCTCTGGCTTATCCCAGTTGCGCTGCACCCAGGCTTGCACCCCTGCCTTGTGCAGTCTGAATATCTAGCCCAGAATTCCTTGCCTCCAGGACATTGTGGAAGCCTTCCATCACCGCTGGTTCTTCTAAAAGTGATAAATTAAATTTCCAATATCCAGGCCCTTTGGGTATGTCCTGATAATTGGAGATAGTGAGACCCAAGAGGCCATGATCATATGTTGCAACCAATAATACTGTAGGGTTACTAAGTTGTAAACTGGGGGAGATGAACCAATAATCTCTTCTTGTTTTTTCTCTGTCCTTGAAGAAAGCATCTCTTAACTCTATAAGGTCTAACAAATTATTAAGGAAAACAGTGTCACAATATAATTTCTACATTTTAGCTCCCCTATCAGCTATGGACCTACTTACATTAAAATCTCCCCCAAATAATATATTTTTACTAGTGAACAAGAAAGGTTGTATAAGATGTAATAGTTCAATTCAAATTCTTTCTGATTTACTCGGGGGGGGGGGGGTGTATATATATAGAAACATAGACTTTGATGGCAGATAAGGACAACTTGGCATATCTAGTCTGCCCATTTCTCTACCTATTGGATAAGCTGCAGATTCTTGCTAACCCCCCACTATAATTGCTTTATGTCTGTCCCATGCTTTCTTGAATTCCCCCACTATTTTTCACCCACCAACCTCCTCAGGAAGGCGGTTCCATGCATCCACCACCCTCTCTGTGAAACAAATACTTCCTCATATTGCCCCAGAGCCATCCCCACCCCGTCTTCAAATTGTGCCCCTTTGTTCTTGCACACCTTTTTTTCTGAAAGATGCTCCCCTCTTGGACTTTTTTGATTTCCTTGAGGTACTTAAAAGTTTCTCCATGCCCCCCCCCCTTTCCTCAAGGGTATATATGTTAAGCTCTTTTAGTCTATCTTCGTATGGCTTCTGGTGCAGACACTGCACCATTTTAGTTGCCCTCCTCAGGACTGCCTCCATCCTGCCTATGTCCTAGCAGAGATGTGGTCTCCAGAATGGAATGCAATACTTCAGATGGGGTCTCACCAACTGTCTGTACCAAGAGATAACAACTTCTTGTTTTCTACTGGTGATGCCTCTCCCTATGCATCCCAGTATCCACCCAGCCCTCCTTACTGCCTTCCCACATCATTTGCCTACCTTAAGGTCATCTGATATGAATACCCCAGGTCCCTTTCCATTTTTTATATTTTTAGTAACTCTCCCGATTGTGTACTCTTCCCCTGGGTTTTTGTTTCCCAGGTGCATTACTTTGCACTTATTTGCATTGAATCTAAGCTGCCATACATTGGACCAATTCTCCAACCTTGCCAAGTCCCTTCTCACCCCCTGTATCAACCCTGTTGCAGATTTTTGTGTTGTCTGCAAAGAGGCATACTTTTCCTTCCAGCCCCTCCACAATGTCTCCTATAAAGACATTAAAGAGGACCAGTCCCAGTACTGAAACCTTCGGTACCCCCCTAGTAACTTTAGAGTGTACTCCATTTACTATTACCCTCTGGGACCTGTTGTCCAGCCAACTTGTTACCGAGGCTATCACCCTGCGACCCACTCCCAGGCTGGCTAACTTGTGTACAAATCTTTTGTGTGAGACTGTGTCAAATGCCTTGCTAAAGTCTAGGTAGACCATATCCACAGCCCCTCCTTGGTCTACTACCTTGGTCACCCAGTCAAAGAAATCTATTAGATTTGTCTGACATGACTTTCCCACTGTGAATCATAAAATATGTATTTACGAGTTGAAATTCAATATCTTGTCTTTCTACGTCCAGTAAAAGGGCTCTGCCTGCTGAAATGTCCACCATTTGTGTAACCAAAATTGAGGGATCCAGAAGACATATACCTACTCTGGAACACAAGGCATCGCCCCCCCTCCCCCGACCAATAACATGGTCCCCACACCAAAGCATCAGAAGGTATTTCAAAGTCATCTAAAGAATACAATTGTGTATCTCGAACAAACACCACATCATAGTCCTGTCTTGAAAAAATGTAAAAAGTAGCAAATCTCTTTCTTTCTGACCTGATACTGTTAGTATTTTAGACTTGCAATTTTCAGGTCGCAGCTCTCCAAAACAGGACGGAGTGATTTAGGTATTTATGAATAAGGTCCTAGAACTTTTCCTGAGCCGTACCCACAGACTCATTCTTTGTTTTTTTTTTTTTCCCCTTTGTTTTACCAGATCACTTTTATTTTCAGAGTCCAAAACGACATCTGTCTGTAAGGAGGCTCTGCATGCCATATCAGACTCTTGATCATCCTCCTCCATGCCTGACTGTATAACCTCATATCTATTCAATGCCACAACCTCTTCTGATGACATAACTTGTTCAGATACTTGTGTCTTGCCCCCTTTGCTTTTTACCACCTGAAATTCTGATTGTTTCCCTGTAGCTGGTAGGGTGGTGGGGGTGGCATTGTAGTCCCATTTGGGTGTTTCTTACTCTGAGTTACTGTATTTTCAGAAGTAGAAGCAGGTAAGGAATCATGGACTGCTTCTTTGGGAGGGATAGCAGTGGTTTTCTTTATTCTGGTTTTTAAGACTTATTCTACTGAACTGGAAAGGCGCATCTGTACCAACTTTGAGTGAATGGTATAACCAGATGGTCTTTCTATTTAATAATGAGAGAATCTGTTAGTTCCTGGGTGATAAGTTGGATATCCTGCAGAGAATTTGGTCACCATTCTTGAATATGTAGTAGTTTTCTTCTACACATGCAACAAATTAGTGAACATTCTATTAGAATATGTCTGAATTTTTCATTACTAGGAAATGTTTTTCTTTCTGAGCAGTGTTTGGTCAAACAACATCATATTATGTTAAAATATGTAATAATTAATTGTCACTAATTCTAAACTCTATGTAAATGATTATAATGTTTAACGTTTAACTTATTCCTCTTTATATCTTGTATTTTTGTTTTCTTTACTAAGATGGTTCTGTTATTTAAGATATATGTTAAACCTAACAAAAATTATCTAGTATGGACACTAACCAGAGATGGGAGCTCATAAAGTAGGGGATAATGGAGGCGACCAAAACCTGCTGCAAGGCCCAGAGCAAGAAGGCTAGGGCTAAGAAACCAAGCTGGTTGGGCAAGGAGGTCATGGAAAAGGTAAGGAGGAAAAAAGCTGCCTTTAGGAAGTACAAGACAACAGGAGAGGGAGAACAGGGAGGGTACTTGACAGAATCAAGGAGGTGACAAGGGCAGTAAGGGGAGCCAAGGCATCTACGAACTCAGGCTGGCACAAGGCATTAAGAAGGGGAGAAGGACTCTTTAGGTACATCAGGGAGAAAAGGAGCTGTAAGGACCGATTAGGAAGGAGGGTTGGGTGGAAGCAGGGTGGATAAAGGCAGAAGCACTAAATGAGTACTTCTGTTCAGTATTTACTAAAGAGAAGAGGGGTGACACCCAAGGGGAGAAATGGCAGAAAAGGGGGGGGGGGTGACATATGGGGAAATCATGGAGGGCAGAGTTCGGGAGGGTTTGAAGGCACTGAGGGTGGATAAGGAGCCAGGCCAAGACTGCATCCACCCCAAGGTACTGAAGAAGCTGGCAGAGGTCCTTGCAGGACCTTTGGCAGACCTATTTAATGCCTCACTACATTCGGGGTGTGTACCTCAAGACTGGAGGATGGCTCATGTGGTGCCCTTCCACAAGAGTGGCCCCAAGGATGAACCGGGAAACTACAGACCAGTGAGCCTCACATCCATCATGGGTAAGCTAATGGAGACTATCCTGAAGGAGAGGCTGGTGGCCCTCCTAGAGGCCAAAGGACTACAGGACAGCAGACAGCATGGCTTCATATGGGGCAGATCCTGCCAAACCAACCTGGTGGAGTTCTATGACTGGGTAACTAGGCAACTGGACAGGGGCCATGCAGTGGATGTCCTGTATCTTGACTTCAGTAAGGCATTCGACTTGGTGCTGCATGGAAGGCTGGGAAGTAAGTTAGTAGGCACAGGGGTAGGTGCAAAGCTGATGAGATGGGTAGGGAACTGGCTTCAGGGAAGGCAACAGAGGGTGGTGGTGGGTGGGGAGCTCTCACACCCAAGGGTAGTGACGAGCGGTGTTCCACAGGGCTCGGTGTTGGGACCAGTGTTGTTTGGGATATTCATTGCAGACATATCATTGGACATCAAGAGCAAGATCAGTCTGTTTGTTGATGATACCAAGGTAGGAGTGGTGGTGGATGACCTAGTGGGAATGGCAGGGGTTGCAGGATGATCTGGCAAAGCTTGAAACCTGGTCAGACACCTGGCAACTGGGGTTTAATGTGAAAAAGTGCAAGATGCTGCATTTTGGGATGAAGAACCCAAGGAGGAGTTACCAGTTGGGGGGGGGGGGGAGTGCAGTTAGCCCAGACAGAGGAGGAGAAGGATCTGGAGGTGCTCATTACAGGGTCGATGAACAACTCAGCACAATGTAGGAAGGCAGCTGCAAAGGCCAACAAAATGCTGGGTTGTATTGCAAGGGGTGTATCCTCAAGGATGGAGGAGGTGATTCTGCCACTATATAGGTCATTAGTTAGACCGCACCTGGAGTATTGCGTGCAGTACTGGTGCCCATATCTGAAGAGAGACATTAAATTACTGGAGGGAGTGCAGCACAGGATGACAAAGATGATCAAGGGGCTGGGGGACTTATCATATGAGAGGAGGCTGAGGGAGTTGAACATGTACTCACTGGAGGAGAGGAGGGACAGGGGGGACATGATTGAAACCTTTAAGTACATGAAAGAAATAAACAAGACAGGTACAGCAGGGCTGTTCAAAGTAAGGGAGGGGAGGGACACCAGGGGCCATGATATGAGACTGGAGGGAGGAAGGTTCAGGAGGGAGATGAGGAGATACTGTTTTACAGAGAGGGTGGTGGCTGGGTGGAATGCGTTACCTGCAAAAGTGGTATCCAATAGAACAGTGGACTGCTTCAAAAGGGGATGGGACAGGACAAGGGGGAAGGACAATGAAGGGGAAGGGTGGAAGGGAAGGGCAGCTGCAGAATAAGGGGTGCTAGCTGCACATTCGAGCAGACTTGATAGACCTCTAGGCCTTTATCTGCTGGCAAATTTCTTATGTTCGTATTATGGCAAAAAAAAAGATCAGGTGGAACAGTGGCCACCACTGCTGGTGGTGCTGTCACTGGTCTTCTTTGTGGCTGTGGCCCTGATCCCTGTCTGTCTCATGAAGTCAGCTGCTGCCCTTGCAACTTTTAGAATATAAAAATCCTGCATAGCATAATCAACATCTTCAGACTTATGTGCTGCCCAAGGGCAGTCAACAAAGGAATGTCCCCCTTCATCATAGAAATTACACTTGGGAGAGTCTTCACATTGATATCCCGAGTGACTCAGCTCCCCACATTGGAAGCATTGGATTCTATGACAGGATGAACTGTTGTGACAAATTGATCCACATTTATAGCATCTCTTAGGTTGACCTGAATAGAAAACAAAGGCCTTATCTTTACCAATGTAAAAACAGTTAGGTAAGTGTTGATAGTCATTATTGGTATGAAACAGTTTAACTTTGAATTGTCAACCACCGTTCCAAAATCCTTCACTATCCAGGACTGGGTCTGGGGTGCTCTGAACATCACATCATTTCTCAAGTCAATATAGTATGTCTGTGATGTTCACCCTCTCATTTCTAAAAAGCACTGTTACTACTCAAAAAGATTGTTTAGTTAAGGGGATGACCTGGAACGGGACCATACAGGATTTATTTTTAATGTCATATTGAGTCCAGAACCTTTCTAACACTTCAGGGGTATGGAAACATATGTCAAGTGTATGCTCCCCTGGAGAATTAAACAAGGCATAAACCTCAGCCAATGTAAAGCAGAGAGTTTGTTTGAGAAGGACTCTGCCCACATAGAATCTGTCCAGGAGCGTCTCCACCCCCAATGTATCTTAGTCTGATGGCATCTCTTCTTTGGCTTGTTCTACTGGTTTTGAGAACAATCCTGCACAAAAGCAGTCCTGCTTTTGCCATTGATGCTGTTTATCTGAAGTGTCACCTTTATCAGATCCTGCCCCCCTACCCAAATCAGAGGTCTGCTCTGAAGTCCCCAGGTGAGCATAAAAAAAATCTCCTGAGAACTCATAGAAGATAAGAGATTGTACCTGTGGTATTGCTGTCAGTTTCCAAAGGTCCTGTTTCCTGTGCAACAGCGCCTTCAGGCATTACAACTTTTGAAACTATAGTTTGCGATACTCAGAATTGTTATCAGGGGCTTTATAGTCTGGGTCAATAACCCAGTTCTGCGCCGAATCCTGGATCCATCCAGTCTGAAGCAAGGTCTACTCTGTCAACCATGACCCGACTCCCAATGCCTGGTGTTGCTGCTGATATGTCCTGGTCACCTCCTGTTCCATTGGACTGCTTTCCACCATGCTGCTCGAACCAAACACAAATACCTTGGGGAGAGATTGCACTTTGGATGATGAGTTCTCCTCAATGCATTTTCTCTTTTTCTCTTCTATGAGTCTGATTTTTGTGGATGAAAAATCTTCTTCCATTTTTTTCTAGTTGTGCTTGTAATTGTGCTTTCTGTTGTTCCATCTGCAACTGGAGGGATAACTCATTCTCTGGTACTTCCATAGTGTCCATCACCAGTGGCTCTGGCTCCATGCCGTCTTTCTGAACCTCTCTATCGGTGTCCATTGCACCTCCAGAGGTCTCTGCTGCACCACCTTCCATTATCATTTCAGCAATTGTACTGAGCTCCTCCATCACAAACACCTACGGGATAGCGCCCCCTACAGTGAGCAGAGGAAGGGGGGGTTCTTGGGTGCCCTGAAACCCCCTTCCATCTTGCTTTCAATATGTTTTCTTAATTTAGTTTTTGTACACCAGGATAAAATTATATGATTTATTTGTGGAAACATCCTGTTCCTAATTCCTGGTTATGTTCCTGTGTTTTGATAGTAAATCTGTACACAGGGGGTGGGATAGTCAGACTGCACCAGGCAGGGGCGCAAGCCTGGGTGCAGTGCAACTTAGCTGTGCCAGGGCATAGACCAGGCAATATTCAATGGTGCTTGCTCCATGGCTCAGCACCATTGAATATGGCACTAATGGGTGCACACACTGCACATGGTGCAGTGGTACTGAGCCAGTGCAAGTGGCAGAAGAGGAACAGGGGGATGCGCCAGCGGAAGTGCAGTTGTGCTAGGTGCATCAACCGCGATATTCAGCACTGGGTATGCAAATGAGGTCATTATGTATGCAAGGCACAAATGGGGCCATTTGCATGTCATTATGCCCCATTTGCATGCGTTGCAGGGGTCCCCGATGACTTGCACCTGGTGCCCTGCTGGGCTGCAGCCATAGGGGACCGATGCCCTGCTGTCCCTTGGTGGTCTCTGCACCCATTCGCCCGATCGCGGGCGTATGTTTATTATATCCCTGGTGGTCCAGTGGACTGCTTTCCAATGCCCGATCGCAGGCATACGATTATTATATCCCTGGTGGTCCAGTGGAACCCCCCCCCATACCCGATCGCGGGCGGAAATACTGAATGACACCCTAGTGGTCCAGTGGTTCCCCCACCACCTGCCCACTGGGCCCCATGCACCCAGCACCCCCTAGTCAGTGGCGGGTGGCAGCACCTGCCGTATGCCACCACGCCGACTGACAGTGTACAGTAGGGTCTGTATGCCTGTTGGTCACTGTGTGATCCAATGGGCATGCAGACCATACTATACTACTAGAGTCTGATATGTGAATGAACATGTTCATTTCACATTTCAAACCCGCTTGAAGTACAGTGGTCTGCATGCCCATTGGCCTGCCATAGTGACCAATAGGCATATAGACCCTACCGTACACTGTCGATGGTGGGTAGCAAGGTGGCATGTGGGTGGGATGCTGCTGCCCACTGCTGACTGGGGGGTGCTGGGTGGCGGAGGCCTCAGTGGGCAGGTGGGGAGGGGGGTACCACTGGACCACCAGGGTGTCATTCAGTATTTATGCCTGTGATCGGGAACTGAGGGGGGTTTTCTACTGGGCCACCAGGGATAATTCATCGTATGCCTGCAATCGGGTGCTGGGGGGGGTCCACTGGACCACTAGGGATATAATTATCATATGCCCACGATCAGGCATTGGAAAGTGGTCCACTGGACCACCAGGGATGTACTATACCTATGCCCGTGATCTTGCAATGGGGGGGCACAATGCTCCCAGGGCAGGGAGCAGGTGGACAGTGTTCTGGGTGGGTGGGTGGCCACCCACGGCTGGCGGGTTGCGCCCTGCAATATGGCAACTTGCCTGTGTGTGGTCAGAACTTGTTCCTGAATTTACCAGGCACTACTTTGCGCTTCCCCTGAGCTGCTGCAAGTGTGGTGTGTGTTAGTGATATGTGCCGCATATCCCGGCTGAATATTGAATGTGCGTACATGCATGGGCATGCCTCTGCACTTGCGCACATACATTACAGATGGGAGTTACGCAGGACAACCTCCCCATTGAATATCGTGTTTCACAAGACATAAGGTTGCGCGATGGCGCACCCTGTTGCGCATGCTCAACTCTTTTAAATATCCCACTCAGGGTCTTCATTATAAGGCTGTCTAACATAATATTGACCCTGATGAGCCATTTTAATAATGGGATTCACAACTGCATTAAAAATCTAGTATGCTGCCTGAAATTAGTATTAGCCTTTAGAAGTCACCAGGTTTTTTTTTTGTTGTTGTTAATATCTGAAGTACTTTTTCATTTCCTTTTACCAGTCGGAAAATTCTCTTCTTGATAGCACTGGGTGTGATGTGTGGAACAGCAGTCTACTTGGAGGCTGGTACATTTAGTTCTAGACCCCTTCATACTTCCTTGGTATTGCTACCTCACTAATTATGACATCACAACTTACCAAGGCCCACTAGCCACCCTGGCTGCACGGTGGCAGTACTGGAATGGGTCAGCACCCACAGTTCTTAATAATTTTGCAGCATATCTCAGTAAGGCTGCTCATACTCAATATGTATATAAAACTTTTTGTAGTGCAGTTTATTCATGTTCAAGTTCAAAAACCATACTGCCATCAGGCCTATCTTGTTACGTGTGAATACAGGCTTAGATACAAACAAGCAGATGGAATAGGTCTCCTTTAGTCACAATTCCAAACAAAAAAGCCGTGATTTAAATCCAGCAGTTTCTTGCTCTGCGGCCAGAACTGTGAAAACAAACTCAAGCTATGGACCAACTCACCGACTGCCACAAGTCAAGGCCATGCTCTAATGTTTCAACATCATCACATGATGTCTTGCTCTGATGGCTTTTATGTGGAACTGTGAACGAAGGAGGCCTGTTCTAGCTGCTTGATTATGTTTGAATTCTTTATCCACACACACTGCAGGAAAGGCCTGGTGGCTGTATGCTTTTTCAACTTGAATAAATTGCACTGCAGAATGTTTTATATGCAGATTGAATATGAGCAGCTAGGTGTGCTGTCATCTGCTTGTGTTTTTGCAGCCTAGTATTTTGTATTCCCTTATCTTGCCCGTTCCGTTGCACGGCTTTGGTTTTAACCATTTTAATTTTATCGACTCCACAGCATTGGCTTTGTTAAATTTGTTTGCCTGACCTGGACTGTTTAATCTCCCCATTTTGTCTTGAACTCTGAGCTGGCATTGGAGCAAATGCAGTGGTAAAGTGTGCCCATCCTACGAGCGATATTGGGGAGATCTATCGAGCATCTCGTAGGGTGTACTGGGGCTGTCGGCTCTCCTGCCGGCTACTGCCTGTATGTTCAGCTTGCTGGGCTGGCTGCTGCTTTGCTCCTATGGATTTTGTGCCCTTGCTAACTCTGTGGGATAATTTGATGTCAGTGGTTGCTTTCCGATATGACCATGGCAGTATATTGTTGGCAGTTTTCGGCCCTGCTGACCTAGTGTTTGGGCGCAGTTCAGCCAGTATAAATCTGCTGCCGAGACCCTTGGAGCTGTATTTCTAAGGGAAAAACACTGTAGTGAAGGGGTTTTGGATTAAATTAATGAAGATTTGGACATTGGCTGTGGACTATCCTCGGATTGCTGGCAGCTTGCTTGAGGTCTTTAGGAGTATTGTGTATACTGTACAAACTCTAATTTGGAGCAGGGAGCTGGTTTTTGGATCCTGTTAGTGGACCAACCGCAGTGTGTGGCTGAGTGGGGGTCCCAGTCTCACTGTGCTGGGTAACCGGCATTGTGGGTTGGTGTACCCCTAGGCAGTCTCCGTTGGACCTGCTAAGAAGTGGGCTTGGCTGGGATCTGTAGCATTGGCCATAGGCTTGCAGTTTGGCCCCTCATTGGATTTATTAGGGCCACTCTGGCTTCAGAGTTATACTTTTTTTGAAGTGGACCTTTTTGATCTCCCATCCTTCAAGACATGGTCAAACTTTTATCTTCTTGTTTAAATTCATGTAAGAGGGCAGTGAGAGTGCTCTCTTACCCTTTAATCTCAGAACTGTGAGAGGGTACCGAAGCTGAAAAGGGTTTGGTTATCATTAACAAAATCCCCTGGTAGTGAGTACCTTGGGGATGGGAGAAGAAACTGAGTTTTCTAGCATTTTATCTCCCAGGAAGTGAGTCTCTGGGAGAATCTATTGTTTTCTCTGATGGTATGATAGCCATTGGGGGTTGAAAAAACTTTGACTTCTTTTGATATTGAACTTTCATGGAATTTAGTTTTTCTGTTATTTTTTTGAAGGTGTTTGCTGTTATGCACATTCCCTGATTGCCTCAGGTTTATTTTTATTTTTATTTAATAAGTATAATTAGTTACTTGTTTCTGTTTCTGTGGAGTGGTATAATTTTATTGCGATTATTAAATTGTGTTGGAGGCCTGTCCCCATGGTCATGCGCTATTCATCCTCTGCCCTTCATGCCCCCACCCTTTTACCTCCCCCCAATTGCAGTTTGATATCTACCAGTACTGCAGAGCACTGGGTATTGCTCATCATGGGGGGAGAGGAGTTGGTTGGGTGCAAACAGCGGGGAGTGAAAGAGTAGAGTCACCAGATTGGGGTTGTGAGATCCAGGAGATGCCCTGGGGTGAAATGGAACCCAGATTGTGGTCCTCCATGTCTGGCTTCCATACCCAAGGGCACCACCGATTTTGGTGGGTTGGTGGCCCGGACAGCCCTGGAAGCCCATCCAACTCGTGCAGTGTTATGTAATGCCAGGTCCATTAAAAACAACACTGCAGTTATAGCAGAACTTGTTGGCACAGTGGACCTTGCATGCATTACCGAGACCTGGCTGGATGAGAACTCTGGCCCCATATTGGAGGCTGCAACTCCGGACGGATACTCGGTTATTCACCGCTCAAGACTGGATCGCAGGGGGGGTTGCGGTCTGCTTCAAGACCAAACTAGGCCTTACGAGTGTACCAGTTGAGGAGACCCAGTCATTTGAATGTACTGTAGTAGCAGGTGTAGGCTGTAGGATTGCCCTCATCTACCATCCACCCAGAGATGAGAAGCGGTTCCTTCGGGAAGTGGTGGACATCGTGATCAATATGGCGTTTGAGTCTCCCAGGCTGATGGTCCTGGGTGACTTTAACTCCGGAGTCGATGACAAACTCTCGTAATTTGGTCGGCACTTCCTCCAGTTAATGTCATCTCTGGGCCTTACACAGATTGTTTCCACTGCTACTCATAAACATGGTTATTCTCTTGACTTGGTTTTCCTCCTGGGGGCCGAAGCCTCTGAACTGGGGGTGGAACCAGTTGGATGGTCCGACCACTATACCGTGCGTTTCAGTTTTTGCACCCCCCTTCGTAGGCCTGCCCCTATGGAGATGATCAGTTGTCGCTCTTTACGAGATGTAAGCTCTGAAGGCCTGGTGGCAGCACTTGATCTATCGGTCATTCCATTGGCAACCAATGATCCAGAAGCCCTAGTTGCGGCCTATAATTTGACCCTAACTTCGGCTCTGGATATCATTGCTCCTGTTCATGTTCGACCTCTCTCCCTTCGCCCTCATTCCACCTGGCTTGATGGATCTTTGAGGGAGATGCGGCGAATAGGACGAAGGTTAGAGCACTGCTGGCGGAGATCTGCCCTTGATGCTGACCACCTTAGATTGATGGACCATTATCAAGCCTATCAATCCGCAATCACCCATAAGAAGGCAGAGTTCCTGTCCGGGGAGATTGAGGCTGCTCGGAACTGACCCGCACAGCTTTTTCGAACCATGGACAGACTGTGCAACCCAGCCTGTCTACAGGTTCAAAGAGCATTTTCTCAAATTGAGTGCATGGAGCTGGCTCGATTCTTTGCAGCTAAGGTGGCCGACATCAGGGTGGAACTCCTATCGGCACAGTCTGGTGCTGCTCTAGACTGGCATTTGGACACTGCTCCTCGGTTTTCCTGGAGTACCTTCAGCCGTCCGGAGCTCGGTGACATCATGAGGATCGTCCAGGGTATGCGCCCTACATGCTGTAGTCTGCATCTGGGTCCAACTACCCTGTTTTTGGGTTGTAGTGACATTCTTGTAAGGTCCTAGAATGGATAGTCTGGTGCTTCCTGGAAACAGGTGAGTTTCCTGGCTCCCTGAAAGAGGTGGCGGTGACACCCGCTCCTGAAGAACGCTTCCCTGGACCCAGACTGCCATGTGAACTACAGACGTATCTCAAAACTGCTCCCTCTCAAGCCTACTCAAGAGGGAGCAATCTTAGACCTGGTTCTCTCAAATGGAGATGAAGAGAGGATCACAGATGTAGAAGTGGTTAGCCATCTGGGAACTAGCAACCATCGAACAGTATGGTTCACAATATACACAGCAATAGAGTCAAGCCATACAAAGGCAAAAGTACTGGACTTTAGTAGAGGCTGACTTTGCCAAAACGGGTGAGTGCCTAAGGAATGCACTAGTAACTGGGCAGGAAGGAGGGGTGGAAGAACAATGGGGAATAATAAAAACTGCCATCACAGAGGTAACGAGCCTTTGTGTGAAGCAAATAAATAAACAAACAAAACGGAACGATGTAAGAAACCACTATGGTTCTCAAAGGAAGTGGCAGTGAAGGTTCAAGAGAAAAAGAAAGCATTCAGGAAATACAAGGAATCACAGAAGGAACTGCATCAGTTAAAGCAAAAGGAAGCTGGGAAGGCAGTCAGAACAGCAAAGGCCCAAACCGAGGAAAAGTCGGCTAACTCAGTTAAGAAGGGGGATAAAACCTTTTATAGGTACATCAGGGAGCGAAGGAAGACCAAGGGAGGGTTAGTGAGGCTTAATAAAGGGAGGGAGGGTGGGCAGAGGATAATTGTGAAAAGGCAGAGATACTAAACAAATATTTTTGCTCAGTATTTGCAAAGGAAGTGGGGAGGTACCTAAAACAAACAGTAGAAACACTCTGGATACAGAAGTTGATACCAGCCCATTTGCAGAAGAAAGGGTTCTGAAAGAACTCTTAAAACTGAAGGTGGACAAAGCAATGGGGCCTGATGGGATTCATCCCAGAATTCTAAAAGAACTAAGGGTAGAACTAGTGACACCACTGACTACCCTCTTTAACACATCATGGGAGGATGGGGTGGTACCCGAGGACTGGAGAAGGGCAGATGTGATTCCCCTTCACAAAAGTGGGAGCAAGGCAGAAGCAGGAAACTACAGACCTATTAGTTTAACCTCAGTGGTGGGGAAAATGATGGAATCACTTCTGAAGGAAATAATTGTTGAGTATCTAGAGGCCAGAGGGGCACAGGACCCAAGGCAGCATGGATTCACAGCAGGAAGGTCATGCCAGACAAATCTGATAGAATTATTTGACTGGGTGACCAAAGTAGTAGATCAGGGAGGGGCTGTGGACATGGCCTACCTAGACTTTAGCAAGGCATTTGACGCAGTCCCACACAAAAGATTAATATACAAGTTAGCCAGCCTGGGAGTGGGTCCCAAGATGACAGCCTGGGTAAGAATTGGCTGGAGAATAGGACACAGAGAGTAATAGTAAATGGAGTCCACTCTGAAGAAAGGGGGTTACTAGTGGGGTACCGCAGGGTTCAGTATTAGAACGGTCCTCTTCAATGTCTTTATAGCGACATTGCAGAGGGACTGGAAGGAAAAGTATGTCTCTTTGCAGATGACACAAAGATCTGCAACAGAGTTGATACAAGGAGGTGTGGAAAGGATGAAAAGGGACTTGGCAAGGTTGGAGGAATGGTCAGAAGTATGGTAGCTTGGATTCAATGCAAAGAAGTGTAAAATAATGCACCTGGGAAACAAAAACCCAGGAGAAGATTACAAAATGGGGACATAGAATTTGACGGCAGATAAGGACCGCTTGGCCCACCCAGTCTGCCCATTTCCCTACCTGATGGATAAGTTGCAGATCCTAGTTAACCAGCAGCCTACTTCTTCCTACCCCCACCCCCTAGAATTGCCTTATGACTGTCCCATGCATGCTTGAATTCCACAACTGTTTTTGACTCCACAACCTCCTCTGGAAGGCTGTTCCATACATCCACAACCCTCTCTGTGAAAAAATACTTCCTTAAATTACCTCTGAGCCGCCCCTTCTATCTTCAAATTGTGCCCCTTGTTCTTGCACACCTTTTTTTTTTTTTTGAAAGATGCTACCCTTGAGGTGCCTGAAAGTTTCTATCATGTCCCCCCTCTCCCTCCTTTCCTCAAGGCTATACATATTAAGCTCCTTAAGTCTCTCTTCATATGTCTTCTGGTGCAGACCCTGCACCATTTTAGATGCCCTCCTCTGGACAGCTTCCATCCTGTCTATGTCTTTGGAGATTGGGTCTCCAGAACTGCACGCAGTACTCCAGATGTGGTCTCACCAGCTGTCTGTACAGAGGGATAATAACTTCTTGTTTTCTACAGTGATGCCTCTCCCTATGCATCCCAGTATTCCCCAACCCTCCTTGCTGCCCTCTCACATTGCTTGCCCACCTTTAGGTCATCTGATATGACTACCCCCAGGTCCCTTTCCATTTTTGTTGTTGTTGTTGTTGTTAGTATCTCACCCCCCATTGTGTACTCTTCCCCTGGGTTTTTGTTTCCCAGGTGCATTACCTTGCACTTCTTAGCATTGAATCTAAGCTGCCATACATTTGACCATTCCTCTACCCTTGCCAAGTCCCTTCTCATCCTTTCCACCCCACCTTGTGCATCAACTCTGTTGCAGATCTTTGTGTCATCTGCAGAGAGACATACTTTTCCTTCCAGTCCCTCTGCAATGTACACTATAAAAGACATTGAAGAGGAGGTCCTAATACTGAACCCTCACGGTACCCCACTACTAACCCCCTTTTTCAGAGTGGACTCCATTTACTATTACTCTCTGTGTTCTATTCTCCAGCCAATTCTTTACCCAGGCTGTCATCTTGGGACCCACTCCCAGGCTGGCTAACTTGTATATTAATCTTTGTGTGGGACTGTGTCAAATGCCTTGCTAAAGTCTAGGTAGGCCATGTCACAGCCCCTCCCTGATCAACTACTTTGGTCACCCAGTCAAAGAAATCTATCAGATTTGTCTGCATGACCTTTCCGCTGTGAATCCATGCTGCCTTGGGTCCTGTGCCCTCTGGCCTCTAGATACTCAACAATTCTTTCCTTCAGAAGTGATTCCATCATTTTCCCTACCACTGAGGTTAAACTAACAGGTCTGTAGTTTCCTGCTTCTGCCTTGCTCCCACTTTTGTGAAGGGAATCACATCTGCCCTCCTCCAGTCCTCGGTACCACCCCATCCTCCCATGATTTGTTAAAGAGGGTAGTCAGTGGTGTCACTAGTTCTACCCTTAGTTCTTTTAGAATTCTGGGATGAATCCCATCAGGCCCCATTGCTTTGTCCACCTTCAGTTTTAAGAGCTTTTCAGAACCCTTTCATCTGTAAATGGGCTGGTATCAACTTCTGTATCCAGAGTGTTTCTACAGTTTGTTTTAGGTACCTCCCCCTCTTCCTTTGTAAATACTGAGCAAAATATTTGTTTAGTATCTCTGCCTTTTCACAGTCACCCTCCCTCCCCTTTATTAAGCCTCACTATCCCTCCCTTGGTCTTCCTTTGCTCCCTGATGTACCTATAAAAGGTTTTATCCCCCTTCTTAACTGATTTGGCTATCTTTTCCTCGGTTTGGGCCTTTGCTGTTCTGACTGCCTTTCTAGTTTTTTTTGCTTTAACTGATACAGTTCTCTGTCCTGTTCCTTCTGTGATTCCTTGTACTTCCTGAATGCATTCTTTTTTCTTGAACCTTCACTGCCACTTCCTTTGAGAACCATAGTGGTTTCTTACCTCATTTCATTTTGTTTATTTGCTTTACACAAAGGCTTGTTACCTCTGTGATGGCAGTTTTTATTATTCCCCATTGTTCTTCCACCCCATATTATTCCCCATTGTTCTTCCACCCCTATTATTTCCCATTGTTCTTCCACCCCAGTAACAACAACAAAAATGAAAAGGGACCTGGAGGTAATCATACCAGATGACCTTAAGGTTGGCAAGCAATGTGAGATGGCAGTAGGGAGGGCTGGGGGTATACTGGGATGCATAGCGAGAGGCATCACCAGCAGAAAACAAGAAGTTGTTATCCTCCTGTATAGACAGTTGGTGAGACCCCCTCTGGAGTACTGCGTCCAGTTCTGGAGACCCCATCTCTGCAAGGATATAGACAGGATGGAGGCTTTTCAGAGGAGGGCAACTAAAATGGTGCAGGGTCTGCAAGAGAAGCCATATGAGGAGAGACTAAAGAAGCTTAATATGTATACTCTTGAGGAAATTGATTAATTGTTTGAGATACTACTCCTCCCAAACCCTCTCCCCCACACACACACACACACCATACTCGACAAAGCCCTCTGGAGTTGCTCCCCCATCACAGCCCCCGTTTCACTATCCCCCACCTGCGCTCTCTGCAGTTGGTTTCAAACCCAGTCCCCCTTGTTTCACTGTAATCCAGCCTCTCGCCATCTGGGATAGTGTTAAACTCTGTGCAGTTACTCTGCCATAGTCTTTCAATGGATTTGGAGGTTTCCAGGGGTGTGCTACCTAGGGCAACTGATTAGAAATAGCTTAGTATTCAATTACAACTGCTCAGTTTTTTTTCTCCTATTTGTCTAATTGTCATGTAATTGCTCTTTAATGCCTAATGATCAGGCCTCTGTAACCACTGAATATGTGTATTGTCTTATTGTCCACCCTAACGTGAAACCTTTGTAAAAGAGCTCACGCTCAAAGGTCTTTCCAAAATACTAATTAAACAATTAAAAAAACTTAATATGTATACCCTTGAGGAAAGGAGGGAGAAGGGGGACATGATAGAAATGTTTAAGTACCTCAGTGGAATCGACAAAGTCCAAGAGGGTAGCATCTTTCAGAAAAAGAGATGCGCAAGAATAAGGGGACACAATTTGAAGATAGAGGGGGACGGCTCAGGGGCAATGAGAGGAAGTATTTTTTCCACAGAGAGGGTGGTGGATGCATGGAACAGCCTTCCAGAGGAGGTTGCAGGGTCTAAAACTGTGGAAGAATTCAAGAATGCATAGGACAGACATAAGGCAATTATAGTTGGGGGGGGGGGTAGGAAAAAATAGGCTGTTGGTTAAACAGGATGTGCAGCTTATCCTCTAGATAGGGAAATGGGCAGACTAGGTGGGCCAAGCGGTCCTTATCTGCCGTCAAAGTCTATGTTTCTATGTTTCTATATATTTTTTCTGTACATAGAAACATAGAAATTGATGTTAGAAGGAGACCGCTAGGTCAATCTACTCTGCCCATTTGTTTTAAACCTATTTGATACTATACTTGCCCTTTGTAGTTAGGGCTCCCTTGTGTCTATCCCATGCATTCTTGAATTCCCCCCACAGTGTTGACCCCCACAACCTCTTGGGGCAGGCTGTTCCAGGTGTCCACCACTCTTTTGTGAAAAAACTTCCTGGTGTTGGTAGAGAACCTCCCTTCTTGCACCCTGAGGTCATGTCCTCTGGTCCTGGAGTCCTTCTTGAAGTGAAAACATTCCTGTGCCTGTACCTTGTTAATGCCTTTTGTGCACTTAAATGTATCGGTCATGTCCCTGCTCTGTCTTCTGTATTCCAGGGAGTACATATTCAGTTCCCCAAGTCTTTCCGCGTAGTACATGTACTGCAGACTGAATCATTGTTGTTGCCTTTCTCTGTACTGTAGCCACCCAGTCAATGTCCTTCCTGAGTTGAGGCCTCCAGAACTGGACTCCGTATTCCAGGTGAGGCCCGTCTAGCGATCTATACAGTGGTAGTACCAACTCTCTCCTTCTGCTCATGATTCCCCTCCCAATGCAGCCCAGCATTCTGTTGGCCTTCAATGTTGCCTTCTCACACTGCTTACTAACCTTCAAGTCATCTGAGATTATGATTCCCAAATCTTGTTCCTGGTTTGAGGTCACCAGTCTTTCGCCTCTTAGGTAATACTCCTTTCTAGGATTTTTCTTTCCTATGTGCATGACTTTGCACTTTTTGTCATTAAATCTCAGCTGCCACACTCCAGACCACTCTTCTAGTTTCTTGAGGTCAAATTCCATCTTGCTCACTCCTTCTGAGGTGTTTACCCTGTTACGTATCTTGGTCTCATCTGCAAACAGACATGCCTTCCCTTCCAGTCCATCAGCAATGTCTGCTATAAAACACTGAAAAGCAGAGGTCCCAACACTGAGCCCTGGGGCACCCCCCGCAGGTCATCCTGCCTTCTGTTGATTGCATTCCATTAACGTGTACCAGTTTTGTACCCATCTGTCTACTTCTGGACCAACCCCTGTGTGGTCAAGATTCTTTACCAGCCTTCTGTGTGGAACTGAGTCAAAGGCTTTACTAAAGTCTAGGTAGACCACATCTACTACCCCACTGTCGTCCACTGTTTTTTGTAGCGTAGCCAAAAAACTCGAGCAGATTTGTCTGGCGTGACCTCCCTGCTGTGAAACCATGCTGTTTAGGGTCTTGTTGGCTGCTAGTTTCAAGGAATGCTATGTTCCTCTGTTTAAGTAGTATCTCCATTAGTTTCCCTACTATAGATGTGAGGCTCACTGGTCTGTAATTACTAGCCTCTTCGCAGCTGCCTGATTTGTGAAGTGGAACCACTTTTGCCTTTTTCCAGTCTTCGGGGTACCACACTGCTCTTCAAGGATTTTGTGAATAGAAATGCCAGAGGGGCAGCTAATTCTGCCCCCAGTTCGTTAAACATTCTAGAGTGCATCTCATCTGGTCCCAAGGCTTTGTTTGCGTTTAGTTTATTTAGCGCCTCCTGTAATTCAACTTCTGTAAAGTGACTCGTGTCTACCTCTGGTCCTGGGGTGTTGTGTTTTTTTTCAGGGCTGGGCCATCCCCTGAGTCCTGTTTGGTAAACACCAAGCAGAAGTATTTGTTGAGGATTTCAGCTTACTCCGGGTCATGTTTGGTGCATTTCCCTTCTTCAGTAGCAATCTCTACTGCCCCCCCTTTTGCCTTCCTAAGTTCCCTAATGTATCTAAAAAATTATTTGTCTCCTCTCTTTGCCCCTTCTGCTATCTCCTCCTCTGTCTGGACTTTTGCCTTTCTAATTTGTTTGATAGACTCTCCCAATTTTCCCTTGTATGACTCCCAGTCTTTCTCAGTTTTGGTTTCCTGGTACTGTATATGCTGTATGCCTTATTTCTTTATTTTACTGTGGTAGCCACTTCCTTGGAAAACCACAAAGGATTTTTTTTTGCTTTGCTAACCCATCTGGCACATTAATCTGTGGCAGTCTTTATTGTTCTCTTGAGTCTCCCCCACATGTCCTTGATCCTTTACGAGTTTGTGAGGACAAGGTCGAGAATGGCATCTCCCCTTGTTTAGGTTTTAACAAGTTGGCACAGTTCCGTGCCTTGTAGTGACAATAAGAAGTCCCTACTTCTTGTTATTTCTGCTGTTAATGTGCTCTAGTTAATATCTGGTAGATTGAAGTCCTCCACCAGTATTACTTCACCTTTATTGGATATTTTGTGGATTTCCTGTATTAGGTCTTTGTCGCCTTGATTTGGGGGCCTGTACACGGCACAGATTCTGAATGGGTTTCCCTTGCTTGTGTCTACTGTTAGCCACAGTGACTTGAAGTACCCAGGTTGGCCTTTTACTTTTGTGGCTTTTATTTCCTCCTGAATGTAAATGGATATCCCCCCCCCCCCCAATTTTTTTGCCCTGTCTATCTTTCCTGAACAGATTGTAACCGGGAATGGCCGTATCCCATCCATGGTTTTCTGTGAACCATGTTTCTCTTACAGCCACCCAGTCCAAACTTTTTGTTTCCAAGATGGCTGCGAGTTTGGAAAGTTTGTTGGTTAGGCTCCTAGTATTTTCAACCACTGCCTTCCAGGAATGTACATCCTCTTTGGTGCGAGGTTGCTCCCTCTTCCTGGACTGCTCCAGTTTGCTGTTTTCGGCCAAGTGATTATGGAGGTTGCTGGTTTGGGAGGATGTGGGCTCCGATTTGTTTTCTGACGATGTATGCATGCATTTGGCATTTTGGGGAGTGATGACCAGCCCACCGATGGCAGGGGTGTTGTGTCATACTCCCCTTTATTTAGTTTAAACTACCTGTATAGACATTGAATTTTTGTGCGAGTTCTCACACACCTTCTCTGTACACTTCCGTGATTGCTACTGGCAGGACTGTATGGCTGAATCATGTATGCTGTGCAAGTGCCGCTCAGTGCTGCTACTCTGTGTCACAACAGTTGTTTGTGTGACAGTACAGGTTCTTGTGTAGTGCTCAGATGACTGCATACAGGGTGTAGCGGTTTTCCTGAGTTGTTCTCATTTTCTGTGCTCTTTGAGTCGTGCCCTTCCCTGAACATAGGTGAATCTGCACTCAGCCACTGGTTCAGACTGACCTGAACCACATGGTTTTTCTTTTCTTTGCAATTCTGAGGTGGTTGCAGGGCATGTCTCATGACATTGTAGTGATTTGTATTTCTGTGTGTTTGTGATCCGTACAGTGCCATCTGCTGATCCGCAGTGCTGACTGAATTGCTCACTTTGATGGTCGGGTGCTGCCCAACTTTGGTGTTAGCAGCCGTCCTGTTGTTTCATTTACTTTTAGGCTGGTCACTGTCTGCTGCAGCTCCACCATTGGGAAACTTCTCATCTAGCCACTCATTCAGTGACCGGTGGCAGTACAGGTTGAAGTTGATGGCCATTTCAGTACAGCACAGGGGTTTGTGCAGAGAGCAACACTGCTGTGCAGATACACTTCACTACTGTTGTTGACAAACTTGAACAGCCTAAGAATTCAGCTTCCAGAGAAACTCCAACCACAGAGCAGTTAGCAAGAAGCAGCACTGCAGCCTGTGTTGTCTCCTTGTATACCGCTACAAACTGTCATGTTACACTTTAGCCAACTGTCACTCACCGCTGAAACGTGGGGTGGAGATATGACATGCACCTACCATAGCGCAGGGTGTGTTCTGAGGACAGCTGCATTGTGTGGCAACAGCATTACACCACCTGCACACTGTGTGAAAATGTGCATCTTGATCTGTTCCTTGCATACGCCTTTTACACGGTTTACCTATCGCGAGTTGACATGTACTATGCTGACATCCCTAACAGCAACAGACACAATGCCGAGTGTCGGCATTGTACTGTCAGGGATGTTGGCATGTTTTCTTTGGGGGAGATGTGCCCCCAACCCCTCATGTGGGGAGCTATGCCCCCACATCTTCTGGTCTCTAAATATACAACTCTGAGTTGGAGTTGTCTTGGGGAGGGGGCGAAACACTAGGAGATGAACCACCGGTGTCAGCTTGGACCATCACAGAAATTCAACACCTTTGGGTGAATTCTGTCATTGTGATGGTCTTCACTGTGGTGGCGTTGTCGTGGGGTCGACATACACTTTTACACCACTTGCCATGCCAGCCTGCTCCTGTGTCTTACTGACTGCCAGACGGTGGCCACATGGTATGAGAAACGGCTTAAAGGGGATAGCTGCGGACACTGCTAGCTTGGCTGTCTGTGGTTCTCTTGGGTGTGGAGCCTGAACACAACTTACAGCCACTCAGAAGCGGCATACACTATTGATAGCAGGTTGGTGCTCTCTGCCTCCATGTTCCTGACCCACTGTCCGCACTTCAGTCTGCTTGCAGTATTATGCTAGTCCCCATATCTGCTCCCGGGAGTGGACATGTTGGGGGAGGAGACCAGGGTCTGTAGCGAGTGTCCTGTGTTGCTCCACTGTGTGCTCGGTATGATGAGTTCTTCTGGGCAGGTGAGTGGGGAAACACACACCTGTAAGGGAATGTCATTGCTTCCAGGACATGACTCAGAAGCAGCATTCAATAGTGATAGTGGGTTTGTTCTGTCTCCTAAGTCAAATACAGCCCTGTGTATATTTCTGACCTGCTTTTAGGACCTCACTGTCTCTTCACTACTGTGTTACCGATGATGGCTGCACCCAGGAGTGGATATGGTGGGGGAGGGGACCAGGGCCTGCATCGAGTGCCCACTGTTCATTACTTGTGTGCTTCATGTCATGACATCCTCTGAGCGGGTGGGTGAGAAAGTTACAGCTGCAACTGTCGCATCTCTGCTCAAGGTACAGGAATGGGCGCTGATGAGGTTCTGTAGCAACTGGCCACTATTGCTTCACCCTCTGCTGAGGTGGCTCGAAGTCCATGGGGTGGGTGGGTGGGGATACATCTTCAATAGGCCTGTCATTGCTCCAGGGACATGACCTGGCATGGGGAGGTGTCCAGGTAATGCAGCGGCTCCATACTGCTGCTGCATTGTGCGTTGGGTGTCCGAGGTCTGCTGGGTGGGTGTGTGGGTGGGTAGAGACTGCGCTAACAAGGGAGCATGTTGTCACCTTCTGAACTGTGGATGGCTGTGTGTGTGGGGGCCTGGGGCACTGAGCACTGCAACCACAGGGTTTTATTTAACTCTAAAAATTGATTAGCGTTTTGCTCATGAAAGTGCTAAAACATTGCAAAAATGCATAGCACTTACCTCATTGTGTTTAACAAACATAACACTTCTAGAAAACCTATATACATACTTTCTGTACAGTTAGCGTTGTCCCAGGGGAAAAAACTGCTAATCAATTATTTAAAACCCTGAACCATATGGCACACCTGAGGAGGAATAGCAATTTCCATGCTACAAATACCAGAGCATCACAATGGCATCAGCCCAGAGGGTACACAATATGTGTGGATTCAGCTGTACAGCATGCTAGTACAGCTAAGCTACATCAGGCCGTGTCACCAACTGAGCTATCTTTGCAAAAGGCTGGTGCTCAGTTTGCTGCCACAATGTGTGCAACAAGTGCCGTTTTGCCCCATAATCCTGTAAAGCCAGAACCGCTTCACCTTCACTGTGCTCATAATGTGCATTACTGCACTGCCAACTGACCACAGTTATCTAATCACCTTACTCCCTCCCCAACCCCTTGCAATAATTAGTTACTACTGCAGTGTGTCACCTGGAACCACTAACTGTTTACTGTAATCCAGTCATGAGCATGTGTACTTTTTTCCCATTGATTTCAACTAAGGGAGGATACATCCCGTAATGTGGGTACCTGCATGGTTTCTTCCTGTATGAACTGAAATATTTAGGAAAAAAGGTAAGCTGGAATATTTGACTTTCTTACCTGTACATATTGTATATATATCTTTTACTGAGTATTCTGTGTATTACTTGCTCACTGGATGATGCAGTCACACATCATACACCGTGCCTACGATTTGTTTGTTTTGTACCAAATCTCCTCATGTCTGATATTGAAACCTTGTATTCACTGTTCTCAAATGGACCTATGCATCAAATCTGTATATTGTGCTTACTATTGTTGCTTGTGTCCAATCTATTTCATGTCATGTATATTACTGTTACCTTGTACTCCTCCACTGTCACCCTGCGCCATGTGTTATGGCCCGGGTCGTGCCTGAAAACGGTCCCTGGGATCAGTGCACTCACCCAGTTAACAAAGTCATAAATAAATAAAATTGAGACATTTAAAATTGTCTTTACATTTTGCATGTCTATGTGATGGGTGTATAGACATTTCAAGGTTCACATACATGGGCCAGGTTCAGGACCCACACAGAAGGTATGCAGAAGATTGGTCAAGCTATAGAGAATGCCAATAAGTGAAAGTGCACAGGTTTAGGGATTCCAAAACCCTGGGGGCAGCTATTAACACTGTCCCTAGTATAGAACTATTTTTTCACAACCCCAAATGACATAATTACTAAGCAAAGAGCTGCTAAGATGCAAGGACATCCTGGACTCCCTACAGGGGGCATTTCTCAGGCAACTAGTCTTGGAGTCCACTCAGAATGGGGCAGTAATGGACCTGTTGCTCGTTAACAGGGACAATATTGCAGATATCAAGGTGGGAGGCCACCTGGGGACCAATGACCACCATACAGTGTGGTTCAACATGAGGACATTGTGGAAGCGAACCACATAAGGATGAGTGTCCTGGACTTCAGGAGAGCAGATCTGGAAAAAAATGGGTGAATGCTTCAGAGATGACCTAGTGGGCGGGATGACCTGGATGGGGTGGAAGAAAAGTGGGCTAAGGGAAGGCATAGTGAAGGCAACAAACCTCTGCACAAAGGAAGTGAGCAGAAACAAGAGGAAAAAGAGACCACAATGGTTCTCGAATGAAGTGGCTGAAAATGTTAACGCTAAAAGGGTGGCCTTTAGGAGGTATAAAAAGATACAGAAGCAAGAAGACAGGGAGGTGTATTAAGAGAAACAGAGGGACGCAGGGAAAGTGGTGAGGAGCACAACACCACAAATTGAGGAAAGAATAGCCCAAGGGGTAACGAAAGGTGACAACGATTTTTTAGGTGTACAAGTGTAAAGAACAAGACTAGGGGAGGGATTATAAGGTTAAGAAGGCCAGATGGGACTGTGCAGAGAAGGATCAGGAAAAAGCAGATATCCTGAAGAAATACTTTTGTTCAGTTTTCACAGAAGATGGAGAAAGGAATGGGTCACATAAAAGGAACAGGGACACTGGAGGAGGAGAGGTGGCCAGAAGCCTCTTTACAGAGAACAGAATCCTGAAAGGACTTGCAAATCTGAAAGTGGACAAAGCTATGGGACCAGACTGGGTACACCATGGGTACTGAGAGTGTTCAGGGAGGAACTGGCTACACCTCTGACAGTCCTCCTTAATGGCATCATGTGATAAGAGCAAAGTTTTTATAGCAAACACATTTGGGCTAAACAGTAAGGGTGAGCACAGAAATAGCGACTGCCGCATAAGGGTGATCAGAAGGAAATGGTGAAATCGAGTGGCTGACATCCCCAGTATCCAGGTGTGCCTTGGAGTAGTAATTCTAGAGATGGGGGTCAGGGGCACAGGGGCAGAGCCCCTAACTTGTGAATATGTGATTATATTACAACCACATCTGTGCATTTGTGTTTAAATACCTGGTTGGAAACCCACAGCCCTCGTCAGCACTATCCTGATCGTACAGAGCGCCTGGTTGAGGTTGTAATGGAATAGGGTAACAGGAGTCTGTATGAGAACCTCAGAGATTTGGCTTACAACTTTATGGTAGATGTGCAGGATTTGTGGTAGCCTTTTCCATATAGCGCTATTGTTTGGATGTGCTGTTATTTGAGTCGCTATTAAAAACTCACTGTTCTGATGTTTGCCCTAACTGAGTTGCTGTATTGACATGGAACCCTTTTTAACAACTCACTGGAAACATAGAAACATAGAAATTATTGGCAGATAAGGACCGCTAGGCCCATCCAGTCTGCCCGTAGGCCCTATACATTGTATGTGGCCACTGGCCCTATGTGATCAATGGTTTTTCATCACTCCCTCCCCTCTCAAGCTTCACTTGTGCCTTTCCCAGGATTGCTTAAACACCCTCCACTGTGCTTGCCCCCACTACCTCTTGTGGTAGACTATTTCAAGCGTCTACTACCCTTTCTGTGTAGAAAAACTTCCTCACATTACCTCTTAATCTACCCCCTTCCAATTTCATATTGTGTCCTCTTGTTCTAGTACTTTTTCTCAATGGAAAAGGTCCCCCAACTGTATCTTGCTTATGCCCTTGAGGAAACAGGAGTGGTTCCAGAGGACTGGATTATGGCAGATGTAGTCCCACTTCACAAAAGCGATAGTAGGGAGAAGGCTGGCAGTTATAGGCCAGTCAGCCTGATATTGATGATGGGTAAGCTAATGGAGTTACTGCTAAAGGAAAGTATTGTGGAGTATCTTGAAGCCAATGGGTTGCAAGACCCATGGCAACATGAATTCACATGGAGGTGTTCATGTCAGAGAAATCTGAGATTTCTTTAACTAGGTCCAGGGAAATAGATCAGGGTGGTGAGGTGGACGTGGCCTACTTAGATTTCAGTAAAGCTTTCAACACTGTTCTGCATAGGATATTCATAAAGAAACTGGGTAGCTTAGGAGTGGATCAGAAGGTGGCAAACTGAGTAAACAATTGGTTAAGGGATAGATGACAGGGGGTGGTGTTAAATGAAGTACATGCCAGGGAAGGGAGTGTGACCATCTGAGTGTCACAGAGATCAGTAATGGGACCACTCCTCTTTAATGTCTTTATAAGTGACATTGCTGATGAGCTGGAAATGATGGGATGCCTCTTTGCAGATGACACCAAAATATGAGATAGAGTGGGCACTCGAGAGAGGGTAGAAAAAATTTGAAGAGACCTGAAAAAACTTGTTGAATGGTCCAGGGCATGTCTGCTGGGTTTCATTTCAAAAATGTGCAAAATTGTTCACTTAGGGTACAGAAACCCAGAGGTGGAATACAAAGTGGGAGAAGAGGTATTGACGGTCACTAAACAGGAAAGGGACCTGGGAGTAATCATATTTGATGACCTTAAGGTGGTGAAATTGTGCAACAAGGCAGTTGGTTGGGCCAGTGGGATGCTGGGGTGCATAGGGAGAGGTATCACCATAAAAAGGAGGGAGGTGGTGTTGCCATTGTATAGATTGCTGGTGAGACCCCACCTGGAGTACTGTGTATCTTACTGGAGACTATATTTATTTATGACTTTGTTTACCGGGTAGGGTGCACCGGTCCAGTGGACCATTTACAAGCATGACCCGGGCCTGGTAGGCACAGAACAAGACACAAGACAGATTACAAACATCAAAAAGTATAACAGCAGCATTAGGTGAGAACACAACGTACAGAGTATTCGTTAGGCATGGCATTGACAAATAGGTGTTGGTGAGTTATGCATAAGTCTGCTACAGCCAAATATAGGATGCAGTGTAGTTTAGGAATTCAATACATTTTTAGCAAATGATTACAACAATGGCACAGATGGGGGTTACCCTCACCGCACTGGGGGAGGTAGGGAAGTGAGTGTTACCTGGGGGGACATGTGCAGCCATCCCTAGAGAGCAGCCAAGATTTGAAGTTATGCTTGAATGCATGGGGCTGGTTGAAAGCTTTGAGTTGAACTGGCAGCCCATTCCATAGTAGGGAAGCTGCGACAGAGAGGGTTTTCCCACCCATATTTGTGGTGGTTTGTGGTGTCACCAGGGGAGGGACTATTGAGGAGCGGAGCTGCTTGGGTGAGGAATGAGGTTTGAAAAAGGGCGATAAAGGGGAGATGGGGCTGTTTCTGTTGCAAGTATTGGTGAGACAGCCAAGGGTGAAGTCAAAATGGCCTTGCATTGAGAGCCAGTTTAGGGAGCGGTATAGGTTGCAGTGGTGGGTGGAGTTGGGGGCAGACAGGGTGAAGCAGCAAATACTCTTGTAGACAGTCATGAGACATGTCCAAGAAGTAGAGGAGACACTGGAGTAGACTGGAGAGCAATAGTCCAGGATGGGTAGAAGGTTTTCCTTTTGCAATAGAAATACAGGCCTCAGGGGTCAGGAGGGGAAGGATACAGTATACCGCACTGAGTTTCAGATTTATCCAGTGAACTATATAGTTTACAGCGAAGGAGAGGGAGGGGTCCAGAGTGACCCCCAAGTATTTGAAGGCGTGAACAGTTTCAAGGGCAGGGCCACTGGGAGGATGGATAAGGAAAGAAGAGTTGGTTCTGTGAGCTCTGGCAAGGAAAGGTTTTGACCCAAACAGTATTGCCTTTGTCGTTTTGGTATTAACTAGCATTGAGTTGTAAGAGAACCAATTGTAGGCAGAGCAGTAGTTCTGGGTGAGGATGGAGGATAAGTGGGGGATGGATTTGCCGCTATGGAATATAACCAGATTGTCGACGTAGATGAGAGATTTGCAGGTGAGGCTGTCCAAGGTGAGGGTGTTGACAAAAATACAGTAGTAAAGAGAAGGGGCCCAGTATTGAGCCCTGGGGGACCCCGGTGGGGATGGGTAGGGCTGGAGAGGTAGCTGTGCCTAGGCAGACGTACTGAGATTGGTTGGTAAGGTAACTCTGAAACCACTGCATGGTTTCCTTGGAGGAGCCAATAAGATTCAGTTTGGAGAGGAGGAGGAGAGAATGGTTTACCAAATCAAAGGCTTTTGACAGGTCCACAAATACGGCGCCGGTGGGCTGTCCTTGATCCATATTTGTGAGGATGTGGTTGGTGAATAGGGCTAGGGCTGAGGAGGTGCTATGGTGCCGGCAGAAACATGTTGCTGGTTACATAGGATATCATATTTGGTGAGGAACTCTGACAGTTGTTGATGCACGACTTTTTCGAGGAGCTTACTTTGGTGGGAAGGGAGGATGGATATTGGCCTGTAGTTTTCGGAGGACAGGGGATCACCTGATTTGAAAATAGGGATGACTTTGGGAGATTTCCACATGTGAGGCATGGAGGTAGTGGTCAAGGCTAGGTTGTAAATGAAGGTGAGGGATTTTACAATGGCAGGGGCCATGATTTTGAGGAACATGGGGGAGAGGCCATCGGAGCCAGGGCTGCCATAGGCAGGTAGTCCCTGGAGGAGTTTGAGAGTGTCTTTTGGTGAGATGACTTTGAAATGGAAGTGGGAGATGACAGGGGGTCTTAGTGGAGCCCGGATGAGCTGGTTGGCCAGCGGGGGGATGGGGGTCAGCATTTGCACTAGCTGGGTGCCTTGCAGGGTGGGGGGGGGGTAATGTTGGCACTGGATTGCATATTTGAGGAGGTGCTGGAAGGAAGTTTGCTCAGAAGATTAGATCAGTGAATTTGAGGTTAAAGGCAGTAGCTACCTCATTGGGGTCAGTCAGGATGCCATAAGGGGAGCTGAGGTGCACGCTTGGTCTGCCAGGGCAAGGGGCGAGGGGCGAGGAGGGAGCTGATGGAGTTCCAGAAAGTTCTGGGGTTCCCAAGACTCTCATTTTGTAACTTGGTGCAGTAATCCCATTTGAGGGATCGGGTCAGGTGCTTACAATGGTTATGCAGGTGCCTGTATTCATTCCACAGGGTGAGAGACAGGGTTTGTTTATATGCGATCCATTTGCAGTCTCTCTCTTTCATGTAAGAGAGGAGAGTTCCCTTGAGATCCAATGATTACACCCACTGCGGACTCTTCTGGTTGTTACAGGGAAGTGGTGGTCTTGGATGTCTAGAAGAGTGTTGGTAAGGTGGGTGACGGCAAGGGTTACGTCTGAGAGTGCATAGAGGGCATCCCAACTTGTGACCCTAACTGCTTCTATAGGAGCAGTAGTGTCAGTGAGATTGAAATTACGGAAAGAAATATATTTGTTTTTGGGGGGCCTTTAGAGGACCAGATGGCACAGGTAAGGGAGTGGTCACTTATTGAGTCTGATAGGGTGCCCACGTGAGGAATGTGGCGCCCTCTGTTAGTAATCACCCAATCTATAAGGGAGTGAGTGGAGGTCCAATAGTTGGATCTGGTTGGGAGTGTAAGAATTTGCACCAGGATGTGCTGCTTGAACAAATTTGAAAAGTCAAGGTTACTGGGGGCCCATCCAGTTTAGGTTGAAGTCCCCAAGTAGGATAGTTTCTCTAGCTGGAGACAGTGATCCTAGGCCCAAAAGCAGGCTTTGTAGGACATCTATCCTGCTGGTCGAGGGCTTGTAGCACCAATCCAGGTAGAGCTTTTTTGTAGAGCTGATGGTGATTTCAGCAATGAACCAGTCACTTGGGGAGTCGTCTTCTGCACAAAGGGCAATACAGGCAGAGAGAGGGTCCTTGACGAGGTTGGTGGCACAACCACCCTTTTTGCCTGGCCTGTCCCTGCACAAGAGAGTGTAGCTAGACAGCTGGTACATCGCATTGTTGTGGCAGGGTTTCAACCAAGTCTCTGTATGCTGGAATGCATGGGGTCTGTGTTGTGAAACCCAAGCCTCAAGGTCGGTAAGTTGGCGAGGAGGCTAAATACATTCATGTGTGCAAATTTCAGACTGGGAGCACAGGTCCAAAGGCCACAGTTTGATATGATGGAGGTGTTGGAGGGGCCAGGGTTGGCTTGTATATCTCCCCCATTAGGAGCAGGGAGAAAAGTCTGTGATAGGGGTACTGAGTGCCAAGGAGTATGTTCAAAAAGGACAGGGAGTGCAAGAAATATCCGAGCATGTGACACTCTTGATTGTGGAGAAATGCCAGCATGAGGGGTCTGAGCAAGGTGAGTTCCCATCTAGGTAATAGAGGGACATGATGGGAGTGGTTGGAGGTGGCTTGGAAATATTGGTGTTCATCTTTGTCAACAGCAAAGAGTCGAGGCGCAGAAGTCTGCTAAAAAGAGGATGCCTACCAGGGAGACAACTATAACTGGAAGTAGCTGGGGATTCATGATTATTTGGAGTGCTTGGACTGGACGTAGGTTTCAGGCAGTGCGCTAAGTTACCAGGCAGAGGCAAACAGGATGGCAATAGAATGTACAGTACAGGTGGATGAGGGTAGATTAGAGAGGGCGGTTACTTTAAGGCACTAAGTTAGTGGAGGCCAATCTGTGAGAGGAAGGGGGTGGAGGCTGAACAGGGGGATTTAAAGATTAGCGGGGGTGGGGGAAGGTGGGTCTGACAAAATACTAAGTTGAAAAAGGCTGCCGCGGAAAGCAGCACCAATTTTAAATATAAGCGCTGATTGCTGAAAGTTGGTACCCAAAGCTAGGCTTCAGCAATGGGTAGGGAGGTGCACCAATCACAAGGCAGCATCAGGTGCAAACAACCAATGGAGTGCCCTCTCGGTCAAGGTGCAGCCAATCGTGGAGTTACCATGGGACCAGTGAAGGAAAGCATACCTGAGGTGTATTGTTGTCCGGCTGGTGGCGAGGGGATGGAGGCAGGCAGGAAGCTGCTTCCCTGGATCCGTGGGGGCTAGTCCCCCGAGACTGGAGAATTCTTGGTGCCTAAGGAGGAGGGGAGAGAGAAGAGGTGAACAATTAAAATCTGGGTGAGCACAAGAGCATTAATTGGGGGGCAGGGAGCAGACACTAAACACAAAAGGACTGGAGATGACTAGAGAAGTCGGGGTGTGGATTAGGAGGTACGAGACAAGCGGTGGGAGGGACCAAGCTGAGCTCAGGAGGGAGAAGCCAGAAACAACAGATCCAGCAAGAGAGTTAGCGGTGAGGGGGGGGGGGGTTGATAGGACAGGGTTGGAACTTGAGAAAAATTTGCAGGGAACACAGGGCAGTGAGAAGATGTTTACTAAAATGGAGGGCTCAGGAGAGAAAGGACACAGAAAAAGAAAGCGCAGTAGGGGGAATGGCAGCAGGGTAGCAGTAACAGCAAAAATACCACAAATTAGACAATAAAGCTTTAAAAAGAAAGATTCAAGCTGGCTAATACAGTTTGGCTCCATACTTGTAGGTACATAGTGGAGCTGGCTTCTACAAGTACTAGCAATTGTACATTAATTAAGCATTAATGATGGCTAACAGCATGTAAAAAAACAAAACAGCAGCAGAGGGGTTACAGCAGAAAGAGAAAAAGAAGAACAGCACAGCCAGGTACAAGATACTAAGTTGAGAAAGGCCACATTGGAAAGCAGTGGCAATTTTAAATATAAGCGCTGATCACCGAAAGTCAGTACCCGAGCTAGGCTTCAGCAATGGGTAGGGAGGCACATCAATCACAAGATAGCATCAGATGCAGACAACCAATGGAGGGCCCCCTCGGTCAAGGCGCAACCAACTGAGGAGTCACCGTGGGTCCAGGGAAGAAAAGCGTACCTGAGCTGTAGTGTTGGCTGGCTGGTGGTGAGGGGAGGGTGGCAGGCAGAAAACTGCTTCTCTGGGTCTGTTAGGCAGGCCGCCTGAGGCTGGAGAATCCTTGATGCGTAAGGAAGGACAAGGAGTACTGTGTATCTTTCTGGAGACTATATCTCAGGAAGGGCATGGACAGAGTTTTGACACTCCTGAGGAGAGCAACTAAAATGGTGCATAGTCTGCATCAGAAGCCCTGTGAGGAGATACTGAAAGACCTCAATATGTACCCTGAAGGAGAGAAGGAAGAGGGGAGACATGATAAAGACCCATAAATACCTCACAGGGATAAGTAAGGTACAGGAGGGGAGCAATTTTCTGAGGAAAAGATGCATAAGAACAAGGGGAAATGCAATAAAGATGGAAGGGGATAAAAAGAGAGCTGTGAGGAAGAGCTCTTTCAGTGGAAGAATGGTGGATGCCTGGAACGGTCTTTAGTGGAGGTGTTGGGGCCAAATAGTGGTGGGCTTCAAGCATGTATGGGATAGGCACAAGGGAATCTTAGTGGGAAGCGGGTTGGGCAGAGACCAAGTAGTGTCTATTGTGATAGTATAGACAGAAGAAAAATGGGCAGACTGTGTAGGCAAAGTTCTCCCTATCTGCTGTCAAATTCTACTTTTTTATGCTTCTATTAGTTTAGTTCAGTTTATTTATTTCACTAGGCAAAGTCTCAGTTGAGCAAGTTCATTTACAAGGAGGTCCTGGAAAGGACAGCATGTAATAAAAATCTAGGCACAATAATATACAATAGTAAGGATGATATGAACATACCACAAGAAACTGATAGAAAATGTATACATTGCAGTACAGATCATTTTGATAAATTATGGCAAGAAAGAATGGTCTAATAAACACAGAGAAGCTATAAACTACAGTATAGAATGTTATCAAATATAACAAGAAAGACTGCTTAATAATGCCTAATTCAAATGATACAGTTTGAGTGGGCATCCTAGTGTACAAAACAGTGGAACGTGATGTACATATGTACAATTCAGGTGGAATGTAGCTCTTATCAAAGTACTAAATAAATGCAGAGTACAGTGGTGTTCATACATTCATACTTTTGCAGGTCCCTGATTCATTGCTTAAGTTTTCTACAAGTGATTTGAAGATACCAAGGCTAACGATGCTAGTGAGTTTGAGGGAGTTTTGCAGTTTATTCAACACCATAGGGATGACGCTGCTAATAGCTGATTTACCATATTGGGAAGTATACCTTGGAATATCTAGGAGAATGTAATTACTTTTCCTCAATGTGTAGCTGCTATGAGACCAATTGACAAGATCTGAAATATAATGTGGTAAGTTTCTGGCTATTGCTAGACATTCCAAAAGCCCAGTGGATTGGCAGGCATTTAAAGCTGCCAGGAATGCCTGCATTAAATTAATCCACACTGCTAAAACTAACTTCTACGTTTCCACTCTCGAGCAGGCTAAAGGGGAACCCCCAAAAATCTGGAAGACCCTCAAGACTATTGAAGGGTGGCTGGTGGGGGCCCCCCAACCAACCAAGATTACTAAAAATGTCATGGTGCTGGAAAACAGTAATCAGATCTTGGATGAACTCAATTCCCACTTTGTCACTGCTGGCCTAGCATTTGACTCATCCTCGTATGCCACACGTGCCAATAGCCAGGGTAGTACAATTTCCATGGTCACAGAAATGAGTCACCCCTTTCAGCTGCATCCCCTAAACTATTAAGATGTCGAAGATTCACTTAAGTTCCTAGACACTAAATAAAGTCCAGGGGATGACGGAATTGATCCGCTTTTTCTAAAACTTGGGTTTGTCTACCTTATGGCCCCAATCTTGCATATCTTCAAGCTCTCTAGCTCCTCCTCTGTAGTACCGTCATGCTGGAAATCAGCCCATATCCTCCCCTTATTTAAATCTGGGGACCCACGTGACTTAAATAATGACAGACCTATATCTATTTTACCCATCCTCTCTAAAGTATTTGAAAAACTGATCTACGCACAACTAAAGCATCATCTAGAAACTTACTCGCTCCTGAACCCTGCCCAATCTGGTTTCCACTCCAACCACAGTACCAACACCGCTTTGGCTAAAGTAACCAATGACTGGTTCTCAGCTATGGACGTGAAGAAGATCACGGGAGCTGTATTTTTAGATCTTAGCAAAGCTTCCGATACTGTAGATCATAACCTAGTTGAAATCGGCCTTGCTAAAATAGGTGCCACCCAGCTAACTATTCAGTGGTTTAGTAGTTACCTTTCAGGAAGGTTGCAAAAAATCAAAGCAGGTGGCCTGTTATCCCCCCACCGATTACCAGGTGAGTCCCCCGAGGCTCTATCTTAGGGCCCATACTATTCTCTCTGTACATTAACAACCTTGGCCACCTTATTTCCAAATCCAAATTGCATTTCCTCATTGACGACACTGTCCTCTATACTTCCGATGCTTCATTGACTCACGTCAGGGACGCCCTCCAAGCCGACTTTGCCCAGCTCGAAACAAACCTCATTAATGCTAAACTCCTCTTAAATGCTAAAAAAACCAAAGCAATGATCTTCTCCCCTTATAAATCCTCTTCCTTCCTTACCAATATTCAGAATGACTTTATAGTAACTTTTCTAGGTGAGCATTTGGAAGTCACCCTCAAATTCAAATACCTTGGATTTTGGTTAGACAGTAAGCTTGCCTTCACGGCACACCTTGATGACCTTGTCAATAAACTAAAAATAAGGCTAGGCTTCCTCTACCATAACTAGTCTCACTTCCCAATGGAGATCAGAACTAGGCTCGTCCAAGCGACTTTTCACCCACTACTAGACTATGGGGATATAATTGACAACTCTGCTACAACCTCAAAACTTAATAAACTTTACATCCTTTATCACCGTGCACTGCGCTTCATTACGAACTCCCCATACTGGACACACCATTGTGACCTGTACACAGATGTGGGTTGGATGTCCCTTACCACTAAGGCATTCACATGCTAGTACATGGACTCTAAAGCTCTTCCTCCTCAACAAGCTTCCAAGCTACCTAACTTCCATCATCTGTATCTGCCTCAGTACATATGCACTCAGAAAATCGGATTTTATCTTCCTGGATGTTCCAAAAGCCCACACCTCATTCGGCCAGCGTGCATTCTCCGCTGTCCTCCCGCTTATCTGGAATCGACTACAATCGACACAAACTATCTAATCTAGTCTCTTGTTAGTTTTTTCAAAAAGTTAATTTCAGAAAAATAAAAGTTGTCTGTTAGTTGTCATTAAAAATTGTTCTTCTCCTATGACAGCACAAGCCTACTGTTAGTCATAAGATTTATGTGAATTGAACCAGCACTTTAGGTATGAATGTAGTGACTTATATTGTGAGTTATAGAGTGATGCCTGTATGCCTGCTACATATGTATCCTATCAGCACTTGTATTCTTGTTGAGTACATTTATTATGTTTCTGTTTGTCTATTAGTATATGTTTTACAGGACCTCCTGACCACCTTGTGAATGAGCTTGCTCAATGGAGTTTTTTTCTTCCTGTAATAAACTTGAACTTGAACTTGAAACCACATGTATAGATTTTTGAGGCTCATTGTGGTTAGAGATGTCCATGCTACAGTAGTATATAATATGCAATGGTGTGTTCTAGGTGCTGAATTAGTAATAAAGTGAAGGGCCCGATCATGGAGCACATCTAATTTGTTTAGACAAGTGTTAGAACAGCGACTATAGATCAGGTTTGCATTGTCTAAGAGGGGGAGGAAGGTGACTTGTACTAATCTCTCTCTGACATTCAATCAGTGCTTCAGATAATTTTTTTTATGGTGGAATTCAAATACTTCCATGGCTTGAAATTTGGAAGTCATTTCAGTTTTACTGGAGTCAAAATACTCTAGATGTCAATTTTTTGGAAGTCAAAATAATGCCAGCCAACAAATTTTGGCAGTCAAAATACTTGAAGTCCTATACTTTTAGAAGTCGGCTCACTGGCCTTCTGAATACCTCCCTGTAATCCATGCTCCATCCACATATATACATTCCTTAATGCTAGGAAAGGAAAATGAACAGTATAGTAATCATTTGTAGACAATATGTGTTTATGACATGAATTGTTTTTGCAAGTCCATCAAGTAACTTCATCATGCTATTGCATGCTAGCTAGTATGTTAACGTGCTTGCAGGCAGATTCCTGTTGCTACATTCAAAGGGTGGTACTTACTCATACAGATACATAGAAATAAACAGTAACAGTCAGAGAGAACTTACACGCTTCTCTCTCTCTCTCCTTATTAAAGCTTACTATCATATGTTTTAATATCACAGATCTCATTTGTATTGTATTATATATAGGGAATGAATACATATTGGACTGCAGAACTCACCAACACATCTAGACTACTCTGTGCCCCATCAGACTGTAGTGGAATGACGCATTTATCTCAATGTGAGAGTGGTAAGACACAGAAATACAACACCAGTGGCAAATATATTGGGTAAAAAAATCTGATGTTATTTTGGCATAAATATTTAGTTTTACTTATAAACACAATTCATTTCAGTTAGATCACAATTTATTTAACTTAGTACATGATATTTCCACATAGCTTCTGGAAATGGAACTCTGAATAATGGGCCACCCAGCCACACATGGAGATTACAATGGAAAGAAAGGAAGCTTTGAGCTAAAACAAGGTAAAACACCAGTAATGGTGGTGTATATACAGTATGTACATGACATACATAGCATGGATAGCAGTAGTAGATAATACCTTTATCTCCACCACACAGTAGCGGTTAGACTAAGAATGTTAAGTAACTCATGGCTTCGCTACTCACAAGTTACTTATGTGTCTCACCTCTTACTAGTGTAGATAAATGTGTTTTTCATTTGCAGTCCACTGTGTATTCCCTGCATACCACAACATCATTTTCAGTGGTTCTGGACTGCAGTACTGGTAATACTGTACTTTTGTTTCACCTTGTTTTAGCTAAAAACTGCCTTTCTTTCCATTGTTAGTTCCCTATCTGGCCCATTGTTATCTGTGTTCCATTTCTAGAGTCTAGAGGAAATAGCATTATAAGTTAATTAAGTTGTGATCTAGTGAAATATATGATGTTGTGTAAGTGAAAATAAATGTTTATGCCAAAGTCAAGCCCTGTCCTACTTATATTCACCAGAGAAGACTGCCCTGGTAGTTTAGCACCCCCACACACACAAATCTCTAATACTGAAATCAAATGAAAGCTGTCCTCCTGTTAGACTCGACTTCCTTATTGACCTGATTTCCCATCTAAAATGCTAAAAGTAAATGCAGACCCTTTCAGGTAGTGTAAGGACCCAAAACAACAACTTCAACAACTTCTTCAGGAATCCAGACAACTAAGTGACTCAGTCATCATCAGCATTGAACTGTACAGACAATGTCCTGTCCCTTTCTCCAGCTCTTTCTCCAACAACCCTCTCTTGCTCACACACACACAAACACACACAACCAGCCCCAGCTAGATAGTAATGTTCTGTGAGTGACTACCTCAGAACAGCAACTCTGTACTTCACTGTAGATATCATTGGACAGTCGCACTCTGAGGCGGTGGCTTAAAATGTGCAAAATAAAAATAAAAAAAAACAAACCTTTTTTATCCTTCTCCAATGAGTGAACACTCCTCTGCCCTGCTTCAAGGCTGCAAGTGCAACTTCAACTGGTCTGGTGCTTTAATGGGAACTGGATCCACAGCTACATGCCCTGACCCAGCCAGACAGCCAGTATCAAGGTTCGCTTTCAGCCAGGACCGGCTCTCACTGCACGCACCTTGCTCCCTCTTCCAGACGATGCCGCCACACCACTTTCATCCACAACATGCAGCAGACCATACTCTGTCCTCTGCCACTCCAGCAACACCCACATGGTCTCTCTCAGACAAGTACTGGGCATCCGACAACCATAACTGTAAAACTCGCTCTCCACTTGAATTCCTAATGCTACCATCCCACCTCACTCTAAGTTGCATGATATGCAGCAATTCTGTCTGCACCCGACTAAAGGCACCAAAACAGTATGTGGCACTGTGCATGCACAAAATTAATGCAGCTTGGAGTTGGGGGGCAGGCTGGCACCAGAATTTTGAAAGATAAAAAAAAAAAAAAAAGATTTCCATGGCAACTGCTGCCTGCTGGCAACCCATCCACAGGACTGAAAAAAACAAAAATTAAAGATGTGACGACCCCACAATGAAAAACGGACGTCTGTCTTAAGCAATGAAAATATTACTGGATGTCAATGACTCCAGAAAGTACATTTTTGAACATTCTGTTGCTATTTTTGGATGTAAAATACATCCAAAATAGACTTAGCTGAAGGGCTGCATTCAATGGAAAATAATTCTTATTTCTATAGAAGTCTAATCTAATTCTTAGTTTTTTGCATAGGACTCCTATGTGTGTGGAGAAGGACATGCATCTATTGAGCCATAAACCAAGACATTTTAGATTGTCCACCACTTCAAGTGAGTCTCCTAGGAGTGTGGTTATGGTCGGAGTAGATAAAGTAGGGGATAACGAATTTGCAGTCGAGAAAAACATTAACTTCATCTCTTTTTGCATTTAATAGTAAATTTGATTGAAATAAGTTTAACTGCAGTCGATTAAACTCTGGAGATCGGCACATATGCTGGACAGGGTAGATCAAGAGATGTAAAGGACTGTATCATCAGTGTAGAAATGCAGATTAGTCATAATGATCTTTCTATTAAGATCACTAATGTATACCATGAATAGTAGAGGGTCCAGGATTGAGCCTTGTGGTGGTACTCTAGCTGGGGTTGTAAAGGAGGAGAAAGCGCCTTCCACCTTAATTTGTTGCTGTCTGCCAGTTAGATAATTTGAGAACCAAGATAGCATGGTCGCACCCAGGCCTATATCCTTTAACTTCCGTAATAATATACTGTGTTCAGCTTTTTCAAAGGCTTTGCTCAGGTCAAAGAATATAGCTTCTGTAATATGCATTTGATCAAGGGCTGTTAACCAATCACTGGCAACTTTAACTAGAGCCAATGTAGAGCTGTGCTTGCATAAGGTTTACAGTTTGTATGTGCCAGTTAATCCCTTAACTGAGCATTAACTCATTTTTTGAGGAACTTGACCAGGATGGGTAGAATAGATATAGGTTTGTAGTTGCTTAGATTGCATGCATCATCTGATCTGAACAGAGGTGTAATATGTGCTGTTTTCCAAATAATTGGGAGTTGGTTGATGAAAAGTGAGAGCTTAAAAGATGGGTTATTGGTGCCAAAATAATGGTAGTCTGTTTTAGGAACAAAGGGCCTAAACCATCAGTTCCAGCACTTTTTGGTGTGTGTGTGTGTGTGTGTGTGTGTGTGTGTGTGTGTGTGTGTGTGTGTGTGTGTGTGTGTATGTGTGTGTGTGTGTGTGTATATATGTGTGTGTGTGTGTGTGTGTGTGTGTGTGTGTGTGTGTGTGTGTGTGTGTGTGTGTGTGTGTGTGTGTGTGTGTGTATATATGTATATATACACACACACACCTATATATATCTTCTGTCTATCTTGTATATCAGCATCTGGGGCCAGATTTTCAAAACAAATTAAAATGGTGCCTGGGCAGCAAAACTTGTGCACAAGGGGGCCTTCCTTTGCACACCTGCAGGTTTTGCTGCATGTGCCATATTTCATATGTAGAGCTGGTTTGTGACTGGCTCTATGGTTTGTGACAGCTTGCATGCCATTTCCATGTGCAGCTGTGTCAAAATGCTGCACCTGGTACTACCAGGTGTGACATCCTCCACAGGTGCACCGGCTCCCTGTGTGCACCACAGGCTGAAAACTGGAACGTCCACCATTGTGGCACTTTTTTCTGCACTGGTGGGCAGCAACACAGGACTTAGTCCCTGGGCCATCATTGGCCCTTTGAAAGTCCAGCTCCTGTTGTTTATGCATGACATAGTTACCAAGAAGCAACAGGCCACACATTTCTGTCACTTGCAATGACAGGGAGAGATATTATCAAGGATATAGACAAAAAAAAAAACAGACAAGAGTGACTTGCCCACAGTTGCTGATTCCTTAATCTGCAACAGAAGGTGGAGGTCTGTAGCGACCATTGAAACCCTCATCACTCCATTAACCAACCTCATTAAAAGGATTGCTTTGTTTCATGTTCGGTCAGAGTTTAACAATAACAACCGAAAAGCCAGTAATTTCTGAAGGATTAAAGACCGGTTGGGGGGGTGCCTCAGACCACCACCCTCCAGCTGGTCGTTAATCCAAGGAAATGACCAGCTTTGAGCTTGTTATTGTGATTATAAGTGTAATCACAAAAACAACTTTCTTTTTGCCCACTTATTTTTACCTCAATTCAGCTTTTAAGCAGAGTAGTGCGAGCCATGCGTGTCGCACAGTGTCAGATGGCAGCTGGATTGGTCATCTCTAAGATATTAATGACTGATCAAGTAGCCAATCAGGAGCATCGATAGGCTCATGAATAAGTAATGAGACTTATAATGTGTGATAATACCGTTGCCTTTCTGAAAGCCATTCTATGGTGTCATATTGTGTTGAGAAGCTCTGACATCAGTAAACTATGTATGTTGAAAACAAAATGGCAATATTAAATGCATGCTGAAAACAGGACATAAGAGTTGAAATCTACATTTTAACCATAGGTCTTCTTCAGGAATTATCTAATTTAACTCCATTTTCTATTTTCAGCTTGCATTTAATATTACCATTTTTTTTTTTTTTTTGGTTTCAGACCACACGCTGATGCAGCACCTAGTTTTTTTGTTTAACTAGTTGGGTTACAGACTGATTCCTCTGAGGGCAATTCTATCTCTGACATTTAAGGGGGTGTTCCTATACTTCATAAGGAAACCCCTTCTCAGTGAATGTAAGTATGCCAATACAGAGAAAAGATGTCTTGCAGTCCAGTGGGCAGTGGCCACTGTGTACTATATTTTGGGAAGGTCATTTGTCCTCAACATGGACCGTGCCCCCCTTTGGGTTTATGATATGAAAGATTCCAACCCTCGGGCTCCTCATCGGTATCTCACTCTGCAGCCCTGCATGTTTACAGTATATCTCACTCTGCAGCCCTGCATGTTTACAGTACATCAGCTACCTGGACTTCAGCATGTTAGTGCCAAGTGCTTTCTTTTGGTGGAGGAGGGAGGGTGCCATTTTACTGCTGCCAAGGGTGCTTCTGGCTATGCTCTAAGGGTAAGGTTGCCACTTTGTGGTAATGGGCAAGTCACAATGCCTATTTCTAGGCAACTTAGGGGCATGGACTCCCACCAAAAAATGTTAGACTGCTGCAGATGGTGCTTTTTCTTGTATTTTGAAGAGCAACTCTCTCTAGTATAATTGAAAGTTTAAGGACACTAGATTTACAGCAATTATGTTTAAATGTTACTGTTTTCTAGTTTTTTGTTATTTTCTTTATTCTTCTCTGCTGTTGGTCAGCTGGGTACTTCAGATAATGCAGCAATTGTATGGGGGGGGGGAGGAGGTACTGTGGGTCACTCTGAAGAAAAGGAATGGGGCTGTTATCCATGCAGGAGTGATATACAGACCTCCAGCACAGAGAAGTAGGTGAGGAAATGTTGGAAGCAATCAAAAGGCTGGCTCATAAGGGGAGAGTTGTTACTAATGGGAGATTTCAACCTATCTGACGAGAATTGGAGACTCCCAGCAGCAGCAAGTTCCAGGCATAGGGACATCCTAAACTGCTTGCAGGAGGCATTCCTCAGGCAACTGTGATGGAACTCACTATTGAGGAAGCAGTACTGGACCTAGTACTGATGAATGGGATCAGTGTTGTTGATGTCACAGTGGAAGACCACCTGGGGACCAGTGACCATTGTACAGTGTGGTTTAGCATAAAAACTGGGTTTGCACTGAACTATACAACGTCGAGGGTCATGGACTTCAGACAGGCCAATTTCAAGACAATGGCAGAATGCCTCAGGGACACCCTGGCAGGGATAAGGCTGCTAGGTGGAGTCAAAGACCTTTGAGCAAAAAATTGAAGAGGGCATCAAGAGTTTCGAATCTCTGTGTTAGGCAGGTCTGCAGGGGCAGAAGGAAATGAAGACCACTGTAGTTCTCTAGAGAGCTAGCAGAAACACTAAGAGCAAAAAATCTAGCATTTAAGAAATACAAAAAGACACAGAAGGAGGAGAACAGGTTAATTTCCAGTAGAAACAAAGGGAGGCAGGTAAGGCAGTGAGGAGAGAAAAGGAACACAGAGGAGAATATTGCCCAGTCAATAAACAAGCATTTTTCAATGCCGAATATTGTTGCGCTGGCATTGGCAGTGGCGGAGCTAGAGACGCATAGCACTTTGATTTTGTTAACGTGTCGCAAAAGGTGATTTTGCACAGCGAGCACGCCATTAGGCGCCACAGCTGCGGAAACACGTTTTGAGTAGGCTGTGAAAAATAGCAGCTGGACTGTTGATAAGAAGGTGTGCACAAATGCCAGTGGTGGAAATGTGGCATGAAAATATTGCAGACTGATGAAGTTACAGGGGGGTGTGGAAACTGCGCAATGCATGCTTGCAACACAGTCATCGTATGGACTTTTCGGCACCAAATTTTCAACATAGGCATTTTAGTACCTCTGCTCATGAATAGTGTCACCGTCATTTCCTCAAACTGTCCTGAAAACTGATTTCGCACAGTGACCGTGCAATTCTACACCAGACGTGCGAAACACATTTTAGCCAGCTGTACTGTTCATAAGGAGGCATGGAAAAATGCCAATGATGAACAGCCGGAGTGAAACTATTACAGATTCACAAAGTCACGAGCATGCATGCAAACTGCTCAATGCACGCTCATAAAACACTCATTTTATTGACTTTCGTCCCCAAATTTTCAACATAGGCATTTTAGGACATTTGCTAATGAATAATGTCACTGTCATTTTCATAATGTGTCTCGAACATGGGCTTTCCACAGCGACCTTGCTATTCTGCACCAGAACTGAGAAAACAGATTTTGGTCAGGATGTGGAAAATGACAGCTATACTGTTCATTAGGAGGTGCAGAACAATGGCACTGTAGAAAATCTGGAATGAAAATATTTATAAGTTTCGCGGTATACGGTATCGTGCAAACTGCTTGCCTTCATTAACACAGTCATTTTATGGAGTATTATCACCAAATTTTCAACACAGGCATCTTAGGACTGCTGCTCATGAACAGTGTCACTGTCATTTTCGTAATGTGTCCCAAACACTGATTTCGCACAGCGACCGTGCTATTCTGCGCCGGAAGTGCGAGAAAACATTTCAGCCAGGATGTGAAAAATGACAGCTGTATGGTTCACAAGAAGGTGTGGTGAAATGTCAATGTTGAGAATCTGGCATGAAAATATTGCAAATTCACTAACTTACGAGCGTGTGTAGCAACTGGGCAACGCATGCTCGTAAAACAGTAATTTGATTTTTCCCACCAAATTTGCAACATCGGCTTTTTGAGAGCCCCCCTCATGAACAGTGGCACTGTCATTTCGTTACTCGGCCCTGAAAGGTGAATCTGTGTAGTGACTGCGAAATCACCTTTCGGGACCGAATAATGCCATGACAGTGCAAGAATTCATGAGGAGGGGTCCCAAAAACCCCATGTTGAAAATGTGGGGCCAAAATTCCCCAAAATGCCTGAGATATGCAGCAAAGTTGAAAACACGCTATTTATTCCATTAAACAGCTTACCGGCATTTCTTCAGTTTGCGGTCGGCTTTGAAGAGTGCAGACGTGTTCCCGGTCCACCAAAGATTATCGTGCTGGACTCTGGAGGTAGTGGGGTGAGGAGGTGTGGAGGCAGGGTGCACAGAGGGTGGGTGTGGTGGGGGCACGCGGAGACTATGAGGGACCGTTTCGTTTTACAGGTAAAAAAAAATAGACATTGCGGGACAGTTTTTTGTAGAAGATTTGGCAGCTGGGTGGGCTCCCAGTGTGCCACCTAACTGTTAGGGGCCAGCCGACGGGGATTGGGCACCCTTGTTGGCACACAGCACGGGGAGGGATGTTATGCTGATGGGGATTAGGCACCCTGTCGGCACATAAAGCAAAGCAGGGGCTGAGCCGAGGGGATTGGGCACCCCTGAGCATTTAACAATGGGGGTTTCTTATGCCAGCAGTGGGCTCTCCCAGTTGGCACCAGAAAAGTGGCAGAGGCGGGCCAAGCCGAGGGTGATTGGGCACCTCGCTCGGCATTTAACAATGGGGGTGATTTATGACGACGGTGAGTGGGCTCCCCCAGTCGGCACATACAGAGGGGCAGGGGTAACCGACAGGGGGATTGGGCACCCCCTGAAGTCGGTAGTTTGGCGGCCACTATGCCGCCATGTTCATAATGTGGTGAGCACGTCAAGGGAAGGCCCGCTGCATCTGATGAGCTTTGCTCACATTGCAGTGGACCTTTTCTTAGATGTGCTCACCACATTATGAATGCATGGTGTGGCACCGGCATGCAGGCTGATTGGGGAATGCGGGACGCACCTACTGATGCGTGCCCTGCATTCGCCCAATAGTGACCGCGCCTCCAAATCTCCACTGCCGCAAGATGTTGGCTGCGCAAGCACACCAACATAAAAAAGGGATTAAACATTCTTTAGATATATTAGTGAGAAGAAAAGATCAATGGGGGGTAACAAGAAAAAAGGGCAAGGGGGGGAGGTCTGTGAGGAAGGGAACCAAGGAAGGCAAACGTATCGAATGGATACTTTTGTTCAGTATTTACACTAGAAGGGGTAGGTGATTGGACAAAGATAATGAACAGGGGCAGAATTTCTCAGAGTACTAGCAAAATCAAAAGTTGACAAGGCAATGCGACTGGATGGGGTTCACCCTAGGATACTGAAGGAGCCTAGAGAGGTGCTGGCGGCATCATTGGCAGTTTTGTTCAACTTACTGCTGGATACAGGGGTGGTTCTGAAGGACTGCAGAAGGGCGGATGTGGTCCCACTTCACAAAAGTGGGATTGGAGAGGAGGTAGGAAATTATAGACCTGTCAGCCTGACTTTGGTAGTGGATAAGGTTATGGAATCACTGTTGAAGGAAAGGTTAGTGGAATACATTGAAACAAGTGAATTGCAGAATCAATGGCAAGAAGGTTTCACAGCAGGGAGGTCTTGCTAGACAAACCTGATTGAGTTCTTCGACTGGGTGACCAGGGAATTGGATCAGGGTGGAGTGGTAGATGTGGCATACCTGGATTTCAGGAAGGCCTTCGACAATGTTCCACATAGAAGACTGGTGAACAAGCTGTCCTGTTTAGGAGTGGGACAGAAAGTAGTAAACTGGGTAAGAAGCTGGTTGAGCAGCAGGAGTCCGAGAGTGGTGGTAAAAGGAGCCACTTGGGATAAGGCAGAGTGACAAGTTGGGTGCCTCAGGGGTCTGCACTAGGCCTGGTCCTCTTCAACACAGGAGAGGTCCCAGAAGACTGGAGAAGGGCTCATGTGATCCCACTCCACAAGAGTGGTGGCAGGGAGGAGGCAGGGAACTACAGACCAGTCAGTCTTACCTCAGTAGTAGGCAAGATTATAGAGGCACTCCTTAAGGAAAGGATAGTGCAACACCTGGAATCCATAGGGACACAGGATCCAAGATAGCATGGGTTTACAACAGGAAGGTCCTGTCAAAATAATCTCATAGATTTCTTTGACTGGGTAACCAGAGTGGTGGACCAAGGGGGTACAGTTGACGTTGCCTACCTTGACTTCAGCAAAGCTTTCAATACTGTTCTACATAGAAGATGAATTAATTTGGCTGAGTAGGCTCGGGGTGGGTCAGAAGTTGGTCAACTGGGTGGCAAACTGGTTGGCAGGCAGAAAACAGGGTGTGGTGGTAAATGGTATACAGTTAGAAGAGATGCAAGTCACAAGTGGGGTACCTCATGGATCAGTCCTGGGGCCAGTCCTCTTCAATATCTTCATCGGTGACATTGCAGATGGACTGGAGGGTATGGTTTGTATGTTTACAGATGACACCAAGATCTGCAACAGAGTAGATGATCCAGATGGGGTATGCAGAATGAGAAGAGATCTGGATAAACTGACAAAATGGTCTGAAGAGTGGCAAATGGGGTTTAATGCAAAGAAGTGCAAGATCATACACATAGGTAAGAGAAACCCTGAAGCCACCTATAGGTTGGGAGGGGAGTTGCTGGCAATCACAAGGGAAGAAAGAGACTTTGGCATCGTCATCACAGATGACCTGAAATCATCCAAGCTGATCACTAAAGCAGTAGGTAAGGCTAGAGGGATGTTTGGGTGTATTAATAGGGGTATCACAAGTTGTAAGAGGGAGGTAATAATCCCTCTTTACAAGACACTGGTTAGGCCCCATCTGGAGTACTGCGTGCAATACTGGAGGCTACACTTGCACAAGGACATTAACGAAATTGAGGCAGTCCAGAGAAGGGCAACCAAAATGGTGCAGGGACTGCATCAAAAAACATATGAGGACAGATTAACAGAGCTCAATATGTGTACCCTAGAGTAAAGGAGGGAGAGAGGTGATATGATCAAAACATTCAGACATCTTAAGGGCATTAACAAAGTGAAAGAGTCTAACGTGTTTCAATAAAAGAAAAATAGCAGGATGAGAGGACACAGCATGAGATTAGAAGAAGGCTGATAAAGGGGTAATCTGAGGAAGTTCTTTTTCACAGAAAGAGTGGTGGATGCACGGAACGGCCTGCCTCAGGAAGTGTTGGATATAAATACAGTGCAGGGCTTCAAACAGGCATGGGATAGGCATAAGGGAGTGTAACCCCCCCCGGTTCCCTGGGGTTACTAGAATCCCATCAGTGTCGGTGTAGGGTAGGGAAGGCAGCTGGTGACTGTCTAGTTAAGTGAATTTTCACCTTGCCCCTCTCTGCTTCTTGGTTTAAGCTGAGAGCAGAGAGGTGATGTCATTTGGAACTCTCACAGCAACATAAGCCACACAGCTTTTGTTAGAGTGGAGAGTTTTAAAATTCTGAAGTCAGTCTGTAGTACCAGCTCAGAGAGTGAGCAGTTCAGTGTGTGGAGTGTCTGTATTTCTCACCCTAGTGGAGGACATCCTTTCCTGACTTGAGAAGTGGTGGAAACCGTCTTCAGGGATTCCTGTGCCTTTTACCCCATGTGGGATGAGGGTGACTGCAGAGGATTTTAGGGGCAATCCCCTGATCCAACCTAGAACTTTCATAAAGCTGCCTTTGTTGTACGAACTGTGAGTAGATTTCTGTCTGAGTTACCCAGGATATGTACCTGCCTTTTTCTGTGGTGTGACTCTCTGATAAAGGGACCCATTCACCTATTTCTATGAGGATTCCCCCAAGAAGATTTGTGTTTTAAAGATCTCTGACAATATGTGACTTGCCCTTTGTTCAGGACCTTAACCTTACACCTTAGTGGTGTTCCTGATGTTAAATGTGCTAAACATTTCAAGATAGCATCATTTTCTATAGTTTCAGTGTTTGTGAGGTGTAACTCTGAAAGAATGGTTGGGTATGGACGAGGAAGCAAAAGGTGGGAGACCCCCCCCCCATCTGGAGTGACCAGTTCAGCACTTCAGGTTCTGTAAGGGCACCTGTTTTCTTTCCGTGCATGTGGCCAATGCCTGAAGAAGTTTACCCCTTGTATGTGGGTTTTGCTAGTTTTGAGTAGAGATGCAGTAAAGTTAAATTCCGCCTGCGAAGTGGCCATTTTAAACCTTCACTTCACCACTTCGTGTTGTAATTATGACTTCACATTGTTCATTCCGCCTTACTTCACTTTAAGGCGGAGTGAGAATTCACAGGCAGCCCACACACATCACATGGCTTACACAGTGTAAGTCACATACTTCAGGCAGGCAGGGACTCATGCTTGAAAGAGAGTTTCACTTTCGCCTTGTAGTAGAAAAAAGAGGTTGTGTATAGAGATACAGTGAAGTTAAATTCTGCCAGTGAAGTAGATGCAAAGTACACCACTTCATGTTAGTTTATAGCTAAGCAAAGTGCCCATTGAAAGCGCTACTTCGCCACTTCGTCTTGTGATGATGGTGATAATGACTTTGCGTTGGTTGCTCATTCCGCCTTTAAGGCAGCCCATGCACATCACATGGCTTACACATTCTAGGTCACATGCTTCAGGCAGGCAGGAAGTGAATCATGCTTGAAAGAGTTTCACTGCAGCAGCAGCCCCTGGTTCAAACACCGGGGTTCCCCCCAACCTGTGGCTGGTCTTTCCTGCACCTCATTAGTGTGGGACTTCTTTACTATACTGCCTTGGGACAGCGGTGTAGTGAAATGTAATCTGTGTGGTATGGAGGTGCACCGTGGACCCAAAAGAACTCACCTTGGCACAGGTGGTTAGCACACCCACCTGTACAACCACCAAAATGTACAGTGGCAGGCCAAGGTTGCAGAACAGGGTAGTAATGCACCTGCTGGCCCTGCTGGGGAAGTGGGGGCAGCATGGCATCCATCTGCGTAAGGTGTGAAGCAGGGAAAGGGGCATGGATTAAGCGGCTGGCTACTCCACCACCACAACCTGCAGCAGGTGATGGTGGCAACCCTGTCCAACTACTTGCCGCACAGGCCGATTTGGGCCTGATGTGGCATGAGTTGGAGGCTGTTAACCATAGTCTTCACAATGCTGAGCAGCAGCTGGAGCGAATTGAAGGGCACCAGTTACAAATTAAGGGGATGCTTCAACTGCTGCTGTCCCATTATAACGCTGATCATTAGTTTTATTTTGTCCTTGCACCCACCACCCTCTGTGTGGAAAAAAATATGTCCTGACGTTGCCCCTGATCTATCCCCTCCATGTTCAAGTTTTGGGTCCTTCCTCATGCACATCTCTTTTTCTGGATGATGCTACCCTCTTGTACGTTGTTGATTCACTTTTGGTACTTGATATTTTCTATCATGCCCCTTCCCCGGGTCATCATCATCTTCAACAGCAACTGCTACATCATGATCTTTTTGAGGAGGGAGGGATTTAATACCAACAGACCTAGACACAGCTACCTTAACTTTCTTTTTCTCTGGTTCCCAATCAGTGTATCCTCAGAACTGAAAAAAAAAATATAACTGCTGTCATTCATGAAGCACATGATTTGTCTCTTGCTGAGTGACTGGTGTGACATGACTAATGAACTGTACACAAATACCTACAGCTGTACTTCCCAGACCTGTAACACCCAGACTTGAAAACACATATTAATGAGTACAGTGATCAAGGTGAGATACTACAAAACAGGGTTACATGCAATCTACACCCCAAAAACTTAGTTTTTGTAATTCGTGAATCATTGTGACCATGAAGATGAAGAACGCGATTTGTATCGTGAGTGACTCGTGATGATTGCCCTGACTTAAAAACATACATTAATGAGAACAGTGTTCACACCGTGATATGCACCACAAGGTACTCTGAAGGGAAGTCAAATAGACAACTGTGAATTAAGTTACAGGTAGAGATTAGGCCCTAAAGAGATGCAAACACACAGACAGATTAAGACTGCGCTGTGCACTCAAGAGATGCAGACGCAAAGGCACAACAACACCTTAATCAGTGCTCACAAGTCACAAATCCAAATCTGGAAAGAATACCTTTTGGCAGATGGTGGGGAGGGCGTGAACTGTAGTAACGGTCCACTACCAAAATACAACAAAGCAGTAAAAAAATAACGCAGGTGCGGTGGACAGCAGGTTCACATTGCTGCAATTACTTTGTGGCACAATAAAAGGTGTCTGATTTGATGGCACGTGTGTCACACACACACACACACACACACACACACACACACACACACACTACAAGTAATGCATAGCAAATTGAAAACTTCAGTAATATAACCAAATCTTTTAAACAAAAAAAACACTCAAAATCCACACACAAACAATAAACACTTGATAATATGAGCACAGGAGGGTTTTCCTGCAATGGATGTACTAAATTCTGAGGAAGGAAAAATGGCTCAAAAAGGCTTTTTTTAACAGCTAAAGGGTTTCAGTTGCAGAGCTCTGACAGCAAACTGTCTCCAGCTACCACTACACACACACTACACAGGACCGAGGCTGTGCAGAACAATCTAGAGCCGATGTGACCTGCAGTCCCATGAATCACTGCAAAATTCGCTTTGGAGCTCACAAACAAGGCGAAGTGAAGCGAAGTACATTGATTTCTATGTACTTTGCCTTAAAATTGGTGCAGAAGTGGTTGGGGGAAGGCAGAGTAATGCAAAGTCATTGTTTTCAATGGACTTCAGGTTCATCATTACGATGTGAAGTACTCCACTTCGTGATGCGGATTACCAAGTGGATCCGCAGCGTTACTCTGTGGTGCTTCCCATGGCCGAATTTTGGCCATTTGCCCACCTTTATTGAGCCTTGAATGCCCCGTCGTGGCCCGTAGGTCACATTCCTATCCTATACCATATGGGAACTGTTTTAAGTAATGGCCTAGTGCCACTTTCCAGAAGATTTTGTGTGTGTTCACTGTGACTAGTTCTACATTCCAGACTTCAAATCCCTTGTCATATGGGAACTGTTCTAAGTACTGGCCTAGTGCCATTTCGAGGAGAAATTTTGTGTGTTCAAAGTGGCTAGTTACACAGTTCCAGATGTTTAATCCTATGCTTTATGGGAGGTTCAAGTTCTGTTTTCTACAGATGTGTTCTGCATTGCCTTGTGCCATGAAGTGTAAACCATTGGGGATCCATCTTTGCTTTTGTGTTTCCAACTTTGTTTCGGAATAAACCCACACTCTAGCATCCCAACCTGGTATGGACAATCTAGTTACTGTTTCCTGTGTGGATTTTCTGGGTACCCCTGTCCAGAAGTGCAAACCTAGCATAGCCCTTAGCAAAAGTTCTCTCCTCAGGACCTAGGTTTTGGTATAGGTCTGGTTGTATCCTTTACACTTACTTTCTATGTTTCTTATTCTGCTTTTGCAGATTGCTTTGTATCCCCAACCCTCTCTTTTCCCTAGACTATGGGAGATGTGCCTACTAGTTAAATAAGGGGTCAGTGGGTGGTTACAGGAGCAATACAGATGAGTATGAATAGATAGGCCATTGACAGAGTAAAGGCCTATTGCACATTCATAAGGTAGAAAAAATGCGCAGACTGGATGAGCCTTGTGGTCCTTATCTGATGTCAACTTCTATGTTTCTGTGTTTAAATGTCTTTATCAGTGACACTGCAGAAGGGCTAGAAGGGGAAGTCTGCCTGTTCACAGATGATACAAAAATCTGCAACAGGGTGAACACACCGGGGGGTGGAAAAAATGAGGAATAATTTACAGAAGTTAGAAGAATGATCAAGTGTTTGGCAGCTGAGTTTCAGTGTTAAAAAGTGCAAAATCCTGTGCTTGGGGTACAGAAACCAGAGAGCTATGTACCAATTGGCAGAGGAGGCACTGGCAACCACCAAACAGGAAAGAGACCAGGTGGTAATCATTTCTGAAGACCTGAAGGTAGCCAAGCAGAGTGAAAAGGCATTGGGAAAGGCTAGCAGAATGCTCCGGTGCATAGGGAGGCGTATCATCAGTAGGAGAAAGGAGGTAGTGTTGCCCATGTACAGGTCACTAGTAAGACCACACCTCGAGTACTGTGTCCAGTACTGGAGGCCCCACCTCCAGAAGAACAGGGACAGGGTGGAGGTGGTACAGAGGCGAACAACCAAAATGGTGCAAGGACTGCATCAAAAGCCCTATGAGGAGAGACTAAGAGAACCGAATATGTACTCGCTGGAGGAAAGAAGGGGAAAAAGGGGGGATATAACAGAAACATTCAAATATGTAACAGGCATTAATAAGGTACAGGATGGTAGCATTTTCCGCAGAAAGAAAGACTCGAGGACAAGGGGTCGTGTCATGAAGCCGCAGGAGGGGAGGCTCAGAGGGGATGTAAGGAAATATTTCTTCACAGAGAGGGTGGTGGAAGCCTGGAATAGCCTCCCAGCACAAGTAGTAGGTGCCAAAACAGTCGCAGGGTTCAAGCATGCATGGGACAGATACAAGGGAACCTTGGAAGGAACACAAGGGGTAGAGACGACCAGAGATTATACAAGGGCTGTGGTGGCACAGTATTCAGGGGAAAATGGGCAGACTGAATGGGCCAAAAGGGTCTTTATCTGCTGGCAGCTTCTGTGTGTCCATGTTTCAATATAATTATTTCATGGAGTCTTTCAAAATGTATCTGACTCTCCCTTGATGACCACACAATTGCTGTTTGTGACATCACCGTATGTTGTCATGGTGAGTACTACAATGCCATAAAATCAAGGCACTGTGAAGTTAATAGGGGAGAGGCAAATGTTTTCTATGCAGACTTTTTGCTGGACTATCAAGATAGGCTGCAAACCTTGGAAAAGAACACTGAAAATGAAAAAAAAAATGTATTCTTTGGTAAATTGTAACAGCTGAAACTTCTTATTTATGAAAGAACATGCTGAAGTGCAGAGTCAGTTTTTAAGGTTACAGCAAAACAAATAATGTGGGGATAGCAATCAATATTGAAGTGATTTTTTTGACACTATGGTTTGTCTGTTTCTCCAGGTACTAATCATTCCCTCAGGATCACAAACATTAAATGCATCGGCTACCGGATTTTTCAGAGCTTTTTCCAGGAACGCTGCCTGACCCCAACTAATTGTTTTCATTGGCTCTTTTTCTTGTTAGTGCACAATACAGCGGTGCACCTCCCTCAAGACATTTGATGCCTCAGCTCAGCTGTAAACACGACTGTCAGTACATTTCCACCTGTGCCTATATCAGCAGCATGTGCAGAGAAGTCAGGTTCCAGCTTCAGCCCCCAGCATTATGATAGTTCCTTTTCCCCTCCCCACCCCACCACACCTCGGTTACAGAATTAGTCTCAGGCTTGGTGAGTTGTATGTATCAATGGTCAGCAGGCTGCCACGCTCATGAAGCCACTGAAGTGCAACCTAAAGCATCTACCCCCTCAGTGGTGTCAGCAGTGACACTTGATGCGATAGGTATTCTAGAACATTCAAACAATAAGACAGGATTGAAGGAGTGCATCACCAGGATGAAGCACTGTGGTCTAGTGGTTACAGCACTGGCTCGGGAAGCCGACAGTAACCCCCCCCCCCCATTCGCACCAGTGCTCAAGTCCACCCAGCTGCAGGAATGGGCAGAAACAGGGCCTCACAGAAAACAAGATGCTGCATCTTGGGTGGCCCCGCAATCAATATCGGCCTACAATGTTCATTCAGTGCACACTTGGGACATTCATCCTAGTGGTATGTAGTGTTTTGCTATGAGAAACACCAAGGATTCAAAACAGTGTGAGAGTGTTTATTGTTAGGTCTCCGGACAGATGATACTATTTACATTTTATATGCCTTACTCGGCTCTAGTCTGCATTATAGCTGTAGCTTGCATGGTATCAGATTGGCTAAATAGTTCTGTTCATGCAAAAGCAGTTTGTGGACCATGGTGGGCTCAGGGAGGGTGAGGTGGGTGGATCAAAAGCATATTCCCTAACCAGTGCAACTAAGAAACTCCTACACAGTTTTGGAGGAGCGGGTGGATCGCCTGGGACACCCAAAGTTGTGACCATGGTGGATGAGCAGGTTCTACAGAAGAAACATCCCCAGGCAGGTGAAAGAGGACCCCAAAGGAGGAAGAAGCTTCTCCTAGCGGGGGACTCTATAGTCTGGGGAGTGGAACTGTGGACAAGAACAGTGGAGGAAAGGCAAGTAAAGTGTCTACCAGGAAGCATAGCTTGGAGGGACGGGGAGAGGATCCAGAGAATTGCTAAAGCAGTAGCAAGGCAAGGGAAGCTTGATGTCATTGTCCATCTTGGGATGAATGACCTGGCTGGAGACAAGTCAGGGATAGTAAGGGCACAGGAGGAGTTCAAGAAGTTGGGGAGGGGTCTTGTGCAGGTGGCAAGCTCCATGACCTTTTGGGGAGTGCTGCCTGTCCACGGCAAGGGGGAGGCTAGGAACCTCTGTACCAAGTACTTCAGTACTTGGCTGGAGAGCTGGTGCAAAGAAAAAGATGTTGGCTTCATTGGGAACTGGGGACCCTCCTGAAAGAATGTGACCCTATACAAAGGGGATGGCATACACCTGTCCAGTGAACGGACCACTGTCCTCTGTGAACAGTTAAAATGCTTCATTGGCAAGCATTTAAGCTAGCAAGGGGAGTGGCAGAAGGATACAGGGGGAACCAAACTGCCCACCCCAATAGGATAGTGAAGTCAATCTGGAGGACCATAATGTTATGGTATTGCCATAGGAAACAAAACCCATAGAGGGGGAACAGAGCAGAGGACAAGAGGAAGGGGGTTGAAAATGGGAAGGACAAACAGAGGAGACAAAACATACAGCAAGGGAGATGATAAAAGGAGAAATGGCAGTACATGGAAGGCCATGTATACCAATGCCCGCAGCCTAGGGAATAAAATCCCAGACCTGGTGGCCTTGATAATGGAGGCTGATCTGGACATTGTAGCTAGTAATGAAACATGGTATACTGGAAACCATGACTGGGATGTAGCAGTACCAGGTTATACACTGTTTAGGAGAGACAAGGGGGGGTAAAAAGGGAGAGGGGTGGCTCTTTACGTCAGGGAGGGTATTAGGGTGACTGAGGTACAGGGAATACAGGGGGGAGCACAAGTACTTTGGGCCACCCTTGAAACAAGCAATGGCACTGCTATTCGCACGGGTGTGATATACAGACCTCCAACACAGGGATAGAAGGTGGACAGGGTTCTAGTGGAATCCATCCACACGATGGCAGCTAAAGGGGAGGTACTGCTGGTAGGTGATTTCAATCTGCCAGATGTGGATTGGAGCATCCCAGCTGCTGCCTCAGCCAGGAGCAGGGACATCCTGTACTCTGTACAAGGGGCAGGCCTCAGGCAGCTAATGTTAGAGTCTACCTAGGAGGGTGCAATTTTGGACTTGGTACGCACTCATGGAGACAGAATTGAGGAAGTCAGGGTGGGCGAACACTTGGGTTGTAGTGATCATTGCACGGTGTGGCTAAGTATGAGTACAGTGGCAGAGTCAAGCCACACAAAGGCAAGTGCCCTGGATTTCAGGAGGGCAGACTTTACTTAGATGGGGATATGTCTGAAGCATGCCCTTACAGGGAGGGACAAAAAGGGGGGGAGTGCAGGAGCAGTGGGCCCATCTGAAAGGAGCCATTGTGGAGGCGACAAATCTTTGTATTAGGCAAGTAAACAAGAACAGGCAAAAGAGAAAGCCACCATGGTTCTCAAAGGTAGTGGCCGGGAAAGTAAGAGCAAAAAAGATGGCTTTTATGAAATACAAGGAAACACAGTAGGAGGAGGACAGGGTAGTGTATCTGGATAAACAGAGAAAGGCAGGGAAAGTAGTCAGGAGCGCAAAGGTGCAAATGGAGGTAAAGAAAGGAGACAAGACCTTTGGTACAATAGTGAATGGAGGAAAAACTTGAGGTGGGATAGTAAGGCTTAAAGGGGAAGAATGAAACTGGGTGGAAGGGGACCTGGAAAAAGCATGAATACTGAACAAATATTTTTGTTCGGTATTCACAGAAGAAGAAGGTGAGGGACCACAGTTAGGCAACATGAACAAATATGGGAGGGAGATGGACATCAGTCCATTTACGGAAGAGACAGTCCTAAAAGAAGTCACAAAAGTAATAGTGGACAAGGCAATGGGACCGGATGGAATACATCCTAGAATGTTAAGGAACTACGGGAGGTGCTGGCGCCACCATTGGCAGCACTGTTCAACGAGTCACTCGATATGGGAGTGGTTCCAGAGGACTGGAGGAGGGCAGAAGTAGTTCCTCTTCACAAAAGTAGCAGTAGGGAGGATTTTGGAAACTATAGACCAGTCAGCCTCACCTCAATAGTGGGGAAGATTATGGAATCACTACCTAAACAAAGGATCGTGGAACATCTTGAAGACAGTGGAGCACAGAATCTAAACAGCATGGATTCACAGTGGGAAGGTCATGTCCAACAAATCTAATTGATTTCTTTGACTGGATGACTAAGTTCATGGATTGGGGGGAGCGGTAGATGTTGTCTACCAGGATTTCAGTAAGGCCTTCAATACCAGCCCACATAGAAGACTTGTGAACCAGCTGGGCAGCCTGGGAATGGGCCACAAGGTGGTAAAGTGGGTTAGAAACTGGTTGAGTGATAGAAGTCAGATGGCCATGGTAAATGGTGCTCAATCTGAGGAAAAAAGGATGACCAGCGGGTGCCACAGGGATTAGTCCTGTTTAATGTCTTCATAAGTGACATTGCAGATGGGCTGGATGGGGAGATGTGTCTCTTTGTGGATGACACAAAGATTTTCAACAGTGTGGACACTCTGGGAGGGGTGGAAAAAATGAGGAGGGACCTAGGTAAACTGGAAGAATGGTCCAGAGTGTGGCAGCTGAGATTTAATGCAAAAAAGTGCAAAATGATGCATTTGGGGCACAAGAACCCAGGGAGGATTACATGATGGGGGGAGAAACTGATGGTCACCAAACAGGAAAGGGATTTGGGGGTAATCTCTGATTACCTAAAGGTGTCCAAACAATGTGCCAAGGCTGTGGAGAGAGCCAGTGGGATGCTGGGGTGCATAGAGAGAGGTATCACCAGCAGAAGGAAGGAGGTGGTGATGCCACTGCGACTGTACAGATCGTTGGTGAGGCCTCATTTGGAATATGGTATTTAGTTCTGGAGGCTGCATCTCTGTAAAGATGTAGACAGAGTGGAGGCAGTTCAAAGAAGGGCAACAAAGATGGTGCAGGGCCTGCACAAAAGTAATATGAGGAGAGACTGGGAGACCTCAATATGTATACCCTGGAGAAGAGGAGAAATAGAAGATATATGGTAGAAACCTACAAATATCTAAAGGGCATACGCAGGGTACCGGAGGGTAGCATCTTTCAGAAAAGGAAATGTCCAGGAACAAGGTGGCATGACATGAGGTTGGAAGGGGGTAGACTAAGGGGTAATGTGAGGAAGTATTTCTTCACAGAAAGGATGGTGGGTGCATGGAATAGACTCTCAGTGGAGGTGGTGGGGGCAAACACATGGGGGGATTCAAGCATACATGGGACAAGCATGGGGAACCATAGCAATAGGAATGAGGAGGAAAAGCTGGAGATCAAGTAGGGTCTATGGCTTTTACTGTAGGCAGGGAAAATGGGCAGACTAGATGGGCCTAGTGGTAATTATCTGCTGTTAATTGCTATGTTTCTATGTTGCAAGATGTACTCTCTTGGCCTCGCTAAATGTAACTTGCGCTACTTATTATTTGCCAGAAAGACAGCCTAAAAACATTCTGAACTGATGGCAATTTTCTATTCCAACTCAACAGTAGCTAGTGTAAACACTGCTATAGCACCATTTACAGTGATTAAAAGCAAATCTAAGTCCATTAATTATTCATTAGCCCAACCCATGTCCTGATTGGCTGCTGTAGCAGACATTAATAACTTAGAAATGTGCAGCACAGCCAAGAGGACCTCACTGCATGCTGACAGGCCTCCCCCCAAAAAAAAAAAAAAACACTAAGACAAACAAAACATTCATTAGAAGTCAATAAATGTATAAGCTTAGTAACACCATCATATACTGGCATTACCCATCAATTTTATGTATTTATTTGTTAACCTGGTAGGCACACTGGTCCCAGGAACTGTTTTCAGGCACAACCCAGGCCATCAAGATGGCACATAATAGTGAAAAGTAAAAACACATACTTGACAAGAGATGACCAGCATGGAGCAGTTGATTACCCAGTCATGATGGGGATCAACAATCGATTACAGGAGTACCAGTACAAAGACACGATTAACATGGCAGGAGTAGGCCCCAATGCCTGGTTGGGTTAGTGGCCCAAGCAAACACTTCCCAGCCAGGTGCTTAATCCCTTAGAAATATCTGTATTTTTTGGTGTTATTGCTTAAAGATCAACTGAAACTAGAAACATTACTCCTTTTTCATAATATAATGATGACCAGGTCTTGTTTCAAATAAAATGCTGAAATTGCCATTTCTCATGTATAAATGCTATTGTATTACCGTTTGTGCCTCTCTTATTTAGTGTCGACACAAAATAATCCTGCAAACATTTTCAGACAAGCTGGTGGAATCTTGGTTGCATGCTGATGCCATTTATGCAGAAATGGCACAATTTTCCTCAAGGTCCTGTTTGTTAGTTTGGTACACAGACTTCATCAGATTATAAAATGGCAAAAGTCAGTTTCCACTTCCAGTTATCTGAGTACCTTTGTCCATAAATGTTATCAATACAATACCACAGATAAAATATAGAATAATGTATGGGATGGTGTGTATAATGAGTTTATACACACCCGAGTTGTGGGATGCTACATAAACCCCAAGGGTGAAGCCCGAGGGGTTTATGAAATGCATTCCACAATGAGGGCATGTAAAATCGAGTTTTACACACCACTCCATATTTTATTTTATATAATTACTGGGTATTGTTTTTTCCGCACAGCAATTATATAAAATAAACCAGGTTCCTGTGCTACGTGTACCTGTTTGGCTTCAGCATGGTCAGCAGTGTGAAGCAGCAAGAAACTATAACATTTTTTCTCCCTCCCCATTTAAAAAAAAAAAAAACAAAACATAATGATTTGCAGGAGGTTAGCCTATTCGTGTGTTTGTTTTTTTTTTTTTTTTTTTATGAACTCACCGCTGAGTTCCAGGCAGTAGCGGTGAAATCTCCATCCATTGGCAGCTGGCACTAAGAAAGAGAACAGCCACAGCTATGGCATGTGCTGAGCAAGGGAAACCCAGCGCATGTTTGCCGTTATAACCCATGAGTTATAACTGTGAATTATAACTGCGGTTCCCTACGGGAAAAAAACGATACCCGGTTGTTATTACCTAATAATTTTCACAAGCTAATCAATAACAGAGAGATGGAATGCCCAACCTTTTTCAGGCCACGTACATTTTGTTTTTAATTTTCCTGACTACTGTAACCCTGAATGCAGCTTCCTGCAACTCTCTACTTCTGTATGCTATTCTGATTCTCCCCTTTTAAAGAGGTTCTTCAACACTCCTGACATTTGTGCATCTGCTGATCAATAGGCTTGCCTCCTCTCATAATAGTACACCTGCTCTTGCAACCCTTCCAAAATATATACTTCTGCCCTGCATCTCTTCCTAACTCATAATTATACCCTGCACACTGTTGATAGACTTTAATTTATCTTTCAGAAAAGGTGTCCCTCTTTTACTGCACTCCTTTCAAAGTTTTTACCTTTACGCTTCCTCTCTCAAACTTTGTGTTTTCTCGTGCCCTCGACCAAATGTGAGCAACTTCTTCTTCTGCCCTCTACAAACATGTACTTATAGTTCACACCTCTCCAAAAATGTGTGCCTTTCCCTCTTCACTTCTTCCAAATGTTGACCACTTGCACCCCTCCCAAGCTTTGTACTTGCAGCTCTGTACCTCACCTAAAACTGAGAGGTGCCAATTTTTTGGAGTCGCATAAGGGAGGTACACACTTTGGGAATCATGTTGGGTAGGGGGTCCTCATTCTTGGAGGGAAGACAATACAGTTTTGGAATGGGAAGGTCCAAGCATTATTGATGGTGTTGGCTGATTATTTTAGGCACAGTTGTCAAACTGTTGAATGAAAATGAAGGTTCAGTCCTTGAGGCTACAGCCTGGCAACTCCCCAGGCTTGGCAAAAAAAGTAGGTTTGAAATTTTGATAATGGTGCAGAGGCACTTGGTAGAAGCAGTTTAAGTGGGGTATGGGTATGATATTTAGCAAGAGTAGAAAAAAAGCTTGGGGTAAGACCAGGTGTAAGTCTGCAACCTTCATAGAGAGTACGGTGTTTGGGGTGCAGACTTTGAGAGGGTATAGAGGTAAAGTTGCAAAATTGGGAAGGGAGCAGGACTATGAGGTACAAACTTTATAACTGGAGCAATAGTAGGGGTACACAGTTTGAGCAGGAGGCATAGTTGGCAAGTACAGGGGCGATACAATTTTATGAGCTGTATGGAGCAAGGGGCATAGATTTTTGGAGAAGTGTAGTGGTATTGGTGCAAATTTGGGGAGGGTGCAAAAAGTATGACAAAAGTTTTGTTAAGTGTGAAAATTCTGGGAGTCTTGTGGTGTTGTATAATGAATTTCAGTAGGGGTGCAGGAGAAAGGGTTCAACTCTTGGAGGAGCAGGTGTAGAGGAGAAAAATGTTGTTGGGGCAGGGTAGGCGTACATATTTTTAGAAAGTGTGAGTGATAACTTCACATTTTGGAAGGTTTGTAGGGCAGAAGTGCAAGTATAGAATGGGTTTCAAGGGTGAAGGCAAAACCTTCACCCTTGAAAAGGTTTGTTTTTGACCTGAGAAAGAGGGTTTTATCTCTTGAAAGCTCATCTTAGAAATAATTTTGTTAGTCCAATAAAAGGTATCACCTGCAACATATTTGTTTTTTTTTCTCTACAAGGGTGAAGGCAGAGATTTAGGGAAGCTTGGAGGGGCAGAGGTACAAATTTAAGTAGGGGTGTAGTGGTAAGAATGCATTTTAAGAGGTGTGTGTGATAAAGAATAGGAATTCTATTAGAGGGACAAAGCCGAGTTAAAATCTTGGGAGAGGTGTGTGGGAACATTGTGGAATATTTGCAAGGAAGGGGCATCGTAGAGTTGTACATTCTTGTTGGATTATACATTTGAGGAGAGGTACAGAATAGTAGTACGCATTCTGTGAGTATTGTTGAATCTCAGAAAAGGGGTGGATTTGAATTGAATAAATGAGGTGTCACTTCTGGGGCTGCACTGAGGGCTTGAAGGGAACAAATGAAACCAGAAGTTACATGTTAAGACCTTGACATGTTTGGGGGGAGGGGCATGATATTGTGCCCAAATTGTTGATGATCAATCTAGAGAACTTACAAAATATCTTCTGTGTTGTTTTATTGGTACAATTACATTAGTAAAGGCCATAATCAGAAAACTGGAAGCAAAGACTGATTTTTGCTGTTTAAAAATGTTATGTACTGAGTGTGTAGTAAGCTGACATTGAAAGAAATTGTCATTCTTGCTCAAATGACACCAGAACTTATCCAAGATTCTGCCAGTTGGTTTGAAAAAGTCTGAGGGATTTTCTGTGAAAACGTTAAAAAAGAGAGGCAATGAAGTATTTATTCATGAGAGATGGTAATTTCAGCATTTTGTTTGTAATAAATGAGGGCTGATTGTCCTCACGGTGGGCAAATGGTACATTTTAAAAACACTGCAGCTGGTCTTTAAACCATAATAAATGAGGAGGAACACTACAATTGAACTTTGGTTTGACCCAGGATTCAGTGACAGTTCTCCTTTAAGACCAATTGTCGGCTATATTCAGACTAAGCAGCACCCTTGTGCTGATGTGTGCAGGATGTTCCCTGTGGCATGTACCTGGGTGCTATGTATTGTTGTTTAAGTGATGACCCTGTAAACTAATTATTGAACTGAGACCATTTTATGCAACTGTACAGTGGAACTTACTGTTAAGCAAACCCCATCCAGAGATGTAACAGGGGTAGTTGTGTGGAAGAATAAGGCTGGCTTCAGGAAGACAGCCAAATTGAACCTTGTCATTGAGAGAGATGGAGTTAGAGAGTTTAAACAGGGCGACATCATATCTAGGAGGGAAAATAGATATCATTTAATCAGGATTCCAGTTGGAAAGTTAACAAGTAGTACATAGTGCTTCACATGTCACGAGTATGGAGGTTTCAATATAAAACTAGTATCTCATACGACTGAGGATACAGTGGCGAGCCTCTTTGAATGACTTCCCCTGGAGCAAAGTCTGTTCTGTTTGTACCTCTTAATAGATTTATAAGTGAAACAGGTTGCCAGCATTTCTTGAAATTGTTTCACTGGGTAAACTTACAGAGATACAATAATAATATTGTTTACAGATATGACCTGGGGAGGGGGTGGGGATAAGTAGGGGAATCACACAATCAAAAGAAGCAATAAAAAATAATTGGCTCTATGCACTATTTGGCATAGGTTACTTTTTATCTGTCATTAGGATAAGCTTTTAGGGCTACTTACTGCATTTGTTGCTGGCTGATTGTTTCTGCTCTTACCTTCTTGTTTCTTTCGACCATGGTTCTTCTTTTTCAGCAGGGGAAGGGCCCAGCCACCCACCCCCATTCCCATCCCCAACCACCTCACACTACACTCCTTTTATAGGGTAGCACAGTTATGACATTTCCTGTGGCAAAGCAGGAAAGGGCGGATCAGAGGGGTATCCACACAGTGACCTCATGTACAGTGGCACTTGTAATTTAACTTGTTGTAACAAGTTGTACAAAAACAAACAAAATCAAACTTTTGCTTTCATTTTCTTCCTTCTAATTACTCTGACCAGGTTATAAATCCAGCAATTTACCTGGAATGGATATCATTAACTGCAGGCACTGTGGAACACTTTTCAGAAGGGCAGTTTTACAGGATTTTGGACTCTGTCGTACATGCTGGGCCATTGGAGATCTAAGGGCTCGGCTCCAGGCAGCATGGGCAAAGATTGCACACCTCAAATTGCATATTCAAGAGGAAATATAAGAACCACTCGCTATTTCCCCAACATTCAACAGAAGCACCTGGACCGCAGAGGGTAGTTGGTCCGGGAGGTTGGCAGGTGGTTAGGAGGGGCAAATCGGGTGCTCCATCACTCGGTGCTCTCCAACATATCCCCTCCAAAAAACATATAAAAACTACAAACAGGTATCTGCCTCTATCTCCAAAATCAAACAAAGGGGCAGAGGACACTGCAGAGCAGGACACTGCAGCACAGGAGCTAGCACAACAAAACTCACCCAAAACAGGAACCAAAACAAAAAAAGCAAAAAGGAAATCAGAAAAACTTCTGATCATAGGAGACTCCATGATTCGGGGAGTTGATGCATATCTCCAGCCAGGGGTAATGGTCAGATGTCTCCAAGGTACATCAGCATAGAGAGACACTGACCGCATTGCTAAAATTGTTCAGGAAGCAGGAGTAAACATTAATGTCCTGGTACACATAGGGACTAACGCTCTCGCCAGCCAGTCAGTTGGGGAGACCAAGGAACACCTAACCAGGCTGGGTGACAAACTATCATCAATTTCATCTGGCATCTCCTTCTCTGAGATCCTGCCAGTCTGAGAGAGGGGGACAGATGGACAGAAGGTGAGAGAAGGGGAGATAGGGGAGCTAAACATATGGCTCAAGGGCTGGTGCCAGGAAAAAGGACACAAATTTGTAGGAAACTAACAGTTTTGGGAGCGAACATTCTTTAAATTTGATGGACTGCATCTGACTAAGGAGAGAGTCAGTGCATTAGGGTAGAAGTTTGATGTCTTTGCAGAATATTTAAACTAGAAAATGGGGAGAGGGATGCAGCACCCGGAACGTTGAATGGGAAGAACACCCCTTCCCCTCAGCTAGTGGTCAAACAGGAGTTCAGCATGTTTGTAGGTCATTTGGATCACAAGGTAAAGAAAAAGGTCCAGCTCCCCATACGATGCACAGGGGAAACGCCGGACCTCGCCAACAACTAACACACCGAAATCTGACCAATGGAAAATCATGTACACAAATGCTCGCTGTCTGGGAAACAAGATCCCAGACCTGCAGGCAATAATGACAGAGGCTAAACTGGACATAGTAGCCATTAACGAGACATGGTTTACCAGTAACCACACTTGGGAGACTTCAGTACCTGGCCATATACTGTTCAGAAGAGAGTGAGGTGCAAAAAGGGGGGGGGGTGGAGTGGCCCTTTATGTCAATGAAAATAGCAAAGCTACAGAAATTCAGAATACACACAAGGAGCCAGAAGAACTGTGGGTCACCCTGGAAACAGGAAATGGGACAGTCATACGAATTGGGGTTGTGTACAGGCCTCCAGACCAGGGGGAGGACATAGACACGTTACTGTTAGAAGATATACAAAACATGACAGCTAAAGGGGAGGTTCTGAAAATGGGAGACTTCAACATGCCAGATACAGATTGATCTATACCTGCAGGGACATCTGCCAGAACGAGACACATGGTGGATTCCCTGCAGGGGGAAGGCCTCAAACAACTGGTACAACGACCCACAAGAGACAGCGCTATCCTAGATCTAGTACTGACTAACTCGGAAAGGATCACAGATCTCCAGGTAGGTCACCTGGGGGCCAGTGACCATCACATGGTATGGTTCAATTTGGCCACTAGAACAAAATCATCCCATTCCAAGGCAAAAATATGGGACTTCAGAGGAGCTGAATTTGATAAGATGGCCAACAGAGTTAAGCTAGCCCTGGCATAAAGAAATACAGGTGAAGGGGTACAGGCAAAGTGGGCAAGCATTAAAGATGCAATACTTGAAGCAACATCCCATTGTGTTAGTGAGAAAAGGAAGTGCAAAAGAAGAAGGAAACCACTTTGGTTCTCAAACACAGTAGCAGAAAAGGTCAGAGCCAAAAGGCTGGCCTTCAGGAAATATAAGGGAACGCAGCAGGATGAAGATAGGGAGGCATACCAAACTTCCCTAAGGCAAGCAGGGAAGGCAGTAAGGCAGGCAAAGGCCCAAACAGAGGAAACACTAGCACGAACAGTAAAAGAAGGTGACAAGACTTTCTATAGATACATTAGTGAAAGGAGAAAGTCCAGAGGGGGTATTGCTAAGATCAAAGGGGAAAAGGGGGCGTGTGAGGAGGATTGTGTAAAAGCATCTATCCTAAATAGATACTTCCGCTCAGTATTTACTAAAGAGAAGATAGGGCAGGGCACACAACTCTGCACCTTGGACACAGTGGGGAGGGAGGTATGCACTAGTCCCTTCACAAAAGCAAGGGTCCTACAAGAGCTCAATAAGCTCAGGGTGGACAAGGCAATGGGACCTGATGGCATACATCCCAGGGTACTAAAGGAGCTAAGGGTGGAACTAGCAGAGCAATATCAGAACTATTTAGTGAGTCTCTGAGCACAGGAGAGGTCCCAGAAGACTGGAGAAGGGCTCATGTGATCCCGCTCCACAAGAGTGGTAGCAGGGAGGAGGCAGGGAACTACAGACCAGTCAGTCTTACCTCAGTAATGGGCAAGATTATGGAGACACTCCTTAAGGAAAGGATAGTGCAACACCTGGAATCCATAGAAGCACAGGATCCAAGACAGCATGGGTTTACAAAAGGAAGGTCCTGTCAAACTAATCTCAAAGATTTCTTTGACTGGGTAACCAGAGTGGTGGACCAAGAGGGAGCAGTTGATGTTGCCTACCATGACTTCAGCAAAACTTTTGACACTGTTCCACTTAGAAGATTGATTAATAAGCTGGGTAGGCTCGTGGGGGTCGAACGTTGGTTAACTGGGTGGCAAACTGGTTGATGGGCAGAAAACAGAGTGGTGGTAAACAGTATACAGTCAGAAGAGATGCAAGTCACAAGTGGGTACCTCAGGATCAGTTCTGGGGCCAGTCCTCTCAATATCTTCATCAGTGACATTGCAGATGGACTGGAGGGTAAAGTTTGTCTGTTTGCAGATGACACCAAGATCTGCAACAGAGTAGATGTTCCAGATGGGTGGGCGGAATGAGAAGAGATCTGGATAAACTAGCAAAATGGTCGGAAGAGTGGCAACTGGGGTTTAACACAAAGAAGTGCAAGATCATGCACATAGGGAAGAGAAACCCTGAAGCCACCTATAGGCTGGGAGGGGAGTTGCTGGCAGTCACAAGGGAAGAAAGAGACTTGGGAGTCATCATCACCGATGACCTGAAATCATCCAAGCAGACCTCTAAAGCAGTAGGTAAGGCTAGAGGGATGTTGGGGTTATTAGTAGGGGTATCACAAGTCAGAAGAGGGAGGTAATAATCCATCTTTACAAGACACTGGTTAGGCCCCATCTGGAGTACTGCATGCAGTACTGGAGGCCACACCTTCACAAGGACATTAACCAAATTGAGGCAGTCCAGAAAAGGGCAACCAAAATGGTGCAGAGACTGCATCAGAAAACATATGAGGACAGATTAACTAAACTCAATATGTATACCCTAGAGCAAAGGAGGGAAAGAGGTGATATAATTGAAACATTCAAACACCTTAAGGGCATTAACAAGGTGAAAGAGTCTAACATGTTACAATATAAGAAAAATATCAGGATAAGAGGACACAGCATGAGATTAGAGGGAGGCTGATTAAGGGGTAATGTGAGGAAGTTCTTTTTCACAGAAAGAGTGGTGAATGCATGGAACGGCCTACCTCAGGAAGTGGTGGATATGAAGACAGTGCAGGGCTTCTAGCAGGCATGGGATAGGCATAAGAGAGCAATACAGATGAGTATGAATAGATAGGCCATTGACAGAGCAAAGGCCTATGGCACATTCTTAAGGTAGAAAAAGAAACGGGCAGACTGGATGGGCCTTGCAGTCCTTAGCTGCCATCAACTTCTATATTTCTATAACCCACCCGCACTGCTCTGCACCTGCGGACAGGTGCACACCAGCTGGTATTCACTACCAGCCGACACCTGTCCATAGCCTTGCGCCCCCCAGTGCACAGGACTCCGCAGGGCAGCCGGGGTGGAGTCCCAGTCCCAGGCAGGCATCCAATGGGCTGCCAGGTCCCAAAGTGGATCCATCGAGCAGCATGGTATGGGTCCAGGGTAGTGAATGCTTACTGCAGGCACCCGGACACGTGCGCCTGTTCTCCTGTGGCCAGACAGCAGTTGGAGAAGAGTCCCCCCCCTCACATGCAGATGCCTTGCAACCAGGGTATGAAATTCATGAAAAAAAGTACATGCCCACTTAGGCATGTAAGCAGCAAATGTACATGCCCAAGAAACTATTCACATGCCGCCCCTGAGTTAGTACAGCCCACAGGCGCAGGCTAGCTCTTACAGGGTGTTTTTCTTCAGTTTTTAGCTAAATTTGCTCTCACACTTGCCCTTTAAGGCTTTAACAACTAGATTTATTTTTAGATTTCAGGTAATCAACAATGCAAAATCTGTAAGAGATTACCTTCTCCGATTTTAGTTCATACAGCCCACAGGCACAGTAGCTTTTTAGAGATTATGTGGTTTAACTAACTTGGCTCGCTCTTGCCCTTTTAAGAGACCTTTCAATTCAGATTTGGGTAGTCCAAATGCTACTTCAGTTTCTGTAAGAGATTTCTTAGTCAGATTTTAGTCAGTTCAGCCCAAAGGCGCGGACTAGTTGTAGCTCTTTACAGGATCTGTTTCTAGCTAACTCTGCTCACACTTGTCCTTTAAGTCTTTAACAAGTCATTCTTTTTAGATTTTAGTAGTCAACAATGCAGTACCTGTAAGAGATTACCTTTTCAGATTTTTGGTAATACAGCCCACAGGTACAGTAACTGTTAAAGGAGTTTTTTTATATAGTTTTAGCTTACTTTGCTCACAGTTGCCCTTTAGGCTTTAAAGAGACTTTCTATTTTAGCTTTTTGTTAGCCCAAACAGAGTAGCTTTTTAAAAAGTCTTTTAATATTTACATTGAGAGAGACTTGGCCTATAATTGTTCACTTAAGTTAAACTCAATTCCGTATATGTCCTTCAGACTTCTACCTAAATCACTTAAAAACACACCCATTGGATGGTCAATCAAAGCCCTACATCAGGTACAGAAGTTCCTAAAGGTGAATTGGCAGAATTCACTGGACCAACCTCTTCTGCATAATATGCATTTTCAAATACAGGGTGCCCATATCCCCTTCACATTTTTGGAACCCTTAAGGGGATTAAAATTGGGAGACCTAGACCCCCAAGGGAAGTTATTGATGTATGAACAAGCTTGTGTATGGACTCCAGAATTAAAAGGGAAAATTTATAAATATTGGCAGATTAGTGATTCAGTAAAAGCCCAACTGAGAAAAATGGGGACATGGGGTGAAGATGGGTATGATTTGGCCTCTCTATTGAAGGTAGCAGAGCAGCAGCATCCTGTTTCCAAACTATATCATGAATTCCAGATCAGGGACAAAGGGATTCCCTCCAAGATTGGTACTTACTGGAGGTAGAGATTAAGGATAGGAGAGGAAAGAGTATGGGAACAAATTTGGGAGAACAATAGTAGATATATTAGACAAGATAGATATAAATTACAGCATTTCAATATTATACACAATTTGTATTATACCCCCGTCAAACTACACAAAATGGGAAAATTATTGCCCATATGTAACAGATGTGAGGTTGGAGAGGGGGGATTTGTACCATATGCTATAGGCTTGTCCCAAGATTCACCCTTTCTGGAATTCAATTTGTACTTCATTGCAATCAGTAATAGGACTAGAGTCTCTTTTTCACGCCGGAAATTTGTCTACTAAACATTTTTCCCAGATATATGGGTAAACAAAGGAAGGCGTTTATGGCCATCATATCAGCTGCTGCAAAAGTGATTATTCTTAGGCATTGGAAAGATGTTAATATGCCACCGGTGGTCGAATGGTATAGAGAGATTATGATGGCATTACAACTAGAACTACATATAGCAAAAATGAATAATAAGATACAATGTTATAATACTAAATGGGGGCTTCTAGATGCGGTTTTGGTTACCTGGAAGCTTCAGTCTCCATAAGCTGGTGACGTGTTATTTTTAGAGCTTACAGTACTTCCCGAGCCCCTGCCTTAGGAAATTTCAGTGGCTCCCTGAATAAGTAGATGCTGAGGGGGAGGGGGGTTATGAAAATGGCAGGGGTGGGTTACTGGGTTATGTTTGTTTGAATGTTAAAAGAACTTTGCTGAACTTGCTAACTTTACTGTTACTTTTAACCAGGCCAAGGCTTATAATAACTTTGATGGTATAATAATTTTGATGCTATGTACAGTATGTATTGGCCTGGTCAGGCCACATTTTCAATGTAAAGTCAATGAAATAAATTGGGAAAAAAAAAAAAAACTTTTAATGAGTTGTAAGCTAACTCGGCTCACAGTAGTTTTTGAAAGAGCTTCTTTATTTAGATGGATTTTAGGTCCTTTAGAAGAATACAGTTCAGTAGCTCCAAAATATCCATTTTATTTAGATTTCAGATAGCTTCCTCAGCTCTCAGTAGCTCTTTATTTAGATTTGTGATAGTTTAGCTCCAGTTGAGTGAAAGAGCTTTTTATTTCAGACAGAGATCCAATTGAGTGAAAGGTTGTTTTTTATGTTGATTGTGCGCATGCGCAAGAAACATATCGCGTCAGCTTTCTCCACAAGCAGGTTGTGGAGGTGTGGCACTGATGTGCCCAATGCCCCCACAGCCTGCAAAGGCTTGTCTCCCATCCCACAATGCAGTGGCACGCTGCTGCTGACACTAGTTCAGCCAGCGTGCCACAACCTTCTAGTAAAGTAGCCGCTGCAATCAGGGGGCCAGCTCATCATTGCAGCGTCAGCCATCCGCTGCAATGAGGGAGCGACCCGTCATTGCAGGGCGGGATGTGACACCCCTGATATTGCTTGTGAACATGGCGGCGGGTTGCCGTCGTGTTCACAAACAATATAACCCCCTCCCGCGTGTTTACTTGCAGACTCCCCATCAGCATTCTGTAACCCCCCCGTTTTGTTCCTGTCTGCGGGGTGCTCAATCCCCATTGGCATAATGAAAACACCCCCCCCCCCCAATTTTTCCTGCCAATGGGTGCCCAATCCCGTCGGCATAATGAACCCGCACCCGTTTTTTCCTGCTGATGGGGTGCCCAATTCCATCGGCATAATGACCCCCATTTTTGTTCCTGCTGGCGGGTGCCCAATCCCGTAGGCATAATGAACACCCCTTTTGTTCCTGCCGATGGCGGTGCCCAATCTCCGTCAACTACTGCTGGCCCCAAACCAAGGCCTCTGCTGCATGCGCTGGAGCCCACCCCAGCATGCCAGATGCCCCTGTGAAGGAAAACTGTCCCATGGCGTCTTTTGTTTTTTGGTCCCTGAAAAAAAAACTGTCTCGGCGCTCGCCCTGCCCCTCCACCTGCAACCGCACCCACCCACTCGCACCTGCCTCCCACACCCCTACTTACCTCCGGCACTCGTCGCGACAATCTTGATGGACTGGGAACATGTCTGCACTCTTCAAAGCCGACCCGAACTGAGGAAATGCCGGTAAGCTGTATAATGTAATAAATAGGGTTTTTTTTTTTTTTTTTTTTTCAACTTTAGTGCATATCTCAGGTATTTTTGGGAATTTCTTCACCAAATTTTCAAAATGGGGTTTTGGGTCCCTTCCTCAAGAATTCTTGAACTGTCATGGCGTTAATCGGCCCCGAAAGGTGGTTTCACGGTCACTGTGCAGAATCACCCTTGGGAGCCGATTAACAAAACAGTGCCAGTGTTCATGAGGTGGGCTCTCAAAAAGCCTACAGTGGCGTGAAAAAGTATTTGCCCCCTTCCTGATTTTTTCTATTATTGCATATTTGTCACACTGGATGTTTTCAGGTCTTTAGACAAAATATAATATTAGATAAAGGGAACCTGAGTGAACAAATAACACTTTTTCCTTTTTACTTATTTCATTTATTTAATGAAAAAAGTTAACCAACACCAACTGGCACTGTGTGAAAAGTAATTGCCCCTAGTTAAATCAACCCAATTAAAGGGATAATTAGAGTCAGCTGATTGAACACAGCCAGGCTTGATTACAGCCAGCCCTGCTCAATATAAACCTCACTTATTTTGACCCTTACCATCAGAGTCACGTTGCCAGCACAAAGATTCAACAAGCACATTATGCCATGATCAAAGGAAGTTCCTGAAAAGATCAAAAAACAATTTGTTGCCTTCTATCAGTCTGGAAAGGGTTACAAAGCTATTTCTAAGGCTCTGGGACTCCATCGAACCACAGTAGAGCCATAATCTCCAAATGGAGAACACTTGGAACAGTAGTGAATCTTCCCAGGAGTGGACGGCCTGCCAAAATTACTCCAGGGCGCAGCGTAAAATCATCCATGAAGTCTCAAAGGATCCTAAAACAACACCCAAAGAACTGCAGGCTTCTCTTGCCTCAGCTAAGGTCAGTGTTCATGACTCCACAATCAGAAAGAGACTGGGCAAAAATGGGCTTCATGTGAGAGTAGCAAGGCTGAAACCACTGCTAACCAAGAAGAACATAAATGCTCATCTCTCATTTGCCAAGAAGCACCTGGATGATCCACAAGCCTTTTGGGAAAATGTTCTATGGACAGATGAGTCCAAAGTGGAACTTTTTGGACGACATGGATCCCATAATGTCTCGCGTAAAGCAAACACAGCATTCCACAGTAAGAACACCATACCAACAGTCAAACATGGTGGTGGTAGTGTGATGGTGTGGGGATGCTTTGCTGTCTAAGGACCTGGATGACTTGTCATAATTAAAGGAACCATGAATTCTGCTCTGTACCAGAAAATTCTTAAGGAGAATGTCCAGTCATCCTTCCGTCAGCTGAAGCTGAAGCGTAGTTAGGTCATGCAGCAAGACAATGATCCAAAACACAAAAGCAAGTCCACATCAGAATGGCTAAAAGAAGTAAAATTAAAGTTTTGAGTGGCCTAGTCAAAGTCAGACTTAAACCCAATAAAGATGCTGTGGCAGGGCGTAAACGAGCAGTTCATGCTCGAAAACCTACCAAATATTACTGAATTAAAGCAGTTCTGCGAGGAAGAGTGGGTTAAAATTCCTCCACAGTGATGTGAAAGACTGATATTGAATTATAGAAAGTGTTTGGTTGCAGTCATTGCAGCTATATGTGGCGTAACCAGTTATTAAGTGTAAGGGGGCAATTACTTTTTCACACAGTGCCAGTTGGTGTTAGTTAACTTTTTTTCATTAAATAAGTGAAATTAAAAAATAAAACAAGTGTTATTTGTTCACTCAGGTTCCCTTTATCTAATATTACATTTTATCTAAAGACCTCAAAACATCCAGTATGACAAATATGCAATAATAGAGAAAATGAGGAAGGGGGCAAATACTTTTTCACGCCACTGTATGTTGCAAATTTGGTGGAAACGTGCATTGCGCAGTTGCTATGTTTGCTCGTAACTTCGCAAATTTACAATATTTTCATGCCAGATTTTCAACAATGATATTTTGTCACACCTCCTTGTGGGCAGTACAGCTGTCATTGTTTATATCCTGGCAGAAATGTGTTTTCGCACTTCCAGCGCCAAATAGCACGGTAGCTATGGGAAATCCGTGTTCAGGACAGATTAAGAAAATGACAGTGACACTGTTTATGAGTAGAGGTCCTAAAATGCCTATGTTGAAAATTTGGTAATGATGCTCCGTAAAATGACTGTTACGAGCGTGTGTTGCGCAGCTGGCACGCACGCTCGTGAGTTCGCAAATTTATAATATTTTCACTCCAGATTTTCAACATTGCCATTTTCCCAGACCTACTTATGAACAGTACAGCTGTCATTTTTCCCATCCTGGCCAAAATGTGTTTTCGCACTTCCGGCGCAGAATAGAGCGGTCACTGTGGGAAATCACTGTTCGGGACAGATTCAGAAAAGACAATGATACTGCTCATGAGCAGAGGTCCTAAAATGCCTATGTTGAAAATTTGGTGATGATAGCCCATCAATTGACTGTGTTACAAGTGTGCGTTGCGCACTTTCCACGCACCCTTGTACCTTCGCAGATTTGTAATATTGTCACACCAGATTTTCAACAGTGCCATTTTTTCACACCTCCTTATAAGCAGTATAGCTGTCATTTTTCACATCCTGACTGAAATGTGTTTTCACAGTTCTGGTGCAGAATAACATGGTCACTGTGGGAAATCAGTGTTCGGGACAGATTAAGAAAATGACAGTGGCACTGTTCACGAGCAGAGGTCCTAACATCCCTATGTTGAAAATTTGGTGATGAAACTCCATAACATGACTGTGTTACAAGCGAGCATTGAACTGTTTCCAAGCACCCTTGTAACTTCGCAAATTTGTAATACTGTCACGACACATTTTCAACTGTGGCATTTTTTCATAACTCGTTATGAACACTACAGCTGTCATTTTTCACATCCTGGCTAAAATATGTTTTTGCACTCCTGCCAGACAGTAGCACGGTCAATCTAGGAAATCAGTGTTTGGGACAGATTAAGATCGACTGAGTGAGAAGGGGGAGTGACCGAGCTCAACTGAGCTCTGTTGGGACTGGTGCGGATTTCTTTGTGTTCAGACAAAGGCCCCAACACAAGAGCCCAGTACAAAAGGGCAGCCTGCAGCACTGGGAGAAACAGAACGAGAGAGTGAGTGAGGGAGAGGGAGTGAGCGAACTCACCGAAGCGCTGTCAGGACTGCTGCGGATTTCTTTGTGGGCAGAAAAAGGCATCAGTACAGGCAGGGGCCCAGTACAAGAGGCCAGCCTGCAGCAGTGGGACAAACAGTACGAGCGAGTGTCACAAGGGGACTTAGTGAGCTCAATGGAGCTCTATCAGGACTGCTGGGATTTCTTTGTGGGCAGAAAAAGGCGCCAATGCAGGCAGGAGCCCCATACAAAAGGGCAGCTTGCAGCGCCAGGACAAACAGAATGAGTGAGAGAGGGAGACTGAGCAACCTCAACGGAGCTCTGTCGGGACAACTGTGGATTTCTTTGTGGACAGACAAAGGTGCCAACGCAGCCAGGAGCCCCATACAAAAGTGCAGTCTGCAGCACCAGGAGAAACAGAACGAGTGAGTGACAGAGCAGTAGTGAGCGAGCTCAACGGAGCTCTAGTGTGACTGCTGCAGATTTCTTTGTGGGCAGAAAATGCAGCAACGCAGGCAGGAGCCCAGTACAAAAGGCCAGCCTGCTGCGCCGGCAAAAACAGAATGTGAAAGTGACAGGGGGAGTGAGTGAGCTCAGTGGAGCTGCGTCGGGACTGCTTCAGATTTCTTTCTGGCCAGAAAAAGCTGTCAATGCAGGCAAGAGCCCAGTACAAAAGGGCAGCCTGCAGCACCAGGAGAGACAGAACAAGCGAGTGAGGGAAGGGGAGTCAGTGAGCTCAATAGAGCTCTGTTGGGACTGCTGCAGATTTGTTTGTGGGCAGAAAAAGACAGCAATGCATGTAGGGGCCCAGTACAAAAGGGCAGCCTGCAGTGGCAGGAACACCAGAATGAGCGAGTGAGTGAGCTCAACAGAGCTGTATTGTAACTGCTGCAAATTTCTTTGTGGGCATAAGAAGGCAGCAATGCAGGCAGGAGCCCAGTACAAAAGGGCAGCCTGCAGCGCCAGGAGAACCAGAACGAGTGAGTGAGACAGGGGGAGTGAGTGACCTCAACGGAGCTCTGTCGGGACAGCTGTGTATTTCTTTGTGGGTAGAAAAAGCCACCAAGACAGGCAGGAGCCCAGTACAAAAGGGCAGCCTGCAGTGCCAGGAGAAACAGAATGAGGGAGTGAGAGAGGGGGAGTGAGCAACCTCAATGGAGCTCTGTCAGGGCAGCTGTGGATTTCTTTCTCAGTGGAACAAGGTGCCAATGCAGGCAGCAGCCCAGTACAAAAGAGCAACCTGCGCCAGAGACAGAGGGCCCCTGAGCAAGCTCAACAGACCAATGCAATCAACATTCGGCATTGATAAATGCTTGTTTTTATTTATAACAGGCAGGACAGCAGAGTATGAGATAATACAATTTTTTTTATTTCCTGATTTTTAGCTAGTTCAGCTGAGCTCCGAGCCTCGGAGTCTGTGGCTGCAAATAATGGGCCCTTGCTGCTTTTAATTCCCCCGGTGGCTGTCCCCCCACCCCACCCCCGGCAGCAGTCTACTTGTTTGTTTGTTTTTCTTTTCCTTTTCCTTTAATACTGCATCAGGTTGTCCTTATTATTTAGTATACAGTGAGACAGCAGCAGTTTCTGTAGTCTGAATTTAGCTCTTGAGAATTTTTTCACTGTCTCTGATGCTCCTTGAGTCCCAGCTGCACATACTACGCTCGGCATAAAACCTCCCCCATCTCTCTATTTCTTTCCAACCCTGCATGGCAGTGCTTTTTCTTTGTTCCTAAAGTGGAAGCTTATGGCTTTGAGTATTCTTCTTTCTCCCTCGCGTGAGCGACCCTCTCTAGCCATTACCCTCCCCTCCCCTTTCCCTCCCAAGTTACAAGTGGTAACGTTGAGCCTGGGAAGTTGGATCGAAGAATGTAATCAAGAGCTCTTGTAAGAGCTTTAGTATTTTATTTTATTTTTTTGTTCTAAAAGTAAATCAGGACTTACTAGTCTGACTGTGATCGCCGGCTGCAGTGCGTATCACAAGTTGACGTCTCCTCTCCGCTCTGAAAAGCGCACCACTCGCTGCATGACTTGTCTCACTGACTGAACAGGCTGAGGTGGCGCTCTTTATAGAGACCACACATGATTGCACTGTGTGAAGGGGCGGGCAAACTAATTAATGACACTCCCCAATGGGTGTCTGAACACTGTGAACCAACTCCTGCCCAGACGACTTGATCCCTCGCAGCTTCAAGAGTCTGTCTCGTCATCGTGGCTAGCAACACTCCTCTGGCAGCTTCCCCACCTCCACAAACAATGACATAAGATCTTTATTAAAAAAAAAAAAAAAAAAAAAATGTAGGGAAAAATGAAGATATGGGGAAAATGGACAAAATAGGACTTGTTCACTGCACAGCTACCTTGGGTGCCCCATGAGGCAGGCACTAAACAGCAGTAGGTGTCCTGAGACAAGAGTGCCTGGTTTGTCCACCCCACATCTTAGAAGAAGCCTGTGTGGTGATCTGAAAAATGAACAAAACATATCTTGGCTACCTTAAATCTTATTTTTGGCCAGACATATTTTGGATTAATGGCCAAACATCCCCAACAAGAGAGAGAATTTCTTTACAGTAAGAGCAGTAAGTGCATGGAATCGTCTCCCACAATTAGTAGCAGATAACATTATGTTAGATACCTTTAAGACATCTCTGGACAATTTGTTTTACTCAAACCAGGTATTAGTTTAATTACCCACTTATGTGGGAGACATTCTAGATGGGCCTTGTGCCCCCTTATGTCTTAAACATCCTAGCAATCCGAGTAAAACCTAAAATTTTCTACCTGACACAATAAAAGAAGCCAAAAATGTAAAATCCTTCAAAAATGCCATGTTGGATCACCTACAAACCCGTGTGGCTGCTAGACTTTCTTGCCTTTTCTATGCCCCCTCTCCCATCCTCCATGCCTCTGGAACCTTTCTACATTTGAATAAAGTGTCATAGTATTCTGTTCTTTTTGCAAATATTTTGTAACCAATGTTGGAGATTCTTGTTTGACAGAACTAAGTAACTGTAAAGTACTGACTCTACTGTTATATCTGTCCCATAGGACCCTCTTGAAAATCGATGTTTCACCTAAGTGAGGCTTTTGCGGTGTGCAGAATTTTAAGTAAGTAATAAAATAAAAATAAACTGTATCTATCATAACCGGTCCAGAACCCCTTTGAAACTAGGTGCCTCACCAAATGAGCGATCCTGGGGGCACACATTATAAATAACAATAAAAGAAAGAAAGGCTGCAAGACTTGGAGAGTCTGGATGTTTTCTGAAGTCTCAGAAAAGGTGAATAGACTAGGGAGTCAGAGGGACATTAGAGTACAGGGTCAAGGCTGGAAATACAGAAACGGGACATTTGAAAGGTATGATGGGGACATGCTTAACTGCATTAAGGCTTATATTGCCCGTGTGAAACTTTATTTTGTCTGTGCACTGAACTTGATTATTGTCATTATGTAATTACCCTTTGTATGCTTTTGTTTTCCCTTTCCCCAGGTCGCACCTGAAAATGAGCCTAAGCTCAGTGCACCTTTCCCAATAAATTTGTCTCTGTTGTTTTCTCAGGTTTTGAGACACAGGTTCAGCAAAAGCATACTGAAATGGTAAGGTTCGAATATCATTTTGAGGAAGAGATTTTAATGAAGACCTTCATTTTTGTTCCTGCATTTTTTAAAGTGCCGTTGAAGTTGCAGTTAGATGGCACTTAGCAGCATGAAAGAGGAGTTTACAGGTTTGTATCTGACCGCTGCTAGTGGATCACTGGATATATCAACATGCTTCTCTATGCGTTAGTCCCCTGGCTGTAAAACTGGGCAAAAGTGGTACCATCTGAAAATGACAGGCCTTGAGTTTCATATGCTTTTATCTTAACCCCTCGATGGAAACATAGCCTTGTTATGTATTGTTGCCTGTACATTGTTCTACATATCTCAGGCCGTTTGTGCAGAGGGAACTGCTGTGCTAATGTGGAGTACACTTATGTATGGGGCTAATGCCAGCTGCTGTCCCTTTAAGTGCTCTCAGAACAATGTTGCAATGTTAGCAGGTGCTCCTAAGAAACCCCTGAAATTCTCTCTCTGTCAGTCTGGGGGCTAGACCTCATGAAGAGGACATGTCCTGCTGATGTACTGAATAAGCAACCTTTTCTACATTTATTTTATGCGTTCATCAGTTTATTCACACGGTCCAGCAAGATGCCTACTGCAGCAACCACAAAGGGGCCTGGCAGAATAGAAAGAAGGTAAGGGTCCTTAGTGGCAGATCAACACAAAAATGCCACACATGGCGGAGAATGCGGTCCTTCTTCTGTCCAGACCCCATCTCATTGTATGCATCATTGGGTACCCCAAGTCACTTGTTTCAGTATGACTGAACAACTTGACTGTTACCTGCACACCAGCCCTGGCTGTAAGACACTCGTTTTCTACCCTTCTAGCAGTCTGTCTTGCAATACAGAGGCTGAAACAGTGTAACATTGTATGCAGCGCAAATAATTAACTGTACTGCCGATGCTGCTCAGCCCTAGCACCATCAGAGCTCCAAACTGCAACCTCCCCCCCCCTCCAGCTCTTACCTTGTGGCAGGGCCTGTTTCAAATTGCTCTGTTTTTGCCATCCAGCCTCCCTCTATGTCTCCCAGCTACAGATATCAACCCAGTGCATCTCCCAGTGACAATTGCAGCTCTGAAGAAAACAGAATAAATAAATAAATACATAAATCGGTGAGCTGCAAGTGCTCTGCTACATGTCTTCTTGGGACTACTCTTCCAACTGCCAGCTAGTTACTCCAGCACACAACAGCACCAAACTTAACCCACTCTCGAGAAGCTACACTTCCCTCCCAAACAACCGCAGCTCCCTGGAGCTCTTCACATCTCGCGGCAGGGCCCTTGTACAATGTCATGCTCTCAGCTACTCCACATCATGCCTGCAGTTTTCATTTGAGCAGAACTACAGATCCCCCACAGACTGGCCTGCTGCCCCCCCCCGACCGTGGCTTCATCTAATGCTGCAACAGAAAAGCTGTTCTCTCCCGATCTGCCTACTCACACCTGCAGCTCCCCGACCCTCCCTGCTACCAAGTCACAGCTCCGATCTGCCCTCCTGGCTGCCACCAACACAGAACAAGGCCCTTTACACACAGGGACACAACTGACTACAGCATTCTGCTGGGTGGCCATTGCTCCTTAATACGTTTGCTCAGCACTGCAACTCAGTCCTGCTTCCTTCAGCTCATTCAGTCATCACTCCACTCCCCCAGAGGCTGTGGCTCCTCAACAGTGCGTCCTCTACAAAGTCATCCATCGCAGCCCCTGCACTTCAGGGTCTCCACTCCTCATCACAGCTTGGCTCCCCTCCCTGACAGCTGCAAAAGATCTGATGCAACAAACAAACACACAAAAGGAAAAAAAAAAAAGTAACCACCGAGCACTCTGTTCTATTTCTGGCTCTACCCTCCTGCTTCTTGTCGCATGGAGCCTTCGCTCCCCCTCAGCAACACTACAAGGCAGCCATCCCAATAAATCAATGCATAACTTGGGACTGCAAAAAGGGGCGATCCTTTTCCCTGCTGGGCCACGGTTCAGAAAAGGGAGCCACCACAACCACCTAAGCACCCTATGGATCAAAGAAAAAAAAAATTTATAAATAAAAAAAATGGGGGCAGGGTCATAGGAAAAAAAAAAAAGAGCATAGACAAAAAAACACATATGAAATTCAGCAAAGCAACAGCATAAATAAATGGAGGCAGTACCTCAGTTTGCCAGTGGACCAGCCTTGCAGACAAAATTAAAATTCAGGGCACAGATTACAGTTACTAAAATACAGTGGACACGGCCTGAGTCTGAAAATAGTCCACTTTGGCTAGCGCACCTAACCCGATTAACAAAAACTAAATAAATAAAAGAAGAAAAAAAAAAAGAAGAGAAGCAAAGAAAGCACAATAAACAAACGAGCAGTCAAGTAAAGAAATACACAGCAGGCCAAACTATAGTAAATTCCCACAGCATTGTGTCACTCACCACAAAATGGAAAGCCCATCATTTTTCTGTGTATGGGGTGGGGAAGAAGGAAAGCAGCGTGGCAATTGACATTTTGCCCTTCGTGATGCAGCACAGCAGCCTCGTGGCACAAAGTTGCCATCTTTGTTTACACAGTGAAAAGGGAAGTCACCCTCTGACCCCTGCTGGTGGCCATCTTGCTACAGTCAAAACACAGGAACTGTATGTCATAGTTCGGTGGCCATCTTGTGAAGGGCACTAAATTGACCTCACTCCATAGAAATCAATGGCAAACCTATTGAAATGAATGGACACCACAACAAATAGCTGATTTTTGCAATGAAACCTTTATTTAAATAATAGACAACATAGAATTGAGTTGGAATTGTTTATTAAGACATCATTTGATGTGCCGGCCCAGTAGCGCTGAGGGTTGAGGCATTGGATGCCACACCTCACTACATGCCGGTGACCCGGGTTTGGGAACAGACTTGGGCTGCTGGGGGTTGGCCGGGGGCAGAGAAAGATGGAGCACCCAACGGCTTGCTCTCCTTCTCCGGGGAGGGATGGGGAGTTAGCCTCGCTGCTTACCTCCACCACCTGGGGATCTTGGGTGGTGCTGGTGCGGTCGGGGACAACAGAGAGGGCTGATATTAGCAGAGGACAGGAGCGGGCGCATGTCTCAATGTGCGTCAGGCTCATTGGTCGTCATTGCACGCCGACGCTAGGGGAATAAATGGAAGAAAAATCCCCCAGATGGTCCAGGCGACAATCCTCCGCTCCGCTTCCAGAGATGCAGAGGGGCAAACTCCACTGTGTGCGCACGCTTCCCCGAGGTCCAAGAAAAGGTAAGGGGGACCTTCCTTGCCCTGTCCAGAGGATTAACCAGGTGTAGAAATGTAACTCGAAGATGGGCGCACACTCCAGGGGCAGACTCCATGGCAGATTTGGAGAAGTGGCAGACTTGGAGGATCTGAGAGAAGGAGGGTCTGGGGGCCATAGGAGAATAAACAATAAGTGAAAAAAAAAGACATCATTTGACGGGCTTTGCTTACAAATGATTGTACTTTTGTCTACAAAAATATTTTATTATCGGCACTTCATCTACTATGTCCTGTCTCCTGCATGATGGCAACTTCTTCTCATCTTTATGACCTTCACTCGGTGAAACAAAGCTAGTCTCCAGCCACAATGTCTGAAGATGATGCAGATATGGCCGCCAATTATGCAAGCCATTCAAGATGACCTTGCCTACATTAAGGCTATTTCACCACAGTCCACAGTCCATATCAGCCTACAGCCAGTACCCTTCTCAGCTTTACCTCACGAATATGCTGTTGATGGGCTCGCGCAGTTCCAAGCCTTTATTTCCTTACATGGTTGGACTGATCCTTTGCCTATTTCCAATGCCTTGTGCTTGCTTCTGAGAGGGACTGCCATTTCCTGGTTCAACGCACTTCCAGAACAAATCAAAGGAGATACTGCAACTCTGTATGCAACTGTCAAAGACCATTTTTCCCTAGCACATCTGCCCTGGTTATTGGAACAACAGCTGTAGGAACGTACCATGCAACCATCTGAATCTCAGGAAGCCTTCATAGTGGACATTGAGTCATGCTGCAAACATCTGCAGAAGCCTGTGAAAGAGCAAATCACAACATTTGTCCGGGGATTGCTTCCTCAACTCCGTTTTTATGTAATCCAGCAGAAACCAGCTACCTGGATGAACACAATCCAAGCTGCACAACTTGCACAAGAGTCCATATTAATGTCCCAGGCCACCAGCGTACAAGCACCTCAGTCATCACAGTTAGCTGCACTCGCAACATGTGTCCAGTAGCAGCAATCAATGATAGACACCCTCACCAAAACTGTCAATAGACTGCACATCAGCTCAATTGCTTCTTCTGCTACCTCTGTCAATGTTCTTTGGCCATTTCGGCGGCCATCTGATCCGCCTTCCCCTTCACATGAGCCTGTGACCTGCCAGTGGTGTGGATTCAGAGGACACACTGTCACTGTCTGCCAAAAGCTAAAATATTACAACAGAAATCAAGGGAACCAAAGACATCCACCACAGCACAGTCAGCAAGATGATCGCAACTACTCCCAGGATCAGGGGAACACAGCAACTGATCGCCCCTCTGACTCTCGTAATTCAAGCAAACTGCATCCTCTAACTGCTTCCTGTGGCACACTGTCACTTCCAGGGGCAAAGGTACCTGTCATCAGATCACCACTCCCAGCAAACTATGTCCATGTTACCACTGGAGATTGGTCCACTCATGCCTTGGTTGACACTGGAGCAGAAATATCAGTTATCAACAACAGTATTCTGAACAACCAAGCTATTTGTTATTTATCCAATGTCTGTCCAGCTGACCTAAAGTACATTATCACAGCAAGTACCTATCACAAGTGTGGTCCATCAAGCTACATTTTGGCTCACAACAAGCTACTGTCAAGGTCTACCTAGTGCCTGATCTACAAACAGCAGGGATTCTTGGCCTGGACTTTCTCAAAGCTCACAAGGCCATCCTAGATTTCGCACCCAACAAACTGTCACTAGATCCTCGGAGGCAACTCATAGCTACAGACTCAGTCACTGTGCCTCTTCAAACAGAGATGGTTTTGATTGCCAAGATTCAAGGTGAACCGCTTCCACAAGGTTGTTGGAATAGTCATGGGATCCCCCATTCTGCACTCGTCAGGTCTTCTCCCAGGAAACACCTTGTCTGCAGTGCATGGCAGCACAGTCTTCCAAAAACGCTGCAGCTTCACAGATGAGCCAGTAGTCATCTCAAAGGGTGCCAATATTGGAAAGGTTGTCTGCTTGACTACAGGGGATCACCTCCATCTTTTGCAAGAACCTCAGCCTGGTTCCACCAACTTTAGTCCTGTCAGTACAATCACCACCACTCCAGCTTCACCAGAGTTACCTCTCAGTAAGCGACTATCCTCTTCAAAACTTCCAGCATCTCCAACAGAAAAATAACAGCTTTTGAAATTCCTGTAGAATTATCTGGATGTCTTTGTTGGTCCAGATAACATGCTCAGATGCTGTGATATTCTGCAACAATCAATCAATCAAAACTTTATTTATCCAGGCGAACACAATTGAGCATATCTCATTTACAAGATGGACCTGGTTAGCACAGGAACACAGGATATACAATATATGAACAGTCACAACATAACACCTCAGTAATATTATACAATACAGAGATACAATAGTTAAACGTAGTCATAAGTGGAGAACAGTTTGGAAACAGTGGTTCAGCTCATTCGTGGTGTATAATGAGTAGAGTCTAGTAACAGTAACTGGAAGTACTAACGAGGACAATTGTTAGGTAGTGGTATATTACATACAATGCCATAAGTAACAAGACACCATGACTTAAAAAAAGAAAAACACAAACAGTATAACAGGGTAGGAGGGGGTGTGTGGTAGGTGAGGCAAGATAGGGTACAGGCAGGGTGGTAGGGGATAGACAAGGGACAGGTGAAGCCTCGAAGAGGACACAGGACAGGAGGGCAGGGAGCACAATCGGGTATTACAGAAATGTGAAGGAGATGCCACAAGATCAGGCATAGCAGAGAAGACAACGCCATCATGGTATGCTATAAGTGCAGGGAGGTTTAGGATCGTGGAAGCAGTTGCAGATTTCCCTGACTGAATAGTCATATAGTGTCTTGAAGTCAAGTCAAGCTTTATTTTTGTAGCACTTTTCCAAGCCAAGGTGCTGTACATAAAACCAAATACAGCCAATATAAATAAAATTAAAACAATAAATCAGTTTATCCATATTCTGGGAAGGCTAGGTTAAATAAATAAGTTTTTAACTCAGTTTTGAACCTATCAACAGGCATTCTCTCAACCGATGAGGTAGAGAATTCCACAGGGTTAGTGCTGAGAAAGAAAAAGCTCGAGAACCAGATGTCTTCAGTTGAACCCTGGGAATCTCCAGTAATCCCTCATCGGTGGAGCAGAGGTGGCGGAGGGGGCAGTATGGTTCCAGGAGATCTTGCAGGTAGCAAGAAGGAGGATAGACTGACTGGGGTACTAAGCTTTCTCAATTTTTATATTTTGTTCCATAGAGACGGCTGCGCAAAGCTTATAGCCATTGTCCCAAAGCGTGTTTTTAGCTTAGGTACCTTTAAGGAAACAAAGGAGTAGCTTCTCGGTGCATAGTTCCTAAGCTCGCATAGTGGAAGACAATCAGAGATATACCATCGAGATGCAGCCCAACCAGAAACCAATCTGTCAGTAAGCATATAAAGTGGGACACAAACAGAAACAAGTCCTAGAGGACATGATCAAAGACATGCTTGAACAAGACATTGTCAGAGTCTACAAGTCCCTGGGGTGCACCTTGCCTGCTGGTGGTAGAGAAGGGATCCACTACTGGTCATCAACAAAATTGTTGTCGAATGACCAGGCAGCGAAACTGGCAGATCAACTGCAGTTTGCAGTCATCTGCTGGTTTCGAAGGGAACTGAGTGTTTTCTTCAGGGGGAATCGCCCCCAAACCCCCCTCATGGGGGGCTGCACCCCCCACCCCCTCCACTTAGGGTTATCAACTCCAAGTCAGAGTTGATTTGGGGGGCTGCAGGACCCCCGGCAGACAGTGCCAGGTTCTGGCAGATTCCCTACAGTGACGTGGCGCTGTAGTCGCTGTTGGGGACCTCGCAATCAAAAAGTCGATGTCGGGTGGGATTTCCCATAAAGAAGGATAAAGGGTATCACTTTGTGATAGACTACAGAAAACTCAGTGCCTACATGGTGCAGGATGTTCATCCCTTACCTACAACGAAGATGCCTTAGACTGTCTTGGTATGGCCAGCCCAGCTTAATTCACCACTCTAGACCTACAGAATGGATTCTACCAAGTCTCCACTGATCCAGCTTCTCGTCCATACACAGCCTGGTGCTGTCACTTGGGACTTTTTCAATTCAAATGACTGCATAGGGGACTTCGGAACAGTCCAGCCACATTCCAGCATGTTATGGAAGCCATACTACATGGGTTGCTTGGAAATCTTGCCTAGTCTACCTAGATGATGTTATTGTCTTCAGCAGAACTTTGCCAGAGCACCTCCAATATCACAAAGTGTTCAAATGTCTCAGACAAGCCAATCTCAAGCTTCACTCAGAGAAGTGCTGTTTTGCACAACATCAGATTCATAACCTGGGACATGTTGTTAGTTCTCAAGGCATCTCTCCAGACCCAGACAAGCTATTAGCAGTAAAAGACTATCCAGAACCTAACAATCTCAAAGACCTTAGAGCTTTCCTGGGCTTGTCTGGGTACTACAAAAAGTTCATATGCAACTATGCCAAGATTGCAGCTCCACTGTATGCCCTCACCAAAAAGGGAAGTGAATATTCATGGACTTCCAAGTGCAAAGAGACCTTTGAAACCTTGAAAGAAAAACTAATCTCTTCTCCAGTATTGGCCTCCCCAAGGTTCGACCAAACCTTCAAACTCCACTCAGATGCGAGTTCCTTTGCAGTGGGTGCTGTGCTACGTCAAATACAAGATGGAACAGAACGAGTTGTTTCCTATGCTGGGTGCTCTCTTTCCTCAGCTGAGTAGAACTATGGCATCACAGAAAAGAATGTCTAGCCATGGTATCTGCTGTAAAGAAATTTGACTGTTACCTTGGCTACTCCTCCTTTACAGCTATTGTTGATCACTCTGCCCTCAGATGGTTATTCAAAATGAAGGAGCCAGTGGGCAAGATTACCCAATGGATTGCCACGCTGCAAAGCTACAACTTTGAAATTTAGTACAGATCAAGTCGAGTTCACTCCAATGCTGATGCTGTAAGCTGGAGACGATATCCCTCTGCATCATCCTCAACAGACGAAGAATCCTGCTTATAAGTTCTTCCATTCCACACCACAGATGTGCTCCCTGTGGACACTCCTACAGCACCTCAAGTCACCTTGCTGCTGCCAAATGCTTCCACAGAAAAAATCACCAATCCTCACTTTTTTTTTATTGTATAATATTTTATTGAGTGGTTTTGAGTATTTTTGATACAACAAATGGTGAGCCTTACAGCCAGCCACGTAATAACATCAATACAGTGAAGTAGTACAGCATCAATAGAGTACCATCCATTGTACAATCTGCCCTATACTGATCATTCTCTTCATAACAGTCATGATGCATCCAATCTGGAATCTAATACTTACTGGAAAAAATATCTCATAAGTAGATAAAAGGAATTGTGAGAAATGGAAGCCGATGCTTACATCTAGATTCCAATATCTAGGCTAGGGTAGTATTAGTACAAGGTTGTGATAGAGGAATTATAACATAGCATATTCAAAAAAAAGGGGGGGTTAGAGAGTGGTGCTAGGAGTTTGCAAAAAGGCGACTTGAGATATAGTTCCCATCTCTTGTAGTAGAGGCACATGTTGCCCTTCTGAAGGTGAGAGGGTCTCTCGAAGATAGTTTGGCCAATGCTGCATGCCAAGCAGAACAAGTGGGGATGATTGACTGATGCCAATATCTAAGGAGAAGGCGTTTGGCCTCTAGGATGGCTACCATGCTCCAGTCTCAGTGTGGTTTGGCTAGTTGACCCAAAGAGGTAGTGTCTCCCATACACAGTCCGGGGTCTGACAGAACTATGTGATGATTAAGTACTAAGGAAATATCAGAAGCTACCATTCTTCAGTATGGGGCCAACTTAGGGCAGGACCAGACAATATGAAGAATGTGCGCCTCTGAGCAATGCCAGCACTTGTGAGCAATGCCAGTACTTACTGTGGCTAAGCAAACCACATGCAAAAAGGGCTGCCGGAGTATGATGCCACAGCAGCAATATTTTAAACTGCAAGAAACGACTGGTGGTATCCCCATAAGTATGGTGTATACCTTTAAGACGAGAGTTCCATTGGACTTCAGTAATGGGTGCGCTAATGTAAGATTCCCATTTCTTTTTGTTGGACAGAGTTGCATTGGGTTGTGAGTCTCTCCATGAGGTATAGAATCAACCCAAGACCTCTTGAGTGGTAGGGAGCTGGTGCAGGTTACCTAGCCAGGACCATTGTGTAGTTTCTGGGTGACTGGGGAGAAGAGGCTGCAGAGCACTTCTAATTTATAAGTATCTCCAAAAGTCTTTATGTGGTAGTGAGAATTGCCTCTGAAGCTGATCAAAAGGCAGCAAAGGGTATGTACCTGAAGGGGAAAGATCTTGTACTCTATGAACTCCTGCGTTGTGCCATGAGGGCCAGTATATGGGTGCCCCATCTATTTTCATAAGACTATTGCACCATAAGGGAGCATAGGGACTTCGTTTTAGGGCATGATTTGTTCCTAAGGCGTTTCCGGGAATGAACTATAATAGACACTATTGGCGGGAGGGAATGTGGCAAGCCTGCAAGTGGGGTAAGAAGTGTGTAAAGGGGTATATCTCCTACCAGGTCAGCTTCTAATTGGACCCAAATTGGGGGATCCACAGTGGTAGGGACGAACCATTTAGTCACCTGTGCAGCTATGCAGGATAGATGATAACCAGCAAACCAAGGGACGTACAGGCCGCCTTGCGATCAGTGCTCCCTCAGGTTGTGCTTGCTCCACCTTGGTAATTTAGAGTCCCAAATAAAATTAGCCATTCATTTTTCTAAGGAGTTAAAGAGCTTGGGTGATGTAGCAATAGGGAGGTTATTGAGAAGGTACATAACTTGGGGAAGCATCAGCATACGGATGGCTGCTACTCGTCCTGGTAAGGAGAGTTGTAGCTTTTGCCATCTCTCTATTTCTATTTTTAATTTGGCCACTAGAGGAGAGAAATTGGTAGATTCAAGTGCCACCCAGCTCGTGGTATGCAAATACCAAGGTAACTAAACCCATTCTGCCCAGGTCAAGTTAGTGCCTTGGAGGCAGGCCTTGGAGCAGTGGCGGTTTAAAGGAGCCAAAGTAGGTTTTCTTTGATTAATACGTAGCCCAGAGAGTGCTCCGAATTCATCTAGGAGTTGGAGTACCGCTGGAAGGGTTTGTTGAGGATTGGTCAGGGTTAATAGAAGGTCGTCCGCATAGGCCGCCACCAAATATGGACGGTTGGCAACCAGTATACTTTGAATTTGTGGAGAGGCCACAAGGGTCCTGATCAAAGGATCCAATGCTATCAGAAATAGTAAGGGGGATAGTGGGCAGCCTTTCCTGGTGCCACGCTGTAGTTCAAAGGGAGGGGATATCTCACTGTTAGTAAGAATGCACGCTGTGGGCACACTGTAAAGGGTATGTATCCATTGCATAAAATGGGTGCCAAATCCGTATTTTGGAGGATTTCATAAAGGTACCCCCACTCGATGGAATCAAAGGCTTTTGAAAAATTGATCGCCAGGGCTGCTAAAGGGAGGGAGGATCTAGAGGCAAACCACTTGAGGTTGAAAAGGAGCCTAGTGTTGTCTATGCCTGATTTGCCTTGCATAAAGCCTGTTTGAGGGGTGTATGATTGAGGGAAGAATGGACATTAATCTGGAAGCTAACGCTTTGGCAAGTATTTTTGTGTCCACTGACAGAAGGGATATTGGACGAAAATTGGCACAATCCAGTGGGTCTGATGATTTTTTGGGAAGAAGGGAGATGATTGCCTCTTTTATAGTGGGGGGGGGGGGGAGAGTTCCGGCAGCATGAGCCGACTGGAGGGCATGTTGAAGAGGCTGGATGATGTCAGTGCCCAGAGCCTGGTATAACTCCACCAACATACCATCTGGGCCTGGGGCTTTCCCCCGAGCCATTTGGGAGAGCACCAGTTGGAGTTCTTCACAAGAAACTGGGGATTCCAAAAGTGTGACCTGCTCTTTAGTGAGAGTTGGTAAGGAAGTGTGCTGACAAAATTTAGCTACAAGAGCCTGCAACTCCTGGGCTGTATTTGAGGAGTGGGACTGGTAGAGAGTATGGTAGAATTGTTGCATAGTGGTGTTAATTAGCATGGGACTAATTGCTATTGCACCTGATGAAGTACAGAGAGCATGTATCTGCGTGGTTGCTTGCTACTTGCGAAGGCGATATGTGAGGAGCTTCCCTGCTTGCTTCTGTCTCAAGAGGTGCCATTTTGCCTTTTGATGCAGTGTAACATTTATTTGGTACTTGAGATCCACTATTTGTTGGCATAGAGGATTATCTGGATCAGTACAGGCGGCAGATTTAAAACTGCGCTCTAGGGCCCCCAGTTTAGCCTGGAGTTGGCTGAGGGTCACCTTATGTTTCTGATCCCTAGCCACTGAGAAGTCTATAATATGTCCCCGTAGCACCACCTTAAACACCTCCCACACCGTACCTAGGGATACCCCATAGTGTTCAAAGAGAAGTAATCTTTGGCCACTTGTATTATATGGCTGTGGAAATCCGGATCCTGAAATAAGAGGGGATTGCAGCGCCAGTGAGTGTTGTGTGGGCGAAAGTCAGGAGGGGAAAGCTTAAGTGAGACAGTGGCGTGGTCTGATATTAATATCGAACCATTTTTGGCATTGGATAGACATCTAGCTGCAAGCTCATTAGCCAACCAAAAGTCTATGTGACTATGAGAATTACGTGGCGCTGAACAGAAGGAGAAATCCCCACTGGTAGGATAGCCCCTACGCCAAATGTCAGTGAGGGCCCATTCCTCAATCATGGTTTGCAGGGATTGTCTGGCCCTGGGGTTAGCGTGTGTGGTGGGCTGAGACTTATCCAAAAATATGTCTCCTACCATATTAAAATCTCCAGCTAGTATTACAGGGAGCATCGGCCCATCTGACTGTAAATCCAACAGCGCCTGACTTAGAGCTGGGAAGAAGTCAACATGTTCCGTATTGAGGGCATACACGTTCCCCAGTAAAACAGTACTCATGGGGGAGTGTAATTTCACCACAAGCCAGTTAGTACATTTAGCCATCAGGTGAGTTTCTTGGAGAAGGGCAATATCCACCCGTAACGATTTCAGGTGCTGAAGGACATTTGTATGCCTAACCGGATGGTTAAGTCCTTTTACATTCCAGGATATCAAATGGTATCCCTGGGATAGGGAAGGGGCCACAGGCATCTTCTCACACAATAGACAAGAGGAGGTACTTACAAATTGTCCCATTAGGAAGTCCGAGGAGGAGATACTGGGTGCCAGAGCCCCTAGGTACCTTAGAAAAAAGAGGGCTATCAATATCTGCCCTAGTTCGGAGGAAGATGTAAGCATCGCTTGTTATGTTCCGACTACTAGTCTTCAGTGATTCAAAAGGCTGTAACAGTATTAGTAGTTCTAGAATAAAGAGAAACAAACAAATAAATGATATATACAAAAACAAAGATATGTGGGCAAATAGCTCAAAGTTTAACTGGTGTCAAATGAGAGACACTACAATACACTACAATAACAACACTGTGAGTCTGAAGGTCAATGCACAAGAGGGCAATACTCACATATGTATCCCCTACAGCTACGCTAGCTTCGACACTCAACTCAAGGGGGTAGTATAGGAGTGAGTTATCAACCCATCTCATCCTAGACCTGCCCTAACCGTAGGTCGGACGATTCAACCTGTGGAGGAGGGAGGTGAGGAAGAAGAAGAAAGGGGGAGGGGAGGATGTAGGAGGGGAGGGATGGTGGGTACACCCACCTGCAGGTTACTAATCAATAGCATTAAGCCAGCCCCCATGGTGTAATGAGAGAAGGGGGGGCATAAGCTCAGGAGCAAGCCTGGGAGCAGGGCTCGGAGACTTGAATACTAACTTGGAAGTCCTTATATGTAAAGGATTGAGGGGGGGCTATAATCACCTGTGAGCTCTTTAAGTAAAAGCCACACCCTGATTAGGGCGAAAGGACTATGTGCGTCATCCTGACTGTTCAGGCATAGCTTCTGACCTCACCGGAGTTGAACCCACCTAATCAGAGCTTAAAGCCTCCTATAAGAACACGTGTCCTTGTCCGTCCTAATGGGAGAGGGTAGATCAGGGAGCCCCTTCTGCTATGGCCACAGCATTGGTTGAATTTAGGGGGTAGAAATCTTAATTGCAGCCTTGCCACCCCTCAGATATGGAACAGCAATTAATAAAAACAAGAAAAAAGTTAGGGTCCAGTGGTTTGGCCTTCGACCAACTCAGGGGAGCCCCGAGAGGTACATCCAGGTTCCGTAGGCGTCTTCACTACCGCAGCTGCATAACTAATGAGTCCAGGTCATACAGGGGGGAGAGAGTATCCACAAGTTCCACCAGCGACTTCTCTGACAGGTCCACCCAGTCAGTTGGTTGCCCTGTATCCATATCGGGGGAGTCTCTGTGGCGTTGTTCAGGCAGTGGAGAGAGATCCTCCCTGGAAATCTTTGCAGGAGGTGCTGCTGAGAGTTTAAAAGGCGAGTGCTGAGGCCCACTTCTAGGTCTTTGCTTAGATTTAGGAGAAGGGTTTAGCATATGCTGAGGGAGAGAGGTTGTTTGCTGGAGATTCGTGAGGCAGGGGTCAATCTTTGGGCAGCAGTGTGAGCAGAATGAGCAGCTCGAGGGCGATCACTCGGTGGGGGACTGGTATGAAGTGGGACCTGTCTAGCTGGTAACAGGGTCGTGGGGGAACCATAACTAGAAAAAAAGTTCCTACCAGGAGATGCTGCATGGGAGGGCTCCCAGAGCCTTCTGGGTTTTGCAGTAGGACACTGTAGGCCTGGCCAGAATCTGTTAATCCAACTTTCAATCTCTCCAGGGTGATCAGCTGTGAGTCCGTGACCTTCCTTAAAGACGCTCAGTCTAGTAAGATTTTTAAATTTGAATCTAAAGTCGTGCTGATATAGAAATCATTTGATGGATCCAAATGATCTCCGTTTTGCAGCTGTTTCTTGAACAAAATCCCTGTAAATAGCAATTGCAGTGCCTTGGCAGGAAAGTTCCCCCAAGTCCCTTACTGCATGCAGAATCCTCTCCTTCATGGTATATCTTAACAGATATGCCACGATTGGCCTAGGGATGTTGGTGTTCTTGTCTGAGTGAGCTGAGACTCTATGGGCCCTTTCCACCTCGATTGATCCCCTCCATCTGTCTCCTAACATGTAAGGAAGATTTTCATTTAGGAAATTCTCTATAGACTGACCCTCCACTCCCTCTGGAAGCCCTGTGATCCACAGATTGTTCCGACAGCTCTGATTTTCAAGGCCCTCGGCCCTCTCCCAGACTATTGCCAGCTGCTCCTCATGTTGTTGCAGACATTGCCAAACCAGTGCTTGTTGCACTTCACAAACCTCAGCTCTTTGTTCTGCAACATTCTTCCTGTCCTGAAGCTGTTGAACATATTTTGTAGTGCCAGACAAAGATATACTGATATCATCAACTCTGGTAATTTGGGTTTCTAAAAGTTTGGTAATATGTTGCAGAGATTCCCCCACGGCCACTGGTTGCTCCATGTTCTTAGGTTACAAGGCAGTCAGAACTCCGAAGAGAGGTGGTATTAAAAGGTTTGATCAGTTAGATAGTAGCAGCCCCCTCAAAATTCGTGGTTGTAGATGCAAGGGAGCTACGGAGCGTAGTGCTGAGTAGATGGACTGGCTTGTGCTGAGGCTTTTGCAGCCTAGACAGGCCCATTTAGTACCAGGTCCCAGCCCCACCAAAAAGTAGGAAATCCTCAGGAATCCACTAAAAGAATGTACTGCCCAGCAAGGGGGGGTATTACCCGTGCATCAAGCGATTGTTTTGTTGTAGGAGCTCCACAGGATCGCGGCGTCCAAGTGCAGATGGGCTAAGGTCTGGATGAAGCTAGAGAGTTATGCTGCCATCTTCTTCGGTGGCTAGACCACGCCCCAACACCAATCCTCACTTACTGCAAGCAGCCGAAGAGCTTCTCACCTCCTTTACTTCTGATCTGTCCCTGGCAACTGTCAAAAAGCAACAAAGAACTGATCCTCAATTCATAGACATAATCATGTACTTATAGTCTGGAATCTTACTGCAACAAAAACATTGCCAAGAAGTACTTTTCTTTGCTTCACAATATTTTCTTAGTGACGGTGTGTTTTTCCACATTTGGACCAAGGAAGGCAAGGGCCATCGCGTGGATAGAACTCGTGTTCCGTTAGTTGTGCCAGCCTCTCTAATCAACGACGTCTTCTCTCCACTCATGCTTTTCCACTTTCTGGAGGTCATATGGGAATCCACAGAACTCTCGAAAAGACAAGGCTTCACTTCTTCTGGCTCACATGAATAAGGACATTGTCCAAATTGTCAAATCCTGCCAGACCTGCTCCCAAAGAAAGCCTTCCTGTCAAACCAACAAAGGCGCACACCATTCCAATGCCTGTAGCCACTGAACCATTTCAGTGAGTCAGCACAGACAGTCTTGGGCCTTTATCTACATGCTCTGACTCTGGAAACAAATACATCCTTGTTTTTTTGGACTACATAACTAAATACTTGGAACTAATCCCCCTAAGAAACATCAACGCCGCCACTGTAGCAAAAGCCTTCCTCAACACTGGCATTGGTCAACACAGTACCATCTCGTACCTGCACTCAGACAGAGGCACTAATTACCTTTCAACTATTGTACGAGAAACATGCAAACGTCTCAACATAAAAAAGACTCACACAACAAGTTATCATCCACAGTGCAACAGACAAAGTGAAAGAATGATGTCTACCATTCTCAACACACTTTCCAAGTACCTGGATGAAACTCATGACACTTGGGACTGCTTTGTTCCCTTTGTTCAATTCACCTACAACAACAGTCCTTGTGTCGACAGTACAGAGTATACCCCATTTTTCTTGGTCCATGGACAATATCCGAGAACTTCATTGGACAGGGATCTCTCACTGCTAGAGGTTCCAAAGTCAGCTTCTTCTTTCATTATTTCTGTGCTGAAAAGCTTCAATTTGCCAGACGTGTTGCAATCACCCCATTGGGCCAGAGAAAATCAGCAATGCAGAAAATGTCAGCATCCAAGTCACATGAGCCTTTTATTTCCATTCAGGACATTGTCTGTTTGTACTGACTTGTCCTAGTTCCTGGTGCCACCAAGACACTGCTTCACTCCTGGACTGGTCCCTTCTACATTGTAGAAAGCTTCCTCCTGTTCATGTCCATTTGTAATGCAAGTCCGATGGAAAGCTGGTACGCAACAAAGTCCACATCAATTGACTGAAACATGAGTATCTGAGTAACACCCTTTCAGATGATCTTGGTCCACCCAACAATGAAGCTACATATGAACCTGCTATACTCTCTGAAGCTGAAATTCCTTCAGACAACTTGCAACTAGTTTCTCCGGATCTTCCCACTCCTGGCACACTCCAGCAGGATTCTGTTTTGCCTAAGCCAGAAGAACTTCCTGGGACTTCTTCTTCTTCCTCTCGGGACTCTTTCATACATACATCAGATCGAGAAGATCTTAAGAAAGAATTTTAACAATGGATCCTGGATTTACCAAGTGAAGTGGTATGGATTTGACAGTGTGCAGAACTCCTGGGTTGCTTTTAATGACCAGACCCCATCCTGTCAGGAACTGGTGCAAGCCACACAAGTCTCCATTCCCACTGACTGGAAAAGTCGATGGAGGTCTTGAACTTTTGGGTAACCAGACTCAGTGGTGGTACTCACTCTCCTTTTGGAGGTAATTCTTGAGTTCATTGTAAACATTATTGTTCTTCATCTGTTATTGCAGTGTTATCTCTCATTTTTAGGTATCCTCTAGCTGCTCTCCTTCCCTCCCTCCCTTCCCTTTTCCCTTCCCTGCACTGCAGCACTTGTTGACCTGACCAAGTTTCAAGTTGCTATGGTGTGTCCCCTTCCCCTGGCTCTACTCTGATTGGTCATCATTGTAGTCCAGATTCTTCTCCCCCACCCCCTGCAGTGGAGTATTGTTAAAAAGAAAGTTTCTTAATGTTTGATAAAATGTTTTAATGCCGTGCTTAATGTTGTATTATCTTCTTGTTGTATTATATTGCTTTGATCGAGTGGTGCTCACATTCACTGTCCCGGCGGTGATGTGGAGTACGCATAATGGGCTAATGCCAGTTGCCGTGCCTCTAAGTGCTCTCAGAACAATGTTGCAGTGTTAGCGGTGCCTAAGAAATCCCTTAGATTCTCTATCAGTCAGTCAGTCTGGGGCTAAACCTCATGAAAAGAACATGTCCTGCTGATGTACTGAATAAACAACCTTTTCTACATTTATTTTATGCGTCTGTCAGTTTATTTGCATGGTCCAACAAGATGCCTATTGCAACAACCACAGATGGGCCTGGCAGAACAGAGAGAAAGTAAGGGTCCTTAGTGGTAGACCAACACCAAAACGCCACACTAACAATCTATCATCATGCACAGCACATAGAAACTTAGAAGAACCCTAAATACAATCAAACTTAGATTGCGCCATAGTACTATTCAATCTGTCATTTCAGCATTTCTAATTTATTCTTATTATAATGGTTATGATTATTAATATAAAAGTGTGACAAAGTAAAGTCAATTTATGCTTATTAATATAATTGCTCTACTAGATGTAATAGTGTGCAGAATTCATTGGGCCTGATTCTACAAGGATGGTGCAAGTTACTGCCAAAGGCAACTTGTGCCAATCCCGTTATGCCAAGGACCCTGCACCCGATTCTGGAAGCTTAGCAAGGGTTCCAGCTAGAATCCTGTGACTTATGACAATCCCACAGGTACATCAAATGGAGGGTGTAGCTGAAGGGCTTGTCTGGCTACACAACTCTGGATGTCATGGGCGCAGTGCTTGCCCCAGCCCCAAGAACAACATAAAAGCCAAAGCTGACAATGCTTCATATCCCAATTTGCACCAAAATCCAGCTGGAAGCAGTCATGCCCCGACACCCAATAAAGTGAAAAGAGCCCCGCCAAGCTGTATCCCACAAAACTCCAAAATGCAAAAAGCCCCATAGGGCTAGGTCATGCCCCCCCATCCCTGATCCTCAATAGTTATGCAACAATGAAATACCATTCTCCCTGGTGGTCTAGTGGGGCCCCCCACCACCCCATCCAGCAGTGCCAGTCCATCCAGCACCTCCCCGACCCGTACTCAGTCGGCAACTGGCACAGCCCACCTCTCACCACCATGGCTAGCCTCCGACTGACCTTTGTGTGAGCACGTATGACTGTAAATAGTATGTGCTCAATGAATGAATTGAGCACGCACTATTTACAGTAGTGCGTGCTCATATGGAGCTCAGTTGGTTGCTGGCCATGGTGGTGAGAGGTGAGCTGTGCCAGTTGCCGACTGAGTACAGGTCGGGGGTTGCAGGGTGGACTGGCACTGCTGGGTGGGGGGCCACTAGACTACCAGGGAGAATGGTATTTCATTGTTTGCATAACTATTGAGGATCGGGGATCGGGGGGCATGACCTAGCCCTGCGGGGCTTTTTGTGCATTTTGGGGAATTGGTGGGCAGGAGCAAGCCCTACAGAGCTTTTTCTGCAGTATTGAGGGTCGGGGGCATGACCTAGCCCAGTGGAACTTTTTGCACAAATCGGGGTATGGGGGCATGTGCTAGCCCTGTGGGGGCAATATGTATTTGGGGGATGGGGCATGGGGGGCATGTGTAGCCCTGTGGGTCATTCCTGCTAATAAAACAAACTGTGGATCAGGGCATGGGAGGGGGCACTTGTCTTGGGAGCTGGCCCGGTGGCAGATCTGCACAACCCCCAGAGTGTGTAAGTACACCTACACCAGCTAAAAGCTGGTGTAACTGTACTTTGGTGGATGTCCTCTAGGGGTTGTTGTAGAACAGCGCCCTGGGGGACTTTGTTGCTGCCGTTACAGAATAGGGGGAAACTGCTGCTGTAAACCCCCTGTGCCATGTCACCAGGGGTTTAGGGCATAACTGCTGGCCCAAGTCCACTCTGGCGCAAGCAGCCTGTGACATGTCACAGGCTGCATTGCAGAATATGGAATGTCGCATCTCCTGGCATAACTTGCTACTTGCACCATTTTTTGGCGTAAGTCAAGTTACGCCAGGCATATCCCTTTGAGAATTGGGCCCATTACATTTAATAACTTTTCATCATAGCATACTATCTGTACACTTTTGTCAGCACTGTGGTAGGGCTACTGCTTGCAATGGCAATGACCCAGGTTTGGGAATGAGTTCTGGTGATTGGAGCCAGCTGAAGGAGGATGTTTGGCTGTCTGAGAGGATGTGTTCCTCTGGGGAGGGAGGGTCGCTGCCTCCGCTGCAGTGCTGTGTCCATGTGACCACAGGTGGTAGTACAATGCAAGGTGTGAAAGGGTGGAGGGATCTCAGTCGGGCACGTGGCCGACACGTTGTCATGTGTGCTGCCACACTGTTCTCCTTGCATGCTACAGTAACATCCTAGGGATTGGAGAAACACATGGAAAATGGCCCTAGCAACTGAGACTGTGGCGACCCCAGTATAACTGGGCTCCACACCACCACTGGGTTGCCGTCTGACAACATAACATCAGGGGTTACCACCCCCACCCTGAGTTCACCCTGGGTGGGGAATAACCAAGGTTCCTTGGAGGACAGACACTCAGGTAAGGGATATAGGTGGAGTAGGGTGTACCTTGGTGCGTACCTTGGGGTGTGCCTGAGGAAGTGGTGGCTGAAGAGTGGAAGGGGTCATAAAATATATAAGAAAGAAGATTCAAAGGCTTACTCTAATGTAATGTTTTGTAGGCAGAGGAGCTGTAATCAGAAAAGAAAGATCTTACATCTACAGTATCGTTCTTACATTTACAGTACTTCCTTTTGAGATGTACAGCATATGCTACTCACCCACAGCTAATGCAGTTAGGCTTCCAGTTTTCATGTGCAATAATTTTGCTTACTGTTGACACCTGTTCACCTCCTTCATTTTGGTTCAGATTGTGCTCCCCGGCCACGATTTGGTAAATGTACCCAGGACTGAGAAAAAAGCACAGAAATTAAAACATAGCTGGTCTTAGATAGGCAACAAGTTTACTCACATACAATTTTTCAGCCTGACCATAAACAGTGAGGGGCATATCTGGAAAATGTTTGTTGCTAAATGAAAATACCACCAACAGTTTAACCTCAGTATGTCAGTTTGATTCTGTATCTTCCCCAACGGGGATGAGGCTGAAAATATGCACAACGGCGTAGTCCTTTTTTCTGGTCAACAAAAACAAAATAAATAAATGGCACAAAATTCTATGGACATCAGGGTGTGACTGGTTTCACTGCTACACCAGTCCCAGCTTCTCCCAGCAGACACTGTAGGGAATATTGTATAAGTACATTAGGACTAATCTCACAACTATACTGGCTTCAGCATAACCCATCATGAGACACTAGGTAACACTGTAGGAGCAGGTTTTGCTTGATCTCACTACTACATCAGACTTGGCTTCCCCCAGCATAAAACACAGGAGGTCATAGTGTGGGGAATCCACAGTGATGATATTTGAAAGGATGCATTGGCTAACTATACAATAAAATAATTAAAGAAAATGTAAAACAGAACATAAAATACATACAGGATACAATGTGCTGCTGTTAGGACCCAGTTAGAAGCAATCAGTGTTCCACCACACATATGACTATAGCCAAAGCCAACCCCAGTACTTCCTTGAACAGAAACCTTGAAAACAAAAGAATCAAACAAAACACAGTCAATTACCTCTTGTGGTGGTAATATCAGATAATGCAAAAGTACAAATACCAAAGTGATGCAATAAACTATATGTAAATTAATATGAAAGAATTTAAATTGGTTCTGCTTTAAGCAGAAGTGTATGGTGCCAAATGGCTCTTATGCAGTCTGCAGAAGCTAAAAACAGAAGACACAGACACATAGATATATAGATACATAGACAGTGTCGGCAGATAAAGGCCTATGGCCCACCCAGTCTGCCCATTTGAGCATGTAAGTTCAGTTTGTTTTCCTAGAAGTCTGTTGCACCTTACCCCTGACCTCCAGAATTCCTTTATGTCTATCCCATGCATTCTTAAATCCCGTGATTGTTTCAGCCCCCACCACTTCCTCTGGCAGGGTGTTCCACTTGTCCACCACCCGTTCTGTGAAGAAATTCTTTCTCATGTTTCCTCTGAATCGTCCTCCCTCCAACTTCATCCCATGCCCTCTAGTCCTGGAACATCTTTTTCGCTTAAAAATAGTGTTTTCCTGCACCCTGTTCCTCCCTGTAAGATACTTGTATGTCTCTATCATATCCCCTCTCTCCCTCCTCTACTCCAGGGAGTACATGTTCAGTTCCTTCAACCTGTCTGACTTGTGATGCAATCCATGCACCATCTTTGTTGCCCTCCTCTGAACCTTCTCTACCCTGTCTATGTCCTTACGTAGGTATGGTCTCCAGAACTGTACACCATACTCCAGGTGGGGCCTCACTAGTGTCTTGTATAGCGGAATTATGACCTCCCTTTTCCTGCTGGTGATGCCCCTGCCTATACATCCCAGCATCCTATTTGCTTTACCTGCTGCCTTGTCACACTGTTTCCCTACCTTGAGGTCATCAGAGATGATAACCCCAAGATCCTTTCCTGCTTGGTGCTTGCTATATCCTCACCCCCAACTGATATATTGTGCCAGGGTTTTTGTGCCCCATATGCATTATCTTGCACTTCTTTGCATTGAATTTCAACTGCCAAACCCCTGACAATTCTTCAAGTTTCTGCAGTCGCTTCTCATTCTGTCTACACCCTCTGGTGTGTCTACTCTGTTACAGAGCTTTGTGTCAGCGAACAGTGAAATTCTGCCTTCTAGGTCCTACGCCATGTCACTGATGAAGATGTTGAATAGGACGGTCCCAGCACTGTCCCTGTGGTACCCATGGTCACTCTTCCCTCTGTGGAGTGACAGCCATTTACACACCCTCTGTGTCCTGCCACCCAGCCAGTTACCTACCCACCACACTACTGTCCTGCCCACACCCATATTCCCAGTTTGTGTAATAGTCTTCTATGTGGCACAGTGTCAAAGGCCTTGCTGAAGTCCGGATAGGCCATGTCCACTGCCCTCCCTGATCCACCTCCCTAGTCACCCAGTCAAAAATTCAATGAGGTTGGTCTGACATGACCTTCCCTGGTGAAACCATGCTGCCTTGGGTCCTGTAGTCCATTGACAACCAGATGTTCCACCAATCTCTCCTTCAGTAGTGCTTCCATGATCTTCCCACTACTGAGGTGAGGCTGACTGGTCTGTAGTTCTCTGCTTCCTCTTTGTTCCAACTTTTGTATAAGGGGACTACATCTGCTGTCCTCCAGTCTTTGGGTACCTCCCTGTTTCAGTGATCGGCTAAACAAGATAGCCAGAGGTTCAGCCACCACCTCTCTTAGCTCTTTAGGGACCTGGGGTGCACCCATCTGGCCCCATTGCTTTATCAACTCTTGTACTTCCAGTTCCTTCAGGACCCTTTCTCGTGTAAAGGGACTTGTGTCCATTTCTGCACCATTCTCACCCCTTGTACTCCCTTCAGACCCATTACCTCCTCTTCCTCAGTAAAGACTGAGCAGAAATACCTGTTCAGTATGTCAGCTTTACTGTTGTCATCCTCCACGCCCCCATCCTCCCCTTCAGTCTCACTATCCCTCCCTTTGTCTTCTTTTTCGCTATGTACCTGTAAAAGGTTTTGTCCCTCTACCCACTGATTTTGCAATGTGTTCTTCTGTCTGAGCTTTGGCTTCCCTTACTGACCTCCTGCCTCCTTTGCTTCTCCTGGTACTTCTCCCTATCCCCTTCTGCCTGTGTCTTTTTTATTGCCTGAATGCAATCTTTTTGGCTTTCACTTTCTTTTGCTACCTCTTTGGAAAACCATAATGGTCTCCTCTTCCTTTTCCTCTTGCTAACCTGCTTAATACATAATTCTGTTGTTCTTGTAATCCCCATTTTAAATACTGCCCACTGTTTCTCAACCCCTGATTCCTGTCCCATTCCCTTAATGCCTCTTTCAAGTATCTCTCCATTTTCCCAAAGTCTGCCCCCCGAAAATCCAGGATAGGTGTTTTTGTGTGATTTGGTTCTGCTCTTTCTGTGATTTCAAACCACAATGACTGGTGGTCACTGTTTCCCAGGTGCTCCCCCACTGTTACCCCCATCACACTGTCCCTGTTTGTGAGCACAAGGTCCAGTATTGCCTTCTGCCGAGTTGGTTCCATGACCAGTTGCTTGAGGAAGGCACCCTGAAGGAGTCCAGGATAAATCTGCTCCTAGTTGATGCTGCTGCTGCTGGGATGCTCCAGTCCACGTCTGGAATATTGAAGTCTCCAACCAGTACTACCTCACCCTTGTCTGCCATCCTTTGGATGGCTAGCATCAACTCCCTATCTTTTCTTCCTCCTGGGCTGGTGGTCTATAGACCACACCTGTGTGGATGGCTGTCCCATTTTCCTTTCCAGCTTAACCACAGTATCTCTCCCCATTTGTTCCTCCTGGATCTCTGTGGCCCTTATGTCATTTTCACATAGAGTGCCACTCCTCCTCCCTTCCTGCCTGTTCTGTCTCTTCTGAATATGTTGTAGCCAGGTATGGCCATCTCTCAGTCATGGTTATCATTACACCAGGTTTCAGTGATGGCCACAATGTCCAGGTCTGACTGCACCATGACAGCCTCCAGATCTTCCATCTTGTTGCTAAGGCTCCTGGCATTTGCACACATGGCTTTCCATGATTTGACCTCCCTAGACTGTCTCACTGTTCTACTCCAGCCCTTCCTTGGTTGTCCTTTATCCCTGGTTCTCCTTGCTGTCTGCCCGTCTGCTGAATTTTGCCCTTTTCTGCTTATCCACCTCTTGGGCACTAATCTCCATCTTTGCACACTGCTTTGCAGAGATAGCCACTCCTGTGGTTCACTGGTTCCACTGCTAGCTGTGGGGTGAGCAAGTAGGTACCTCCTTGCTGCCTGCCACCCCTTTGCTAGTTTAAATGCTTTCAATGTAGCATTTAAACTTATCATTGAGTGCTTGGATTCCCCTCAGGATGGATGCAGGCCATCAGGCTTGAACAAACCTCCATCCTCCAGGTGGGTCCCCAGTCACCAATGGTCAAATCCTTCCTCACAGCACCAGTTCTTCAACCATGAGTTAAAGTTCCTGGTGCATGCACTCTAGCTCTCCCTTGCCTCTCACAGGTAGTACTTCTGAGAAAGTGACAGAAGTAGCTACTGCTTGAGACCCTCCCAGTTTCCTAAACTCTTCCTGAACTTCCTTTGGCTCCCATTTGCCAGGTCATTAGTACCTAGGTGGATAATGACATCCAGCTCACCCTCCCGTCTTGCCTTCCCAGTGATCCCCAGGATCTTCCTTCCATCCCTCCATGCCCGTGGCACCTGGTGAGGCACCTCACCTCCTGTCCTCCCCTCCTGTGTTCCTAGCTGGATCCCTCTTATGATGGAGTCCCCACCAGGATCGCTTCCTCCTCCTCTGGGGCCCACTGCTTCCCCTCTGAGGTCACCTCCTTGGCTAACCTCCACATCCTTTCCTTCCACTTCTCTGGGTACCTGTATTTGGTTGTCCTCGTTTGCCAGTGTGGCATACGAGTTCTTGAGTGGAATAGGATCTGGGATGTGCCTCTGCCTGACTACTCTAACCCTCCCTGAGCCCACTGTCATCCAAGTGCTCCTCGTTCTCGGCATCCTTTGAGGCAGTTGCATTGGACTGAGTGGTCCCTGGATAGGGGTGATGGTACTCCTGATCCAGTTTACTTCTGCTCTGAGTCTGGCTACCTCATCCCGCAGTCCAGATAGATGCATGCAGATAGGGCAGCACCTCAGTGTCAGAAGGTCTGCCTGAATATGGCTGCCCCACAGCCACTGCATTGCACCACTCCCCACATTATACTGCAATTCCACTACTTGTCTGCTACTGAAGCTCTCCTAGTTCCCTTTTTATTAATTTACTGTCCTAAAAATCCTGCCACTGTTCCCCTATAATATTTGAAAATACATACACTTCTATCTAAGCTCTTTATCCTTACAATCAAAAGATAACTACAATCACAATAATCTACCTTCTACTAATACAGATTCTATCACAGAATCAGAGCACAATGCAAAAACATCTGCTACTTAGCAACAACAAACAGGTGACAACATACCAAGTTGATGTAGCTTTTTTTAAAATAGAAGAAAAATGTAATTGTTTAAACCAATAGAAATCAGCAGTTCCAAAAGCACTATGAACTACAAGAAAGAACACAGTACCACACCTCTGCCACAATGACTAAACAGTTCTAAAACATTGGAGAAAGAAGAGAGAAAAATTAGAGACTGAGCAAAAAGATACAATGCACTATAAAGTATTAGGCAATACGTATACTCAGTTGTTTAAAGCAGCAGTACTACGAAAAAAAAAATGTGCGCTTTTTTGACAGTTTATTCCCTGTGCCCTGCTAATCATATACCGGGTACTCTTTCTTGTCGGCATTGTACTATCGCCGAGTAACTTACTCAGTTATTCTCTGCTTTTGTTTACATTTCTGCCACCCAGCATGTTGCACTGGAACCCCCTCTACTGCCAAATGCACATTTGAATGACTTGCAGGGACATCAGGAATGGTCAGCAGAGGGTCCCTCTGCTGTTGTCAAAAGACGTGATGCGACCGGAAGAAAAAGCGCAGCTGAAATTAATCAGCCGCCATATTTGTTGTAGCGCTACAACACTTCAAATAAATTGCAAATATCTAAAAAAAAAACTAAGGACGACTGGGGAAAAAATATTTACTGGTATGGAAACTGGAACTTTGACCGCATGCTTACAGCTGAAAAACAGAATTTTGATTGGTCACTTCCTGATTTCTTAGTACTGCTGCTTTAACAGAGAAAATAAAGTACCTACCAAAACAGACAGGATACCCACAAATGACACTTAGGTTCTCAATATCAGACACCACCAAAGGCACATTCAGAAAGGGTTTAAACTATAGTATTAAAATGAACCACATCAGAGTAGAAAGATCACACTAAATAAATGTGTTGATCCTTCTGACTTCCAACGAATATCTACCGCACACATTTTATATCTTCCTGGAGTCTACAGGGCTGTCTTTCACAATCACCTAAATTTACATAAAACAAAACAATTTTTAAACTGAAAATTATATCAAAAAGCACTTAGCTTTGGGAGCTCTTCTCAAACACAGCCACTCAGCTCAGAGTTCTAGAATCAGACACGTATTTCATCCTTGTCATGACTCTTTTATTTATTTATTTTAGTCTTTGGTAACCAGGTAAGGCCCACTAGGCACAAGTGCCTATTTTCAGGGGTGACCTGGGAGTACTGGGTGGTTAAGTGACTTGCTCAGAGTCACACAGTATGCAAGTGGAGGGTGTGAGAATCAAACTAAGGTCTGGTCTGCTGTGTGTACCAAACTCATTCACAGCTCATTACTCTAACCTCTAGGCTATACTACCATACTCTTCAATGAGCCTACTTGGTATTTCAGCCCAGGGGAAAGAAGAACAAGCCCTATAATGGTCTTATGCCGTTGGGTCATACTGAGCTCAAAATGGGAGCACAATCTAAAAGACGAGGAACCTCAGCATAGATGCACTGAGACAAGGGTTACCTGAACAGGACATTGGCAATAAAGACAGAAACACAGAAGGAGCAGGACAGAGAGCTGTACCAGTTAAGGCAGAAGGAAGCAGGGAGGGAAGTCAGAATAGCAAAGGCCCAAACTGAGGAAAAGATTGCCAACTCAGTTAAGAAGGGGGATAAAACCTTCTATAGGCACATCAGCGAGCGTAGAAAAACAAAGGGAGGGATAGTGAGGCTGAATAGAATGAGCGGTGGGTGGCAGAGGGGACAGCGAAAAAGCAGGGTACTGAAGGAATATTTCTGCTCAGTTTTCACAAAGAGGGGAGAAGTGCCTAATCAATTAACAGAAGCGTTCTTGATAGGGGTGATCCCAGTCCTTTCACAGAAGAAAGGGTTCTGCAAGAACTCCTAAAACTGAAGGTGGACAAAGCAATGGGTCCTGATGGAATTCACCCCAGAATTCTAAAAAATTAAGGAGGAACTAGTGAAATCACGGGCTACTCTTTTTAATAAATCATGGGAGGATGGTGTGGTACCGAGGACTGGAGGAAGGCTGATGTGATTCCCTTCACAAAGTGGGACCAAGACAGAGGCCGAAACTAAAGACCTGTCAGTTTGACCTCTGTGGTAGGAAAGTGATGGAGTCACTTCTGAAGGAAAGAATAGTTAGTACCTAGAGGCCTGTGGAGCACAGGACCCAAGGCAGCATGGGTTCACAGTGGGAAGGTCATGTCAGACAGAATCTAATGGATTTCTTTGACTGGGTGACCAAAGTAGAGACCAGAGATGGGCTGTGGATATGGCCTACCAAGACTTTAGTAAGGCATTTGACACAGTCCACACAAAAGATTAATAGTCAAATTAACCACCCTGGGAGTGGGTCCCAGGGTGGTAGCCTGGGTAAAACATTGGCTGCACAACAGGACACAGAAGGCAATTGTAAATGGAGTCCACTCTGAAGAAAGAGGGGTTACTAGTGGGGTACCGCAGGGTTCAGTATTGGGTCCAGTCCTTTTTAATGTCTTTATCAGTGACATTGCAGAGGGACTGGAAGGAAAAGTACGCCTTTTTGCAGATGACACAAAGATCTGCAACCGGGTTGATACACAAGGAGGTGTGGAAAGGATGAAAAGGGACTTGGCAAGGTTGAAGGAATGGTCAGAAGTATGGCAGCTAGGATTCAATGCAAAGAAGTGCAAAATAATGCACCTGGGAAACGAGAACCCGGGGAAGAATACACAATGGGTGAGGAGGTAGTAACAACAACAAAAAAGGAAAGGGACCTGGGGGTAATCATATCAGATGACCTTAAGGTTAGCAAGCAATGTGAGAAGGCAGTAGGGAGGGCTGGGGTATACTGGGATGTATAGGAAAGGCATCAGCAGCAGAAAACAGGAAGTTGTTATCCCTCTGTACAGACAGTTGACGAGACCCCATCTGGAGTACTGTGTCCAGTTCTGGAGACCCCATCTCCGCAAGGACATAGACAGGATAGAGGTAGTCCAGAGGAGGGCAACTAAAATGGTGCATGGTCTGCAAGAGAAGCCGTATGAGGAGAGACTAAAGGAGCTTAATATGTATACCCTTGAGGAAAGAAGGGAGAGGGCGGACATGATAGAAACTTAAGTACCTCAGTGGAATCAACAAAGTCCAAGAGGGTAGCATCTTTCAGAAAAAGAGACTTGCAAGAACAAGGGGACACAATTTAAAGATAGAAGGAGGGCGGTTCAGGGGCAATGAGAGGAAGTATTATTTCACAGACAGGGTAGTGGATGCATGGAACAGCCTTCCTGAGGAGGTTGTGGGGTCTAAAACTGTGGCAGAATTCAAGAATGCATGGGACAGACATAAGGCAATTCTTGTGGGGGGTAGGAAGAAATAGGCTGTTGGTTAACTAGGATCTGCGGCCTATCCTGTAGGTAGGGAAATTGGCAGACTAGATGGGCCAAGTGGTCCTTATCTGCCGTCAACCTCTATGTTTCTATGTTTCAAAGAAATACACAATTATACATACTCCAATAATGTAAAGCATCATGGGAACTATATGCAAATTACTGTAGGTTATACTCTGGGGAAAACCCCAATGGTGGTTTTTGAATGGATACATATATATTTTTGGTTTTCCTCCTACCCTTCTGGCTGACTCTTCTTCCTGCCGATCCCATGGCAGGGAACCCCTCAACCCACTAAACAATAAAACCAAATCTGGGAAGTGCCTGGGTCACCAGTATGGGGCCTATGGAGGTTGACGGTTATCCTGCCAGCTAGGGTGTTTTTTTATTTTCCTTTACTCCTTCTTTGTTGTGCCATTCTGCCCCCCATGGAGATGCTGGCACTGATATGTTGTCTCTGATGTGAGCATGCACTGGCACATTCACATAATATGCAGCTTGGCACATCCCTTCCACCCTGTGTCCCACATGCTCTATCACCCACACATCTGCAGGTGGTGGTGCTGCAGGGGGCCACAACATCCTCTCCTCCAGAGAGGGGAGCATCCTCTGGGATGCTTGATCTTCCCCCCCGGCTGGCCCCTGCTGACCCAGGCTTGCTTCCAAACCTGGGTCGCCAGTGCCGTTAGTAGAAGCACTACTGCTGCACCGACAGACAAGCATTTTGAAAAGATATATTGACAAAAAATACAGTATAGGAGGCATTAATTTACTAATTTTGTTGATTGAGATGGATAATATCATGCTTTTCTAAATAATGTCACTAATTCATCTCATCATAGTCTACAAATCAATCAAAACAGACATTTAGGGAGCCAGTGTAACCAAGTGGTTACAGCACAGGGCTATGGTCCTGGAGACCCACTTTAGGTCCCACCATCTTGAATTACTCACTGTGTAACCTTGAGAATGTCACTTAGCCTCTCATCTTTTTTACTATGTGCCTGAATAATGTATCCTGGGATAGGAGGAAGAAGCCCTAGTGGAAGTGGGGCACCATCCCCCTGACTGGGGGCTGCCATTCCACCACTGTTCTTTCAACAGGCCCCTCCATCTACAATGTGATATGACTGCATGATGTGATGCAACACCATGCATCTCGCTCGCACATCATAAGCACCCTCCACTGCACTGCTACCTGTGATCAGCCAGGTGGCAGTAATGGGAGGGGATGCTCTTTTTCCTGAGGAAGAGAGCACCCTCTGGGGTACACTGTCTTTCCACTGCCCAATCCACAACTGGGTTGCTAGTAAGGCATATGGCTCCCCAGCCACCGCAGTATACAGCAGCTTTAATGGTGTTTTATTTCATATAGATGCATTGTTTGCTGTATTTATTATAACTTGTAACTTTGCTGCTGCCATGACCCTCCACTCTATAGTAAATTAGATGTGAAATCTCAAGGGGCAGTACCCTGGGGTCAAAATGTAACCACATCAGTCAATCAATCAGTCAATCAATGAATCAAGCAATCAATGGCAAGGCACAGCAAGGCAAGGCAATTTTATTTATATGGCACACAATCCCAGAGGCTCTGGGTGCCTCACAATAAGTACAGATAAATAACAGCATAATAAAACAATGAAATATGAGTTCTGATATTAGGTTACAGAGCCAATCCCAAAACACAACATAAATAAATGAGTTTTTAAGAGCTTTTTAAGGATGATCAGCTAGGGAGCATCTCTTATCTCCCAAATAAGGGCATTCCACAACATTGGAGCAGCAACCCCAAATGCCCTGTCACCTAAATCCTACCTATCTGGCAGGGTGCAACAGGTGACACTTGGCTCATTTACATTGAGCTGTGCTGCCCTCTGCTGTGGGGTGGCTTGGTGGTCAGTTCTGGCCTCCATGTTGTTTGTAGTATACATGTTGCCCTCGGGGGAGCTTATTAGGCTTGGGTTTTTGCTGTTATGCGGATGACACCCAGCTTTATGTGTCTTCTGCCCCGATGCCGTGGTGGTGTTATACTTAATGTTCTGCCTCAGTGATAGCATCGGTGGTATATCTCCGTCACGAGAGGGTGCTTTAATTCAATTCTTTTTTAATAACGGTATTAGAATTGGATACAGACGTTGATCAAGTGGCTCTTTTGCAACCTTTCTTTTACTTCTTGGTTAGTGTTGGACGTAATATGGACAATAAAGAGCAGCTTCCGTATCCAATAAAACAAATACCATTGACTGCAGACAAAACTACTTACAACATATTTCCAAAATGTTTGAATTTGGAGTCCTTTTATCCCTTTGTTATGGAATGTTAATTACATAAAAAATGTCTCTTTTCCCCCTACATTGTATCTACAGCTGTGGTTTAACCAGTACAGCACACCGGCAGTGTCATCGAGTGGATTGAGTGGTGGCTTGGAAACTGGGAGATCACAGGTCCAAACCCCAACACTGCCATATAGTCAGTGCTTGACCTTTTGCAAGTGGCGTCACCTCTCAGTGCTCCAATCCACCCAGATGTGGAAATTGGTAGACCCAAGATCCCACTGGGAATGAGATATTGCATTTCAGCTGGGCTGTCCTGGAGCAACACGTTACAAAATAAATAAGACAGCTGCTATGGTTTACTCAGGAAATGAAATTCAATCATCTGCTTATGAATGATGTCACAGTCTGCTACTATGGTAATGACTGTGTTGTCACAAGCAGGGCATTTTGATTTCAGTTGGAGAATAAACATCAGCTCTAGATGAAATATAAGTGGAATAACTCGTGGTTATGTATAAATATAATCAGCAATGAAAAATGGAATGTCTTGAAATTCAAGATTTTTTAAATATCTGAGATGAGTTCTTCTGATGCAATCTTTGAGATCTTTGATGACAACCTGACTTTCTCTGTTTAAAATGTGGCTGTTTTGGTGGTGTGTCACTGTTTTGGTAGTGTTTGACTGTTTGCCTTTTTTAAGGCTGCTCACCCTTATTTCAGCCATGTTTCACATCAAATTTTCCAAATCTTTTTCTTACCTGCCATGGCCAGCTGTTGGGGTGGGCTTCCACTCCATTCACCAGTCTGGAAAAGGGCGGGTAGATAGGGACTCCACAGCCGAGCACTGCGAGGCCTAAGAAGGAACAAAGACTTATTAGGCTATTCAGACTTACAAAATGACCTAAAGAAGTTCATGTTTCCAGACTAGACAGTTTGGGTGTGTAAATCTCCCAATGACTACACACTCACAAACCAGAACTATTCTTTGAATTTTTTAAAGCCATTTCATAAGTACAGTATTGCACTTCAGGGTGTACGGTCATAATGGAATATGTGCATGCCTAAGGGTGTTAATAGCATTCAGTTACACCTCATGCTTATGTATATATTCCCTTCTGGCTGCACACCTTGTCATGTGTCATTGCTTTAGTATCCTGGAAAGGCAACATTTTGGTAGTATCTGGTTATCTTGTTTTTGAGTCTGAATAAGAACAGCTCTATGTTTTTCCATCCTTGACCAGGACTAGTGCATCCATAATATAAGAAGTAATAGGTGACCGGGGGCAGCTTATATCAGTTAATTGGCCTAATAGTCTTTAGCAGGTAAAGCAATTTGATGCATTGTAGGTGACTGCTCCATAGCTTTTGCCATGGTCATCAAGAAGTGGATAATAGATGTTCTGTTTTTTAGTAAGAGTGAAAATAAGCATTTGCCAATGCCAAACATTCGCTTGCAGGTATTTGCATTGGTGTTTGACATGTATGTAGGCTCCCCCCCAGTTGTATCCATGTCCCTTTGGCATCCTTATCCCAACAGAGTATCTCTCTGCAGCTTCTCTTGCATCTGATCAACATTTCACCCTTATACTTCTTAAGTGTCTGTCTTAGGAACCGTAACGCCCTGGGCGTGCCAAGGGTACGAGCCTACGTGGAAACTGCGCAATCTGTGCTTGTAACACAGTCATTCAGTGGAACTATTTCACCAAATTTTCAACATAGGCATTTTGTCACCTCTGGTCATGAACACTGTCACTCTGATTTTCTTACTGTGTACCGAATGCTGATTTCCCACAGTGACTGCACTTTTCTGCGCCGGAAGTGTAAAAACACATTTCAGCCAGGATGTGAAAAATGACAGCTGTACTGTTCATAAGGAGGTGTGGGAAAATGAAAATGTTGAAAATCTGGAGAGAAAATATGACAAATTCGTGAAGTTACGAGTGCCCGTGGAAACTGCGCAATGCACGCTTGTAAAACAGTCATTTTTTGGAATTTTTGCACCAAATTTTCAACATAGACATTTTAGGATGTCTGCTAATGAACAGTGTCACTGTGATTTTCTTACTCTGTACTGAACATGACTTCCCACAGCTGCTGTGCTATTGTACGCCGGAAGTGCGAAAACATATTTCAGCCAGGATGTGAAAAAAGACAGCTGTACTGTTCATAAGGAGGTGTGGGGAAAATGAAAATGTTAAAAATCTGGAGTGAAAATATTACAAATTGGCAAACTTATGCGCGTGTGTGGAAACTGCACAATGCACACTCGTAAAACAGTCTTTTTTTTTTTTTTTTCACCAAATTTGCAGCATAGGCTTTTTGAGAGCCTACCTCATGCACAGTGACACTGTTGTTTCGTTAATCAGTCCCAAAAGGTGATTTCACGCAGTGACCACAAAATCACCTTTCTGGACTGAATAACGCCATGACAGTGACTGAATTCATGAGAAGGGGTGTCAAGAACCCAATGTTGAAAATTTAGTGCCATAAGTTGAAAAAATGGCTGAGATATCCACCTAAGTTGGAAAAACCCTATTTATGCCATTATACAGCTTACCAGCATTTCCTCAGTTCGTGGTCGGCTTTGAAAAGTGCAGACTTGTTCCCAGTCCAGTGAAGATCATTGTGTCAGACTCGGAGGTAAGTATGGGGAGGGATGTGTGGGAGGTGGGTGAGCAGAGGGTAGGCGCGGGCTGGCAGGGGGCCAGGACTCACTGAGGGACCATTTTCCTGTTTTACAGGAATAAAAAAAAAGGACACTTTTGAGTACGCTGGGGTGGGCTCCCAGCATGCCACCTAGGTTGGGGGGTGTGGGGAGGTGGGAGGCGCAGAGGGTGGACATGGTTTGGCGGGGGTTTAGGGACTCACCAAGGGACCGTTTTCATCTTTACAGGAATTGGGGCAAAAAAAAAAATGGAGGCTGTTGGTTTGCTGGGGTGGGCTCCCAGCGTGACACCACATGTTTGTTGGGGGGACTGGAGCCAGTGGGTGGGCACCCCTGCTGGCCATACAGTGTGTGTGTGTGTGGGGGGGGGTGGGAAGCATGAGCAAACTGGGGTGGGCTCCCAGCATGCCAACTGGTTGTTTTTATTTGGGGGGGACTGCAGCCGATGGGGGATTAGGCACCCCCGTTGGCCACACAGTGTGCTGGGGAGGCACATGAGCTGCGGGGGATTGGGCACCCCCCTTGGCACTCAAGGTGGGGGCCAGGGAGAACAGTAAGGAGGGAGGGGAGGACATTAGCAGAGGGAGGAAGCAGGAGGGATCTGATGCCGAACTATGCATGACAGCTGTTCGGTTGACCTCGGAATGCTTATTGCATACACGCTACCACCGCTGATTGCAGTGGACCTTTTCTTAGAAGTGAAGACCAACACAGCCAAACTGCTGTCATACGCAGCTCGGCATGTATTGGTCCCGTAGGGTCATGCCTGCTACACTGAGCACTGCACTGGGGAGGAGGGTCACACACCTCAAAAAGTCATACTGTTGCAAGACGTTCCTTGTGCATGCGCACATGCGAACGTAAAAAAACAGGGAGAATGATGGGTGTCTACTATACATACATTATATACAAACAACACATATCTTAAAAATGTTGGGCATCACAATCACAACCTAGTTAGTAAGTATGGTGCCATTGGACTGGAAAGATGCCAATGTGGTCTTCATCTTCAAGAAGGTGGCAAGGTCAGACCCAGGCAACTACAAGTCAGTCAGAGTGACATCAGTGCTGGGCAAGGCTGAGGAGCCAGTTAAGGACAGAATATTGGAGCACTTGTAGAGGCCAAGGTTCTTGCCCATCTCAGCATGAATTTATTAAGAGCAAATCATGCCAAACCCATCTGATACCATTCTTTGATTTGGTGACCAGAGAGGTGGACAGGGTCAGAGCTGTGGACATAGCCTGTTTGGACTTAAGCAAGCCTTTATTTTCTACAGAGCTTCTCCCTGGCTATGCTCATCTGTCAGGTATATACCCCGGTCCCAGGAATGTGCTCACTTCAGGACTATTGACTCCCTGCAATCCCCCAGTTCCTGTGCCACCCTGGCATGCCCCTTGGCATCCCATCATGGATATGGGAAGTGTGCCATATGTTCCCAAAAGTAGTCTACTATGTGGACTAGCATCCAGTATTGGTAGCAGGCTTTAGGACCCAAGAGAGCTCAGGCCATCGTATAGATGGTGTATTTTTTTTTTTCTCTCCCTGGTTTTCTTCCCTTCCTCTCTCCTCCATTCCTCCTCCTCCCCTTGGTGTGTTTGGAGCTCTGTAGTGCCTCAGTTGCACAGAATGTTGTCCTGAGGAGGGAGCAAGCTTCCTTGCCCACTGCAGAGTTTGCCACACCACCTGTTGCTCAACACCAACTGTCCCAACCACACTGCCCTGCTGAGTGGCATCTGCTGCTCAATCCAGCTGGCCTCCCTAGCTTTCTCCCAGACTCGGGTCACCTGCATGGCAGCCTACTGGGGCCATCAGGGCAGCTTTCAGCATGGCTTCTGATACTGTGGTGTGTGGCAAGCATTTCGGCAAAGTGAACAAGTACAGTATAGACAAGGCAGGCCGTGAATTGCTAACTAGCTTGGGGGCAGGAAGCTGAGGGTGGTGGTGGGTGAGGACTACTCAGAGTGCAGAGAAGTATTCAGGGGCATCCCTCGGGTATCGGTGCTGGGACCACTGCTCTTCAACATCTTCCTCAATGATCTGAAAATTGTTCCACAGCATGCTGCCTAAGTTTGTGTTTGTGAATGACACGAAGCTGACCAGGGTGCTGGACTCCCTTGAAGATAGCGACAAACTTCAGGAGGACCTAAACAAGCCAAGTGATTGGCCTAACCCCTGGAGTTTCAGATTGAGCGTAACAGAATACCTGCTGCTACATCTGGTGAGGGAAAACTGAGGTAGGACCTTCTGTATACACTGTGCTGGGCTCCTCTTGTTAAAGTCAAGGAGGAAAATGACCAATGGGTCACACTAGACAAGGAGCTGAAGCAGAACAAGCAGTGTGTGTCCACTATCTAGAAGGCCAGATTCTAGATTTTGGCTGATCTAAATATTAACAAAAAGTTACTTGCAGTTTTGCAGTTATTGCATCAGGAAACATTGGCAGGTATAAGAGTACAAAAAGATGGTAGTACTACTGAAACATTCAATGCAGCTTTGCAGATAAAGCAAGGGTATCTGTTAGCCTCTTCTTTGTTTAGTATTTATGGATAGAAACATAGAAACAGAGAAACATAGAAGTTGACGGCAGATAAGGACCGCAAGGCCCATCCAGTCTGCCCATTTCTTTTTCTACCTTATAAATGTGCCATCGGCCTTTGCTCTGTCAGTGACCTATCTATTCATAGTCATTTGTATTGCTCCCTTATGCCTATCCCATGCCTGTTTGAAGCCCTGCACTGTATTCATAGCCACCACTTCTTGTGGTAAGCCATTCCATGCATCTACCACCCTTTCTGTGAAAAAGAATTTCCTCACATTCCCCCTTAATCGGCCTCCCTCTAATCTCATGCTGTGTCCTCTTGTCCTGCTATTTTTCTTATATTTAAACATGTTACTCTTTCACCTTGTTTATGCCCTTAAGGTGTTTAAATGTCTCGATCATATCACCTCTCTCCCTCCTTTGCTCAAGGGTATACATATTGAGCTCCGTTAATCTGTCCTCATATGTCTTCTGATGCAGTCCCTGCACCATTTTGGTTGCCCTTCTCTGGACTGCCTCAATTTGGTTAATGTCCTTGTGAAGGTGTGGCCTCCAATACTGCTGAGTACTCCAGATGGGAGCCTAACCAATGTCTTGTACAGAGTTATTACCTCCCTCTCGACTTGTGATACCCCTACTAATACACCTAACACCCCCTAGCCTTACCTACTGCTTTAGAGGTCTGCTTGGATGATTTTAGGTCATCAGTGATGATGATGCCCAAGTCTCTTTCTTCCTTTGTGACTGCTAGCAACTCCTCCCAGCCTATAAGTGGCTTCAGGGTTTCTCTTCCCTATGTGCATGATTTTGCGCTTCTTCATTAAATCCCAGTTGCCACTCTTCTGACCATTCTGCTAGTTTATCCAGATCTCTTCTCATTCTGCCCACCCCATCTGGATCATCTACTCTGTTGCAGATCTTGGTGTCATCTGCAAACAGACAAGCCTTACCCTCTAGTCCATCTGCAGGGTCACTAATGAAGATGTTGAATAGGACTGGCCCCAGGACTGATCCCTGAGGTACCCTACTTGTGACTTGCATCTCTTCTGACTGTATACCATTTACCACCACTCTCTGTTTTCTGCCAGTCAACAGTTTGCCACCCAGTTGACCAACTTCGCCCACCCGAGCCTACCTAGCTTATTTATCAATCTTCTATGTGGAACAGTGTCAAAAGCTTTGCTGAAGTCAAGGTAGGCGACATCAACTGCTCCCCCTTGGTCCACCACTCTGGTTACCCAGTCAAAGAAATCTATGAGATTAGTTTGACAGGACCTTCCTTTTGTAAACCCATGCTGTCTTGGATCCTGTGCCCCTATGGATTCCAGGTGTTGCACTATCCTTTCCTTAAGGAGTGCCTCCATAATCTTGCCCACTACTGAGGTAAGACTGACCGGTCTGTAGTTCCCTGCCTCCTCCTGCTACCACTCTTGTGGAGCGGGATCACATAAGCCTTTCTCCAGTCTTCTGGGACCTCTCCTGTGCTCAGAGACTCACTAAACAATTCTGCTAATGGCTCTGCTAGTTCCTCCTTCAGCTCCCTTAAGTACCCTGGGATGTATGCCATCAGGTCCCATTGCCTTATCCACCCTGAGCTTAGCAAGCTCTTGTAGGACCCTTTCTTTTGTGAAGGGAGTAGTGCTCACCTCCCTCCCCCCTGTGTCCATGATGCTGAGCTGTGGGCCCTGCCCTACCTTCTCTTCAGTAAATACTGAGCAAAAGTATCTATTTAGGATAGATGCCTTTACAGGGTCCTCCTCCTCACATGCTCCCTTTTCTCCATTAAGCTTAGCAATACCCCTCTGGACTTTCTCCTTTCACTAATGTATCTATAGAAAGTCTTGTCACCTTCTTTTACTGTTACGTGCTAGTGTTTCCTCAGTTTGGGACTTTGCCTGCCTTACTGCCTTACCTGCTTCCCTTAGGGCAGTTTGGTATGCCTCCCTATCTTCATCCCGCTGTGTTCCCTTATATTTTCTGAAGGCCAGCCTTTTGGCTCTGACCTTTTCTGCTGCTATATTTGAGAACCAAAGTGGTTTCCTTCTTCTTTTGCACTTCCTTTTCTGTCTAACACAATGGGATGTTGCTTCAAGTATTGTATCCTTAATGCTTGCCCACTTTGCCTGTACCTCCTCACCTGTGTTTCTTTTGCCAGGGCTAGCTTAACTCTGTTGGCCATCTTATCAAAGTCCGCTCCTCTGAAGTCCCATATTTTGCCTTGGAATGGGATGATTTAGATGTAGTAGCCAAATTGAACCATACCATGTGATGGTCACTGGCCCCAGGTGACCTTCTACCTGGAGATCTGTGATCCCTTCTTTGTTAGTCAGTACTAGATCTAGGATAGCCCTGTCTCTTGTGGGTTGCTGTACCAGTTGTTTGAGGCCCTCCCTGCAGGAATCCACTATGAGTCTAGTTCTGGCAGATGTTCCTGCTGGTATTGACCAATCTGTATCTGGCATGTTGAAGTCTCCCATTATCAGAACCTCCCTTTAGCTGTCATGTTTTGTATATCTTCTAACAGTAATGTGTCTATGTCCTCCCTCTGGTCTGGGGCCTGTAGACAACCCCAGTTCTTATGGCTGTCCCATTACCTGTTTCCAGGGTGACCCACAGTTCTTCTGGCTCCTTATGTGTATTCTGAATTTCTGTAGCTTTGATATTTTCATTAACATACAGGGCCACCCCTCCCCCCCCTTTTTGCACCTCGGTCTCTTCTGAACAATACATATCCAGGTACTGAAGTCTCCCAAGTGTGGTTACTGGTAAACCACGTCTCACTAATTGCTACTATGTCCAGTTTAGCCTCTGACATTATTGCCTGCAGGTCTGGGATCTTATTTCCCAGGCTGTGAGCATTTGTGTACATGATTAGGATAGATTAGTATCTGCTTTAGATAAACTGTAGAAACATAGAAACTTCGACACTGATGGCAGAAAAATATAACACTGTTCCATCCAGTCATTATAGATACATTTCCTCCTTCTATTAATAATTTTCTATTAAATATTTTGTTATATGCAGACGATGTGGTAGTTTTATCAGAAACCCCACTGGGTCTTAAATATGCTTTAAGTACTGTAATGGATACTCTGAGATAGTTAGAGCTTCTGATAATGACGTTTGGAAGTTCAGAATTGACATCTGAATCAGAAAGTAAAAGATTGTAATTTTCAAGAAATTTCTAGCTTCTGCTGCCCAGGTGTATGGTTCGATAAAAACATAACAAGGAATTTACATATTAATAAAATCAAACATACTGCACTAAAATTTTCCCTAACCCTAAATAGCTTTGCTAATTCATTTGCTAGCAACTCTTTCAGAGCAGTGAAATGTTAATTTGAAGCAAAAATAAATTCTCAGGCCTTATATGGGAGTGGAATATAGGCAATCCAGAGAAGGGCAACCAAAATGGTGCAGGGACTGCATCAGAAGACATATGAGGACAGATTAACAGAGCTCAATGTGTATACTCTTGAGCAAAGGAGGGAGAGAGGTGATATGATCGAGGCATTCAAACACCTTAAGGGCATTAACAAGGTGAAAGAGTCTAACATGTTTAAATATAAGAAAAATAGCAGGACAAGAGGACACAGCATGAGAGTAGAGGGGGGCCGATTAAGGGGGAATGTGAGGAAATTATTTTTCACAGAAAGGGTGGTGGATGCATGGAATGGCTTACCACAAGAAGTGGTGGATATGAATACAGTGCAGGGCTTCAAACAAGCATGGGATAGGCATAAGGGAGCAATACAAATGACTATGAATAGATAGGCCACTGACAGAGCAAAGGCCAATGGCACATTTATAAGGTAGAAAAAGAAATGGGCAGACTGGATGGGCCTTGCGGTCCTTATCTGCCATCAACTTCTATGTTTCTATGAATATGGGGCATAGGTTGCAGTAAAAATAAGGCAGAAATTGATGTAATTTGAAATATCTTCTTAAACATTGTACTCGAGTGCCCTAAATTAACATCCAGTACAGTGGTACATTACATGCAGAATCCAGTTTATTGACCATGAAACTCAGAATATTAATAAGAGTTGTCTTGGCTTTAGATAGTAGATATGCCACAGAATAAACTCCCATATAATGTTGGAAGTATGCTACTATATTCAAAAGCATTAATGCCTGGTTTGTGAAATTTGATCATTGTCTATCAAATCTGGATTTCGAAAATACTTTTTATTCTAAATCTGACCGGTAAGAAGGATCAATTGTACTTTGTTAATGAGGCAAATCTGTAGATTACAGACCATGCTATGCAAACTAATTTAAACTAATACATGACTCATGGGCATATCCTCTATAAAGAGCAAACAGGAATATGTCTAGCATGGAAATATGACAAAATATGAAACATAGAAAAGCAATTACAAAATTCAGACTAGAACTTCATGGAAAGTCTGAACTGTTTTATAGGTTATGGACTTCAAATGCCATGTAAATGTAAGCCAGAGTTTCAGTTAACAGTCCTAAATACAGTATATTGCTATAATGGCATTTTTTGGTTAAAGAAAGAGATAGACGGTTATCTCCTTTCGTTCTGGAAATGAAAGGGCAACAAAAGAGGAAAATAGCTTAAAAAATGTTATTTTCAGAACTAGAGGTTCAACTATATGTGTTAGGCTGCTTTGCATATAGCGTACTGCAACTATTAAAACTATAAAGCCTGTTGATGATTTGTATATTATGTATTGTCCTGTATGAATTTAGTTAAGACTCACTTATTTATGCTGCAGTCGATTGTGATTATATAAAGCATGTTGACTGTAACCTCCTTACAAATGAGGATTCCTAAAATGTCTTCCTGGACTTGCCTAATGCCTACTGCCAGGCTGGTGTTCTGTGTTCTAACAGTTGAAAAGTGCTTGCATGCAAGTGCTCTATTAGCCTCCATGCCTGTCTCTTTAAGAGGTATCCATTTCGTAGATTGTAATTATTCTGGGTGGGGGCCGAGTGGTTTCAGGCTTGAGTGCTGCCCAGGATGCACTACAGCCGCTTCATTCTGCCATTGCTAATTGTGCAGAGGAAGCCCTACTAGGATCTGTGATTGGTTGCTGATTATCTGCTTTAATAATAACATTGTAGAAGTTTGTCTAACCTGCCTTCCTTTGCAGCATGGACTGTTTTGCTAAGAGCCACCATTTTGGTTCTGGACTGCTAGTTTGGACCAATCAGTACCTTGGGGGACTTTAAAATGGAGACTGTCCCCAGAGGTCTTGTGGGAGTGAATTTCAGTAGGAATTGTAGTTTTTACTGTTTGGCACCTAAATGGACCGGGAGGGGGAGCCCTTGCTGTGACAGACAGATGGATCGACCAACCAAACCTTTTGGATCACTGGGAAATCCCAGAGCTGCCTGCAGCAGTGTGTCAGTGTAGAGTTGGACTTGAGAGAGTGAACAGGCCGAGTAACTCAAGCAGCCACTCCTGCGTGGTAGCACGGGACGTTCAGTGGGAAGGCTGTGTCTGGCCTACCTGCTACCATCTTCTCAAGTGAAGAAGTCTGCAATATAATATCAGACTCTATCTGAAATCATCATTACTGTGATCAGAATCCTGAATTGTGAAAGAATGAATTTCACCTGGTGTGGACCGAAGACTTGCTTCTGGAGCAATCAGCCTGTCAGGACTTAGAGAACTGCAGAGCGTACAGTTTGTGCAAAGACACTGTTAATCCTAAATGTGGTACCTAGCTATTCTTACTATAATTGTGCTGAATGTGTAGTGTGGGTCGTGACTTGGTTCCCCATACCCCTGAATGTGTCATGCTAGCTGGAAGCTGCACCCAGCACCCAACTGGACTGACATCTAAACTGTTCACCTGGTCTGGGCCTTATCACCTCAACCTAGATTGCCACTCACGCTGCAAAGATTCATCTAATGAAAGATCCACTCAGGGATTCAGCTCCCTGCTCAACATCATCGAACAGGATTGACCACCATGGTGCGTCTTGTGGGCCCTGCTTCCCTTGGCAAACCGGCATACCATCCTGAGGTCTTCATCTCATCAATCCTGCCTCCTGGTCTGGGTAGCAAGAATAAACATCAGGGTAGCTCCCTGTAACAGAGCTCAAATCAATGTGTGTCATCTTATTTAATTGTTGTGGTTGATCATCACGCACTGAGCCATCTGGCTCCGGAATACAAATTGTGGGTTAAAGTGCATGTTGTTTTTCTTTCCTAAGGGCCCCAACAACAGTTGCAATGCTGGCCTACCCCGGGCAATGCTTCAGGCTAGCCTGCATAACAACTGAGTACCCATAGTGTGTGTGACTGTGCTAGAGGGACTCTTAGTGCATGCATGTTTAACCCGACTAAATCAGATCTGAAATCAAATACTAGATTGCTGCTGCACCCTTGTTTATGTCCCCTGAATGAATCAGATCCTATTCTTTTTGCTTTTAACCTGGCTATTGTGTACCTTTGTGGAGGGGATACTGTATTGCCATTGCATTGTTCTATTGCAAGTTTTGTTTTACAGGGGGTCTCCAGGGCCAGTGCAGCTGATCCAGCCCTGGTGGTAAGTGTGCCAAGAGTGGGTTAAATATTGTATTCTGATGTTAACTCTGATTATCTGCTGACCAGTATAGGCCACTAGAGGGGTTGGAGGGGATATCAGTGTCCCAGAGGGCTGTACCCAGAGCAGCTACGCTACCCTTAAACCAACCTTCCGGGTGGAGGCATCCATTCACTGAGCTCTGGACCCTCAACCTGTGCCTAGTCATGCAGGCAGGGGTAGTAACCCCCTTGGGATAGTTCCGCCTAGGGGTTACATGAAGATCTGCGGATTATGTGTTGTCCTGTATGAATTTAGTTGAGAATTGTTTATTTATGCTTCAATTGATTGTGATTACAGAATGAATAATTATTTTTTACATGTTGTAATATTTAGTGTACTTATGAATACATTTATCAATATTTTAATGTGTGTAACAAGTTCTTTTAAATGCATACTCAGTAAAGCTGACTTTGACCTTCACCTTGACCTAGATGGCCAGCAAAATGCTAGGTTGCATCAAAAGGGAGATGAGCAGTAGAGCAGAGGAAGAAATCCTGCCACTTTATAAGAGCCTGGTCAAGCCCTACCTGGAGTACTGAGTACAGTTTTGGTGGTCTCAACACAAAAAGGACACCGAGGCAGTCAAGATAGTGCGACACATGATCACCAAGATGATCAGCAGTGTGGGCACAAATGCTATGAGAGAGGCAGTAGGCCCTTACCATGTCTAGTGTCCAAAGAAACAGAACACACTCACCCAGAAAAAGGCGGACACACTTCCTGCTTGCAAGATGAGTGCAGAGTTTAGTGTGTGAGTTTAGTGAGGCTAGGGAGGCTGTATCCTTGTTACCTGTTTGATGTACTACACAAGAAAATCTATTTTGGAATAGATTCTGCACTCATTTTGCAAGCAAGAAGTGTGTCCGTCTATTTCTGGGTGACTGCACTCTTTTTTTTGGACACTGTATGAGACAGAGCATGGCAGGTTCTATCCAGTAGAGCACCAAGGGCTAGATTCACAAAAATTGCAAAGCACAGCACAAAAGTTTGCATTGTGGTTTGTGATTGCCCAGGTGTCGAATGTTGATATTCACAGTTGGATAGCGCACCATGCTATCCGACCGAGAAAAGGGTGAGGTTGAGTCAGTGCTAACCCCAATACCGCAGTGCTAACCCCACAAGCACCACCCCAACATGCAGCCAGGAGTATGGCTCCTCAGTGAATAGCACAGATGCCCAATGTCCTAGTCACTAAAACAGCCATGTAAATAAGCCCATTGGGCATACAAGGTGCTATGTGGACATTTGCATGTCTATTATGGGCCCATTTACAGAGGCTGCAGTGAGTATAGTGTGCCCCATCCCCTGACTCATAGGTAGCCAGTGTCAGTAGGGTTACCAGTCTCCCTAGTCTAGTCTAGTGCCCCCTCCCCATGATCCCCGATCGCTGGCCTAAGTATAAACAAAACAATTTCCCTGGTGCTAGTGGTCTACCCAAAGATTGTTGATTGCTGGCCTGAGTAGAAAATAAGATTATTCCCTGGTACCAGTAGTCCCCCCCAACCCTGTAGATCCCTGATCACTGGCCTATCTGTAAAAAGATACATTTTCTCTGATGTCCAGTGGCTCCCCCACTCAATGCCCTGCCTGATGTAGGAGATCCATTTCCTTGGTGACTAACATTTCCTCCCCTCACTGGCTCCCATGCCCAGGTATACAGAAGCATATCCCTGGAGGCTAGCGGTCCCTCCTCCCACCCGGTACCAACCATGGCTGGTTACACAGGCATGTGTCCCTGGTGGCTAGCGGTCCCTCCCCACCTTATCCCATGCCTTGTTATACAAGAACACATCACTGGTGGCTAGCAATTCCTTTTCCTACCCAATCCCCTTCCTGAGATAAGGAAACAGTTTCTCTGGTGTCCAGTGGTCCCTCCCACCACACAACCCCCTGCTTGAGTTAAGGAAAAGGTTTCCATTGTGTCCAGTGGTCCTGCCTCCTCACCTGATTCCATGCCAGATATCAGTAAACATATTTCTTGGTGGCTAGTGGTCCCTCCCCCCATCCAATCCCCTGTATATGAAAATAACACCATTCCCTGGTGGTCTAATGGACCCCCTCCCTATTTCTGATCCCCAGTACAAGAATGAATATCCATACCCTGGTGGTCTAGTGGACCCCTCCGGCAGGTAATGCCCCACCACCTTGCTCTCTCCCCATCCTGACCCTGAGCCAGTGACCAGCATAGCCCTCTGGTATGTGCTTCTTGACAGCTCAGTTGGTGGCTGGCCATGATGGAGACAGGAAGACTGTGCCAATTGCCAGCTCAGGGTAGGATGGGGGGGAGCAAGCTGGTGGGGCATTACCTGTAGGGGTGGGGGGGATCCACTAGACCAACAGGAAATGGATGTTGATTTTTGTATTGGGGACTGGAAATAGGGAGGAAGGTCCACTAGACCACCAGGGAATGGTATTACATAGAAACATTGAATTTGACGGCAGATAAGGACTGCTTGGCCCACCCAGTCTGCCCATTTCCCTACCTAATGGATAAGCTGCAGATCCTAGTTAACCAGCAGCCTACTTCTTTCTACCCCCACCCCCTTGAATTGCCTTATGGCTGTCCCATGCATGCTTGAATTCAACCACTGTTTTTGACTCCACAACCTCCTCCGGAAGGCCGTTCCATTCATCCACAACCCTCTCTGTGAAAAAATACTTCCTTACATTACCTCTGAGCTGCCCTCTATCTTCAAATTGTGCCCCCTTGTTCTTGCACACCTCTTTTTTTGAAAGATGCTACCCTCTTGGACTTTGTTGATTCCTTTGAGGTACTTGAGCGTTTCTAGCATGTCCCCTCTCCTCCTTTCCTCGAGGCTATACATATTAAGCTCCTTTAGTCTCTCTTCATATGTCTTCCGGTGCAGACCCTGCACCATTTTAGATGCCCTCCTCTGGACAGCTTCCATCCTGTCTATGTCCTTGCGGAGATTGGGTCTCCAGAACTGCACACAGTACTCCAGATGGGGTCTCACCAGCTGTCTGTACAGAGGGATAACAACTTCCTGTTTTCTACTGGTGATGCCTCTCCCTATGCATCCCAGTATCCCCCCAGCCCTCCTTACTGCCCTCTCACATTGCTTGCCCACTTTTAAGTCATCTGATATGACCACCCCCAGGTCCCTTTCCATTTTTGTTGTTGTTAATATCTCACCCCCCATTGTGTACTCTTCCCCTTGGTTTTTGTTTCCCAGGTGCATTACTTTGCACTTCTTAGCATTAAATCTAAGCTGCCATGCATTTGACCATTCCTCTAACCTTGCCAAGTCCCTTCTCATCCTTTCCACCCCATCTTGTGCATCAACTCTGTTGCAGATCTTTGTGTCATCTGCAAAGAGACATACTGTTCCTTCCAGTCCCTCTGCAATGTCGCTTACAGAGACATTGAAGAGAACCGGTTCTAATACTGAACCCTGCAGCACCCCACTAGTAACCCCCCTTTCTTCAGAGTGGACTCCATTTACTATTACCCTCTGTGTCCTATTCTCCAGCCAATTCTTTACCCAGGCTGTCATCTTGGGACCCTCCCAGGCTGGCTAACTTGTATATTAATCTTTTGTGTGGGACTGTGTCAAATGTCTCGCTAAAGTCTAGGTAGGCCATGTCCACAGCCCCTCCCTGATCTACTACTTTGGTCACCCAGTCAAAGAAATCTATTAGATTCGTCTGGCATGACCTTCCTGCTGTGAATCCTTGCTGCCTTGGGTCCTGTGCCCCTCTGGCCTCTAGGTACTCGACAATTCTTTCCTTCAGAAGTGATTCCATCATTTTCCCTATCACTGAGGTTAAAGTAACTGGTCTGTAGTTTTCTGCTTCTGCCCTGCTCCCACTTTTGTGAAGGGGAATCATATCTGCCCTCCTCCAGTCCTCGGGTACCACCCCATCCTCCCATGATTTGTTAAAGAGGGTAGTCAGTGGTGTCACTAGGTTCTACCCTTAGTTCTTTAGAATTCTGGGATGAATCCCATCAGGCCCCATTGCTTTGTCCACCTTCAGTTTTAAGAGTTCTTTCAGAACCCTTTCTTCTGTAAATGGGCTGGTATCAACTTCTGTATCCAGAGTGTTTCTATTGTTTGTTTTAGGTACCTCCCCCTCTTCATTTGTAAATACTGAGCAAAAATATTTGTTTAGTATCTCCGCCTTTTCACAGTCACCCTCTGCCCACCCCTTTCCCTTTATTAAGCCTCACTATCCCTCCCTTAGTCTTCCTTCACTCCCTGATGTACCTAAAAAGGTTTTATCCCCCTTCTTAATTGAGTTGGCTATCTTTTCCTCAGTTTGGGCCTTTGCTGTTCTGACTGCCTTCCCAGCTTCCTTTTGCTTTAACTGATACAATTCTCTGTCCTGCTCCTTCTGTGATTCCTTGTACTTTCTGAGTGCTTTCTTTTTCTCTTGAACCTTCACTGCCACCTCCTTTGAGAACCATAGTGGTTTCTTACATCGTTTTGTTTTGTTTATTTGCGTTCACACAAAGGCTTGTTACCCTGTGATGGCAGTTTTTATTATTTCCCCATTGTTCTTCCACCCCTCCTTCCTGCCCATTTGCTAGTGCATTCCTTAGGCACTCACCCATTTTGGCAAAGTCGGCCCTCCTGAAGTCCAGTACTTTTGCCTTTGTATGGCTTGACTCTATTGCTGTGTTTATTGTGAACCATACTGTTCGATGGTGGCTAGTTCCCAGATGGCTACCCACTTCTACATCAGTGATCCTCTCTCCATCTCCATTTGAGAGAACCAGGTCTAAGATTGCTCCCTCTCGAGTGGGTTCCAATACTAGCTGTCTAAGGCATGCCCCCTGTAGTGCATCTAGAATAATGCCACTCTTCGAAGTGGCTGCTCAACTGCACTCCAGTTAACATCTGGCATATTCAGATCACTCATCAGCAATATCTCCCCTTTATCTGCCATTCTAAATATACTTTCTATCATTTCCTTGTCCATTTCCTCCCCCTGAGAGGGGGGTCTGCATATAACCCCTTTGCGGATTGTGGTGCCATTGCTTGCCTCCAAATTGACCCACAATACTTCTTCTCCTCCTCCCTGTTTACCCTTTTGTTCTGTTGCTTTGATTCCTTCTCTTATGTAGAGAGCTGCTCCCCCTCCTTTTTTACCCTCCCTGTCCCTCCTGTAGATAATGTATCCTGGTATGTTTACGTCCCAGTCATGGTTCTGTGTGTACCATGTTTCTGTGACTGCCACAATATCCAGATGTTCCTCCTCCATCAAGGCCACTAATTCAGGAAGCTTGTTACCCAGACTACGGGCACTGGTACTCATTGCTCTCCATTTTTGATGGCTTTACCTTCTGTAGCAGCATCCCCCATTGACCTTTCTACCTTGGTCTTTTTCTCATTTAGTACCCTGTTTTGTAGGGGGAGGCTGGGATTTTCCTGCTGCTTATCAGTGCCTTCCCCCTTGACTAGTTTAAAAGCTTGCCAATGAAGCATTTAAACCGATTGCCCAAAAGACTTGTTCCCTTCATGGACAGATGCAGACCATCCTGCCAGTATAGGCTGGTGTCCCTCCAGATGTTTGTTCTTGTGTCTTGCAGCAGGATATAGGTACACATCCTGATTAGAAGGTACTTTTTCTTATTGTAGCTGGTGAACCTATTATACAGTCCACCAGGGGATCGGGTGTGGGGCAGGACTACTAGCCACCAGCGAATATGTATACCAATATCGGGTATGGGACTGAGTAGGGGGCAGGACTACTGGACACCAGGGAAACCTTTTCTTTATCTCAGGCAGGGGATTGGGTGGGGAGAGGGATGAACTGGACACCAGGGAAACCTTTTCCTTATCTTGGGCAAGGGATCGGGTAGGGAGAGGGATGACTGGACACCAGGGAAACCTTTTCCTTATCTTGAACAGAGTAGTGGGTGGGGGGAGGGACTGCTAGCAACCAGGGATACATTTCTGTATACCCCAGCAGGGGATCGGGTGAGGGGAGAGACCGCTAGCCACCAGGAAAGTGGGTCTCCTACATCGGGCAGGGCATTGGGTGGGGGAGTGGAGACCACTGGATACCAGGGAAAACATATCTTTTTATCAGTCATACCAACAATCAGCAATCATGGGGGGTGCACACTGGCACCAGAGTCCTTTATTTGAATCAGGACAGCGATCACATTGTGGGGGTACACTGGCACCAGGGTACTTTATTTGGAATTGGACCAGTGATCGTGGGGGGGGGGGTACAATAGTAACGTTTTGTGAATTTAGCCCCAGGTCTCTGCACTACTGAGCACTGGGGTTTTCTCTGGACTTGTTTCCTTACCATGTCTACACTGGAGAAAAAGAGGTTGACCAGTGATGTGATCTCAGTCTTTCACATACTCAAGGTTATCAACAAGTTGAAACAGAGATGTTTGTTCTTGTGTCTTGCAGCAGGATATGGGTACACATCCTGATTAGAAGGTACTTTTTCTTATTGTAGCTGGGAAGCCTATGATACAGTCCACCAGTGGAGACAATACACGTGAAGACAAGACAAAGGTAAGGTAAGTTTGACAAATATTTACTTAAGAGAATCATTGGATAGGGAATAGACTGGGAAGTAGATAGGGTAGGGAATCCCTATGAATTGGTACATTTGTACAACGTGTTATTTCATCCCTGTTTATGAAGCAGGAGGGAGAAAGGGAGAAGTAGACATGATGGACCTAGAGCCCTTTTTGACCTTAGATTACTATATTTCTATGAAGTACACAACTTCTTCATACACATATTGATACACACACAATGTATTTATTGTTCTTTGCCTTAGTGGTATTAAAAACCCTCTGTACTCAGTCCCCAACTGCAATGCTGAGTGGCAAACTGGGCACTGCCTATGCTAGTTAGGTGGGGAGCTTGCTTTAAGGTTATATTAACTCTCTGAGACAAAGCCAAGGAAGCCTCATAGAGTTTATGACTTTAAGGCATACTCCATGCTAATTAGCATATGTAGTGCAGTGATCACCACTTGGCATGGTTGCTGGAGGCTGAGTACAGAGCAGGTCTTAAACATAATATTGCAAAGGTGGTACAAAACAAAACAAATTATTTGTTTGCATCACTATGTATATTGTATGTTATGTGGGGGGTGGTCTTCAGGCTATGTTCCTTTGGGAGGAGTACTGCACTCCATTAGCCACATACAGCTAGCCCAACAGTAACACCACTTTCATGGCGAAAGGAACACAAAGTGACATTGAGTAGTTCTGGTTCCCAAACTATGTAAGATGATACTCATACTTTGAGAACCATTTCATGATGCACGTACAAATGTTACATAAATCCCTTGAGTTAGCGTGATCAATAATTAGTCTGAAGTTCTGTTTTTCCAAAAATGAACGTAACTTTTCTCTCCCTTGATGTGAGGCATTTGTCTTTAATGCCGCTGCACAGGATGGCAAATTCACACAGAATAAATAGGTTAAAATAATGCAAGGGATTTATAATAACTTACCATTTACAGTGAGGAGCAGGAGTAGCTTCAACATCCTTGATGGCACCTGATGACGTGAGAGCACAGAAAATCAAGGGTCTCTATATATATTTTGGTCCTATCGATTTTCTGTCATAAGAAAAGCAGAAAGGGAATTTAAATTAGTCAATACAAAGAATAAATATTTCTGAGTAAACTGTCAATGTTCTAACAGATCTCAGAAACACTTTGGTAATGCACAGATGTCCATAGGTTTGATTTTCAAGTCAATCAGCTACAAGAGCCACTTCAGAGTTGTCACTATAGCAGTGAATATGTTCCCTAGTTTTAGATCCCATATGTTTATCCAACAGATTTTTAAAGGCAGTCATATTGGCGCTTCCACAACCTCCTTCAGGAGTGTGTTCCAAACATCCACCACCCTCTAGTTAAACCACTGCCCCCTCCTATTAGTTTTATATAATTCCCCTTTTAGTTGCATCTGATGTGTTCTCATTTCTCTCCTAGTATCCTTTTTTTCTATCTTAGACAGGTGTACCAGCCTAATCTTTCAATTTACGATGCAGAGGTTGGTATCTCTGCAGATTCCTGTGTAGATAAACCTCACCTTTCAGAATTTGCTTGTTACCCCCCAAAAAAATTAGTGGATGGCCCCTCAGGGGGCCTTTTTCAGATTTTGGATGTTGTGGGCCCTCGGGGCCCCATAGCTCAGCCTAGGAATGCCCGATTTATAATTCCAAGGTGTCATTTTCCACAATTATTGCCATGCGAAGTTGAATGGAACAACTTAGATTCCTGTGTAGATAAACCTCACCTTTCAGAGTTTGCTTGTTACCTCCAAGAAAATGAGTGGATGGCCCCTCGGGGGGCCTGTTTCTGATTTTGGATGTTGTGGGCCCTCCAGGCCCCACAGCTTGGCCTAGGAATGCCCGACTTACAATTCCAAGGTGTCATTTTCTATATTTATTGCCATGCCAAGTTGAATGGAACAACTTAGAAAATCCAAAATGGCTGCCAAAATCCAATATGGCCACCATATTGCTAGTAAATACTTGATTCACTAATTTCCATATCCCTAACTTCCAAGATACTGATTATCAATGATTCATGAACATCTATATACTTAACATTTATTCATGAACATATATACTGAACATTTATTCATGTACATTTGACATCTATATATTGCTTTGAGGCTCCCTGTTAAACACAGGACCAAATGCACACATTAATACTACATAAAACAATTGAATTCATGAGGCAATTTACTGATAAAATAGTTTGAAGAACGTACATTAAAGCTTAAAATCTAAATGTTATATGTGCTGATTTGTTGTTTAGAATTAAGTCATTTTATCAAAGATTTGACCCAACATTATGAATATTTTGGGTCAACAGTACACCTTGCTTGTAATGTCCAGTTTTGAAGTCATTATATTGGAGTCCACTCTGATCTGAACTGTCACATTTACTCCCGAAGCCTGAAGATTCGTCCACAGAAGTTTGTTCATTGGCTGCTGATGTGTCGTTTTCAGTGTCATCATCTCCAGTACAATCAGTCATTGGTGCTGTGGTCGAAGGTTTTTGTTTGGTCTTCTGTGTGTGTCTTTGAGGTATTGACTCACCTTCGATGTCTGCCTCATCTCTGTCAGCTGCGCATCATTGGCTGGCTAACCTTCCGCCCTTTCTTCTATGACGTAGGATGTCAGGTAGCCGAAACCCAGTGAACCACACATGTTTCAGCGTTTCATCCTCTTGTTTCCATCCTGACAAACAAGGGTCAACTTTCGGGGTTTCCGGCTCTGTGCTGTGGTGCCAATAGTAGACTACGAGGTTTGCTCTTTTTATTTGCTGACATAGGCTCACTGAGTCTGGTAGAATCATTTGCGCTGTCTTCATTTTCAGATAATTGTATTACCTTACTCGTGTGTCTACCAGATCCTCTCCTCCTGTACCATTGTACATTCAGTGTTGAAAGAAGGTCTTGATGTTTTGCTCAGTGTCTTGTGAAGAATATGTGCTATCCCCAAGCCCTGAAAGGAGATTTATTCTTTCTTCGACTCTGTGCAAACATTGAAAGATTAATTTATTTGATATCTTGTAGAAGTAACTCACTGCATTGCATCCAGAGACAGCGTGGTATGCTGGCAAACTAAGACTTGCAGTGTGTCCAATGTGATCATATATATATCCTGTGTTTACAAATGCATTAGGATTGATTTGGAGCATCCATGGTGAATCTGGAAGGGTCTTTGCAAAAGCATAAACTATCAGGATGAGGATGTCTGTATCATTGGCTCGGATGACAACTGGGCCTTTGGCAAGAGCACAATGCAGCACTATCCTTGTATCTGCCTCCTCATGGATGCAGGAAGACAGGAATTCTTCTGAATCTGGGTATATAGTACACGTGCTTCTGCCATTGCTGATAGTAGGTGGGTATCGTACGTTTCTTCTGACATCCTCTTGTCTAACATACTCATTGAGCGCTGTATGAGATCTGTTTTGTCGTCGTTGTGAAGGTATTGCTGATACGCTTTTCCCTGTGGCATCTCTTGTGAATCTGATCACATGTGAAGTTGCATTCCTCCTGTTCCTATCACTCACTCAGCTCGTTTTTGCTGTTTCACTGAGAACTCCTGATCATCCTTATAATTATCAAAAATGATGATGACTTCTGGGTTTGCTGTAGATGGAGGTGTGAATGCGACAAGAAGTGGTTTCAAAAGGCTGTCCCATGTACTCAGTGCAGGAACTGCTCTATCGCCATGGCGTCTTATATGTACACTGAACATAATGAAGGAGGGGAAGAACTTCGAGCTTCTGCTTCATCGATGAGATAATTTCTTAAGACATGTTTGGTATCAGGTCTGTAGAGATTTCTGTCCAGAGTTGCTATTGCAAGAGGATATGTGGTGAGCAGATGGGAAAACACATCTTTCTTGTCGGGGCACTTTGCAACAATGATACCGAGAGCCTGACAGTCTTCTTTCAAGACTGTTTCCACTTTGGGTTTCTTTTGCATCTTGTCCATTCCTATGGAAATTTTGCAGCATTTAATGGGCTCAGAGAAACCAACTTTTCTTGATAGGAGGCGGTCATTTATAAATGCACTCAACATAACTTCCCCTGTAGCCCTTGCCTTCAAAAGGACATCTACTACTGCCGGTGGTATTTCAATGCCCATTGCGATGTGTCATGCTACACCTTGACATGGATCTGAATATGCATGAAGTGTCTTCACTAGCTCTTTCACCTGAGCATCATGTTTCTTCATGGCATCATATGTCAACTAATTGTGTGTGACCGATGTTTTCAAAAACATCTTCTCCTTCAGCGACAAACAAATTTTAGCGAGCTTGTGGGAATTCAAAACGAAGTCACCAGCAGCTTCCTCAGACGTACTGTAACTGCCTCTCATGGGTCCACCCCTCACCTTGACCACTCTGTTGATTGAGACCTCAGTCAATTGGTCACCAGGTATCGTGGAGAATGCCTCACTGGACTGACTAGCCCCAATGCCATATTCCTGCAGTTCATTGTATGCGTTCTCATTGATGGTTTTCAGATTGATGAGGTCTACATGATGCCATGTCAAATACAGAGAGTAGTTTTGATGGTTGAATGCAAACAGTAAAGGTAGAATATCTCATTGAGCCTGTAGATGCAAGTTCAGATTCTTGTCTCTGTATGTGGTGACCTGAGTGAGAAGAGAGCTGGTGTCACCAATGTAGCTTGTCACCCACTGTCCCATGGTGTTAGAGGTTTCCAGTATTCGTGACTGCATTTCAGGGAAAGATTGATCCAAGAGGACAAGATTCAGGGATTCTGATGATACAGATCTTCTCATGTTGATGATCTCTTTTCGTAGTCCGTCAGTTAGTGAGCCATGAATCTTGGATCCCATGAATTGTAGGAGAGCATCAAGGGACCGTTTATGTAACCTCATCACTCTAGAATAATGGCATCCTTCCAAGACCTGGTCAACAGATTCATCTGCTATTATCCCCACCTGAACCCACCAGTCACAAAGTCCTGTAGCACCATATCGCTTGTAGAGGATCTTCTGCCTCACCATCAGTTCATGAAATTCTTCCATCAAATTAACCACTTTTGTATATTTTTCTTCTTTCCACATTATTTGTGCAATCTTATAGAAAATTGTATGATCGCTATGGCTAAAAATGTGGTCAAGTTGTAGGTCATCCATTAGATCCATTAGAAAGTCAAGGTAATATTTGCAAACTACATCATCTGGTTCACGTAGTACTGTATAATGGGCAGGAAATCAGTTTTGGATTTGAAGGTAGTGGTCAATGTTGCTTTTTTATTGAAAGCTGTCCATGATCCTAGGCCTGGAAGAGATTCATCTTCTCTGGAAGATTCTGTGCTTGCTGCCAGAGCCCAAATACAATCTTTGCTCAAACGAAGATCATGCTCAGTCCTTCTTTCATCCTCATCGTAGGATGGGATGATTGGTGGGGGTTTTCTCTTTCCTGTTTTGTAATCCCAAGAGTCAATAGGTTCTGAGCTCTCAAAGGGTTCCTGGAATTCTCTTGCTGAGCTGCTTGAAATGTTATGTTCTTATACTGGCAAATTGCAGATGACAGCAGGATGCAAAATTCAGGGTACATAAATTGTTGAGTTGGTGTCATGTGTTGTTTGAGACTCCTGTTAATATCTGTTGCTTACCATCTGAGTTATCAATTGTGACATGAGTTGGCTGTCCAGGCAGAATTGTGTGCGGTGCTTTTTTTTCTCATTTACTATCATGGGCCAATTTCTTGTTTTGTCTTTTGACACCTGTGTAAGAAATATCAGCCCCCAAACTATGTAGAAGATTGACTGCTTCTTTACTTCTGGTGAGACGATGAATGACCATGGATGGAACTATCAACTTTGGAGAGTGTTCTCCAGTAATGAGGCATTGCCAGTCACTAGCAATGGGCCATATCTTGGTAGCTTGAATTTCTTTTGGGATGGTCGCATAACCTAGAGCATCAATCCTCTTAGCTCTCTCTATAAGTCCTTCTATCACACTGAAGAGTTCCAGAATGGGTTCATAATTATCAAGCTTAGAAAGCAAGTCTTTGTATGCCATAGGAAACTGCGGTGACTCAATTTGCCTATCTTTTAATTTCTAATTGATCATCTTTGCAGATGCCTAGGTGATGTCACTATCTCTGAGCCCAGCTCCTGTCAAGGTTGCCAAAGAATAATCAAGTGGTTTTACTTTTGTTGAGTGAAGTACCCCCTCCCCTGCAGTAAAACCTATCTCATGTCCGAATTCATTGCTGATAAGAGTCTTCAACTGAAATGTGTGATTTATTCTAGCATCTTGTTCACATCCATGGAACTCGTAGAGGTTATGAAGATCCTCCAGCAACTCTGGGAGTAAATAGCAACATTTCTGCTCACCTTTTTCTCACGATTTGAAGAAACTTCATTTCAGCACTCTTTGTGTGAATGCTTTCCAATCCGCCTGGTGTTTGTCTCTCTCGTTTGCTGACATAGATGAAAGTGTTGTAACAACTTTGATGGTATTCGATGTCCGTAGCAAAGATGTCAACATTGGTGGTAGTGACCTTCAAATGTCTGGCTGCACCAGACAGAAGAGCATCATCGGAATTTTGATTGCATAACATGCTTTCGTGCAATGTAATCTTTCCATCTTCAAGTTCAACTCTTTGGAGTTTTTATTCTGTATTTTCTCTCTTTTTCCTTTTTCTTATCACAGACAAAGCAGGTCTCATCCTTCTTAATCCTTCTTAAATTCCAACGATTTCCTTTTACATTGAGTTACATGGACCACTTCACTGCTACTGGACATCTGTGGGTTGAGTATGTCAGAACATTCAGCTTCAGAAGATTGATCCAAAGAAAGTTGTTTCATTGAGCTGGTGTTTATTTTCCTTTCACTGGTGAAATTTTGGCGACATTTTGTATGAACAGGTAGACCTGTTTGTCCAGGGGGAGTTGGTCATGGATTTTATTCCATGCGAGGGTGATGTTTCTGGCGTATTCAGAAGTTGGTTTTGTGACTGACCATTTCTCTGCAAAAGCCTTGACAGTATTCAGCCCATTCTCTCCTAATATTTGTTGAAGTTCTGTATCTCTAATTTGGTTCTCACAAAGAACACAGGTAGGCAAACTGGATGGACTGACCAATCCAACAGGTACAGCTAGAGGGCTATCCATGTTTCTGAAACAGAAACAGAAACTAAAATTAAAAACTAGACACTAGAAATACAAACTAAACAGGCATACAAAGTACATGAACACACCACGCAATCATGTGAACAAAGTGGCAAATTCTCACAGAGTGGATGCAATTTTGGGTCTACAGCACAAACAAGCTGATTGATGCGTTATGCATCGTTTATTTATATTTATGTTCTATTACATTAATTTAATATGCTTTTATATTAAACGTAATAATAAATTCCCCATTCATGAATCATTGATAATCGGTATCTTGGAAGCTAGGGATTTGGAAATTATTAGCGAATCAAGTATTTACTAGCGAAATGGTGGCCATATTGAATTTTGGTGACCAGTTTGGATTTTCTAAGTTGTCCCATCCAACTTGCCATGGCAATAAATGTGAAAATGACACCTTGGAATTGTAAATCCCGGGCATTCCTAGGTCGAGCTATGGGGCCCGGAGGGCCCACAACGTCAAACATCAGAAATAGACCCCCCGAGGGGCCATCCACCAATTTTCCTGGGGGTAACGAGCAAATTCTGAAAGGTGAAATCTATCTACACAGGAATCTGCAGAAATACCAACCTCTGCATCATAAATCGAAAGATTAGGCCAATACACCTGTCTAAATCTAGACCTGCAGCTTCCCACACCTCTTCATTCTTAAATGCTTTTTACACATAACATAGGTCACCTCTAATTTTTCTATATTTTAATGACTGACAGTACGCCCAAGTCCTGAAGTCTCTTGTCATATGATCTACTCTTAACTGACTTGACTGTTTTTGTAAATCTTCTCTGTATCCGCTCAATTAAATGCGTCCCACCTTTACTTTGGGTAGTTGAAAAGGGAGCCCCATATTCTAATATTGGTCTCACCAAGGACCTAAACAATGGAAGCAACACCTCTCCTTTCCTACTTTTTATATTTTTTTTTTTTATATATTTCCTGTTACTCTGTTGGCTTTTTTATGTCTTCCCAGCAGCTGCCTATTTCTCAGAAATACAACTTCTGCTTGCTGAAGAAGGTCATTGTTTTAGGACAGATAAACAAGATGGGGTCTGTCATTGGGTAGAAATCATGGTTTAAGGAGAAGGTTTAAATCTCCGTTAACCTTTTTTAAAAATAAATTGAAAAAGGGTTTAAAACAGGTTTACAGATGTGGGATCTAGTGCAACCCTTGCTGTTAGCTATTAAATTAGCACTTTTGCAAGCTGGCCTGATGAAGCAGCAGTGGCAGACTATTTGCCCTGCCAGGGACCTTGGCTCGCATTCAGAATCCAGGGTGTACAGCAGGCTGGCAAGAGGAGGACTAAATATCTCTGAGGGTACTTTCTTTCTCTGGAGTGGATGTGTTTGTAGTTTGCAGGGCAATACTGTTACCTGTGTGTCCACAGATGGCAGTCCAGCCAAGGATCTCATGAGACGGAGGTGGGGTATGCACACATAGTCAGGATATCTGGGGTGAAAGTCAGAGGCAGCCTGTATTCTCAGTGGGAGAGATTTTTTGGGAGGGTAGGAAATAAATGGGAAAATGTCTCATCTCATGGCAAATCACACCACCTTTTATCTGCTGGTATGATAAAGGGAAACATTAGAAAACATTACTGCACATACAGAGTGGGAAACATGTGAAAATAGCCTGTCCAGTGAGGCTGTGGTAGCTAGTACTTTTTGTCTTTTTAAACAGTGGTAGACAAACTCCTGGACAGAGTGCCACTGAGGCTTATAGACTAAGAGTAGGTATAGTATTCGTGCTGTTGTGCTAGGATATGTTTCCACACACATGGGAGAGGAGGAGTACATCAATCAATCTTTATTTATATACTGGAAAAGGTATGTGAGCAGAAATGCCAGTTTTCACAAATGTGCAGTGTAAAGTACATGAATACATAGAGATGACTGAGAACAATGCAGGTTCAAGAATTTCCTAGTACAGCAGGTGAATAACAATATAAACAACAGATATATGAAAATCTATTATAAAAACTTGGTAAAACAATGAACATAAAGACCTAAGGCTGTTGCCAAGATACAGTGAGGCAGGGTATGACAGGGAAAGGAGGCAAGGTGGGGAACAAGCAAAGAAAATAGCAACAACAAAGGTAGGAGTATAGGGGGCGCTTGAGGAGAAATGGTTTGGATGGGGACCTCCGGAGGCATGGAGAGGAGAGAGTAGTACACCAGATAAGGGTTGTAGGGGAGAGACAGATGAGGAAAAAATAAGTGCAGGAACTGGGAAAAGTGCAATTAGGACATAACTGAATGAAAAGCCAGTGGTATAAATAGGAAGAAGGAGTCCAGCTGGGTTCAGGGATTAGGTCAGGGAAGGACAGCTGCATACTGAAGTACTCAGGAGGTAGGCTTTGAGGGAGGAGTTGAAGGAGAGGATGCAATTACATGCCTGAATTTTGGGGGGTAAGCTTAGTCCCGGAGTAAGAGATTGAGTTCTGAGTCTGTTTAGTTTGGAAAAATGGGGTGTTGAAAACCATGGTGGAGGATCCCCATGTTTGATGACCAGGAGCATCGAGCAGGAAGAAGGCATTTATGCTGGGTGGCATCTGTTTGAGGTGGATTTTGTGTAAGCAGGAAAGTGATTTAAGGTGAAATCTCCCTTCAAGGGAGGGCCAGCAGAGGGACTCATAGGGTGGTGGGTTTTCCAGGGTAGACCAGTGGTGAAGTGCGCTATACTGTTGTATGTGACTCTTAGTTTGGAGTAGAGGAGAGAGGATGTTGGGGGAAGAAAACTATGGAGTCATAGTCGATGAGTGGCAGGAGTAGAGAGGAGGGCAGGCATAGTCTGGTGGCAGGAAGAAGGAACTTATGGATTCTGTACAGGAGGCTGAGTCTGGTGTGTACCTTCTTAATGACATTGTTTACATGCAAATTGAAGGAGCGGTGAGAGTTAAGGAAGAGCCATAAGTATTTAAATTCGGTTACCTGTTCTATGGGAATACCAGAGTTGTCAACTAGCATGCCCAGGTGAAAGAGGCTTTATGAGGTCCTGAGAAGACTATGAATTTGGTCTTCTTTGAGTTGAGGACCATGTTGTGCCTGGAGAACCATGAGTGTAGCTTGCTAAGGTCTGATTGGAGATTGTGGAACATATCGTCCGTGTTTTCGTTACTGCAGTAAAGGGGAACATTGTTAGTGTATAAAACAATTTGAGTGGATTGGCAGATAGAGAGGAGGTTATTAATGAAAAGAGAGAAAAGAAGGGGGCCTAGGATTGAGCCCTGGGGGACCCCATATTTGATTGGACAGGCAGAAGAGAGGTGACCTTCAATGGAGGTTTGTTGGGATCTCCCAGAGAGGTAGCTATTGACCCAGTTGACAACATTATCAGAGAGATGCAGACCACGAAGGGTGTCGAGGAGTAGGGCATGGTCCACCAGGTCAAAAGCCTTGGTCAGGTCAATGAAGATGGAACTGGTGTACTGCCCTTTGTCATTAGCCTTGAGGATGTCATTAGTGAATTGACCAGGGCCGTTTCGGTGCTGAGCCTGGATCTAAAGCCATGTTGGGCACTGGAGAGAAGGTTGTGTGATTTCAAGGTAGGTGGTGAGTTGCGTGTGCACTACCTTCTCGATAATTTTTGAGAGGGGGGGCTAGGAGAGATATAGGGCGATAGTTACCAACGTCGTTTCTGGATCCAGGCTTGAAAAGAGGTTTAATGGTGGTGGTTTTCCAGGTAGTAGGGGAAGGAGCCTGAGCAGAGACAGCGGTTGATTAGACTCGCGAGGGGGATTGCTATGGCAGTGATGAACTGTTTAGGATTTTGTAGTCGATCCCGTTGGTCCCTTTGCTGGGTTTAGGATTGTTCCTCTGAATAAGCTTTATGGTGTCCAAAGGCTTAAGGGCCTTAAAGTAGAATTGTGGCAGGGTGAATCCAAGGTTTTGGGTGGGGACAGGGGGATTTGGAGGAGTGGGGCAAGGGGGGGGGAGTTTGTATTTGTTGAGGTCACCGAAATACAAAGTGAAAATGTTCACATCAGTTGGGTTGTTTGTTACTCCCACCATGGTACTTGGTGATGGGGTCAGAGTGTTTGGTCTTGCTCAGGAGTGAGTTAAGTGTACCCCAGAGCACACGAGGGTTCGAGACGTCCCCCCAGTTGTTTGTTCTGTAGGTAGCCAATTTTTGCCTTCCTGACGGTGGATTTGTACTTGTTGCAGAGGGATCTGTAGAAGGAGAGCTGGGCAGGGTCTTTGTGCTTCTAGAAATGGGCCCAAGCTTTGTCCCTGGTTCTCATCATCTTTAAGATGTCAGGGTGACCCATTCGTTGATTTTACCCCTTGTTCTTATTTTTTTGAGAGAGGTGTATTTGTCACAGATGCTGACAAGGATGTTGGAGAATTTCTGTAGGATGGAGTCGCAGTCGCCAGGCTCCTCTGGAAAGGACCAGTCAATGACGCTTAGATCCCGGGTTATTAGATCAGTGTTCCGATCAGACAGTCTCCTAGTGAAGATAAACATGGGAGGGTGTTTAGGAGGGTGAGAAGACCATAGGCAATAGGTTGCGCAATGATCGCTGATAGTCTGGTAGGACCCCGGAGTCAATAATATGCGTAGACTGTGAGGTAATGATCCAATCTAGTAGAGACTGGGTGCCCTTTTTATAGTTAAATCTAGTGGGAGAGGAAATGAGCTGGTGTAGACCTAGGTTAGCGATGCACGATTTGACAGTGTCAGATTTGCTGGAGAGCCAGTTAATGTTAATGTCCCCCAGAAGGATCCATTCTCTGTTTAAGGGGAGGGTGTGTTTGAGGGCAAGTAATGACTCCAGGTCAGAGAATGGGGCCCCAGGAGTAAGATAAGCAGTGGTGAGGGTAATGGTTTTATTTGGGCCAAGAAGGAGGTTGATGGAGAGGGTTTCAAGAAGGGAGAACTCAACACTGGGATGGAGTTCAATAAATGAGAATTTGTTCAAGATATAGAACAGACATCTCCTGCCTTTTTTTTTCTGGTTCTGTCTTTCCTGACCAGGGTGTAGCCACTGAGCTCAGTCTAATTATTGGGGATCCTGTGGGTGAGCCAGGTTTCGGAGAGAGTGATAACATCGAAGTCATTGGTGGAAACCTAGGCCTGGAAGTCGTCGATTTTAGCAGGGAGACTCTGAATATTAAGGTGGATAAAGCTGATATTTTAATTTTGTTGAGGAGGGGCACTGTGGGGGGGGTGACAGGGCATTTAGGGCCTGGGTTTGGATGGATGGTTCCAGAGAGGAGAAGGAGCAGGATTAGAGCCCTAGAGAAGGTAGAGAAGCGGGATACTGACTTGTTTTTTCTGGGACTAGAGTATGAGGAGGAGGTGAAGGTAGTGTGTTTAGTGCAAAACAATGGGTAGTAGAGGGAGAGAGGTAAAGGGAGGGTGGTATAGGGGACAACAAAGGCAAATATGGGTGGGGCGGGAGGAGGACAAGGAGTACATGATGGGGGGTACTGATGACCACCACACATGAAAGGGACTGTGGGGGGGGGGGGTAATCATATCTGATGACCTAAAGGTGATCAAGCATTGTGAAAAGGCTGTGGGGATAGCCAGTGGGATGCTGGTGTGCATAGGGAGAGGTATCACCAGCAGAAAAAAGGGGGTGGTAATACCACTGTATAAATCATTCACGAGATCCTATCTGGAGTACTGTCTCCAGTTCTGGAGGCCTCATCTCCATAAGGACATAGACAGGGTAGAGGCAGTTCAAAGAAGGCAACAAAATGATGCAGGGTCTGCACCAAAAATCATCTAAGGAGAGACTAAAGGACCTCAATATGTATACTCCGGATGAGATGGGAGAGAGAGGAGGGATATTATAGAGACCTTAAGATAACTAGAAATCAAGATGCTTAAAGTTAAGGAGGCAGTATAGCACAGTGGGTTAAGGCTCTGAGCTGCAAACCTGAAGACCTAGGTTTGAATTCCATAGCCCCTACTTGCATACTGTGTGACCCTGAACAAGTCACTTAACTTCCTTGTGCTCCCAGGTCACACCTGTAAACAAGCTTCAGCTTAGCATGTCTCTCCTGGTTAAAAAAAAAAAAAAAAAAAAAAAAAAAAAAACAAAAAAAAAAACTTGTGAGTTAATCAGGGACATTTCCAGATAGGGACAGCTTCTTAAAGCACATCTGAATACAGCAGTGATGGTAGATTTGTCTGGACTTTACAGTATGCATTTTTTTTTTAATGAAAACAAATAGTGACCATCAGATTGAGACAGAAATATAGAAACTATTAATGCAGTGAATGTTAAAAGTGCCTGCAATTAAGAACTATGGTGGAATTGGCCAAAGGTTCATAGTACAGAAATTGATGCTAGAAGTACTGCCTCTACTTACTGAATTATCCAACTATTTTTTGAAATGGCTATACAATCCTGATGTTGTTCCCACTCCATCCTCTACCAGTCCAGCCCAGTGCAGAATAGTAGGAGACTGTGTGTGCTGCCACCTGCGCACTGACAATGGCTGTCCACGAGCATCGATTCAAACCTCTTGCTTACCCCGACCCTCTCTCTGCCCACACACCAGATACAGAGGGAAAGGAATGGAAATGGAAGAAATATATTTTTTTTATAGTGTAGGACCAGGACCAACTGTAGCGTGAGAACCTTCGTGGTTTGCTGACTCTCACTCACTCGGGGATGTTCGCTGGTGCAGTCTGTTACAGTCTAGTAACCACCAAGTTAAAACTGACCACTCTTATGCAGCGTACACTGCGCCCTGATTGATTGGATGCTAGGCAACCTTAAACTTCAGATATCTGTGAGGCACGCGGTGCAGAGCAGATTAGAGGGAACACGCAAGGCAATGGGAATGGGCTGCAGCCTGATGGGCAATGCATTTTTTGAAACTCAAACTTAAGACAATAAGGCAGCTGCAGATTTTCACAGCAACATCAGGCAGTTAAAAAAAAAAAAGTTTGAGAATCGTGTGTGTGGCTGCACCCACTGCAACCCCCGATCTGCCACTGGGACCAGGCTAATCAGAGCAAGAGCCAGGACTGGAAACATACAATAAATGGTGCATTCAGTCCAAAAACCCACAGTAATGTTACACAGCAGCTCTGGATCTGTTGCAGCAAAATGGCCTGGGTGCACAAGCATTTTCATTTTCCCCTCCATCTGTTGTATTCTAAATTTAAAATATTTAACATGCCATTACTGACTGATATAATGCCATATACAATAACATGTCATATAGAACAATAACAAGAAATTTATTTATTTGTACATCGGTCTACACCTTTGAGCCAGAGGCTCATTTCCAAAGGTACCTCGTCACAAAGATGACAAATACAGTACAACATTTAGTTACATCATTGCAGTTACAGCTTTTACATCATTGCGGTTACAGTCTTGGTAGATGTATACAGTTACAATATAAGTGTTACAGGTTTGGTATTCACAAGCTAGTACAGTTATTTGGGTACAGATTGAGAGATAAAGCATACATTGGTAATGCAGACAAGTAGTCTTGAGCAGAGACAGCAAGAGGTAAATAATATAGGTGGCTATGGGACATGGTTGGTGATAAGATTGGGTGAGGAGCCTCTCAGAGAGCTTTGTCAGTTAGTTTTGTTGAGGAGCCACTCAGAGTTTTGTAGGGCATAGCGAGCTAGATCACCTACGGACAAGCACAGCTACGCATGTTAAATAGCTGACTCCGGAGCACTGTTTTGAAGCAGGAGATTGTAGGGGTATCAGACATGGAGGAGGGGAGAGTATTGTACCAGGAGGGAGCTCTGTAACAGAAGGACCTTTGACCATGAGTAGTCCTGGTCCTAGGGACTAGCAGGGTGGTCTTGGAGTAGGTACGAGTTTGGACTAAGGGTTGAACAAGGTGGATAGAGTCTGTCAGTCTGGGCAGGGATAGTCCGAGGAGAATTTTTTCATTATGAGGCAGGTGTGGTATCTGAGCTGTTCATCCAGGTTAAGCAGCCTAGCCATGTCATATAGCTGGCAGGTATGGGTGAGCCTAGGGGCTCCCATAATTAACCTACAGGCCTTATTCAGGGTGAGTTGGATTTTATTGAGGGCGGTCGTGTCTGCGGCTCCATAGACTGGCAGGCCATAGTCCACAAGGGACATTATTGAGGAGGTTGACTGCTAGTCGGAGGGCATCGGGGGGAGGCAGTGCTTAGCAGTAAAGGATACCTAGCCGCGCATTAGTAGCTGAGGCTAGAGTATCAATGTGGTCGTGGAATATGAGGGCTGAGTCAAAGGAGACCCCGAGGTACTTGTACAAGCGGACTTGATCGAGAGGATGCTTGGAGCCAGGGAGGATGCGGAGTGGAAAATTACTGGATTTGTTTTGGGGATGGGCAAAGAGCATGGTTTTGTTTTTTTTTTTTTTAGATTGATTACAAGTCTGTGCTCTTTGAACCAGGCTTCAGCATCATTAAAGGCTAGTTGCAAGGTGTCTTGAAGGGAGATGGGGTTCGGTGGGTGGCGAAGATGACGGCATCATCTGAGTACAGCAGGATTTTACCAGTGCAAGCTTTGGGCATGGTGTTGAGGTAGAGTAAGAAGAGAAGACCAAGGATGGAACCCTGGGGGACACCTGATCAGATAGGACATGTATTGGAGAGCGTCCCATTAATTTTAACACGCTGAGAGCGGTCAGGCAAGTAGCTGGAGCACCAGGAGACCAGGCCGGTGCCAAAGCCTGTGCAGCTGAGGGCATCCAGCAGTAGGGGGTTGGAGATGGTGTCGAAAGCCTTTGAGAGGCCTATAAACACTGCCTCTGCTAGTGAGCCAGAGTCCAGGGAGGAATGAAGAAAATTTGAAAATGCAGTAAGGGCAGTGCTGGTACTGTGACCTGCACGGAAACCATGTTGTTCATGGTAGAGGATGTTGTATTTGGTCAGGTAATCTGTAATCTGGGTAGCCTCCAGTTTTTCTAGGGCTTTGGAGAGGGGTGGGAGGATGGAGATTGGCCGGTAATTTCCAGCTGTGGACCTGTCACCTCCTTTGTGTATGGGCGTAACTGTGGCAGTTTTCCAGGTAGAGGGGAATTGCCCCAGGCAGAGGGACTTATTGAGCAAGCTAGTTAGTGGGGTAAGGACCTGATCCAGAACTTGGCGGAGGATACTGGGGTCCAGGGAGTCACTGCCGGTATTATTGCTCTTTAGAGCTTTAAGCAGGTGTGGCCTGACCTCCCGGGGAGTTACCTTGCGTAAGTGGAAACTAGAATATTGAATGACTGGGGCAGGTAGGGAGGAAGGAGAGTCAAAGAAATCTCTAGGGAGGACCGAACTAAGGTCTGTGAAGGATGAGTTGAGGAAGATGGCTATGCAGGCAGGGTCGGTGGAGATAGAGCCTTCAATGGTGATCTGAGAGGGGGGTGGGGAGCGCACACTCCCATTTAGTTGTTTAATGTTGTCCCAGAAAGTTTTCACATTCCCCCAGACTCAAAATGGAACTTGTTTGTACTAGAGTCACCACTGCTTTCAACAACCGTGACGGCGTAGCACAGAATGATGACCGCTTTTGACATAGAAACTTGAAAACACAGAATTTGATGGCAGCTAAGGACTGCCTGGCCCACCCAGTCTACCCATTTTTCCCTACCTACAGTATCACCAGAGACCCTACTTGATCTCTGGCTCTTTCCCCCTCCCACCATTCTTTTCTATTAAGCTTCCCTTATGCCTATCCCATGCATTCTTGAACCCCATCTCTGTTTTTGTCCCCATCACCTTGGCTGGTAGGCTGTTCCATGAATTCACCACCTTTTCTGTGAAGAATTACTTCCTCACATCTTTCCTGAAACTCCTACTTATTTATCTATTAGAAGATTCAGAATTACAATCCTTTGAGTCGAAGACTAATTTTCAAAGGCTCCACGTCCATGAGAAACAAACAAGAGTGATAACAACAAGCAGACTATTAGCGTTACAGGACAGTAATATAGAGAAGCAGCCTATACAAATTGTTAGCTAAGCTGTTCCCTTAAACATAGGGAATAGTTATTGTCAGAGGTAACAGGGGCAGTCAAGGCATAAATGACTTTGTCAAGCATATCAATAGTTAGGCAAGTTACATGTTACAATTTATATACAATTATATACAGTTACACATAAATTAGCTGCTACACTGGCAGCTTCTTGAGGACAGAATATGCTCTTTGAGGGCTAGCTTGAAGGTCCAATTTTGGGGGAGGGAGGTAACAGTTGGTGGGAGTTCATTATACTATAACGGGGCTCAGTAGGAGAAGGACCTTAGAGCTAGGGAGGTCCTGGCTCTTGTTAGGGCCCACACCTGTTCGCAGACAGTGCAGGTGTTCATGTTGGTATGTGACGAGACGAGAGAGGCAGATATCCCCAAAGGGGTAAGCCCCAGGTGGATTTTTTTGGGCGAGGAGGCACGTTTGATATAGGTTCCAGGTTTATAGTATGCCCCCTTGTTCTTGTGCATCTTTTGTTCTGAAAAATACTTCCCTCTTGTGCCTTATTCACCCCAGTGAGGTATTTAAAGGTCTCTATCATATCCACCCTCTCTCTCTCTCTCTCCTCTCTTCCATGTTGTACATATTGGGTTCCTCTAGTATCTCCTTCTAGGGCTTTCGATGTAGACTACTCACCATTTTTGTTGCACTTCTCTGGACCACTTCCACTCTGTCTTATGTCCTTCTGGAGATATGGCCTCCAGAACTGTACACAGTATTCTAAGCGAGGTCTTACCAGCGATCTGTACAGGGACAGCACCACCTCCCTCTTTCTGCTGGTGAGTCCTCTTCCTATGCACACCAGCATCCCACTAGCCCTCCCAACTGCTTTGTTGCACTGTCTGGCCACCTTTAGGTCATCAGAAATTATTACCCTCGGGTCTCTACTGCTTGGTGGTCATCAGTAACACTCCCCCCATTTTGTACTCTGCCCTGGGTTTCTGTGCCCTACATGCATTATTTTGCACTTTTTTTGCATTAAAGCCCAGCTGCTGTACTCTTGACCAGTCCTTAAGTTTTCTCAGGTCTCTTCTCATCCTTTCCACCCCCTCTGGAGTATCTGCCCTGTTGCAGATTTTGGTGTCATCTACAAAGAAGTAGAACTTCCCCTCTATCTCCTCTGCAATGTCACCTATAAAGACATTAAGGAGGACCAGTCCCAGCACAGATCCCTGAGTCACCCCACGGGTCACCCTTCCCTCCTTGGAGTGAACTCCATTTACCACCACCCACTGCCTTCTATCTCCTAACCAATTTCTTAACCAGTTTCCCACTTTTTGACCCACTGCTAGTCTATTCAGCTTGAATAATAGTCTTCTTTGTAGAACAGTGTCAGATTCCTCATTGAAATTTAGATAGTCAATATCCTCCACTCCACACTGATCTAATTCCTTGGTTACCCAATCCATGCTGATCCATAATGTGAATACATGCTGTCTCGGGTGTTGTAAACTATTAGAGTCAAGCTGTTCCACTATCCTCTGCTTTAGCAGTGATTCCATTAACTTTCCCACCACCAGTGTGAGACTGACTGGTCTATAATTGCCAGCTTCCTCCTTGCTACCACTTTAATAAAGTGGGACTACATCCATCCTCCTGCAGTCCTCTGGAACCATTCCTGTTTTGTTTTGAGTGAGCTGTTAAATAGGACTGTCAAAGGTGCAGCCAGTACCTCCCTGAGCTCCCTCGATACCCTAGGACCTAGGATGTACCCTGTCTGGTCCCATTGCTTTGTCCACTTTCAGATTAGCTAGTCTCTTAAGGACTCTCTCCTCTGAAAAAAGACTAGTGTCCACCTCCCTCCCTCTAGAGCTCCTGCTACATTTATGTGGCCTCTCCCCTTCAACCTCCTCTGTGAACTCTGAACAAAAGTATTTTTTCAGGATGTCTGCCTTTTCCTGGCCCCCTTCTGCACAGTCCCCCCATCCCTTTTTAATCTTATAATCTCTGCCCTGGTCTTCCTCTTTTCACTTACATACTTAAAAATGTCTTGTCCTCTCTTGTTACCGCCTCGGCTAGTCTCTCTTCAGTTTGTGACTTTGCTCTCCTTACTGCTTTCCCTGCTTCTCTCTGTTTCTCCTGATACACCTCCCTATCATCCTCCCTCTGTGTCTCCTTGTATCTTCTGAATGCCACCCTTTTAGCATTTACCTTTTCAGCTACCGCTTTTGAGAAGCGTAACAGTCTCTTTTTCCTCTTACTTTCACACACTTGTTTGACGTAGAGGTTTGTTGCCTTTAGTATGCCCCTTTTAGCTTCACCTGCTGTTCCTCCACCCCATCTAGATCATTCCCCACTGCCAGGTATTCCCTGAGGCTTTCACCCATCATAATACAATCGTCTCTTCTGAAGTCCAGTACCCTCACTCTTGTATGGTTCAGTTCTGCAGCTATCCTTATATGGAACCACATCGTATGATGTTCAATGGTCCCCAGGTGGCCTCCCACCTTAATGTCTGGAACACTGTCCCTGTTAGTAAGTACCAGGTCCAGTATTACCCTATCATGCATTTGCTGACTAGTTGCCTGAGGAATGCCCCCTACAGGGAGTCCAGGATGTCCCTGCTTCTATTTGAAACTGCAGCTGGAAAGCTCAAATCTATATCTGGGAGATTAAAATCCTCCACCAACAGCCCCTCTCTTTTTCTGCCATCTTGCTAATGGCTTCCACAGTACCTTATCTAACTCCTTCCCCTGCACTGGAGGTCTGTTGATCACACCAGTGTGAATAATGACTCCATTTGCCTTTCTCGGGGTGACTCCCAGTACCTCTGCCCCACCCTGTTTCTCCTGTATCTCCGTTGCTTTTATGCTTTCCTTCACATAAAGCACCACACACCCACATTTTCTTCCCAACCTGTCCTTTCTGAACAGAGTATAGCCAGGTATGGCCATGTCCCAGTCATGGTTTTTAGTGCATCACGACTTGATAATGGCCACAATATCCAGGCTGGCCTCTCTCTTGATGGCCTCTAGGTCTGGAATCTTATTTCCTAGACGTCTAGCATTCGCACAGATGGCCTTCCAGATGTTACCATTCTGATTATTAACCCCTTTTTTTCTTTTTTGCCTTCCTTCCTTAATCCATCTGTTTTTACTGATCTTGTTTCCTTTTCCTTCATTTCTACCATCCTGATTTCTTTATTAATTTGCACCCCAAGGTACTCATCTCCCTTCAGGTTCTCTCTTCTTCCTATGTTAGTCTGTGGTGGGGATAGTTACTGCTACTCCAATCTATTCCCCCCCAGCTAGTTTAAATGTTCATCTAAGTAGCATTTAAACCGATCACTAAGGACTGTGGTTCCCCTTTCGGATGAGTGCAGGCCATAACTCTTGCAACGGCCTTTATCCCTCCAGGTTGAACCCCAGTCCACAATGTAGCCAAACCCCCTCCTCTCTGCACTATTCCTTTCACCATGAGTTGAAGCTCCTGGTGTAGAGATCCCTCTTTTCCCCCTTGTTGTATACAGCACCTCTTCAAAAGCCACTGAATCTGCTACCTGCCTAAGACCTTTCCCTAGCTCCCTGAACTCTCTCTGAACTAACCCAGCTCATTCCCTAGCTAGGTCATTCGTGCCCAGGTGGACAATGACATCCATGTCTGCCTCCCTTTCTGCTGCCCTAGCAATCTTTGGTATCCTCTCCCCATCCCTTCGGGCCAATGCTCCAGGTACGCACCTAAGCTCTCTCTCCCACCTCCATTTCCTATTTCCAGATTTATTCTCCTCACAATCCAGTCCCCCACCAGAAGTTGTTTTTCTCTTCCTATGGAGTCCTTTATCACCCTTCTTGGTGTCTCTGCTATGATGATGGAGAGCACCCACATCCTTACTGGTCCTTACCATGGGTGCATTCTTCATGTGTGCCACTCCACCAGAGGCTTAGGAATGATGCATTGGTACCAGTTGAGGAATGTGCCTCTGACCTACAACTCCCACTCTCCCAGAGTCCACCTGCTCCTCATTCTAGGCACTCTCTTAGGTAACAGAGTCAGATTTGGTGGCCCCTGGATGGGAGAAGAGGTTTCTTGCATCCTAGCCAAATCAGCCTGGAGTCTATCAATCTCCTCCCTCAAACCAGAGAAGTGCATGCAGACAGAGCAGTACCATAGTCTCCAAACGGTCTCTCTGAAAACTGTTGCCCCATAACCACTGCACTGCCCCACTCCCAGCATTCTTAATTCCTACACTTCCCTATGATGTTTGGAAATTCCTATCTATCCCTACCCTGGTAGGGTGTAACTAGTATTACTCCTTTTGTTGTTTATGTCCCTTGTTCGCCTATCCTAGATAAGGTGTTGCTCCTATACCCTATTTTGGCCTACCATTTTGCCTTCCACCAGTCCCTCATGTACCTTTAACCCTGATCGGGTGTTAAGTTTTCCCTCTTTTTTTTGGATGTCTTTGGCCTTTAATACCTACTCTAGATAGGTAGGCACAAAACTGTTTGAACACCTACCCTAGTTAGGGTGTTGCTCATATTCTCTATTTTGACCTACCTTTTACCTTTAAGCTGGGGCACAGCATTTCTGCCAAATGCTGCCCCACACTTTTGCCTCCAGTGTGTCACCCTTATGTTACAGCCCTTAGCTTAAGGACTGCAGTGGAGGACTGCTAGGCTGAAGCCAAATAAATAATATTGGATCATGCCCACTCACAACAGCAAGCTCCCAACTGGAGCAGGGGGCAAACAAGGAAGAGAGAAGTCAAGCTATCAGGAAGACTGCTGGATGACAATCAGCAGTCACAGATCATTCTGGCAGGGAAGACCTTTAACTTTTTCTTTTTTTAAGTCCCTCACCGCTGTATCATGGTCATAAAGTCATATTGCCCTGCTTGCGACATCACAACCATTTCTATGGCAATAGACTGTGATATCACAAACAAAAGATTATGGGTTCAGTTCCTGAAAAAGCATCAGCTAGAAGTGAACTGTATGTGTAGATCTTGAGTAAATTAAGAATGATTTGAAATTCTAATTTGTTTATTTGTTTAATGGGTTAGCACAACTGGAAATAAAATCTTTTTACAGGTGTGACCCACACAAAACAAACACATACAAGATACAAATACATAGCAAGACAAATTAAGAATTAAATGATTTTTCTAAGTTGAGTATAAGAATTAGTTAAAACACACATTCTGAGAGAGACAACAGATATAGGTACAAGTATTTGAAGACCCATAGTTAACAAATTCCTGATAAAAACAGGTACACTATTCCATGTTCTAAAAAATTAATCAAAACACAATCTAAGAGAGACTTCAAGTACAGATGCAAAGTATTTGAGAATGGCCCACGAGTTGTCAAGTTCCTTATAGTTACAGGTACACTATGCCATGTTCTAGTGCTAATAAAAGAAAAGGCCCTCTGCCCACATTTAGTTCTTCTTAAAGGAAGCCTCAAAGAGGCTTGATCTCCCTTATGTCTTGAAGGTGTACTCTGGTCAAAGTGCTGTAAGTGTCCCCAAAGGCCAGCTGGAGTGCCAGTTTGAGAGACTCCATATACAAATTTTGCCAGGACAAAAACAAAATTTAGATTTGGTGGTAACCAACCCATTTTTTTCAAATATTACACAGTGATGGGTACGACTAGGGGAAGACAGGGCATATTTTACCTAGTTTTTGTAACAAGGTTGACTTTTTAGACAGAAAATTTACAGAGACCTTATCTGTGACCAGGGAAGCATATATTAGAACAGGAAATAAACACTGATTAACTATAGCTATTCTAGTCTCATCTGTCAGAAATAATCTCATTCTGTATAGCATTCCTAGTTTGCCATGAATTTTAGATGTTACATAATTCAAATGGGCCTCAAAGTTTAGCGCAGGGTCTAATATAAGGCCCAAATATCTAAATGTGTCCACATTTTAAAAGGTGGTACCATCTAATGTCTTAACCTGAAGGCTGGAACTGAGAGATTTTAATTTAGAAGGTGTTCCACAAATACCATCGTTTTAGTTTTTATTGCATTTAGCACCAGCTTATTACAAGTCAGCCAGCGTTGAATATTACCCATCAAAATTATATTGGATTCATTAACAGTTTTGCCATAAGCATACACTACCACGTCATCTGCATACAAAACCAGCAAAACATTATCCAAGGCAACAGAAACCCCATCAGAATATAATAAAAATAAGATAGGGCCCAGTATGAAGCTCTGAGGGACTCCATACTTAACAAGAACCTTTTCAGAGACAAACCCCTGATATCTAACCATCTGAGATCTATTGTGCAAGTAATTAGAAAACCACATTACACCAGGAGGTCTCATACCCAGCATTTTTAACTTATTAATCAAGAGCTTATGATTAACCAGATCGAATGCCTTGGTCAAGTCCACGAATGCAGCCCCTGTTAAAAAACCCATTCTCCATTACCTTCAAGGACCACGTTCGTGGACTCGACCAAGGCAGTCTGTCCTGTGGCCTTTCCTAAAGCCATGCTGACTTCTAGAAAGCAATCTATAGTTATCGATGTATGCAACAAGTTGATTATACAAAATCCTTTTTTGTACCTTAGCAACAGCAGACAAAACTGAAATCGGTCTATAGTTGCCAAAGTCACTGAGAGCCTGATTTATGAACTGGGTCCACTAGAGAGTTCTTCCATACATCAGGAACCTCTGCAGTCATAAAAGAAAGATTAATCAATATAGCAATAGGATAGACCAAGACACTTGCTGCGTCCCGTAACAAATTAAGGGAAAGACCATCAAAGCCAGCAGAGCTATCTGGCTTAAGCTGCTTTAGGAGTTTATAAACCTCTGTAGAGGCAGTAACCTTTAGATAAAAATTAGGTTTGTTATTACTGCCAGGGACTTGAGCTAAAAAAGAATCGGAACTAGATATAAAATGTTTATCCAGGTCCCTAAACCTTCTATTAAATTCATTTGCAATTACTGGTGGGGAAGTAACCATATCAGTGTCTGATTTCATAGATGTTTCAGATTTTTTTTTTTTTTTACTTTAGTTATACTCCACTGCCTTGGGGAACTCTTTCCAGCATCCTCGGTGGTTTCCAGCTGCTACCTCCCACTGTGACATCCAGATCCTCTCCACTCGTGCCAACCAGCACCACCTCCAGTTCTGAAGCCCCCTGAAGGTGGGGCCATCCTATCCACCCAGGGTGCTCTATCTCAAGGGCAAACTGCCAGGTGCACGAGAGGCCCCTTGGCGAGGAAGCCAGTCTAGTACTGGAAGTGTGGGCTGAGAAGCTGAGGTGCCTTCACCTATCCCCAGGAGTGGGGATTTTCTGCTTTGTTCTGTGGTTCCTGTCCCTCAGAGAATGGCTTGACAAAGAAACGTTATGCCACAACTCCGCGCCCTGCATCCGTGGCATCGCTATGCCGGGTGCCTTCGTTTGCCACCAGAGGCTGCTCCAGGAGTGATCACTCCCCAGAACCCTCCCCAGGAAGAGAAAGCAGTCCTCCGGATGCTCAGTCTCTTCTCTCCCCCACCGACCCTTGCTGACCCGGGCTCATTCCTGAACCCGGGTCACCAGCTTGGTACGAGGTGTGGCGTCCAGCGCCTCAACCCTCAGTGCCACTGGGCCGGCCTAGATGTTTCAGATTTAATTATGGGATTAATTAGATTCTTAATAGTAGCCCAAAATTTCTTACTGTCCAATAGCCCATCAATTTGCTTCTGTCTCAGAAATCTGATTTTTGCTGATTTAATCTGAACCTTATACCTGTTGCATAAACATCGGTAATCCTGGAGAGCAGTCATAGTGCCCAAGTTCTTGTAATGTTTCCATGCATTATCCCTAGTACGCATTAGTTTAAATAAAGAGGCATTAAGCCACCCGGCTTTTTTCCCTGAGTTATGTCTCCTAACAAATGGTGCCACTTGGTCCAAAACAGCTGTAAATTCATGAATAAGAAAGTCTAAAGCACTATTTATATCAGGAATTAAATGTAAATATGATCAGTCAACCCCTCTCAATTTCTTGCAAAACAAATGCTGATAACAATAATACTTTTATTTATACCGTGCCTTTCCATTTTCAAGGCACCTTACAATTTAAAACACTTTAAAACAGACTTTAAAATCCGAAATCTTAACATAAATAAAAAGACTTAATCAGAATATAATTCAATTTTCATGATCATAATCATGAAAATTTCTAGAAGTCTTAGTTACAGGTTCAGGTTTCTTAGGATCCTTATGGAGTCGTAAATAAAAAAATGGGCTATGATCACTTATAGAATCGGCTATGACACCACATTTCAAAATATGATTTGATTTGTTAGATGATATCCAGTCAATAACAGTGTGTCTACCATTTTTTACATTTAACCTAGTAGGTAAATTAATTATATTTTGCAGACCAATGGGGTCTAACAAAGCACCCAGCTTTAATACCTCAGATCCCACCCAATTTGAATTAAAATCCCCCAGTCACAATTTTTCACCAACAGCTTTATAATATAATTTTTCAGTGAACTCTAATAAACCTTCATTTCTAGTACTAGGGGGAATATAAGTACAACAGATGGTTAATGTTTTAGTATGACCCAAAAACCTGTAATGCCAGATGTTTGCCATAGAGCATACTTTCCTTAAACAAACATTTTTCGGTGACCAGAAAATTATTCTTCACATAAAACATAACCTCCACATGCCTCCCTGTAACTCTATCTTTTCTGTAACATTTATAACCAGGGAGATGTATATGATCATTAGAAACACTTGGCGTGAGCCACGTTTCACTCAGTGCTAGTATGTCAGGCGCATACATCCCAACCCAGGCCTCCATCTCATGCAACTTGGGGAACAGGATCCGAACATTGAAGTGCATGATCCACATACCAGTCAGATTGTATCTAAAATAACCTGCATCAGCAAGATCATTATGGACTGGTTCCGGATTAAGTTCTACATCACCAGCAAGTAGTAATAGAAAAAAAAAACAAGAACCATGCCCCCCAGGTCAACCTGTCTGTTACAACACCACCCTTTCTGCCTAGAAACAGTATAGCCCAGACAGTATCCCAGAGACTTATAGTTAGAACCCATGATGTCACCATACCTCACAGTATACTTATAAACATTAGAGGGAAATATGTCTTCAGCTTTATCAGCATGGGGAGTAGACTGGGCAATTTGGTTAAACAAAACATCCGTAAATAAAATAGTACAAACATAAAAAGATGCTACCACAATCCCACTTCCTGGCATAATTACATATAAATCTACAAGTCAAGTCCTGATCAAAAGACTTTCAGTCAGCATTTCTGTCCCCGGTCTTATTCTGGTCTGACTCTGGACTGACTTCTTGCAAGTCCACTTTGCCTCCCCACTTAGCCGCTGCCACGCAGACACTGCCATGCTGGCAAAACTGTAGCTTTTCAAGTCTGTTGCCCCTCGGTGCCTGAAGCTGACACCAGCAGGATTTGGGGAGCAAGTACAGAGATCAAGGGCTTCTGGTGCAGTTAATTAGTAACAAGCAATCAGTCTATGGCAACATTATATACGTGCTGGAGCAACAAATTCTCCCAAGATAGCAGCAAAATCCAGGCCTTTATCATCTGTTTGTAAGCAGGCTCACATACAACAGTCTCAATCTCAGTTAAAGCAGCACACACACTTCTGGGTTCAATATTGCACTCAGGAAATATAAAATAGTATGCAGAATGACAATTAGACAATTCAGATGCAGCCAACAGGACAGTACAGAGTGCATCCAACCATCATAGCAGCACCACACAGCTCTTCAGAATGACATGTAGAGTGGCACAAAAGTTAGGGAACACTGTGCTTTTGGTTTCTTGCTTAAGGGCATGGTCAGAGCTACCAGAACACGATCAGTTCCAGGGAGTGGGGGAATCGCACATTTTTTTTGTTGCTGACATTACCATAAGGGCTTAATGGAGTGCCCGAAGATGTGAGATGCAGAATTACTTCAGCTTCTAATTTCTACCTCTTCTATGCATTCTATGCCTGCTATAATGTTTTATTTGACACACTTTTCATGTGAAGGGTTAATATTGCTTAGCAGTATTGTTGCCCAATCCCCCCCACTCTCTCTCGCTCTCTCTCTCTCTCTCTCTCTCTCTCTCTCTGTCTCTGTCTGTCTCTCTTTCTCTCGCTGTCTCTTTCCTTACAAATGGACACAAAGAGAGAAAGAGAGAGTTTGGGACAGACTGTTATCTCGGTGGTTGACAATTCAGTGTGCTCCAAAAAGCTCCAAATGAGAGCACTAAGCTGTCTCGTGACTGCCATTACAACCAGCCATGTGTATAATAACAGTAGATTACAACACGGCTTGTAGGGTGTAATTACCCTATCAGTAATTATAGTGTAGTTGCATCTTGAAAAGATTCTTGAATAGTGCTCACACTTGGCCTGCTGTAGCTATTCTTGTAGGGCCAGAACATTTTCATAGCTGAAATGGTCTAGTGCAAAAGCCATTAAAAAGTTCTGAGGCCCTGTAAACAGTCACACTAGAGTTCCATAAAATTGTTCAAGGGCAACTTTGCAGCAGAGTTTTAAGTTGCACCTCTTTGTGCCAAGTAAGAAAGATCACAAGTGTTTCCCAACACAGGTCAGTGCTCCAGCAGAGGGAAGATCATTAGGGGGGGAAGGGGAGACATAGTTAATGAGGGCACTGGTATACAGAGAGGGGCTGTGCTATACACAGCAGCTCTCTGGTACCCTCACCCACCAGTCAAGAGGCATGATGACCCCAGGAGCAGAAGAACTGCTGAGAGCAGTTCTATACAGGGTTTCTGCTTTGTGAGAAGGGTTAGGTACGACACACTAATAATCATGAGAACTAGGCTGAGGAGGTGCATTGGGTACCAAGGAATGTAATCCATCCCCAGAGGGATTTTGAGGCCACTGGACCAGCAGAGAAGACCATGAAGGAATAACAAATTACACAGTGCAGTCATCATGATACTGTGCACCTGGTGCCGTGCCATGGGTCAACCCCAGTTGCTGCTGCTCTTCCAACATGCTAGTGGTCAAACAGCCTATATGTGTCCACTAACATCTGGAATGGCAGTTTGTATAATCATATGAAGCACCACTATCACAGGGAACAATCCACCCCCTGCAGATAGAGGTACCTGTGTATGGCAGATTTGGTGGGCTGCAATATAGAAAGTCCTTTACACCTCAGATACCACCAGCCATCACTGCAACTGTGTATAGTGCCCTGGTCTTCACCATTGCTGTAACAGTGAAGTGGATAGGCATAAAGAAAAGATTTCTATGACTTGCCATGTGCAGTAAGGTGAATGTGGAGTGTCAACATTTTGAACAGCACACAGCTTCCTGACACTGCTTACAATCAAGGTACATTTATACTTCAGCACCACTGATTAACTGTTATATTAGCAGCACGGAGAGTAAACTGATTGGAAGCTTGGGAACCACACTTCCCAGGCATGTCATAGAATGACGAGATGCTGATTGCGTCTGTTCCCACAGGGCATACGACTGTTATATGCTAACCACACCCCCTTGGGAGCATGGCTGTCATACAGACAGTATCCACACCCCCTGGGAGTATGACTGTCATATGATGACCACATCCTCTGGGAGTATGGCTGTCATACTATAACCACACTCATTGGGAGTATGACTGTCATATGATAACCAAACCCCCTGGGAATATGACTGTTTTAAGGTAACGACACCCCCTGAAACAATGACTGTTGTATAAGAACCATACCCCTGGTGTAGCCCTATTGTTATGTAGATGCCATTTTCTTTTAATGGGAAGTGATTTACACATGTTACCTCACAAATCAAAAAAGTCAGACACTGCTGGCTTGGTGGCACTGAGGGTTGAGGCACTGGAAGCCACACCTCGTGCTACACTGGCGACCTGGTTTTGGGAACAGACCCGGGTTGTCAGGGGTCGACAGGGGAGAAGGAGGATCGAGTATCCCGTGACACCTCTCCTCTCTCTGGGGTGGGTAAGGGATCTACGTCGCTCTGCAGCAGCAACTGGTGGAGGTCAGGGGCACTTCAAGAAGTGGCTTACAGCTTGGGATTGGAGTGCGGCAGGCGTAGGCATGCAGTGCATTAATGCCATTGCACATCCGGCTTCAAGGGGAGAAAATCCAGGTGGAAAATTGTGGGGCAGTTGTGGCGGCTGATGGCCATGCACCATGCTCTGGACCTGAGAGGTGCGCCCCCCTAGGTACTGGATTCAGCTCCCCATAGGGAGGGACTCTGCGTGTCAGTCTGCATGGAGGAGAGTGTGTTGCTGGCCAGACTGGGTCGGCGGCCGGACAACCTGTCAGCCCGCTCCGAAGAGGTAGGAGGTGATGAATGTCGATATAAAAAAAGAAAGTCAGACATAAAACCATTGCCATTCTTAGATTTAATTCCAAATATGGGGGCACTACTGTACTCCCTCCACTATAAGCTGTCGAGGCCAAACTTAACCCCATAGTTGTATATGTAGTTGAAGTGTGGAGCCAGCACTGTCCTCGCCAACTTGAGGTCCTATTCTCTTTATTTTACTGATCGCTATGAAAAAACTCTTAAATCTTGGTCTGAGTATATACGATGACTAGAACTTCAAAGGCTGCCTGTTGAAACATTCATAAAGCTAAGGATGGCAAATTACTGGATATGTGCAACTGATGGATAATCCCTGACTAAGTGTCTTGCTGAAAAAAATAAATAGAATTACTCACATACTAGTGTAGCCCAGGCACTGTGTGCCAGTGGGCTGCCACCCCTACCTGCTGACCTTCACACAGGTTAAGGGGCCAAGTCCTGCTACAGTGGTATTCAGGGGTTCTATCCCAAAGAAATAATATAGCATGGTGCCTCCACCCAGATCAAATTGCCATGGGCCAGGTGTATAGAAACATAGAAGTTGACAGCAGGAGGAGACCACCAGGTCCATCTAGTCTTCCCATTGCCTTTTAGCCTAACCTTCTAACTACCCTTGGGTTTGAGGGTTCTTTTGTATTTGTTCCAAGCATTCTTGAAGCCTACCAGAGTGCTTGTCCCCACCACCTCTGTAGGCAGGATGTTCCAGGCATCCAACACTCTTTCTGTGAAGAAAAACTTCCTGGTATTGGTGAACTACCCTCCTTGCAGCCTTAGATCATATCCCCTGGTTCTGCTGCCCTTCTTAAATTGGAAGAGATCATCTATTTGCACCTGGTTTATGCTTTTATGTACTTGAATGTGATCATGTCACCTCTCTCTCTCTCTCTTCTCTGTTCCAGGGAGTACATGTTCATTTTTTCAGTCTATCACCATAGCACATCTTGTGCAGTCCCTGAATCATTTTTGTTGCCCTTCTCTGCACCGTCTCCACATGGTCAATCTCCTTTTGGAGGTGCGGCCTCCAGAACTGGACGCTGTACTCCAGGTGAGGCCTACCCAGTGATCTGTACAGTGGCAGGATCACTTCCCTCTTCCTGCTTGTGATTCCCCTCCCAATGCATCCCAGCATACCGCTGGCCTTTAATGCTGCCTTCTTACACTGTTTACCTACCTTCAAGTTGTCTGAGATAATGATTTCCAAATCATGCTCTTGGGTGGAGGTAGCTAGTCTTTCCACTCGAAGGTAATATGACTGGCACTGGTAATATGCGATTCTGATCCACAAGAGTGGTAGCAGGGAGGAGGCAGGGAACTATAGACCAGTCAGTCTTACCTCAGTAGTGGGCAAGATTATGAAGGCACTCCTTAAGGAAAGGATAGTGCAACACCTGGAATCCCTAGGAGCACAGGATCCAAGACAGCATGGGTTTACAACAGGAAGGTCCTGTCAAACTAATCTCATAGATTTCTTTGAATGGGTAACCAGAGTGGTGGACCAAGGGTGAGCAGTTGATGTTGCCTACCTTGACTTCAGCAAAGCTTTCGATACTGTTCCACATAGAAGATTGATTAATAAGCTGGGTAATCTCGGGGTGGGTCAGAAGTTGGTCAACTGGGTGGCAAACTGGTTGACAGGCAGAAAACAGAGAGTGGTAGTAAACGGTATACAGTCAGAAGAGATGCAAGTTACAAGTGAGGTACCTCAGGGATCAGTCCTGGGGCCAGTCCTCTTCAATATCTTCAACAGTGACATTGCAGATGGACTGGAGGGTAATGTTTGTCTGTTTGCAGATGACACCAAGATTTGCAACAGAGTAGACGATACAGATGGGGTGGGCAAAATGAGAAGAGATCTGGATAAACTGGCAAAATGGTTGGAAGAGTGGCAACTGGGGTTTAATACAAAGAAGTGCAAGATCATGCACAAAGGGAAGAGAAACCCTGAAACCACCTATAGGCTGGGAGGGGAGTTGCTGGTAGTCACAAGGGAAGAAAGTGACCTGGGCATCATCATCATCACATATGACCTGAAATCATCCAAGCAGACTACTAAAGTAGTAGGTAAGGCTAGGGGAATGTTGGGGTGTATTAGTAGGGGTATCATAAGTCGTAAGAGGGAGGTAATAGTCCCTCTTTACAAGACACTGGTTAGGCCCATCTGGAGTACTGCATGCAGTACTGGAGGCCACACCTTCACAAGGACATTAACCAAATTGAGGCAGTCCAGGGAAGGGCAACCAAAATGGTGCAGGGACTGCATCAGAAAACATATGAGGACAGATTAACAGAGCTCAATATGTATACCCTAGAGCAAAGGAGGGAGAGAGGTGATATGATCGAAACATTCAAACACCTTAAGGGCATTAATAAGGTGAAAGAGTCTAACATGTTTCAATATAAGAAAAATAGCAGGACAAAAGGACACAGCATGAGATTAGAGGGAGGCCGATTAAGGGGTAATGTGAGGAAGTTCTTTTTCACAGAAAGGGTGGTGGATGCATGGAACGGCCTACCTCAGTAAGTGGTGGATAAGAATACAGTGCAGGGCTTCAAACAGGCATGGGATAGGCATAAGGGACCAATATAGATGAGTGTGAATAGATAGGCCATTGACAGAGCAAAGACCGATGGCTCATTCATAAGGTAGAAAAAGAAATGGGCAGACTGGATGGGCCTTGTGGTCCTTATCTGCCGTCAACTTCTGTGTTTCTATGGTACAACCCCCTGGGATGCTGTACCTGCCCACCTCAACTTCCAACCATCCAACATACTGGATGCCAAACAGTTTCCCAATATCCAGTACCACATACACTTTGTGACAGAGAGATCCTGCCACTCTTGAGGACCGACCTTTTCTTAAATCTTTTGCAACAGTTCTTCTATTTCTTAGCCTAATCTATCCTTTACAATTTCTAGTTCATAAGGTTGGCCACCTATGGGTGCCCCATCCCCTTTCCTGACTATACTATAGTGTCCCCTTTAATTTTCCTTTTCCCTCTCAGGTCCTCATACAGGGAGGTTATTGTGGTGACCTCCGAGCTGATGTAAAACAGGCTGTATTCCTTGTTGTTGGATTTAGTATGCAATAGCACTATGTCATAAAATACCTTGATGTATAGGTCTTATGTGTATGAAACCTGTAATTGTTGAAAATACCACAACACTAGGTGTTTTTGATAAAGGTAAAAAGTTACTAGGTGACTGTATTATAGGGGTAGAGATATTAGAAAACCCCTGTTGTGTTATTTCAATGCATGTACATTGCAGATTGTTTGAGAGGCCCTTTGGCACCATATATTCCTGCTTTAAGCTGAACTAGCCTAAAATGTCATTGTGATTTGCATATACGTCACATGATGCCTTGCATTGTGGGGTATGTGTGATGTTGTGACTAGGCTTTATTACCAGTGCCCCTTGGGGTAACCCTTGCCTCAGTGCTTCTGCACTCAGGTTTTTTATCTTTAGCTTGTTTTGGGGTTTTTCTTTTTTGAGCTCCCCATCACCCAGAAATGCAAGACCAACATAGGCATGGTGCCCTGATGTTAGTGTGTGCTGGGATCCACTAAAATAAAAGGGTGATTAGAGCAACAGTGCTGTGATGACCCAAATAAATTGCACACAATTTACCAACACCAATGCTGCTCCCTGCAGGTGGAATGGCAGGAGGACACTTCAGGTTCCCAAGAGGTGGATGTTGTCACCTAACAGAGAGGCGCGACTTGGTAATAGGTTTTAAATGCTTGACAGGCTTTATTCTTCAAACAAGGGGAAGGAAGACACGGTCACAGGGAAAAGAGGGGAACTATTATGTCTAATCTCCTGTATGAGGAGAACTGTAAAGTAAAATTGGCTGTAACAGCTGTACTATAAGAGCATCTCTAACTCTAAAGTCCTTGTAAGAGGGAGACTTTATGGCAAAACTGGCAGAATTGGCAAACTGACTGTTACAGCTATGCTATAAGAGCGTCTTATGCAAATCCTTCTAACTCGCCCCCAATGTGCATCTCTAATTGAGGCCTACTACCTGGAGTACTCCATACAATGAAACATACAGCATACTATAGCAAGATTCTATACATGTTACTAATGGTAATTTGTGCACATCCATACTTTCTCTGTCATCAGGAACAGAACAGGACCAAGGAAACTGGCATAACAAGGAACAGGTTGACTGGCTGGCCAATGCAACTTTGGGGACTTCTTGAGAAACTAGGGAGCTACAGAGAGGGTTTCTAAACAGACCAGGAGTTCCTCAGCCACACCCACCTCTCCTGGGTTGCCAGAGTTTAAGAATGAGCACTAAGATTTCCTCAGCTAAAAACCCAATAAGGGCCAACAGAACTGAAGCGCAAAGGATCCGGCCACAGTCTGCTGGTGGACAGCTGGGTTGAGATGACCAATACACTGGCTACACTGCCACAGCCTGCTTCTGGACTGCTGGGTAAAGAAGATGATGGGAGGACCCCACGGAAATCAGGAATCAGGATGAAGAAGTCTTCAGATGTTGGAGAACAACAGAGTTCTGGGCACCAAGGCCGGATGAGCCAAGGACTGATGTAAAACAATAAAAAGGACATTGACTCAGATAACTGGAACAGACATAGAAACATAGAAATTGTCGGCAGATAAGGACTGCTAGGCCCATCCAGTCTGCCCATAGGCCCTATACACCGTATGTGGCCACTGACCCTATGTGATCAATGGCTTTTCATCACTCCCTCCCCTTTCAAGCTTCCCTTGTGCCTGTCCCAGGCATGCTTAAACCCTCCACTGTGCTTGCCCCCACTACCTCCTGTGGTCCACTATTCAAGCGTCGACTACCCTCTCTGTGTAGGAAAACTCCCTCACATTACCTCTTAATCTACCCCCTTCCAGTTTCATATTGTGCTCCCTTATTCTAGTACTTTTTCTACTTTGGAAAAGGTCCTCCACCTGCACCTTGTTAATGCCCTTGAGGTACTTGAAAGTTTCAATCATGTCCCCCCCACTGTCTCCTCTCTTCCAGTGAGAACATATTGAGGTCCCTTAGGCTCTCCTCATATGTTTTGTATTGCAAGACCTGCACCATCTTTGTTGTCCTTCTTTGGATAGTCTCCACCTTATCTATGTCCTTGCACCGGTGTGGCCTCCAGAACTGCACGCAGTACTCCAGGTGAGGACTTACCAATGTTTTAAACAATGGCATCACCACTTCCCACCTCCTGCTAGTGATACCCCTGCCTATGCACCCCAGCATGCCACTGGCCGTCTCTGCCACTTATGTGCACTGCTTTGATACCTTAAGGTCATCGGGGATGATAATCCTTAGTCTCTTTCTTCTTCAGTGACAGTCAGTTCCCCCCAACCTGTAGCTGTCCCCAGAATTCCCTCTACCCAGGTGCATTATTTTGCACTTCTTTGCATCAAACCTCAGTTGCCACATCTCCAACCATCTTTCAAACTTCTCCAGGTCCCTCTTCATTTTCTGCACCCTTTCTGGAGTATCCACCCTGTTGCAGATTTTGGTGTCATCTGCAAACAGGCAGACCTTTCCTTCCAGCCCATCTGCAATGTCACTAATGAAGACATTGAACAGGACTGGTTCTAGTACTGATTCCTGTGGTACCCCACTGGTCACCCCCCTCTCCCCACATTGTACCCCATTTACCATCACCCTGTCTCTTGTCTGTTAACCAGTTCCTAACCCAGTTCACCACTTTGTCTCCCATGCCTAGACTACCCATCTTGTTAATCAGCCTTCTATGTGGGACAGTGTCGAAGGCTTTGCTCAAATCTAGGTAGACAACGTCTACCGCTCCTCCCTGATTTATTTCCCTAATTTATTAGATTCATTTGACATGACCTTTCTGCTGTGAATCCATGTTGCCTCAGATCCTGTGCACCACTGAATTCCAGATGTGCCACTATCCTTTTTTTCAGTAGCGTCTTCATGATCTTTCCCACCACTGAGGTGAGGCTGACTGGCCTGTGATTCCCCGCCTCCTCCCTACTGCCACTTTTGTTCAGTGGGACTACATGTGTCCTCCAGTCCTCAGGAATGACACCCATGTTGAGTGACTCTGAACAGGGCCACCAGAGGCGCTGCTAGTTCCCTTCACAGCTCCTTTAATATCCTCGAGTGGATGCCGTCTGACTCCATGGTTTTATTCACCTTCAACTTTGTGAGTTCTTCCAGAACTCTCTTTACTGTGAATGGACTGGTGTCCACTTCTCCCCCCACCATTGCCTCAGCAACTCAACTGTGGTTCTTGACCCTCCCCCTCCTTATTGGATACTGAGCAGAAGTATTTGTTCAGTATTTCTGACTTGTCTAGATTCCCCTCCTTACACTCTACCTCCTCCCCTTTGAGCCTCACATTCCCCCCCAATTTTTTTTTCCTCTCGCTGATGTACCGTAGAATGTCTTGTCCCCTGTTTTCACAGACCATGCTAAACCCTCCTCTGTCTGTGCCTTGACTTTCCTAGCAGCCTTCCCTGCCTCTCTGAGACATTCAAGGTACACCTCCCTGTCTTCCTCTCTTTGGGTCCCCTTATACTTCTGGAGACTTGCTCTTTTAGCCCTTACTTTGTCTCCCACCTCTTTAGAAAACCATAGTGGTTCCTTTCTCCTTTTCCCTTTGGCCACTGTCCTAATGCATTGGTTAGTTACCTCCAGAATAGCTCATTTTAGTCTCCCCCACTGTTCCTCCACCCCTTCCATTACCTCTACCTTCTCTAGGGATGCTTTTAAACATCTTCCCATTTCACTGAAATCCGCCGTCCTGAAATCTAATACTTTTGCCCTTGTGTGACTTAACTGAGTCCCTGTCTCCATGTCAAACCACACCATGTGGTAGTCGCTGGATTCCAGCTGCCCTTCCACCTGGATTTTTTTTTGACTCTGTTCCCATTGGTCCATAGCAAGTCTAGAATCGATTTGTCCCTGGTTGGCTCGTGCACCAGTTGTCTGAGCCCAGCTCCCTGCAGGGATTCCAGGATGACCGTGCTTCTGGCTGAAGCAGCAGCCTGGGTGGTCCAATCCACATCCAGCATATTGAAATCTCCCATCAACAGGATTTCACCTTTAGCTGCCATGTTGTGAATTTTCTCCACTAGTACCATGTCCACTTCCTTCCTCTGTGCCAGAGGTCTGTAGATCACCCCCGTACGTATTGCTATGCCATTTTCTGGTTCAAGGTGACCCACATTGCCTCGGCCTCCCCCTGCCTTCCCTGTACTTCTGTAGCCTTTATGCCTTCTCTGGCATATAGGGCCACCCCTCTCCCTTTTTACCTTCCCTGTCCCTTCTGAACGGTGTATAGCCTGGTACATTGACATCCCAGCTGTGAGTAGCAGAATACTATGTTTCTGTTATTGCTGCTGTGTCAAGGCCTGCATCTGTCATCAAATTGTCCAGATCTGGAACCTTATTTCCCAGACTTCGGGCATTTGTGAACATGATCTTCCATGTTTTGCTCCCTGCCTTCCCTCTGTTCCTGTTTGCTTACCTTCTGGCTGAGTCCAGAAAGAAACAGCCAAGGACCCCTTTACGCTATGTTCAGAGGACAAGCCCCAAAGAAATGAGAAAAAAAAAAAAGTAAGAAAAAGCAATCTGGATACCACCACAGTGGAGGCAACAAAACAAAAAAATGGATGGCAGACTTTGCACTGGGCCAGGCCGTACACTGGGGACTGTTCGAAGAAAATAATAAACATGACGTTGCAGAGGTACGGCTATGGACATGGCTCTTCTTTTCAGGAGTACTGCTGCAGACAGATTCTGGAGTGCACCTATGGAATACCTCATCGGGGCTTGCTGAACATGGATTCAGAAACACACTGGTGAAATTTCTCTGAAGGATTTCTGAAGACTGATTCAGAAAAACACTGGTGAAATGTCTCTGAAGGGTTGCTGAAGACTGATTCAGAAACACATTAGCACAGGATACTGGCACAATGCAATTAAATGTCACAGTTCCAACAGTGTTGCTCAATGTCTCAGTTCCAACAGTTTTGTTCAACATCAGTCTCTGAATGCACAGACCACAGTAAATAACAGGCATTTGGTTGCTTTTATCAGGGCACTTCCTTGGAGCAGCCCTTGCTAACTGTTGACCTAACTGCAGTGGTGTCCCTCTAACTAAAACGGGCTCTCCTGCTACTGTGGGTACATTGGCGGCTAAATGCTGGATGGCCTCCTTGGACTGTGAGGTACACTAGTTGGATAGGCCCCCTTACAGATACGCTGAGCCTCTTTTAAACAACTAGCCTATTGTGACTGGCTAGGCCCTTTGAATACCTGTGGACCTAAATGGCTAACAGGCCCCTATAACACCTGTGGGCCTATATGGCTGACTAGGCCCCTTTAAATAACTTGGGCCTTGTTGTCCCTTTAAATAACTTGGGCCTGATGCACTTTTAATTTAATATTGGGCCTAGCTGCCCTTTTTAATCACTTGGACCTATGCAGGGTCTGCCTGTCACCCTGCGTCTGCCACACCGTTGCTCTGCCCTTGATTTAAATATTTAAACACTTTCTCCTTTGGGACTACTGGCTGGGACCCTTCCCTGGGCATTGTCACATCCAGTATGCACATTTTGCTCCCTCCTGCCCTTGCTCATCGTCTGTTTTACTTTGTACCTAAAAGGAAAAAAATACTTTTGCTTTCTTTCTGGTGGTCAGCACTTTGCTGATGTGCTGCCGCCGAATCATCGCCCCAGGCTGGGGTGCAGGGAAGCTGGATTGGGAGGTGGGAGAAGTTGCTGGAAGAAGGAGGGTTTTCGGGCAGTTGAGTGGTCAACCAGGAACCTTGCAATGTCCTAGACTTAGAGCACACGATGCGGCACTGTTACTGCCGCCTCCGGGGGACCAAAACTTTACTTTTACCACCTCACCAGACTGCAGACAGAGGAGCTACAGGGCAGGGGAGAAGAGAAACACAGCGCAGCCCTCAGGGCAGCTTCAACCTCTACCAGGTAAGCCTATTGGGTCCCAATTCACTGTCTGTGTCCTCTCTCCTCACTGCTGCTGTTTCAATTGACTTAAAAAGATGAACGCCCTTCAAAAAGTTACATTCAGGGTTCCGGTACTAGAACCTTGACCTCCTGGCTGTCAACCCTTTTTCTTTGAAAACAAAATGTCACACGCTGCCTGCTCTCGTGGGGGGGGGGTTCTAGGAGCAGGAGTAAGCAACCACAACAGAGAGAACTTTTTTTAAATTAAAAAAATACTGTTGCTGCCTGGCAAAGGGAACATTGACAGGGGGCCCTAGCACACTGTCCCCATATGGCCCCTGTTGCCCATTTATTTATTTATTTATTTTTTTGAGTTTTTGTTGACCGGGTAAGTGCACTAGACAAATTCTGCCTATTTTCAGGCACGACCCTGGGAGGGGTAGACAGATGAATGTCAACTGACCTTGAACCAGATTAAACTGTTGGGGTCTTTACTTTACTGGGGCACCTTTTTTACTTTCTGTTGTGCCAGCTTTGGGGCACTACATGAGGAATGAGATAATTTTTACTAAAGAGAAAGATCTGTAGATCACTGGGTCAGTAGGTGCTGACTAAGTGCAGAGGAAGGACATGCATAATCTGTTGCTGCAAACTGATATATTGAAGAAGAGATATTGTATTGCTTAAGGTTATCCCCTGTGTTTTAAATAACAATCTCACAGAGATTGTGTGTTGAACCTGAAGTTCTGTGTCTGGTCCATCTGTTATCCCACAACCCTTCCGCAGTCTTAGTTTTAGAAGTGGGATAACTTGCTGGAAACGTCTTGACTGGGCTAGGGAGACGTTTTTTAGTAGATATTGCCAGATAGCACAGTGGTTTAAGGCTCTGAGCTGCAAATTTGGTGACATCCAGCAGACCAGACCTGGGTTTGAATCCCACAGCTTCCACTTGCATACTGTGTGACCTTGAGCAAGTCACTTAACTTCCCTGTGCTCCCAGGTTGCACAAAAAAAAAAAAAAGATATCCCTGGTGGATCGATGCACCAGGAGTTACCAGAGCAGAACCTGGAGAAGAAAGCCCATGGAGTTCTGACCCAGACCATGGTCGACAGACAGGAAGAGAAGCTGCTGCCTGGATGAGACCTGGGAGCTTGGAGGAAGGCCAATCCTGAAGATGATGAAGAAATGCAAGAACCACTTCTCCACCAGTTTTAAGACAAAGTACATTGAAATCAATGTACTTCGCCTCACTTTGCCTTGTTTTTTAGCACCAAAGGTGAATTTTGCAGTGCTTCATGGGATTGCAGGTCACATGGGCTCTAGAGTGTTCTGCACAGCCTCAGTTCTGTGTAGTGTTTGTGTAGTGGAAGGTGGAGACAGTTTCCTCTCAGAGCTCTGCGATTCAAATCCTCTAAAAGCTGTTAGAAAAAGCATTTTTGAGCTTTTTTTTTGCTCACAGTTTAGTTCATTGATTATAGGAAACCATCCTGTGCTCATATCATCGAGGGTTTATTGTTTGTGTGTGGATTTTGAATGTTAATTTAGAACAGTCAGTCTGTGTACTGTGAAGTGTGCTTTGGGGAGGGGCATATCTGTGGTGTAGGTAGATTAACTGGGAGAAAAGGCAGTCTTTCTGTTTTGGTTATATTTTCTTGTATAACTGTGTTAATGTACACACAGTAATATTTTCAGTAATTCTTGACTTTTTGCTGATTGTTGTGGTGCAGCAGTGTATAATTTCAGTTTGTTTAAAACATTTGGTTATGTTACTAAAGGTTTTCAATTTGCTACGATTACTTGTAGTGTGTTATGCGATGTGTGCCATTAAATCAGACACCTTTTATTGTCACAAGAGTAATTGCAGCAGTGTGAACCTGCTATCCACCACACCTGCATGAATTTTTACAGTGCTTTGTGGTATCTTTACTGGTAGTGGACTGTTACTACCATGCATTACCCCCACCCAACTGGCAAAAGATATTCTTTTCCAGATTTGGATTTGTGACTTGTGAGCACTAGTTGGGTGGTGGTGTGCCTTTGCGTCTGCATCTTTTGAGTGCGCAGTGCAATCTTAATCTATCTGTGCGTTTGTAGCACACCATTAATTCTAGGAGACTTTGCATTGCTTGTTATGCTCTCATTTCACTTTGTCAGCACTGGGGAATTTTCTGGACATAAAACAGTAGCATTTTTGGGATGCACATTAATTCTGGTGACTGTGTGTGACCACTGCACACATGACAGGGTGCACCATTAATTCTGGGAGACTTTGCATTTTTTGTTAAGCTCTCATTTTACTTTGTCAGTACTGGGAATTTCTGGACACAAGACAGTAGCATTTTGGGGATGCATATTAATTCTGGTGACTGTGTGTGACTACTGCATGCATGACGTCTGAGTGCGCCATTAATTCTGGGAGATTTTGCATTTCTTGTGCTCTCATTACACTTCATCAGCACTGGGGAGTTTTCTGAACACAAGACATGAGCATTTTGGGGATGCACATTAATTTTGGTGACTGTGTGTGTGTGTGAAGGGCTGCCAATATTGTTGTCGCTTTGCCTTAGTTCACGTTAAGGAGAAATGACAACGTGAAGTAATAATTACAAGGTGAAGTGAGCCTTTTGCATTGGCCACTTCACGTAACGGAGTGACAATGTGAAGTGCCCACTTTGCCCGCACTTCGCTGGTGGAATTTAAATTCACTGCATCTCTAATTAAGAGGAGAGATAGAGACATTGAGTAGAGAAGGCAAGATGCCAAATGGACGGATACCATGGGGGCCTTGCATGCTATTGATGCAGGACAAGCAGAAAGAGCCAGTAGCCCAAAAGACATTAAACTGTCAAAACCTTTGGACAGTGATGGCATTGAAGCCTACTTCACAATGTTTGAGAGGATCGCTCAAACATGTGCATGACCAAGGGAACAGTGAGTTGTTCAACTGGCACCGCACCTGACAGGCAGTGCCCAGTTATTTTATAGGCACATGGACGCCTGAGAGGCAGAGGACTATGACCGCATGAAGCAGGAGTTCCTCAGGTGCTATGACATAAACACTGAAACCTATCATCGGAGGTTTAGGTTTCTGAAAATGCATTCACTGGATACCCCCCGAGAGACTTACAGTATGCCCGTCTCAAGGAGCTCTGCTACAAATGGTTGCAGTCCGATAACAAGAGCAAGGACCAACTTCTGGAGGTGGTAATTTTTGAGCAGTTTATTAAAATTTTACCCCAGGTTGTACAACTTTGGGTTCGGGAGCATAAGCCTGATTCTGCAGATAAAACCATCACATTTGCAGATGACTTCCTAGCAGCTTGACCATCCAGACCCAAAAGGTTCCAAAGGACATCAGCAGCTGCAACCACCAGCAATCCAATAAGGAACCCTTTGACTAATAAACTGTCAAATCCATTGCCAGTGAAACAAGTAGCAGTGATTGAATGTCATAGGTGCCAAAAGAAGGGACATAATGTAAGAAACTGTCCTAATATAAAGAAAGAGACAGCTCATGTATCCTTAGCGAACTGGGCTCACTTTATGGCTACTGTGCAGATTGGATCACAACAGATGAATGGACTGATTGATTCAGGGAGCCGCCAAACTCTTGTGCCAGCAGATCTGGTGACTGAGACTAATAAAGGGCCGAATACAGCAGTCATCTGTGTGCATGGAGATACCCATTGCTATCCTACAGCCACCATACAAATGACTGTTCAAGAAAAGACACATAAGGTAGAAAAGGGGTTGGTACCTCACCTACCCATACCAGTTGCTATCAGGCATGACCACCCAGACTTTGCTTCATTTATACATTGTCATGCCGCCCAGGACTCTGCTGTAGTTGCCATAACCACCAGACCTCAAGTGAAGCAGGAACATTTACATCTGTGTTCCCATTTGATGATGTTTTTGAGGATCCTGGCAAGGCCGTAAAATTAAGGTGGAGAAGAGGAAGCTAAAGAATGACTGGATTGATACTCATACTGGTGTACAGCCAGACTTGAGAGACACTTTTAAATGTAATATGTAGCATGAGCAAAAAGCAGACCCTTCACTTACATAGATACATAAACACTGTCGGCAGATAAGGGCCTATGACCATCTCCTCTGGCAGGGTGTTCCACTTGTCCACTACCTTTTCTGTGAAGAAATTCTTCCTCATGTTTCTTCTGAATCACCCTCCCTCCAACTTCATCCCATGCTTTCTAGTCCTGGAACATCTTTTTTGTTGGAAAATAGTGTATTCCTGCACCCTGTTCCTCCCTGTAAGGTATCTGTATGTCTCGATTATATGTCCTCTCTCCCTCCACTCCTCCAATAAGTACATATTCAAGTCCTTCAGCCTGTCCTCATTGGACTTGTGATGCAACCCCTATATCATCTTTGTTGCCCTTCTCTGAATCTTCTCTACCCTGTCTATGTCCTTATGTAGGTAAGGTCTCCAGAACTGTACACTGTACTCCAGGTGGGGCCTCACTAGTGTCTTGTATAGTGGAATTATGAGCTCCCTTTTCCTGCTGGTGATGCCCCTGCCTACGCATCCCAGCATCCAATTTGCTTTATCTGCTGCCTTGTCACACTGTTTCCCTACCTTGAGGTCATCAGAGATGATAACACCAAGGTCACTTTCCTGCTTGGTGCATGCTATATCCTCACCCCCCCCAACTGATATGTTGTTCCAGGGTTTTTGTGCCCCATATGCATTATCTTGCACTTCTTTGCATTGAATTCCAACTGCCAAACCTTTGACCACTCTTCAAGCTTCTGCAGGTCCTTCCTCATTCTGTCTACACCCTTTGGCATGTCCACTCTGTTACAGAGCTTTATGTCATCAGCAAACAGGGAAATTATGCCGTCTAGGTGTTGCACAATATCACTGATGAAGATGTGAATAGGACTGATCCCTGTCATACCCCACTAGCCACTCATCCCTCTGTGGAGTGACAGCCATTTATCACCATCCTCTGTGTCCTGCTTCCCAGCCAATTACCTACCCACCACACTACTGTCCTGCCCACTCCCATATTCCTGCTTGTTTAATTGTCTTCTATGTGGCACAGTGTCAGAGGCCTTGCTGAAGTCCAGATAGGCCACATCCACTGCCCTCCCCGATCCACCTCCTTTGTCACCCAGTCGAAAAATTCAATGAGGTTTGTCTGGCATGACCTCCCCCTGGTGAAACCATGCTGCCTTGGGTCCTGTAGTCCATTGGCAACCTGATGTTCCACTAATCTCTCCTTCAGTAGTGCTTCCATGATCTTCCCCACTACTGAGGTCAGGTTCACTGGTCTGTAGTTCCCCGCATCCTCTTTATTCCCACTTTTGTATAATGGGACTACATCTGCTGTCCTCCAGTCTTTGGGTACCTCCCCTGTTTCCAGTGATTGGCTAAACAGGATAGCCAGAGGTTCAGTCACGACCTCTCTTAGTACCTTTAAAACTCTGGGGTGCACCCCATCTGGCCCCATTTGCTTTATTGACTCTTATTCATTACATTTCCTTTAGGACCCCTTCCCGTGTAAAGGGACTTGTGTCCATTTCTGTGCCATTCCGACCCCTTGTACTCCCTTTAGGCCCATTACCCTCCTCTTCCTCAGTAAAGACTGAGCAGAAATATCTGTTCGGTGTGTCAGCTTTACTGTTGTCATCCTCCATGTGGCCCCCCTTCAGTCTCACTCTCCCTCCCTCCCTTTACCCTTCTTTTTTCACTTATGTACCTAAAAAAGGTTCTGTCTCCTGTACCCACTGATTTTGCGATGTGCTTTTCTGTCTGAGCTTTTGCTTCCCTTACTGACCTCCCTGCCTCCCTTTGCTTCTCCTGGTACTTCTCCTTATCCCCTTCTGCCTGTGTCTTTTTGTATTGCCTGAATGTGATCTTTTTGGCTTTCACTTTCTCCGTTACCTCCTTGGGAAACCATAATAGCCTCTTCCTTTTCCCCTTGCTAACCTGCTTAATGCATAACTCTGCTGCACTTGTAATCCCTGTTTTAAATATTGCCCACTGTTTCTCAACACATGATTCCCTCCCCATTCCCATTAATGTCTCTTTCAAGCATCTCCCCATTTTCCCAAAGTCTGACCCCTTAAAATCCAGGATACATGTTTTTATGCAGTTTGGTTCTGCTCCTCCTGTGATTTCAAACCACAGTGACCGGTGGTCACTGTTCCCCAGGTGCTTCCCCACTGTTACACCCATCACATTGTCCCCATTTGTTAGCATGAGGTCCAGTATTGCCTTCTGCTGAGTTGGTTCCATGGCCAGTTGCTTGAGGAAGGCACATTGAAGGGAGTCTACGATAAATCTGCTCCTGGTTGATGCTGCTACTGGGAGGCTCCAGTCCATGTCTGGAATACTGAAGTTTCCAACCAGCACCACCTCACCCTGGTCTGCCATCCTTTGGATGGCTAGCATCAGCTCCCTATCTGTTTCTTCCTCCTGAGCTGCTGGTCTGTAGACCACTCCTGTGCAGATGGTGGACCCCATTTTCCTTTCCTGATTAACCCACTATATCTCTCCCCCATTTTGTTCCTCTTGGATCTATGTGGCCTTTATGCCATCTTTCTCATAAAGTGCCACTCCCCCTTCCTTCCTGCCTGCCCTGTCTCTTCTGAATATGTTGTAGCCGGGTATGGCCATCTCCCAGTCATGGTTATCATTACACCAGGTCTCTGTTTTGGCTACAATGTCCAGGTTCGACTGCACCATGGCAGCCTCCAGATACTCTGTCTTGTTGCTAAGGCTCCTGGCATTGGCACATGTGGCTTTCCATGATATGAACTCCCTGGACTGTTTGGCTGTTCTACTCCAGCCCCCTTCCTGGTTATCCTTTATCCCTGGTTCTCCCTGCTGTCTGCACTTCTGTTGAATTTTGCCTTTTCACCCCTTGGATGCTTATCTCCATCTTTTGCACACTGCTTTGTAGAGATATCCCCTCCTCCTGTTCACAGGTTCCACTGCTAGCTGTGTGGGGTGGGCAATTAGGTACCCTCCTTGCTGGCCTGCCACCCCCATGGCTAGTTTAAATACTTGTCCATGTAGCATTTAAACTAATCATTGAGTGCTTGGATTCCCCTCCAGGATGGATGCTGGCTGTCAGGCTTGAACCAGCCCCCATCCCTCCAGGTGGGTCCCCAGTCACCAATGAATCAACTTAACCTTTTTCTTTTTTCACAGGTGAGAAAGGGAGTGGAAAAAGGTGCCCTTCAGTTTGTTGTAAAAGAGGGAATACTGTATAGAGAATACACTAACCCCAGAACTGGAGAGGTAGTAGACCAACTAATGTTTCCAGAAAAATTCCGCTCCCAAATCATGTATCTGGCACATGATATCCCTTTAGCAGGCCATTCAGGCAGAAATAGCACTCTGAATAGGATATTACCCAGGTTTTTTTGGTCCTCTATCCATGAGAACATAGCTGAGTATTATAAAGCATGTGATGAGTGTCAGAAAGTAGCTCAGGCAGGAAAAAGGGATAGAGTACCACTATAACCAATCCCCATTGTGACTAACCCCTTTGACAGGATAGCCATGGATGTAGTGGGCCCCTGGAAAAGAGCTCCAAGGGTAACAAATTTGTACTGGTCATATGTGATTACGCTATCTGCTACCCAGAAGTTATCCCCATGAGAACTGTCGCTGCCCCAAGGACAGCAGAGGAGCTAGCAAAGGTATTTAGTTGCATGAGAATCCCCCAGAAAATACTTACTGATCAGTAGAGTAATTTTAATGCATACCTGCTAAAGGAATTGTACCATCTGCTGGGCATGGTAGCAGTGCATATTTCCCCATACCACCCACAGACTGATGGCCTCATAGAGAGGTTTAATCAGACGTCAAAGAGAATGTTGAGAAAGTATGTAAAAGAAGAGGGTAGAGATTGGGATAGATACCTCCCTTATTTACATTAGATAAATGCCTTAAGTATCCACTGGTTTCTCTCCTTTTTCATTATTGTATGGGAGGAACCCAAGGGGGCCACTGGATGTGGTTAAAGAACACTGGGAAGAAGGAAAGATGGTGGGACATCTTAATGTCATAGAGTACATGACTCAGTTACACACACGCCTGGAGAGGTATATCAACTTGGCACACCAGAGCTTAGAACAGAAGCAAGACTTGTAGATATAAAGATACAGTCAGGGTTTGAAGACTAAAACACTTCAGTCAGGGGACAAAGTGTTGCTATGCCTTCCCTCCACAGAGGACAAATTGCTCATGAAATTGTAGGGCCCCTTCACCATTTTGAGGCAAACAGAAGCAGTGAATTATGAGCTTAGCATGCCAGGAAAGAGCACCCCCCCCCCCCGGAAAATTTACCATGTGAACCTCCTTAGGAAATGGCATGAGAAGCCTAACCCCTCCCTTTATATCCATCCATCCTGAAGTTAGGGAGTCAGAGCTGGAGGTTGTCTATAAAAGGCTAGAGCAGACAGGACAATTGGTAGAGAGCCAGATAAACCCTGAATTTGAGCCTCAGCAACAGAAAGAATTGCAGGGGGTATTACAAGAATTTGAGCACATATTCACAAATATCCTGGGGAGGGCCAAAGGAATTGTGCACACCATAACTGCCATTCAAGACAAACCAATACACCAAAAGTCCTATAGACTGCCCATGAAGGTGAGGGATGAGGTGATTCAGGAAGTCAGAAAAATGGAGCAGTTAGGCATAATTGTGCCCTCAAAGAGAGCATGTCTTCACCCATGGTCATAGTGGACAAGAAAGAGGGTGGGATTTGTTTATCCCTAGATTTTAGAAAGCTTAATAGCACATCACTATTCAGTGGTTATCCAATGCCTCAAATAGATGACATCATTGACAGTCTAGGCAATGCACAGTATATCTCCACCCTTGACCTTACTAAGGGACATTGGCAAATCCCCTTATAACCTGATTCACAAGATAAAATCACATTTAGCACCCCAATCAGTTTATGCCAGTTTGACGCAATGCCATTTGGACTACATGGGGTTCCAGCCACTTTTCAGCATTTTATGGACCACATCCTGAGACTACACACTGCAAACTGTGAGGCTTATTTAGACGATGTGGTCATATTCAGCCCTGACTGGGAAACCCATGTTAGATACTTGTCCCAGGTATTACAAGCAATAAAGGAGGCAGGAATGACCATTAACCCTGCTAAGTGTGCCCTAGCAAAGACCGAGATAAGATACCTAGAGGGTTCATTTTTGGGCAACGGACAAGTGAAGCCTGAGGTAGAGAAGGTTAAAGCAGTAGCAAACAGACCAATACTTACCACAAAAAGCATGTGAGATCTTCCCTAGGCCTGGCTGGTTATTACAAGAGATTCATTGCTAATTTCTCAGCCATTGCCAGTCCTTTGGCTGATCTAACTACAAAGAGGTGCTCGAATAAGGTTCAGGGGACCCTTATTTGTGATGAGACTTTTAGGAATATCAAGGCCATTCTATGTACAGTTCCTGTATTGAAAAGCCCTGACTTCAGCCAAGTATTTGAGGTCCAGACTGATGCATCAGAGAATGGTATTGGGGCAGTCATATCTCAGAAAATAGATGGGGAAGAACATCTGATCATGTGTATCAGCATAAAGCTTCATGAAAGGGAGAGAAGACATGTTACCATAGAGAAAGAATGCTTAGCTCTGAAGTGGGCTGTTGAGAATTACTTTTGGAGGGCTGAATATAAGGTTGTAACTGATCATAACCCCCTTTGCTGGTTGACCCAAGTGAGAGAGAGAAATTAATGTATAATGCGGTGTTACTTAGTTCTTCAGCCCTATCGATTTACTGTGTCCCAAAGGGCAGGGACAAGAGATGTAAATGCTGATTTCATGTCTAGATATTGTGCAGGAATTGATGACTATGAAATATGATGGACTTTCCCTGAAAGAAGATAGGGAGGGTACCATTAATCTCTGTTGAGAAATGTGTTCATGCCTCAGGGTAAAGAATGAGGATATCCACTATATTTATGATGGAATGTTTATTGTTGATAGGGACCACGAGACAGAGCTTCTGAAGATGGATGGGTGGAAGCTCCATTGCTTCCTGGGACAGGAAGGTGGTAACAGTCTGAGATAACTGCTTCCCTCTTAAGGTGGGGGATATGTGACAGGGAGATCCAACCACTCTTGAGGACTGACCTTTTCTTAAATCTGTTCCAACAGTTTTTCCTTTTCTCAGTCTAATCTATCCTTTACAATTTCTAGTCCATAAGGTTGGCCACCTATGGGTGCCCCTCTTTCTTGACTATGCTATAATGTCCTCTTTAATTTTCCTTTTCCCTCTCAGGTCCTCATACAGGGAGGTTATTGTGGTGACCTCTGAGCTGATATAAAACAGGCTGTGTTCCTCATTGTTAGATTTAATATGCAGTAGCACTATGTCATAAAATACCTTGATGTATATGCCTTATGTGTATTAAAAACCTGCAAATGTTGAAAATACCACAGCACTAGGTGTTTTGATAAAGGTAAAAAGTTAGTAGGGGACTAACATAGAAACATAGAATTTGACGGCAGATAAGGACCGCTTGGTCCACCTAGTCTGCCCATTTCCCTACCTAATGGATAAGCTGCAGATCCTAGTTAAATAACCGTCTACTTCCTCCTGATAGAACAGTAGATCAGTGGGTCAGTAGGTGCTGACTAAGTGTAGAGGAAGGACATGCATAATCTATTGCTGCAATCTGATGTACTGAAGAAGGGATATGCCATTGCTTAAGGTTATCCTCTGCATTTTAAATAAACATTACACAGAGATAATGTAACCACCTTGTTCCCAGGGGTTACTAGAATCCCAGTTAGAATCTGTGGCAGGCAGGGATGGCAGCTTGTGAAATGCCAGGTAAATGGTTTTCACACTGTCACACTGTTTTCAGTCTCAGTCGAGCTGGAGTGATGATGTAATCATGGAACTCTCGCAGCAGCATGAGCCACATTGTTCAGCTGGCTTTAGAGTGAATTGGAATGTTGAGTTAGTCTAAGAGTGGAATTCTAAGGGGAGGCTGCAGCTGCTGTGCAGCTCCTCAGTTTAGCTCTGACAAAGAGCTACCCCTTTTGGTTTTGTGGTAGTTTGTTCTCACCCTAGAAGAAGAGCAATGAAGACAGTTTTTCTGAAGTGGTGGAGACCTGTGCCAGTAAGGTTTTTTTGCCCCATCCCATGAGGGATTGGGGTGAACTCCAGGATTCAGAGGCAACCCCTTTGATCCACTTATTTGGTGAAGCTGCCTTGGACATCTTCATTTGTTGTGAGTACAATTTCTGTGTGTAAGCCCAGGTGCATCTGCAGTACCTAGGGGTGAATTTCTCTGACAAAGGGACCCTGTTACCTAGATTTTCATTTTAAAAGTGTCTGCCTATGTTGGAGTCCAGTATGCGACCGTCCAAGTACAGAACTTTTAAGTTCTGACACCTTTGAGGTGTGTGTGTAGGATGTTAAATGTGATATACATTTCAAGACAGGATCTACAGTGTTTCTATAGTTATGTGGTGTTTTTAACCTGATGAATGACCGAGTATAAGCTTGGAAACAAAAGGCAGAAGCCCCCGCACCTGGAGCAACCAGTTTACCTCTATGTGTTCTGAAGGGCACTTTTTAAATTTTCTTCAGAGCAATTGGCCAATGCCTGAGAAGTGTTTACCCCTGTATGTGGGTTGTTTTCTCTCAGTTTACCCCAGTATAGTGGGTTCTGAAAGTCCTGAGCCTGGAAGTGCTCCTTTGTGGTCATATGTACCACCTTCATTCCTCATGAAATATGGGAAAGTGTCCTCGTACTGGCCGTGTGTACCTAGTCAATGGGAAATGTACTATTTATGTGTATGCTAATCTCCATTTCAGAACCGGAGTGTTCGCTGTTTTGGTTTCTTCTGCGTATGCTAAATGGGAATTCAGGAATTTTTGTACCCTGGAGAATCTGCAATACAAGTATGTGTAGCCCTGTGGGGGTCCATTTTCATTTTGTGATTATTCCTACGTTGTTACATGAATAAAAGCCACACTCTAGAATCCCAACCTGGCTTGGAAAGTATTGTTATTGCTTCCCTGTGTCTGGAGTTACTTGGGTTCCCTTGTCCAGAAGTGCAAACCTAGCATAATTGTGAGCAAATGTTTTTCTCCCAGGAACCTGGGTTGCTGGCCATGGTAAATGGTCCCACTAGGTGTGTGCCAGGTAGTTGCCATACTTAGTTGACTGTATTTGTATAACAGTCTGGTCCACTGAGTCTAATGGTGGCCATTTCTCTCTCTTTTTTATGTCTGGTACTAATTCATGTAAACCCCCACCCCTCTCTGTTGCCCCTAGATATTTGTGGTGAGAGGATAAGCCCTGCTGGTTAAACAAGGGGGGGCCAGGCCAGCCTGGTGGCACAGAGGGCTGAGGCACTGGATGTCTCACCTCGTGGCACGCCAGCAACCTGGTTTTGGGAGCAAGCCTGGGTCATGGGAGGTCGGACTCGGCACGGGGGGGTGGGTGGAGCTGGATGGAGCAGCCGTGGGGCAGCTCTCCTCTCTGGGGAGGTGGGGTGGCATCCCTCACTCACGGCTACCCCCTGGTGGAGGCCAAGGGGCTGAGCAAAGCAGGGTGCCAGTGATGGGCCAATGGGGCGGGCGGAGGAGGGCCATTACTGGGGCTGTAAGGTGCATGTGTGCCTCCACACGCATGCAACCTTCTCCTGGGGTCCTTGGGGGGGGGGAAATGGGGAGAAAATGGAGGAAAAAACAGCAGCAGGATGGCGACTGATTCTTCGCAGGCACTGCTCCCGGACCGGGTGTAAGGTAAGCCCTGGTAATTCCAGGGGATGGAGCTGGGGGAGCTAATCAGATAGGGCCATATAGGGAGGAGAACAAATAGAAATAATTAAAAAAAAAACAAAAAAAAAAACAAGGGGTCCGGTTGGGGGGGTTGCAATAATAAAACTTAAGTTACCGGGATAGAGATATCAGAAAACCCCCATTGTGTTATTTAAATGCATGTAAATTACAGATTGTTTGAGAGGCCCTTTGGCACCATACATTCCTGCTTTAAGCTGAACCAACCTAAAATTTCATTGTGATTTGCATATATGTCCCATAATGCTTTGCATTGTGGGGGTATGTATAATGTTGTGTTTCTTTGAAACTTGGCTTTATTACCAGTGCCCTTTGGGGTAACCCTTACCTCAGTGCATCTGCACTGAGGTTCTTTGCCTTTAGCTTGTTTTGAGGTTTTTCTTTTTTTGAGCTCCTCATCACCCAAATACACAAGACCAACATAGAGAATGAAATAATTTTCAATAAAAAGATCAGTAGATCAGTACGTGCTGACTAAATGCAGAGGAAGGACATGCATAATCTTTTGCTACAAACTGATGTACTGAAGAAGAGATATGCAATTGCTTAAGGTTATCCTCTGTGTTTTAAATAAACATCACACAGAGATTGTGTGTTGAACCTGAAGTTCTGTGTCTGTTCCATCTGTTATCCCAAAACCACTCCACACACTTTACAGTTAGTTTCTACAAAGCATCCTTCTCACAGCAATTTCAAACAACAAAGCACAGCTTTATTATGGGTTAAGGGCTAGGGTAGGGGTACCTGGAGAAGGAATAGCCGTGGAAGTAAAAATGGTTAGGGACAATTAATAACAACAGGGCCCATAGGCCATCCCCCTGAAGCCCACCTCCACTGGTACCAGTGACTTCCCTCTGTCCTTTCTGGGTACCTAGAAGTTCCCAGGCCTGCTGGGTGCCACGGTTTGGCTGGTGTTGAGGCCCTAGGAACAATGCAAACTGAAGGTTAACAGTTAAGCTGTTACTCCCCTTGATTGCCAACGCAAGCCCTGGGTACTCATGGCCCTGGATATCTAGGATGTTCCTGGTGCAGAGGGCTTCCATCAGTTCAATCTTGGGGAATTCAGGTTCAAGAAGGGCAGAACAAATGGGCAACAGTGAGAATTCTGAAGACTTGAGTTTGCTTGGAGGTCTGGCTGCTTGTCCCCTTGATTGAAGATCTTGCAGTTTGTCCCCTTCAGCCTATTCAGGCCCATTGCAGAGCTCCCACACAAGGCCCACCCAGCCACAAAGGACCCAGACCTGGGAATGGCTTCACAGCCGACTCCCTCACAGGTCACGGGAACCCTAGCTTCCACAGCACATGCCGGTGACCCCCTGTAGCCAACAGACCCCACTCATTGGGTGTTGGCAAGTTCCTCACCTGGTTTTGAGTTAAGCTGTGAATTTCCTGGTTTTTTCTTTTCTCTCAACAGAAAACCGCTCTGTTGTGCAGCCAGAACAGTTTCTTCAACTTTCCTGTCTTCCAGCGCCTTTGGGCAACAGATTCCAAACTCCAACTCAAGATCAACAGTTCCATTCCTCAGCTGGATTTCACCAATAGCAACAGGTTCCTGAAGCATAGGGCACTTGCTCACCTTTTGTCTCTTACAGTCTCTCTGATTCAAATCAGTATTCAAGTTTCCTCTAGCCTACACACAGTTCCTAGAAAGTCTCTTTCCTAGCTCAAAAGGTGTTCTGAGTCTCAAACTGGCGCAGGATGGCTGCAGCAGAAGTCTCCTCTGAAACAGCAAACTCCAACAAGATGCCTGGAATGATTAGCACAGATGCACAGTTCCTCTGAACAGCAAGAACTCTTAACATAGAAACATAGAATCTGACAGAAGATAAGGACCGCTTGGCCCACCTAGTCTACCTATTTCCCTACCTAACGGATAAGCTGCAGATCCTAGTTTACCAACAGCCTACTTCCTCCTACCCCTCACTAGAATTGCCTTATGTCAGTTCCATACATTCTTGAATTCCCCCAATGTTTTTGACTCTACGACCTCCTTAGAAATGCTGTTCCATGAATCTACTACCCTCTCTGTGAAGAAATACTTCCTCACATTACCTCTGAGCCGTCCTCCTTTTATCTTTAAATTATGCCCCCTTGTTCTCGCACATCTCTTTTTCTGAAAGATGCTACCCTGTTGGACTTTGTTGATTCCCTTGAGGCATTTGAATGTTTCTATCATGTTCCCCCTCTTCCTCCTTTCCTCGAGGCTATACATCTTAAGCTCCTTTAGTCTTTCTTCATATGTTTTCTGGTGCAGACCCTGCACCATTTTGGTTGCCCTCCTCTGGACAGCCTCTACCCTGTCTATGTCTTTGCAGAGATGGGGTCTCCAGAACTGCATAGTACTCCAGATGTGGTCTTGCCAACTGTCTGTACAGAGTGACAACAACTTCCTGTTTTCTACTGGTGATGCCTCTCCCTATGCATCCCAGTATCCCCCAGCCCTCCTTACTGCCTTCTCACATTGCTGGCCCACCTTTAGGTCATCTGATATGACTACCCCCAGGTCCCTTTCCATTTTTGTTGTTGTCAGTATCTCACCTCCATTGTGTATTCTTCCCCTTGGTTTTTGTTTCCTAGGTGCATTACTTTGCGTTGAATCTAAACTGCCGTGCATTTGACCATTCCTCCAACCTTGCCGAGTCCCTTTTCATCCTTTCCACCCCACCTTGTGCATCAACCCTGTTGCAGATCTTTGTCATCTGCAAAGAGACATACTTTCCCTTCCAGTCCCCCTGCAATGTCACTTATAAAGACATTAAAAAGGACTGGCCCCAGTACTGAACCCTGTGGTACCCCACTAGTAACCCCCCTTTCTTCACTGTGGACACCATTTACTATTACACTCTGTGTCCTGCTGTCTAGCCAGTGTTTTACCCAGGCTAGTACCCTGGGACCCACTCCCAGGCTGGCTAATTTGTTAATTAATCTTCTGTGCGGGACTGTGTCAGATGCCTTGCTAAAGTCTAGGTAGGCCATGTCTACAGCCACTCCCTGGTCTACTACTTCGGTCACCCAGTCAAAGAAATCAATTAGAGTTGTCTGACATGACCTTCCTGCTGTGAATCCATGCTGCCTTGGGTTCTGTGCCCCACTGGCCTCTAGGTACTCAACAATTCTTTCCTTCAGAAGTGATTCCATCATTTTCCCTACCACTGAGGTCAAACTGACAGGTCTGTAGTTTTCTGCCTCTGTCTTGCTCCCACTTTAGTGGGACAAACATTGTTTTAAGCCCTGTGAAAGGCCATAGATGTATTTTCACACAGCACTGAGCCCCCTTGACTTGATCAGAACCCAGAACAGACTGCGCAAACTCCCTGGGATTTTTCTCGAGAATCCTGTCCTCTGATCGACTGGTTTCAGTCATCAATCACAATCATAAGCCTTCATTGATTATTGATTGGAAAAGTCTCTTGGCACCTGAAAATAGTTAACACCTTCTCCCATGAGTCCTCTCTCACAGTCTTAGGCATCTAAATACCTGATTTCAGTCTACACACCATTTCCCAAGCATTACATAATAAAGTTGTGATGCAGCCAGTGTCTTTAATTTTTATGTATTATTACTCCACAGTTTGGTAGCCCCTGCAGTGCCCTTTCAAGTGCTTAAAATATTATACATTTATCTAATGCCCCCAGCCTGCCGCTGCTGCTGAAATACAGTCCCCCCTAGGTGGCATGCAGCTTCCTCATTAATATTCAAGGTGCCACTCATTAATATTCAGAGCTCTGAACATATCCTGTGTCAAACTCAATATTTGCAATATGACAAGGCTCCTCATCCACCTTGTTCAGGTCATCAGTCCCTGCTTAGGTAAATTGGAGCACCAGGACCACCGAAATGCTGCTCGTTTGACTGCAATGACAGTTGAAAAGTAAAGTGCTCCTTTAAGCATGTGTGAGCTGCCAGCTGCTTAGGGGAGTAGAAAAGGAATACAGCAGGTCGTGAGTCAGCCTCTAAAGCCCAGTTGTGGGCAAAATCAAACAAAGGAGCCGCTCGGGGGCCCTGGGGCATGACAAAGCACTCAGGTTGTGGTGGCACAAATAGGGAGAAACGGCAAACCCCACAGGAGCAATGGGAGGCAACAGGAGACTGGAGGGAAAATAAGGTAAGCCCCATAGGGGGGTTACACTAGTGTGTTTTAGTTGAACACACTAAAAAAAAAAAAACAACTTTGGCTTAAACTCATTTTTTATATTTATGTAGCAACCATGTTAAAGGAGAACTACAGCCAAAATCTGCAAAACATACGTTGTGCAGAGTGTTTTAGGTTGTGTGTGTAGCCCTAGTCTGTCCTTTCCTTTGTTTGCTGTTATCAGTGTAGTCCTAGTCTGTCCTTTCCTTTGATTGCTGTTATTAGTGTAGTCCTAGTCTGTCGTTTCCTTTGTTCACTGTTTTTTTTTTCCTAGATGTACCTACTAGTATTATGGCCCCTAGGGATCTCCACCATGTTTGTAGCATTTACTGCCTCCCCTCTTTCCACAAAGTCTCTTGTCCCATGTGACAGTGATGCTTTCAGGATCATTGATCAGTCAGTGATAGCTTTGTCCTTTCTGCAGCAGCAATCTGCTATTAGGAGTCTGATGTTCTGGCCTCAACTAAACAACTCTAATCAAATCATTTTGTTTTATAGGTATGTATCTAGTGCTAGACAGCAGGAGTAAATGTTTTGTTTTTAAAGCTTTTTGTTTCATCAAACTATTCATAGCCATGAAAAGCACACAGATCACCTCAGGTCATCAATTCTATAACAATGAAGACTATAGCCATTTCCTTGCAGAATAGTCCACTTAATTATCCATCAGGGTTTGCTAAACTGTGAATGTAGCCTTTATTAGTGTTCACTTAATAAGAAGAGCCATTTAAAATCATAGTTGTACTGCTTTAAACTTGACACTAAACTGGGACTTTCGGTGATACCATGAGGCTGATGGTGGCTTAATTTTGGTGCTCTGGGAGCTGCAGACCAATAAAAGACAGGAGAACACCTCATTCTATCTGATCAGGCACACAATTGGTGAAAAATGGTAGCTAAAGGTGACATCTAATCCCACTAAAAATAAAAAGACCCCATCAGCTAAGTTATGAGCACTGATGGAGGAAGATAGTGCCTCAGACCTGACTGACAGCAACCGCCCGAGATCTCTGCTCTCAAGTGTGGATAGCTCAGAGGACTGGTCTACACCTTCAGAACAAGGGCTGGTACTCAAAAAATTGCATGGCATAATTAAAGCCATCCACAGAGTGGAATCATATGTAGCAGATTTGCAAGCAGATTTAAAGATGATGGAAAAGAGAAACACAGCAACAGAACAAGCCCTGGGATTCGTAACGGACATGGTGGGCTGCCATAATATAGTCATTCTTTTTTTTTTTACTTACGAAAGAAAGAGAATTATAGGCTAGGAATAATGACCAGGAAAACAGGGCCAGAAGAAATAACTTCTGCATCCACGGAGTCCCAGAAGACATAGAAAAGACTTTTGACACAATGGAGGAGTTTGTGTTAAACTTGCTCCAGTTAGTCTTAAAGATCCCAGAGGACAGCTCCCTTACTATCAAGTGGGCCCACCGATCACTCACACAGAAACCTACAGATCAAAAAGCCAGGCCAAGATCAATCAATGTCTGTATGCTTGAGGTTGAAAAATGTGAACTAATTTTATGGACGGCCTGGTGCCAAAAACATGTGAACATTAGTGAGCTTCCACTGCTCGCTCTTATGATGGTTAATCTTGATCTTGATGGAGTAGGGCGCTTCCATTTTCCATGTTCTTGGTTTCTGGGTTACTAACACTTCATGTGGTCTGAAAACCTTCTCCAAGCCCTGAAAACCATATCATTGACATCAGCAAAAACATCTAATAGTTTCTCTCATTCAGCATCAACTGTAGTCTCTTATACCAAATCAGAAAGTTCCTTATCCCCATCTCTAGACTACGCCCCACCAGCTCCCTTCTCCTGCCCCTCCTTGATTATGGCTGTATTGTCTACTCCCCCAGTGCATCCCCCCCTTTTCTCCAAACTCAGGACTACATACAATAATACAGCAGGCTTCATGACCGGCCTCCCCTGGATGACCCATCACTGTATCCTCTATGCCTCCCTCAACTGGATCACCCTTGAAGGCAGGGTCCAACTTAAAATGCTCTGTTTCTCACACAAAGTTCACCATAACCTACTGCCGATCAGCGTTAACTCCCTTTGCCCTTTATCGGTTCCCAAGCGCAGTACAAGAAGGGTGCCTGTCATATCTTCGACATCCCTTTTTACCACACCAAGCATGCGCAGAACTCCATCATGTACAAGGGCCCTAAGTTTTACAATAAACTGCCCCCTGAACAAAAGGCCTGAAGTTCAGTTGGCTCATTCACCTCCTCCCTCAAGAACCACCTCCCCCAATCAACCACTTTTGCCTGCCCCAGTAGGCAACCCCCCTGAATGTCCTCCAACCCCTTGAGATACCTTAGAGTTTTTATGTTGGGAGGCAGTATAGTGCAGTGGTTTAAGGCTCTGAGCTGCAAACCTGGAGACCTGGGTTTGAATCCCACAGCCCCCACTTGCATACTGTGTGACCCTGAGCAAGTCACTTAACTTTCTTGTGTTCCCAGGTCGCACCTGTAAACAAGCTTTCAGCTTAGTGCGTCTCTCCTGGTTAAATTAATAATAAAAAAAAAAAAAAAAAACTGATGGAAAAAGGCTATTCTTCAGACCTTCTGAAGAAAAAGAGAAGGGGGTATGGGACTTACTTAAACAAGCTAAAGAGAAAAACATTAAAATCCAACTAAGCTATCCAGCTAGGCTACGGGTCTGCACAGATAAAGGCCCACAATCTGTTGATTCCCTACAAAAAGTGGCCCCCACCTTGAGGAAGTTAGGCCTGTAATGCCAGGAGCTAGATATTGAGGCCCTGGAACATAACTTGTCTCTTACAGTGTGGTGAGGCTCTGGGAAACTGAAGAAAGCGATGACCATTTCATTCACGTGGCCCCAATACCTTAACGCAGACCTGGCATACTTCTTGGAACAAGAGCAACGGAGCATCAACAAATTGATCTTGCTGGACAATGTAAGAAATGCTGGCACTTCTACATGATGAACAAATAAGATAGTGTGCATATATAGGGGATATGTGATTGGTGGGCATGTAATACACAATATATCTGAATGAGTGGATAGTGACCTCAGGTAACCTCGCCAGTGGCAGAGTGTAGCGGAGCCATGAGTGATGGTTCCCTGCCATATTACACCTGTTCTGCACAGATTGCACTGGCTGCCTGTTCAGTGGTGGATCACTTTTAAGGTCAGTCTTCTGACCTTTAAAGCCCTACATGAACTGGGACCCAGCTATCTGCAAGATCTCTTGACTCCCTACTGCCCCCTCCACCCTCTCTGATCCACTGATGAGGGATTGCTAGAGATTCCCAGGGTACGTTTGAAGACATTTGGTTCTCATGCTTTTTCCTTTGCGGCCCCTACCCTATGGAATTCTCTAACTCATTGATCGAGATAATGCCTGGCCTTCGAGAGGTTTAAGTCAGTTTTTAAGACTTATCTTTTTAAAATATCCTTACCAGATGATTTTAATTAATTGATTCATCTGTATATTATTAACTTATATGTTTTGGTTCTCTTGTAAAGCACCTTGATTTTAAGAAAGGCGCTATATAAATAAAGTTTGCTTTGCTTCCCGTGGTCACTATCCACAAGCTCAGATATCTTTTGTATTACATGCCCGCCCATCACTTGTGCTATTTATACAGTAGGGCTTTTTACATTCTGTAGGGTTGTTTCTTTGATTGGTTTTGTTGTTTTATTTTTGGTGCTCTTTCTTCTTTTTTTGGTTTTTATTTTCTTTCTGGTGTTGGTCCTCGAGTGTGTTGTGTTTCTATGAATGGGCAGGTTTGTGGTGTTCTGTTTGGCTACTTTTGTTTTATGAATGGCTGAGTAGTGTGTTCTGATTGATTTGCTGTGTTCAGTTCTTTGGTTTGATTGGTTGTCTGTGCTGTCTTTTGCAAAGTTGTTATTTCACTGGCTGGAGACGTGTTGCGGGTGGGTTTATGTGATGGCGGCGTTTGTAAACCAAGTCCACGTTCACTATTCTCAGTGGATTTTATTTTATTTCTTTGACTGTTTATTCCTCCTTATGGATATGTATTTGCAATGTGGAGGTGAATATCTGTCTCTTGTATTTGTACTGTGTCAGAAGTTTATCTGTCATTAGTTTGACATTTTTGGACATATTTGTTACTGTGACATTCTGGTGTCCGGTTTATGTGTCCGGAGGTACTTTCTCATTTATTTACTTCTATTTTTGTTTCTGTTCTGGTTTCTTTCATCTGAGTTTGTCTTGTGTTTTTTTTTTTTTTTTTTTACTGTGCTTGACTGGGTTTCTTGGTTGCAATATTTTCTTTGTATGTTGTATATTTTGGTGGTGAAGGTTCGACTTTGTTGTTTGTGCTGTCTTTATTCTTCAGTTTGCTTTTCTGCAGCACAAAGAGTATGAGGTTGTCTTTTACTTTTTAAATTATGTGCAGGTGTTTTATGTTTTCTTTCTTTTTGTTTGGAAGTGGCCCTGAGGCATGTGGGGTGAAGTAGGCACTGTGGGAATATTTCAGCTGTGTTGTGTTCACCATGGGTATATTTGTAATTTATTTCACTGTGAACAAGTCTCATTCCATTATTCAATGGTAGTGGAAATAAACATTTTCACTTGCTGTGATATTGCTTCACCCTTATTGTATAAATATATATTTTACTTGTACCTGCTTCCTGAGTACCAGAGAGAACCCCCTCGATCTAACAGTCCAGCTCCACTAAAGTGAGGGTTTGTATTAAAGGGCCCACCCTCTTGCTTTTTCTCACCAGATTGGACATGTTTCCTCAACTGGCAAATCTATGTAACGCTCATAATAGCTGGGAGATATGTGGTGCACTTTGGGGATCCCCCGATGGTTGAAATTACACTTAAATTGACAACTTAGTCTGTACTTATCTGGGATAACAAGGCATAAATGTGATAGATTTACTCACATGGTACTGTAGAGGAGGCAAGAACCAGGACAGACTCTTAGACACTGGACCTGGGTTCAGGGAGGCTGTTTCCTATCTGTCACGGTAGCCTGTGACAATGGCGACTGCGATTGGGCACTTTCAAAAAGGGCAACTCAATCGCAGTGCATGTCGACAGGGCTACCAAGCAAGGAGGGTGACTGGATGGGGGGGTCGGCGAATATAGCGACAGGATGTCGCTATATGTACATGCGTGCGGGGGGAGGAGCAAGCACGCCGAGCGATAAGCAGAAGGGGAGGGAGGGTTTGTGAGGCGTGGTGCCATGGTGGGTTACTGAGCTGGCCCTGTGGTGTGGTGAGTGGGTGGGTTGCAGGCTGGGGTTCCAAGGATGCTGGATTCAGGTCTGTGAGCACGTACATTTTGTGCCTGGCCCGAAATTTTTTCTCTAGGATTTGCACCCCCCCCCCCCCGGAGTTGAGAATCCTTTAGTGGGAAGGTGCAGGGGGCACAGCCCCCCACATAAACATAAAAAACGAAGTCTCTGGCACTCTTTTGCTGTGTGTCAGGAGTGTACAACGATGAAGAAAGGAAGGACCATTGGGAGGGGGGTGGGGTGGCAGTCTATGTGTGAGGGATGGGATCAAATGTACAAGGGACAAGGGAGAAGAAAGGAGAACAGAGGCAATCTGGCAGCAGCTCCTGCACTCAAGGGGTAAGAAACTAAGGTTTGGGGTGGTATACAGGCCACCATCCCAGTCTGAGGAGCTTGACAGGGAGCTAGCAGGACAAATCAAAAAGGTATGTAGAAAAGGGAAGGTGGTCATCATGGGAGATTTCAACTTGCTGGGGGTTGACTGGAGCATTCTGGTCACCTCCAGTGCTAGGGAGCAAGAGCTCCTGGATGCGATTCAGGAGGGTCTCCTGACACAGTTGGATACTGTACCTACTAGGCTATAGAACACTTTAGATCTGGTATTGTCGAATGGGGAGGCAGTGAGGGAAATAAAGGTAGAGGACCCACTATCCGACAGCGATCACCAAATGGTGTGGTTTAATATCACGATGTGTGGGGAGCCAGAGAAATCAGTTACTCGGGTGGTAAACTTCAGGGGGGTGGACTTTGGGAGGATGCAGGAAGTATTAAGAGAAACTGGAGGGCAAAAGGCATGAGATGGACGTGGAGCTGAAATGGGATATTATTAAACTAGGGGTTACAGAGGCAACAGAAGTCTACACCAAGGCACAGAGTAAGAGAAGCAAAGCAGGAAAACCATGCTGGTTGAACAGTGAAGTTGTAGAGGTGGTGAGGGCAAAATGAGTGACTCACCAGAGGTTTAGGAGAACAGGGAAGGAAGTGGACAGGGAAGAATATGCAAGATGGTCCAGGGAGGTGACCAGAAAGGTGAGAGAAGCCAAGGCCCAGAGGGAGCTGAGATTAGCACAGGAAATTAATTGGGGGACTTCTTCAGATACATCAGGAGAAAAGAAAGTGCAAGGAGACAATAGTGAGGATAAAAAGGGTGGGGAGTGGACGGAAAAGGGGAGGAGCAGGCAGAATCACTGAAGGAATACTTTGTTCCATGTTCACGGAAGAAAAGGGGACAGCTACCAGCATGGGCTGGGAGGGTGGGGACAGGAGGAGGTGAGGCAACAGATGGAAGAAATGAGGTAAGTAGAGTCCTAGAGGGACTGAGGGCACTGAAGGTAGACAAGACACCGGGGCCAGATAGTTTCCACCCCAGGGTGCTGAGGGAGATGGCGGAGGTGTTGGCGGAGTCACTGATGGATCTGTACAGCACCTCACTGGAGTCGGGATGTGTGCCACTGGACTGGAGGATGGCACATGTAGTGTCATTACACAAGAGCGGGCCAAGGGGTGAACCAGGTAATTATCATCCGGGTAAGTCTCACATCCATGGTGTGAAAGCTCTTGAAAACGATACTAAAGGAAAGACTGGTGTCATACCTGGAGGACAGTGGCATCCAGGGTGTGAGGCAGCATCGGTTAGTTTCAGGGAAGTCTCGTCAAGCCAACCTGATACAATATTATGACTGGGTGACAGGTGAACTGGTTAAAAGTCATGCGGTGAATGTTCTTTACTTGGACTTCAGTAAGGCCTTCGATTTGGTGCCTCATGGGCAGTTTGGGGGGAAGCTAACTGGTGTAGGAGTAGGGGCAAAAATGATGAACTAGATTACAAGCTGGCTGAGTGGGAGGCTGCAACGGGTGGTGGTGAGAGGGGAGCTCTCAACTTCCAAGGCCGGTGACGAGTGGGGTGTCACAGGGCTCTGTGTTGGGGCCAGTATTGTTTGGGCTCTTCATAGCAGACATTGGACATGGGGTGGTGAGCAAGGTAAGTCTGTTTGCTGAGACACCAAAATCGGAGCAGTGGTGGATGGAGAGGAGGGGTGGAAGCAGCTGCAGGGGGACCTAAGCAAGCTAGAGGAGTGGTTAGAGAGGTGGCAGCTGGGGTTAAATGCAAAGAAGTGTAAGGTTATGCACTTTGGGGTGAAGAACCCAAGGAGAGAATACTGGCTGGGGGGGGGGGGTCAGCTGCAGATCACGGAGGAGAAAGACCTTAGGCTAATGATAATGGGGACCATGAACAACACTGCCCAGTGCAGGAGAGTGGCTGCAAAAGTGAACAAAATGCTGGGGTGCATATGGAGTGGATTTTCATCCAGGTGAAGTGAGGTGATCTTGCCCCTCTATAGATTGCTGGTAAGGCTGCACTTAGAGTACTGTGTGCAGTTTTGGAGGCCATACCCAAAGTGTGATATCACGCTGCTGGAGGGGGTGCAGAGAAGGGCAACAAAGATGATATGTGGAATGGAGGGGAGAGACTATGACAGCAGGCTGGGATACCTCAATATGTACACCCTGGAGGATAGAAGGGACAGGGAGGACTTGATAGAGACATTCAAGTATCTGAGGGGAATCAATAAGGATGGGGCAGATGGGGTCTTTAAGTTGAGGAGGGGGAGGTTCACCAGGAGGCACAGGCTAAGAATAGAGGGGGGAAGATTTATGAAGGAAATGAGGAGACACTATTTCACAGAGAGGGTGGTAACAAAATGGAATGCCCTACCAGAATGGGTGGTATCATGTAAATCTGTGAACAGCTTCAAAAGGGCATAGCACAGGGAACAGGGGAGAGTGGGGGCGGGGGAGGCAGTGGGATGACAAAAGGGAGGAGGGTTGGGGCAGCTGCAGACTAGGGGTGTTGACTGCACACTCGAGCAGACTTGGATAGACCGGGTGGTCTGTTTCTGCTGGCACATTCATATGTTTGTATGTTCAAAATTGATTTTCGGCAATGTTCACTCACCTTAACGGTGATCGCCTTTCTGCAATCGCGTTATCACATGGAACCCTATCAGGGGAATTCTGATATGTCTGGGCACTGATCCTGGATCTCCACAGGAAGAACTATGTCTCTAGTTTAGGTTCCCCATCCGGATTTAATTCCTATTGCACCAATGACATCATTCTCAGCGACATCAAGAAGATGAATTATTTGAAAATACTGGGCAAGGTCTATAGGCATTGCTGAGGACTTGATGACTGGTACAAAATTTCACCCAGCAAGTATATGGAAAACTTTAATGTTTATGAATCTGAGAGGACTCGCTAGTTGTGGTGGAAGTGGGAGATAGGGGTTCTTATCATTGAGGCTTGGGATAATGGGACATGTTAAATGATGTGTTTTCAACCCAAAGCAAATTACACTAGACTGGAAATCTTATATGGAACTTTTAACTCTGAGGGCCTTGGTTTCAGAGGGTTGGAGTCCCTTGTGATTCGATTTATCCTGCCTCCAAAGCATATTATGCAGGCTAGCCTGAGTTTCTCCCATTTTTCCACTGTTGAGTTTTTCTCTTCTCCCATTATTTCCCCAGATCACATCTAAGGTTACACGGAAAGATATCCAGTAGCCAAGTATGGCAGGGGATGAGGGAGGGTGAAAGAAGGAAATACCTTTCCAAAAAGGTCCCTCGAGGTACAATGCGCTTATAGAAATTTATCTGAAGCAGACTTCACCTTCAGGTTTCAGTACAGTAACTGGTATGGACATGAAGAGCTCTGAGTGGACAACAGTAGTGAGTGCTGTTTTCTGAAGACTTCCAAACACTCCAAGGTGGAACAATTCTTTGCTAAATGGATGGAGGGGATGAACGGGTCTAGGGGAAGGAGAGGGATACAATGTGGATCTTTGGGGCTGGGAAGGGGAAAGATTATTCAAAATGGTTTTGCTTAACATGCATGATGGGGCTATGGTTCTAAAGCTGCAAATTCAATGATGTTTTAATTGAAGAAGGCAATTTGGTGGGGGGGTTAGGTCCAGAGCATTACTACTACTTGGATGGGGACTATCTACTACAGATGTGAGCACTGGAGGACATGGGTTGGGGGGGGGGCTCTGGTCTGAAGGAAGAGGTCTGGGAGACATGAGGCTGAAATTTAACCAAGGAACTCAATCAGAGTTTTGTCTGCAGCACCTGATTACAGGGCTGGCAGCAAGTTCCCTTGTTTACTTTGAGCTATATTGTTGCTGACAGCCCGAGCGGCCAATCTATTTTTGGCCCCAGCCTTGGAACTAATACTGACTAGTGGATATTACTGGTCAGGCTTGCCAACATCTGCCAGCACTGTAGTAATTGCTACTATATTCCTGTTCATACAGAGGGATCTACTTGAAGATACTTTGGAAGTTAACGTTCCTAATTCTGTTAACCAGTGATGTATTCGTTCATATGTAATGTTGCTCCTATTGTGCATTTTTTTATAACTTTAAGTGTGGCTATTAATGGTGAATTGGTAATGTGGCATCTTGTGAGCACCTTGGGTGACTCTCAAAAGGGGGGCTCAAGAAGTTGGATTCCCAAGGATGGCTTTGCGATTGTGGGAGAGACCAGTGAATATTGTCTGTCATCATGAGTTCCATTAGAATAATGACCCTGAATGTTCAGAGTGTTAATTCTCCCGTGCAAAGAGAACAAAAATACTGTTTTATTTAAAATGACTAAACACAGATATCTGCTTTTTACAGGAGACAAGACTTTCCAAAGGAGAACATCTTAAACAGCAGGGGCAATGGGGGGGGAGTGTAAAGTAGTTTTTGTGTCAGATCCCTCAGGAAAAAAGGTGTGAGTAGCCATATTGCTGTGCAGGGGCCTGCCACTAGAGGTTTTAAGTGAAGAAGCGACAGAAGATGGTAGAATGGTTATCATTTTGGGTACCATATTCTCTCAAAAAATACATCTCATTAATATTTATGTTTCCAGCCCAGACACTCCTTCCTTTTTTAAAAATGTTTTATCTAAAATATTGAGTTTAGGAGAGGACATAATTTTATTGGGGGTAATTGCATAGTGTATCCTCAGTAAGATCAGTCTTCACAATCCATTACCACAAATAGGCTTATGGGAAGGGCTGTTAGAGCAGGAATGGAGGAATTTGAACTGGTGGATATATGGAGAGAATTTCATGAGTTTACCCGGGATTATACTTTTTATTCGAACCTACATGGATCATATTCAAGAATAGATTACTTTTTTGGGCATGAGCCAGATTTCCATAAAATTAAACTATGTCAGATACACTCCAGGGTCACTTTGGACCACTCAGCAGTCACTCTGGAACTCCAACTGGGAGACTGGAGTAAAACCACTTTTTGGAGAATGAATACATCTGTCCTAGCCAAAGAAGAGTTTAGGAACCTAATTCAGGAGGTGATTGAAGACTATCAAAGAAATAACAGAGACACAGAGGTAAAACCTAAATGGCAGTGGAACACTCTAAAGGCGGTGCTTCAAGGTGTTGTTATATTTTATGCAGCCCGCCTCAAAAACAATGACCAGAAAAAACAAATAAATTAGAGCGGAGGTTGAGAGAATTAGAGTAGGAGCACAAAAACTCAGGATCTCTCATGCTGTTTCATGAATTACAACAGGTCTGAAAGGAGCTTCAGGCCTTATGGGATGTGCAAATTGAAGGTAAAGTAAACTAAGATACTTAAACCAGAAGTATTATGAACAGGGTAACAGGGCAAGTAGACTGCTGGCATTCCGCTTGCATAATGCTCAGGCAGAGTGATAAGTCAAGCAGATTTCAGAAGGTCAGGGGAACACAATGCAGTCGGCACTCACTCTTAAAGCCACCAAAGAAGCTTTTAACTATTATACAACTCTTTACAGTCCAGACACACCCATGCACACAATCAAAGAAGAAATTTTAGAATTCCTTGCAGGTATAACATCACCTAAACTGAATGATCTTGAAAAGCAAATATTACATATGTCTATTATCCCAGGATAAACTGTATGGGCCATCAGGATATGAACACTGGTAAATCACAGGATCCAGATGGTTTTGATGTAGAGTTTTACCAAACTTTGCAAAAACAATTAACCCCTCTTTTGGCCCAAGTATCTAACTCTGGTGATGAACAGGACAACCTACCTCAATCATGGCAAGCGGCATTCATAATGGTTTTCTTAAAATTGGATAAACCTCATGATAAATGTGATTCTTACTGATTTATTTCTTTATTAAATGTTGACTCAAAAAGTTTCACTAAAATATTTGCTACAAGCGTCATTAAAATTATGAAAAAATCTAATTCACCCAGCCCAGGCAGGTTTCATCCCAGATCGCCATCTGATGGATAATGTCAGGAGATGTTTAAATATCTTTCATAAAGGTAGGGAAGCAAAAAACCAACAAACAGCATTACTATAGATACAGAAAAGATGTTTCACTACCTTAATTGGGATTCTCTTAGTCTTAGCCAAATACAAATTTGGGGAACAGTTTTGTAAATGGTTACAGGTGCTTTATAGAACACCAGCAGCAAGGTTAGCGGCACAGTGTCAGACCCCCAAAGTATACAATGAGGAACAAGACAGGGATGCCCTCTGTCACCTATACTTTTCACTATCCATATGAACCCTTTGCAGAAAATATAAGGTCACACCCAGAATTAGATGGAGTTAAGATTGGGGAGAAAAGAACAGAATATCCTTGTACGCTGATGATATGATGTTGTGTCTCCAAAATCCAATTAATACATTCCCTATCCTATATAATATTTTACAATACAGTCAAATTTCAGGTGCCAAAATAAACTAAGACAAAATGGAAGTGATTATGGTTAGCAGTACTCATTCTCCACTCCTTACACAGCTGATCTCCTTTAAATGGGTTATAACCCAAATTAGATATCTAGGAGTACATGTCCAGTTGATCCAAGACAACTATATCAAGTCAACTATGGCAAGCTAATTAGGTAGATCCTGACTGATCTTAAGAGGTGGGCAATACTCCCCTTATCACTGTTTGGCAAGGTAGAATCCATTAGAATAAACATTCTGCCCAGATTCTTATTCTTATTTCATACTCCCGCTCTGTATATTCCATGAACAGATTGGACTAAAATTAACAAAGCACTACATCATTTTATCTGAGGTGGTTGATGAGCTAGAATAACATTGTCTGACCTCCAACGGCCTAAAGAATGGGGGTAGGACTCCCAAACCTTAAGTTATACTACCAGATGACCCAGTTGGTGCCCTGGATAGATTATAAAAGGCATGATCAAGATAATGTTTGGGTAGCTCTAGAACTTGGGAGTAATCAAGGAATATAGCCAGTGGAGGATTTTGACGCCACAGCTAAAACACTAAGCACATTAAAGGCTACTAATCCATGGACTCAACAGCTATTCAAAATATGGGGGGTAGTCAAAAGAGATTTGAACATTGTGGAGTCAATAACATCCCATGCTCAGATAACCCAGTGTGCTCAATTTATTCCCCCCAGAACAGATAATACATTTTCCCTGTGGAAAACTCAAGGTGGAAAAAGCAATGCCACCTGACGGGATTCACCCAGAATTCTAAAAGAACTAAGGGGAGACCTACTGACACCACTGACTACCCTTTTTAACAAATCGTGGGAGGATGGTGTGGTACCGGAGGACTGGAGGAAGGCAGATGTGATCCTCCTTCACAAGAGTGGGAGTAAGGCAGAGGCAGGAAATTACATATCTGTTAGTTTGACCTCAGTGGTAGGGAAAATTATGGAATCGCATTTAAAAGAAAGGCTGTCGAGTACCTATAGGCCAATGGAGCACAAGACCCAAAGCAGCATGGATTCACAGCGGGAAGGTCATGTCAGACAAATTTAATAGATTTCTTTGACTGGGTGACCAAAGTAGTAGACCAGGGAGGTGCTGTAGATATGGCCTACTTAAACTTTAGCAAGGCATTTGACACAGTCTCACACAAAAGATGAATAAACTAGTTAGCCAGCCTGGGAGTGGGTCCCAGGGTGGTAGCCTGGGAAACAAATTGGCTGGACAACAGGAAACAGAGGTAATAGTAAACGGAGCACACTCTGGAGAAAGCGAAGTTACTAGTGGGGTACCACAGGGTTCAGTACTGGGACTGGTACTCTTTTGTATAATCTTTTTATTGTTTTCTCTTGTGTGTCAACAGACACACAATGCACAAACAGACAATCAAACATGTATGTTGCGATTCATAATTACAGTAGACACACAACAATAACAAACACAGAAATAAATAGATCCACTTTCATACAATTATTCTTGCATCCGACAATCCCATTCCAGACAGTTAATTCCCAAAAGCACATTTAGAAAGCTGAAGGGGAGAGGGAGACGAGCAAACCTCTAAATTAATTATCAAATCTATATATTACAGTCGCCAGCATCCTTTTTTTTTCTCAGATATACCCATCTTCAGGTACGTCGAGGGGAAGGGGAGGCGGTCACCCATCCAGTCAGTCCAAACCTGTTTAGGCCAATCCCTCACACAGGGTTTTCATCTCTTGCTTTTCAAGTGTAGAAAGAAATGGAGCCCATTCCCCATAAAATGCTTCTGATCTGTTCGTCAATATCAAAGATAGCCGTTCCAGCGCCAGATTTTGCAGTGTTAGTTGACGCCACTGCTGAGTGGTGGGTACGACATTATTAACCCATCGATTCTGATACAATGTCTGGCCATCACCATAAGAACCCTGATCCAATGTGGCATTGACTCCAGTCCTCTACCCTCCGTATTCAAAACCAAATAGCCTTTAATTGGATCTAACTGGATGGGAGTTCCGCATCAGCTCCCCTCTTTAAATACCTTTCTCCAAAAGGATTTCAGAACCGGACACCCCCAAAAACAGTGCATATATGTCCCCATCTCTCTCTTACACCTCCCATATAACAGGGAGACAGATGGATAGGCCCGTTGCACCACTGCTGAAGGATGATATAACCTGTGCAGAAACTTAAAATATGCTTCTTTAAACTTGTTACAAATCAGCAAGCCCATATGTCCCAACACTAACTTTTGCCAATTCTCCGTAGAAATTTCCCTCCCCAAATCTCTACTCCGCTGCCTTTTAACCTTCTGAGTATAGTCCGGCCACCTCTGTTTCCCAATCTTTGCAGCTTTCCCAATAAACCCCTTGGGGTCCCTCTGCACTCCAAATATCACTAGTTCTATCGAATCCCACCCTTGACCCCCTGGCTCCCCTCTCTCCATCTTACCCATGAACGCTTTCGCCTGGAGGTATGGGAACACCTGCTGCCCCTGCAGGCTCAAATTCTTTTTAATGTCCTCTAATGGAAGCAACATCCCCCTTCCAATCATACTACCCACACATTTTATTCCCCTCTTCTCCCACTCTCTGAATCCCTTGTCCTCTAACCCCAGCAAAAAAAATGGGTTCTTCGCTACCGGCACAAGTATAGTTTCCCCTTTGATTATCCCTCTCTTTCTTTAACATCTCCGAAGCATCCAAGGTCATTCCCACCAATAGGTTCCGGCTCCCCTGACTCCTATATGTCAGTGGCCCCTTACTGTGCAGGTAGGCTGACAACCATCCCACACATCCCTCCTGCTCCATCATCACCCAACTTGCTACCTCTGGCCTGAATACCCAATCCGCTATATACCTCTGCTGGATGGATAAGTAATAATTTAGCAGGTCCGGAAAATTAAGACCTCCCTTAGCCACCTCCGCCTTGAGCTTTGAAGCCGCATTCTTGGCCTTTTCCTTCTCCATATAAACTGAGCAAACGCCTTTTCCAACTTATCTAGATCCCTCCTCGTAATTGCATGGGTAGCATCTGCATAGGGTACATCACTCGCAGTACATTCATTTTTAATACATTTATCCGCCCCAACCAAGATATTGGCAACTGCATCCATCTTCTAAGGTCTGATTCTATTATTTTGATCAATGGGGCGTAGTTTAAGTCATACAGAGAGCCTATTGTTCTTCCCACATTAATACCCAAGTACTTAATGCTCACATCTTTACATTGTATACCCCATTGCTCGTCATCCATTTTCTGTTTGGGAAAGCATAACATTTCTGATTTGCTCAAATTTATTTTGTAACCAGAAAACTCGGAGAAGCCCTCCACCAATTGTAAAAGTAGCGTCATAGAAACCCCCGGCTCCCTCAAGAACACCAACATATCATCCGCATATAATGTAACCTTGTGTTCAGGGTTGTCCGACCCTCTCACCCCCGAACCCCTCGACACTGCCTAATCGCCACTGCCAACGGTTCCAACGCCAAGGCAAATAATAGCAGTGAAAGCGGGCAGCCCTGTCTGGTTCCCCTCTCCAATTGAAAGGGAGCCGTAGGGGTTCCATTAACCAAGACACTAGCCCATGGGGAGTGGTACATTGCTCTAATCCACCGTATGTATTGGTCACCCAGACCAAACTGGCCTAAAACCTCAAAGAGGTAATCCCATTCTACCCTGTCGAAGGCTTTTTCGGCATCCATTGATATAACATACATTTTTCTCACATCCTGGCCCGCCTTCCAGATCACATTGAGCAATCTACGTACATTATGATATGAGAACCTTCCCTTAATAAACCCGGTCTGGTCTGGGTGAACCTGCGATGGCAGATATTCCTCCAACCTCAGCACCAATGCTTTGGCCAGAATCTTAAGGTCACAATTCAACATGGCAATTGGCCTGTACAAGGCACAGTCCAGGGGGTCCTTAGCCCCCTTTGGGACCAGGCATATCGTGGCGTCATAACGGGACTGGTACTCTTTAATGTCTTCATAGGTGACATTGCAGAGGGGTTGGAAGGAAAAGTATGTCTCATTGCAGATGACACAAAGATCTGCAACAGGGTTGATGCACAAAAAGGGGTGGAAAGGATGAAAAGGGACTTGGCAAAGTTGGAGCAATGATCAAGAGTATGGCAGCTTAGTTTCAGTGCATAGAAGTACAAAGTAATGCACCTGGGAAACAAAAAACCCAGGGGAAGAGTACACAATAAGTATGGAGGTGGGGGGTACTAACAAAAGCAAAAATGGAAAGGGACCTGGGGTACTCATATTAGATGAACCTAAGGTAGGCAAGCAATGTGAGAAGGCAGTAAGGAGGCTGGGGGATTCTGGGATGCATAGGGAGAGGCATCACCAGTTGAAAGCAGGAAGTTGCTATCCCTCTGTACAGACAGTCTGTGAGATCCCATCTGGAGTACTGCATGCAGTTCTGGAAACGCCATCTCTGCAAGAACATAGACAGGATGGATGCAGTCCAGAGAAGGGCAACCAAAATGGTGCAGGGTCTGCACCAGAAGTTATACGAAGGGAAACTAAAAGTGCTTAATATGTATACTCTTGAGGAAAGGTGGGGGAGGGGATACATGATAGAAACCTTCGAGTGCCCCAAGGGAATCAGCAAATCCAAGAGGGTAGCATATTTCAGAAAAAGAGATGCACAAGAACATGGGGGCACAATTTGAAGATTGAGGGCAGCTCAGGAGCAATGTGAGGAAGTATTTTTTTCATGGAGAGGGTCATGGATGCTTGGGACAGCCTTCCTGAGGAGGTCATGGAGTCAAAAACAGTGGGGGAATTGAAGAATGCATGGGACCGACATAAGGCAATTCTAGTGGGGGTAGGAGGGGGTAGGAGAGGGGTAAGCAGGAAGTAGGCTGCAGGTTGACTAGTATCTGCAGCGTATCCAATAGGTAGGGAAATGGGCAGACTAGGCGGGCCAAGCAGTCCTTATCAGCTGTTAAAAGTCTGTTTCTATGGAAGAGACAGGGTTTGCATCTTTTCTCACAGTTCGTAAGGCAGGGTAACATTAAATCATTCATAGACATGAAAGGAGAATTTTGGCTGAAACAGACAGACTTTTACTGCTATTTACAAGTAGTTTCCTTTCTAGGTTAGGCTCTCACCTGGTGGAGGTACAGGGGAGCCCTCACCCCTTGGCACTAGTGATACTACAAGTGGCTAAAGGTGCACTTAAGAAGAAATATGTATCCACATTGGTGAAAGTGTACACTTCAATTAAAGAATCAACCCCCACCTCACTATCAGCTAGCTTGGGAAGCAGAATCAGGGCTAACATTTAGTCCTAAGGAATGGAAGTACATCTGGGAGGGAGTCTTTCATACCTCAGGATCAAATAATTGGCAGGAATTTTGATGGAAGACCATAAGCAGATTTTTTCTGAACCTCACCAGAACAAAATACTATATGCAAGATCATTCAGATAGATGCTGGTGAAGATGTGGGGAGGAAGGTACCCATTGCTATATTTTTTGGAGTTGCCCACTCATACAACCTTTTGGGAAGAGCTGGGGTAGAGATACTGTCGGATGGTGGGTATGCAAGATAACCCAGGCTTTGAACATCTGATACTAAGTAAATTATCTTAGGTCTTCTCCCTTAACAGCCCAAAATCTTTTGAGGGAGAATCGTTAGCAGCAGCTAGTAAAGCAATCACTAGGAATTGGTTACTCCCCGACCCACCCTCACTGCAGGACTGGATAAAAAATTGTTAAAAGTATATACTGCATGGAAAAAAGTACAGCGGATGTACGCTTGCAGAGAAATTTATTTGGGCATGACTTCCATTTATGGTCTTTATTGAGGAGTTGGAGGGTACTTTGGTCTTGTCTCAGTAGGCTTGAGGGTATTGATTATGAGCTAAAAGGAGTAGCCACACAGGGCCAGAAAATTAGAAAGGTAACAGGGATTCAAAAGGCTGGAATTCACAAGATATTTCTAAACATAATATGAACTCGTTCACAAATTAGCCACACACAGGTTTTCTTTTTTAAGTGTTGTTCTTTTTAATGGTTGCAATGTTGAAAAGGGAAGTATCGGCTTTTCATGGTACGTTACCTGGGCCAGAGAATTGTTCTGGCTCCAATAGACAATAATTTGGTAGTAGATCACAATTACTCTTATGATTTAATTGTTTGAATTTCCCGATTAGGGAAACACAATGGTAAAAAGTTTATTCCGGTTAAATTGTGGCAACTGATGACTCGCCATATATGTTCCCATATTTGTTTTTTTAAATGGACGTGATCCATTCAACAAAGAAGTCTTCAAAAAATAAACTTGACACTAAACCATCACTTGCTGAATCAGTGGTCATGTACACATCATTGTCACATGGGAAAGGAGGTACTGTAGGGGAAAAAACAGCAATAACAAATTCAAACATGGAGATCCCCAGGGATCATAAGACTAGTAGGAAAATTTGGAAAAAAATTCCCAACAACGAACAAAGGAAAAGCTACACTGGGACTATATCCACAAATCAAAAACACTCTGCACAACATATTCTTTGGTAAATTTGGACCGTAGTTCTGCTTTAAAGAAATTTTAATTCTGCCTAGTTAGACACTTTGGGCTTGATTTTCAAAGAGCCCTTAGAGCAATGCAAGTTGTTTCACTCTAGGGCTGCGGTGAACTCCTGGAGTGTCATGGACCCTGTACCCAATTTTATAAAAGGGGAGATTCCTGCGCCAAAAACTCAGCACTTGCTGCAGGCTAGCATCAAACATTTGGTGTAACTGCAGGAATTGCCACTGAGGATCAGGCCCCCCACCCTGCACAACACTAGAGGCTGTGTGTGTGTGTGTGTGTGCGCCATAGCAGGAGGAGGCTGGGGCAAGAAGTTAGGTGCCCTAGGGGCAGAAATGGCAGAGGACCAGTGTGGTGATGTGGCACCCAGCTGGGCTGCATGTTGCAGTGACTGGCAGTCGATCAGCTGGCAGTTTGGGGAGGGTTGGTAGGGAGGGAAACTGACTTGGCACAGGCAGGCACAGCCATGGCACCTGCCGCAGAGGTGACACTAACCAGACACCTGTACATGGGAGGCAGCCTGCCACAATGTGGGGGTGGGGGGGCTGGATGCCAAGGGACTGCTGTGGTGCCTGGAGAAGGTTCCCTTCCATCACTGGCAGCTCTCACCCTGCAGCCAATGTGTCCCACATACAGGCTTCTGGCTATTGGCACCTCTGGAGCAGGTGCCATGGCTGTGCCCACCTGGGGTCAGGTCAGGTTTCCTCCCTACCAACCCTCCCTAGACCTCTAGCCAATCTACTGCCAGTTATTGCAACATGCACCCTGGCCAGGTGCCACGTCACCACACTGCTCCTCCGTTGTCTCTCCTATGCCCCCCAGTGCATTCCTGCTCCTTCTTGCCCTTGTCCCTTTTTGGCAGGTTCCCGCTAATCACCACATTGTCACACAGTGGTGCAGGACCCTTAGACCACCTCCTGGCTAGTCTAAGCAGAGCTCCCCCATTGCATCCACAGTGGGGTATGCAAAATTCCAAAAAAGATGGTGGTGCAGCCCCAGGATGGCGCAAGCCTCATTGCCACCTGGCACACCCCAATTTCAGTCATAAGGCTGGTGCAGTGCCAGTTTGGTGCAACGGCTCCCCTTTTCAATGCAGACCATGTTCAAAAATCAGAATTGTCGCATCATTTGATGCAAGGTGCCACATGCATCGATAATGTTTGAAGCAGGCACCTTGCATCATACTCAGGGATCTGAAAATCAAGCCTTTATATCAAAAGGATTATTTTTAAGCTGTATGCAGAGATGAACCTGTAACTTATTAGAGCTTCAAACCTCTGTCCATGGTACACTACCCATAAAAGTTGGCATGTTATGTGAACCATATCTATAAATGCCACTGCTCTCTGAGGAGCTGTATATGTTTACACAGGCAAGATTTGAAAGTCTGCAGTTCAGAAGAACTGAAAAAGGTATGAATATGTGAAAGAGGATGCCAGAAATTTTAGAATGGTTTTGTAAGAAAGGACACAAGGAAACTGTATATCAAGTCTTACTTGTATGCCCCATCTGGAAAAATGGAGAAAAGCTTGTTTATTAGATATTAAAAATATCCAGACTCTCAGATTGAATGGAAATACTTTAGAAACCAATCTTTAAAAAACATAATAATTAGGTACAATTCAGCTTGTATTCCATACATATTCTATAAATTTCTCCTCACCATTATTTATTACTGTGAATATTTGCATGAATGTGTGATCTTTATCCCTCGGAGTTCATCTGCCTCTATATCTCACTCCCTACTTTAAGTCATAATCCTCTCTTGTGACATCACAATCTGTCACGTGAGTAACTGTGATGTCACAGGCAGTGCATTATGACCTTAAGTAGAGAGAAAGAAACAGTAGAGGAACTTTTCAGGAGCAAAGGTCCTGTTTTCATTCAAATGACCTCCGTAATAAATAATGGGATGGTGAAATACAGAACTCATGTCAAATGCAAATGGAACTGTATCTAAATATTACATTTTATTGAAGATTTTTCTGAAGGTGTCAGCTGCTCTTTAAGAGACTTTGATATTGTGATATAATTAATTACTGGCATGTCTAGGAATTATATTTATCTTTTATGTATCATGTTGGAACATATGCATCATTGTACTACAAGTATTTTCATAGAGGGCCTGTGACCCATAAGATCTTAATTATGACTATTTACATTTTAACTACTATGTGCTTTTAATTGTTATAACTTAATAGTTGAAAAAATAAAGCATTGAAATGGAAACAGACAAATGCCAACCCATGAGGATTCTATTTTTGTTACTTTACTTCACCAATTTTGTACAATTTTTTAATTCATTTCAGTTTAGAATGTTGTACAACCAGTAGTTTTAAAGGCTGAACATTTATGAGGTTTCAGCAGGTACATTTTCTGAGATTAATCTGCTCTTTTAGAATGCTAATGCTAATTAGAAAGCTCATTACATGGACTTGGTTTTATGATAAATAACAATTATTCTTGAGGAAAAGCAAGAATGCCATAACAGTCCACAGGTGTTGCAAGCAGCTGGTTGTTTCTCAGAAATTTATCTTGCTGCAGTGTGTGCTTTACATAAAGTAAGGAATATTTATTATACTAAGAAAAGCAAACACTGTGAGTTCTGCCGTTGGAATAGAAATCATGGTTTAAAAGGAAGACTGACATATTAGTAAACCCTGTCTGAAAACACAGTGGGCCCGCACAGTTCGATCAGTCTAAATGGTAAATGTTTTTATTGCAGTGTAGTGTTGTGGTTTAGGGTGCTGCTGGAGACCTGGGTTTGAATCCCACAGCCCCCCACTTGCATACGGTGTGATCCTGTGCAAAACACCGCTTCCTTGTGCTCCCAGGTTGCACCTGGAAACAAGCTTTGGCTTAGTGTGCCTTTCCTGGTTAAATATTTTCTCCTTTCCCTTTTAGTGTGAGGCATCTTTTACCTTTCAGTATCAGTCAAACATATTCCTCTTAGAGCAGTCTAAATGCATAACAGTGTAGCTGACAGAAATATGTTGAAATACAAAAGAGTAGTGATGTGATATCCTTCTACTATTGCACCCTGCAAATTTTATTTTATTTATTTCTTGTTTGCAGGGTAGATGAATTGGTGCAGGGTGCCTTTTTCAGGCATGACCCAGCTGCTACAAGTACATAGCAAACAGCTAAAAAGGGCATAGATCAGTGTGTAGAGAAGTCAATAATGCTGAGAAAAATTCTATAGCTATATACCGTAGGTACATGGTTGTGCAATTTACATATCAAAGCAAGGCAATTTTATTTCTATGGTGCCCAGTCCCTGGGGCTCTGGGTGCCTTACAGGTAGGGAAAACAGATAAAAGCATGTATTATACAAACAGTATATATAAATGTATTAATAAATGTGACGTAGTAAAACAAATTAAACTCGGGTTATTATCAAGTGTTCTCAAATTATTCATTTATTTATTTACTTGAATTTTGGTAACCGGATAAGTCTACTAAGACAATTACAATCCCTTTTTCAGGGTCAACCTGGGATAGACAGCAGTATAAAGACAGTACAGTAAGCAACTTTAAGGAACAGATACAGAAGCATACAATTCTGAACAAGGGCCAACTGGGAGACTTAAAGACAAATAATCCAAGCATGTTACTGAATAAGATATGAGCACAGAGCCACCATGCAAGTTCGATCTTGTAACAGATGAATACAGTAAGTATATACACATTTTTAGGAGGGTACAAAACATAATGAATAATACAATACATTTATATGCATACATTTCAGTAAAACAGATAAATACAATAAGTATATACATATTATACAAAGGGTTCAGAACATAATGAGGTCAAAGTGATTGCCTGTAGAAACATAATGAGGTCATGAGTTGTCTGTAGAAACTGGGTGAAGGTAAGGAGTGGATTGGAGGGGAGAATAGTCAGGCAATTCATAGGCTGGGGGATCAGATGGAGGGGGGTCAGGACTAAGGGTAGGGCAAATAGGACAATAAAGGGAGTCAGGCAGAGCAAAGAGGAGGAGGATGTGGAGAGGGAGAATCAATGGAATCGGGTGCATTTAGTAGAGGAGGCGAGGAAGGCAAATAAGGGGGGTTGGAACATGGGTAGAGACAGGACAGGATGGAAGAAGGCAGGGAGTTCCAATCAGTTACTGCAGCAAAAAAGGAGGAGTTACATGCTACTACAAGCCTCAGATTACAAGAAGGGGCAGGGTGGCAGATCGGAGGGCATGTGAAGCTTGCCTTGGGTGACTAATCTCTCTGAAGCAGGGTGGGCTAAGTTTGTGAACAAGCTTATGCATAAAACTCAAGGTTGAGTACCTTAGTTTTGATTCATAAGAGCCAACCCAACAAAGATAGGATGTCGCAGTGGTGGCGGTGGTAATTGACCCCTAGGGCGAACCTTCCCATTCGATGATAGACCTGAGCAAGAAGTGCCAAGTTGGTCACAGGCAGTAATGGCGCACCATAAGTATGAAGTGAGAGGAGAGATGAGGAAGTGATCTTGATGCAAGAGGCAGAGGTGAGAAAGGGGCAGATATGATAAAGGAGACCCAATTTTTGGTTCAAGGTTTTGACCAGGGTGGAGACATAGGCACTGAGGGATAGAGAGGTGTCCAGGGTAATGCTCAGATACTTAAAGGTAAGGACAGACTTGTGAGTATCACCATTAAGGGAGGTGATACAGAGAGGGAAGGGGGGCCTAGGGGAGGGGGGATGGTGGGAGAAAAGCATACATCAAGTTTTTTTTTTTTGTATTGAGAATTAGTTGGTTACACTGGAACCAGTTTTCAAGGTCCGCAAAGTCAGCAGCAAGTTTCCGATTGATCATGGTGATATCAGTAGAAGAGTGGTAGATAATAGCATCATCTGCATAGAGGTGCACAGAGGCCCTCTGCAAAAAATAGTGCAGTGGTCTAAGGCTCTGAGCTGCAAATTTGGTGACATCCAGCAGACCAGACCTGGGTTTGAATCACACAGCTTCCACTTGCATACTGTGTGACCCTGAGCAAGTCACTTAACCTCCTTGTGCTCCCAGGTCGCTCCTGTAATAAAGCTTTCAGCTTGGTGTGCTATACCTGGTTAAACATACTAACATACTAAAATGCCAGCAGAATAGGCCCTAACGGTCTTTTAGGTGTCTGCTCGTTTAGTCAGTCCCCAACCTAGGTGCTGACCTTGCTGTCCCCCTCGCCTTCTCTGGCTTCTCCCTTCCCAGTTCCGGATATTCTTGCTGCATTGGATTTTGCTTCCAGAACCCTTCCCCTGTACCTGTCCCACCCCCTCTTGAACCCCTCCACTGTCTCTGCCTCCACCAGCCCCCTAGGCAGTGCATTCCATGGCTCCACCACCCTCTCAGTGAAGTAGCACCTCCTCCTTTCTCCCCTGAATCTTCCCCCCTCCAGCTTCCAGCCATGCCCTCTAGTGGCCCCTTCCTCCTTCCTTCGAAGCACCCCAACTGTTCCTCCCCTATTTACCCTCTTCATGTACCTAAAGACCCTATCATGTCCCCCGGTCCTCTCTCTTCCAATGTGTACATATTAGCTCTTGAGCCTCTCCTCATAGGTCCTGTCCCCAAGCCCCAAATCATTTTGGTTGCCCTCCTCTGGACCCTCTCCAGGAGGTTAATGTCCCGCTTTAAGTGTGGCCTCCAAAACTGCACGCAGTACTCAAGGTGCTGACCTCACCAAGCAGTTCTACAGAGAGTATCACTTCCCTCCTTCTGGAGGTGATCCCCTGCGATGCATCCCAGCATCCTGTTGGCCTTGGCTGCTGCCCTCCTACAAGTCTTAGAGTTGTTCATCTTGGCATCCACCACCACCCCCAGGTCCCTCTCAGCCATCGAGACTTGTAGCATTCCCCCAGGGTGTACACTTGGCCTGGGTTTCTGGCCCCCAGGTGGAGTACCTTGCATTTCCCTGCATTGAACCTCAGCTTCCACTTTCTAGACCATCTTTCCAGAGCCTCCAGGTCCCCCTATAGGGCCACCCTCCCCTCCTCCCCATCCACCACCGCCCCCAGTTTGAGTCATCTGCAAAGAGACTCATCTCACTCCTGATTCCTGTCCTTATGTCAGATACGTAGGCATTGAACAGAAGGGGCCCAAGGACTGATCCCTGTGGGACCCCACTAATGACCCTCCTTGGGGATGAGACTATCCCACCAACTACGACCCTCTGGGTCCGGTCCTGGAGCCAATTGCCTATCCATCTGATCATCTGGTTCCCCACCCCCATTTCTCCCAGCTTATCCAACAGGCCCACATGAGGAACAGAGTCAAATGCCTTGCTGAAGTCTAGAAAGAGGACATCCACTGGTCTACCCAGGTCCAAGGCACTTGTCACCCAGTCATAGAACTCCACCAGGTTTGTCTGAGACGATTTCCCCAGGATGAATCCATGCTGTCTATCGTCCAGGCACCCTGACTTATCCAGGTCCCCTCCAGCCTCTCCTTGACAATGCCCTCCATCACCTTGCCCACCACCGAGGTCAGACTGACAGGCCTGTAGTTCCCTGCCACCTCCCTTAATTCCCCCCTTGTGGATAGGCACTATATGCGCCACCTTCTAGTCTTGGGGCACCCACCCTGTCCTCAGAGAGATGGTGAAAAGCTCTGCCAGGGGTTTTGCCAGGACATCTGCAAGTTCCCTCAGCACTCTGGGATGTAATTTATCCGGCCCTGGTGCTTTCTCCATCTTAAGGGAGCTGAGGGCTTCCCTCACACACTCTGCTGTGATTTCCACTTCCGGTACCCCTTCTCCCTGCTTAGCCCTCCCCCCACCTGCCAGTGATGCCTTCCCCTCTCCCCAGACCTGCCGATCGGTAAGGGTCCCCCCTTCCTCAGTATCTGTCTCCTCCCATGTATGATGCAGCACCCCCAATTTCCCTGGTGAAAACTGAGGTGAAGTACTCATTTAGTACCTCAGCCTGCTCCCCTGGGTCTTGTGCCCATCTCTCCCCTGATTTAACCCTGCTAATCTGCCCCATCACCCTTCGTTTTTCCCCAATGTATCTAAAGAACCCCTTGTTCCCTCTCCTAATTTCCTGGCCAGGTTCTGCTCCTTCCTTGCCTTAGCCACCCTCACCACTGTAGTGGCCCTTCTAGCCATCAGCTCGTACTCCCCTCGATCCCTTTCACTCCTTGAGCACTTGAATTGTTTATAGGCTGCTTTCTTTCCCCGCACCACCTCCTGGACCTCCCTGGTCCACCAACAGGGTTTTTGGGCCCTACCGCATTTTCGTCTTACTCTTGCACAGGTGCTGGTAGCATCCTGCACCCCTCTCCTGATGATTTCCCACCTACTATCAGCGTCCATGTCTGACCCAATCCCATCCAAATGCTCCTTAAGGATCCTTCCCATTTCCTTAAAATCCGCCCCCCTGACAACTAAATAAATAAACAACTAAATAAATAAATGTCTTGGTAGGTCATTTATAAATAGTGAGAACAGCATAGGACCCAGTATGGACCCCTTCAGGACACCATGGGTTGTGTGATTGAAGCCTGGGAGAGCACCAACCCATTTGACTCTTTGGGAATGGTAGGAGAGATCGCTTCAGACCCAGAGTAGGTCGCTGTTATCCAAATCAGTAACTTGCAACTGATGCAGCTGGAGACAATGATTCACCAGGTCGAACTCCTTTATTAGGTTGACAAAGATGGCACCCAAGGCAGATTCTTGGTCAATGGCTTGGTAAATATCAGAAGTTGCTTTCAACAAGGCTGTGTGGGTGCTGTGGCTCTTTCTGAGGCCATGCTGGTAAGGGGACAACAGTTTGTGGTAGTCTAGGTAAACCTGGAGGTGAATGCAGACAATACACTCCTGGATCTTGGCAAAAGGGCAGAGAATAGAAATGGGTCTGAAATTCTCAACAATGGTATTAGGCCCACCTTTGTGCACCAGAACAACTACTGTAGCCTTCCTCTTGTCTGGTATAGTGTTGGACGGGAAGGAGTGGTTGAATAAATCATGCACAGGGCAGGCAAAGGTGGGAGCACCGAGCTTTAGGAATTTAGGCTGTAGGGTGAATTGGCCAGGAGAACTCTTGGCCTTCAGGTTTGCAAGGAGCTTCTGGACCACTCTGCAGGTCCATTTCAGATGGCAAGCTGGTTGAGTCCCAGTGTAGCCTTCAGTGGTAGGTGTTGGGAGAATATGGAAACAGTCAGGTATATTTGTACAGATCAGTAAAAAATTAGTGAAACCTGGAGGCAATAGACAGGGGGTCAGTAAGGGTATTGCCCTGGGCAACAACAGAGCGCGGGAGTTCAGCAGCCTTCCCTTAGACCAGGGAATAATTATCCTGTCACCAGACCTCTTTGGGATTACAAAGATGATCAGTTTGTAGCGTTTTGAAGGAATGGTGTTTGGCTCTTTGAAGGGAGTTCTTACACTGATTTCAGAGCTACCTGTGGGCAAGCCAGTCGGAGGATAATCCACTGTTTTTATAGGACTGTCAAGCCCAGTCACGAGAGGACATAAGCATCCTTAGATCCTTGTTGAGCCAGGTAGGGTTAATATCCTTGGATCTACATTTTTTTTTTTTTTTTACGGGGGCATGGGTATCACCAATATGAGTGAAGGTAGTTATAAAAAAAAATCCAGAGCTTGGTTAATATCCTGGAGAGTCATAATGGGGCTCCAGTCTGTGTTGTTGATGGAGGTAATGAAGCTGTTAACATCAAGCTTGGACATATCCCAGACAAGGTTAATTATAGGTGGGGGGTTAGGGCAGTTATTCCTCCAGACGCACATAGTGGGAGAACGATTGCTTATACAGTCTGACAGAACACCCACATAACTGACCTTCTGAGGACAGTTGGTGACAACCCAGTCCAGTAAGGTGTCCTTGCTGGACTTGTTGATACGAGTGGGTTCTTGAATGAGTTGCACTAGGTTGGAGTCTGCTAGGATAGCACGTACTTTTTCAAACAGCTGGGTTAAGTCAGTCAGTGTTGAAATCACCACACAGTATTAGGTCATGGTGGGGGGTTTGGCAAGCAGGGAGATGAAAGGAGGAAGGCCAGTGGGGGCCTTATTGGGGGGCAAGTAGGCACAACCAATGATTATCTTCTTGACATTGCCAAGAGTCAGGGAGAAGAACAAGGGTTCAACTAAAGGGGATTCCATATCAGGCATAGGCAGTTCAGCAATATCCAAGTCTAACCAGGTGTATATCAGAACCCCACCCGCCCTTTTACCTAGCCTGTCCTTTCTGAAGCAGGTATAACCCAGCAGTGCCACCTCATGCTGTTTAATAGCTGGCTTGAGCCAAGACTCAGTAATGCAGAGAATGTTGGGTGACTTCTGGGTAACCCAGGCCTCTAATTCTGCCATTTTTGATCTGATACTCCAGACATTCATGTGGGTTATTCACAGGCCTTTCAAAGGGGGAAGGGTAGCAGCACCAGGGTTTAAAACTGGGGTGAGACTTGGGGGCCCAGGACTGAGCTCAATATCCTCTGCTAGTACAAGAAGAAGGAAAGTGGAAATGCGGAGTGTTATCGAGGCACACAGAAGCAGCATAGTAAGGTCGCCAGGACCGAAGGGAACACTCAAGCATTTGTGAAGCCAAAACCCCAGGTGCACCTAGGAAGACACAGAATAAGTAAGAAGATACAGGAGTGGGGGGTGTGGCCCGACCAGCAACATGGTGGCAACTTAACTTTACAGTTCCGTCCCTTACCAGGAGTTGTCAGTGGGCTACAGATGTGATCCGTGACTCCAATTAGCCCTGAAGATGGGCTTTTACTAATTTACTATCCCACGACTACCTTCATGCCGGTATTTGTACGAACATACGAAATTTGCCAGCAGATAAAGGCCTAGAGGTCTATCAAGTCTGCTCGAATGTGCAGATAGCACCCCTTATTCTGCAGCTGCCCCTTCCTTCCACCCTTCCCCTTCATTAACCCTCCCCCTTGTCCTGTCCCATCCTCATTTGAAGCAGTCCACTGTTCTACTGCATACCACTTCAGCAGGTAATGCATTCCACCCAGCCACCACCCTCTCTGTAAAAAAAAAAAAAAAACAAGTGTCTCCTCATCTCCCTCCTGAACCTTCCTTGCTCCAGTCCCATATCATGGCCCCTGGTGGCCCTCCCCTTCCTTACTTTGAACAGCCCCTCTGTACCTGTCTTGTTTATTCCTTTCATGTATTTAAAGGTTTCAATCATGTCACCCCTGTCTCTCCTCTCCTCCAGTGAGTACATGTTCAGCTCCTTCAACCTCCTCTCGTATGATAAATCCCCCAGCCCCTTGATTATCTTTGTCGCTCTGCGATGCACCCTTTCCAGTAACTTAATGTCCCTCTTCAGATACGGACGCCAGTACTGCACGCAGTACTCCAGGTGTGGTCTAACTAATGACCTGTACAGTGGCAGAATCACCTCTTCCATCCTCGAGGATATACCCCTTGCAATACAACCCAGCATTTTGTTGGCCTTTGCAGCTGCCTACCTACATTGTGCTGAGTTGTTCATTGACCCTGTAATGAGCACACCCAGATCCTTCTCCTCCTCTGTCTGGGCTAGCTGCACTCCCCCTAGCTAGTAATTTCCTCCTTGGGTTCTTCATCCCAAATGCAACTTGCACTTCTTGGCATTAAAGCCCAGTTGCCAGCTGTCTGACCAGGTTCAAGCTTTGCCAGATCATCCTGCAACCCCTGCCATCCCCCACGCTCATCCACCACCGCGCCTACCTTGGTATCATCAACAAACAGACTGATCTTGCTCTTGATGTCCCATGATATGTCTGCAATGAATATCCCAAACAACACTGGTCCCAACACTGAGCCCTGTGGAACACCGCTTGTCACTGCCCTTGGGTATGAGAGCTCCCCACCCACCACCATCCTCTGTTGCCTTCCCTGCAGCCAGTTTCCTACCCATCTCACCAGCTTTGCACCCGCCCCTGTGCCTACTAACTTCCTTCCCAGCCTTCCATGAGGCACTGAGTCGAATGCCTTACTGAAGTCCAGATACAGGACATCCACTGTGTAGTTCTGCGACTGTTACACTCTCTCCGGTAGCTCTCCCGGTGAGTAGCAGGTTCCGTGCGCTGCACAGACCCCGACGCGATTTGTGAGTATACCCCTCATGGGAACGGTAGCTTTTATTCCCTCAGTCAGCTTGCAGCTAGTGGCGAATAAGCGGCGATACCAGAGGATTAAGGATCCCTCATGCACGAAATCAAAAACTCACAGCATTACGGTAGTGACGGCTTTTTCCACGCCATGCACACGTCCCCTCTCACAGAAAAATAGCATACAGTGACACGCCCAACCACGACATACTACCAAAAGTCTATTTATTGCAAACTATAACAACACCTTGTGCATGTATGTAAAATGTGACCTTTTCAACTTGCACAGTATTTGCAGCACACCCGGCTTAACTAACTTTACAAATTCATTGAAATAGAAAGACCGTACTACAGCTTTTAACCCCAGTTTTCCGACTGTACGGCACATTCTCAGCATTGTCCTCTGCCTCAGCTCCTTTCGCCTCCTGATCTGGTGCACAATTTAGAATATACAATATATTTGTTTTTTCTTTTGTGGGGGCATTGTGCCCCCCACCCCCACCCCCGGGTTTTATTTGGTAATTTGCACAGTTGGATTTATTATTATGACTATTTAATTCTTGTTCTTTCTTCTGTGGGGGCGCTCCGCCCCCAACACCCCCCGGGTTCTATTTAGTAATTTGCACAGCTGCATTTATTATTATGACTATTAGTTTTATTCTTTGCGAAGAAGTGTACTGGTAGCTGGCAGTGGGCGGAGCAACAGCCTGCAGCTACGGTGAAACTGCCGTAATTATCCTTGAGCGCAAGAGGGGGTCCTGAATCATCCGGTATTTCCGAATAAGCTTGGGGATCTCCTGTCTACTCATGTTCAATATTGGCTGAATCCTTTGGGACAGGACATGGCTGAATCTGCGGCTGGGAAGCCCCCTACTGCTCCAGGGCACAGTTCAGATCCCTCCCTTCAGCAGCTACAGGGGGGCGATCCACTTGCATATATCACAAAGATGCTAGAAACTTTGTCATGCAGGGTAGATGGCATTAATGCTGCCCTTACAGTCAACATGGCAGATGTCTGTCAGCTGGAGAACAGGGTAAACATTTTGGAGCAATGTGTGGAGGGACTGGAGGATCACCAAGAGCAGGTCTGGAGATGCTTGCAAGAACACGAACATAAGCTGGCAAGGTTGTGGGAGAGGGCCGAGGATCAGGAAAACCGGGGGCACCGGAACAATATTCGGATTCTCGGCATCCCTGAGGGTGCAGAGGGGTCCAACATGGAAAGGTTTCTCAATGAGCTTCTACCAAAATTGATGGGAGATAGGTGGAGAGGTTCAATTGAAGTGGAGCGGGCCCACAGGCTGTATGTTAAGACTGACTCCTGCACCTCTCCCCCTTGGCCCATTATTACATACTTACTGCACTATTCTACCAAAGAAAAGTTGCTGAGAGCAGCAAGGGACTTGGGGGACATTTCCTGGAGGGGGATCCCGCATCTCCTTTTTTGGGGATTATTCTCATGAAGTGGCAATGAAAAGGAAAGCATTTGCTCCTATTAAAAAGGTGCTACTAGCACATGGGTTTAGATATCAGATGAGGCGGCTTACCTCTCTTTATGTCACCAAGGATGGGAAGGAGTTGTTGGCACAGTATCCCAAAGAGGTTGAAGACTGGTTAGCAAGGTTCTGGCCTAAGGTGATGAAACATACTACCTCTCCCAGACGCCTATGGGTTCCAGGAGGGTGTGGGCAACCTAAAAGGAACCAAAAAGATGTGATACAGCTTCAGGGGGATGTAATATGTGACCAGAGTGTGCAACAGGTTGACAAGCCCCCCAGTGTCAGTTCGAGGAGCCGTCTGAATTTCTTGGAGACTCAGCACAATGGGGACAAGCCTCCCCAGAACTTCTCAGATTCTTCCTTACCTGCCTCTGAAATGGCATCGAAGATGCGGGTGCACAGATCTAGACCAAGGTCCCGCAGCAAGGGGAGGCAAATTGTAAACACAGTGGAGGCCCCCCCCCAGGCAAAACTCCTGAAAGAGGACTCCAGAGGATGAAGGCCCGCTGGACCAGGACACGAATGTGGAAGAGATGGACACTAATGCCCCTTTGAACTGGACAACCGAGACTGAAGTGGTGGATGCCACCCTGCCAGTCAAACCGGGCCTCTTATCCTTTGCGGCTGCTGTATCACAAGGCCTACCCCAATGTCCTTCCCTGGCTATTGTACCTTCTAGTGGGGGCCCTGCTGGACCTGAGGGGTGATGTGGACTGGAATTTCTCCCGGGGCTCTGGTGTAGTATTTATGATCTCTGATGCTAGTTGCATATGCCTAATTTTCTATACTGTTTTACTTTGCCCTTCACTATGTTTACTGTGCTTCTCAGGCTGCCCCCCACAATTTAGGGTGGGTGTTTCTTTCCCGCCTGCACAGGATAGACGGTCTTGATTGGGGTTTGCAGGAATGGTCTCTATTTGCTGAGACCTGCAGTTTTCCCCTTTACTCCCCCTCCTAGCTGTTGGGGACTCCATCTCACCCCCTCACTTATTACTCCCTCGTGTGGTGAGGGAGCCTACATATGCATCCTGATTCCTCAGCTTCCTTAATCTGGCCCACTTATACTGTCTAGGGGCCAGAGAGGGCTCTTAACATTTCGTTGCTGTACGATTATATCCCATGGTCTGACAGTCGTTTCCTCCTTCCCTTCCAGCTAGCCCTTCCTTAGCCCCTCCCTATACCCCCATTTCTCCTACCTTGGATCATACACTTGAGGGTATGGACCTGGGCAGGGATGGGCCACCTGTTGTGTATCCTTCTCCCTACCTCATTGGGTGCTGTGAGCTAGCGTTGCTCGGGTGCACCAGTTTTCTGCGGTGCAACCCCAAATGTGGTTATCTCCTCATCCTCAGTGGATACACAGGTTTTTACCTATTACTTCAAGTTAGTGTTACTTCTGTTGTAGTTGCGGTTTACCTGGTTGGTATTCTTTTGTTTGTTGAACGTGACGTTGCTCTTGTTTCCTCTCTAGTTATTCCATCACAGAATCAGCAAAGTGCTGCTGACGTTACAATTTGTTCTGCTACGGCTCCCTCCAGAGTCTCCCTGGCCAACGGGACAGGGGGCTGCAACAAGGTTGGGCTTTTCACTTTTTTTTTTTTTTTTTTGCATAGGCTTTTAGTGAGCAATTTTCTGCAGGCAGGGGTCTGCCCTTTGTTTTTCTGGGTCGTGACATGGCTGGGTCTACTGTCGCAGGCATGAGGTTAGTCTCCTGGAATGTCAAAGGACTGAACCATCCAGTGAAGCGTATGAAGGTGCTACAGCATCTTCGATCCCTATATGTCGATGTTGCCCTCATCCAGAAGACTCACCTCACTGCAAGGTCTGTGAACTGGCTTAGGAAGATGTGGGTTGGCAGGGTAATAGGTAGCTCGGCCTCCAATAAAACCAGGGGCGTGGCTATATTGCTGCATAAAGCCTGTCCCTGGATGCTTGAGGATGTCAAGTCCATTGCTCAGGGATGGTGGGTTGTTGCACGCTTCCCCTATGCGGGTGGGGGGGCAGTGCTGGTTAACATATATGGCCCGAACATTGACTCGGTGGATCCCCTGTTAGGTGTAGCTTAGACCCTCACATCTATCACCAAAGACCATGCTAACCAGCCTATTATTATTGGGGGGGGATTTTAATCTAGTGTTAGACATCTTCCTAGACAAATCCAAGCCCACCTCAAGGCGAGGGCGGCCTTACAAGAGATCATGGATGAGTGGGGGCATCTTGAAATATGGAGAAGTGATTTCCCCAGTGGTAGGGATTATACCTATTTCTCACTTGTCCACTCCTCCCACAGTCAAATTGACTTTTGGTTGGCCAATGGGGAGGTTTCCCGGGGAATCAGTGATATCTGAAACATTCGTATGTCTGACCACGCCCCCGTTCTTCTTCATTACCTCCCTATCGGGCAGGGACATGAAAGCACTAGGTGGCACTGTAACCCCCTGCTCCTCCAGGACAAGGAGTTTCAAGAAACAGTTAGGGAAGAGGCTAAGGATTATTTCCATTTCAACTCTGGAGATGAGGTTGTGGCGAGCACTGTGTGGGAGGCCTTTAAGGTGTATTTGAGAGGGAGAATTATCTCATATGCTGCTTTCAAAAACAGAGAGGAAGGAAAACCTTCTCAAGTTGCAAACGGTGCTCTCTGTCTTGGAGACTAAGTTTAAACCCCGGCCCATGATGATAAGCTCCTGGGGCCCTCTATCACAGGGCTTAAGTACAGGATTAATACTCTTCTACAGAGGAAAGCAGAATGGCAACTGCTCCGTTCTAAGCATAAATATTGGGAGGGGGTGAGAAGGGTGGTAAGCTGCTGGCGTACCAGCTTCAGAAACAACAAGCTACCTCCTGCATACATGCTGTGAGAGACTCTTCTGGTGCCACCGTCTCTGACCCCAAAGGTATAAATTGGGTTCTAACTCAATTTTACCAGGAGTTATACCAGTCTTGTGCAACAGAGGCTGACAGTAGTCTGCCTCAGCTGCTCAGTGAGTTTTTCGCCTCGGTAGATATCCCCAAACTACTCCCTGACTCCACGGAGCTGTTAGATCAGCCCTTTACCATTCAGGAGTTACGCTCGGCTCTCCTACAGATGGCTAAGGGGAAGCTCCAGGCCCAGATGGGATGTCAGTTGAGCTGTACCATTTGATGATGGATGAAATCTCTCACCCTTCTGCTTTCCGCCCTGCAGGAGCCTTACAGCAAGGGAGTCATCCCCCTTCTATGAGAGAAGCACTGGTCACATTGCTGCCGAAAAAATCCAGTGACGCCCTCGATTGTACTGACTTTCACCCTATTTCACTCCTGTCGGTAGATACTCAAATTGCAGCTAAATCCTTGCCACTCGGTTGGTCTTGATTCTCCCGACTATTGTCCAACCCTCCCAGGCAGGGTTCACCAAAGGAAAGGCCGGGGCAGACAATCTTCGGCTAGTGCTGAACCTCAAGTGGCTGGCCATGCAGTCTCCCAAGCCAGCTACGACTTTAGCAATTGACTTCTCCAAGGCATTTGACTCCCTGGAATGGGAGTATTTACATGATGTTCTACAGGTTTACGGTTTTAGCCCCTATTTCCGGGGAAGGGTCTCCATCCTATATAATGCACCTCTTGCCTGAATCATGACAAACAAGAATATCTCTTCCCAATTTCAGTTGCATAGAGGAACCCAGCAGGGCTGTCCCCTTTCCCCTCTACTCTTTCTGGTAGCTCTAGACCCCCCTGATCAGGAAGCTTATCCAGACTAAAGGCCTTGAGGGAATTGCTGTCCGAGATCAAACTCACCTTGTGTGTGCATACACTGATGATCTGCTACTTACCATCTCCCAACCTAGTTCCTCACTGCCAAAGGCCCATGGCATTCTAAGGGACTTTGTGCAGCTTTCCAGCCTCACAGTTAACCAGAAAAAAAAAACACCCTAGCCCCTCTGAACAAAATATGTTCTAGAGAATGCCTGGAGGGCACTGAGATTGCCTGGGCACCGGATAGTTTTACCTATCTGGGCGTGGTTATCCCCAAAATATGGTGGGACTTGGAAGCGCTAACTTTTCCCCCATGCTTACCTCCTTAACTGCTGAAGTGGACAGGTGGCATAAGCTTCACTTGTCTCTTCGTAGCAAAGTAGAGGCTGCACGCATGTTTATTCTTCCGAGGCTGGCTTACCTCTTTAACAACCTTCCTATTCATCTATCCCAGCATCTATTTTAGACCATTGATAAGCTGGTATCCCTGCTGCTTTGGGAGGGAAAAGTCCCCAGGAGTAAGGCAAAGCTGCAGCTGCACTGGACTCTGGGGGGGTCTGAGACTCCCTTGTTTCCAGAACTACCAGATAGCTTATCTTACCTCCCAAGGGATTAAATGGTTAGTTCCCTCGCTATCCCCTCCCACATGGGTTGGCCTGGAGCAGAGCTTATTGCCTAGTACCCCACTTTGGTCTCTTCTGTTACCCACCTCACCTGTGGCTGGCGAAGTTACACCAGTTATGATGAAACGGTGAGGACCTGGAGGAGATGTATGACTCTTTCCCGCATGCCAAAAAAGGCCTGGTACCCACCGGTGCGGTATACACCCCTTTGGAACAATGGGCAGCTGCTTATAGGTGGCCAGCCTATTTACTAGGCAACCTGGGCCAACCGGGGAATTAAACTTCTTCAGGATCTCTATATCCCAGGCACACAGGACCTTATGTCCTTTGAACAGTTAATGGCATGCTACTCCATCCCAGTTAGGGATTTTTAGATATTTCTACAAATACGTAGTGTGACAACTGAGCTTCGGGGGCAAGTGGCCATTGACCCCGGCTGGCTGTGGCTAGACTTATTGCATAAGTCCCCATATCAAAGGGGTATTGCAGGAGGGTTCTATAGAACTATGAGAGTCCCAATCCGACCCCACCGGAGCATGCAGAACACACTGGGAGGAAGATGCTGGAATCACCCTCCCGGCTGATGCCTGGAGTTGATGTCTAAGGCTAGCACACATGGCCTACAGGGATACAAAGAGTCAGACTATACAGAGGCAAATTCTTCTTAGGTGGTACAGGACTCCTGCTAGTTTGCAAAGTATGGGCCTCCTTGGCCACTCCAATTTCTGGAGATGTGGCCAACCCTCCGCTCATCTACTGCATATTCTGTGGATGTGCCCGAAGCTTCTCCCTTTTTGGGAGGCGGTGTTTGAGGATTGTTCAAAGATAGTTAGTTGTCCTATCCGGCACTCTAACACCATGTTGCTTCTTGGTGATTCCTTGGATAAGCTACCCCCTTCCCTTCAGAGATGGGTTCTGGTGGATGTGGTCGAAGCTAAGTGTGCAATTCTGATGCATTGGAGGAAGTCTAACCCCCCTCCTCTTTCAGTATGGAGATCGGCCCTAGCGCAGGTGGCTATTTTGAAGAGGCTTCATATTTGAAACTCTGGCAACTTGCTAGATACCAGAAAAAGTGGGATGCCTATCTGCAATTACACTTATGTATGATGTCACCCCTCCCGCTAATCCACCGTTTTAGGGTTTCCTGTCCAATAAGCTTGACCTATGTATGCTTGTCATCCTGGAGGCATCTGTAGCACTACACTGGTTTAAACCCAATAAGTAGACAACAAGGTTGTGTGGACAAGTTCTTTGTATCGATCCATTGTCCTATCTCCTGTTAGGATTTGGTACATTTCATATGTTTTCTTTTAGATATGTATAGATATATGTAATCCCCTTGCAAATAGGGGTTCCCAAAAGTCTTCCAGGAGCTTGCCTGAATGCTCCAAGTCTGGGCGGTGTTCGGCGTCTGAGCTGTTTAAATGTGGTTCCAAGTGAGTGCTATTTGAGCCTCCACGTACTGTCTCTTTAAGAGCTGTCTGCTTGCAGACTTAATTAGTTTGTATGGGGGACTGTGTATTTAATGCTCTAATCCCACCCGAGCTGCTGTCAATTCGCTCTGTCTCTGCCGTCACTACATGTGTAGAGGGAGCCTTGTTGAAAGATATAACTGTTTGTCAAAAATCTTTTAGATTGACTGAGAAAATGTAGTTTGTCTAATCTGTCTTCCTTTCAGCACGAACTGTTTCAGTGTAACTTTTTCATTTTGGTTCTGAATAGCTGACTTGGACCAATCAGGATGATAGGGAGACCCTAAAATGGAGTCTGTGGATGAATCGGAACTTGGACTCTCAATTTTGAGCCAGCCACAAGGGGATTGTATGGGCAGTGACTCTTGGAAATGTAGTTTTAACCTTGGCACCTTTTTCCACCAACAGAGGGAGTCTTATTGTGAGTGACAGCCGAACCAGCCAACAGAATGGTGTGGAGCTAAAGGAAATGCCCTGCTCTGTGACTGGAAAGATTAGATCAGTTGTGACTGTGAAGAGAGAAGGAGCTCTGTGCTTCTGCAGTGTATAGTTTCACATGGGAAGTGTGTGTGAGGCCTTGAGTTTTGGCCTGCAGCCGTTGATGGTGCCAGTTTGGACTGAATCTAAGTTGTGAAGAGAAAGAAGCACCAGAAGTGTGGAAACCTGCCGGCCCATCGGCGCACCGGTTGGATTCCCGCTTGCGATGCCAGTGATTCGGGTTCGGGAACGGACCCGATCACTGGAGGGCCGGCCGGGGGAGGGAAGGATTGAGCGTCCCGCGACAGCTCTCCTTCTCTGGGAGGAGGGTAGGGAACAGGTCCGGTGTCTTGCTGGCTCCTAGCGGAGGCTGGGAGCAGGGCAGGCAAATACAGCCCAGTTTCTTAGATGGAGGAGCAGATGCCGGCATACACCTTGTCGTCACCATGCTGCCTCCCCCACAGAAAATCAGAAAATCACCCACTAGCCACCTAGATGACGGCTCCCCGCTCTCTCTGGTACCTCCAGTGCCTGTCCAGGGCCTCCTGCTCCTCAGCGGCATCCCCCGGGCCCTAGTATAAGTGTGTGCCGGGGTCTTTCCTCCCTCCCGGTGCCCTTCCCCCTCAGAGGAGGGGGACCCGCCCGGTGATAGGGATACACCGGGATGTTCCGGGGGATCGGCCGCGATATGAGGACCTGAGGGGGGCTGGATAAAGTCCAGTGGGGTCGAGGAGCTTCTGGAGCCCGAAGAAGTGGGGGTCAGTGTGGCGCGGGAGAGGCGACAAACATAGCATGCAAAAAAAAAAAAAGTGTGGAAACCAGGCTCACCCTGTAGAAGACTGGAGAAATTGCTGAATTGCCCTCGGTCTGTCAGGAACTGAAGCTGCTGTGTGTGCTCCCGGGTATTTTGCAGTAAGTGCGATCGGGATCGAGGAGCATCCTGCCTGGTATAGTACTTTCCTTTTACATATGAATGTACGTAGTGCTTGTGGGGAATCGCTATTTCCAGTCCACTGTGCTGTGTGCTGTGTGTTGAAGCTGGAAGCAAACCCCAGCTTGTCTCGGACTAAATCCGTTTGCTATAAACTGCAGTGGGGTCCAGTCACAAGGACCTAGTCTCCATGCCCTGTTGTTTCTGACAATCCAGAGAACACCCACCATCCGGTTGTAAGCTTGGGTATTGTGAGTACAAATCAGGGTATTCCACTGCAGCCTGTTTTCAATCACAAGTGTGTCATCTAATTCTTGTTGTTTTACTGCTTCATGGACTGAGCCATCCAGCTCCGGATTACAATTGGGTGTTGTGCATATATTTTCTTCTACAGGGCCCTATCCATCTGCATCTGCTGGCCAACCCTGGACAACGGACCTGGCTAACCCCCCCCCCAACCTGGGTACCCAGAGTGTGACTTTTCAGACCCTGTATGTCTGCACAGTACTGTGATATAATGCCACTAATTAACCTGATTTACCCCTCCTGTGATACTATCCCCTAAATAAATCAGATTTGTTGTTGTTATACTATATACTTTCTGTGGTGTTGGTACTTATTGAAACAGTATTGTATTTCGCTGTGTATGTTGTTTAACCTTGTTTTACAGGGGGTCCTCAGACGTGCTGCAGAATCAGTCTCAAGGGTAAATGGTGCTTTATGAGTGAACAGTGTGTATTTATTTATTTATCAAGTCTAGGATTACAAATACCTTTGAGCCATGGCTCTTTTACAAAGGTTCCATGTCAGAGAAATACAAATTATGGGGAACATCAAGACAGGTATTACAACAATGTGGACATTGCAAACAGAGTACAGATTAATACAATTCAAGGGTAGCATTGTAACAAGGCAATAGCGGCATTTGTCAGAGAAAATAGACAACAGATAAAATTGCCAGAGTCATAGGGAGAGGAAGAGGGTGGGGGAGAAGGAATGTAGGAAGAGGTGGCAAGAGGGTGAAAAGTGCAGCATTGGGTATACCAAGATGTGAGGTAGAATCCAGTGGGGGGACAAATAGAGCAGAAGAGTGGAGAAACAAGGTTAAGTTGGGCAGTCACAGGAGCTGTTGGTAGTGAGATAGTCCCGGGCCTAGTTTTAAACATACCAATAGTTGGGGCAGAGGAGATGGTTGGGCTGAGGCCATTGAACCAGAGTGGTGCTCGATAAGCAAAAGAGCGTTGTCCCTGTGAAGTGTGACAGTGGGGGACTTTCAGTAGCTGTAGCGTGGATCTCCTAAGAGGCACCATTTGTTAATCGGTGTTGTAACAGAGTTGAGACCCCAGAAGGTGCAAAGGCCAAGGTAGATTTTTGACCGTGGAGCAGGTGAGAAACTTTATGCGGTTTGATAGTTGGAGCCAGCCGGTCTGAGTGTACAGGTCACATGTGTGGGTGAGATGGTGAGCACCAGTGATGAGCCGACATGCTTTATTTAAGGCAGTTGAGAGGTGTCTAAGGGTTGTGGTTGTGGCCGAGCCATAAATGATGAGACCATAGTCTATTACAGGGATCACAGAGCTCAGGACTGCAACCTTCAAAGCTTCTGGTGTGAGGTGGGGTCTGTGTTTGTAGCGGAGACCAAGCCGTGTATTAGCAGCTCTAGCTACATTATCTACATGAAGTCCATAGGAGAGATTAGGGTCAAGCTGAATCCCTAAGTATTTGAAGGACACCACCTGATCTAGAGTGTTGCCCTGGGTGGTGGAGATAGCCAAGTGGTGTAGCTTGTGTGGGTTATAAGAGCTGTAGAAGAGCATAGATTTGGTTTTCTTGTCATTGAGGACCAGTTTGATTAAGAAACCATGTCTCTACAGAACTGAAACCAAGTTGAAGGTTGTGTTGAAGAGTTGCAGGATCTTTGTGAGTGGAGAATACAACAGCATCATCGGCATATAGTATGATCTGCTCAGAGCAGTGGTAAGGGAAGGAGTTTAAGAAAAGGCTAAAAAGGAAGGGTCCCAGTATGGATCCCTGTGGGACACCCGAGAGAACAGGCAGGGTGTTAGAAAGAGTGTCATAATTTTACTCTCTGTGACCAGTTTTCTAAGTAGCTTTTAAACCAGAGAGAAGAGTCGGGTGATAGCCCGGCATTCAGTAGTTGGTGTATTAGTAGTCCATGGTGTACTGTATCGAAGGCCTTGGAGAGGTCGACGAAAACGGCCCCTGTGAGAAAGCCGTTGTCAAGGGATTTGTGCAAAGCTCCAGTGAACTCAAGAAGGGCTGTGGTGGTGCTGTGACCTTTCCGGAAGCCATGTTGTTGTGGACAAGGTATATTGTATTTATCCAAGTGGTCGGTAAGCTGATCAGCCACGATGTGCTCAAGTGCCTTACAGAGTGGGGGCAGTATGGAGATAGGGCAATAATTTGAGTGAATCGTCTTGTCCCCACTTTTATGGATGGGTGTCACGGTGGCTGTTTTCCATAGGTCTGGGAACTTTCCACAGCTAAAAGAGAGGTTTAGGATTTTTGTTAATGGATGAATTACCTCATCGAGGGTGAGCAACAGAAGCTTAAGGTCCAGGGTGTCGCTACTAGATCTATATTTAGAGATAGCTGCAGTAATATAGCGGTGAGCTTCATTCAGCCTTACCTTCCTGAAGTAGAAGAGGGGATGGTTAGACTGAGGGGCTGAGGTATTTGGGGAGTAGGCCCTGTTTTTGAAAAAGTCATGGGGTAGAACAGCACTAAGGTCTGAAAAAGCCGTGTTAAAGATGTTTGCGATCACCTTGGGGTCAAGGGTTGAGGATCCATCAACCATTAACATGGCTGGAGAGGTTATTGGCTGCTTCCCTGTGACATCCTTGATATTGTCCCAGAAAGCATGACCATTTCCCCAAGTATTGGTGAGAGAGTCTTTGTAATAGGTGGATTTCATTAGTCGTATGGCTTTTGTGCAGGCATTTCATGCTTGTTTGTAATTTGGATGTCCAGTTGTTTGCCAGTGGCCCTGGCAACTGCCCAGAGGTGATCCCTTAGTTTCAGCTGTGAGAGAAGAGCCGCGTTGACCCATGGGTTAGAGAGAGATTTTGTTTTGTGCCTTTTAGTAGGGGCAAAGAGGTTGCAGGCTTTGTTGAAAATTGAGATGAAGTGATCAAGAGCCACGTTAACATCTGTTGCTTCATAGATGGGTAGCCAGTCTTGTAGAAGCAGGTGTTTGAGATGTGGAAGTTTTCCATGAGGAAGGACTCTGCTAGCGATAATTTTGAGAGGGGGCTTAAGGAATTTGTTAGACCATGCACACATGACTGGGGAGTGGTCACTGAGTGAGTCTGGAAGAATGGTCTTACGAGAAATCCTTGTGGGGTGAGTGGTGAGGACCCAGTCCAAGAGGGTACTGGTGCCAGTCTTGTAGTTAATCCTAGTAGGGGAGTTTACCATTTGCGTGAGGTTAGCAGCTGAGATGGAGTCTTTATAGGCACTGGCACTCGATGCTAACCAGTTTATGATGAAATCCCCTAGTAGAATACGTTCAGCTTTGGAAGGATGAGAGTTGATAAAGTTTAGGACATCTTGAATCCAAGTTTAGGGTCCCTGGGTGGGATGTATACGGAGACAATAGTCAGGGCTTTATTGTCGGGACCTAGGACGATTTTTATTGGCAGAATCTGGGCTGAGGCAGAAAGTGATGGAGTTGCTACAGGGTGCCAAGACAGGGAGTCTTTGATATAGATTGCGCAACCATGGGAGGAGGGGGTGGTACCCGAGGACTGGAGGAGGGCAGATGTGAATGGGAGGAGTGGGTGGTACCCGAGGACTGGAGGAGGGCAGATGTGATTCCCCTTCACAAAAGTGGGAGCAAGGCAGAAGCAGGAAACTACAGACCTGTTAGTTTAACCTCAGTGATGGGGAAAATGATGGAATCACTTCTGAAGGAAAGAATTGTCGAGTATCTAGAGGCCAGAGGGGCACAGGACCCTGGGCAGCATGGATTCACAGCGGAAGGTCATGCCAGACGAATCTGATAGATTTCTTTGACTGGGTGACCAAAGTAGTAGATCAGGGAGGGGCTGTGGACATGGCCTACCTAGACTTTAGCAAGGCATTTGACACAGTCCCACACAAAAGATTAATATACAAGTTAGCCAGCCTGGGAGTGGGTCCCAAGATGACAGCCTGGGTAAAGAATTGGCTGGAGCATAGGACACAGAAGGTAATAGTAAATGGAGTCCACTCCAGAAGAAAGAGGGTTACTATTGAATGTACACGAGGTTCAGTAATGGGTCGGTCCTCTTCAATGTCTTTATAGCGACATTGCAGAAGGACTGAAGGAAAGTATGTTTCTTTGCAGATGACACAAAGATCTGCAACAGAGTTGATGCACAGGGTGGGGTGGAAAGGATGAGAAGGGACTTGGCAAGGTTAGAGGAATGGTCAAATGTATGACAGCTTAGATTCAATGCTAAGAAGTGCAAGGTAATGCACCTGGGAAACAAAAACCCAGGGAAGAGTACACAATGGGGGGTGAGATACTAACAACAACAAAAATGGAAAGGGACCTGGGGGTAGTCATATCAGATGACCTAAAGGTGGGCAAGCAATGTGAGAGGGCAGCTGGGGGGATACTGGGATGCATAGGGAGAGGCATCACCGGTAGAAAACAGGAAGTTATTATCCCTTTGTACAGACAGCTGGTGAGACCCATCTGGAGTACTGTGTGCAGTTCTGGAGACCCAATCTCCGCAAAGACATAGACAGGATGGAAGCTGTCCAGAGGAGGGCAACTAAAATGGTGCAGGGTCTGTACCGGAAGACATATGAAGAGAGACGAAAGGAGCTTAATATGTATAGCCTCGACAAAAGGAGGGAGAGGGGGGACATGATAGAAACGTTCAAGTACCTCAAGGGAATCAACAAAGTCCAAGAGGGTAGCATCCTTCAAAAAAAGAGGTGTGCAAGAACAAGAGGCACAATTTGAAGATAGAGGGGGCGCCAGAGGTAATATAAGGAAGTATTTTTTCACAGAGAGGGTTGTGGATGCATGGAACGGCCTTCTGGAGGAGGTTATGGAGTCAAAATCAGTGGTGGAATTCAAGCATGCATGGGACAGTCATAAGGCAATTCTAGGGGGTTGGGGTAGGAAGAAGTAGGCTGCTGGTTAACTAGGATCTGCAGCTTATCCAGTAGGTAGGGAAATGGGCAGACTGGGTGGGCCAAGCGGTCCTTATCTGCCATCAAATTCTATGTTTCTATGTTTCTAACCACCGCCTTTTTTGGATATCTGGTCCAGCCTGTGGACATTGTAGCCCTGTATTGTTACTGCTGAGTCAGGAACTTTAGGTGTCAGCCAAGTTTCCACCACTGCAAGGATGTCAGGGTTGTGTTGGCATATGAAGTTTGGAGTGCATCCAGCTTTAGTAGTAGGCTGCAGATATTAATAGTTGCAAGGATAAGGGCACCTGGAGTTTGTGTGTGGCCTAAGCTTCTAGGGCCAGGATTGGGATGGATGCTGCCTGAGATGAGGAGGAGGAGGAGTAGGAGTTTTAAGGAGCAGAGTCGCAGCTCTTTGAGAGATAGTTTTGATTGTTGTTTCCTGGAGTAGAAGTTGCAAGGTTCCAGGCGGTGTCCCATATGGACTGCAAGGTGGTACAGTATGGAGAGGTGGCCACACTTTTTGAGAGTAGTGGTCGGGTTAGTAACAGGAATATCCAATCGATGCGCCAAGCACAAGACTCAGAGGAAGTGGAGAGTTCCCTTGGAGAAGCAGTGGAAACCAGAGTAGAGGGTGGCGGGGTGGGTTGGGGGTGGGGTGGCTAGGACCAGGAGAGAGAAGGGGAACCAGGGCAAGGAGGAGGACCAGGCTAGAGAAAGGCAGAGAGCCTACCATGGCTTAATGACTCAGATAAAGAGATATATGTGTGTATACGTGGGGTGGCTGGGGCTGTAACTCTGGGTACTGTGTGAGCCACTAGAGGAACCAAAGGGGTCACGGTGTCCCAGAGAGCTGTGATCAAGCTAGTCTAACCACTACAAACCCTGACCTCTGGGTGGAGGCACCCGCCATAGAACCTAGGCCCCTCAACCTGTCAGTAGTCAAGCTGGCAGGGGTAGTAGCCCTTGGGATAGTGCCACCTGGGGGTTACATATATATGGACCTTTAATGTTACTATTTACTTCTTGTATTTTTACTGTATCTGAAGGAGCACTGTTCATGGTCATGTACAGTATGGCAACCTATGTGTCTTCTGAATGTTAAATTTTCTTGATGTGGAATAACAATAAAATTTGACATGTTAAAAAAAAAAAAAAAAAAAAAAAAAAAGATACAGGAGTGGTCAGGCCAGATTAGGCATGGGTGGGAAGGGTACAGTCCTGGAGGGGTGACCTAAGGACACCGCAATAAACTGGTCAGCAAGGCATAGAATAGAGAGGCAGGAAAGTGATGCTACCCATCCCAGGCAGCCCATGCTAATGAGATTTGGTGGGGAGGCAGCAGGAAATAAGGTAGTCAGTCAAAAGCAAGCAGCCCTAGAAGTACACCAGAGAGAGAAATGATCACAGGGTCAGGAAAATAGGGAGTGAGAGCACTTCAGGAGTTACAAAAAAATACAGTAGTAAACCCCAGGGGCAGGGTACAGAGGGGGAGGGATTGACAAGAGCCTAAATGGATAAAGTAAGCAAAGTGGAAAATACCTGCATAGCTAAACAAGGTAGAGGAAACAGCGAATAAGATTACCCACCATAGAATGTGACATGGAAGGCTGCAGTAAACAGAAGGCCAATATGCATTCAGAGTTCAATTTCAAATCGGATATTGTACCTTACAGCCAACACAGAGGTATTAAGTGTGATGAGGGAGGAGTCAAAATGCTTTTAACTGAGACCAGGGGCAAGGGAGGTGGCGGAAGAAAAATCTCCCCCAGAAACAGATGCTATTAGGGTGAGACAAGCCACGTCAGCCAGTAGGCTAGCTTTGGCAGAGCAGGGCATTGGGAATTGGTCAGCTAGGCTGTAAGGCTGGGATCCTGAGCCTTGGAACTGATTGGTGCTGTTCCTAGAGCCTGACCTATCAGGTTCATGCAGCAGCAACAGCTACAGTCTGTGAATCGGCCAGAGGGTGCCAAAGTTTGAAAAGGAGCCAGGCTTGGCAGATGAAGGAGTGGTCTGTACCTGAAGGCTTCAGCCGACTAGCTGAGCAGGCAGGGCGGGCGGTGGCAAGAGAGATGCCGCACCGCCACAGATGGAGTGGTGCCCGGTCAGGGGCTCGGGGACACTGCAAAGAGGGACACAAGAACAGAGTCAATTAAACAATTTCTAACAGCCAAGGAGGCGCTAACAGATTCAGAATGGGAGAGAAGAGAGGCAGCAGGGGGCAGGGCCTGTCGCCAGACTAAATCGGGGGTGGGACAGGTGAGAAAGGAATTACAAGAGCAGTAAATTGAGGGAGTTAAGTGCAGTAAATGATGAATTTAAGAGAGCTGATTAGTGAGGGGGCAGACCTACAGAGAAGGCAGAGATTGGGGAAAAAGGCAAGGGAGGGGAAAGGACAAAGGCTAGCAGAAGAGGAAAGTGGGGGGATTCTAACAAGCAGAGGCAAGGTTACAAAAAATAAGGGAGGGGATTCGAGAGCACTAAGGTAGGGAGTGGGGATAGAGAGCAGGAATAATTAGTAGAAACAGTGCAGGTTAGCAGTTAAATAATTGAATGCAGACTAGTAGAATAATTAGAACAGGGGCTACCAGTCAGAAATACAGCTCAGACTACCTAATTAACTTAAACTGGCTTGATACAACAGACAGAGTTGCTAACAACACAGTTCTAGTGCAAGGTACCAAAAAATCTAACTCATGTAAATCAGAAGTAACTACCTAGCACATGCAGCAATTAAGCAATTTAAAGTCTACACAGACTAAATAATCACAAGATATGAAATGCAAACTCCCAAAAATATCAATTTAAAAGATCAGACATTTCAGCTGCGGCTAGTCTGAAAATAAATTGAATTAAATGCAGCAAAAACCTCCCCCAGAAACAGATGCTATTAGGGTGAGACAAACCGCGTCAGCCAGCAGGCTAGCTTCAGCAGAGCAGGGCACTGGGAAGTGGTCAGCTAGGCTGCAAGGCTGGGATCCTGAGCCGTGGAACTGATTGGTGCTGTTCCTAGAGCCTGACCTATCAGGTCCAGGTGGCAGCAACAGCTACAGTCTGCAAATTGGCCGGAAGGCACCAAAGTTTGAAAAAGAGCCGGGCTTGGCAGATGGAGTGGCCCGTACCTGAAGTCTTCAGCCGATGAGTTGAGCAGGCAGGGTGGGCAGCAGCAAGAGAGATGCCGCACTGCCACAGATGGAGTCACATCTGGTCAGGGGATCAGGGACACTACAAAGAGGGAGACAAAACAGAGTAATTTAAACAATTTCTAGCAGCCAAGGGGGTGTTAACAGATTCAGAATGGGAGAGAAGAAAGAGACAGCAAGGGGTAGGGCCTGTTACTCGATTAAATCGAGGGTGCGACAGGTGAGAAAAGAATTACAAGAGCAGTAAACTGAGGATTTAAAGTGCAGTAAATGATGGAATTTAAGAGAGCTGGGGTGGGGTGGGGACAGACCCATAGAGAAGGGCAGAGGTTGGGGAAAAAAGCAGGGGGCGGTAAAGCCCAGTGAAAACAAATGAGCCTTCAAATTCTTTTTCAATATCTCAACTGTTGGGGCCTCCCTCACAACAGCTGGAAAAGAGTTCCACAGGGCTGAACTGGCAACTTCGAATGCCTGGTCACCTGATGTCTTTAATCTAGCCCTGGGAACTGTGAGGAGGCCCCTGGTTGAGGAACAGAGGGAGTAAGCATATGTGGTTGGTGTCAAGAGATCAGCCAGATAGCCTGGGCCCAGTCCATATAGGGCCTTATAGGTGAGCAAGTCCATCTTGAAGACGATCCTCCACCTGACAGGCAGCCAGTGCAGAGCTCGCAGGACCGGAGTCACATGACTGGACCTAGACAGACCCCGTTAGCAACTTAGCTACTGTGTTTTGCACTAGCTGCAGCTAGCGGAGGGTCACTCCAGAGACCCCGAAGTATAGAGCATTACAGTAGTCTATTCTGGAAGTGACAAAGGCATGTACTAATGGTGGCAGGTCTTTGGGCAGAACTAGGGGCTTTATCCTGCGATATTCCTTAAGTGGTAAAAAACACTTTGTACCACAGATGACACCTGAGCTTCAAGCGTCAAACTGCTATCCAGGATAACGCCAAGATCCCGCACCCTAGGAGAGGCCATCAACGGAGTGGATCCCAGGAACAATTCTGTGACCACCCTGGAGGCACTCCCATCATGCCTGCGACCCGCCCCTATCACCAGAACCTCCATCTTATTGGGGTTCAGTCGCAACCAACTGGTGGACATCCAGTTATTGATCTCAACCAGGCAGTTGTTGAGCACTTCGACAGCATTCTGTGTTCCCGGGGCAAAGGACATATACAGTTGGGTATCATCTGCATAGCAGTGAAAACCCACACTGTAATGCCTAATGAGCTCTCCCAGGAACAGCATGTACACCGCGAATAACATTGGCGACAAGATCGAGCCCTGAGGCACTCCACATGGCAGGAGCTTCAGGGAGGAGGAGAAGTTCCCCATCACCACCCATTACTTCCTGCCTGTGAGACAGGACTCAAACCAGATGCTGATGGTACCAGTGAGTCCACAATATTCTCCAAAGCAATCAAGCAGCGCAATGTGATCCATGGTATCAAATGCTGATGAGAGATCAAGGAGTACAAGAACTGACCTTCCCCTCTATCTCTAGCCCTGAGAAGGTAATTTTGCACTCTGACTAATGCCATTTCAGTGCTATGCCTGGCCTTGAAACCAGACTGGAATGGCTCGTAGATATCACAGGACATGAAGTGCTCCTCGAGCTGTTGCACCACTATTTTCTCAACAACCTTATTACCTAAGAATGGTAGGCTGGAGATTGGATGGTAATTCACTAGGACAATGGGGTTGAGAGATGGTTTCTTCAAAAGGGGTCTCACCAGAGCCTACTTCTAGGCATCCGGAAAATCCCCCTCTGACAACTGGCACCCAACAATCCCAGCAAACACCGGGCCAACAGTCCCAACATATCTCATCAAGAAACGGGTCGGGGCCAGGTCCAGTTCACAATAATTGTGCCTTAGCTTTGAGATCGGCTCAATGACCTCAGCCACCTCCAAAGGTCTAAACTCACCCCAAATATTCGGAGTGCTTCTGCCATCTCCAGGCTGACCACTGCGAGGCAAAACTTGCCTGACTGAAGGGATCTACGACTGGAAAAAGGAGGACACTCTGTCAAAGAAGAACTGAGCAAACCCATTGCACAATATGACTGAAAAAGCTTTTTTCAGCTGTAGACAAACAGGATGTAAAAGTCTGTACACAGTCTGAAAAAGCTGAGATGGTCTGTTCTTCCCTGCAGCAATCTCACTGGGCATGAGCTCTGCCTTCTTACAGTTGATTGCCCCTTGGTACTCATGATAATGAGCACACAAGGCCAGTTTGTCCTCCCCTGACCGGGTCTTCCGCCAGCAACGCTCCAACTTCCGACCCCTGATTTTCATCACCTTGAGATCCCCATCAAACCACGGGGATCTCAAGTGGGAAGATCTGGGTCATATATGGACCAGTGCGATGGCATTGAGTGCCTCGGCTACCGCCCTATTATAGGTGGCCACCACTTGCCTGTACCCACTGCACATGCAGCATCAACACCAGATAAATCAGCTACTGCCAGCAGTCCCTCTGGGGACACTCCCCTTAAAGGGCAATGGCTGACCATCTCAACAGGGGAGGAACTTTCGGTGGGGGGGGGGCCCCAAACAAGACCTTCACCATGCAATGATCAGACAACATGACCTGATCAGTCTTGAGATTCATCACCTCAAGCCCCAGTAAGAAAATCAGGTCCGGTATGTGGCCGTGGCAGTGGGTCGTAGAAGTAATCACTTGTGTCAGGCCCAGTGAGTTACATCAACTGGAGGAGGTCAGAACCAAATTGTGAGGATTCGTTGTCGATCCAGGAATTGAAGTCCCCCAGAATCAGCCACCTGGGGGACTCCAAAACATTGTCAATAACAAAGTCTGTGACCTCTGGCAGGAACTCTCCTCCAGACCTGGAGGGCAGTAAGTAAGGAGGATCCTGCGACCTACACTTGGACTCCCATGCACCGGCACACATTCAGAAGACCTAGCTGTCCCCACTGAGTGCACGTAGAAGCCCGAGCTGGATCTAAAACAGATGTCCACACCCCAACCCCTGCATTCCCTCCTCGCACAATGCTCCACAGAGTACCCAGAGGGGACAGCTGCCTCCAGTACTGGCCCAGTATCATCACCCAACCAGGTCTCTGTAATGCAAGCCAGCTCAACTGAGGAAATCAAGTCTGCCATAATTGCAGTCTTGTTCCTCATTGATCTGGCACTGCATAATATGGCCCGAAGGGGACTAGTGGATGCTGCAGGCCCTCAGTCAACCTGCCCACTTGGTCGGTGGGAACCCTGGGGATGGAGACCAAACACAGCTGGCCTCTCTCTAGGCTCCATATGACCCCAGGGCATCTCCTACACCTAACCACCTCAATGCCCCTCACCTTCTTCCTGCCCTCTGCACCCCACAATTTCCAACCTACACGTCCCCTAATGATGGCAATCTCCCTGCAGCGCTTAACTGCAGTAGCTGAAATAGGGAGATTGACAAAGGGGTGGAGGTCTTGCAATTGGGATGCAGCATAGGCAATACGAGTGGGTCCAAGGCTCCGGCACATCCCAGTGCTAACCGGAATGCCTCAGCAATCCCTGAACTAAAAGATAGCTGCACACCCATTAATGCCTTTTAGCCTATAACATTCAAGGCTCACAGCTACCTTAATACAGAAAGCAACCTAAACTCATTCACACACACATGCTGACACCCTCAAGTCCTCCTTCTCCAGCCTTAGTTCTATCCTTCCCCCTGACTCCTTCAATGTTGCCACCCCTCCACCCCTATCCACATTGTCTCACCTCCCATTTCGCTTCTGGGTTCTTACCCCCTGGAGATCAAGCCCTACCTCATCAAAGTTCTGAGTGGCACCAGACATAGCAGTGACTTACTCGACCTTCGGATTCTGCACTTGGTCTTAGATGAGTTTCTTCCCCCCCCTCCTGCCTCCTAAACCTCTCACTCTGTCTTGGTAAATTCCCCTCCGTCTGGAAGACAGCCGTTATTACCCCAATCCACAAAGTGGTGACCGCCTCTCCCCAGCAACTACTGTCCAATTTCCATCCTCCCCCTTCTCTCAAGCCCTGGAACGCATTGTCGTGGACCAGCTCACTGAATACCTCTAACTATGACCTCCTATCCGCTGAACAACATGGATTCAGACAAGGACACAGCACCTCTAGCACCCTCTTGGAATTCTCCAGTTTCATTCACTCTGCCCTGGACAATGGCAAGCTAGCTGGTGCTGTCTTCCTAGATTTATCAAAGGAATTTGACACTGTCAATCACACCCTCCTTCTTTCTACCTTCTCTCACCTTGGTCTTACCCAGAAAGCCACAACCTGGTTCTCCGACTATCTATTGGGCCACTCACAGAAGGTCAAAACCTGCAACGCCCTCTCAAATCCCCTTCCAATCATCTCTGGCATCCTGCAGGGATCTATCCTTGGGCCCCTCCTGTTCAGCCTTTACCTTAACTCCTTACCTGAGGCCTGCACCTGGAATATCCTCCTCTATGCGGATGATGCCATACTCTACTTCCCACACTAACCCGGCCTCTTTAGAACTCTCCCTCCAGAACGCCTTTATTGAGGCCGAGTTCTGATTCCTCAAGTATAAGCTTGCTCTGAACAAAAAAAAAATCCAAGGTCATGCTTTTTGCTCACCATCAAAATAAACTCAAACACTCCCCTCTTCACTTCAATGCCTCCCTTTTGCTTACTCTTGAACAGGTGAACACCTTTAAGTACCTAGGAGTCACCTTCGACCCCACCCTTACCTTCCACGACTGCATTCACCTCCTTTCTACCTCTGTTAACTCTTGTTTTGGCTTACATTATTGTCAGCGGAGCTGTCTCCCCCCGAAGCCCTCCAGCTTGCCATCACATCCTCAGTATTATCTATCATAGACTATGGCATCCTGATCGATGGGGCTGCTGATAACTCTGCCCTCCTACAAGTAAAAATTGGGCTGAACAAGGCCTGTTGCCTTGCCTTTGGCTGCCCAAAATCCACCCACACCTGCACTCTTTACAGCCAATCGAACTAGCTAGAGTTTGACAGCAGGATAAAGTACCAAATCTGCCTCCTAGACAGAAAGATATCCTCGGGCCAAACTGCCCCCAGCCTCTCCCTCCTACAATCTGCTCCCATCACCAAGGCCACCCAGAGCTCGCTCAAATCTACCGTCCTAGTTCCTCGACTCAATACCTTCCTTGGTCAATGCTCCTTCTACTATAGAGCCCCCTGGTGGCTCAATTCCCTCCCCCTCAGCATAACCCTTGAACCTAAGCTTGGTCGGTTCAAATCCCTGCTCCAAAACCACCTCCTCTCGCTCCTGTAACTGCCCCTGAACCCCCCTTCCCCTGGACTATGGACTCTGTCCTGCCTAGTCCACAGTCGCTTACTCTGTCATATGCAGATTACCACCCCTTCACCCTACCCAAGTCTGACAACGGATCTTGTCCTGCCTACTCTCTACATGCTTATCCATGCAGTCCTCGGTACCCTTTAATCCTGTCAGTGCAATATCAAATATTTTTTTTTATAATCCAGTCACTTTATCATGCTTGTAGCCTTATTTTATCCATTATTGTATCTCGCCGCCTATATGTATGCTAAAATGTTTATATAATTCTCTTATCCATTATTGTATGTTAAGATGTTTATATACCTCACTCACACATTTTTATTTTCCAACCTTATGTATGTCTAATTGTTGTCTTATTGATGTGGAGCCTTTGAAAAGGAGTCTCTGACTCAAAGGATTGTAATTCTGATACCTTCAATAAATAAAATAAAATAATCAGTAATAAAACGGAAAACCCAGATTTTCAGTACTCAGGAGAGATCAAAGAACAATGCCACAGAGGTAAAGTTCAATATGACCACAGCTCCTTACTAGGAGCAATGTCCAGAGTTCACTATGAATTTAAAATTAATGTAATCAGAAAAGTTTTTAATCCAACTGCAGACACCGCTAAGAAAGTAACGAGCTTGTGAGCCCTCACCAAACTGGAGAACATTACCATAGGGACCTGTGCTCACACCACAAAAGTTCCAAGATGTTCATTTATAACAGGTACTGCACAGCTGAGATTTTATAGTAAAGGAGGAGACTTACTGAGGAAGGCAGTTTCCAAGCAATATTTTTCCCAAAGACTACGCTCACTTGCACTGGGAACAAATATGCCAGAAAACAAATTGGAGGGTGTACGTGGAGGCTCGCACTCACTGGGCCAACTCGACAAAAACGCTGCCCAGCACCACTCTCTCCGGTGCTTAAGTGAAGTCCGGAGTAAGCAGTTTCCATAAACTGGGACTCTCCCCAAAACAAGGACTGGAAGTAACAAATCTCCAGCAGACGACAAATGAAAAGTTCCAAAATGTTAAGCCGCACCATCAAGTTCCAGACCACGGCTCTTAAACCAGGACCAACAGAAGGACAGGCACTGTAAACTGTCCAGAGAACCAGGACACAATCCAAATTAGTGAGAGGAGTCATACTCACCTGCCGCAGGTAAGAAGCCTGATAGATCAGATGTCCTGAGTGTGATGCCATTCACAGTACCGGGCTCCCACGGGCAGATTTCCTCAGCTGCTTAGTTTTGGGATTGAGCTTCTCCTGACCACAACCCACCTCCTGAGTCTCACCCAGCATTGGCAGATGTTTCAATCATACAGTAGTACGGAAATCATCCAGGCGCAGGCTACCCCGCTCGAAGCCTCCAATTGGTTGCACACTTCCAAACCACAACACTCAGTGGTAGTCGCTTCTCATCTCCTCTCCTCTAGCAAACTCTGTGGCAGTGAGTTTTGCCCTCGCTAAAAACAAGAAAACTGGCTCCTCAGCCTGAGTCACTCCCCATCCCTACCTAACGCCAATGTCCTGACCCTGGCGTCTAACTAAAAACATGGCTAAAATTTAAAACTCTGGGTGCTAAAACTAAAGTGACCGGAGAGTAAAATCACCATCAAATCTCCTCTCCTGAGAAATAAATGAATAAAAATAGGTAAAGCAGGGAAGTTTAGCTCTATTCAGAGCCCATGTGGACAGCAGCCCAGCGTGACCACTATCTTGCTCCTCCTTAGTACAAAAGATATACATGTGTGAGCATATTCCATCAGCAATATATGAATGCAGTTCACAACAGTGTAAATATAAAACAAAAATGACATGGTTGTGTAAGAAGATTTTGTAGCAACTTAACTCCCAGTGTCACCGATCTCATCAAAATTCAGTCTTGCAGTTGAAGTAAATACCAGGAGCCAGATTTTCAGAGGGGTGGTGACTGATGCAAGGCTAATTTTTGACCAGTCAGCATCCTACCAATTTTGCCAAAACTTGAGCACCTTATTTTTAAAGGCGCTTGACATTTGGCAGCATTTTCTGTGTTTTGATGCAAAGGATGCCATGTTGGTTGCAATTGCCTTAAAGCTTGAACTCATTTCAACCACCTTTTAGGTGGTCTAGCAGTGTTAAAACTTTGTCTGTAACTGAGTGAAAATCATGACATGTGTAGTTGACCCCCATAGTTAGTAGGTGAGGCAATACCTTCCAGGATTGAAGGAAAACATGGAGGCTGACCAACCGCAGGTGCCCTAAGCAAAGAATACCACATAACATAAGCTATGGCAATGTGGTCCCTAGTGGGTGCAGCTCATGGTTTCATCCACTTTGGGGAAGGGAGATGAAAGAGATATGTCCCAAGCTGACAGCCTAGAAACAGAAGTGTAATTATGTGTGTGTCGGTCTGTCTCTGTCTCTGTCTGTCTGTCTAGCAGGCTAGTTGCTGAGTATTTTAAGTGTTTGTGTTTGGAATATCAGCACCAGTTTTGCAGAAATATTATATGAAAACCTCCTGAACTTCAATTGTTGTAACACCTCTTAAATGCCAGGCATGTAACGCAGTTGGTAAACTACCATCTGTACATTCTCTTTAGGCCTCCAGGCAGTGGGCTCCAGGAAATTAGATGGTTTTTAAGTTATTTTTAGTTCACAAGTGGCTGTTACTTCATCCAGACAGTACTTACCTCAGTAAACAGCAAGCACTGTAAGTAGATACCCCCTGGGAAATCACTACACTGGTCCTTAACAGACTGTCCCTCACAGTTTCCACCAATTGCAATAGAATAACACAGTAATAACTTAATAAGCAATAAAATGGCACAACCCAGTAAGTATGATCAAAATAGGGAATAAGAAGCCATCCCACCAGCCCAGTGGTAGGTTTACCGCTCACGGCGCCAGCGACCTGGGTTCGGGAATGGACTCCAGTAACTGGAGGACTGGCTGGGGGAAGAAGGATTGAGTGCCCATCGGCTGCTCTCCTTCTCTGGGGAGGGGAGGGTTGCCTGTCCCGTTACTCTACCAACACCTGGGTGACCACGGCTGGTGGTGCAGCTGGGACAGTCAGTGGGAGGGGAGGACGTAGGCCAGGAGCTGGAGCGACTGCACATCAGTACGTGCTCTGCCCCTTGGCTCCCCTTGCATCCTACGTACACAGGGGATGGCACCAGAAAACCAGGAAAAACACCCCGCAGTGCTCCCAGTAGATGGAGCTCCCATCCCTGATCTCCAGTGCCCCTACCGGCGCCAGCACCAGCATCCCTGATGAAATACAGACACATCTGGGCATAAGGGCCCCACCCTGTACCCACCTGGGGGGTATAACCAAGGCTTCATGGGGGGATGGACTGTGCTGATCACCGGTCAGAGGAGTGGAGATGAACAAGGCCACTGGAGACTCCTGAAGAAGGGGAGTATGGTGGAGAGAAGGGGCATTAAGAAAAAAAAACAAAAAAAAAAAACAGGGAATAGTATTTATTAGGGGGAAAGCCTAGAACAGGGTTCTTGGGAAGGAAGGTATGGGTTAGACAAACAATAACAAGCAAAGAAACAAATAATATGCACACATCTAACCAATTACAGTACCCATTGACTCGCTCCAAAAATATGCAACCACCGTTTGGGATTTACTGTTTTATCATAGGAGCTGCAGTTCATACTGACTGCTCTGCTGTGCAGTGTGCCCTCAGGACTCCGTGTCTGTGGGCTGGGCTATCTGTGCATGTCAGGTCACAAATGGACTAATCTCTTTTGTGAATAGTTAAACTCAACAAACGTAACAATGAAATAGGTATAGAAACATAGAAACATAGAATTTGACGGCAGATAAGGACCACTTGGCCCACCTAGTCTGCCCATTTCCCTACCTGATGGATAAGCTACAGATCGCAGCCTACTTCTTCCTACCCCCAACCCCTAGAATTGCCTTATGACTGTCCCATGCATGCTTGAGTTCCACCACTGTTTTTGACTCCACAACCTCCTCCGGAAGGCCGTTCCATACATCTACAACCCTCTCTGTGAACAAATACTTCCTTAAATTACCTCTGAGCCACCCCCACTCCCTCCATCTTCAAATTGTGCCCCCTTGTTCTTGTACACCTCTTTTTTTGAAAGATGCTACCCTCTTGGACTTTGTTGATTCCCTTGAGGTACTTGAAAGTTTCTATCATGTCCCCCCCTCTCCCTCCTTTCCTTGATGCTATACATATTAAGCTCCTTAAGTCTCTTTATATGTCTTCCGGTGCAGACCCTGCACCATTTTAGTTGCCCTCCTCTGGACAGCTTCCATCCTGTCTATGTCTTTGCAGAGATTGGGTCTCCAGAACTGCACACAGTACTCCAGATGAGGTCTCACCAGCTGTCTGTACAGAGGGATAATAACTTCCTGTTTTCTACTAGTGATGCCTCTCCCAATGCATCCCAGTATCCCCTCAGCCCTCCTTGCTGCCCTCTCACATTGCTTGCCCACCTTTAGGTCATCTGATATGACTACCCCCAGGTCCCTTTCTATTTTTGTTGTTAGTATCTCACCCCCATTGTGTACTCTTCCCCTGGGTTTTTGTTTCCCAGGTGCATTACCTTGCACTTCTTAGCATTGAATCTAAGCTGCCATACATTTGACCATTCCTCTAACCTTGCCAAGTCCCTTCTCATCCTTTCCACCCCACCTTGTGCATCAACTCTGTTGCAGATCTTTGTTATCTGCAAAGAGACATACTTTTCCTTCCAGTCCCTCTGCAATGTCACTTATAAAGACATTGAAGAGGACCGGTCCTAATACTGAACCCTGTGGTACCCCACTAGTAACCCCCCTTTTTTCAGAGTGGACTCCATTTACTATTACTCTCTGTGTCCTATTCTCCAGCCAATTCTTTACCCAGGCTGTCATCTTGGGACCCACTCCCAGGCTGGCTAACTTGTATATTAATCTTTTGTGTGGGACTGTGTCAAATGCCTTGCTAAAGTCTAGGTAGGCCATGTCCACAGCCCCTCCCTGATCAACTACTTTGGTCACCCAGTCAAAGAAATCTATCAGATTTGTCTGGCATGACCTTCCCGCTGTGAATCCATGCTGCCTTGGGTCCTGTGCCCCTCTGGCCTCTAGATACTCGACAATTCTTTCCTTCAGAAGTGATTCCATCATTTTCCCTACCACTGAGGTTAAACTTACAGGTCTGTAGTTTCCTGCTTCTGCCTTGCTCCCACTTTTGTGAAGGGGAATCACATCTGCTCTCCTTCAGTCCTTGGGTACCACCCCATCCTCCCATGATTGGCTTTAATGGTTTTTAAGGTTAGATATGGACATGGGAATGTGATACGTTATTTAGATGATTTCTTACTGGTAGGTGAAGGGAAGGCAGGAGTTTGTAGGATGCTCGAGGATTTCCAAGTAATGTGCAAAGAAGTGGGAATTCCATTAGTGGAAGACAAAACAGAAGGCCCCAGTAGCCATTTAGAGTTTTTGAGGCTAGAAACTGATGCAGAAGAGGGGGTATTCAGGCTACTACTGAGTAACGTTCAGAAATTAAATAGCCTGCTGAGAGAGGTCAAAGGGAAAATAAGGGTGACATTGCAGGTGGTTGAATAGGTTCTCGGCCACCTGAACTTTTCCTGTAGGGCTATTGGGCCTAGGCATGCTTTTACATGTCACCTGGCTGGGGCCACATGAGCGACCAGACAGTCTCACCATTGGGTGGACATTTCAAAGGCAGTGAGGGAAGATCTTGAGATTTGGGAACAATTGTTACGGTACTACAGTGGGGTGACTTCTGGCAGGACCAGTGGCTTTTTAATACAGATATTGAGTTATACACAGATGCAGTGGGGGGGACTGGGACTAGGTGCCTATTTTAGGGAGTCCGTGGATATCAAAGCCATGGCCATTGACATAGAAGGAACGTGGGCTAACTAGGGATATCACATTGTTAGAGATATTCCCAATATGGGTAGCAGCCATGGTATGGGGCAACGCACTGCACAACCAAAGGGTGACCTTTTGGTGTGACAATAAGGTGGTGGTCGATGTGTTGAATAAGAGAGGGACAGCATAGGTAATGGTATTGCAGGTCCTTAGGCAGCTAGTACTACAGGGTCTGTGTCTGAACATGAACTTTAGGGCAATACGCATACAGGGGGTCAAAAGCACCACGGCTCACAGATCCCATCTGCAGATGGACAAATTTCAGCCCATGGTACCAAAGGCAGCCAAGACAGGAACACGAATTCCAGCATTTATGTGGAAGATTGGTTGGAAGGAGCTGAGTTTCTCTTTTGGAACTCTTGGTCTGACAGGACACTCAGAGCATATGAAGGATCTTGGAGAGCATTCCAGGCTTTTTGAGTAAGTCAAAGCATGGAGGTAAACGGGATAATTACTGAGAAACAGGTGGCACAATTTGTGGTTTACAGCTGGCAGATGAGGATGGTGCATGTGACTATGGGCATACACTTAACAGCTATAGGTTGGGTTAGTACCCTTCAGGGATAGGGTGACCCAAAGCGGGGACAGGTCATTAGACACATGGTGCAAGGCTGGCAGAGAGTAAAGGGTAGGGAGGGAGACAAATGGCAACCTATATCAGTAAGCCTGTTGGAGAGATTGCTGTGGGTGCTGGCCCAGGTCTGCTATTTTAGATATGAGGCTATACTATTTGGAGCCACCTTCACAACCATGTACCACGTGGTTTTTAGGCAGGGCTCAAAATTAACATACCCAGCCTGTTCCCTGTGCAAGTAGAAACAAGCTGGGTACATGTACTTTTTACTCCCGCATGCACTGTAGTGCAGGTAGCCAATTTCCATTCTGTAAGGCTGCAGTTACCACAAGTTGCCACAAGGGTGCAGTGCCAGAAAGGGACAAGCTTTTTTTTTTTTTTTTTTTTTTTAAGAGGCTGATGCTAAGTCACGTGCATGGCGTGCACCGCTGTGAGGATTCATTCAGGAGTGAGTGGGAGCAAGTACTGGCTGGCCTGGATGAGAGAGAGAGAGAGAGAGAGAGAGAGAGAGAGAGAGAGAGTTGAAAATATGCCAAAGGAGGAGGAGGTAAGGTAGACATTGGGGAACATGTCTCCAAACATCGGGAGGAGCTACAGTCTCCAAGAGGCAGGATCAAGCTTGCCGAGTTCCTGGGCTGCAGCTGTGACTGGCTGGTAAAAAAGGGATTGGGGGTGGGCACTGGGCAGAGAATGTTGCTGCTGCCATGGGCACTGAGCACAGAATGTTGCTGCTGCCAGTGGCAATCATGGATGGGCAGGAACTGGGTGCTTGAAGCACAGGAGGGGTCCCAGAGCACAAGTCGTGATGGTAATGGCATATCTGTAATGCAATCTGAACATTACTGTACCATTTGTGCCTCTTTCTGTCACCCACGTGGTACAATAACGGTTTAGATAGGCATGCACGTCTGTGTGAACTACGCATTTTGGAGTTAGCTGCTGTAGTGATTAGACACTTGGCGCCAAGCTCTGTGTGTTGAATTTGCAATCAGTTGTATTTTGTTGAAATACTGATAGCATTATAGATATTTAGGCAGGCATGCAGCGCAGATCATCAGACTTTGTTTAAATAAAGAATTGAGCAAAGCGAACAAAGGCAAATAGATCGAGTCGGGGGTTTCTTTCACCCCTCCCCCAAGGAGATTTTGAGCATGCTTTGCTTCAGACTCTTTGGAGAGATATAAGGGCAACTGTTTAAATGCTAAACAGCAGTTGCTATGAGAATTGATTTGTTAATCAATCAATCAAAATCTTTATTTATCCAGGCGAACATCATTGAGCAGAGCTCTTTTACAAGATGGACCTGGTTAGAATAGGGTCAGGTAACATCCATCATAAAAACATATAAATACATGTAAATAAGTATATAAACACAAACACAGTGGTGCAGTAATAGGGGAGTCAAATGATAAAAGGAAGACAAGGCAAGCCATAACAGAGGAGGATTCAAATACTAGGGGGCAGGTCCATCATTGAACCATGCAACTGTATATAAACCATGTTCTCTGTATAGAAGTACCAGTTAGTTCATTTACCAGGGGCAGTCACTAGTACTAGCCATGAAAATGGCCTGGAGAACCACCAACTAATGGCAGATGGTGTACCAGGAGGGGTATGTAATATGTAAACAAAGGATAAACATTGTGAGAAGTGAAGTCCCAAGGATAGGTCGGTAGAACTGATGCGGCGGTGGGGGCCTACGGGGAGAGGGAAAGGGGAGTTAGAACTTTTATAGTATGATCGCATGTAGATTGTAGATGAGTGCAATACAGAGTTGTGAAAAGAAGGCTGGGAGAAAGCAGGAAGATAGACCAGTATCAAAGGGAGGACAGAGGCATCAAAGTGTTGGATAAAAGCATGATGACAGACCAGGGCCAAGGAGTAGACAAGCACTAGAAGTAATTCATTCATGAGGTTAGCATGATGACAATTCATGGTCATGGGAAACAATTGCACTGATCATTTCTGAGACGTGAATATAAGAGCTTGAAAGATGAGATGCCGATGGGTGACCTCAGTTTCAGTTTTTTTTGCAATTTATTCCACAAGGAGGACAGTGTAAAGCTTATAGCAGCCCTGCCAAAGCGAGAGTTAACTTTGGAAACCATCAGTAGGAGAGATTTGTAACTTCTCAGGACGTAATTGCCTATTGGTTTCATAGGAAGACAGTCTGTAGTGTATTGGGGCAGTTTTTTGGAGATGGCTCTCAGGGTCCATAAGGCTGCATTTTTATCACACCCTAATTGAAGAGAACTCCACCCCACTGATTGATATAGGGAGCAGTGGTGAGTGGAATAAGGCAGGCCTGTGATGAACCTCAAAGCTCTATGATATAATGTGTCAAGTTTGGTGAGGTAGGAAATGGGACAGTAGCTATAGAGGATGTCAGCATAATCTATCAAGGATAGAAAGGTTGATTGTACCAGCTGTAGTTTGGCATCTCTAGTTAAGAAGCGGGCTATCCTAAAGAACAGGCCAAGTCTCTATCGTAATTTTTTGAGTAATTCTTCAACGTGCTCTATAAAGGAGAGCCTATGGTCCAGCCATACTCCCAGGTATTTGAATTTAGGGACAAATTCCAACTTCTCGCCAAGAATTGTAGTAATCTGTGGCACAGGATCTGATAGGGCTGAATGTACCATTTGGGTAGAGGGAGAAAAGAGCATTGCTTTTGTTTTCTTGGCGTTAAGTAATAGTTTTTTGTTTAGGAGTTGGTGTTGCAGCAGGTTGAACTCAGATTAAAGGTCATTACATGCAGATTGTAATGACGGACGGCTTACGTATAAAAACTGTCATCTGCAAACAGATGAATGTTGGCCTTAGTTATGCTTTCATCAATATTGTTGATGTATTTTGCAAATAAGATCAGCCCTAAGATAGAACCCTAGGGAACACCTCTTAGGAGAGGTTTGAGAGTTGAGAGATTTCCTTCTGCTTTCACCTGCTGGAAACGATCAGAGAGGTAGTTGTTGAACCACTGTAAAGATAATGGGTCAGCACTTAGTGAGGTCAGGGAAGGGAGTAGCAGAGAATGGGCGACAGTGTCGATGGCCTTGCTCGGGTCCAAGAATACGGCGCAGGTGTAATTCCTGTTGTCTAGCTCTCTTTGCCAGTCATTGGTCACTTTGGCAAGTGCTGTGATGGTGCTATGTTTAGCTCTAAACCCTGATTGGACTGGATTAAGCAGGTTATTAGCTTCTAGATACTGCCTCAGCTGGTTACGTACAACTTTTTCCAGTAATTTTGACAAGACCGGGAGAATTGAAATTGGTCTGTAATTATTTAGATCACAGGGATTTCCGGACTTGAACAGGGGTGTGATGTGCACTGTTTTCCATATTGAAGGAATGGATCCTTGAGTTAATGATAAGTTAAATAAGTGCGTTATGGATGGCCACCTTCAAAAAATATGGATCGAGGGTATCCGCACCGGCACTTTTTTTTTTTTTTTTACATCCAGTTTTCTTGGCTGTGTGTGCATTATGAAAATGTTGTCAGGAATGGTATTTATATAATCTAGCCTACCACAACCTTAATTCCCCACTAGTCTGTTTTGAAGGAAATCTTGCTGAGTATTGTATTTCTTTTTTTTGGTGGGGACAATTTATGTTAAAATCTAATGTAAGTCTTATTACCTGTACAGTCTTATAGTGTATGTTAGAATGTTGTTCTAACTTGTTTTCTGTGACAGTATCTCTGGAATTTTTTTTTTTGTAAATATGTGAGCACTGATAGGCAGTAACATACACTATATAGAACAGTGGATGGCTGAACGGAAACAACAAGGCTTATTCTTACTCTCATGGTTGCTATGCCGAATGTTGGCCTCTTGAGGCTGCGCTCGGGGTCAGCAATCGACATAGCAACTCATCAGCCTTGTTGTTTCCGTTCAGCCATCCACTATCCTATATACTGTGACCTCTACAGTTGACAGAGCAGACAGTAGTACTCAGCACCAAAGTACCCTACCTTGCTCTGAGTCTGACCACTGTTTTTCTTTATCTTTGGTGGGGGAATTTGTAATTTCTAATACTTATTAGCATAGTCTTAGTGACCTTGGTTGGTTGCTCCCACCCAGTCTACAACTGAAAGAGCAGTAGTCCATCCATCAGCACCAACAGTAGTTGTGCTTGTGTCTGAATTTGAAATTAATAAGAAAAAACCCAGAGGCTTAAAATCATTTTTAAAAATAAATACAACTGTAGTATAAATATTCCAGTGCAAAAATAGTAAGAAAGCTAAGGCAGTGTGAGGTTTGTTGCAGGCAGTGTGTGTATTGTCTACAGCCTGCTGCTGTGTGAGCCCACTGCACCCCCACTATTGTTAGGCAGTTATTAATGTGAAAAAATATGTATTTCTGGCCTAATATTCTTTCTGCTGGTTTCTTTGGCTGACTCTGACTATGCCGGGGTACCTGGTGGTGACTACCTGACAGTCAATCAATCAATCAAGTCTTTATTTAACCAGGCGTTCATCGTTGAGCAGAAGCTCATTTGCAAGATGGACCTGGGTGGAGCATGAACAACTGTATATACAGATCAACACAGATATTTACAAGACACTACAGATAATACTCTTTACAGAGGTGAAGAAAAAGAAGTTCATATGTACATAGAATTATACAGATATTGTACAGATTACATGGTATTTACATACATAGAAGTGTCTATAGGAAGATAAAGCAGGTTATCTAAGGTTGCAGGAGGAAGTAATGGAAGAAAAAAAATTAAAATATACACCAGGTAGAGGTGAAGGTGGGGGGAAGGGAGGGAGGTAGGGGAAGAAAGGCTAGGAGGGCACGGTGCACAGAGAGGAGTTGGTAAAACGGGATGTAGAGAAGGTGGATGGAGAAAAGGAGTACGTGTGAGCCTCGGGATTGAATGCTATAAAGTACGGGGCATAGTAGGATGTCACAACCCAGGGTAGTGAGCTCCTGTCCGAGGTTGGGAAAGGAAGAATAAGGGGATGGACGGGCCTAGTGTTGATAAGACAGGGGGATAAGAGAGAGAACAATTAGGCTGGTGAGGAGCAAGCTGGAGGGTCAGTACTTAAAATTGGGTCTAGGCATGGCTGTATACCAGTGCAGACACCGGGACTGGGTCTGAGTGGGTGAAGCAGTTACATACTTCTCTGATTGTACGGAAATAAAGCGTCTTGAAGGCATTTATACCGATTAGAGTGCTTAATTTGAGTTTTTGTAGATCGTTCCATAAGGTAGGTAGCACGAAGCTTATGGCTGCCCTGCCGAAGCGGGATTTTGCTTTGGGTACTTTAAGTGTAATAGCTGAGTAACTTCTTAACGCGTATTTCCCAATTATACTCTGGGGAAGACAGCAGGAGATATAGTAAGGCAGCTTATTAGAGATGGCTCTATAGGTCCAGAGAGCGGCGTTTCTGTGGCGCCTGAACTTTAGTGATGTCCACCCCACTGCCGCATATAGGGTGCAGTGATGCATGTCGAAGGGGAGTCCCATTATAAACCTCAGTGCTCGATGGTAGAGTGTGTCCAGTTTAGCCATGTAAGAGTTGGGGCATTGGCTGTAGAGGAAATTGGCGTAATCAACCAATGATAGGAAAATGGATTGGACCAGTTGTTTCTTGGCATCTCTGGTGAGAAATTGGTTGATTCTAAAAAACAGTCCAAGCCTTTGCCGAAGTCGTTTTAGCAAGTCCTCAATATGTTCAACGAAGGAGAGTCTTTGGTCTATCTAAACTCCCAGATACTTGAATTTTGTAACAAATTCTAGTTTTTCACCTAGAACTGTGGTAATTTGGGGAACTGTCCCACTGGACACAGGGTTAGCTGTACGGATAAAAGGGGAGAGGACCATCATTTTAGTTTCTTTGACATTAAGGAGTAGCTTTTTTTTGGAGGAGTCTGCTTTGCAAAAGGTTGAATTCTGACTGTAGGACATTGCAGGCAGCTTCAGGTGTTGGGTGACTCACATAGAGAACTGTATCATCTGCAAACAGATGGATGTTGGCTTCTTTTATACAGTAGTCGATGTTATTAATGTAGATTGCAAAAAGTAAGGGCCCTGATATAGAACCTTGAGGTACCCCTCTTTGCAGAGTTTTTAAGGGGGACAGGCCTCCTTCGGCTTTAACTTGTTGAAGACGCCCTGTAAGATAGTCAGTAAACCAACGCAGAGAGGATGGGTCCACACCTATGGTTTGAAGGGAGGAGAGGAGCAGACTATGGTCGATGGTGTCAAAAGCCTTGCTTAGATCAAGGAAAACAGCACAAAATAAAGTTTTTGCTCTCAAGATTACGCTGCCAGTCGTTAGTAACTTTGGCGAGGGCTGAGATAGTGCTATGTTTAGCTCTGAATCCGGACTGCATAGGATTTAGCAGTACCCTAGACTCAAGGTGAGTCCTCAGCTGTGCATTTACAATTTTCTCTAGGAGCTTAGACAGGACCGGAAGGAGAGAAATTGGCCTATAGTTATTGAGATCGCCAGGTTCACCTGATTTGAACAGTGGTATGACATGTGCTGTCTTCCATATAGGTGGTAAGGTGCCCTGAGACAGGGATAAGTTAAAAAGGTGAGTGAGGGGTATTGCTAGTATGTGGTAGGCAATTTTTAGGAAGTAAGGGTCAAGGGTGTCAGCCCCAGCACTTTTTCTAGTATCCAACTGAAGCAAGAGGTCCTCTACCTCTTTCAGAGGGGCAGGTTGAAGTGAGAAAGGCAGCGAAGCTATCGGAGTTTCAGGCAGTTGGCTGGCAGTCTGGGAGCGAAGTATGTTTGCAGGGGAGTTATCAAATGCCATGCCTGCAGTAGCAAAGTGGTTATTGAATGAGTCAGGTATATCCATCTTTTCGGTTACAGTCAAGTTGCCAGAGGTAATCTTGATCGGGAGTGAATTTCCTGGGGAGTGGCCTAGCAGATCATTGATTGTGTTCCAGAGCTTGATTGGACTCTTTGTGGCAGAGTAGAGTTCGGATTTGAAGAAGGTGGCCTTCGATTCTCTGATTGTTTTGGTACATAAATTTCATAGTCTCCTGAACTGGTTCCAGTCCTCTGCAGTGTTCAGTCTGCATGCTTTTTTCCAGAGCTTATCTCTTTCTAGAAGCAAGGACTTGATCTGAGGGGTGAACCGTTTACAGGTTTTGGTCCTAGTTCGAACTTTAATCAGGGGAGCATACTTATTAAGGGTCCTTGATAGAATGTTGTGGAAGATATTGTGCTGCTGACAATCGTTTGTGCAGGTAGAAATCTTGCCACTGAGAAGCTTAAGCTCATTTAAGTAGGCATGTTCATTGAAGTTGCACCTGGATCTCTTTATAGAGAACTTGCTGATGGGTGCTGGGTTGTTGGTGGATCTTACTCCCGCAATAAACAATGGTGCTGGCATCTGAGAAGAAGACATCAGCGTGGGAGAAGAGATGAGGTTTGCTCACCATTAGCACATCAAAGTGTACTTTACTGGAGTTCTTCACGTTTGGGCGTGTTGGTTCAGTAATAAGTTGCGTCAGCCCATGTTCATCACAGAAGGATGCAAGGGGGCAGCTGTGTTAGAGAGCCAGTCAAAGTTGAGGTCTCCTAAAATAATAGTTTCTTGCAGCCCCTGTCCCAACTTGTCACTTAGATATGACACAAGCTGTAGGCCAGCAGACGGTGGTCTGTAGCATCCTATTACGCAGAGTGCAGTAGTCTGTATAATTTCCACTTATTAGGCATTCGGATTCGCTGGCGACAGATGCCGAGGATAAGCAGAAGGCAGAAAATTTGTCTTTAACGTAGATAGCTACCCCTCCTCCTCTGGCATGCCTATCAGCTCTGAACAAGGCATAGTTGGGTATGTTTACTTCTCTATCAGTGGTGCTGGGTCTAAACCAAGTTTCGGAAATCACAAGTATGTCAGGAGAGGTATGATTTACCCAGGTTTGTATTAAGGTTATCTTTTTAAGGAGGCTACATACGTTAATATGCAAGAAGCTTATTCCTTTTAAATTTGCTAGTTCTGCCGGCAAAGCAATAGCTTCTGGGGAACCAGGGCTGAGTTCTATGTTGCCTGAACATAGCAAGAGGATAAGTAGGATTTTCTAAGGCGCTAATTATAAGCTATGTTCCTGCCTTTCTCCCGTCTAGTAGATCTGATGTTTTAGGGACTGGAAAGTAGCCACCATAGAAGAGCTGATCTGTTGTAACAAGAGCTAGTACCCCTACCACAATAGGCGGGGAGGAGATAGAAGTCTGTGTGGTGGGAGGTGGGCCTCGTGGTGGGGGAGTGTTATAAGTACTACTTGTATGTGTGGTCCAAGAGCAGGATTCAAGGTATTGGTACTTGGAATCCCGGAGGCAATTAAAAGATAAGTTGCCATTTGGTATACAGCACAAGGTGCCATTGTAGACCAAACATGATGGTAGTTCAGGTGTCCAATGCTGGGCAGCTGGTATCAGCAGAAAAAGGGGCAGTATAAGGAGCCATATAGGGCCCGACATGATGATACCTCAAAAAAGGAGCCACTCAATTAGCCCAGGGGCCAGTGGGTTTGCTGGATTAATGCAGCTTATCAGTAGCTTTCCAATCCAGGTCGATCCGAATTTGATAGCATTTAAAAATATTTAGTGGTGAAGGCACAGCCAAGAAGAGCCTATGCATTTTAGTAAGTTGAGGCCCTGAGAGTTGGATCCCGTAGGCTGGACAGAGAAGAGGGGGGTCACGAGCTAAGTCTCTATTGGTGGGGCACTGCGCCAGGGGACGTGGACTAATATTTTGGCAGGAGCTACTGTATTTAATAATCAGCGGAGGTGGGGAAGGGGGTGGTCAAAAAAAGTTGCGGCAGTTGCCGTACCTTGTAGGGCCTTGGGACCGTATGTGCGGTCTCGAGCGTCGGCTAGAGGGGCACCGACCGCCCTGTAGCTGGGAATCCCGCAGCTTAGGAGCTGGGAGCCTGGGCGACAGTTCCTTGGCTGAGGGAGAGAAGGAGAGTGAGGGTTAATAAAGGGGATTCACATAAACGGTTAGACAGAACAGCGGGGAGTCCAAAATTTGCAGAACAAAAGGACGTGTATTACTTTGGCACCCAAAAGTATCTAGGGCCAGTGCACGTATGCAGGGAAAAGGCTGTAAACACTAGATTTCTTTCCCAAACCACAATTCAAGTCCTTTCAATTACAGACTGGGTTAACACTTGACTTTTTAACATTTGTCCCAACATAAACATTTTAGGGTTTAAAATCAAAGAGCAGAAGCCGGCTTCCATCAGAGACCAATCAGAGCATGGTCTGAGAGGGCTCTCATGTCTGATTGGTTCAGGCAGTTGCCATACCTGTAGGACCTTGGGTCCATGTCTGTAGGCCCACTGCGCCAGAGGGCGCCGACACCCGTAGCCGGGAATCCCGTGGCTTAGGAGCTGGGAGCCTGGGTGGCAGTTCCTCGGCTGAGGGAGAGAAGGAAAGAGAGGATTAATAAAGGGCATTCATACAAAGGGTCAGACAGAACAGCGGGAGTCCAAAATTTGCAGAACAAAAGGATGTATGGTACCAGCAATGCCAAAAGAGGTAGTGAAGAGGAGTAGTAGTAGGTGGTTGCACCCCATGGTAGTTTGTTTGGTGTTGCTGGCCTGCTTAACTGCTAGCTGGTTTATAGTCGGAAGGGTATATAGTCGAATTAGGGTGAGGTCCCTAACAATAGGGCAGGTAGAGCAGTAATTGAGAGGAGTTAGATGGAGTGGCTGGAGAAAAGGTTGAGGGCAAATGTGTGATCCTGTGGGTGGGACTACTTTAAAAAGGGGCGGTGAGAAAGTGGGTCAAGTCAGGTATTGAAGACAGGGAGGCCAATAGCATGAAAATGTGCAGCAGTGGAGTGACCAATCTGTTGCTAGGCTGGGGAAGGGGTGGAGTAAGGGTCTATTTAATACTGTGAGGAGGAGGGGGAGAGGGGGTGGGTGAAAAAATTCAGTCCAGAACAAAGCACAGAAAGAGATTTCCCTGAGATCAGGAAACGCCAGGCATTGGAAAATCAGCCAAGGAGCAAAGCTGCCGATCAGTGCCTGGTTCCTCCACTGGGCATCCAGTCAAAACAGTGGCATTCAAAACCACGAGTTTCGGAGGTCCGGTGCATACCTGAATCTGTCTGGGGGTCAGTCGGGTGGTCTGTTAGCTGTGGCCTGCTTGGAGAGAGCCAAGGCCACAGGAGCAGCTTGGGAAGCCCGCAGAAGGGCTGTCTGTGGAACAAGGAGGGAAACACAGAGGATTAAATACAGCTAGAGTACAATAGCAAGCTCAGTGGGGGGCAGGCAATGGGTAAAGACAAAGCATGAGGTAAAGAGGTGGTAAATGCAGGGCAATTATTTGGAGCTAGAAGAGGAGTTAATGGGGGGTCTGTGCTTTGGCACGGGGCGTCTGAGGAGGACAGCAGCAGCAGGGGTGTAAGGAAAGGGTTTGTAGGTAAGGCAGAGAAGAAAGTAAGGTGTTTAGAGAGCGGCATTACAAGTGGGAAGAAAATTAATAATTGGCAGAGTGACCAGTGTGGGGAAGGGGCAGAGTTTGTCAGTAGGGCAGAAATGGAAAACTGCAGCAGTCTTGCTCAGTAGCTAGGGCAAGCAGTCAAACATCGGCTACTATACAATACAGTTTGTCAAGCACTAAGTAGCACTGAGAGGCTAGACTAGTGGCTTGTAATAGACTAGCTAAGCTGGCAGGTAAAGTAAGACCAATTGATGCATAACATATGTAGATTACATTAACAAAAATTCAGTCCAGAACAAAGCACAGAAAGAGATTTCCCTGAGATCAGGAAGCGCCAGGCGTTGGAAAATCAGCCAAGGAGTAAAGCTGCCAATCAGTGCCTGGCTCCTCCACTGGGCATCCAGTCAAAACAGCGGTATTCAAAACCACGAGTTTCAGAGGTCCGGTGTGTACCTGAATCTGTCTGGGGGTCAGTCGGGTGGTCTGTTAGCTGTGGCCTGCTCAGAGAGAGCCAAGGCCACAGGAGCAGCTTAGGAAGCCCGCAGATGGGCTGTCTGAATCTGTCCAGGGGTCAGTCGGGTGGTCTGTTAGCTGTGGCCTGCTTGGAAGAGCCAAGGCCACAGGAGCAACTGGGAAGCCCGCAGATGGGCTGTCTGAATCTGTCGAGGGGTCAGTCGGGTGATCTGTTAGCTGTGGCCTGCTCGGAAGAGCCAAGGCCACAGGCGTAGCTTGGGAAGCCCGCAGATGGGACAGTGACACATATATATATATGTATATGTATATGTATATGTATAATGTGTGTGTGTGTGTGTGTGTGTGTGTGTGTGTGTGTGTGTGTGTGTGTGTGTGTGTGTGAGCAATACTGTCCTGATCTTTGATACTAATAATCAGCAGTGGTAAATTTATGCTGTTCTACTACTACTACTGCCTTACTGCTATACTTTCCAGACTGACCCCTTAACCCTTAATTGTGTGTGTGTGAGACAGTGGGTGTGGGTGAGCTTTCAGTCAAACAGAGTAAATCTTAATCTCTGCTGAGCCTGTACTACCACAGTACGACTGCCTAATCCCTATGTGTGTGTGTGAATAATATTGAGCTTTCTGAGTCTCAGTAAATCTGACTGAGAATAGTGCTGCCTACCTGGCCCTGGCCCGGTTCAGACTAACAGTCTTGCGGACTTACTGCAGTGCAGTCTATAACTTGTCCCTGTCTTCTCTAATTTGTAAAGTTCTTATTTTTGTGTGAGAGACAGAGAGAGACAGAGAGAGACAGAGAGAGACAGAGAGAGACAGAGAGAGACAGAGAGAGACAGAGAGAGACAGAGATACTATATATGTATATTACTGCCTACCTGGTCCAGACTAAGAAAGAGCCTTACGGACTTAATGCAGTGCAGTCTATATAACCTGTCCCTCTCTATCTGTAGCTTGAGTGTAAAGTTACTATTTTTTGTGAAAGAGAAATAAATACTAAACTGCCTAACCTACCTAGTCCTGGTTCAGACTAAGAAAGAGCCCAGCCTTGCTGATTTACTACAGTCTATATAACCTGTCCCTCTCTATCTGTAGCGTGAGTGTAAACTGTAAAGTTACTGTTTTTGTGAAAGTGAGAAATAAATGAATACTGCACTGCCTACCTGGCCCTGGTTCAGACTAAGAAAGATCCTAGTTGTATACTTACTGCAGTCTACAGAACTAAATATAATTGTTGTGAGTAGTTTATCTCTGCTGTGCAGTTAGTGTGACTGTGAGCCTCTTTGTCTTTGTGTGCTACCTACTAGTAGGCACGCTATACCAACCTAGTCTGGGTTACTAATTTACTGGGATATCTAAAAAATCCTGCCTGATTCAGCTAAGCCTTAGTGTAGTCTAAAGAATTTAACCTACAAAGTAATAAAAAAAATACACTGACACGCTTTCTGACTGACAGTTTTTACTGACATTTAAAACACAAAAGATGTCAAAGGCAAGTTCAGTTCATTTGACATTATGATTCAAGAAAAGAGGACGAAAAAGGCTAGGAAAGTGATGAAGACACTGAAATATAGAGCAATATACTACAGTTGTTCCATATGCGACTATTTCAAGATTTAGTATGTTTTTTTTTTTTTCAGTTTTTATCATTTTTGTCTACCTGTGCAGGTAACCTGACTCTGGTGCATGTAACATATCACCACATGCACTTTGGTGCAGGTACTGCAAAAAGTTAATTTCTATCCCTGTTTTTAGGGTAGGTGAACTGCTAGGTCAGGTGAGAAGGCAGGACAAGACGGGAATACAATTGGATGAGGTACAATGAGACAGTGCGGCAGTTAACATTCACTTACAGAGGTCAACGACTGATCAAGTTTGCAGGGGGATGAGCATTCCACTTAGAAGGGAGGTGAATGAGGTCAAGGTACAAGAGGGATCCCCCAGGAAGGATTAAAAAGTTTAGAAAGGTGGACATCAAATTGTTATAAAAAGTATGTATGGAGTATCAAGTAACTAATGGATGGATGTTTGCTTTCTTTTCCAGGAAGCAGCATCAAATTGAGAACAGGTTTCATGTCGGATGCGGGGGCAGCTACATGGAGGGATAATTAAGAATGCAACTCATCTGCTTCTACTTGCATTTTATAGGTAACCCAAAGTGCTTGGAAGTATGGACCATGGGCCATTCGCACTTATATTGGGCTAAATGACAAACGGCAACAAAGGTAGGAGTAAAACAGTTGTACTATGACCAATATGAATTGTGCATCCTTTGGAAGGGCCTGAGGGGGATGAGATGGGCATAATTACTGCCCTTGTTGGAGGATATGCAGTTGACCAACCTGGACTTGCATTTGATTGTGATACATCTGAGCGGCAATGACCTGGGCACCAGGGCCCTGGCTTGATATTTACGTCCACATTATAGAGGACATTAAAACAGTTTAAGAATGGTGGCCATATGTGGCACTAGTTTGGTCTGAGATGGTGCCGTGGAGAGTATGGCATTATGCCCTGGATTACAGGGCAATGGAAGGGACCAGGAGACACATGAATAAGAGGGTGAGGGTTTACTTTAAGAGCACTGGGGAAGGGTAGTCCAGCATGAAAATATAGAAGAAAAAATTGGCTTCTTGTACAGAGCAGACAGGGTGCATTTATCGTAGCTCAGTAATAATATTTTGATCACAGAGCTGGGGATAGGACTGGATTCCTGGAAAGTGGATCAGGTATCTTTAAAAAAAAAAAAAAAAAAGGAGGGAAGTGGGGGAATGGGGGAGGTGTTAAAGAACAGGGGTGAACTGGAGGTAGAGAGAGCCCACCTTCCAACGCAAGCTGGAGGCGGTCTAGTGGTGGAAAAAGGAAAACAGGAAAGAAAACATCATAAAAGCGGGGGGGGGGACCCATCTTTGGTGTACACCAAGGATGGGGAAGGAGAACTACTCCGGGGGTACACCCAGGGTAGCTGCAAAGGAGGGCCATGGATGTACATCCTAGCTCAAACTAAGGAGAAAAGTGCCCCCAGATGTACGTCTGAGGGAAACCATTTTATTTATTTGAAATTCGGAATTACAAAAACCTTTGAGCTAAAAGCTCATTTACAGAGGGTTCTCATCGATAAGGGAGGGGAACAAGGGGAAACAGACAGTAGCAGCCAACAGGCCTAGTCAATAACATATCAGATACCACAAGTACAATGGCATAGCTATGAGAAGAACATCCAAGTCACTAGTCCATCTACAGCAGCTGCCCGAAGGTTTTGTCAATAACACTTTGGAAAGTATATACATTGGTAAGAATATGATAGGAACAACCAGGTGAGCATATAATAAACAATGAGGTAGGCCTCAGGTGTCATAACATGGAATAAGTGGCGGCACCTTTCTTTTTTTTTTTTACCACTATATTGATCGCCTCTGGACACCGGAACTCTCTCAAGCCTCTACTCATCCCCCGCTCTACCGACCGCTGTGACCTCCACCTACCTCAAAGTCATTACTCTCTCCCATGGAACCCCCCTGGCCAAAGCCATACCAGGAGATTGAAGTGGTGGAGGTAGAGGTCCAGTGTTGGGTGTGTGGCAAGTGGACACCACGGGGCCATCGCCTATCTGGGCCAGAGGGATTTTTCCCCCTTGTTGTGATTCCTCACTCCCTTCCTGCCTCCCCCCTTGCGTGGTGCACCCCTGACACCATGGCGCATGGTAACCCTGCCTGCATCAACCACGCTGCTAGACATGCAGTCCATGTTCTACAGTGCCCCTGATCTCTACCAGGGGCCACTGAAATGCCGGACAACTCCCATCCCTCCCCCGGGAGAGGAGAGCAGCCCAGTGGGTGCTCAATCCTCTCCCCCCCCGCCTGACCCCTGGCACCCGAGCTTGCTCCGGAACTCGGGTCCCTGGTGTGGTGCAAGGTGTGGCATCCAGCACCTCAACCCTCAGTGCCACAGGGCTGGCAAGTGCTGGCATCTTAATGAGTAGTTTTAGGCCACCTGTCAGCAGCTGGGAGCCTTGACAGTATGCAGGTAGCAAGAGATAGAGAGAGGAGGCAAGGTATGATCCGTAGGTGAACAGAGATATAGTCATGGGAGAAAGGGGTGAGAGAGCCTCACAATAGAGAATATGGGGAGATAGAGAGACCTAATTATAGTTACGTAATAAAGATTTGTGGTGATAAAGTGTAAAAGAAATAAAAGGTGATTTAAAATGTGTTGAAATTGAATAAAAAGAGAGCGTTGTAAATGATTATGGATTAAAAGGAAAGTTTATGGAATTGTAACATATGAAGGATGAGAAATTGAAAATAAATATTTGCTGACCAACCAAAAATGGGTGTGGTGTCACTTTCATTGGGAAGGGTTTCTAGAACAAGAAGGGTTATCTTAATGTAGCCCCTAAGTGGAGCTACCCCGAGGGTTACTACCCCTGCCTGCACAGCAGCCTACAGGTTGAGGCGCCTGGGCTCTCGGAACAGGTGCCTCCACCTGGAGGACATGGTATTTGGCAATGTGACTGCCCTGGGTACAGCCCACCGGGGCACTGATACCCCCCTCTTTACCCCTAGTGGCCTGGCTAAGCTTGCAGCTACCCCACACCGGCACACTTTTGCAACACACAGTGAATCCTTCATTGTAACCACTTACCACCAGGGCTGTGATCAGCTGGAACACCCTGGATGACCACCGGAAAGCAAGACCTGTAACAATAAAACAGCATTGATACAGTACTTTTTACACAGGGGTACATCACACCCAGTTTAACTGCAAAAAGATCCAGATCTGATTTATTGGGGGATGTGAACAAGGGAGGGGCAGAAATTTGGTGATTGATTTTAGATCTGATTGATTCAGGCTATAAGCCATGCACTCAAAGGTTCCTGGAACACAGTCACTCACATTTTGGGTACCCAGTTAGAACTACAAGCTAGCCTAAAGTATTGCCCGGGGTAGGCTGGCATTGCTGCTGGTTGGGGCCCTGTGATGGAAAGAAACATGCATGTACTGTAACCCACAATTTGTAATCTGGAGCCGGATGGCTCAGTCTACAAAAGCTTAACAATAATTAAATCACCTGACACACTGTGATTGTTAGCTGGGTTGCAAGGAGCTACCCTGGTTTTACTCACACTACTCAAAATTGGATGCAGGATGGAAGAAATGGAGACCTCAAGGTGAAGAGCTGGATGGCCAGGAGAAGCAGGGCCCACATGATGCAACATGGTGTTTGATCCTGTTCCATGTTGTTGATCAGGGTGCCGAATCTCCGGGCGGGTCTCTCGTCTGATCTTTCTCTGCAGCGTGAGCGGGTGTCTGGACTAGGATGGCAGGGCCCAGATGGGGAGAACAGTTTAGTGCAGTCTGGTAAGGTTGCTGTATGCAGCTTCCAGCAAGCGTGACACATTCAGAAAAGTGGGGAACCAAATTGCGACCCACTGTCCACATTCAGCACACTTATAGTAAAGGCAGACACATACTGCAGTTTGGATGACAGTCCAGTTGCAATTCACAATGTCTCTGTGCAAACAGTATGCTCTGCTGTCGTGGTGAAAGTCCTAATATGCCGATTGCACAAAAGAAAGTCTTCGGTCTTCTTCAGGTGAAATTAGCCACAATTTGGAACGAAGGTCACAAATACGGATAAAGTCCAATAGTCGGATTAAGTCTCTTCACTTTAGGAAGATAGTAACAAGCAGGCCAGACACAGCCTTCCTGTCGATTTTTCCCTGCGCACTATGCAGGAGCAGCTGCTCGAATTGCTTGAGCTGCTCACTCCCTCAACTCTTATTCCACTTTGGCTTCTGCTGTAGGCAGCACTGGGGCTTCCTGTGATCCAAAGGATTCAGTTCGTAGATCCATCTGTCTGTCGGAGCTTGAGCTCCCCCTCCAGGTACATTTAGGCGCCAAAGGGTGAAAACAACAATTCCTACAGAAATTTACTCCCACAAGACCCCTGGGGGCAGGCTCCACTTTAGAGCCCCCAAAAGTACTGATTGTTGCAGATTGGCAGGCCAGAACCAAGATGGTGGTACATAACAGAAATGTCCATGCTGCAAAGGAAGGCAGATTAGACGGACTACATTATCGTTATTATTAAAACAGAGACTCAGCAAACAATCATAGAGTCTAGTAGGGCTCCCTCTGCACAACTGGCGATGGCAGAATGAAGCGGCTGTACTGCAGCCCGGGTGGGACTCAAGCCTAGAAACACTCAGCCTACACCCAGATTAATTATAAACTACAAGATAGGCAGCTCTTAAAGAGACGGGCACAGAGGCTAACTGTGTGCTCACATGCAAACACTTTTAAGTCTGCTAGGACACAGGACACCAGTCTGGCAGTGGGCATTTAGGCAAGCCCAGGAAGACAATTTAGGAACCCCCATTTGTAGAGGGGGTTACATTAATGAAAGACAGACCCCTTTGTTCTAGGGTCTATGACAATGAAGGTGTGCTCAGTGAAGGAGAAAGGAGGGGAAGGGGTAGGTGGGGAGAGGGCTATGACATCAGGAAGCAGGGGTGGAACATGGGAAAGTGGAAGGAATATGACTGGCTGTGAGAGAGAGAGAGAGAGAAAGGAAAAGAGAGCTAAGGGGAGGGGTTTAGGGGCTTAAAAGAGGCTGCACAACATTGGATCCCCCTCATTTTGTTAGCTAAAAATTTGTTTCCCATCTGACCAGCCTGACTGAGGAGCAAGAGGGGTGATAAAAGATGAATATGGGGGATATTTCAGAGGATCTTCAACAAGGTTTGAAGAAAGACTGCTGAAGGTAAATAGCAGATAAATGGGAATGATGGAAGAAAAAAGGAAAACAGGAAAGAAAAAGTCATAAAAGTGAGGAGGAACCAAGGATCGGCAAGGAGAACTACTCCGGGGGTACACCCAGGGTAGCTGCCAAGGAGGGCCATGGATATACATCCTGGCCCAGACTAAGGAGAAAAGTCCCACAGATGTACATCTGGGGGGAACGTAATAAAGATTTGTAATGATAGAGTGTAAATAAAAGGTGACTAAAATGTGTTGGAACTGAATAAAAAGAGAATGTTGTAAATGATTACAGATTAAAGGGAAAGTTTATGAAATTGTAACATATGAAGGATGAGAAATTGGAAGGAAATAAATATTTGCCGACTGAGCAACCAACCAAAAACTGGTGTGGTGTCAGTTTTATTGAGAAGGGTTTCTAGAACAAGAGAAAACAATACGTTTTATGTTTATATTTACATTTGTGAATCATAATGCAATGGATATATGGGATGGGGGGGTGAGTGGGAATAGGATTTGTACAGCTGGGAAACGCTTGGGGGGTGTCAGATAGACATAGACTAGGGCCAGGAGGCTAATGAGCATCAACTGAGAGGCAGGGCAGGGATACAGGAGCAGGAGAGCAGGAGGCAGAGTTTTAGCTGGTATTTATGGGAGGAAAGAGAGGAGAAAGAGTGTGGGAGTGAGGGGAACCAATTCCAGGACAGGGGGAGGCAGTAAGAGAAGGCTGATAGTCCGGCACAGGAGTGCACCTGGGGGCTTGAGAAAGAGTGCGAGTCTCGTGAGCAGAGGGGGTAATCAGAGGTGCTGGCTGATGAGAGGATGGAGAAGAGGTAAGCTGGAAGAGAGTTAAACCAATATTTGGTTATAAAGGATGCACCATAGAGTTGACAGTGGAGGGGGAGAGGAAGGACTGAGAGAACAGAGTGAAGTGACCAATGGTGAGTCGGGGATTGGTGATGAAGTGGCAGAAGGCATTCCAATGCACTCCAGCATCCCATTAGCCCTTCAGTCTGCCTTCTGCCTTGTCACACTGCCTAGCCATCTTTAGGTCATCTGGTATGATTACCACTAGGTCTCTTTCCTGTTTGGTCTTTGTCAATATCACTCTGCCTATTTTGTACTCAGTTCCCAGTTTTCTATGGCTGAACTGCATTATTTTGCACTTTTTTTTGCATTAAAATCCAACTGCCATAGCCTTGACCTCTTCAAGTCTATTTAAATCCATGCCCATCCTTTCCATCCCCCTGGAGTGTCCACCCTGTTGTAGATCTTGGTGTCATCTGGAAAGAGGCAGACCATCCCCTCCAGTTCTTCTGCTATGTCACTTATAAAGATATTGAAGAGGACCAGTCCTAGCACTGATCCCTGAGGTCACCCGCCTTTCCTCGGAGCAACCTCTGTTTACCATTACCCCTCTGTGTCCTATCTGCTAACCAGTTTCTTACCCAGTTTACCACCTTATTGCCGATCCCCAAGCTACCCAATTTGTGGAATGTTCATGTAGAGTGATTGTATGTCTAAGGTCACTAACAGCCAGTCATCTTCAATGAACAGCTCCTCCAAGAGACGTAACATAAGCCCTATATCTTTAATATATATTGGAAATAATATCACCACTTGTTTTTACATTGTAAGTGCTTTTTATCTCATAATAATTCATTAACCTCTCATCTTCTTGCCTCTTTTTTCCTACCCCACCCCCCACCTCTTCCCCAGCTTTTTGCCTTTTACAGCATTTGTTGCACAAGGGTTTATTGCTAGCACTGGTTATACTTAGATTTTTGTTAGAGTTTGAGATTGTTGTGTGTCTTGATTTTTATATGAATATTTATTATATGTATTATTCGCATTATATTTACCTTCTCAGAGTTTGGGTAGCCCAACACTCCCCTGACATCCTCTGTATCACCAAATCATGGCTCTCACCCAAAATCCCTGACCTCCAACTCTCCATACCTGGCTACCACCTCTACCCACAGGACCACTCCAAGCGTGGAGGTGAGGTAGCCATCTACTCTTGGCAAAACCTACGCTGCTTGTTCATAACTCATGAGTCAGTTCCAATGGCACACAAGCTCTTCCTTATTCACTTACTACTCCCCTCATCTCTCCCAATCTTCACTGGTGTGCTCTATGCTTTCCCCTGAACTTCCTTCTCCTCCCTTATTGACACTATCTCCTCCATATCATCCATTGCCTCTTCCAGCGAACTCATCTTACTTGGAGACTTCAACCTAAACTGGGCCTCCCCTGCACTAAGGTCCACTTTCCAACATATTGAATCTCTAAACCTCCACCAGCTCATTAGTGAACCCACCAGGCCCAACTCCCACTCTCATAACCACACCCCCCTGAACTGAATACTTGCCACATACCCCATCGGATCACTTCTTCTGGTACACTCCCTGACATATTTAGTGATCACCTTATTACCTATTGTGTGAGCAAACTGCTGCTACCCCGCTCATCCTCTACCTACTGTTGGGTTAGATCACTACGTTCACTAAACATTGCTATGCTCCTCCATGATCTCACTATCTCTGACTGGTCCCTTTTCTACTCTACCATAGACGTTGATTCTGAACTCTCCATCTTCTGCCACTTCCTAAATAAAGCCTGGAACTCTCGCGCCCGTCCACGACACCACAGAGTCAGACATTGCCACCATTCATGGATATCCGATGACATCCTCAAGCTCTGCAACTCCCGTGACCACGTGTGGACATGCTATAAGTCTTCCCTCTTTGACACCGATCTTTCTACCTACCGCTCCTTAAGAAACTCCTGCACCAAAGCAATCATAGCAGCCAAAGCTCTGTACTTCAGGATAACTTAAACTCGTCTCACAAATTCTGGTGGACCCTCTTCTTTCCTCTTTAAACCTCCCCCTAAATCTTCCCCCCTCCTCATTGATGACAAACTTGTCTCTGACCTTCTCACCATTGCCTCCACCCTAAACACATTCTTTACAACCTGTGCCCTTTCCTCCATCCCTGCAAATCCCCCACATCCTCCACCCACTCCCCCTCCACCAAACGGCTTCCAGTTCTCCCCCACTCCCCCTCCACCAAACAACTTCCAGTTCTACTCCACCGTCCTCCAACAAATGGCTTCCAGGTCTCCCCCATCACAGCCCATGAGGTTCTATATGCCCTTCAATTGCTGAATCCACACAAATATAGCCCTGATGGACTTGACCCTCTTCTCCTTCAAATCTCAGCCCCTGCACTGGCCTTCCCCTGTAACATTTTCTAAACCTCTCTTTTACTCTTAGTACTGTACCACAGGCCTGGAAATCCATTAAAGTGATCGACCTTCACAAAAGCGGTGATGACTCCTTACCTGGAAATTACCACCCCATCTTCCTCCTTCCCATACTAGCCAAGCTCCAGGAGTTCCTTGTCCTAACTAGGCTTACTCACTTCCCTCTCCTCCTCCAGCTTCATCTCTCCCTACCAGTCCGGCTTTCAGAAAAATCACATGACTGTCTCCTCCCTTCTTTGGGTCACTGACGCCATCCTTACAGGTATGGACCAAGGGCACCTTATTTCTGCTATTTTCATTGCCCTAGTTAAGGCCTTTGACTCTGTCTCTCATCCTCTCCTCCTTACTAAACTTGGTCTTGCTGGCCTTTCTTCCCCCACAGTAGACCGGTTCAGATCTTACCTCTCTGGTTGCAGCCATCATATACTGGCAGGTGACACCCTTCCCCCCCTCCCAGTTCTGGCTGGCATTTCCCAAGGCTCTATTCTAGATCCCATCCTCTTCTCTATCTTCCTAATTGACCTCTCTGGTGTATGCTGCTCCTCCCAAATTTACCTTTACACGGATGACACCACTCTTTACACTTCAGGCCCCTCTGCCTCCATGGTGGCCATACAGCTGCAGAGCGATTTCACCCATGTTTTACAGTGGTTCCAAGTTAATTAACTTAAAGTCAACTCAAAGAAAACAGTATCTATGACTTTTGGCACCCCTCAAAAACTCTCCAAGCTTTCCTCCCCCTTCTCCACCCTCGATGGCTCCACCCTGGACACTTGCTACCTACAAGTATCTAGGAATCTGGCTGAACAGCTGGCTCAACTACTCAGCTCACATCAACTACATCCACTCTAATCTCTGCCCAAAGCTTGGTGCTCTATATAGAAATAATGTGAGTAGTAGCAGTGCTACAGAAGGCTGTGCCCACTGGTGTGACCTATATGTGATTGCTTCCCAGTTGGCTGCAGCTTGAGGTACGGAGTATAGCGATGTGCTCCTCTGCTTGTGGAGTAAGCACAGGTAGCAGGGTTACACCGCTAATTTTATTTTACAAAGGTATGCCACCTATGCCAGGAGTGTAACCTTCCCAGACCAACTTACTGCTACTTTGTACTGTGCAGTGTTCTCCCTGTCTTTCTTGTTTCCTGCAGGAGGAAGGCTGCAAGGAGGTGGATTGCTGGTCTGGAGCTGCGAGCTGCAGAAGGCCACTCGAGATGGCTTCAGACCGGGAGAAGGACACTGAAACCACTGGAAGCCGCACCGATTAGGAAACTATGGATCCAGGGATGACGACAAGCAAAATATTTAAGTACAAGGCCCACTTTTGTTGATAAGTCAGGAGTCCTTCCCATGGAGATTTGCTGTATAAGGATTTGATTTGTGTAACCATCCAGAACAAGCATCCAGAGCGCTGAGGGACGCTCGCTACAATATTGTTACTTTTAGTGCATTTTACCCTGACAACTTATAATTTTACAGGGATGGTTCATCTGCAATTGTTCATAAATATTTTTACTCTTTTTACTGTACGAATTTTGTCCCTATACTTAACCCAATTAGAGCTTACCTTGGTGTGGAGTAGTGAGCTGTTTCAGCTTTTCTCTTCTTGGAGACGACTCCTATCGCAGTATCTATAAACCATTTAATATTGCATTTTTTAAAGCCATTATTGATTTTTTTATTAAACAAAACATTTTAGTTTTGTTTCATGCCGCTTATCCCCACGTGACCTCATCTCTTGTATAAACACACATGTTCAGCGTCTGACTGCCAGACTACAGCAGACGCTGCGCTGAGAGGAGATGCAGCTGAGTGAGCTGGACATTCTGTGCTTGTCCCATTTTCATTTTTTACCAACTTGTGCCTGATTTTGGTTTTTTTTGTTTGTTTGTTTGGCAAACTCACTCTGTGCAAGCCGTTGAGACACTAGTGAGCTGAGTCTCATGTACTTTAACCTTCAGGGTTAGTTGGGGTAGCACCATTGTCTCTGCAGCTGTGGGTTGGCTTTTTTTTTTTGATACTTAGTTTTTTTTTCTTGATTTATTTCTGTTCCATTATTGACACTGTCAAAGATTAAGCCATTAAGCTATCATAGTTCAATCTTTTTATCTGTCTTTTTTAATATTATTTTATTGTTAAAACATGATATGGTCTTGCCCCGTAATTCAAAATCTTTGGCAACAGGTAATAAAATTCTCGGATCCATTGTTTCAAGGATCATGCAATTTTAACATGGAAACATGCATACTGGGTAACCTTTCAGCCATACCGTCTCTAACATATACATACTATTTTGCTCTTATCTCTACAGTCACATTACTTCTTCTTATGAGATACTGGATTAAAGGCATAGCTCCACCTTTTAGAGAATGGGTTCAAGAGATTCATACAGCCTTTTATGCAGAACGGCTGATAGCTTCACAATTTCATAATGCATCCAAATTTAACAAGAGATGGGAGCAATTTACAATATTTATGGCTGAGAGGTTAAAAAATCCTGTTGGTCATTAACACTTCAACTTTCTAGAAAAGAAGGAATTGTTGCAAAGAGCAAGTTGGAATTTCTTAGTACGATGTGTCCTGGTGAGAATCTAAGTATCTGAGTAGATGTGTCCTTTAATAATGTTAGAGAGACAGAGGTAGTGATTTGGGAGAGGGTGTTTTTAGAATGCGACTTATTATTCTGTAACAGTGGAAGTTGGCGGGGGGGGAAGGAAATGCTCAAGGGACAGAGGGCATGATAGGGGATCGGGGGAATTCTCAGTGCAGAATGTCAGATGCCAAATGCGGATATATTGTGTGTTGTGTATTGTAATGCTTGATTTATCTGAAAATTCTTAATAAAGCATATTATAAACATAATATTGTTTTATTGTGGTTCTAAAGCACCTGCAAAGAATATTTCAGGGTCACCTGTTGTTAAATTGATTTTAATACGTAATACTTAACCAGCCCATCTGTTCTGTTTGTCTGACTGTGTTAAACAGACAGTGTTTTGTCTCTGGCAATTTTTATTAAGTACTCCCCTTTCTTCAAATACAGTGAAGAAAATCTGGGAGAGAGGAGGACTGCCATCAGAAACCTGGTCGACCAGTGCAATCAGGCCAGCTTTTCTTCTGACTGAACCAGGAGGATTATCCGTAGTGGATCTTTATCTCAAACTAATCTAACTTTGGCAGCTAAAACCCACCCAACTTAATGACTCTCCTATCTACGCTCTGGTGTCCTGGTGTGCATGCGAACACAAGCTAAGTACCTGAATTTCTTCTTTCACAAAAGTTTTCCATCCTATGGCTCTGTTGTGGGGACTGTGGAGACCCAGCTTATACAGGACTGTATGAACTAGATACCCTCTTTTCTTTAGAAGTACGAAGCTAAAGGTGGCCTAAAGGAGGTTGGAAGTGACTGATTCAAATTGAATCAGCCTTTGAACTTTTATGTGTCCCTCAGGAGTGACTTTTACAAGAATTTCTTTTCTCTGGATCAATTGGTGTCATAATTTATATGTTTGCTTGCAATCCATTACTGACTAATCAGCTTTATCAATGTACTTTGCTTTATAGTTTGTATTTACTTTAGTTCTTAGAGAACTTCAGTGAAAATAAACACCTTATTGAACGCTTCATTGAGGGCAGAAAGGTACCTGCAATATTTGTAGACACTTTTGCTAAAACCAGCTCTAATTTTAAAGTTTTTATATATATATATATATATATATATATATATATATATATATATATATATATATATATATATATAATCCTAAGGCAGACAAAAATTACTGAGCATGTTGTTAGTGATGCTGGTTACAGCAGCAGAACTTCAACTCCAAAAAGCCCTAAAATTAGCAAGAAGGAACCAGAATCAGCTCAGCATAATTCATCTGACTCTCTTATTTCCATAAATCTTAGTGACACTTCAAATAAAATTAAGACAACAGTGGACAATCAGACAATTGAACCTGCTGGGGAAACTAATTTGCCCACAGTGTCAAGAAAGTACACTTCCAGCTGTGCTGGAACTCTCCCCTAATTTAGAGTTGCTTTCTGACAACTCTTATCAACATTTTTAGCTCTAAAGATAAAAAGATTGATGATAGTAAAAGGATAGAAGTTATCAAGGAAATTATCACTGATTTTCTGCAGGTTATTGATGGTTTAAAACATTACAATAGCCAGCTGAAACAATCCTACTGTACCTGATCCAACAAGCATTTGTCAATGCCGAATGTTGTCGTGCTGGCATTGGCATTAGCAGTGGTGGAGGTAGAGGCACATAATAGGAATGGCAGTGAAGTATTCAAGTGGTGCCAACCCCACCCTCACCCTGTAGAGAGCGACAGGCAGTGGGGTGTGCCTTTGGGTTGTCCACTATAATGCTCATGCCAGTGTACCTCACCCTACCCTGTAGACACTGACAAGTGTCATGGTGTACTTTGGGGTCTTTGGGCATCATACTTTATTTTATTTACTTATTTATTTATTAAATCTAGGATTACAAGTACCTTTGACACCGTCGGCGTGTAGTGGTAGTTTCACTCTACATGTTCAATGTGGGCTGCTTGTCAGGCCACCTCATGAAAAGCAGCACAATCACTTTGTTAGCTGAAAGGTGGTTTTGCACAGTGGCTGTGGCACTTGGTGACAGAGGGACGAAAATACAGTTTTGGGCAGGATGTGGAGAATGACAGGTGTATTGTTGATGTGGAGGCATAAAAAATGGCAACATTGAAAATCTGGAGTGGCAATATGAAATATTGGTGAAGCAATGAACATGTATACAAACTGCGCAGCAGACATCTGCAACCCAATTATTTGTGGGAGTTTTTTAGGCACATTTTCAACATAGGTATTTTGAGACCTCCCCTATATGAACATTGGCACTGTGATTTTGTTAATGTGTCCCAAAAGGTATGTTATTTTGTTAATGTGTCCCAAAAGGTGATTTCCTACAGCGAGCACGCCATTGTGTGCCACAGTTGTGGGAACGCGTTTTGGGCAGGCTGTGAAAAATGGCAGCTGTACTGTTGATAAGGAGGTGTGCACAAATGCCAGTGGTGAAAATGTGGCATGAAAATATTGCAAATGTACGAAGTTACAAGGCTGCGTGGAAACTGCACAACGCACGCTTGCAGCATAGTCATTTTATGGATGTTCGGCACCAAATTTTCAACACAGGCATTTTAGGACCTCTGCTCATGAACAGTGTCATCGTCATTTCCTCAAACTGCCCCAAAAACTGATTTCGCACAGCAACCATGTGATTCTGCGCTGGACATGCAAAAACACATTTCAGGCAGGATATGTAAAATGGCAGCTGTACTGTTCATAAGGAGGTGTGGAAAAGATGGCAGTTTTGAACATGTGGAGTGAAAATATTACAATTGTGCAAAGTCATAAGCATGCATGCAAGCTGCGCTGTAGCCTTGCTTCAGTAAAAAACTAATTTTATGGACTTTATTTAAATTTTCAACATAGGCATTTAGGACCTCTGTTAATGAACAGTGTCACTGTCATTTTCATAATGCGTCTCGAACATGGACTTTCCACAGCAACCGAGCTATTCTGTGCTGGAACTGCGAAAACACATTTTGGTCAGGATATAAAAAATGACAGCTGTACTGTTCATAAGGAGGTGCAGAACAATGGCAATGTTGAAAATCTGAAGTGAAAATATTATAAATTCACTAACTTATGAGCGTGTGTGCAAACTGCGCAACGCATGCTCGTAACACAGTCATGTCATGGAGTATCGTCACCAAATTTTCAGCATAGGCATTTTAGGATCTCTGCTCATGAACAGTGTAACTGTCATTTTCATAATCTGCCATGACCACTGATTTTCCACAGCGACTGCGGTATTGTGCGCCAGAAGTGCGGAAACACATTTCGGACAGGATGTGAAAAATGACAGCTATACTGTTCACAAGGAGGTATAGAAAAATGGCAATGTTGAAAATCTGGCATGAAAATATTGCAAATTCATGAAGTTATGAGAGTGCGTAGCAACTGCTGTATGCAGCTAAGTAAAACAACCATTTCTGGGATTTTTCCGCAAATTTGCAGCCCATAGGCTTTTTGAGAGCCCACCTCATGAACACTGCTACTGTCCTTGCATTAACTGGCCCCAAAAGGTGATTCCATGCAATGACTGCGAAATCACCTTTCGGGACTGATTAATGTCATAACTGTGACAGAATTCATGAGGAGGGGTCCCAAAAACCCCATGTTGAAAATTTGGTGCAAAAATTCCAAAAAATGCCCGAGATATGCATCAAAGTTGAAAAAACCTATTTATTCCATTTCTTCAGTTTGCGGTCGGCTTTGAAGAGTGCAGACATGTTCCTGTTCTACAGAAGATCGTCACGCCAAGCTCCGGAGGTAAGTATGGGGTGAGGGGGGTGTGGGAAGGCAGGGTGCACAGTGGGTGGGTGTGGGTGGTGGGTAGGGAGACTATGAGGGACCGTTTTTGTGTTACAGGGCAAAAAAAAACAAACATTGTGGGACAGGTTTTTCTTCTCAGGGGATTTGGCATGCTGGGGTGGGCCACCTAACTGTTTGGGGGGGGTGCTTCAGCTAATGGGGATTGGGCAGCCTCGTCGGCACAGAACAAAGGAGGTAATTTATGCCGACAGGGATTGGGCACCCCGTCGGCACCTAAGGAAAAGCAAGGGGCACGAACCGGGACTGGGCAACCCCTTCAGCGTATAAGAAATTGGGGGGTGCTTTTATGCTGACGGAGAGTGGGCTCCCCCATCGGCACATACATTGCGGCCACAGCAAGCCGGCAGCCAGCCCACCATGAATACTATGTGGTTGAGCACGTAGGAAGGGTCCGCTGCATCTGACGAGTTATGCTCAGATTGCAGCAGACCTTTCCTTAGATGTGCTTGCCACATTAGTATGCATGGTGTGGCGCCGGCATGCAGGCTGATTGGAGAATGAGGGACGCATCTACTGATGCGTGCCCTGCATTCGCCTAACAGCGGCCGCGCCTCCAAATCCCCACTGCCGCAAGATGTTGGCTGCGCAAGCGCGCCAACATAAAAATTGACATCTAATGAAACAAGCTTGGGTAGTAAGTCTTTTAGTGGTGATATACCTAGGTATATACCAGACACTTTGAGCGATGATTTAATTTTACTCATGAGAAATCAACTTAATGTGAATCTTATTTTGATGGAACAACTTGTTATTAATAAGAATGTGATGGAACTTTTAAGGGAGGATGTGGCTAGAAATGCTTTTAAGATTGATACTTTGCAGCATAGAATAGATGTTTTGTTTCCAATGAATGACCCAGATGCCTCAAATGCCTCAGTACAAGTGTTGCAAGATTAATGTACTAATACAAAAAATTTAGAGTTCAGCACTATCATAATCCCAGACAGCCCAAAGAAAATAGACAAGCCTTGAACCAAAAGGAAGAAGAAAAGTAAACTTAAAGAGCAGCTGACGCCTTCAGGAGAACTTTAACAAAACATAATATTCAGATACAGTTCGGCTTGTATTTCACGTTAGTTCTGTATTCCTCCTCCCCATTATTTATTGCCAAGGTACTCTGCATGAAAACAGAATCTTTGCTTTAGAAGAGTTTATCTGTTGCTGTCGCTTTCTCCCTACCTGTGGTCATAATGCACTGCTTGTGACATCACAGTTACTCCCATGGCAACAGATTGTGATGTTACAACACAGGATTATGACTTGAAGTAGGGAGTAAGCTATAGAGGCAAATTAACTCTGAGGTATAAAGATAATTTATTCAGGCAAATTGCCTCAGTAATAAATAATGTGGAGGAGAAATCTATACAATATATATGGAACATAAGCAGAATTGTACCTAAATATTATGTTTTTCAATATTTTCTTTGAGGTGTCAGCAGCTATTTAAACAGAGAAAAAATGTGATTTCAGAACCAAATTGTATAAAGGTTAGGGCCAGATATTCAAAACTTTGCCCCGGGGCAACATATGCACTGCCCAGCATGCAAAAGTAGCCCGGAACAATTTGCATGCTATATTCAAAGGAATCGCCCAGGGGCTAAAATGCAAATGAAGGTGTGCAAACAGGGCTGAGAGTGCAGTGCAAAAATAGCCTGGCAAATAAGACGGTCTGAATATACAGTAGCAACCGGGCTGTGCAAACTGCAACAGCAGCCCAGTGCACTCAGAGGTGGAGTAAGGCAGAGTTGCAGTAGGTGGACAATGGGGGTGATAGCAATGAGATGGTGCACAACAACTGCAAGCAACATTGCAGGCCAAATACAGCAGAACTGTGCTATGGTTTTGACAGGTTTGCCCTGTTTTTTTTTTTTTTTTTTTTATTTAGTTGTTTAACCAGGTATAGCACACTAAGCTGGAAGCTTCTTAACAGGAGCGACCTGGGAGCACAAGGAGGTTAAGTGACTTGCTCAGGGTCACACAGTATGCAAGTGGAAGCTGTGGGATTCAAACCCAGGTCTGGTCTGCTGGATGTCACCAGATTTGCAGCTCAGAGCCTTAGACCACTGCGCTATACTGCCTCCTGCCTGGTTAACTCATTTGCCCAGCAATAACACATTTGCCCGGTGCTAAATTTTGCTATATTCAAAGCACCTATGCAAATGAACCTAGTTAGGTAATCAGTGAGCTAACAGCCACATTACCATCTCGTTATGGCCTGCATTGCATGCATTACCATGTAGATTGCCCATTGCTATTGCATGGTGCACACAACTCCACCTGTATATCAGACTAAAACTACAGGTCAGTAGCTGCAGGCTGGGTGCACTCACAGTTCCACCTGTATGTCAGACATGATAAACAGTTCAGTAGCTGCAGGCTGGGTTTGGACACAGAATTACAGACTATTGTGGCCCAGGGTACTAGCACAGTGTGTATCGGATGGTACAGTACCATAGTAGCGGGTATTGTGAGGGACACAGCAATGCCTACTGTGTGTCAGGCAACAATGACTACTGCAGTCCACACAGTGACAAGCACAGCTGGCAGGTGTGTTCTGATAGTGGACACCACAGTCATACTGTCCTGTGACCCACATACGCTATGCCAGTGGCATGGAATTCCCACAGTCCCATACACATGGCTGGCCACGTGTGACAGGGAGCCTGGACATGTGTGCAGTATGTACCCCAGGGGGGCAGACACATACCCTCATACAGGCACACTGATGTGAGAGGCATTCCTGTCACTGGCACGTGCACTGTGTGGACAGCCCCAGCTGTGTGGCAGCACCTACTATGTGGTGCAGCCTGGCCACCTGTACACCCTCCCCCCATTCCCCCAGTGCTGCATGTGTGTGCTGGATTGTGGTGGTGTACCCCTATAGGGGGGACATGACATGTGTGCAGCATGAATACACTGACAAGGTGTGCACTGGGTGTTGGGACACCCACACATGCCTGTCAGGGTTGGGACCAGTGCCAGCAGATGGCAATGTGGGCAGTGCCATTTGTGTGCAGCATGTCTCTTCCATGGCATATGGAGTGGCTCAGGGTGGCTGTCTGCCCTCTCTGCCTCCTTATTGGCTGCAGTCATCAGGTGCAACATGATGCTGTTGTTGCTTACGGCCATGTTACCTGTGGCTGCTGTGTCCACAGCCCCTATCCTTGTTTTGCCCAGAGTTAAGACTACCTTTTTCCGGGCGGTAATTTGTACTACCAAAGTGGCATGCAAAGTCATGCAAACACACTTTGCGCAGTGCAAACATGCTGAATATAGTATAGCACCAGTATTCATGTATACGCCCCCTCTCTTTGCACAGTGCTTACATTATTCTTTTGCCCAGCACTAATGCAGTTTGCCCATGCTATTTGGTCTTTTGAGTATAGGGGACCTGGGCAAACCTGGAGCAAACAGTTTGTGTCCAGCACAAAGTGTTGAATATCCGGTCCCAGTAGTCATTGTAGTGTAAAAACTCAAAAGCTGAATACAGCTAAGCTCAATGAAAAATCTAATAGTAGCCTACAAACAGAGACAATAGATAATAATGATATCCAGGGACAACATGTGGATCAGTCAAGTAGTGCAACTGGTCATCTTAATATCCTATTGCCTAGTTTAGAAAAGCCAGAACATGAGTTAAATCAGCTAAACCAGCTCCTAGGGTTAACAAGCTGTAAAGTAGATAGGGATCCACCAGACTTTATACACCCCCTGGATACTTTAAATTTAGACCCTTCCAGTGGGGGAAAAAGGGACAACCCAGCAAAGGTAGTTAAATCATTGGTATGATGTATGGAGCCTAGCAGCTGGGTCCCATGTTTTATTTATTTATTGAAAAGTTTTACCAGGTGGGCATACTGAGCAGAATACTGCTCAATTCCAGACATGACCCTGGGGGGGTAGCAAGGGAGTAAACATAGAGAATAAATGCATCGATAATATAGGAGTACAAAACAGCAAATGCATAGGTACAGGGCATATTGAGAACAGAAATACAGGTGAAACTTGGATACAGACACCATGTAGGTTGTAGAAATTGGATAGCTAGTAGTACAATCTTGGCATGACAACAATGGAGTTACACAGGCAATAAGCAACAGTATATAAGCACAGCAGCAAGAGTTAAGGTACAGCAGATTTTGCCCAGTGATACTCCGGATTTTAAGTTTAAATAGCCTATCCTACACAAGGTCAGTTAGGAAAATTGCCAGCTTTTGTCAAAAGTGAGGTAGTCAGAGGCCCCGCACTGGTGTGGTGACAGCCATCCTGGATTGGGGTCTCAGACTCTCTGAGGTATTGAGTATGCGGGCTGAGTACATGCACATGAGGAGCAGAAATGGGCTTAAAAGAGCATGTCCTGGTGATAATAGGACTAATGATCATACCATTCTTGTGGACCATATAAAATTCATTTTAGATATTGATATTAACATGGAGGATATTTATGAAATTAGAGTTATTTAGTTTGACTCTGCCATGATTCTGGACATTGTACTTGAGTCACCCAGGATCGCAAACTTTGTCTAGTCAAATGGCCTGGTAATACAAAGCAGCGAACTAAGTGTTACCTTCCCCAACAGACTATTGTTTAATAAAGTAAGCCCAGTGAAGGAAACCATGGAGGACTGGGTGCACCTTGGTTTGTTCGGATTAGAAAAACTGAGGAATGAGAATGATTATAAATTAACAGATACCATCTGCAACCTATTGGAAAACATATTATGTATACCAGTTGGCAGGAAAGGCAGCATAACAGCTACCAGAAATGGGTCTGAAAGCCAAATTGATCTGCTAATTAAAAATAAAGATCTAGCCAACAATATATTGCAAAAGAATTCAACTTTAGACAAATTCAATTGGTACATGGTTGACTCTGGAATTTTAAAATCTCCCAGTACTCCCTTACCAAATAGACAACAAAATTCCTCCTCAGAGGATGCCTGGGTTAACAAATATCAGACTTGCAGGGTACACTGACTGACTACAGGTATCTAATCTGGAGGAAGTAGAAGGTAAGGGTCCATCTGAGAAGTCTATTAACGTTGGAACTGGGTTCTCTGTTATAATGTGGAACATCTCTCACTGGAAAAACAAGATAGCAAACTCTTACTGGAAGGCTTTTACTAAGAAATCCAACATTTTAGCCTTCCAAGAAATGTTGCATGAGAAAGATGAAAATACAGAATTAAATAGATTTGAGCTATTCCATGTTCCAGGGAACAAAACACAAAATAAGGGTAGATGTTCTGCGGGCCTGGCCTCATATTTCAAGACTGGCTTTTTTAAATGGGTCAAGGGCATCCGTTTAGATTCCAATTTCATTATAAACTTAGTTGCAGTCTCAAATGACTGTTTCCTAGTAATAAATTGTTACATACCACCAGATAATTAATTTTTTTATAAAAGTGAAATATGGAACTTAATCATGGAAACAATGAACAAACTTATTTTAAAAAACCCAGAGACCGGTATATCGTTACTGGGAGATTTCAGTGCCAGAATCAGTAGGTATGATGGTTGTGTTGGTAATCCCTACTATACATATAGCACCAATAAATATATGGTAGCAAGATCCACAACTTAAAACCATTCCTTCAGGAAAAAAGTTGATAGATTTAAAGGAAAACTGTCTAAAACACTCTTGCCAGTTTCCAGGGCTGCAGAAATGCCCGATTAGCACAACCTTTAAGTGTTAACAAGTTTCCAGCTAAGCCATCATTTTATATTTGCCCTGTTTCTGTGCCTTGATTGCAGTACTGAGTTCTGTGCTGAAGCTGCCATTTGGAAACTGCCACCACACCGGAAAACTGAGCATAAGCTTCATTTAGTAGTTGTCTTACTGCACTCTGCTGGAACGCTCGTTCATGAAGAGCTGGGTAAATTTTTTATGAAGGAAAACGAACTGGTGTGGCATGTAGTACTCTTTGAGCTGAACTTTGAGAAGTAAGCCCCTCTGAAAATTAAGCACAGTAACCTGTTTAATTTTTTAATTGAAAGTTGAAGTTCTGAGTTCAGGTATGCGCATTAGCACTAGGTGCTAATGCGCATGCCCGAACTCAGAACTTCAACTTTCAATTAACAAATTAAACAGGTTCCCATGCTCCATTTTCAATGGGCTTACTTCTAAAATTTCAGCTAAAAGAGTACTACATGCCACACCAGTTTGTTTTCCTTCGTAAAAATTTGCCCAGCTAGTTATGAACGAGCATTTCAGCAGTGCACTGGAAGAATACTCTGCTAATTTGCGTAGAAGTTCTGGCTCTGGGCACTACAAGCAATGAAATGGTACTACTCACTCTGCGATATAAACATAAGAATTTAAAATAAAATACATGCCCTTTCACAGAAAAGCAGCCCTCTCTCACTACATGTTGGCAGGTGAGTAGAGGCAAAATAGGGTTTATAACAGCCTTCCTTTAATAAATGAACTCAATCTTTACCCCCTGAACAGGAGATTTGAAGGTGACAGAGTTGGGGACTGAACACATTTCTGCCCAAGGAGTACTTCGGTGGTGGACTTTGCGATTTGGTCCAGCCACATTTCACTCTGGGAGTCCCTGCATGTTGTCACTTGCTTAGAAAGTGACCAATTCCCCTTACTATTACAAGCCTCATGTTGGACTCCCATTCTCACCCCCACCCAGTCAGCTGATATTTTTCGAAATCAGAGCCCACAAGAAGATTTGAAGATGTTAGGATTCTGACTTCAAAATAAGAGATGTACTCTTCAATTCATTATTGAATATTAAGACTGAGGAATTTCTGACATACTCCTTACCAGAATTAACTAATACTCTAACAAGTGTGTATAGTGACATAAAAAAAGTCTGGAAATGTCAGTAAAGGCTCATGAGAGAATCAAACAGGATGGTTTGACAGTAAATGTAAAACTATCGGAAAGGAAATTAGGAAAATGTACAAGCAATACAAATTAACCCCTAGTATGGAAAGGTTAAAAGAACTTAATCTGCTTAAAAAACATTAGAAAACTGTCCTTAAAGAGACAAAAAACTTTATTTCCCTAAACAATGGGTTCTGATGGAAAAAGCAGTCACAAATAAAGACAGTAAAACTTCTTGGGCCCTGGTAGCTAGAGGGACTAATAGAAGCAAATTTGTGATAGACACCTTTATTTCAGACAAAGAATGGACAGAGTTTTTCACATCCATCTTCTGGGATGTGTGGGTTAATAATACAAATTATTTAACTTCCAATAACCATGAGCAACATGTGGTCGTATCACATGAGGAAGTTCTTGTAGCAGTAAATTTACTTAAAGCAAACAAAGCCCCAGACCAGATGGTATTTCAGGTCAGGTGTATCTTTGCCAACCAGGACTCTGGGCTAGATAACTCATAGTATTCTATATTAAATGTATAGAGGAATCAAAATTTCCAGAATCCTGGACAGGGGCACAGATCATCCCAATACATAAAAAAGGAAATACAGCTGATCCTAGGATGTACCGTCCAATTAGTCTCTTGGATATAAACCTAAAAATATTTTCCAGCGTTTTATTAAACTAATAATTGAGATTAATCACACAGGTGGATATTCATACCTACAAGAAGGTTTTGGGAACAATTTCTGAACATTAGACAATATCTTTGCCCTGCGACATCTAATTGAAAAATATGTATTAATCCATAAAAACAATCTGGCCCAGATATTCAAAAGGGTTGCGCATGGTGCAACAGTGTTGCACCATGCACAACCCACTGATGCGCCCCGGCGAGATATTCAAAAGGGAAAAGTGCGCCGCACAAATCCCGAGTGCTGGAGTGCATCAGTAATGTATGCAGGCACAGGTAGGGGGCGCATTCCCATGCATAACCTGCACAGCCCGATATTCATCCCGGGATGTGCAGAGCCATGCATGCGCAACCCCTACTTACGCCAGCACAAAGTTAAGCCAAAAAAAAAAGGAACAACTGATGGACATCCACAGGTGAGCTGCCACATTGCAGGGCACAACACGGCAGCTGCCACCTGTGGGTGGCCACTCGAGTTCCGGCTGCACCTGGTGGTGCCCTCCCATGCCCGATCGCGGGCATATGTTTAAAAAGAAAGTCCCTGTCCTATATCCCTGGTGGTCCAGTGGACCGCTCTCTGCCCGATCATGTGCATATGTTTAAAAAGAATGTCCCCGTCCTATATCCCTGGTGATCCAATGGACCGCTCTCTGCCTGATCGCGGGCATCTGTTGAAATATAAACCCCCCTGTCCAATATCCCTGGTTGTCCAGTGGACTGAATGCTGCCCGATCACGGGCATCTGTTGAAATATAACCCCCCCGTCCAATATCCCTGGTGGTCCAGTGGACTGAATGCTGCCTGATCACGGGCATCTGTTTTACAGAAAATGTCCTATTACCCTGGTGGTCTAAGGTACCCTCTCCCCACCACCCCACTGAACCCCACCGCCCCGCTCCCCCTCGGTCAGCCGGTGAGCGGCAGCACCTCACCCGCCTGCCGCCCCGCCGCCTGCCAACTAACACATCGGTAGGGTGGCACGTCCATTGGTTCACAGTGTGAGCCAATGGGCGTGCAGCCCCTACCATACTGCGCATTCCAGATATGTGATATTTAGGAAAATGGAGACTAGGACAAGACCCATAATGGAGCCTTGAGGTACCTCAGACTGGATAGAGATAGGAGGGGATGAGGCACTGCCAATCTATACCAATTCTAGATGGCCAGAGAGGTAGGATCGGAATCAAGTTACGGCTGGGGCAGGGAGACCTAAGTAACTCAGCTTCTCCAGAAGAAGGGGATGGGCTATAGATTCAAAGGCCTTAGCAAGGTTGATGAAGAGAGCAGCTATGATATGTTCCTAATCTATCCCATTTAGAACAGAGTGTTTATGGAAACCAGACTGGAAAGCAGAGAGGAAGTTAATAGAGTAAGGGAAGTCTGCAAGCTGGGAATAGACTAGTTTTTTATGTTTGCTTGCCCGCATGTGCAAGAAACATAGTGCTATCATCGGAGTTTTCGGAGGTGTGGCAGCCCTCTTCCAATTCAGGCAGTGTGTTTGCAGGCGCAGCTACAGTTCTCCAATGCCTGCTCGAGCTGTCTATGACAGCTCCAAAAATGCAGTGGCATACAGTTAAAAGGGGGAGCTACGCTTCAGTGAGCAGCGATAAGATATCGCCTGCTCATGCGTGCTCCCCCTATACACACACACACACACACACACACACACACACACACACACACACACACACACACACACACAACAGGGATAATGCTAGATATCCAGAGCAGTAATTTCACTGAGGAGGGAATTCCAATCTTTCTCTTGTAGGGCTCTCCAGTCGAAGGCAATGGTAAGGAATTCAAGCTAAAGAATACTGCTGACTGAAGGCAATTAAAAGTTTTCTTTTTTGCTTTTGCTTTAAAATGAAGGTAGCAGTCATGAAATGCAACCCATCTCCAAGGCTGTCTCTTTTCGGTGTAGAAGTTTACAGTGTGAAGTCATACACTAATCCTCTTTCATGAGTGCTTGTGATACTTCAGGACAGACAACAATAAATGAACTGTATCGGAAAATAGGCTGCACTGTGTGATGCTGCAAAGGTTCAGACGTACCTTTTTATAAGACATTCTGCCAGCCGCCACTACAAATGTAACTTACTCTAGCAACTTTGTTTATTCTCCAGCCTTGTTCTTCAAGTAGCACTCTTGCAATTTTTTATTAGAGTGTTTGCAAAATTGATGGATTTTCCAATCTGACTTAATATACCAAGAAATAGATCCTTTATGGTAAACAAAAATTGCATTAGAACAGTTTTTCTGAGCTATCATTTGAGGTCTGTAGACCATTGGTTTTTCTCAAGTCAAAATGTATCTTTGTGCATTATTAGTTATTCAGAAAATAGCATGCTTCACCGTCTTTTGATTGGAAGTGGAGCAGTTTATCACTCAGTCTTCTGATCCTTTTTCCAGGTACATTTAAATGAGTGGCAGTTCTTAAGCAAAAAAATCGGCCCGGGTTTTCAATTAAGAATATATGTGTAAAACGAGAAGTTGTGTACAGTTACTTATTGTTTTAAGCACCGCTAGTGTAGGGTTTTCCAGCTGTTTCCAGAAACCTGATGTGGACGCCTAAGTTTGCTAATAAGTGCGATATGTGCCCAGTTGACCGGTGAACACACTGTAAGAAGTTAATGCATTTGGTAATAAAAAATAAACGTGTTCAGATCACATTTGTATACCATTTATTTTTACACGTTTATATGGCGGAACTAGAAGTGATCCAAACTATCAAATGATGCAGCTGACAACCTTTTTAAAGAGATCCAGAGAGTGTATGGCAGATTTTGTTTATGAAATGTTCAAAAGTACAGTTCTGAGGTGTAGATCGAGTTCTTTGGAAAATACACCACAGCAGCTCCATTATTTGTAGTTTAATATGTTGTACAGGTTAGTAGATAACGGCAAAGCTGAGAAATATACATATCCTATGACAGGCTGTGGACTGGTAGGTCTTACTTACATCAAGGTACACACTTTAAAACCTTCTGTGAATACTGTCAGTTTCTATTACTTGGATTAGAGAAATTCATTTATTTTGATTCTCAGAATGACATTACTGAGCAGCTTAATTATATCCTATGAATTCATGTTTTTTTTTTTTGTATGTTATTGCCCCCTCAGTGCTCACTGTAATCAAATTGTAATTGCAACCCAAGTTAGAAGGCCAAAATTCAGTGACTGAGCGCTTTAACAAAGAAATGCCCATCCCCCCACAGGAGTTCACATTTCTAGAGAAAAAGCACACTGGAGATGAATACATTTTATTCTAAACTTTTTAGTTTTAGTAGAACAGTAAACATGAATCATAGACTTTAATTACTGGTGGTGGTGGGGGCTCCCTGGATTAATGGTCTAAAGTCTAAAATACCTAAAATCATATGTTATATATCTTAAAGAGTATTTCCCCCACTCCTTCTTATGTTTGCTTGCAGGCATGTACAAGAAATGCAGTGCCCTACAGTTGAAAGGCACAGCTCCGCTTCAGTGAGCAGCGATAATGGCATGCGCCCCCCCACACACACTTTAGCGGTTTCTGTGTCCTGGTCCAAACCGGTTATAGCACCGGGAGTAAATCTCACTGTCCACCTTACATGTAACTTCACTGAAAGGCTAGGAGGTTATCAACAGTGACCAGGAGAGCTGCCCCACTGCTCCTAATATAAATTATATTTATCACCTCACCTCCCCTCCCACCCTATGACCTACAGTAAAACTGCATGGAGTGCTCAAGGGAAAGATTCAGGACACGACCTAAAGCATGTTTGTTAAAGAAAAAAACATTAAAACACACACACACGCCTTCATCAATGCACCCCACCCCTTACCTGGGCTCCCGCAGATGCCAGCAACAAGTAAAGAGAAAGAGGCATCCACATGACACCCATGGTAACTATCCTTCAGAAAAGGAAAGAGGGATGACGGGTTCAAACCTCACACACCTCCTGCGATGTCAAATAATCAGTCAGCAGGTGTCCCTGGCCTCTTCAGTATCTTGGCTTGAGAATTAAAAAAAAAAAGTTAACAACCTCCCTCACACACTGCTGTCTTGCACACACCTAAAACAATTCAGAAGACTTTTCAAATAAATGTTCTTCTCTCCTCTTATCTGCAACTCTAACTGCAGGTACCCCCTTTTCTCTGTCAACCTGTGTTCGTTCTCGCTCTCTCTCTCTCCTACCTGACCTACTGTTCTTGCTACTTAGCCAACTACTACAATGCAGTTCCACCTTTACTGTTATACATTTTGGAATGCTATGGAAATGTCTGATTACCGTCTGTAATTTTGTTGTCCTTACGGGACTTGCTTTGATTGCTACCCATTGTACCTGTACAATGATGCTGCCTACCGATTGTATAACATGTTTATATTTCTCTATTTCATTGGAATGCTCATGTTCCCTGAGTCACCCATGAAAAAGAGATGTGCTTGTCTCAGTGGGCCCGGCTGGCGATCAAAATTCAAGTAAATAAATAAATAAATATGCTCCTTCAAGGCTCAGTACTCTAACCTATAAGCTGTACTGCCAGCCCTAAAGGGCTGTTAATTTAACAATAGACTAAATACTAGGGGTCCTAGGATGGATAACTGAGGTACCCCCTGGTCACAGGCTGAGTACTGGAAAACTTATCTTTTAATTTTTTCCTTTGGGTATGGCCAGTGAAATAATGCTTTTGCCAATAAAATGGTTCAGCCTATAGACTGGGTGTGTCCAATATTTTTAAGAACAGCACATGGTCCATGTCAAATGTCTTTTTCAATGTCAAGGTCTTGAGAATATACTCAGTAAGTTCAACCAGTGTAGTAGTTTTACTATGTTTTTTACAAAAGCCTTTTTGTGCAATGACCGACCATTACATTTGTCTAAATAAGAGACCAGTTTGTCATATAATGTACGTGCTAAGGTCTTGGACAGGGGGAAAGCATTGAGAAAGGGCTTTAAGGTTTCCAGTCAAGAGCATGTGGGAGTAACAGCTAACAAGATGCACTCTGAGAAAATAGTGCGAGTGAAAACAGTTACGCAGAAATAATAGCGTAGACATTAAAGCGCTGTACATGTATTTGTTTACACTCATGCAGGGCACTATAAGTCGTCAAGAGTGTGTGTGTGTGTGTGTGTTGCCTAACTGTGCTAGCAGTGTTACAGAGATTAGTCACAAGCTGTGAATGGGCTTGCGACATCCAGCTGACTTGGGTTCAGTTCTGACACCTTCTTTTTCTTTTGTGTTTTTGATGTCGCTCCCCGATTGCTTGCCCCAGGTTATATTACAGTAGAAGCCGCTCAAGGGGATGGCTCTGTGAACAATGAGTCATCCCATTTAAGTGGCAGTCCCGATAAAAAGAAGCTGTTTTGTTTTTTAAACTTTGTTTGCAACTTAACGGCTCACCCATAAAATGTGTAAAACCATTGTGCTGCAGAAGTTTAGCAATTTACACATTAACAGACAACATTCACTCAATTGAAATCAGTTACTGTGATTACAGCTCTTTTTGTGAGATTGTGTTTGTTTGTTTGTTTGTTTGAATAGTAAAATGGCACCTTAATTTAGTATGCCTTAAAACCTCCACGTCAAGGGGCTGAATAAGGCTAGTTGTATTTGGGGGCCAAAATATCAACTTTATGTGGCTGAACTTATCCGCTAGGGCACTGGGATGGGCGATGCAATTGTTAATGAACAGCACCACTTTTCTATGTCGCCCTCTAAGACAACTGTTCCACGCTGCCAATCATTCCCCCAAAATTGCCCCTGTCATCCAAGCATTGGCTGAACTCTGATAAGTGACAAAGAGAGTATAGTGATCCTGCGGGAGACATCTGGGTCTCTTACTTTTCCCTATCACAAGCAGGGCAGGGGCAATTTCTCTGACCCAACATCCATGTTTGTGCAGCAGAGGAGCAAAATGCGGTCCTTGGATTTATTTTTCACCGAGCAGTTCTATGGATTTATGGATATGGCCTCTGTCTGGGTACCCTCTGTAGAAAACACCGGTTTAGTCGCCATTACAAATGTTAACTGCTGGGTACTTAGGCATAAGACCTGAGAGCACTGATGTTATCCATACTGCTGCTGAGGAAGCATCTGCATCCAGTCGCTCTTCCTGCTTCTGTTTCCACACAATGTTGTTTCAGGAATTCCTCCAGGTTAGCCAGATGTCAGTGGCATCAAAACCATTGTGCTGTATATGTTTAGCGATTTTCTCATTCTTTGGTTTTAAAATGGGACTAGTCAGTCTAGCTCCATGATTACCTGCATGGTTAAACAAAGACAGCAAGCCCTCCTTGACCTCATTATCGTTTTCTTCCCTCTTCCATTTACAGCTTGGGTTGATGTTCAGTTGCTATTCAGCCTGAAGCCTTGCCCTATTAAGACTTATCCTCCCTACCTGGCTCTTTGAAATGCAGAATTGTTTGGCAGCCTTAGTGAGCGAGGAGTTGGAAAGCTGAAGGATCTCCAAAACCTTGATTATTTTTAGAAAGAGGAAGATCAATTCTCATGCTGGATGCCATCTCTGAAACAAACAAGTTATAAACAGAATGCTGACTGTTAATCCCATTTATACTAATCAGGCATTAATTAGCCGAAAGCTCTCTCAGCCGAGGCTCAATCATCCCCTATAAATGGAATAGGCATCCCAATTAAGGGGAAACAGTCTTCATAGGATAACATTACCTACAAATCGGTGCCCAGGGATCATCGCAATTAAGCATCCATCTCCTTTAATTGGGTCCCCTATAATGGGCTTCTACTGTAGTAAATCTCAACCCTCCCAACTTTGTTCCCTCTGGAGTCAGGATAGTAATTTCTCCCCACCCTCGACTTTCTTCACCCCATCTTGCATGTCCCCTGCGCAGTTACAATAGTAAATCTGCCCACCCCTGACTTTCTCCCCCATGTTGCATCCACCCAGTGTTGTTCCTTCTTCTTTATGTGTATTGACACACTTGTACTGTGTTTTGTTGGCAGCACTGTGCAGTGCTAGTAGTGTTTTTGTGACTGTTGCTGTTTTTCATGTTGCTATGTTCACGTCCACTGTTTTGTCCATGATATTTTGATGGCACTGTTTTGTAGTAGTTGTTTTGACCTAGACCCTGCCTTTAATTCCTAATGTTAAGAGAGCTATTACTTTTCAGTATGGGAACCACCATCGGCTGCAAATTGGTAATATACTTCCACCCCACCCCCAAATAAATCACACAGAAACACTTGCTAAGTTTTGTTATATAAGCCAGCCTGTTCTGAATTTATCGGAACTGGAGGGTGAAACTCACATAACTAATGCCTGATTCTGTCTGAGATGGGTAATACAAAACAATGAGGTTTTTGTAAATATTATCCACATGCTTGGGAAGTATTGGACAGTGTTATTAGTTGCAGAAGTCCAGCACTGCACTAGGGTCGTCCATATAAGACACTTTTCTGATCTATTCCTGCAGCAGATGAAACAAAACCATGCAAATGAAAATACAATTTAGACTGGTTATGTGCAGAAAAAGTATAAGAAAGGGACACAAGTAATGCTGATATAACGGTAAAGATCTATAAATAAAACTGAATCTATGCACTTGCTTGTCTCTGAACACACATACGCAAACACAAGTGAGCATACTAAGTAAGTACTCTAAAGGAGCCAGCAAAATTGTTAATATATAAAGAATAGACAGATTTTTCTCTAGCCAGGGTAAGGCTTTATAAGTAGCAGACTCACAAGTATATTTATCTCTGCCCAAAAAACTCTTTAAATATTCAGCGAAATATAATAGCATCTGAAGCGGCACCTATAGACGTTATTGTATTCATTCTTCAAAATCATCCCAGCTGATAGTGTAGTTTGTCTTTTGTTACAGAATCTAGTATGTGGGCAAAAATACCGCTGGGACAATTTTATTGGATTGGGGGGGGATTCGATTGCATCGGTGTCATTCTCCTTCATTTTACTACATGAAGTACTCTATTAATTTGCTTACCTTTGTTACAGACAGTTGGCTTTTCTCTTTGAGGAAGCCTTTATTTTTCCAGTGTGTCACGCTTAATTTAAAGCGTCAGTCACCGGTTACAGTGGCCTATGTCTATCCTCATTTGAGAGTGACACAGATTCTTGGAGTTGAATGGTTCTGCCCCCCCCACACATACATACATACACACACATTTAGCCCTCAACCCTATTAGCACTGACAGGGTCCTGCATGGAGGGATCACAGGGGGAAACACACACAACGTAGCCACAGTTCACAAATCATACATACACACTCAAACATATACATACATACACTGGGTGTCTGGCACAAGCTATTGCTATTTGGTTCAGAATATGAATGAGTAATCAACAAAAAAACTTATTTATTGTAATTTTTTTATATTTTATGTGATTTCCACTCTGTTCATCACCTGGCAGGCTGCTGCAGTGCTAACCGCCTAACCCCAGTTTATTCGTAGAATGTCAGAGGTGCATATTTCACTGTTGCCTATTGATCACAGTGAGTTATAGTGGGTTCCCATGTTGCCAGATGTTCCAAAGGCACAAGCTGAATTCAAGTGATAGTAATAGTTTTCTACAGACGGGCAGCTCGCCGTCTTCCTGGGTGTCTTGTGGTAAAGAGGTGTATGAATTGCTGACCGCTACACTACTACTGAAGCTAGATTTGTTTTAAAGTGAAGTTGATAGAGACTGAGAATCGACTTATTAAAATGCCGCACACGTAGCACTATAGCAGTAAGTTAGCAAGGGATCGATGGGGACGGGGATGGAAAGCTTGAAAATTACAAAAGATTTTCTAAGGATTATGGGTAGTCATACAGTATTTCCTAGCCCTGTGTATTTACTCAAAATTATAATGAAAGGGACATTTGTTAAAAAAAAAAGTATATTTGCTAAACTAAGCGAAGGGCTAAAATGGGCAATTCATTATTAATAATAAAACAGTGTATTCATTTTCAAAAGGAGAAGGAACATAAACATTTGACAGTTATCTGATTTTCCTTATTGTAATTTTTTTTGGTTTTTCTGTTTGAATGCGATTTCATTATTATTTCCTTAATGTCCGATTACAGCTGTAGCAGTCACATAGCATGGCATCAACAACAATTAATTTTTGAAGCTCATTAAACACTTTAAAATATCGAGTATTTAAGTTACTTGCAGTACTGAATACATTTGCAGGACCCCCTCGAAAAATAGATGTTGCATCTTAGCTGGGCTATCAAATTGTAAAACAGACCAAATTCATTGTGTAATGGAAATAAATTAAGATATACTCCACAATACTCCCTAATAAAATCCGTTGCTACAGTACCAAGTTTATCAGTTAATGGACTAGAGATGAGCTACAATAATCGTAAACTCCGCTGGAGAGATACCTGTTAATGGAAACCATCCTAAATGGTAGTTTTGTTCTAAACTGCACCTGGTCGTTTAGTGAGGGTAGAGAAGTAATGCTACCAAAGTTGCCATGTCCCGGCAGTACTTCCATCCAGTTTATAAAGTGCCAGGCACCGTCACATGCAACTTACTTATTTCATTGACTAGCAACATTCAACACTGCGGTTTATTGCCTTAGGCACCAAGGTGATGCAGCATTTATAGATCTCATGTTTTACAATTTAATTAGCAAGTCTAGCCCACCTCAAATATATGTTCTTGCGTTCAGTGCGGTTCTGCTTCTGGGTCTTGAAAAAGAGGGAGGAGGACAAGTAGTAACTTGCTTAATGTCACAGGATGCCAATAGGGTCCAAATCTGGGATCCACACCTGTCCTGTTCAGTGCTCTACGTTCCCGATGCTGCCTTCCCATCATGGAGTGGGGTGTACAGTATGCCCATTCTACCACTATCCACCTGCTGCAATCCCAATTATAGAGCTGCTAGCCCTGTGTTTTCTTGGAACATCATGAATTTAAACTCTAAAAAAAAAATGCACCGGGGGGGGGGTGCGTTATTCCAGCAGATTTATTCAGCAAGAGGGAGGGAAAAAACAGAAAATAGTTTCTTGTACCCATAAAAGCACTTACATAGTGGAATCTATGGAATGTGAAAGTTCTGACTGATACTTTGAAGCTGTATGAATCGGTGGAAGCCACCTACTTCCTTTTAATGTTCCCTAATCCCCGGAGTGTGACACGTTAATTACTTAATCAATTAAATTTGCACTTTCTTTTCTTAGGGAGGCGCGTCGACATAGCACACAGAAAAGAATAGCACAAAGGGACTGGGCCTGATGCCTGGACAGTTTTTGGTTCCAACATAGAATGTTTTTATTTTTGCTTGCACGCATGTGCAAGAGACATAGTGCCATCATACGAGTTTTCTACAGGTGCGTCAGCCTTTTCCAATTCAGTCAGTGTGTTTGCAGGCGCAGTCCCAGTGCGCCAATCACTGCTGCAGCTGTCTGACAGCAGGAAAATGCAGTGGCATATAGTTGAAAGGGAAATCTCAGCTTCAGTGAGCAGAGCTCCCCCCCCCCCCACACACACACACGCAAGCACGCATCAAAATTATTGCAGGGTATGAAGACTATCTACTTTTAAATACATTATATAATTTTATTAGTGCAATATTTCAAAATTGTCAAATTGTGCTCCTGATTTTGTCTTCAATGCACGAGAAGTTCAAAATACGTGTATTTGCCACGAAAATCTACAAAATGCAACATTAAAACAGATAGTCTATAAATTATTAATTTGTGTGGAGAGTGGAGAAGAGTGGTGTGAAAGATAGGAACATATGCTACCTGTTACAGTATCTAGAGACACCAGAACAAGCGAACAGCTCATAAATGGATGACATTGAATTGATGCCCTAATCGCAAGCATGCCCTGATGGCCCTTAAGTAAGGGTCGCTTTTATAGTTTAAAAAAAAATCAAGGCTGTAGCTGGGGAGAGAAAAACTCTCTAAATTAAGCGATGAAGCCAACCTTCATATGGGAGGTTTATTAAAGAGACGGCTTTTGCACCTGACACCCACGGGTTCTTGCGCTTATGTATATGCTCTGAATTTCATAATATATACATTTTTTTTTATTAATGAACAAACCCTGCAACTTTCAGAGGAAATAATGTTCAAACCTGGTTTATGGGTGTATATCAAGCACTTCAATCTTCTTCATACCTAATTTGATTATTGTTTTGTAATTCGCATATTCCATCAAGTTTACCATTGTATAATTGACCTAAGTTCTCAGTCAGTATCGCTAATTTACCTAACCATATACACTTTCCTAATTAGCAATGGGAAAAGATCAGATGGACAAGGGATGAGTTTATTTAAGACAACAATAAACAAAATATATTTTAAAACACAACTTTTTCAACCCATTTACAATAAACAGTTCATTTTGTTTCCTCTAATATGTTGATGGTACATTTTTAGGTGGAATGCTGATCATTTTCTTTTTAAAACTACATTTCTTTTCTATCTCTCCATAAATGCAGTACTTGGAGATGACAAAATCATACACAGAAAACAGTATAATGCCAGAGCCCCGAAGTACCCCAAGCTGGACTGATGAATGTATCAGTTCTCAAGATGAACATGATGAGGCTGAGAAAAAAGATGATGACAACCACGAAGCCATAATGGGAGAGGAAGACGACTGTATTAGAAATGGAGAGGAGGACGAAGAAGAAGAAGAAGCAGACGATGGCGATCAAAAGCCTAAAAGGAGGGGCTCCAAGAAAAAGAAAATGACAAAAGCCAGAATGGAGAGGTTTAAACTGAGACGCATGAAAGCAAATGTCAGGGAGAGAAATCGAATGCATGGACTTAATGCAGCTCTGGACAATTTGCATAAAGTTGTCCCTTGTTATTCCAAGACTCAACAAC